>CM028130.1:1235770833-1237252500 GCA_016271365.2 Neoceratodus forsteri
CCTGGAACCCAGCATGTTCCTTGGAGGTTCACCTTTCAGCAATACACCTGCCAGGTAAGGGCAGTATGCTGGCAGATTCCCTGAACAGAATCAGCAGGAAAATCATGAACGGATACTGAACCAGCAGGTGCTGGCAACAGCGTTCAGAAGGTGGGGTACACTAGAAATAGATCTGTTTGTGCATCTTGGGGTAGTAACCAGCTCCCACTGTTTTGTTACAGACTCCCATCAGTGGGTACAATCCCAGAGGATGCTCTAGTCCTCAGCTGGTCGGAGAAGTTCCTTTATGCGCTCCCACCTTTCCCACTTTTCCTGAGAGTACTACTCAAGTTGAGAAGGGAGTCTGCAACAGTGAATCTCATAGCTCCAGATTGGGCTGGGCAGATTTGGTACTCCGTGCTCCTGTCCCTCTCCAACAGACATCATATCACCCTGCCCCTAAGTTGCAATCTGCTGATGTCGTCTCATGGCAGGATAACATTCCCAGACCTGAGAACTCTGCATCTCAGAGCCTGGTTCTTGAAGAGCTAGAGTTTTCTGGACTAAATCTCTCTGAGAAGGTTATAGAAATGCTTAAGGTTTCCAGGAAACCAACAACAAAGAAGTTATGCCTCAAAATGGGAAATATTTTCCTTTTGGTGTTCCCCTAGATAGCTCAACTCATTATAAGCAAGTGTAGTTATAGTCCTTTACTACCTAGTCCATCTCCAGTTCTTGGGCCTCAGGCCCTCTACCCTGAAGGTTCATTTGGCAGCTTTATCATCTGTACCCTCCAGTAAGGGATCATGTCCCCCCCATGGTGCCTGAATCTGTGCATTGCCCAGTTGATGGAGGTTCCTTTCAAACCTGTGGCAACTGCTGCTTTAAAGTATGTCACCTGGCAAGCTGTATTCCTGGTGGCATTGACATCTGCCAGGAGGGTGAGTGAGCTACAAGCCCTCTGCATAGATCTTAACTATATCATATTTCAGAGGGACAAGGTAGTCCTGGGAATTAACTCAAAATTCTTCCCTAAAGTGGTGTCTGAATTTCATCTGAATTGGTCAGTTACACTTCCAATTTGCTTTACAGCAAAATCCAGCTTAGAAGAACAAAACCTCCACAGTCTGGATGTTAAAAGAACTCTGAGCTACTACTTGGATCGCACAAAGGATGTAAAGTACATTAATTCCCAGTTATTTGTCACCTGTGGTGAAGTGTGGAAAGGTACAGTAAACCAGCATCCAAGAGAACCTGAGGGGGATTCCATCTTCTGCACTAGCGGTCTGGTACTGAGCGCAGCTGGCCACAGGGTGCTCCTCAGCCTGCCCTCAAGAGCAAGATTCCAGGATTCCCTGAGGGGGATTCCATCTTCTGCACTAGCGGTCTGGTACTGAGCGCAACTGGCCACAGGGTGCTCCTCAGCCTGCCCTCAAGAGCAAGATTCCAGGATTCCCTGAGGGGGATTCCATCTTCTGCACTAGCGGTCTGGTACTGAGCACAGCTGGCCACAGGGTGCTCCTCAGCCTGCTCTCAAGAGCAAGATTACAGGATTCCCTGAGGGGGATTCCATCTTCTGCACTAGCGGTCTGGTGCTGAGCGCAGCTGGCCGCAGGGTGCTCCCCAGCCTGCCCTCAAGAGCAAGATTCCAGGATTCCCTGAGGGGGATTCCATCTTCTGCACTAGCAGTCTGGTACTGAGCACAGCTGGCCACAGGGTGCTCCTCAGCCTGCCCTCAAGCAAGATTCCAGGATTCCCTGAGGGCAATTCCATCTTCTGCACTAGCAGTCTGGTGCTGAGTGCAGCCGGCCACAGGGTGCTCCTTAGCCTGCCCTCAAGAGCAAGATTCCAGGTACGATTCGGGAAAATAGCTCCAGTCCAGCTTGGTAGCAGTGAACTCAGTTGGTGGATGGTGCCTGAAATTATAGGCAGATTCAGTACTCTGTCTCTCCCTGACTGGCTTCAGCTCCTGGAGATTTGAACTGCCTGGTACAGTCCCCTAGAGCTCATCTGTCTGCTGCCTAAATTTCTTTTTTCCTAACCTCTGCAACTAAATCTGTGATGTGCCTTTGTGCCCACTGCTGAATTTGAATTGTTAGTGTAGGGAACTACAACCCTTTTTGAATTGTTAAGAGTAGGAAACTAGCATTTTTGGAGTGTTTCAACTGCCTTAGGCTATTTAAGTATTAACCAAGTTTGAAGTTAAAAACTGCTTTGTCTAACTACTGAATTGCTGTTTCTTCCATCTGCCCCCTCCAAAACCCCACTTGCCTTTTCCTCTGTATACTGGTGTGCTGCTGGTGCTTAATGCCAGCCACTCCCACAGCCATTCTCTCCCTCTCTGGCTAACTTTGCACCCTCAACTTCTCACATTGTTACATAATTCTTTGGTCTCTTTACTTACCCTGCCTCCCAAACTCTGAAGCCTTCGTTCTGTTGGTACATATAAGCTGATTTCTCCCTTCTCTTCTTTTCTCTTCAGGATTCCCTGAGGGGGATTCCATCTTCTGCACTAGCGGTCTGGTGCTGAGCGCAGCCGACCACAGAGTGCTCCTTAGCCTGCCCTCGAGCAAGATTCCAGGTATGCTTCAGGAAAGCAGCTCTAGTCCAGATTGCTAACCGTGAACTCAGTTGGTGGATGGTGCCTGAAATTACAGGCAGATTCAGCACTCCACCTCTCCCTGACTGGCTTCAGCTCCTGGAGATTTGAACTGCCTGGCACAGTCCCCTGGAGCTCATCTGTCTGCTGCCTAAATTTCATTTCTTTTTTTTTTTTTTTTAACACACTTACCCAATCCAATCCATCAGTCTTTGCCCCCTCCCTCTTCTACTTCTGTCAAGGCCTGTGCTTTTAGGATCACTCTCTGTTGCCTAACACTCAGCCCTGTTCTACTCCCCTCCACCACCCTAACTTCATAAGCTCTGCACTGTCTCCTTACCCTCTGCTTTGGACACTTGTACCTCTTTTCACTATGTCCATAAACACCTTTCTAACGCTGCCTCTACTTCTGTTTTTTATACCCTCAACTCCACTAGTACTGGTACCCCCCCCTCATTTACCAGCATGGCCACTCTATGTTGGGATATATCCCTTGGTGTACCCTACCGCCATCCAAAACACACTACTGTGCTCCCATGCTAGCCTCCCTCAATAATAACCGAGATAATCTCTTCCCCATCCCTGAGTACCCCCTTATCCTTCAATTACTCACGCCCTGCAGTAACACACCAGCTAAGAAATCCATCAGAAGTAGATGGCGTTCGGCTCACAAGCTCCTTGCTCACTACCTTGCTAGGATTGCACTTCTCCTTCTGCTCCTAGCTGGGAACATGCACCCAAACCCCGGTCCGCCCACCTCAGCATATGAACAACACAAGAAACAAGGCTCCATCAAGCTGGTGACTATTAACATCTGCAGCCTGCCAGATAAACTCGATGCACTCCAAGTCTGAGTGTTACAACATAGGCAAGATGTTATAGCCCTTAATGAAACTTGGCTCTCTGCTAAGGTCCCAGACAATGCTGTATCCATTCCAGGCTATGCCCTGTTCCGACGCAACAGAATTGCCAAGAGAGGGGGTGGCTGTGCCTTTTATTTAAGGGAAACTCTTAAAGGGCTGGTCATCCCATTACTGCCCTCTGCAAACAACTCTCAAATCCTAGCAGTTAAAATAGTCCTGGGCCAGCGGAGAAAATCCCTCACAGTTGCATCAGTATACATCCCCCTGTGTGAACATACTACAGGCTTCCAAATGATCACAGACTTCATGGATGACAGCACCTCCCATGGCGAGACAATTGTAATTGGTGACCTAAATGTAAATTGGCTAGCTCCAGAAGTTGACCCATATAAGGATGCCATTGATGCCCTAGACATTACTCAAATGGCCACCTCTCCCACTAGGTTTAATTATAAGTCTGGTAGTAGCTCCTTACTTTACCTGATCCTCACTTCTCATCCCAGCAGAATCACTAACATGGAAGTTCTCCCAGATGCCCTCAGTGATCACGCCCCAGTTATTTGCCACTGGTCAAACAAGGCACCTAAACTTAAGTCCTCATTTTCCTATAAACGAATCTTAACAAAAGGGAAGCTTCCACAATTTCTTGCTGCCCTGTCAACGGTTGATTGGACACTCCTTGAGTCCTTAAGCAGTGTCGACCAAGCACTTGACTTCTTCATTGCCCAGTTTAACAAAGTTTGTAACAGTTTTGCTCCCCTACTTAAATGCAAAACTCAATCTACAACTAATCACTGGATTAACTCTGAACTCATCTCCATGATACAAAACCGAGATAACCTCTGGCACCGAGCCATGGACTCAGGGTAATCACACGATATGCAACTCTATAAGGTGGCTAGGAAGCAGTGCACAACAGCTATATGCAGAGCCAAGCAAGTCTTCTACAACCAGGAACTTACTAACTCCTGGAGAAATAGCAAACCCTTCTGGGAGAACATAAAGAGCCTCACGGGTAAACCAAGCATATCCTCTCCCACTATGATTGAGGTTAATGGCTCCACTTTACAGGACCCCAAAGAAATAGCTGGCTCCTTTAATGTCACATCCACTGATCTTAGCAGTGCCCTTCCCCCAAACTTCTTTGACAACTCTGCCCGGCACTGCCTCAATAATAAAATCAATCTCCACAGTAATACCCTCCACCCCCCCATTCTACTTTAAGAGAGTATCCATGTCTGAAGCTAAAAGATATCTTAACAAAGTGCTAAGCAAAGCCAGTTTCAGCAGCGATACCCTTGACCTCAAACTCCCCCCTCTCTCCCTTGACGTTGTCCTACAGCCTCTCACTAAACTTCTGAATCTCTCACTCTCTCATAAACAATTCCCCCAGCTGTGGAAATCAGCAGTGGTCACACCCATTCATAAAAGCGGTGATAGGTCTCTTCTCTCTAACTACCACCCTATCTCTATCCTCCCACCACTCTCCAAGGCGTTGGAATGAATTGTAGCTGACCAGTTGTCTGAACACCTCAACAAATATAACTTACTCTGTCTGCAACAACATGGCTTTAGAAAAGCGCATAGTACTACCACTGCCCTGCTTGACTTCACTAGCCATATTAAGGCGATTGACACTGGCCACCTACTGGGTGCGGTGTACATTGATTTGACCAAGGTATTTGACACTGTGAACCACCAGCTCCTGCTTCACTCACTTTCCTCCCTTGGACTATCTAATGATGTAGTCAAATGGTTTGAAGGCTACCTCTTGGCAAGGAGCCAAAAAGTCAAAATCGTTGACTCTCTCTCAATTGCCCTTCCTGTCCACTCTGGTGTACCCCAGGGTTCCATCCTTGGCCCTCTATTTTTCAGCCTTTTCATCAATACTCTTCCTGCAGTTTGCAATAATAACTTAATACTCTATGCCAATGATGCAGTTGTCTATTCCTCCCATACTGACCCCGTCTCACTCTCCAAGGTGCTACAGACAAGCTTCAACCTAGTTGAAACCTGGCTTCTCCAACATAAGCTGCTGATGAATTACCAAAAAATCAAAGTCCATGCTGTTCCATAGCTCTCACAGTAAATACAGAACCATAAACTTTGCCATACATAATGAACTTGAACAGCCACTTGAGCAAGTGCAGGAGTTTAAATACCTTAATATTACCATTGATTGCACAATATCTTTCAGCTCACATGTTCAACACATCTCAAAATCAGTCAACTCAAGAATTGGGGTCCTCTACCTCCACCGTCGCTGTCTTACCAAAGAAGCAATGCGCACAGCCATAACTGCCTCAGTCCTACCCGTCATTGATTATGGGCTTGTCTTCTATGGGGCTGCCGTTGATACCACCCTAAAACAGGTCAAAACAGCCCTTAACAAATTCTGTAGACTCCTCGCTGGTGCAGGGAAGCATACGTATACCTGTGATCTCTACAAGCAATCCAACCGGCTCAATCTAAATAGTAGACTTGCCTACCAGAGCTGCCTACTGGCTAAGAAAATTTGTCTTAACCTCACACCCCCTGCAACTCATGCCTTAACATTGCCAGCAGGCACTTCACATTTTATGTGCAGTTCCCTCAAACCAACATTTATCGTTCCATTCTGCCATACAAACCAGGTTCAACATGCTTTCCACACCAGGGCCCCCCTGCTGCTAAACAACCTCCCCCTGAAATCGCAGCTTAAAATAAGCTTGGTTCATTCAAATGTAAACTCTGCCAGCACCTCACTGACCTCAGCAGTTGTGACTGCTCTGCCTAGGCTTGCGGCTTTGTTTCACCTCTTCCTCCTCCTCCCTTGCTACCCTCCCCACTTCTCTCCACCCCTCCATCCCCTGCTACTGCCCGTCTCTCTCCCATTCCCACCTACCATTCATACTCCTCTCACCTCCCACCTACCATTCCACCCCTCTCCCGCTCCTCTCCTCCTGTCTCCCTCTCCCTATCACCCTATCTCTTGGTGCTCCACCCCCAGACTACCAAGCACTTATCTTTCTGTTCTTGCACTTACGATGATGTCAAATCCTTGACTGCCTACCACCCTTTTCCTCACCCCTTCCCCTCTTATCCCCCAACCCTTGCTCCACTTATGTCACCCCAGGATGGTTTTCATTTGTATCTGTGTATTGCTATATACACTCACCTGTATTGTTAATTGTGCATTGTTATTTGCCACTGGCTGTTTGCTACTGTGCTAGTCTATACACATGTACTGTCTTTTGCTACTAAGTTAACCTCCTGACCTGTATTGTATATTACCTCTGCTTACTTCTATGTTAACCTCCTGACCTTGTATTGTATTTTACCACTGTTTTGCTTGCACCGATTGCTGACGCGGAACCTTTGTAAAAGAACTCTTTGTTCAAAGGTATTTGTAATCCTAGTAATAAATAAATACATTAAAAAAAATAGTTTCCTGCATACAGTTCTGTTATGGCAAAGCTAGCAAGCAAGCTGCCACTGGGTGGCCTTCAGGTTCATTTTATATGTAACTCCTCCAAAGGTTGGAGCTTACCAGTGCTGCCAGCTCTCCTCCTGTCCACTCACCGCTGCTTTGTCCTGGGTTCCTGGCATCCTTCTTGCTTCCTGTTGGCTCCCATGTTAGCTCCTTGTGAGGGAGGACTGGAGGAGTGCATGTTTGAAAGAATTTGATCGCCTGTTTCGTCGAAAAGGTAAAACTTTGCTGTTGCGCACCTTGCATCGTGAATGCGCGAGCTGGCAGGTGCGCATGTGCAGAACAGAGCTACAGTGCCCCATACATTTAAACTGCACGGTGAGGCTGTAGATCAGCTCCCCTCTGTGTGCTTCAACCCCAGGGTAGCTGTTCAGGGTCCGGAGACACATGGGAGGGCAAGAGGGGGCAAATAATTAACATTGTTGTGGTGCTAAAAGGCACCTGTTACTTTAAATGAAGTTGCTGCCACTCTGCAAAGAATGTCTCTGCCTGTCACTAGCACTGTAGTGCTGCTCCCTAGGTGACTGTTGTTCCCACTGCACCCCAAAGTCCAGAGTGCACCAACCTTGCGTCGCTGGATGGCCACCAGCAACCCGGTGAGGTAGCCACTGCAATGGACAGTTACACTCTTTATGGCCATGGGGGAGAAAAGACAGGTGCACCTAAGGGGGTGGTACTGGAACTGTGTGGGGGTAGGCACAATTGATGTTAAAGTGCACCGAATTTCCAAGTTGCCAATCAGTATCAGATGTTCTGGTTTTGCAGGTCATAGTTCCCTTTTCCCCTAAATAAACCTGTTAATGTTGTTGTTCTTGCATAATGTCTGTGAGCATATTATTAGTGATAGCTTTTAATTACATGTAAAGTAAAGTACTGCAACTGTTTATCATATTCAGCATGGGAAGTGACTAGAAGGGGAGGTGGGTAGGTACAGCATCCCAGGGGGTTGTACCCATTAAGCATCGGGCCCACTATAATTCACTCTGGGTGGAGGCACCATGTTATTTACTTTCTGTCACAGATAGAACCCCCAGTTACCATCAGAACAGAGCCCAGGCACCTCAACCTGAACTGTGGTCATCAGGCAGGGGTAGTAGCCTGTTAGTACACGTCATCTGGGTTACACACAGGGGGCACCTCTGCCTCTGTGACAGCATCAAGAGGTGTTTTCCCAAAAGAAATTTGTAAAGCCAGTGTGGGATTCATGATTTTACTATGGGGGATGCTGGGTTGGTGTGCATACTTGATATGCAATTTTATTTTTTAAATCTTTTTACATTGTCTGCTACTATCTTTTCATTACATTTTTGACAAAAAATACCAATGTAATCAGACTTCTTCAACAAAGTGAAATGCAGCAACAGTAATCAAGTTACAGTGGGGGAGGGGGTGCGGCTGCACCCTTCACCCTCCCCAAGATCTGTCACTGTGTAAAGCAGATACCTGGAAAACAGTGCACAGTTTCACAAAGCACCACTGTTTGGACATACAGAAGGGATGACAGTTTTGACACTCTGTACTCAGCCTCCCAAAGTACTGCTAAGCAGTCTGCAGTTGTTATGCACAAGTGAGGGATTCCTGGGGTTTGAAGAAAAAAATTACTCACCATAGTACTGTTGTTTCTTCCAAATGGATCCCTCACTGTGCTTAACAATCCCTAATCCCTACCTCCCCTTCTAGAACCTGGTAAAAGGTTCACACAAGAATCAATTTTTTCTGTTTGTTTGAGCATTACTAGTTACAGTGATTTTACAGTTGATACTCACTGATCTAAGCTATTTCAATTTTTTCATAAGATTTTAAAATTGTTCTGCCACATTGCAACAGTTTTGTAAACTTTTTAAAATACTTTTTGATGTACTTTTGGTAGCCATTTAGCTAGTTTACTTGTCTCTGCTCACCCTAGCTATAGAAATAAATCTAATCTTGCTAAGCTCAGGGTGGCTAAAGCAATGGGACCTGATGGCATACATCCCAGGGTACTTAAGGAGCTAAAGGAGGAACTAGCAGAGCCATTAGCAGAATTGTTTAGTGAGTCTCTGAGCACAGGAGAGGTCCCAGAAGACTGGAGAAGGGCTCATGTGATCCCGCTCCACAAGAGTGGTAGCAGGGAGGAGGCGGGGAACTACAGACCGGTCAGTCTTACCTCAGTAGTGGGCAAGATTATGGAGGCACTCCTTAAGGAAAGGATAGTGCAACACCTGGAATCCATAGGGGCACAGGATCCAAGACAGTTGTTAAAGGAAGGTCCTGTCAAACTAATCTCATAGATTTCTTTGACTGGGTAACCAGAGTGGTGGACCAAGGGGGAAGTTGATGTCGCTACCTTGACTTCAGCAAAGCTTTTGACACTGTTCCACATAGAAGATTGATAAATAAGCTAGGTAGGCTGGGGTGGGTCAGAAGTTGGTCAACTGGGTGGCAAATTGGTTGACTGGCAGAAAACAGAGAGTGGTGGTAAATGGTATACAGTCAGAAGAGATGCAAGTCACAAGTGGGTACCTCAGGGATCAGTCCTGGGGCCAGTCCTATTCAACATCTTCATTAGTGACCTCCAGATGGACTAGAGGGTAAGGCTTGTCTGTTTGCAGATGACACCAAGATCTGCAGCAGAGTAGATGATCCAGATGGGGTGGGCAGAATGAGAAGAGATCTGGATAAACTAGCAGAATGGTCAGAAGAGTGGCAACTGGAATTTAATGCAAAGAAGTGCAAAATCATGCACATAGGGAAGAGAAACCCGAAGCCACTTATAGGCTGGGAGGAGTTGCTAGCAGTCACAAAGGAAGAAAGAGACTTGGGCATCATCATCACTGATGACCTGAAATCATCCAAGCAGACCTCTAAAGCAGTAGGTAAGGCTAGGGGGTGTTGGGTGTATTAGTAGGGTATCACAAGTCGTAAGAGGGAGGTAATAATCCTCTGTACAAGACATTGGTTAGGCCTCATCTGAGTACTCATGACAGTATTGGAGGCCACACCTTCAAAAGGACATTAACCAAATTGAGGCAGTCCAGAGAAGGGCAACCAAATGGTGCAGGGACTGCATCAGAAGACATATGAGGACAGATTAACGGAGCTCAATATGTATACCCTTGAGCAAAGGAGGGAGAGAGGTGATATGATCGAGGCATTCAAACACCTTAAGGGCATAAACAAGGTGAAAGAGTCTAACATGTTTAAATATAAGAAAATAGCAGGACAAGAGGACACAGCATGAGATTAGAGGGAGGCCGATTAAGGGGAATGTGAGGAAATTCTTTTCACAGAAAAGGTGGTAGATGCATGGAATGGCTTACCACAAGAAGTGGTGGCTATGAATACAGTGCAGGGCTTCAAACAGGCATGGGATAGGCATAAGGGAGCAATACAAATGACTATGAATAGACAGGTCACTGACAGAGCAAAGGCCAATGGCACATTTATAAGGTAGAAAAAGAAATGGGCAGACTGGATGGGCCTTGCGGTCCTTATCTGCCGTCAACTTCTATGTTTCTATGTAACATTAGAATGCAGGAGTGAGCATAACAAGACAGTTTCAGTCTAAGTGATGTAATTAGCATAACATTCTAAAGCTCTGGGGTGGCTCATTCCAAGGGAATGATGCAGTTGTTAAGCATAGTGAGGGATCCCTTCGGAAGAAACAACATTACCACATCGAATATTTTTTTTCTTCTTGTTACTCTGAATAGCTTTCCTGTCTTGTTAGTTGTAGTTTTTTTTCATTTATTTTTTTATATTATCTGTAATTAACAGTTCAGAGTAATTTTGTGCAATCTTTCATTAATTTGCTCAGTACTGGTTGACCGTTTGGTCCCATTGTTGTGACCGTTATGTTGTATGACATAATTCTTGTTATTTTTTATGGCCTTTGATGCTGTTCAACCTAGAAACAGAAACATAGACAATGTTGTCAGAAAAACACCATCGGTTCATGCAGTCTGCCCTGTTATAGCCTACTTTACCCTAAGACCTATTGCCTAGACATGGTTTTTGTTAAGAACAGGAAGTCTACTCAGTCACTGCCAGATAATTATTGATGGCAACTGGGTTCTCAGCGTTTCACCCACAGTGCTTAATCATTAGAAGTGGTTCATAATCATTTTGTTATGTTCTCTAGAATCAATTTTCTATGGTAGTCATATTCATAGGAAAGGTTATCTATGAGCTTCCTGTAATGGCTGACAGTTATTTCTCTGCTCTCTGGTGTGGCTGGTATGATACTGATCAGATATTAAAAAAAGAATTGATTTTAGAGAACAGAAAATGGTTATGGACCTCTTCTCATGAGTAAGCTCTATGATCAAAACGTTGAGAACCCAGTGGCCATCAGTAAATATCTGGTAGTGATTGAGGAGGCCTCCTGTGCTTAATATTTAAGGTGTGGTCATTTCAAAGCCACTTTCAGTACATGGGAATGAAACACCCTTGAAGATATGGGTCAGTCTGACTTTTGTATATGTAACTAGACAGGGTTTTTGCCTTCACCTTACCCACCCTTACCTATCCTTACCTTCTGCCTTAACTGCTGTCCCCCAAGTAACTATTAAGCCCTTTAACTCTGTCCCAACCATGCTTGAATCCATCAGTGGTTTTATGACCCACAACTTCAGCTGGCAAGCTGTTTCATGGCTCAGGCACCCTTTCTGTGTAGTAGAACTTTCTTACATCTCTCTTGTATCTCCTCCTGTCAGCTTCCACTCATGTCCCCTTATTATACACAAAAAATACACAGAATGACAGACATAGGTGAGGTAATATTGGTAGGGGATTTTCATCTACCAGATGTTAATTGGGAAACACATACAGCAGCAACAACAAGAAGCAGGGACTTTCTAATGGCTCTAATGGGAGCAGGTGTAAGGCAGCTTGTAGGTGCGCCAACAAGGTGAAAAGTGGTCCTGGACCTGGTTCTCACCAAAACAGCGAAAGGGTAAGGGGGATTGACGTTGGATGCCATCTGGGGAATAGCAACCACCATATGGTTGGATTCCAAGTGATCACAGCAGAAGACACAAGCCATTCCAAAATTAGGGTCCTAGATTTCAGGAAAGCAGACTTCCAGAAAATGAGAGGAATCCTGGTGGGAGCCTTACGGATCATGGAGGGAGGAAGGGTGGAGGAAATGTGGGAAAACCTGAAGGGAGCTATTGAAGCAGTTACAGAACAATATGCCAGAAGGATAAGCAAAGCAAAAAAGGAAAGGAACCCTCCCTGGTTCTTAAAAGAAGTATCCACTATAGTGAGAGAAAAAAAAAGCTGCTTACAGACAGTACAAGGCATCAAATAAAGAAGAGGATAGAGAACGTTATAGAGAGAAAATGAGGGAGGTGAGCAAGGCAATAAAGAAGGCTAAAGCCCAAACTGAGGAGAAGATTGTGGAAGGGGCACAGACAGGCAAGAAAGCCTTCTATAGGTACACAAAGGAAAAAGGAAAACCAGGGGGGATATAGTCAGGCTAGTAGTGGAGGAAGGGAACATAGTAGAGGAGGATGTAGAAAAGGCTGAAGTACTAAACAGGTACTTCTGCTCCATGTTTACAAAAGAGGAGGAGTGCAATGGACCAGAGCCAGTTAGAAACCACACCACTGAGCTAGCAGTCGATACAAGTGTCTTCATGGCAGACAAAAGAGGATAAAGCCATGGAACTGGATGAGATACACCCCAGAATCCTTAAGGAACTAGGAAGAGAACTGGCAGCTTCCCTGGCAGCCCTATTTACTAAATCACTTGTGAGGAGAGAGGTTCCCAAAGACTAGCAGAGGGCATTGGTGGTCCCGCTCCATATATCTGGGAGCAGAGAGGAGGCAGAAAACTAGTGCCCAGAGAGTCTCACTTAAGTTGTAGAAAAACTGATGGAATCCTTACTAAAGCAGAGAATTTTAGCATTCCTGGAATCCAGCGGTCAGCAGGATCAAAAACAACACAGGTTCACAGCAGGGAGGGCTTGTCAAACCTGGTAGAGTTTTTCAACTGGGTTTCAAAGGCATTTGACAATGGGGGAGCAGTAGATGTTGCCTGCCTAGATTTTATTTTATTTTATTTATTTAATTTATTTATTTTTTGATTACCGGGTAGGTGCACTAGACACAGAAGTGACTATTTTCAGGCACGACCCGGGAGGTCACAACACAGAGAGATACAGGTACATGGCATACAGTATCAAGAAATATACAATACATCACATATCAGAAGTGAACGAGATTAAGACAATAGTGGAACCAAGGCACGTAGGGTGTATTATATAAATAGGTCAGTGCCTGTGAGTAACAGTCATAGTAATATCACATTTAAAGTGCAGAAATGTCACAGGGTATCATAACGGTGTAATAGTAGCATACAACCAGCTGACAGAAAAAAACAGTTTTTTGAGAGTAGTTAGGGAGAAAGGTAAGCGAGAGAGGGGGGATGAGAGAGGGAAAGGGATGGGAAGAAGGGGGTAGGATAGAAACTGTGGGGGAAAACAGAGAGGGGCAGGGTGCCAGCTCACACCACAGAAGAAGGCAGCACAAGCAGAGGGAGTCAAGATCTATGGAGGGTTGAAACAGGTGCATCGGGCACGTGCAGCAAAGAGGTCGCGGTGACTCTTCTTAAAGGAAGCATGACTAAGGGCCAGGTGTACATTTAGGGGCAGCGAATTCCAATAAGTGGGAGGTACATGAGAGAAACCTGATTTCCCTTTGATAGTTCTACATCTGGGAATGCTAAGCAAGGAAAGGTTTGAAGATCGGAGGCCGTAGGAGATGGGCTGATGGGTCAGCATGGAGGCGAGGTACGTAAGCATACTGGACCGCAGTATACTGTCCAGAAGGTTCCCAAGAGAGGAGCCGGTGTGCAATAAGGGAGGGACAATTTAGGTCTGAATACAGTAGGCAGTGATGTCTTAACCTGGAGGATGCAGAGGCGTAACGGCATATATTGTTATAAGTTGTGTCCCACCTCTGAAGAGTAGCCTTAGACGCATTAGTATAGATTACGGATTCATATGAGAGTGACAGGAGTAGGATTCCTCTAGCAATGGCAAACCTTGCAGAAGGGGTTAGATTATGGCTTGTTTTGTAGGCTAAGCCCAGTTTGGCATTGACAGCCTTACATGTGGAGGTTATATGGGTGTCGTAAGTGAGGGATTCATCAAGCCAGACACCCAGGTGTTTAAAGGAAGTTACCATCTCCAGTGGGGAACCATCAGCCCTGGAGACCCAGAAAAATTCCCTGCTCTGTTTTAGTTTAATGGAAGACCCAAAGAGCATAGTCTGGGTCTTGCTGGCATTGAGAACGAGCTTATTTCTGGTGATCCAGGACTGAATACTTAGTAGGTCCATAGAGAGCTTATGGTTAATAGACTGAACATTGTTTGAGCTAGTGTAAAGAACAAGGTCATCGGCATATAGCAATGATGAATAGGAGGATATGTTTTGTGTTATATTAATGAAGATTGAGCAGAGAAGGGTTCCTAGGATAGATCCCTGCAGTACACCAACATTAATGACTGCTTTTTCGGAGATGGCCGAGTTGAATTTTACTGCTTGAGTTCTGTTCGATAGGTAGCTATGGAACCAGGTTACAACTCCAGTCGAGAAACCCAGAGTTTGGAGATTTGCAAGCAGAAGAGGGTGGTTAACAAGATCGAAAGCTTTCACCAGATTGATAAATACTGCACCGGTTTGAAGACCCTGGTCCATGGCCTGAAGAACATCATTTGTTAGCTGTAATAAAGCAGTTTGAGTACTATGGCCTTTTCTGAAGCCATATTGGTTTGTGTGGAGGAGGTTATACTTGGAGAGGTGTTCAGAGATCTGTGCAGTGACGAGCTTTTCAAGGACTTTATTTAACACTGATAGTATAGCTATTGGCCTATAGTTAGCTATATCTTTTTTGTCGCCTTTTTTAAAAACCAGCATGACTCTGGCTAGTTTCCATATATCGGGCACCACTCCTTCACATAGGGACAAATTGAGTACTCTGGATAGCAGTACTGCAATGAATGGGGCCGCTAGCTTTAAGAGTTTTGGTTCAAGGCAGTCAGACCCAACAGCAGTACTGTCTGATATAGAACTGAGATGTTTGAGGACATCCTTCTTTGAGATAGCTTTAAAGTAGAATGAAGGCGTCGTTTTCATTTTCTTTGGGGTGGGGGATCCAGAGAGTAAGTTATCAGGAGAGAAAGCAGCGGTATATCTGGAGAGGTCAGAGAAGCGAGTATTAAATGCATTGGCAATTGTGCATGAGTCATTACAATGAACTCCTTTCAGTATCATTTCACTATTGAGGTGAGTTTGTTTTGAACCGAGGAAAGTTTTGATACGAGACCACAATTTCTAAGGGTCACCAGCCGCATCCATCAGAAGGCCCTTACAGTACTGGCTTTTTGCATGGCTAATTTGTGTTTTGCACTTCGATCGCTGTTCTCTGTAGGTGTTAAAGTCAGCTTTGAGACCAGAGATTTTAAACTTTCTCCAGCATTTGTCCCGATTTTTGAGTGATGCAAGGAGGTCTTTATGCAGCCATCTGGTTTGTTTACCACAAACTCGACGAGTGATGGCCGGAGTATGTTTATCTTAAAGGAGCACAAATTTACTCAGGAAGGCATGGAGGGTGGCATCCGTGTTCACTGATTGGTATACGGGGGACCAGTCAGTATGAGACATGATTGGTAGACAGGGGACCAGTCAGTATGAGACACATCATATAGAAAATGAGCCTGGTTTAAATTGTCGTAATTCCTGAAGCATTTACAGTGTTGAGGGGATGTAGAGATTATAGATGGACTCCATATACAGAAAATGGGGGAATGATCACTGATAGTGTCTGGCAGTGTACCTGTTCCTGCAGTTCTATCCACGCGATTCGTTAAGACCCAATCAATAAGGGTGCTGGAATCAGCAGTAACAGACACTCTTGTAGGATCAATGATTATTTGGTGTAAGTTATAGCTCTGCACCAGGGATTGTAGAGTATCTTGGGATTTGCTAAGACAGTTTAAATGTAAGTCTCCAAGAATGATAAGTTCATTTTTCCCTACATATGCAGCCGTATGATCCAGTAACTCCACTAGGCCACTTAGACCACTTTTGGGGGGGTTATAGGCACAGGCAATGTGAAGTTTCTTAGCTCCTAGTTGGAGTATGGCATGGGTGTATTCATACAAGGAGTTTCGCTTGTCAGTTATCATAGTGAGGTTTAGATTATTTTTGTAATAGATAGCGACACCCCCACCATGTTTAGGAGGTGGCCTATCGCACCTAAGAATGTTATAGTTTGGGAGTATGCAGTAGGTATCTGGGATAGAGGGTTTTAGCCATGTCTCGGATAGACGGAGCACATCAGGGTGGTAGTTGGCCACCCAGGCTTCGAGTTCTGCATGATTGTGGAGAAGACTCCTAACATTAAGATGGATCATGTGTAGACCTTTGATATCATAGCTAACTCTGTTCCACACAGAAGGCTGATAAAGAAGCTAGACAGCACGGGGGTGGGGCAGGAGGTGGTAAACTGTGTGAAAAATTGGCTGCATGGTAGAACACAAAGAGTGCAGGTTAATGGCACATTATCACAAGTGGGAGAGGTAACCAGCAGGGTACCCCAGGGTTCGGTATCAGGGCCTTTGCTCTTCAGTGTATTCATAGCCGAGGTTGCAAATGGGCTCGAAGGGAAGGTGTGTCTGTTCACAGATGACACGAAGATCTGCAACAGGGTAGACTCCCTGGAAGGATTAAGAAAATGGAAGCAGACCTAAGGAAGCTGGAGGAATGGTCCAAAACATGGCAGCTGAAATTCAACACCAAAAAGTGCAAAATCATGCACCTAGGGAGAAGTACTACTTGGGAGAAGAAAGACTAGCTGCAACCAGCCAAGAATGAGACCTGAGGATCATGATATTAGATGACTTGAAAGTGGGTAGGCAGTGTGAAAAGGTGATGTTAAAAGCTAGTGGCATGCTGGGATGTATTGGGAGAGGAATCATGAGCAGAAGGAGGGAGACGATGGTACCGCTGTACAAGGCACTTGTCCACCCCTACATGGAGTACTATGTGCAGTTTTGGAGACCACACCTCAGGAAAGACATTGATAGGGTGGAGACAATGCAATGAAGGGCAACAAAAATGTTACAGGGGCTACGCCAGATGACATGTGAAAACAGGTTAAGGGAGTTAAACATGTACTCCCTGGAGCAGAGGAGAGACATGATCGAGATCTTCAAGTACATCAAGGGTATAAATAAGGTGCAGACACAGGAACTTTTTCATGTCAAAGTAGGCAGTAGAACAAGGGGACATGACCTGAGACTACAAGGGGGAAGGTTTGGTTCACAGAGAGGGTGGTGGACTCCTGGAATGACCTGCCACCAGAGACCGTGGGAGCAAAAATGGTCGAGGGATTCAAGACAGTTTGGGACAGACACACGAGTATCATTTGCCATGGGGGAAATGGGGGCAGGGGGAGAAAGTACAAAACCTTGGGCAGACTAGATGGACCTGGCAGTCCCCTTTTGCTGTCATCCTCTATGTTTCTGTGTTATTGACTCACCCTTCAAACCCCAGGAATCCCTCATCATGCTTACTAGTGTATTCAGCCTGCAGGTCTGAGCTGCCCCAGAGCTCAGAATTATATGCTAATTAGGGAATCTTAGATTGAAATTCAAAACTCTGCTGTGTGCTCAAACGCACCCTAACATTCTAATGGCAGATTTATTTATCTGCCTGAACTGTGCAGTTGCTCCACAGTCCTCTCTTTGACTTCAGACGTTGTTTTGTAATAGTATGTTTTTTAATTATTATTTACCTATTTTATCGATAATGCTGCATAATGACGTAATTTTTGTATATTTTTTAACTTTTCTCCAGTTCCTCATCATTCCCAAGAACTGGAGAAGGCAGTTTTTTCGGCGTGATTCCCACTATTAAGGGCCTGCCTTTAAAACTACTTTTTTTCACTAAATTACTAAAAACATTTTAACAGCTTTGCAATTTCTATAGTTTATTATTCTCAGTTCTTCTTTTTTTGGGAACCGAGCTGATATTTTATAGTTCAGCTTAACTAAATTATCTGTTAAGCTGCTTTCATTTGCGGTTTCATTCTGAACCGCATTTCATATGTTTTAAACTCCTTCTCATTCAGTTTTACTTTGATTTATGCTCCCTGGTTTGTCAGCGATTGGCATGACTGACTGACAGACCCAGAAATAAGCTGGGACCTACATGCTTTAAGTTTGTAAAGTTTCTTTCCAACTCCTAGCAAAGGCAGACTGTCACAAGTCCAGATTACGTTTTAGTTTGTTTCACGTTTGTCCCAAAAGGGCTAAACAAAAATTTAAAAGTCATTTTGGCTTCTCAGCCTTCTTCCATGTCACAAAATAAGCAGAAGGATAAGGCTGCTAAAGATGGTTCAGAACTCAGGGTGTCTGAACTGGGGAGCCCTGATTAGAAAGGAAAAAAAATGGAAAACATGCCACTGTCCCTCCTCCTGAAGAAGGAAATGAGCCACCAGTGGACAAAAATAAAATGCCCTCAATAGAGGAAAGCTGAATGCAAAGTACCAAGTAGCTCAAAAACACTTGTACCAGGAGCCAAAGGCAAAAAGGATTTTTACGAACAAAGGAAGGAGGCCTCTGCTAACTAAAGGATGAGCAAAAAAAAAAAAAAAAAAATGCAAAACGTTAGGACTCATTGAATACGTTTATTACAAAGAACAAAACAGACTACACACAGAGTAGTGCACCCCCTCGATGGGAGTGGTTGACATTTTGCATTGCTGTGACGCTTTTTCAAAAGATGTAAGGGCTACATCAAATCAAATCAGCTTTTATTTATAACACGCTTTTCAGAAACCAAAGCACGTGTAGATTGTAAAACCACAGACAAACATTCAATCAATAAAATATATAAAAACATAAAAAGGCAGGACGTAACACCCCTACTCTTATGGTGTCCAATTATATAGGAAACTCCCCCACATTTAAAGTGCAAGTGCTGAAAAAAAAAAACAGAGCAAACTTCACAACAGTGTAAATTGAAATAAATGACCAGGCTATGGTCAATGACATACCTAAAGTGCGAGAATTGTTACCAGGGTGTAAACGTATACAAACAGACCTGGTTTAGATACTGCACACTTAGCTCTAAAGACAAATGCATCAAAAATACAAAACTATTACTGAATGTTGAACAATAATTAAAAACCTATCTCGACTCCTAAGAAACACGTGTATGTACTAGAGTACTTTTTCTTGAATTACATATTGCACATTAATGTGTATATATATATATATATATATATATATATATATATATATATCTCACAACTGGCAGAATCAAGCCAGTATGTTGGGGAGGGATTTAAATTAATACCTGTATATAAATAAATACATTATTTGTTTTAAGAAGCAGGAAAAGAAAGAAAAAGTGACATGGGGGTAATCAGTATCACTAAAGTGGACTTTAATGCTAAAAGTCCTACATTACTTCTAAGTGAAAAAAAAGAGAAAATTCTATAATAGAGCCCATTAAAGGGCGTAGTGCTGAAGGTATGGGGAAGTAGGGGGAAGAGGGGGGGAACAGAGTGGGACAAGTGAAATGCAAGCAACATTATTACTGTAGAAATGTGCACTGAATATTCCAAAAAAAGTGAACCGTAAAGGACATCGCATTGCTAGTAAGAAAAATATATATAAGTAGTAGATGAATATCTCAAGTGCTTATAAAGTCACAAATATTATTTATTTATTTATTATTTAGCTTTTGTTTACAGGGTAAGTACACTAGACAAGTATTATGCCTATTTTCAGGAACGACCCGGGAGAGTACAACATGGGGAATATAGATAAGGTACAACAAGGATGGATAGCATATTACATTAAATAAGAAAACATGTGAGAAAAAGAAAATACCAGTCAACAATAGTACAACGTATGGAAGAAATACATAGTTGACAATAGGAGGATCTATAAAGGAGTGCAGTATGAACCACAGTGCAGCTTAGTAACATATAACTTAAATTTTTAGTAGGCAAAACCTGGGAACTAGCAGGCTCAAGTGGCAAATTATATATAGGTCAACAGTTTACTAAGACATACGAGTTGGCAGTACCAGAAAACTGGGGAGTAGGCTGTACCACCAATACATTGGGAGTAGGCAGAACAACCCATGTCCATAGAGCCATGCAGTGGACACAGAAGATGCCCACAAATTGGGAAAAATGGGTAGTTGAGAATAGAGTAGATATTAATCAATTTAAGCTACTGAGAGTATCAACAGCTTTAGCAGCGATAACTTGGATGGTTTCCGCCAGCATGATACGCTATTTAGGGGGCTTGGGACAGTCACACACTGATGTTAGCTTCCAGAAAGTCCACAGGAAAGTGCTAAAACCTCGATGGGAGGGGGCCGAATCGATATGATCGGGGAGTGAGTTCCAGAGTCTGGGCGCATATGCAGCAAAGTCACGATCCCCCATAAGGGTGCGGGTGGGGAGGGACTTTAAACATCTCTACAGTCAGGGACCTAAGGTGGTAGGGAGTAGGGTCCATTTTTGGAAGAAGCAGAGCCAGTCCCTGAGGGATGCCAGTGTTAACCACTTTCCCTGAGAAGCTTCCAACCCCGAATTCCAGGTATTTGGCTGGGGGGAGCCCGTGGAGTTTGCCGTATAGCACACAACGGTGGGTGTGTCGGGGGGGGGCAGCTAGAGCAAAACGACAGATGTTATTATATGCCGTGTTCCACCGAGTGAGATGAGTTTGGGGGGACCGAGCAAATAGGTGAAGTCCATAGCTGAGGGAGGGAAGAAGCACACCTCTCGCAAGGGCGAGTCTAGCTGCAGGAGTTAGGTTGTACTTGGCCCTATAGGCCAGGCCAGCTGCTGTTCGTTGTCCTACAGATGTTTAGGTATGACTCCCATGTCAAGTTGGGGGTCAAGAGTAACCCCAAGATATTTGATTGAGTTCACTGTAGGCGGCGAGGGGCCATCCGCACTAGTGATGTTGAGCAAGGCCGATGAGGCTTTGATTTTGGCTCTGGAACCAAAGAGCATAGCCTGTGTTTTTTTCAGGCTCAGAACCAGTTTGTGGTTAGTAACCCAGGACAAGACTTTGTTGAAATCGTCAGACAAGCACTGGTTTAGGGCGATGGCATTTTGAGAATGAGCCACTATCACCAGGTCATCCGCATACATGGTGGCTCGGCAGTTGGAAGTCACCATAGGTAGTTGGTTAATAAAGATTGTACAGTTAGTGCAGCGAAAGACAGCAAAACCGCACCCTCTATTGTCTGCTTCTTATAACAATCTCTAGCAGTTATATATTAGACCTTAGGATATGTGGAGAAGGAGGAAAAAGGAACAAGAATAAACGCAGTCCCCAAGTTTCTTATTTATCTTCTCTTTTTGAGAAAGGGAGCTAATTGAAAATGTTCATTTAGTCCAGGATAGTCTGCTTTAAGTTTATATTGCCGAAAGGATTCATGGCACAAGAGTTTATTGTTCAGGTCTCCTCCTCTGGCACACATGGTGACTTTTTCCAACACCCTGAACATAAGAGTGTCCAGGTCCAAACCAAGAACAGTGTACTGCTAAGGCATTTTGTAAACAACCCAGTCTTATGTGTCTCACATGTTCAAGAATCCTATCTCTGAGTCGTCTTTTGGTCTTTCCAATGTAGTAACAGTTGCAAGAGCATATTGCAATATGCCTCTGTATTGCAAGAAATGAAAGAATGTACCTGTAATGTCTCGTTGGTTCTTGGAACCAGAAAATCTTTCCCCACCTTGATGTGTGTACATGCTGAGCAGTTCCCACATTTGAACATTTCAAACGGCAATTTCTCTCTGTTGCATTGGACTAGTTCCAAGCTATGAACAAGGAGGTCGAATAGGTTTTTTAATTTTCGGTAAGTTATTGTTGGGCCAGAGGATACCACTTTCTCCAGTGCCTGTTCATCACCCAAAATGTGCCAGTTGTTTCTGATGATTCTCTCGAACTCAGGGGTCTGTGTATTAAAAGCAGTGATAAGATTAGGACCACAAAAAAGATGGTTCTTGTTATTATTATTGTTACCTCTAGTCTGTCTATTGTAGCTGAGCAGTGATTGTCTGTCCATCTGATCTACCTTTTTTTCTGGCGCTCTCTCAAGGCAATTCTGACTATAATTTCTGGTTAGAAAACATCTGGTAAGTACATCAGCATCCTGATTGTACATTTCCACAGTACTACAGTTTCTATCAGCCCACATATATTGTCCCAGTGGAATATTATTCATCACATGCCTGGGGTGGCAACTGTGGAAATGCAGGATGGAGTTCCTATCTAGGTTTCCTGAATACATTAGTATTCAGTCCACCTTTACCATCTTTCTTGATCTCCAAATCCAGGAAATTAATTCCAAGGTTATCATATGTAAGTGAGAATTTTAAATTGGAGTTAGAGCCCTCCAAAAAGATAACAAACTCTCTAAGTTCCAGCTCCCCCTTTTCTAGACTATGATGATGTCATCAATATATTGGCGATAAAAGTTGATATAGTAAAAAAATGGGTTCTTATCTGGATCATAAATAAACCTTTTTTCCCATTGTGCAAAATATATAGTAGCATATATAGAGGCTATTGCTGCCCCCATAGCGGTTCCCTTTATTTGGTGATACATGGTGGTTAAAAAAAGAAAACATTTTTTGTCAATACTAGCACAGTCAGGGTGAGCAGAAATTCAATGAAAGGGGTCTCAAAAGTGGTGTTCCCACAAAGTGCTTCCCTCAATGCTTCAAGTCCCTCCCCATGGGGAGTGTTGGTATAAAGTGATCTAATGTCAAAAGTTACTAGGAGCCAATCAGGTTCCACTTCCATGTTTTGAATAATGTCCAGAACATGGGTGGTGTCTCTGATGTAGGCCCTGGGCTCTGTGCTGTATGTTTGATATAGTGGTCCACAAACTGTGCCAGTGGTTCCATTATTGAACCGATACTAGATACAGTTGGTCTCATGGGGGGGTTTTCGAGGTCTTTAAGGATTTTCGGGAGGCCATAAATCGTTGGCCTCACCAGGTGTTCCACCTTGAGGAAACTCCCAGTTTCCTCACTAATGATGTTGTTTAGTACAGCCTCGTCCACACTATCAACAATTTCCTTTTTGAATTTATTTGTGGGATCATAAGTTAGTTCTTTATAAAAGTCAACATCATTCAATAATGAAAGCATCTCTTGTCTATTCTTAACTTGAGCCATCACTACAATTGCCCCCCCCCTCCGTCAGCGGGCTTTATGGCGGTGGCATGACGATCCTGTAGCCTCTGTAGAGCTTCCTTTTCTCCACTACTGCAGTTGGTCCAGTGCATAGAAGGAGGACTTTTCTTCACACATGCAACATCCTGCTCACATGCTTTCAGAAAAATTCCAGCAGCCTTGTTCATAGGCGGAATAAAGCTGGATCTTTTCTTCCACCTCGGTAAAGCAGTTTCATCATCCACATTTTCATCTTGCTCCCCATTCATCACCCTGGATTCAGTCACTTCACTAGTGTCCTTCTCCTTATGGTATAGGATGTGAAAATTAAAGTTTTCTAGCATAACTGTTGAGGTCAACGATAGTGTCAAATTCATATAGAGGATGTGATAGAATAAAGGACAGTCCCCTATTCAAGATAGTAATCTCATCCTGAGAGAGTTTGTTGGTCAGAGATGTTAACAAACAGGGATTGATATTGTTCCCTTTGGATGTGTTGGACATCTTCTATCTCCTCCTCCATCTCTGCGTGTAGTCCATTTTGTTCTTTGTAATAAACTTTTTCAATGAGTCCTAACGTTTAGAATTTTTTTTGCTCATTCTTCAGTTAGTTGAGGCCTCCTTCCTCAATAGAGGACATGACTAAGACCTCAGTACGGCACCGCTGATGGTGCAGGCTTAAAAATAAATAAATAAAAAGGTAGCTGTCCCTCTTCTTGAAAAAGGAAAGGAGTCACCAGTGAATAAAAATAAATCAGGTAGCGGTCCTGCTTGCTGAAAAAGGAAAGGAGTCACTAGTGAATAAAAATGGAATACCCTCAGTGGAGGACATTACTAAGGCGTGGTAGTTCTGCTAGGCATTCCAGATTATGGGGGAATCTCAGAAACATGCCTGCCACCCTTGCCCCTGACTCCGGTTCCATTCCCGTGCATGCGGAGGAGGAGGAGGAGGTAAAAATGTTTTATGAAGAAGAGGGAGATCCTGAGCAAGAATTTGACTCCCTTCCAAGACCATCAGATGACTACACCTATCACTATACCTTTGTTGAACATATGGTCAATACCCTCAGTCTTTTCTCACAGGTAACTGATGAGGAAGCGTTTGGTTTCATGAATATGATGGGTTTATCCCCCACTAAGGGGTTGATGCTTCCCATCAATAAACCCTTCAGGAAAGTCACTTTTACATTCATGTCAGCACCCACCTCAGCTGCTGGCATAGTTTAAAAATTAATAAAATAAGTAAATATCAGTTGACAAGCAGAGTTCTGGGTACCTGTATTCCCACCCTGATCATGAAGAAGTGGTCCAGGATGCCACCTGGGGCAGGGCCAAAGTGCCCATTTTTTCCTTCCAGCCTCCTGAAAAAGACTCCAGACTTGGCACAGGGTATGGCTGGCACAGCAAAATCAGTCATACATGCCACAAAATTCCCATTTCATATGGCAGTGTACATGAAGGACACTGCATACAGGGTTAGGGCCCATACAGTGTACCTAGGAAGGATTGCTTGGCTTAGAACTACAAATCTATCCCAGGACTCTTGGAGAAATGCTACAGTTTTTGCCTTTTGGGGGAAATTTCCCATTTCACAGCAAGACAGAGGCTTTCATGAAAAAGGTGGATGAGTATAAAACCACGTACAAGAGGGTAGAGGATACTACCCTCCTGTTTATGCCCCTATGAATGCCCCCACAAATGGCCTGTTATATTTATGGGGGCAGAAGAGAAGAGTATTTAGGCATGATACTGCAGCAGCAGCACTCAAACCCCAGGCAAAGCAGAGCCAAGTCTTGTTCACTACTTCCATCCTAGAGGTAGTGAGCCAGGGATTGACTTTGCAGTTCAAAGGACAGAGTACTACCTGGGTGGAGTCCGAGTATCTGCATCAGAGGAGGAGAAGGACCTGGGAGTGATGATCACTAGTGATCTGAAGCACTCAATGCAGTGCAAGAAAGCAGCAGCAAAGGCAAACAAGATGCTGGGATGCATATCTAGGGGCATCAGTAGCAGGAGAGAAGAGGTTATACTGCCCTTGTACATGTCACTGGTAAGGCCACATCTAGAGTATGGAGTTCAGTACTGGTGCCCATACCTCAAAAAGAACATTAACCTGCTGGAGGAGGTCCAGAGGAGGGCTACAGAGATGATAGTGGGTCAGCAGGGTAAGGTATATGAGGAGACGTTGAGGGCACTGAACATGTACTTTCTGGAAGACAGGGGGGGGCATGATTGGGACCTTCAAGTACTTGAAACAGGGTGGAACAAATCACTTTTTGACCTGGTAGCCAGTTTGGCCACCATACCTCAAAATCTGGTGGCCAAAAATATTTTTAGGTGGCCAATTTTTTTGCGGCCGCTAGACTATAAAATATAGTAGCCATTTTTTGAACTTGCCTTAGATGAGGAATTGTCTATTAACCTACATTTGGGAATGTCTTTACCAGAGATTCAGATGAGAATTAGCCTGCCAGAACAGCATCAAGTATACACACACAGGCGGGAGAATTTACAAAGTACAAATTGAAAGGCCTACCTGCCTGGGTAATGCAAAAAGGGAAGCAAGGGTGGGAGTGGCACTCATATCACAAGTATGAAAAAATTAAAATGAAATCACCAGTCACTACAGAGGAACTACTGAAGATGGGACCATCGGAGAAACACCTCCATGACTGAATCCGAAAATAGAAGGGCGGCACAATTATGAGAAAATGAGACGAAAATCACCAAGAGGATAACGACTGAAGATGGGATTGGCAGAGAAACACCATGACCGGACTGGGGTCTGACTGACCAGAACCTGCTGATTTGCAAGTGGAAACAAGTCCAAGTGCTATAAGTGTACACTATTGTTTTTTTTAAATAAAGCAATAACATCTTTCAGATGTTGTGGTTCTCTTATTGTCTTGTGTGTTGTTTTTTTTTTCGGGGGGGGACTTTTTTGGTGACTTATTTTTTTTTTCATGACATGGCCAGGCCTGCGCTGCTGCTGTGCTGTTACCATCCGATCCACCACTGTAGGGTCATCATCACTAAAATTACATTTTGAAGGCAAGGGCAGAAAATAAATTTTAAATGCCTCCTAAAGTTATGGCGGCTGACAGATTGCTAACAGTATTTCTATTGCTGTTACTGTCTTCTTCAAAATCGGTCCACCACCTCCCACTCCAACACAACCACTGTCTGTCTCCTAAAACTCAACTCTCCGACTCCTCATCTATTTCCACTTCCAAGTCCATAACATCTGATTCTGGATCTGGATGTGTGACTTTATGCCCAGAAAGATGGCGATATCCTGGTGTTGATGAGTACCAGTGATCAATTGATGGGTATGGATTAAAGTCTGCTATTGTTGATCCATTTAAACTGATCATCAACAAATCATCCATAGTGCTATCAATAAGATTGTTACGAGATTTTGTTTTAATCCTATTATGAACACTAAATCCCCTTTCGCAAGCAGCTGTACTCACTGGCATTACCTGAAAAATTGTGATCAACAACTGTAACAGGCCAAATCTCTCTAAATTTTGGTGAACCTTTCTTAATGCATGCTCTGTATTTTGATTTTTTTACAGCAGTTTTGAAATCTTGCCACTCTTCCAAAAGTTTTTGTGTAATTTCTTTTTCAAGTTCGGCATCCAGCTCTGGATCAGATAAAAGTTGCCCTGAACCGTATTGCTTTTTCAGGAATGGCATGTACCTCTGGCAAAGCCCTGTGATGGATTTCTGACCAAAATTTAGAAAGAGAGGGTCATCAGGAGAAGGCCAAACAGTTGTGTCAAATACTGAAGATCGTTTGTAGTCTTCCGACTGCCACATGGGCTCAAATCTGTCACATAAGAATCCAACCATGCTGTTGCATACTTTCTCCTTGATCAGTTTGAGGGCATTTTCACTGGAAACAATCTCCTTGGCTGCTTGGCCTGAAGCAGTGGCCTGCCTGGTTCTTTTTTGCCTTTTATTCCTATTTTTCTCTACATTGCTAGCATTTTCAGTCATGCCTGGTGGAGAAGCTAGAGAAGTGACTCCACCACGTTGACCTCGCATGACTGATGCACCATCAGTGGCCATCCCAGAAATCCATGGAAGAGTTTTCCACAAGGGGATGTAAAGTTTGTTAAAGAGTGAATCTAATGCTGCAGTGTATCCATCGGCATCTGCTTTCCCTAGTAGCTTGGTACCAATAAAGGAGGTATTTGGAGTACCATCTTCACCAACATAACTGATAAACACATTCACAAATTCCCTCACACTTCTGTCAGTGCTTCCGTCTATTAACAGCCCAACAACAGAAGATTGTTTTATCTCTTCAGTTGTGTTTGTGCGTAATACTGCTGCAATGTGATGCACAAACTTGCTGCATCTCTTGTGATTTGTGTATTGTTCAATCACTTTTATATTACATTTGCGTAACAGTGAGGTATGAAACAGAAAGTCCCGAAATGGCCTATCCCTGGATGCCAGAAAGTAGGCAACATTGAAAAGACACCGCATGGATTCCCTCATTGCAGCATTCATCTTTTGAAAAAAAAAAAAGGCCATAGGTGTGGATTCAGGTGCCCTTTGAGCCCTTTCAGCCAGAATGCATTTTACATGGGAACTGCTTGCATCATGAATTTTTATAGACTCCATTTTAAAAGTACTGCTACCAACAAAAAACACAGATGTATGAACTGCTAGATGGGGTTGCTTCCTACACACCTTGCAACTCATAGTGTTGCTTTGCTTTTCATACTGAAGCCAGTCAAATTCCCGTGACCATTCAACCCTGAATTTGCTTTTCACTGAATCTTTTTTCCTGTTGGTAGGATTTATTCTGGGCAGAGAGCTTGAGGAAGATGAACTATCTGCAATGGAAACACTACTAGAAGTAGCGGAAACAGTATGAACCTGAACGTCAGTAACCATTACTGATGGTTTTTCAATATGGTCGTGACCGTCACCCTAGCTGCCACTTCCCTCTGATACAGAAACAGAAGAAGAAACAGCAGCAGCAGCGTTAGCAACAGGAGGATTTACATTTACATGTTCATCCTCATCAGCAACATCAACATAGAGGATAATGTATGGTCATCGATGGTTAACCAGTTTGTTAACCATTGAGAGGTTGCTAGGGCCGACCATGTAAACCTCGAGAGCGAAGCTCAAGAGGTTTATGTCGCCATGGCAACCTCGAGATTGGTTAAAAAAACGGTTAATCATTGATGTACCATACATTATATTTTATAGTGTATGGTACCATTTAGGTTTTTAAGAAAAGAAAGCAGTTCCTTACTGCAGTTTTGTTTCAGTCATCGCCGCTCTGCCCTCACTGCCGCGATCGTTTCAAGGCTGTCCGATCCAGTTGTGCGCATGTCCAGACAGTTCCCGGTTGTTAACCCATCGATGTGATGTACCATCGATGGGTTAACAAGATCGTGACATCACAGCAATGGTAAAACGTTGTTATAAAAAGGTAGATTTCTACCTATAACAACGTTCTACCATACATTATAATCACGTTACTGTCAGTGTCACTGATGACTTGAATGGTTTTGTTATGTAATTCTTCCACAGCAGATAGACTAGGTTTAATAAAGCCAAAGGAAAACAAATTAGGTGGTTGTTTTTGTTTCTTTTTCCAGACATTTTTTATTACTCCAATGAAAACAGTATGAAAAAGAATGAGTGGTTGGGTCTTGGGTGATGGTAGCACAGCAACAGGCTTTTTGGATGCTTGACACAACCACAGGAGGTCTGGCTGTGAGTGAGACTGATGGACTTGGACTGATGTTTGTAGTACACAACCAGATACACTGTCACTAATATGCCTGCACACAGGTTACAATAGCTGTGACTTTTTCATTAATTGTGGCAAGCAGCTTGGCTCTAATTTTTTTTTTGGCCCCCCCAAAAAAGCCTGACACAACCTGAAGAGGACTGGAATACTGGACGAGACAGGTAAACAGCCAAACAACAATAGATGCAGTCAATAATATACACACAGGTATTACTAATATGGTCTTTTCATTAATTGTGGCAAGCTCTAATTTTTTTTCGCTTTGGCCCCCAAAAAAAAAAGCTAGACACACAGCCTCAAGAGGACTGGAATGAATGAAACAGGTGGACAGCCAACAACAAGAGATCAGTCACGCAGTCAATAATATACACACAGGTAGTACTAGTATGGACTTTTCATTAATTGTGGCAAGCTCTAAATTTTTTTGTTTTGGCCCGCCCCCAAAAAAAGCCAGACACACAACCTCAAGAGGACTGGATGAGACAGGTGGACAGCCAAACAACAATAGATTCAGTCAATAATATGCACACAGGTAGTACTAGTATGGGCATTTCATTAATTGTGGCAAGCTTTAATTTTTTTATTTGTTTTAAATTGGTCCCCCCAAAAAAGCCTGACTGTCTGACACAACCTCAAGAGGACTGGAACGGATGAAATAGGTGGACAGCCAAACAACATGAGACGCAGTCAATGATATGCATACAGGTAGTAGTACTAGTATGGGCTTTTCATTAATTGTGGCAAGCTCTAATTTTTGTTTTGTTTTGGCCCCCGCGAAAAAGCCAGACACAACCTCAAGAGGACTGGACGACAAGATAGGTGGACTGCCAAACAAAAGACACAGTGTCAGTCAATAATCTGCACACAGCAGGTAATGCTAATAGTATGGACTTTTCATTAATTGTGGCAAGCTTTAATTTTTTATTATTTTTTTGGTCCCCCCGGCCCAACCCCATCCCCAAAAAAGCCTGACACAACCAGTAATATGCACACAAGTGGTAGTTCACTCCGGACTTTAAATTATTGTAGCTTGAATTTTTTTTTTTTATTCTGTCAGTGGGCCCAGTCCCACCCAAAAAAAACCTGACAAACTACAGGACAAGATGCCCAAATAGACTGTGGCTGCCTGTGGCACACAGATAAGTAGCTTTGCCCTCCCACCTGGACTGTCAAGCAACTTAAGCACCCCTTCTTCAGTCAACTCAGCAGCAGCACACTACTTTAAGTTAACTTTGCCACATCAAATTAGCAAAATACCGTTTTCTTGCCCCTATGCCTAGTGCCTGGACTCTGAGTACTATATTTGCATTTTGCTTCGATTTTGTTATGCACACTAAAACATGGATTTTTTCCCCCTCAGATTTTGATTGCAGACACAGCAAGCAAAGCAGCTCCCCTCCCCCTTACTTCAGCAGTGGCTGTCAGACAAGCAACTGCAGCAACTGATCTGCCAGTAATATTTTTTTTAACTATTTTCCACTGCACAGCAGGAGTAGGACTAAAGTCAATCAGGGACAGCTCCCCCTGTACCACAAAGCAGGATCTCTGTACCCTCCCCCAAGTCGACTCGTCAGACTCAGTTAGCAGACTCAGCACAGTGGTGATAATGTGCTAGCAGCTGAGCAAATTCAGAATATTTAGATTATTGCCCAGTTTGCCCCTTTGCAGCAATTCAGAGCTTCCCCACTACAACAGGACCAGTCCACACCAAGCACTAAGCAGGCTCAGTCGAACTGACCCCTCCCCCTAGTCAGCACCAGATTGAAATTAAGCTGCTGTCTGTGGAAAAATACCCAGATCAGGAGTCGGACCCCTTAAAAACTATAGTGTAGCTTTTATTCACTGAGCCCTTAAAAGGGCTGTTAACGTTGATCGCTAATATCACTGACATGCAGAGCAAAGTTACGCTGTCACTGAGCTCACTCTAATCTCCCTCACTGCCTGAAATCAGAATGGCGACTGCGAGCGAGCTTTCTCTGATAATGTGGCTCCCACGAGTCTCACCACCCACGTGAGCACCCAGCTGCTCACCTCGTGATACTGACGCCGGTGTCCTCCTCTGCACAGACTCGCTGGTGGGTGAGGCACCAGATTGATTGATTTCCTCCACGGCTCCCAGTCCCGAGTCCCAGGCTCGCATCCATACCACTCCGCTCTCTCTCATGGCCGCGCATTTCAAGGAGTCTCGATCCCGCGCATGTGTGATGATGGCAACTCAGCTCAAAATTCATTGGCAAGGGTGCTGAGCTACTGCGCAAGCGCGCCAGAGGTGCGGCTTACTACTTGCCAGAATGGTGAGTTTTTACAGAAATCTGGTGGTCAGAATGATTAGCCAGGTCGCATTTGGTGACCCGGCAACCCTATTTGTCCCACCCTGCTTGAAAGGGATAAATAAGGTTGATAAGGAGAGTCTCTTTAAGTTGAGTGGCAACCATAACACTAGGGGGCACAGTCTTAAGCTGGAGGATGGGAGGTTTAGGAGGGAGGTCAGGAAGCACTTCTTCACAGAGAGGGTGGTGGACACTTGGAATGCACTGCCAGAAGAGGTCATCTTGTTGAAGACAGTGAGCAGCTTTAAGAGAGGCTGGTATAGGCATGGGGGAAAGTAAGGATCATGGGTAGGGAGGATGGGAGGAGTGGGGAGGGAAGGAGAGCAGGGACATTAGCTCAAGCTGTGGACCCTGCAATATGAGCAGACTTGATAAACCAAATGGCTTTCTTCTGATGGCTTCTTTGTATGTTCATATGTATGTATGTTTGTATGTAAAGGATTTCTAAAACTACTGAACCCAAAAGTTTGTTTTCAATCTTACATCCCAGCAAAATAAAAAACAAATTCTGCTGGAACTGGGGGTGTAGAAATTGCTGCAAATACATGCAGTGGGTCAAGTAGCAGCCACAGCAGGGCAAGGGACATTACTTCAGATACTTCCTAACCCCAAAGAAAAATGCATAAAATGCCTGAGGAAAATACCTCAGGGTCTGGTTAAGGAACTGCCACTAACAATTTACAGCCCTTCCCTTTGGCCTCACCTCAGCTCCATGGGTATTTGCAGAGTGCCTAGCTATGGAGGCAGCACATTTGAGAAGACAGGGTTTATGGTTTTTCCTTATCTGATCTAAAAAAAAAAAACACACACACACACAGCAAGCTCCTCCATCTTGCTAACCCAAAGCACTTTGGAGGCTTTGGGCTTCTTCATAAACTTTCAAAAATCCCAAACAGAACCAGTAAATGTTCTGGACTTCATCGGTGCAGAGCTGGATACCCTGCAAGGGAAAGCTTTTCTTCTTCTGGTGAGGGTGGCAAATCTGATTTCAGCTGCAGAATCCTTCATAGCAGGCCAGACAAGGTCCACAAGGGGTTTTTCATATGTTACTGGGTCACGTGGCCTGTTCCACATCAGTGGTACCAGGTGCTAGATTCCACATGGGAGATACCCAGTATCACCTCGGGGCCATTGGTCCTAGAGGCGGGACACCCTATGCAAATTGGTGTCTGTCACAAGAGCCTTGTTAAGGGCACTAAACTTGTGGAAGTGGGAAAGCAACCTCATAGAGAAGATTCTCACTCCAGGAATTCTCCAATATTCATAACTGTTTCAGTAATCCCTTTAAGTAGAGCTGCCCAGAGATAGAATGTATGCTAATGATGGAATCATCATTGGCTCATGCCACTTTTCAAATGCTTCCCTTATCAACTGCCAATGTTCTGATGCTTCAGATTTCGTTCTCCGCCTGACAAGTAAAGACGCCTCGGAGTGCTCTCCTCATCAGTCGTTCCTGTCATGCTGAATTCAAAAGAACTTAGGTATCTTTTACAAATGTTTTCATTTGCTGCCTTTATCTTTTGTTAATTTGTCAACCTCTAAGTTTTTTTGTATTATTTTCTTGGTTTCTCCTGGTTCAGAATAACTGTGGGGGAACCGAGCCTTAGTCTCTATTTCTGGAATTTTTTGAATTTAAAACTCGGTTAGTTAGTTGTTTACTTTATATATATTATTTTAAAATTTACCTATAAGTTGTAAAAAAGTAACTGATAACCTTGATTCATTTGGTACTGGTTCTCGGTTCTTATCAGATGTTCATCAGTGCAAACTGCAAAAAATACTTTAAAATTAAAAAATCTTATTGTGGTTTCTTTTTTACTACCGGTTTACATTATGTCAGATAAACCAAAGAAGAGAACCGGTGAACCTGGCTTCAAAAATTGTACCCAGTGTGGGAAAGTCTTTGCCAAAGCTGACAAACACTCCTTGTGTGTTGTCTGCCTTGGCCAGGATTATTTTTCTGCAGAATGTGACATTTGTAAAACCTTTCCACCTTAAACAGTGGAAAAACGTTTGGAGAAGTTGCAGAAAAAGTTGCAGAAGGGTTCCTCTGGCTCTGACCTGCCTGCACTCTCAAAACAAGCAGGTGAAACTGCAGATACTGTTCTTACCACCCCTGATAAGGGTGCACCAGGCAAAAGTCCTGCAGAACCGGCTAACTCCCTGTTCCTTTGAAAAAATCAAAAAAGATAAAGCATATTGAAACCCCTGCCAGTCGGCCTAAAGGGACTTCAACTGAGTCTGTGTTTAATGCCTTCACCTGAGGAAATTGCTCAAGCCCTGAAGGTCATTCATGCTTTATAGCGGTTGGTACCAGTCCCTGCCCCCCCATCCAGGGAGAGAGAAAAAACAATAAATATATTGTAGGTGATATCTTTTATTGGACTAACACAATTATTTCTAAGACTAGCTTACGAGAGATAAAACCCTCTTTCTCAGGTGAAAGTGGAAACAGCTGAACAGCATGACAGATATAAAGGTTGGATGTGGATTCAAAACATAGACTAGCAGTTTGCACGTCAAAGCATTACCGCCAATTCACACTCCTTACAAACAGGAAGACTCTTAATTGTCACTGAAGTGTATCTGTTGAAGGGCTCAACTTGTAAGACCAAAGGGCAGCTTAATTTTACTCTGGCTCTGGACCATCAATTAACATTTGTAAAAAATTAAGACAGGAAAAAAAATACATACCATTGTCTTTAGAAGGTGCTTGTTAAAAGAGCCAGAGGGTGCTGATGTGAGGATTTAAAAAGAAACTCTAAAGCACTGTTTTAAGCAGGGGACCAGGGACAAACCTTATCTAAGCAAGCCACCCCATCTGCACATCCCTCAACCCAGGAATGCCTAGGATCTGTGGACTGTGAGGAGGAGGAGGAAGAAGGTATTGAACCAGAAGTCTCCCCTGAACAGGAGTTTGGTTCCCCTCCTAGAACAACTGAGGATTTTTTCCTTCACATTTTTCTTTTGTTAGAAAAATGGTTGATGCTTTGGACCTCACTACTAGTGAGGCAGTACAAAATGATGAAGAGGATGAGTACCTCAAAATGATGGGGCTCACACCTACAAAAAAGCTGTTATTCCCTATCTATAAGTTTTTCCAAAAGCATACTTTTAAAATCCTGCAAACTCCTCATTCTGTCTCCCCTGTAGATAAAAGGTTGGAGAAGGAGTATCAACTTGACAGGGCTGGTGCTGAATTTCTCTTCACTCATCCTGATCATCAGGGAGTGGAACAAACAGCAACTTGTGACAGAGCAAAAGTGCCTTTAGCCTCCCACCCTCCAGAGAAAGATTCTAGAAAAATGGATAGCATGGCTAAAAAAGGGTATCTGTCTGCCTCCTTGGCAATTAGACAGGCCAGCTATCAAGCATGTGCAGCACAGTACCAGAAGTCACTATGGCAGTCTGTTTTGGATTTGTCCAAGAAAGCACAGTCTGGGCTCTCGGAGGATTTGGCTAAGACTGCCAGGTGTGGGCTGGAGGCTGCTAAGTACCAGTTACAGATGGCAGCTGACTCAAATGACACTGCTGCCAGATGGATGGCAAATTCTGTATGTTTGAGGAGGTTGGCTTGACTCAGGGCCACAAACCTCATTCAGGACACTCAAAATAAAGCTTTGGATTTCCCCATAGAAGACTTCCTGGTTGCTCATTGCAACACCAGAAAGGAATGTATGTGTGATTCACATGGGAAAACTCAGGGGCCTTAATTGGCTGAATTCTCATAGCTCAGTTGGTTAAGAGCTAAAAGCATAGATTGCCGAGGTCCTGGGTTCAAATCCCAGTGAGAGTCACACTTTTCCTTTTATTTCTACAATTGGATCCCCATAGAAAATAATTCACTCTCTGGGGACAAGACAGAGGCCTATATGAAAAAGGTGGATGAATACAAGGCCACCTATAAGAGCAACTCAGCTAAAGAAAGGCAGTTTCCTTCCACAAGGCCTTATGGAAGGGGAATCAGGGGTTGATCTCCCTATAGCAGGCCTTTTTACCAGGCTCAGGCTGTGCCACAGTACCAGCAGTACCCACAGCAAACAGGGTACTTCAGGGGCAGGGGCAGAAGGGATCCAGACGAGGTTCCCAGACTGGCTAGGCTCAGACCCAAACTAAACAGACTCCCTGACTTCATTGTTAAGCCACCTCCCCATTACTTTCAGGCTTGGAAAAACATCACCACAGACAAGTGGGTCCTGGAAGTAGTGAGTTAGGGTTTGTCCCTAACTTTCAAAACCGTCCCAAACCTAAGATCCAGAGGGTTCAAGCCAGCTTCCATAGCAGAAAGGAAGCTACTGGAAAAGGAGATTCGAAACCTGCTGCTGTCAAATGCAGTGAAGCATGTTCCTCCACAGCAAAAGGGAAGAGGTTTTTACTCACTGTGCTTTCTCACCAAAAGATGCTTATTTCCACATCCCCATAAAGGAGTCTCACAGAAAATATCTCAGATTCAGACTCCCTTCAGGTCACTACCAGTTCTCAACATTGCCATTTAGCCTGACTTTGACCCCAAGGGTGTTCACAAAGTGTTTGGCAGTACTGTTAGCACACCTGCGAAGGCTGGGTGTCACAGTATTCCCATGTTAGATGAGTGGTTGGTGGTAGGAAACTCACCACAAGAAGTAAAGGAAAACCTTCAGCTCACCCAGGGCCTCTTGGAGTCTTATGGGTTTCGGTGTTCTCTTACCTGTACAGATGCTGCAATTCATAGGAGCAGAGTCGAATACCCTGGAGGGCAAGGCCTACCTGCTGTCAGACAGGGTAAGAAATATTGTTCAGTTAGCAAGTTCCTTCATCCTGAACAGGTCAAAAACTGCAAGGCAGTTTCTTCTGTTGCTGGGCCGCATGACTGCAGCCACTGGCACAGTCTCAGGATCCAGATTCCAGATGAGAGACATTCAGTTCCACCTCAAGGCACACTGGTGTTAAAGAAGGGATCCTCTCTCGAAGTTGATTCCAGTAACAAAAACACTACTCCAGGCCCTCCAGTGGTGGAAATAGGAAGCGGGCCTAAGGGAAGGGGTTTCCTTCCAGCAAGAGACCCCATCAGTGATTCTCACAATGGAAGCATCACTACTGGGGTGGGGGCTCATCTAGGGGATCACACCACCCATGATTTATGGTCAAGTGCAGAGTCATTTCAGCACATCAACCTACTGGAGCTCAGAGCAGTGTTGTTGGCACTAAAGGCCTTTATTTATTTATTTATTTGAGCATCAGTTTACAACCTTTTAACCAGAGGCTCATTTCCAAAGGTACCTTGTCACATTGAGGACAAATACATTACATTACATTACACCACTTCTGCAGGGAAAGGTGGTACAGAACAGACAATACCACTACAATGTATTACATAAACAATCAGGGAGATACAAGGTCAAACCCTCTCTGCACAGAGGCTATGAAAATATGAAGCCTGGCTTACTGTCTAGGAGTATCTCCTCAGGCCATTCCTCTGACACGAAAGGACAATACCTTAGCAGAAGCTCTGAGTCAGATCAGCCAGGCCCATCATGAATGGTCCCTGAACAGACAGGTTGTGGAAGTGATTTTCAGAAGGTGGGGTACCCCAGAGATAGATCTCTTTGCATCCCACAAGAACCACCACCTGCCAAAGTACTATTGCAGGCCACCAGTCCAGGGGACAATTCCCATGGATGCTCTGGCCTTGGATTGGTCAGGCTTGCACCTGTATGCTTTCTCTCAATTTCCTTTGGTGCTCAGAGTTTTGATAAAGCTCAGATCCCAACCAGCATCAATGATCTTGATAGCACCAGCTTGACCCAGGCAGCCATGTTACTCTGCTGCTCTCCATGTCTGTAGCCAAACCCATACACCTTCCCTGGAAGCACAACCTTTTGACCTCCAATCAGGGGAGGATTCTGTATCCAAACCTCAGATCCCTCAGACTCATGGCATGGCTTTTGAGGACTTAGAGTATGCAGGCTTGCATCTCTCAGACAGAGTTTTGGATGTCTTAAAGGGTTACAGAAAGCTATCCACTAAGAAAACAGATGCTTCAAAATGGAAAAGGTTTTCCATTTGGTGTGCCAACAGTAACGTGGTACCAGCAAAGGGAGGGATCCCAGCACTGCTGGACTATCTTATTCATCTACATTCCTTGGGTTTGCAGCCCACTACCCTGAAGGTCCACCTAGCTTCAGTGTGTGCCTACATTTCATCTGGAAAAGGGTGTCTCTTTGGCATCAAATCCTATAATCAAGAGATTTCTCAAAGGTCTGGTCCATTTCAACCTGAATATCTGTATAGCCAAGCTCATGGGCCCCCCTTTTGAGCCTATGGCATCAGCTCATTTGAAATATGTCACATTGAAAACAGTTTTTCTATTGGCAATAACTTCTGCAAGAAGGATCAGTGAACTTCAGGCTCTGTGCATTGATCAGGACTGTATTTTATTTCACAGAGATAAGGTGGTCCTACGAACAAATAGAAAATGTCTTCCCAAGGTGGTTTCTGATTTCCATCTAAACCAGTCCGTTACTCTACCAGTCTTTTTCACTGAACATTCTAGGTCAGGTGAGCGCAGGCTTAATAGTTTGGATGTCAAACAAGCACTTAGCTACTACATGACAACTACTAAGGACCACAGACAGGACAGAAAGCAACTGCTCCTGACATATGGGGATGTGGGAAAAGGAAATCCAGCATCTAAAAGCTCCATTTCTCACTGGATAGTTCAGTGCATTCAGTTTTGCTATTCCAAAGCTGGAAAAGAGCCTCCAGCAGGGCTGAGGGCTCATTCTACAAGAGGCACAGCTGCCACCACAGCAGCTGCCAGGGATGTCCCATTATTGGAGATCTGTAAAGCAGCTACCTGGAGAACAATACACACCTTTACAAAGCATTACAGTCTGGACACACAGTCCAGAAATGATGCCAGGTTTGGCACAGCAGTCCTGCAGAGTCTATTTCCAAAGTAGGTTCTGTGCCCACCTCCAAAGGTACTGCTTTGCACAATACAAGTCACATTAAACTGTTCCATCAATGAGTTGGTTTAGCATTGTTTTTTATACTTTGCAATGCACTGGCAACTGATATTGCATTTTTTTGCAGTGCTTAACCAGCTCAAAAGCAATGTTTCTAAAATGTTTTTTCAACTCACTGAGGCACAACCTGCTGGCCATGTCTCAGGGCAGAATAGTTTTCCCTTTTCAGGTCTTGGCACCTCAAGTCATAGTTCTTGAGGAAATGGAGTTCTCAGACTTTAACCATTCTGAGAAGGTTTTGCAAGTCCTCAGGGTTTCTAGGGAACCAGCAACAAAGAACACCTATGCTTCCAACTGGAAAATATTCTGGCTGTGGTGTGTTCATAAGCAGCTCAGTCCTTTGCAAGCAGATCTGCCCACAATCTTGGACTTCCTAGTCTACATTCAGTCCCTGGGCCTTAGGCCCTCAATCTTTAAGGTGCATCTGGCAGCAGTGTCAGGAAGAGGCATTACCACTAGAAAACAAGAAGTTGTTATTCCTCGATACAGACAGTTGGGGAGACCCCATCTGGAGTACTGCATGCAGTTCTGGAGACCCCATCTCCACAAGGACATAGACAGGATGGAGGCAGTCCAGAGGAGGGCAACTAAAATGGTGCAGGGTCTGCACCAGAAGCCATATGAAAAGAGACTAAAAGAGCTTAATATATGTACCCTCAAAGAAAGGGGGGGGGCATGATAGAAACTTTCAAGTACCTCAAGGGAAACAACAAAGTCCAAGAGGGTAGCATCTTTCAGAAAAAGAGATGTGCAAGAACAAGGAGGCACAATTTGAAGATAGAGGGGTGATGACTCAGGGGCAATGTGAGGAAGTATTTTTTCACAGAGATGGTGGTGGATGCATGGAACAGCCTTCCTGAGGAGGTTGTGGGGTCAAAAACAGTGGGGGAATTGAAAAATACATGGGACAGACATAAGGGAATTCTAGTGGGAGGTAGGAGGAAGTAGGCTATTCATAAAACTAGGATCTGCAGCTTATTTAATAGGTAGGGAAATGGGCAGACTGGGTGGGCCAAAGAGTCCTTATCTGTTGTCAAAGTCTATGTTTCTATGTGTCAGCTTGTGTTTCGGCAGGTAAAAGGAAGACGGTGAATTCACACCCCATTTTCAGAAAGCCCTTTTAAGGGCTTCTACACTTGCCTTCCCCTGTCAGGGACCTACTCCCTCCATGGGATTTGAACCTTTGCATTGCTGAGTTCATGGACCCTCCTTTTTGAGCCCATGGCTACTGCTGCTTTAAAGTATTTCACTTGGAAAACATACTTCCTCGTGGCCATGACTTCTGCCAGAAAGGTGTGCGAGCTGCAGACTCTGCACAAACCCAAGTTACATCATCTTCCACATGGACAAGGCAGTCCTAAAGACAAACAGAAAATTCCTCCCTAAAGTGGTGTCTGAACTTCACCTGAGGCAGTTCATTACCCTTACAGTGTTCTTTACAGCAAAATCCATCTATGGGGAGCAGAGGCTCCATAGTCTGGATGTCAAAAGGGTGCCCACTTAATACTTGGACTGCATTTAAGAAGTCAGGTCCTTCCAGTCACGGTTGTTTTCAACTTATGGTGAAGTGCATAAAGGTAACTCAGCTTCCCAGCAAATAGTTGCTTGCTAGATAGTCTGCTGCATCCCATTCTATTACGTCAAAGCTGGCAAGCTACCACCACAAGGCCTCAGAGCACATTCTACACTTGGCACTTCTGCCTCTGTAGCAGCTGCAAGGGATTTCCCCTTGCTGGAAATTTGTAAAGCAGCTATTTGGAAAACAGTGCACACCTTCACAAAGCACTATCATCTGGACATACAGCTCAGAAGGAATGCCATATTCGGCTCTGTTGTCTTGCAGAATCTTTTCCCTAAATAGGTTCTGTACCCAGCCTTCCAAGGCACTGATTTGTAGTCTGCACTAGAAAGCATAGTGAAGGATTCCTGGGGTTTGAAGAAAGAATTACTTACATTGTTTCTTCCAAGGGATCCCTCTCTATGCTTAACAAACCCAACCTACCTCCCCTTCCAGAACCTGGAAAAGGTTCTACAATAATCTGTTCTTTTTTTGTCTTTATTTTACTTGAGCATTCTTTGAGAATTGCCTACAACTGAATTTTGGGTGCTTTTGTTCAATTTTTTGTCTGCCATCTTTCTGTCCCAGCAGGGACTGTAAATGTTTTGGGTTTTCTGTTTTTGAATAGGTTTAGCTAGTTTAGTGCTCACTGCTCACCCTAGCTGTAGAAATAAATCTGCCATTAGAATGTTATGGTGAGCATGAGCACACAGCAGAGTTTTGAATTTAATTCTAAGATTCTCTAATTAGCATAAAATTATAAGCTATGGGGCAGCTCAGACCTGTAGGCTGAATGTACTAGTAAGCATAGTTAGGAATCCCTTGGAAGAAACAATATTACTATGGCAGTGCTCCCAGATTTATTCAGCGTTTTCCTCTGTAAGTCCAGGACAATTTTCCTGTGTTTTTATGTAGATTACATTATTTCCTTTGGAAGCCAAATTGCCTTGTTTTCCCATATAACCAAAGCAAGTCTATGGGAACAATTTTCCTGTAAATGGATAAAATTTCCTGTCAAATACAGGAATCCCTGTAGATTTGGGAGTGCTGCTATGATAAGTATATTTTTCAGAGTTTACCTTGTTCATTCCTTTCAGGAACTTGAACATTTCTTTCTTGTCACCCCTTTCTGTTCTGGCCTACAGTGAGTACATGTTCAGTGCCCTAGGTCAGTCTTCATAGGATCTGCTCTGTTGACCCAGAATCATTTTGGTTACCCTACGCTGCACTGTCTTTAGCTTGTCTTTCCTTCAGTGGGAACTCCAGAACAGAGCACAGTACTCCACAGTACTCTAGATGGGGCCTCACCAATGACCTATAGCGAGGTTGTATTACCTCCTTCCTCCTCCTATCAAAGACCCTCCACATACACCCCAACATTCTGGTTGCCTTGCTTGCTTGTTGCAGTGACCAAATTGTTTCAGGGAGCTGTGTATTATGACTTCAAGATCCTTTTCCTCAGAAGTAGTGTCCAGCTTCAACCTTCCCATCCAATATTCCATCCTGGGGTTCTTGTTCCCTATATTCATCACTTTGCACTTTTTACCACTGCATTTCAAATGCCAAACTTTGGCTCCCCTGTTTAACCTTTGCAGGTCCTTCTGTATCTCCTTTACCCCCAACCCACTGTCTACCCTGCCACAGAGCTTAGTATCATATGTGAAAAAACACATCTTTCACTGTATTCCTTCTCCTATGTTGCTGATGAACATATTGAAAAGAACTGGTCCCAGGACTGACCCTTGTGGCACCCCACTGATGTCCTCCCTCTCCCCTGACATATCTCCGTTTACTACCACCTCTGTTGTCTCTCCCTCAACCAACCTCCCACTCATTTAACCAAGTCCTTTGCTGTACCAGATCCTCTAACTTCTTCAGCAGCCTTCTGCATGGTACTGAGTCGAATGCCTTGCAGATGTCAAAGTAGAGTAAATCTACTGCTTGTCCATTATCTACTGCCGTAGTTAGCCAATCAAAGAATACTATCAGGTTGGTCTGACAAAACCTCCCTGCCATGAACCCATGCTGCTTACTATCAAGTAGCCCATTTTTCTCTCTCCAGGTAATCCAATAGATCCTTGACTAGTGTCTCCATCATGTTTACCCATAATAGAGGTAAGACTGATGGGCTTGTAGATACTCTGTTGCTCTTTGTCCCTCTCTTGTAGAGTGGAACTGTGTTCACTACCCTCCAATATTTCAGAACTATCCCTGACTGTAGTCAGCTGTTGAAAAGACCTTTCAGGGATTCAGCCACTTGCAATGCTAGTTCCCTTAGCAACCTTCGATGTATCCTGTTTGGACCTGGGGTCTTATCTATTTTCAGGGCTGCTAGCCCTTTTCACACTCTTTCCCCTGCAGTTACCACCTACCCCATTTCTGGAATCCCCTTTGCTGTTGCCTTTATATTCCACTCTGGCACAATAGTACTCAGCCTCCTCCTTTAGGTCCCAAAACTCAATTTGTGAACTTTTTGGTCTTTCCTCGTTGTCCAAGCATTGTTCCAACAATGTTTGAGTAACACTAAGGGCCAAGAAGGAGGGTTAGGTGGAGCCTCTCTTTAGGCCTGTCTAACAATAAAGACCCTTTAATGCCTCTCATCCACATCCACAACATGATGTGACAACAGTGTAGATGACGGTACCAAGGTCAGTACCCAGGTAGCATTGTGATAACATAAGTACTGGACACTCCTCTTTTAGTCCCCCAAAATGCTGTTTTTGAATGTTTTGGACTCTTTAGTGCTTGTCATTAACATCCATGCCGTGATAGAACATCAGTGTGGTTGATGGTACCATGGTGAGTACTGACACATACTGTACTGTTTACACTGATGTCAGTGCTGAATATATTGCCAAGCATGGTGACATGCATGACGCAGAGCATGGTGCCTTGCGCAGTGCCATGCATGGTGTCAACTTCTATACCACGGTTTTGTGCAAATTTGCACTATTTTCACTAAAACTGACATTGCTTCATGTTTTTTTTTACACTATTTTACACAAGTGTTTTGTTGCTTGGCAGACACAGCACACCAGCCCCTTGTAACCCATAGCAGGACAAGGGCTTTCTAGTGACCTCATTTGGCTGTCTTGGTCAGATACACGCTCAATAGTACATTCATTTCCACAGAATGCCTTATGCATGTCTGTTCTTAAAACAGAATGGTTAACTCCTTACTCCAGCATCATGAAGGGGTACCATAGGCAAGTATTGCAACTGCAGTAAAGTACACCCTTTGCAGGTTGTAGCTAGTACTGTGCAGTTATGTGTTGCTGCATGTTGCCAATGTGAAATTACAACATAGGTAATGCACACACCCAACAGGGCTCATTACGACAGCTATAGCTTTTATTGTATCATCTGGCTTGTCTTTGGTTTTCCTCTCAATCATTCACTTAGCTGCAGGTGCAGGGGTAGAGGAACCCTGTGGGAGTTGGTTGCCTCTGTCAATCTGTGGCTCCTGTGTGGAGCTCACTTCCCTGGGTAGAAAACCCACTGATGGGGCAGCTTCAACCACAGCTCCATTCTTTACCTTTAGTTACTCAGCCTCACAGACTGCTCTTCTCTCTTCTGTTCAGTTGTGCACACACTACAATCAATCAATCAGTCAATCAAAATCTTTATTTATCCAGGCAAACATCATTGAGCAGAGCTCTTTTACAAGATGGACCTGGTTAGAACAGGGTCAGGTAACACCCGTCATAAAAACATATAAATACATGCAAATAAGCATATAAACACAAACACAATGGTGCAGTAATAGGGGAATCAAATGATAAAAGGAAGACAAGGCAAGCCATAAAAGAGGAGGATTCAAATACAAGGGGGAAGGTCCACCGTTGAACCATGCAACTGTATATAAACTATGTTCTCTGTGGGCAGTCACTAGTACTAGCCATGAAAATGGCTTGGAGAACCACCAACTAATGGCAGATGGGGTACTAGGAGGGGTATGTAATATGTAAGCGAAGGATAAACATTGTGAGAAGTGAAATCCCAAGGATAGGTCAGTAGAACTGATGCAGCGGTGGGGGCCTACGGGGAGAGAGAAAGGAGAGTTAGGACTTTTATAGTATGATTGCATGTAGATTGTGGATGAGTGCAGCACAGAGTTGTGAAAAGAAGGCTGGAGAAAGTGGGAAGATAGACCAGTATCAAAGGGAGGACACAGGCATCAAGGTGTTACATGAAAGAATGATGACAGACCAGGGCCAAGGAGGAGACAAGCACTAGAAGTAATTTGTTCATGGTTAAATGCTACAGGTTAGCATGACGACAATTCATGGTCATGGGAAACAATTGCACTGATCATTTCTGAGACGTGAATATAAGAGCTTGAAAGATGAGATGCCGATGGGTGACCTCAGTTTCAGTTTTTTTTGCAATTTATTCCACAAGGAGGACAGTGTAAAGCTTATAGCAGCCCTGCCAAAGAGAGAGTTAACTTTGGGAACCATCAGGAGGAGAGATTTGCAACTTCTCAGGGTGTAATTGCCTATTGGTTTTATATGAAGACAGTCTGTAATGTATTGGGGCAGTTTTTTGGAGATGGCTCTCAGGGCTGCATTTTTATCATGTCTGAACTGAAGAGAACTGCACCCCACTGATTGATATAGGGAGCAGTGGTGAGTGGAATAAGGCAGGCCTGTGATGAACCTCAAAGCTCTATGATATAATGTGTCAAGTTTGGTGAGGTAGGAAATGGGACAGTGACTGTAGAGGATGTCAGCATAATCTATCAAGGATAGAAAGGTTGATTGTACCAGCTGCAGTTTGGCATCTCTAGTTAAGAAGCGGGCTATTCTGAAGAACAGGCCAAGTCTCTGTCGTAATTTTTTGAGTAATTCTTCAACGTGCTCTATAAAGGAGGTCTGCAAGGACTGCAGCTCCTGGCAGCCACTGGATCACAGGTTCCTCTGGCTGCAAACACACAAACTGAGCATCAGCCACCCAGATTCTTGTTGCAGTCTCTTTTTATGTTCAGCTGGACTCAAAATCAGACTGGTCTAACATACCATATAGTTGAGACAAAAGTTCCCTTTTTGTTGGAACCTCATGTTGACGAGGTACTTGGGAGTAAATCTTACACAGTTACCTGCCTAACTTTATGAGGTGAACTTTGTCCCACTGCAAAGACAAATTCAACAGGATTTAGGTAAATAGAATCTTCTTTCACTTTCTTTTAAGTGTCAGATAGCATCCATTGACATGATTATCCTTCCGAAATACTTATACTTCTTCCAGCCTCTCTCCTTGTTTCTGGATAAAGTTACTTAGAATGGAATTGCACCTTATCTCAGTACACCTGGAATGGTAAACCCCGCAGATAAAATATTCTACCCTATGCATGCCCAAACAGATGGGTGGCATGGGTCTTCCCCATCTTGTGTGATATTATGAACTACAGGTGGTGCTATACCAGCTTCAGAATTCTCCCACCCAACAGTGGGTTCAATTAGAAAGAGCTGCCTTAACAACACTTTCCCCTGAGGAGGCTCTCTAGTATTGCGTCTCCCTATGTACAAGTGGTCCTTCAGACCTGGCACAACATCCTTCACAGTTATGGATTGGAGGTCCAACTTATTTAGTTGTTGCTGCTGCACCTTCGCCCTGATTTCATTCCAGCTCAACAAGATAGAGGATATAAAAGACGGCATAGTATGGGCCCTCACTACACCCTGTTATGTTTGCAAGATCCAGGGCTGGTATCTTTTCAGAGTCTTCAGACTTCCTTGGGGCCCCTTTATTCAAGATCAGTTCAGGTATTTTCAAATGAGAGCTTACCTGGACCAGCTGCAGCGACATGCTTCCCCACTTGCCACAGACCTCTCACTACTTCTGCCCCTAATGGAGGCCTTGGGAGGAGACCTGGGATAGCATCTGGTAACTAGTCTTTCTAACCCCTGGTATTCTTCTATATTCCTAACTCTCTGCAGTCAGCCTCCTAAGCAGAGCTGCCTGGAGAAAATGAAACTATATGCAAATGATAGAACTATCATTGGCTCGTGACACATATTCAAACTGCTGCCCTTATCTGCTGCAACGTTCCATCAACGTAACAGATTTCTTTCTCTGTCTGACAAGTTAAGACACCCAGGAGACTTCCCATATCAGTCGTTCCTTGTGGTTCTTCACTGAATATAGTTTCTTACTGCTGCCTTTATTTTCTCTTTATTACCTTAACATTAGTTTAGTTAGCATTATTTAGTGTTGTTTTAATTTATTTTCTCGGTTCTTCATGGCTCGGTATAACCGTTGGGGAACTGGGTATTATTGCCCTTTGCGGTAGCTTTATTTACTAATTCTGCTATTTAGTTTAACTATTTTACCTTATTTAAATTTAAATATTTTTTGTATTTGGAACTGCTAACCTAGTTTCTGTGAACCGCTAAACCGGTTCTGATTGTTCGGTTCTTGGTTCATTATCGGCACTTTCATCGGTTCCTGAACCGACTGCAAAAAAAAAAAGAGTGAAATCTTTATTGCGGTTCTTGTTTTTCTTCATCAGTTGATGATGGCAGAAAAACCTAAGAAAAAGACTGGACCCCCAGGGTTTAAAAACTGCCTTAAGTGTGGGAACGTTTTTGCAGAAGCAGACAAGCACGATTTATGTGTAGTCTGCCTGGAGAATGATAATTTTTCAGCAGATTGTGATATCTGCAAGTCATTCTCACAGAAAACAGTAGAAAAGAGACTTGAAAGACTACAAAAAAAGATTGGAGAAGGGTATTATGGGTTCTGACTAAGCCACACACTCTAAGTCTGTGGGTGAACCGCTGTCTCTTCTTTAAGCACCCCTGATAAGGGAGAAACAGCTACTGTAAAAAGGATGGGTGATCCTACTGACTCTCCGGTTCCCACTAAGAAAACTGAAAAGACAAAACATCTTGAACCCCTGGCTGATAAACCAAAAGGGGTTTCATCTGTGCCTCACAGCCTGCCATAATCAGAGGAGATTGCCCAGGCCATGAAGGTCATACAGGCTTTGCAGGTTTTAATACCCACTGCAAACCTTCCAGCATCGATTCAAATCCCGGTTGCCCCTTCCTCTGAACCAAACCCATCTTAGGATATGATGGAATTTGAAGAGTATGATTTACCTGAAATGGATGAAGGTGAGCCTATTGAACCAGAGATCTCACCAGAGCAGGAGTTCGGTTCTCCCCCTAGACCAGAGGATTTTTCCTCTCATTTTTCCTTTGTAAGGAAAATAGTGGATGCCCTTGACCTGGCTACCACAGAGGTCATGGAAGATGAAGAAGAGTCCGAATATATGGAGATGATGGGGTTAACACCCACAAAGAAAATTCTTCTCCCTATAAACAAGTTCTTTAAAAAAAGACTTGTTTAAAATCCTGCAGACTTCAAATTCTATTCCACCTCTGGACAAGAAGGCAGATAAGAAGTACCAACTTGACAGACAAGGGGCTAAATTCCTATTCTCTCACCCTGATCATCAGGGGATAGTCCAGCAAGCAGCCTGTGAGAAGGCGAGGGTTCCTTTAGCTTCTCACCCACCTGAGAAGGACTCTCGCAAAATAGATGGTATGTCAAGGAAGGGTTATTTAGCTGCTTCACTAGGAGTAAGACGGGCTAACTATCAAGTTTACTCAGCACAGTTGCAGTCCATATTGGCCATGGCAGAGAAGGCCCCTTCACCTCTCTCTGATGATTTGGCAGAAACAGCCAGGTTCAGACTGGAAGCAGCCAAGTACCAATTTCAAATGGCAGCAGATGCCAACGACAATGCTGTCAGATGGATGGCCCTTACCGTAGCCCTTAGAAGGCTGGCATGGCTCAGGGCTACTAATTTAACACAGGATTCCCAGGCTAAAGCCATGGATTTCCCTGTAGAGGATCACTCATTATTTGGTCAACAGACTGAAGCATACATGAAAAAGGTGGATGAATATAAAGCCACCTATAAGAGTAATTCCTCAAAAGAGAGGCCTTCTTCCTCCTATAGGCCATATGGAAGGGGAAGCAAAGGAAGGGCAGCTTATAGTAGGCCTTTTTATCAGGCACAGGCTGTCCCACAGTATCAACAATAACCACAGCAGACTGGGTATTTCAGGGCCAGAGGTAGAAGAGGCTTTAGAAGATGATCCCAAACTATCCACACTCAGCCCCAGGCAAAACATAACCCCTGACTTAATGATCAAGCCCGCCTCCCCTCTACCAGTAGGGGGCAGACTGGCTCTCTATTTCCAGGCTTGGCATTACATCACCACAGACAAGTGGGTCCTGGAGGTAGTGAGTCAGGGTTTGTCCCTGAGCTTCAAGTCTTTTCCTCCCTTGAAAATAAGGGTGTTCAAACCAGCTTCCCTCATAGAGGAAAAAACTCTGGGAGAAGGAAGTTCAAAGCTTACTCCAGCTAAAAGTAGTGGAGTGTGTCCCAAATCATCAGAAAGGAAGAGATTTCTATTCAAGATACTTTCTCACAGTGGCAGCCTATTCTAGACCTCAGACTTTTGAACAGGCATATAATAAAACCAAAGTTCAAAATGGTTACACTGGCAATGATTTTGCCAGTTATACAGCAGGGAGATTGACTGGCCTCTCTAGATCTAAAAGATGCCTACTTTCACATCTTAAAAAGAGAATCTTACAGGAAGTACCACAGATTCAGACTTCCTTCAGGACATTACCAATTCTCACAATTCTCAGCTCTACCTTTCGGTCTTACTTCAGCACCCAGGATGTTTACAGAGTGTCTGGCAGTGGTAGTGGCATACCTAAGAAGGTTAGGTATATCAGTCTTCCCTTATCTCGATGACTGGCTAGTGGTAGGAAGTTCACCATAGCAGGTACAAGATCATCTAAAGGTAACACTAAACCTGTTACAGTCTATAGGATTCCTGGTAAATCAGGAAAAATCTATTCTCACTCCAGTACAAGTCCTGCATTTCATAGGAGCAGAACTGAACACAATACAGGGAAGAGCTTTCCTCCCTCTGGACAGGATGCAAAGCATTCTGCAGTTAGCTGCCTCATTCAAGCTGAACGACCAGCAAGACAGTTTCTACAACTTCTGGGACATATGGCTGCAGCAACAGGCACAGTTTTGGGAGCATGATTCCAAATGAGAAATGTACAGTTTCATCTAAGAGCACACTGGTACTAGAGAAAAGACAAACTGACAAAACCAGTTCCAGTAACAAGAACCCTGCTTCAAGCCCTCCAGTGGTGGAAGAAAGCAGACAACCTCAGGGAAGGGGTACCCTTCCAAAGAGATACCCCATCAGCTATCTTTACAGCCGATGCTTCTCTGTTAGGGTGGGGTGCTCACTTAAGGAATCACACCATTCATGGAACCTGGTCCATCACAGAGTCGCTCCTGCATATAAATTTGCTGGAGCTAAGGGCAGTGTTTCTGGCCTTGAAAACATTTGCCCATCTAGTACAAGGGAAAGTGGTGCAAGTCAGGACAGACAGCCCCACAACAATGTACTATATAAACAAACAAGGTCAGACCCCCTATGCACAGAGACTATGAAAGTCTGGAGTCTGATTTACTCACTAAAGGCCTCATTACAGGCCATTCACGTACCGGGAAAGGACAATACCCTGGCAGATGCCCTGAGCAGGATCAACCAGACACATCATGAGTGGTCCATCAACAAGCAAATGCTGGACTCCATGTTCAGGAGATGGGGCACACTAGAGGTGGATCTCTTTGCATCCCAAGAAAACCACCTTCTGCCCCTCTTTTGTTGCACACCACCAGCCAAGGGAACAATCCCACTGGATGCTCTGGCTCTGGACTGGTCAGAGAAAGGTCTGTATGCTTTTTCTCCTGTCCCTCTCATCTTCAGAGTCCTGATCAAACTCAGGTCACAAACTGTATCAATGATTCTGGTAGCACCAGACTGGGCAAGGCAGCCGTGGTACCCTCTACTACTTTCCATGTCAGTAGCCAAACCAATACATTTACCCAGGAGGCACAACTTGTTGACCTTCCACCAGGGGAAAATCTTGTATACGAATCTCAGGTCTCTCAGACTCAAGGCATATGTCAGACCACACCTGGATTATGGTTCTCCCTTATGGAGTCCTTACACAAAAAAATGACATAAATCGCTTGGAACAGATACAAAGAAGATTGACTAAATCTATTCCAAGATTAAAAAATAAGTGTTATGAGACCAGGTTACAACAAACTGGGCTCTACCCCTTAACATTATGAAGAGAAAGGGGAGATTTACTTCTAATGTATAAATTGGTTCACAATCCTAAGTTACTTAATATATGTGGATTGGAATTTGTAGAAAAAAGAATTGTAGGAAGATTACACTCTAATCAACTGAAAGTAGAATGGGGCAATAACAAAAAATATGATAACTTTTTCAATATAAGGGCAGCAAAATCTTGAGATTTTCAAAACTAGGCTTGATCTCTGGTTATTGGCCTAACAATAATAATAATAATATTTAACCAAATGTCCTACTATTGAGGGAGGACAATCTAGATGGGCCTTGAGCCTTCTTTTGTCCTACTTTATCCAGTAAATCCAGTAAAAGGATATGCTACTTTACTTATAAGGCCATCAGCTGTATAGCTTGGAGGGAGTATAATTGGAAGTATCTTAGTAGATTTTTCCTGGCACCGTCCAGCAAGTCCATTGCGACATAGCTCACACGTCAGCCTGTTGATGTGACTGTGGGGAGCTGCAAGTCACACGCTACCACATGATGTGGGGCTGTCCCGCATTACTCCCATTCCAACAAGATTTAGAAAGAGCTCTGCATTTGATTTTCTCCCCAGACTTCAAAATTACAGACTTGATGTTTTTGGTTTCTTATTGGCAGGTCCCAGAGAAAGATAGGGCAAAAACATATCTTATGGGTGTGCTTTTAGTTGCTGCCAAAAAGTGCATCATGAAAAGATGGCTGACAAAGGGTCCGCCTACATTAGCAGATTGGCACCAAGTGGTAAAGGGTATCTATGACATTGAATTATTGACTTTTTCAGTCAGACACAAATGGAGATGGGTAAAAATTGCTGATCAAGATGGGTGCATTATATGATGGAAACTGACCCTCGGCTTGTGCCGGGGGGGGCGGTGGCAGTGACTTAGGAGAAACCATCTAGTAATGTTTGGTATCATAGAAGCAGAGAACGTGATGGCAGATAAGAGCCACTGGGCCCACCCAGTCTGCTCATTGTATTTTTTTTATTAATGCTGCAGACCTTACCTGATCTATGGCACCATCTCCTCCAGACACAGTTTGTATAGCATTTCTTGGAACTATTTGGTGACAAGTCTAGGTCCTGATGGATGTATAAACTGTATAAGGAATGCAGATTTATTATCAGTTTTTATCTGTACCTCTCTGCTAGCATTGTGTAATTGGTATAACTGTTTAAGAGTAACATATTTGTGTGTATATCTAAATTTTAATGAAGTATGATTATAAACAAACAAACAAACAACAGATTGGTCTAACAGTTCCTGGGCTGAAGGGGCTTTGGAATGCCAGCCTGGCCATACAAACTTTGCTTACAGTCTCAGGAGCAAAGCATTGTTTTCATTGACCCAGATTCCTGGGCAGATCATGGGCTGGATTTGCACAGCCCCCAAAAACCCCACAGCTGCAGGACAAATCTGGGGCAAGTGGGTTGCTACTTGCAGAGCCACAGTTTTTCCCACAGCTGAGATATTCACAAAGGTGGAACCAATTTACAACTGGGTCCATGATTACGGAAGCTTGTGGGTGTTTTTTCCCTGCAGCTGCGGAAAAATGTTACACCCAGTTGGACCAGGCATAACATCTCCCCCAGCTGTGACAGACTGAAAATATAAATCTTTGCAGCTGTGGAGATTTTGGTCCATAACTGGAGTTGCAGAGTGGGACGTAGTCCCATCCATGTCATTTTGTGAATCCATCCCAATTCTTTACCTCCAATCCCTTCCTATAAACCTTTATGGGATCCTAAGGCTGCTAGATACATGGCCATCCTAATTTATTTGTTTACCTGGTAGGTGCACTGATCCAAGGACCATTTTCAGGCACGACCCGGGCCATGTAGATAGCACAGAGGGTGTAAATGCAGTACAATACCAATTACAAGACATCACAATGCAGCAAAGTACAAGGCACTTTGGTGTCACACACGCAAAGAAACGGATACATATTACAAGTATATTGACAAAGGACAAGCAAACAGTGCAAGGCATAATGGCATATGGAGCACAATGGAATACATATTAAATTCCATTATCAAAGGCAAGCAGGTAGTGCAAGGGATAACAACCTGAGGAGTAAAATGGAAACATATTACAATACATCAAGGACAAGTGAAGAGTGCAGGCACAACAGCCAGAGGAATGCAGCAGTAATATATAAAGCCCCATAGAATCTTCAGTAATGTAATGGGAAACTACCAAGCAGAGGAAAGGTGGCAGACTTGCTTATGTGTCATTCAACCAGGGGAGGAGGAGGAGTATTTGAAAGCTGCTTTTAAGTGTGTTTTGAATAAAGATTTGAATTGACCGTGGGAGTTAAGGGATCACAGGGAAGTCGAAATTCTGTTCCATAGGTGAGGAACTGCAGAGGAGTAGGCATTTTGGCCCTTACGAGTGGAGAGCTGGGGGAATTCCAACAGTAAGCTAGAGAAGTGGTGGAGGTCACAAAGTTGTGTTTTGGGATGGAGGGGATCTAATTTTATCCCGGATGGCTTTATTAACGTTATAGCCTAGCATGTAGTCATGGCAGGCCCGAGGACGATGCCACCCAAGTGCCTGGGAGAGGGAGCAATAATGGATAAGGGAGGGTGCTAGAAGGGCAATCCTGCAGATATTCTTGAAAGCAAAGTTTAGCCTAGTAAGTCCTCAGTTTGCCTTCAGCAGCCTCTGTTGTTTTCAGTCTCTGTCCCTTTTCTAGCCCCATGTCTGCTGTTGTTAAGCCCCTGAAGGCTGATTGGTCCTTGTCCTGGCTCTGCTGCTTGCCCTGAGGCCACGATTGGCTTTATTTTGTAGGGTACCTAGCCCATTACAGAGTTGAGGATAGTAGTGTTGCCAGGCATGCAGCTCAGTATACAAAAGGGAGTTCTGGCCCCCTTAAGATGTGATCGCCAATTGTGGCCAAGATGGTGGCTCTGTTGCTATCTGCTTCATTCCTTAACCCTGCTGCCAGTCCTGCAGTTGGGACACTCGTCATGCTGCTGTTATGCCTGAATGTCATTGTCTTCAGTCCTGGTCCTGTACCCTTATGCACTCCTGGGGCCAGGATCAGGGATGAGTTAGATGGCTCCAGACATGAAGTAAATAGAGCCCGGATGTGCCTTCGTCCCGGGGCTCCTGCCAGTTTAAAGACTGGTGCTCTAACAGTCCTCCACACCACAGTCCAGTACATCGGGGGACCAGAGGGTAAAGAAAGGCTGACAGATGTGGCCTACGAAGAGGCAGCAGAGGGATCTGAGGCCCTAACTGGTAAGCTCCATTTTGAGAGGGGCTTGCAGTAATAGTGAAAACATGGTCCAGCACAGCCAACCTTGGATAAAGATAATAATATTTATTCAGGCAGGAGCCCAAACCAATTCAGTGCTTCATAAACTCTATTCCAAAATTGGTATCATATAGGCCCACTCACCCATGTATGTTAAACAAACTATTTTTATTCACACTAATATGTCCAGATACATAGATACATAGTGTCGGCAGATTAGGGCCTATGGCCCACCCAGTCTGCCCATTTAAGTTTGTAAGTTCAGTTTATGTTTTCCAGGATACAGTCCATACAAACGTTTCGGAATAATCCTTCTTCAGTGTAAAACTGTATCTAAATCCATAAAATAAAACTATAGTTATTTTAACTGAAAATCCCTTCAAAATATGTTTTTTCAAAACCATTATTCATACTCATGCTCACCAATATAAAACAGACTATATAGCCCCACTTGGATATCCACATATATTTTCTGTAAATCAGAATCCAACATAATCAGTTATTTTCTGATCAAATATACACAACATGTATCCAAAGCTTTTTGTTTTGAAATAGATCATAATACTGCATACCTGCCTGCAGTTCTGGTCCTTTTCTTATTGTAACCTTTATTACTTTCTTTTGTTCAAATGTTACATAGGACAGCTAGGTAAGTAATGTGATAAAAAATATATATAAGTGCCACCAGTTACAAGTAAATACTGAGGCCCAGATATTCAAAAGGGTTGCGCACAACACAGCAGCTGCCACCCGTGGCTGGCCCTCAACTCAGTCCCTGTGCCCCCCCCACCAGTCTGATCGCGGGCAGTATGTATCCAGACACCCCCAAACATCTCCGATGCCCGATCGTGGGCAGTATGTATGAATACCTCCCCACAATCTCCCGATGCCGATCACGGACAGTATGTATGAATACACTTCCCCAAACAGCTCCGATGCCCGATAATGGGCAGAGCGATGAAACAACCCCAGTGCCCGATCGCGGGCAGAATGTAAAAAGCCCCCAACCCGAATATCTCCCTGGTGGTCCAGTGGACCGTAATGTCGATCGCGGGCAGAATGTCAAGTTACAACCCCAAACATCTCCCTGGTGTCTAGTGTCTCCCCACCCACCCACCCAAGCCCCTCCACCGCTCCCCGGCGGCGGTGGGCGGCAGCATCCACCCGCCTGCCGCCCGCCCGACTGACTGTCGGTGAGGGCTGCCGCCCATTGGAGCAGAGCTAGAGCCAATGGGCGTGCAGCCCTCCGTCATGACAGTCAGATTTCATCTGGACTGTCATGTGCTGACATGGGCTACGCCCATAGGCTCTGGCTGCACCTGAGCATGCAACACGGTGCCGGATCGAGGTGGCGGGCGGCGGGGCGACGGCGATAAGGATGCTGCACGCCACGCCCGGCTGCGGGGGGCGAGGTGGAGGAGCCGTGGAGTGGGTGGTGGGGACACCGTGCCTGAGGAAAATGTTGATACCCGATCGTGATACCGTCGGGCGGCCAGTCACTGGACCTGAGAAGGCCTGGTTGAGAGAAGACTTTTACATTCTGCGATCAAACGTATTCATGTTCAGCGATCGACATCGGAAAGAATATATTCACATACTGGGCGAGCATCAACAGAGTTTCACGCGTTCTGCCCGCGATCGGGCATCGGGAGTGTGGGGGGTGGCATATCATACCGCGATCGAGCATCAGAGACTGTTTGAGGGAGTGTATTCACAATACTGCCCGCGATCAGGCATCGAGGGTGTGGGGAATGTATTCATACATACTGCCCATGATCGGGCTGCAGGGTGCGTTGGTCCCGGCGGCTGCTGCCTGGCAGGGTGGCCAGGCGCAAGTCCTCGGGGATCGGCGCACCTACATGCTAATGGAATGCAAATGGGGCCATAAATAGATGCAAATGGCCCCCCCTGCGCCTTGCATGAATTATGGCCCCATTTGCATGTCACCTTTTGAATATCGGAAATTTGCGCATGGCGCAATGGTACTTGCGCCACCGCCAAGTTTAATGCTCAACTCTGACAACTTGCGGTGGCGCCAAGTTCCACTGCGCCATGCACAGTGGCTGTGGCTGGGGTGATATTCAAAGGTTGCTCGTGTAGCTCCTTTGAATATAGCCCGGCACACCCCAGCGCAACTATTTTGAGCAGCGCAAGGGCTTGCGCCTCAGAATGGCGCAGTTTGAATATCCGGGCCTGAAGGTCTATATTATTTGTTCATACAACCAAAAAAGGATTTTTTACCTTGATAAATAAGTTTACCTTTGTATTAGTTTTTTTTATATAACCTCTTTTCCTGGCCACAATTAATAATCTCTGTCAACATAGCACAGCATGGCGTGACCTCCTGCTCTCTCTTAGTGGAGGTGTCACACCCGATCTGCTCACCATTTAAATACTCCACAAGCTAGGAATCGGGCGCGGTGCAATGCGCATCACCATGAGATCAGAATGCAGTCTGGCGGTGTTTGCGCTCACTCCTGCACCCGACCTCCTCAGAAAAAACTTTCTTTCTTTTTTTTCAGTACCTAGTAAAAACACTAGGTGTCCTGCCTGAAAATGTGTTAACTGTGTGACTCGTTAATCCTATTCCACTGAGTATGCGTTTCCAACTGAATGTATATTTTAAACTGAAGAGGATCCATTTCTATCAAAATTTCTTGATACCTAGAGTTTAGAGAAATCCTAATCCCCAATATATTGTTTATACATGTTTATATCCTGTAATGAGCTTTACTATGGGGTAGACAGATGGCTACTATATTATCATGGGGGGGGGATTAAAATAACACATATTAGTGTAATGGTCAGTGCCCTGCTGCATAATCTACTTGTCTATTCATAATAACAGTCTGATGCTCATTGGACAATAAAATTACTGGAATCTACACTACATATTTTATGGGTCACAGGGTATAGAACTCTGATGGGGACAGTACTCTCACTTCTTATTCTAATCCATGTGCATTATGGAAACAGCATTCTTCCAGCACATATTGTTCTTTAAACATTGTGATGGTCTTAAAAACAATTTTTTATGTAGTTTATATTTCTTGTTCTAATACAGTCCCGACATAATGGGAGGTCAAAAGGTCAAGTCCCTATATTTTACAGTTTTATCATTTTTTACTCCATTTTATTCTTGTATGTACCTCGCCATTATATATGTTTTTATTGTCCCAATCAGTTACCACCCTAATAACCTTATTATTCTATGTGTTGCTTTCTTCACTACCATAGAGGCCTCTTCTCAGATTCCTTAGGTATATTACAAACTCGGTTGCCAATCTATACCATCATTAAGCCCAAATCTGGGATTTGTGGCATCCAACCTATCTATAAAGTATGCTTCTCTAGTAAGAATTTTTATTCTATAGTCACCTCCGCTAACATCTGGTAGAACCTTTTCTAGTCTAAAAAATCTTAATTGTGGCAACTGGTGTCCTTGTTCAATGAAATGTCTAGCCACAGGTGATGTTAAGTCCTGTCTTCTAATATCAGATTTATGTTCAGTTATACGTGTTTTTAACATCCTTTCTGTTTTCCCTACATAAATTTTTATCACATGGACATTTCAATAAATATATGACCCCATCAGTAGAACAGTTAATAAATTGATTGATAATGATCTCCTCATCCCTTGCTGTATTCCGAATTCTCTTTATTCTATTACAGTTTGTACAGTGGCCACATTGATAATTTCCTTTCGTTTTAGCTAAATTCAATAAATGTTGTGGACCACTGTCTGGTATCCTGTGTTCTGTTCTGACTAATCGGTTACCTAAGGTTTTATTTCTTTTTGGGACAACAAGAGGTAGTTGTTGGACAATCTGTTGTGTAATAGGGTAGCCTGAAGTACCTTCCAGTGTTTGTTTACAATAATTCTGATATTAAAGGAAATGTCACTATGTACTGTAGACAGTACAATCCTGTCCCCCTTACCCTCCTTACCACTCCCATGTGGAGCCAAAAGAGTCTGCCTATCCCTAGTCTCTGCTCTCTTGGTTGCCATTTGCAACATCTCTTGTTTGCACCCCCTTTGCTTGAATCTCTGAACCATCTGTGTTCTAACTTTATTAAATTCATCTGGATCTGTACAGCTCTGTTTGGCCCTTAAAATTTGTTCTAATGGAATGGATTCAGTTAGTCCCTGGGATGAAAGCTGCTGGAATGTAAAACTGCATTTTTGTCAGTTTCCTTGCGGAATGGTTTGACTGCTAATCTATCCTCTTTTTTGTAGATACATAGATCCAGATAGGAGATCTTTGTCCTACTAAAGCTCATAACAAAAATTAAATGATCAATACAGTCATTCAAATATTTGTTAAACTCTTCTAATTCTTCTGACAGTCCTGTCCAAATGGTTAGAATATCATTTATAAAATGTTTCCATATACCCAGCCTGTTCCTGAATGGATTCCTGTCATTAAATACATATTCCTTCTCAAAGTGACTCATATAGATGTTAGCATATGAGGGTGCCATGCTGGACCCCATAACTGTTCTCTAGATCTGTAAATAATACTTTTTTTTTCAAATTTAAAATAGTTTTGTGTCAGGATGGTCTCGGCCCATTTAACAATTAAATAAATTGTTAGATGGTTTTTCATCTATTCTCACCTCATCCAAGAATGTCTGTAAAACATGATATCCCTGTCTGTGGGGTATAGACGTATACAAGTCTTTTAAATCCCACATTACCAATATGCACCCTTATATGTCTATATCTGTTTCATGTAATTGTTCTAACTGTACAATAATATCCATTGAGTCCTTTATGTATGATGTGGTTGTTCCATATAAAGTCTGGTATGATGGTCTATGTAAACTGAGAGTGGCTCCAGGACAGAGTTTATGCCAGACACAATAGGACATCCAGGCGGTGCCCTCAAGTTTTTGTGTATTTTGGGCAGTATATAGAATAATGGTATGCTTGGTGTATTCCTGTATAAAGCATCTTTCTCCCACTCAATAATTTCTTTGTTGTCATAAACTGTAGTCAATATTGTTTTAACCAACTCCTTAATAACGTTTGCCAGATCATTCTCTAAAACTAGATAGTTGTCTTTTACTTGAAGTAAATCTGTACAAATTTGTCGATACTGCACATAATCCATTACTACTATTGCTCCCCCTTACCTGCATTCTTAATGATAATGTTGTTGTCATTACTGAACTCCTTAATGCTGCAAACTGGGAGGCTGAAAGATTATATTTTTTCTTCTATCTAATTTAATAATTTCTTATATATCCTTATTCACTAGTGCAATGTAGGTTTCTATCATATGAGGTGTAATCAGAGGGGTGCATCTCGACTTCAAGTGTAATTTCTGTCCTAGGGTAATCTTCTTTTCCTAACTAGACATTTCATTGAACAAGGACACCAGTTGCCACAATTAATATTTTTTGGACTAGGAAAGGTTCTACCAGATGTTAGGGGAGGTGACTATAGAATAAAAATTCTTACTAGAGAAGCATACTTTATAGATAGGTTTGATGCCACTAATCCCAGATTTGGGTTTAATGATGGTTTAGATTGGCAACCGATTTTGTGATATACTCCACAGGTAAGTTTAAATTTTCTAAAGAAACTATTCAAATCTAATTTTAGTTCAAAACTATTGACTTGATTATGTGGACAGAAGGAGAGTCCCTTACTTAGAACCTGTTCCTCTGTTGGGCTCAAAATCCTTTTGGAAATATTATAAACTATTTGGTCTTCATCTGAGCTCACTGTGTAGTTCTGGTTTCTATTGTTTGTTCTTGAGTTTTTTTTTCTTTTCTTTTTTCTATTGCCCCTGTATCTATACCTGTTACTGATTATGCGGCTCTGGAGATTCCGGGTGTTGGAGTTTCTTCTCTGAACATCTGTGCTTATGCATAAACAATATATTGGGGATTAGGATTTCTCTAAACTCTGGGTATCAAGAAATCTTGACACAAATGGATCCTCTTCAGTTTAAAATATATATACATTCAGTTGGAAATGCATACTCAGTGGAATAGGATTAACGATTCACACAGTTAGCATATTTTCAGGCAGGACATCTAGTGTTTTTACTAGGTACTGCATACAAGAAAGAAATAAAGTTTTTTCTTAGCAGGTCGGGTGCAGGAGCGAGCGCAAACACTGCAAGACTGCATTCTGATCTTGTGGTGACACGCATTGCACCACGCCCGATTCCTAGCCTGTGGAGTATTTAAATGGTGAGCAGAGCGGGCATAACACCTCCACATAGAGAGAGAGAGCAGGAGGTCACGCCATGCTGTGCCTGAAGCACAGAGTGAATACATTTAAAAACTGCGATTTTCACATTAGAGGCTGTGTATTTAGATGAAACAACGAGTGCACTCAATGAGTTAAAATGCTGGTCTCTATATTTGTTGCAGAAAGGGTTTACTGAGGCAGCGAAGTAGAGTACAAACAAATACAAAAGCAAACTTATTTATACAGGTAAACCAGTTTTTGCAAGTAATACTATAAATCTCGATTGTACAAGCACTACTGATTTGGAACTAGAACAATGTATATATGTAGTGAGCTTAAGTGGCATTTTTATATATTTTTATGTTGACAGAGATTATTAATTGTGGCCAGGAAAAGCAGTTATATAAAAAGATAACACAGAGACAAACTTATTTATTGAGGTAAAAAAACCTTTTTTGGTTGTATGAACAAATAATATAGACCTTCAGTATTTACTTGTAACTGGTAGCACTTATATATATTTTTTATCATATTACTTATCTATCTGTCCTATGTAACATTTGAACAAAAGAAAGTAATAACAGGTTACAATAAGAAAAGAACCAGAACAGCAGGCAGGTATGCAGTATTATGATTTGTTTCAAAACAAAAAGCTTTGGATACATTTTGTGTATAGTTGATCAAAAAATAACTGATTATGTTGGATTTTGATTTACAGAAAGTATATGTGGATATCCAAGTGAGGCTATATAGTCTGTTTTATATAGGTGAGCATGAGTATGAATAATGGTTTTGGAAAAAAAATGGGAGGGATTTTCAGTTAAAATAACTAAAGTTTTATTTTATAGATTTAGATACAGTTTTATACTGAAGAAGGATTATTCCGAATGTTTATATGGACTGCATCTGGACATATTAGTGTGAATAAAAATAATTTGTTTAACATACATGGGTGAGTGGGCGTATGTGATACCAATTTTGGAATAGAGCTTGCAGTAATATACATGTAGAATACATAACATTTCAATACAGGTTTGTTCACACAAGTGAGAAGATGGTCTTTTTGTTGAGATGTGTGACAAGAGATAAATACCACAGTCACTCAGCAGTATCAGTATTTGAAATCATGTTGTACAACTGACAAAGGGCTCCGTGTAGGCCTGAAAGCTTGTTTACTGAAACGTTTTTGTTAGTCCAACAAAAGGTATCAAATCACGTACTTTTCTACTTACTATATGCTGTAAAGAGATGTTTATAAAATAGCTGTTAGTCAAACAGACATTGGAATAATGAGAAACGTGTCGTCTTTTCCATGCAGGCATACAGGGAGGTCTTCGAATACTTCATTGAGGATTTCAAAACATACAAACCCTTGCTGTCTGCTATAAAGAATGAGTATGAAATTACCTTGGGTAGGCCATTTTTGTTCATGTTGCAGTCTGAATTAAGATGTTTCAGCTTTGTTGTATATCAGCTATGGATGATGTTTAAAGTAACTGACATGCTTTCTAACAGGTTATGTTCATTTCGGGAAACCCTCATGTTTATTTATTTATTTGAAAACTGGTGACTGGGAGAGGCACACTGAGCTGAATCTTTTTTTCCAGCTGTGACCCAGAGACAGGGTTACAGAAGTGAGGAAACAAGTACAATCACTACAGGTAATCAGTAAAAATAAAAAAATATATATGGTGAAAATGGTGCCAGAAATTGTGTGAAAAATACATTGTGGAGAGAATATGGCATAAGAAAAATGTGCAAATAGATAATTTTATAGAAGGCAGCACTGAGCAAATAAATAAATACATACTTTAAACTATAAAGACTTAAAACGTGTTTAGTTTCATAATGGCATCAGGGCACTCCTGCGTTTGAGTTACTCTAGTTAATCTAGCCTTGGTAACCCAATCCATGGCCATCCCTTTTTTCCATAGAGGTTTTTGGTTCATGATTGCTGCCTTGCTCCTTTCGTTGGGTTACCCAACAGCCCCAGCCCCGACTGCTACTCCCCCTGCTGTCGTGACTGGAGGGGACCAGTGCAGAGCATGGCCTGAAGACTGGGGAGACTGTTATTAATGGCAGTCATAGCACATACTTTTCTGGATTTTCCCCCTCTTTCCTTGGTCCATCCCACCATCCCATGATGGTGGGTGTAGCCTGTGGCAGCCTCAATGACAGCAGCATGCACTGGGCTGACGCCACCTCTCACATGGGAGCTGACACCCTGGCTCACTGCAGGAGGTGGGGCCACTGCTGTGCCCAAACCCAACCAGCTGCCTCTCTGGCTGGCTCGCACTCCTCTCAGGAGCACTTCCCAGCCTTGTTTGCCAGATTTCAGTAACCCCATGCTTGCTACCGAACCCAGGTTGCCAGTATGGAAAAGTGAAGTGCTTCCACTGAGCCATCAGGTGGCCACTTCCTGGCCATTCCTTAATACAGAAAATGTTTAGTTTACTAATAGCATCAGTGCACTCCTGGGTTTGAATTACCCTAAGTAATCTTGGCTTGGGGCATGAGGAACTTGTCTACTCTTCATGCCTCATGACCTCCCCAGGATTAAATTTAGTGACGGTAACACAATCCCTGGCCATTCCTTAATGCTTGATTATAGAACAGTGACTGGAAATAAAACACTCTGATTGACTCGCATTCTACTGGGTTATTTATTTTAACAGTGGGAAACTCTGATGCACTACAAAGCAAGTAGAATTTAAAGTATAAAAACCTTAAAAAAAAACATCTAGTTCAAAAATAGCATTAAGGCCCTACAGGCATTTGGTTACATTACTCAATCCCAAGGGGCATAAGGTATTTGACTTCACCTCATGCCTCATTCAATTAACTACACAGTAATCCAACCCTAGATTGTGCCTTAGTGCTTAGTAGTGAGTCAGTCTGTATGGTGGCCTGCCAGTGTGGAGATCCTTCATTGCTAGCAACTGCAGGTTTAAATCTTTCAGAAATTAATTTTCTCCACAGAGCTCCACTCTTCGGTCTTAGGGTGGTGCATTAGGACCCTGCATGAGTTAGAACGTTTACTGCTAGTATGCACCATGCCAAGCACACAAGCAGCATAAATAGTGATGCTGGCCCCAATCCCCACATTTCTTTTTTCCCCCACCATTGAGAGTGCCCCTCATCAGGGAAGCAACAGAATTATGGTTTTCACCTACATGCCATAGACCTCTCAGTTTCTGGTTTATGCTTATTTTTGTTCTACGGTTATTTCTTTACCATGTACCCGATTTATAGAATTGCTGTAGGCACCATCACAGTTATAGATCAACAAAGACTAAAGACCAGTCTAGCTTAAGACTTTCATGATTGGACTTTGTGCAACACTCTAATCATGGTGACTTAAGCTGGCCCATTTCTGGGGACTTATAACTAGACTTAGACATGCTATTGTCCATTTTTGTGCAGTCGGCTGCAGGTTTCTCTTAGCCCTGCCTCAATGAAAGACCAGTTTATTTGCTTCCGTTATGTCAGGTAGGGTGCCTGTTAAGGCCAACTGCTTTAACAACAAGTCTGTTTTGAACCACCACTCCTCTCTGGATGAGTGTCGCGGTACCAGACAGCCTCATTGCCGGGCGGTTAAGCAGACCTCCAGGAGTCGAAAAACACTGATCCCAGCCCCACATAAGCTTGGTGCTGGACTCCTGGGACCCCTTAGCCGTGACGTAATCTTCGTGCATACCTGCAAGGGCACAGGCCCCAGTCTTGTTCTACCCATTTTGCTTTGAGGCTGTTGGCTTCATGTTGAGTTGGATTAGTGTCAGTGCTCCTAGCCATCCTGGGAGGGGACGGTAAAACCTGTTGTCAGTTTTCTTCATGCAGTGGTGCTGGCACAGCAGTCTGTCTGTGTCATCCCGACTGTTTATAAGGATGTCTCACATGAGCAGTTGGGCTGTAGGCTTTGGACTATGGCAGCTGGTCCTTTTCAGCATCCACTGCATAGTCTCCATCCCCGGACAGTCTTGCCTCTGGCAGGGTTGTTCCAGGAGACACCAGACTCTGTTGCCTCAGACTTTGTCACTGCAGTTGCTTGGTACCATCTGGTACCAAGTGTGGTTTCTAAAGTTCCAGGGTTGGTGCTGGCCTTGGTGCCGGTGTTGGTTCTGACCTCAGTACTGGCATTACTGCCATTCTTGGTGCTGACATCTCTGCCAGCCTCTATAGCAATGTGATTGACAGACTCAGTGTCAATATCGGTGCAGGACATAGTGGCAGCATCAGTGCTTGCTTTGGAGTCAACCTCAGTGCTGAACTTCCCCAGCTTCATTTTTATGCAGTTTGCATTTTTTCCATGTACTGTGCATTTTTATCATTATCTTGAGTATTTTCATGCAAGTCTACTTCTCAAACAATTTGCGTTGTTTATGCTACTGTATGTGAATTCTTTTTTGTGCATCTTCTACTGTTTTCCCATGTAATCCTGTGTTATTTTTAGCACCATGCTGTTGGTGCTTTTTCCACATAATTTGTGTTGTTGTCATGCGTCTTATATTATTTTTTTACACAACTCAGCATTTTTTTAGACAAAAGTAATGTCATGGAAATGACATCTTCTTCTCACATATTGTATTGTTTTAACATGATTTATAAGTCCTTTATTTCAAAGTTGCACGATTTCACAAGTAATCTTGCGCTATGTTGGCACATAATGTTTCATGCAGTCTGCGCTACTTTTTCACACAAACTCATGTTATTTGCCCTCTGGGCTTCCTACTTACCCATCATCCTATGTTGCCTTTGTTGTGCTGTTCCTATGGAGCTCCAGCACCTGCAGATGTGGGTCTCCTGGGGATTGCCCTGCTGGTTCTTGGTGGACTATCTTCAGGCCGTGGTCACAGGGCCTGGGATATGTTGTTGGTTTTGCAAAACTAACAAAAGGGGTGCCCTCTTCCCCAACCCCATCTATTTGCCATTCTTAGGGAACTCCCAGGGTTTTTGACCACTATTTGTACCCTGTATCTTGACTCCCTATCTGCAGTTCAGGTCCCAGGCCGCCTGTTGGCTGATTACTTTTGCCTCATGCCTCTTTGTTCCACAACACGGAGTCCTTATTTTTAAGAAAGGATTACCCTTTGGGAGAATCTTCACCCCTCATACTTCCTTTTCAGTGGGTTATGATAGCCTGTTGTGCTGCTTTGCCTGCCACTTCAAGCTGGTTGTGTGTCTCTTTTAGAGTCTATTGCCCTGTAGCAATGGCTTATCTCTATGTTTTCCACAAGGATTTGTCTTTTGTTGGCTTAAGTTAATGCTTCATGACACAAGACATGCAGAGTAAGTCCATTTCATATTCCTTCTTTGAAAGCGCTTCTCTTTTTTGAAGATGAAGCAGAGGCCTATATGAAAAATGTTGATGAAGAAAAATCAACTTTAAAGAACCTCACAGAGAAGGAAAAGGCATTATTGAAAGGAAGGTATGCAATATAACTACCAAGCTCAAAGGATCACTGGGAGAGGCAGATTTTGATTAGGGGCAAGGCAGAAGTCTGCCTCAGCTCCTCCAGCCCAAGAAAAGCACAGACTCTGACAGTTTTGCCCATGTCGCCATAGATTTGTTGCCAGTAGGTGGGCTTTGTCTTAATATCGCCAGGAATAGAAACAGGAAATCCTACTGGAACTGAAGGAGAAAAGGCTGCAGCAGCTAAATGCAATAGAAAGATTACATATGTCCCAGCAGGCAAAATACCTGCTTTCCAGGTACCTACTCACTCTCAAGAAAAATGTGGAATGGTGACTGAGGTTCCTGAACAGGCACCTGAAAAAGGCAAAATTCAGAATGGGAACACTGCAGTTAGTTATCCCATCCCTGTAGAAAGGGAATTGGCTTTGGCCCCTGGATCTGAAAGATGCCTACCTTCATATGCTAGCAAGTCCAAGCAACAGAAAATATTTAAGGTTCAGGATAGGACTATGGAGATATTGGGCCCTATTTTCGAAAGATTTATTTATTTATTTAAAAGTTTAACTAGGAAGTGCTTATTGAGCTGAATACAGCTAGTTTCCAGATGAGTCCTGGGGGAGAGGGAAGGGGCAGACAGCTAACAGTATAATAACAAGATAAATATAAGTAAGCAAAATAAGCAGAAACAAAAACTATAAAGGCAAAATATTATATAAAGGCAAAATTAGAAAATAAAAACACTCTCAAATATATACAGAAAAAAACAGAAACTGCAAGAAGATGACAGGACTAGAGAAAGGAGAAAAAGGGGAAGGGTAAAAGGCAATTGCAAGTAGGACAACAAAAGTCAGAAAGAAAAGACTTAAGGGAGGACGTAGAAGAGGCAGAACAAATAGAAAGGGGAAGGGAGGTCCAAAGTTTAGGAAAGTGGTAAGAAAAAGCAGATTGACCAACAATAGATTTTCTAGGGGGGATATTAAGAGAATGGAAAGTATTGCTGCGAAGAAAGTAGGATGAAGAAAGAGGAGGTGAAAGAAGGGTTTTAAGATGGGAAGGAAGGGTGCCAAACCAGAATTTGGACAAAAAAGAGACACAATGGGAAAGACACCTAGCATCAAGAGAAGGGAAAGGAAGATCTGAGTAAAGAGAGCAGTGGTGAGTATGAGAGGGGCAATCTAGAGCAAAGCGACAGAAAGAATGCAAAAGGGGATCCAGCCTAGCAAGGGAAGTTTTTGATCGACGATATGGCACATGGGGCTTGCAGCAATCTAATGGGATTTTCTATCCCATGCTGGTAATTACTTCAAGTTAAACCAACTTTTTCTGGTCTAATGTGCGGCAATCCTGTGAGCTGTTTTATGGAGCTTGCACCAGATATATGGTGCAAGCTACCGTTAACCATGGAAACTGCTGCAACTGTGCCTGAGAATGTCAAATTGGGAGCAGTTGTAGCAAAGGGTTTGGTGCACCACCAGAATCTAAGTCCAGTGGTGCAGGCCTGGACACAAGCCCTGCACCACCCTTGGAAAATCAAGCCAATTGTTTATAGTGCTGCACCAAAGTCCAGGCACTTTACCCACTGTATTTCCTTTATCTACAAATTTGGTGTAGTTCTCTGCCCTCGTATCTTGCCTCTCTCCTCTCCTTTCCATCTTCACCCTCTTACTCTCTTTGCAATGCTTGCTCTCACTCTTTTGCTGTCCCGCATACTAAATCTACTGCTGGTCAAGCTGCTTTCTCGTTCTGTTTCCCTATGGGGTTCTCTTCCCCTTTCAGTTTGCTGTGCTCCCTTCTTTTCTGCTTTTAAAGCTGTCCTCTCTGATTTATCTTCCCACTCCTCCAGTTGTTTCTGATATTGTTTTAAAACCCATTTTTTCCTGAAACTCTTATCATGTTTTTAAGCATTTCCCATTTCCCTTGCATCATTAATCCCTCTGCTCCTTATTTTATGTTAATTAATAATTTTGCTCTTTCATTAGTTCTACAGTTTACTGTTTGTAATTTATTCATATTATTTTTATTTTATACTGAAAAGGCCTGTGAGCAAATACATGCCCATTTTCATGGTCATCCAGTTTTGGTAAACAAAACTTACAATAAAAAACAACATGAATAACAAAGCATTCAAATACACATAATAAAATTAGTTAAAACATTTACAGTCAGACCTAGCCAATAGATTGTTTTCGAGGGACCTCCTAAAGGTTGAGCTCCTTGTACAATTGACTATACAACTCGGTAAAGTATTGTAAAGTTTTACTGTCAAAAAGTTCATTGAATTCTGAGCAAAAGTTATGTGACACAAAGGAATTTGAAAAGAGTTTCTACTTTGTGATCTAGTGTTAGCATTACTAATATTGTACAGAGATAATATATATAATACACTCAGGTAATATTCCAAGATAAGCCTTGTGTAAAAACAATGATTTGAAACTAATTATATCAGACAATGATAAACAGCAAAAAGACTTATAGAGTTGACAATGATGCGTTATTTGTGGAAGACCAGTAGCAAAGCGGACAATGCTATTAAAGGTGGACCTAAGTTTTGTAAGCATTCTGTCAGATGTATAGGAATAAATTATGGATACATATTCAATATTTGAAAATAATAAACTGTGAGTTAGAACTGACCTAGTGTCAGAAGTAAGGCAGCTATTAATTTGACAGAGCATCCCCAATCTTTTATGAAGTTTACCAATTACATGTAATATGTGTTGCTCAAAAGTCAAGTGAAAATCAAGGAGCAGACCTAAGTATTTAAATTCGGTGACCTGTTCAATCTGGTTTCCAAAATTGTCATAAAGCACAAAGTCATTAATAGGAGTTTTTCTTACATTTGAAAAAAAAACATTGATTTTGTTTTAGTAGAGTTCAAGACCAACTTATGTGTATCAAACCACGTATGTAAAGAGCTGAAATCCTTTTGTAAATTTAAAATATTATTACCAGAGCAAAACAAAAGGGCATCATCTGCATATAGTATAAATTCAGTTTGCTGACAAATATTTGAAAGAGAATTGACAAAAATTGAAAACACGAGGGGTCGAAGAATGGACCTCTGAGGGACCCCACATTGCAGATGAGACTCTTTAGAAAGTTGGCCATCAATCAAGGTTCTTTGTGACCTGTTTTTAAGTAATGTTTGAACCATGAAATTACGTCATCCGATATGTGGACCCTAACCAGCATTTTTAATAATTCCCCATGATCAACTAAATCAAATGCCTTGTGAGGTCCTCAAAAGCCAAGGCAACATATTTGCCAGTCATCCATGGCTCTGTATGCCTGGTTGGTCATGCTCACCAAGGCAGTTTCAGTGTTATGTTTGGATCTGAAGCCATGTTGGGAATCTGTCCAGAGATTGTTTGTCAAGATGTTCAATAATCTGATCGGAAACTACTTTTTCCAGAAGTTTTGATAATGGCGCTAAATGGGAGATGAGTCAATAGTTATTTAAGTTAGACCTAATACCTGATTTAAAAATTGGCCTTACTACAGCACATTTCCACCTAATTGGAAATATGCCATAGCAAAGAGAATAATTAACCTCGATAATGGTGTGGAACTTGAGTTGCAAACTCTTTTAAGTAACCTGAAATAAATATTGTTAAGCACAGTATATGGTCTGGGATTCATTTTGGTAACATACTTGGTTACATCATCAGGGTAAGGACATGAAAATGAAATTTTGGTACTCCAAAAGCTGTAGATTTGGAACAAAAGTTAGCCTAAGTTAAACATATCCTTAGAAACATCAATGGAAATCTGTGGCTTTGGGCTGTACTTATCTAAATTAGAGAAATGTAAATTAAAGGCGTCAGCCACTTTAATGGGGTCATTAACAAAAGAACCTTCCAATTCAATCAAAAATGCTTCAGATCTCTTTTGATCTACCCATCAGCAAATTCAAAGTAGTCCATGTTGCTTTGGAGTTCCTTCTTTCTTCATTCAATTTCTTTTTGAAAAAGTCAATTTTCACTGTTCTGATTACAGATTTACATTGGTTGCAAAGTATTTTTATACTCCAATAAATCAGAATTATGTCTATGTTTTCTATATTTATTCCATAATTTATTTCTGGACCTAATTAATTTAAGCAGGCTAGGTGTAATCCATTCATTAGTGTCACATCTCACTTTCTTTATGGATAGTAAGTTATCACAGATTGCTAAAAACTGCGAGCAAAAGGAGTTGAAGGCTTCATCAATATTACATATTCTATCCTGAAATAACCAATCAGATGTTATTATTTTATCAGAGAATCTCTGTTCATCCAAATCCTTTAAGCTATGATATGTTATAACTTTAAATTATTTTCTGTTCATTTTAGATGATCAATTACAAAATACTGCACAGTGGTCACTAATACAGTCTGGTAAAACACCAGACAAAACAATGTGAGATGGTTTACTAGTGATCACCCAGTCCAGGATGGATTCATATTCAGTTCTATAATTAGTATGAGTTGTATCCAAAATTATCTGATGAAAACCAAGGTCAGCAATTATGTTCTTAACTTCAGTTGCTTGGAGTAAAATCCAATTTATATTAAAATCACCAACAATTATCAATTCTCTGTTGGTTGGAAAAGAGAGAAAATTTTGGGGAAAAAATAAATCTAAGCCTAGTTTAGTATTGCTTGTGGGAATATAAACATTAGTAATAGTTAAAATGTTATTATTACCCAAAGTGATATTAATAGTGAGTGACTCAAACAATGCTGAATTTGAACTTGTTCTGAAGCAGATAAGTGTTTAGCAACATAAATTAAACATCCACCCCTCTCCTGCCTATTCTGTCCTTCCTAAATGTTGTGTATCCTTGTAAGTATATTTCATCATCAGATATCTTATCAGAGAGCTATGTTTCTGTTAGAGCTATCATTTCAAATTTGTTTTCAGTTACCCAGCATTCAAATTGATTCTGTTTTGCTAATAAACTTTGAATGTTAAGATGAACTATCTTTACAGTACTAGAGGATGTATCTTTTGAAACAGAATTCCTTGGACAGGGGCCTGGATTTGGATGAACAGAGATGGATAATAATAACAATAACAGGAGAATGTCTATGCCTGGGCCCAAAATCATGACATTTCTGATCTAGTTTGGAGGGCCTTATACTGTAGCATGAAACAGTGCTTGATCTCAAAAAATTATAACAACTTTGTAGATAACTTAAACAATATACACATTTTTTTCTCACCCGTTCCCCCCCCCCACCCTTCCACATAGGTATTTCCCCAGTATGACCAGGGTTGTGACTTCTACTATTGTTATACTTTATCAATCAATCAATCAATCAAAATCTTTATTTATTCAGGCGAGCATCATTGAGCATAGCTCATTTACAAGATGGACCTGATTGGTCATAACAATATAAAGGTACAATTTTACACAAATACAAGATACAGATTGAATACAAAAAACAAAGACTTTATAAATGAACAGATGCAAGAATATTCACATATATACAAAGCAATGAGCCAATGAATCTGGGTTATAATAAAAAGGAAAAAATAAACAGTACTGGAAGATTAAAGCGAGGGTGATGGGATTTTGGGGAAAAGTCTGGTAAGAAATAGGTGGGTGAAGCTAGAAAACAAATTAAGGTGGAAGTGCAAAAGGGTAGGGGAAAAAGGGGTATGATAGGACTAGGTCTTGTGGAAGCAGTTGCATGGCTCTGGAAAGAGACTAGTGTACAGCTTTTGAAGGATGTTATTGGAATGAGGGTATTCAACTTCAAGGTCTTTTGAAGAGAGTTCCAGATAAGTGCTAGAGAGTAGCTGATTGCAGCCCTCCCATACGGGTACAGGTAATAGGTATCTTCAGCATGATGAGTCTATTGTTCCTTAGGGCATATGGCCTGGATATGACCTGAGTAAAACAATCTGAAATGTAGGATGGTAGTTTGTTTGTTAGACTTGTAGATCCATAAAGCAGCATTTTGTTTCTTCTATGATGTAGGGATGTCCAACCGACTGCATTATAGAGAGAGCAATGGTGGGTGCTGAAAGGAAGATCTGTAATGAATCTAAGAGCTCTATGATACAAGGTATCCAATTTATTTAAGTGGGAAAGGAGCAGTGACCATATAGGAAGTCAGCATAATCAATGAGGGATAGGAATGATGCCAGGATTAATCTTTGTTTAGAATCTCTGGTTAGATAATGTTTGATCCTGTAAAATAGGCCAAGTCTCTGTCTGAGTTTTTCAGGAGCTCTTCAATGTGGCTAGTGTAGTCAAGTCTATTGTCAATCCAAACCCCAAGATATTTAAATTTATCCACATATTCCAGACTTTCACCAAGGATGGTAGATAATTGGGGAAGGGTGTTTGGTGAGAGAGTGGAAGAAAGCTCTTGGTGGAGAAGAACATAGCTTTCGTTTTCTTGGCATTTAATAGGAGTTACTTTTCTAGTAATTTGTGCTGCAGCAGAGAACTCAGATTGTAAAGTTCACAGGCCTTTGTTGGTGTAGGATTACTGACATATAGGACAGTATCATCTGCAAAAGGTGAATATTAGATTTGGTGAGATTGGAGTCAATGTTATTGATGTAAATGGCAAGAGGATAGGACCCAAGATGGAACCTTGTGGTACACCTCTTAGAGTGGTTTTGAGGTGAGATAGGTCACCTTCATTTTTCCTGCTGTATTCTACGGAGAGGTAGCATCTGAACCATTGAAGAGAGATTGAGTCGAGGCCTATGGAATGCAGAGAGGAGATTAGTAGTTCATGGTCCACAGTATCAAAGGCTTTGCTTAAATCCAGAAATACAGCACAGATATTATTCTTTTTGTCTAATTCAGTCTGCCAATCATTTGTAACTTTTGCTAAGGCAGAGATGGTGCTGTGCATGGATCTAAACCCAGATTGAGCTGGGTTAAGGAGGTTATTGGTGTCAAGGTAGGCACTTAATTGGATGTTCACTAATTTTTCAAGCATTTTGGACAATACTGGTAAGATGGATATGGGCCTATAGTTGTTGAGGTCCATGGGGTCACCTGCCTTAAGTAGGGGAAACACTTGAGCTGTCTTCCATATTGAAGGAATAGATCCAGTGGCTAGGGACAAATTGAAAAGGTGAGTTAGGGGGGCTGCTAAGGCGTGCAATGCAACTTTTAGAAAATAGGGGTCCAGAGAGTCTGCACCTGCGCTTTTAGTTGTATCCAAATGGAGTAGTAGGTCTTCTACTTGTTTTAATAGTATTGGCTTAAAGGAAAATATATGATTTATATTATGATTTATGATTTATATGATTGCTATTTACTGCATGTAACTTTATTCTGTAAACCACTGTTATATTGTGTTCTTTTGTTATCTGTATTGCACCTGTGTGTTACCACTGTTGTATCTCACACTGTAACCATGCCTACCCTCCCTGTGACGAGGTGCCTTTGTAAATGAGTCCCTGACTCAAAGGTTGTAAATCCGACTTTCAAAAATAAATAAATAAAATAAATATACAGAAACCCCAGAACTTTTGCCTTAGTAGCTCGCCAAGTTAACTATCTGTGAAATGCACATATGTTTTGAACAATAGCTTTGTAAATAATGATTAACTGTATCAAACTAAACTTGAATAAGCTCAAACACATAATCTGTACCTATGTTTATTTGTTGTTGAGTTATGTTATCCAAAGGTTCCTTATTGGCCCCCCAGGACAAGGTCAAACACAATATTAGAAATATCCTGATCTATGATAAATCTCTAACTTAAAGAGTAGGTATTCACTGTGCTTGCGTTATTTTTTTTCAGGTATCCAGCTGTCCTGCCTAATAAAGATCTTTGCCATACCTTGAGTGTTGTGTTTATTTCCGGTGTATATATTTTTTCATCTAGAATCATGTTTTGTTAGTTTCACACACACACACAGAGAAAAGACCAGTTTTGAAAAAAACACCGCCAGCCTGGAACACAGAATCCACAGTAAAAGTGATGTTAATTAAAGAAAGAACACTGCTGACTCAAGCTTATCGCTATGCATATGTGTGGTACTCTGGCACCACCTACGTGCTCGTCCCTGTGTGTGTGGCAAGCGACCACTGAGGTGAATGTCAATTTCAGTGGTCAGTGAAGCAGAGTAGTCTGGTAGATGTAAAACAGTGTACAATAAACTACAGGTCAGTAGGGCACATTTTAAGTATCTATTCCTTGGCACCTGCTGTTCTAATAAACAGGTCCTCATTCACTTGATTAGCTCAAAGCATCCACAGTTAAAAAAAAAGTTAGTGGAGGTGCCGTTTAAAATGTTGAAGTAAGGTATACACTCTGTGAAGACTGCATTTTCCTGACATCTGTGGAGTTATTTAAATTCAACACAGTGTCCAAATTTTTAAGGCATATTTTTATTTTGTCTTGCCATTTCTGGGTGGGTGGGGTGGGGAATGCAGTCAGTGACAGAGACAAGAGAGAGGCGAAGCGAGCGAGAGAAATGGAGTCAGAATAAGTCTAATGGATTGATTAAACCAGTGAGGAGATGATTGTTGTGTTTAGCATCTCCTGTATGTGTTTATACTGTTTGCCTTATAACCCAATACTTGCGATGCTTTCCATAAGACACCTGAGTTAACAGGGTTTCTTTCATGTATTCTGCTCCCATTCTCTCTCGTACCACATTGCAAACCTCTATTTTACCCTGTCAGCCCCTCATTAATGTTTATCAAGCCCCACACGCACATCTGTAGAGCAATCGCACTTGCTGCAGACAGTAAATCCTTCTGTGTATCACCCTCCTCTCAACAGTTATTGACTGGCTCAGTGTCTGCCAGATATGTGTGAAAAAGATCTGTTCCATAGTAGCAATCAGACAAACAGATAACAGCATTAATCTCAATGTGTACAGTAACAAGCTCGCTCCTTACAGTAAACGTCACTGTCACTTGCTTTCTGAATCTGAACTTTGTCTGCCCGATTATCCTTTCAAGCAATAATCAACTTGAGTCATCCTTCAGAATATGTCAACACTAAAACATGTAGCACTGTCCTGTGCTTTATCAATGGGACCGAAGTAAATAATCCTACCTTAAAAAAAAAAAATGCTTCTCAATCGGAAAAAAAAAAAATCATCCTTGTGCAGGAATCAAACCCACAGCCTTTACTGCCAAATACAAGCATCTAACTTACTGAATCACTAATCCTGCCTGTGCAAATTGTGTATTTTTTACCTATTATACAACAACTCCTAGAATGAATAATCATAAGAAACATGGTAAAGATGTTAACCCAGGTAAAATAAAAAAATCCCTGTGTATGTTAACTATTCAATCAGCATTGAGAAGCACTGCTAAGGCAATTCATTATGCACTGCAGGAAGCAAACGCTGTAAAACCAGTGCCATGCTTCATGAAGGTTAGCATGAAGACATTCTTTTCTTTCTGCAGTCAGAACTAAGAAACGTGACAGCTACCGTCCACCACTAGCTTAACAAAAATATCATTGCGATGTGCAGTAATTGCTTGCAGCTGTGGCGGACGGCAGCTGCCACGTTTCTCAGTTCTGACTGCAGAAAGAAAAGAAGAGCCACGCCGCAAAGAGCCACTGGAGCAGCTCCGCTTTTGAATAGTTGTGCCCCTTGTCCACCTGTCATCACCTCCCACACCCCCAATCACCGGCTCCTGCCACCAGCTGGGTACAAGAATGGGAACAGAGGGACAACAAGCAACAGGCAACGTGGGGGAGGTGATGTCTTCACCCCACTGGGCAGCAAGCAGTCTTCCTTGCAGCAGAGAAACTGCAGGGTGCAGTCTGTAGCTGCTATTGTTTGGCAATTTTTATTCTTAAGCGTTACATAGATATTGACGGCAGATAAGGACCACTTGGCCCACCTAGTCTGCCTGTTTTCCCTACCTACTATAACGTCGCAGACCCTACTTGATCTCCTTCCTTACATATAAGGTTCTGTTATGCTTATCCCATGCATTCTTTGAAGCCCGTTATTGTTTAGTTTCTGATATATTTATTCCATTTAGCTAGCATTTATAATGTTTCCATTCTATGTATTTTTATCTGTATTTTACATCTGTTCTGTACTCCTCTTATCCCTTTCTCCCCAGGACACATCTGGAAATGAGCTTTTACCAGCTCAGTATGTCTTTCCTGGTGAAACCTTTGAAATAAATAGGCCTTGCACAGTACAAGTTTTCAGTAATACTGTTTGGCCTGACCTCAGCACACAAAGTGTTCACAAAATGCCTGTCAATGGTGGCAGCAGACCTGCACAAGCAGGATATAGTTGTGTTCCCCTGTTTGGATGACTGACTAATATGCGGGAAAGTGTGAGAAAACAAAGGAGAGCCAGTGCGCTGAGTCCAAACTATAAAGAGCACACTTCACAAATTGGCTTTCCTCCTGACTTTAGAAAAATCTCACCTAGAACCCAGCCTGATTCTGGAGTTCACAGGCACAAAACTGAACACAGTACACGGGAGGGCATATCTGCCACATCTGAGGACAAAAGCCCTTATTCAGTGTGCAAAGTCTTTCTAGGCAGGCCACAAAAAGTCTACTCAGGATTTCCTACACTTGCTAGATCACAGGGCCTCAACCTCAACAGTGGTACCTTAGGCAAGGTTGCAAGTGAGGGATGTCTAATACCACCTAAGTAAGAACATACAGGCAATGAAGAAGTGCTCCTGTGGAGCAACCGGTACCTGTCACTCAGTCTCTGGTACAGGCTATAGACTGGTGGAAGGAGGTCAGCAACCTCAGAGAGGGTATTCTAACTCCAAGAATCCATCTGTATACTGTATATTCACAAACAGCAATCAGTCCACTGGATTGAGTTACCCCAGAGATAGAATTTATGCTGATTACAGAATTTAAAATTAAAATCAAGTTCAAACTCTGCACTATGGCCACCCTCCCCAACTGCCTTTCTTCAGATTTGTTTCTCCACTAAAGAGTGCTGTCATACAAAAGTACAACTCTGTTCTTCTGATCTCAAGAACAGTGTTCTAACATGGCTACCACATTTCTTTTTTTACAGAACAGTGTTACAATTTTATTTTTAATTTGTTTAGCTTTATTTGTTTGTGTTATGATTTTATTTTCTTTAGCTTTATTTTAACCTGTTGAATTCCATAATAACTTGATAGCGGGTTATTACGGCATTTTTTCCTCACGCTCTCACTTCACTACATGAGTACGGCGGCTGTCAGGGATACGCTGGCTCACACAAATGCAACTTAGTTTTTCTGTCTGTTCAAACCTTGCACCAGTTATTATTAAAATAATGCAAGGAAAAGGTGGCTCCCCAAAACACTAACAGTGCCTCCACGAGTTGAGTCAATAGTACAGTTCAGTTAGTGGAGCAGCATACTATACCGACTGGAAAAAAGACCTTACATGCTAAGTCAGGTTTATAAAAAAGCTTTATTGTTTAAAAGCAAACAAGGGACAGCAGCACCCCCCATGCCAATGTTTCATGTAGTTCTTCGCTTTACCAAGGCAGGGCCTAGTATGTAAGGTATTTTTTCCAGTTGGTATATTATGCTTCTCCACTAACTGAACTGTATTATTAAAATAATACCTGAAAAATCCTCATAACACACACCTGCACAGGCACTATTCTTTATTTATTGTATAATTTTGGTGGTTTCTCCAGTTCCCAATCAGTCCCCAGGAACCAGAGAAGACCACAGCTCAGTGTGGTTCCCACCTAGGGAGATCCGCTTGCCTTTTTTTTTTTTTTTGTGTTTAGAAGTTCAACAGTGCTTGGTTCAATTACAGAGAGAACTTGAGCCGATTTTATTTAAAATCTTTATTTAGCACTTTACCTCAACCCGTTTTTAAATTCAATTGGGCACTGAGGTAAAAAAACACTGGTAGTTTCATTTTAAGGGGAACTGAACCAGAATGTAATATTCTGTAGCCCTTGTTACATACTTTGGGCTTATTTTATACTATTTTGGTAAATTTTGGTAACCACCAGATAGTTTTCTTGTGTCGTTCAGTGTTTGGCATGACTGACAGGCCTAATAAGAAAAGATCAGGCCCTACAGGCTTGACAAATTGGACAAAGTGTTTTCAGCTCCTGGCAAAGGCAGACTGCCATGGTCTTTACCTAAGGTGCCTTGGTCTTGACCACAACTTTTTAAACTGTGAACTCTGTAAAAAGGCTTTTCCTAAAACAAAAGAAAAGGGCCAAGGAAAGAGAAGACTTTCTATTCTCAGTCTGTCTCCATGTCACCTACCAAAGGCTCGGAGGAGGGTCCTTTCCCTCATGATATCATTTGTATTTGTGATTTATTTATTTATGACTATTTTGTACTTGTTATATGTCTGTATGGCATTCATGTTTTGTATACATGTTAACTTGTTGCATATGAAAACGGGCAGACATGCTCATTATGCTAAAAAGTGTAAAATAAAGGAGAAAAAAAGAATAAGCAGCAATCCCTGTCAAAGGGGACAGAAAACAAAGAAAAAGCTGCTCAGCCATCTGAAGAGCACAGTTAAGATGGTACAGAACCCAGGGTGTCCGAAGAAGGAACCCTGAGCTCAGTGGTGGCAAGAACAAAAGTAAAACAGCCTCAGAGCAGGCACTGGAAGCAGTATCTACAAAGAAAAAACAGAAAGAGAAAAATGGCTCTGTCTCTCCTCCTGAAAAAGGAAAGGAATAGACAGTTGATTCAAGACAAATACCCTCAGCAGAGAACATGACAAGGGCACCCCAATTTTTCCTGGCCGTCCAGGCTATGGGACACTTTATGAATATGCCTGTCCTACTCCCCAGGCCCAGGTTCCATACCAAATGCCTGTGGAGGAGGAAGAGTATATTATGATGAGGAGGTGGGGGGAATCTCTGGAACCAGATGGTTCCCCTGGACAGGAATCTGGCTCTCCTCCGAGGCCTTCTGAGTATTACACACACCACTATTCCTTTGTAAGCCAAATGATAAATACCATCAACAGCCCCTTCCATGACGCTGAGGAGTGTGAAGAGGAGGCTGAGTTCATGAATATGATGGGTCTGGCCCCCACAAGGAGGTTGCTGGTTCCATCCATAAATCCTTTAAGAAGGCCACACAATCATGTCAGCACGTACCCCAGCTGCTGGCATCAACAAGAAAATAAAAAAAAAAGAACCAGGTTGATAGACAAGGGGTTGAATACCTTTATTTGCACCCTGATCATGAGGGAGTGGTTCAGGCTGCTGCATGTGAGAACGCTAAGGATCCTTTCTTTTCCCAGCCTCCTGAGTAGGATTCCAGAAAGCTGGATACCATGGCCAAGAAAGTGTATACATTGACGTCCTTTTTCCTCAGGCAAGTAACTTACCTGGCTTACACAGCTCAGTACCAGAAGGCACTTTGGAAATGTATACTGGCACTGAGTAAGAAAGTAAGTGGAGATCTGTCACTGGACTTAGTGGACACAGCCAGATTGGCAATGGATGCCACCAAGTACCACTTCCACATGACTGTGGACACTAATGACACTGCTTCAAGGGTCCTGGCCCATGCAGTATCCTTACAAAGGTTTGCCTGAGTTAAGGCTACCCTCCTATCCCAGGACACACAAACTAAAGCTATGGAGTTTTCCTTTAAGGGAAATTCTCTGTTTGGTGACAAGACAAAGGCATATGTGAAAAAGGTGAATGAGTGCAAAACCACTTATTGGAACAATACTGAAAAAGCCACTTCCTACAGGCCTTATGGAAGGGGAGGCAGAGGTAGAGGTAGGGGTTACTACCCAAAGCCCTATACCCCTTATGAGTATCCATCCCAAAGAGATTACTGTAGGGGAAGGGGTAGAAAAGCCACTTGGTGTGCAGCTGTAACACCAGTCTATAAGCCACAGCAGAAGCAAAACCCTTGACAATTCTGCTAAGGTCAGCAAACCATTGCCGGGGTGGGGGGGAGTGGAGATTGGCTCACTACTTCTAGGAATGGTCATCTTGGACAAGTGAATCCTGGAAGTAGTGAGCCATTGTTTGTCCCTGTAGTTCAAAAAATTCCCTGAACTATAGAAGTCAAAACTGATCCCACCTCATACTTTAACAGAAAAAATCCTGTTGGAGCTGGAGGTAAAGAAACTACTGCAGGCGAGAGCAGTGGAGAATGTTCCTGCCACACAATGGGGCAAGATTCTCTTCTCAAGATGTCTCCTGACCCAGAAGAAAAATGAGTGGTGACCCATTTTAGACCTGAGATATCTGAATATAAAAAAGGAAAGATTCAAAAGGGTTACGCTGGACTCAGTGATACCATCTCTGCCGTTGGAAGACTGGCTGGGGTCACTAGGTCCGGAAGATGCCTACTTCCACATCCCAGTCAGACCCACCCACAGAAGATACCTCGGGTTCAGGCTTGGGAACTGCCAGTACCTATTTAGAGCCCTTCCCTTCCCTTCAGCCTCTCCTCAGCACCAAGAATTTTCACAAAGTGCCTGGCTGTGGTGGCTGCCTACCTAAGGAGGCAAGGGACAGTGGTGCAACCGGGGGGGTTAAGAGGGCTATAGCCCCCCCAAAGCAACCCCCTCTCCCGAGGGACCAATTGCACTGTGCATGCGCGAGTACCATTTTTTAAATTTGTTTTATTTTTTTCCCCTTTACACACTCAGCTCCACATCCAAGTACAGCCGATTGCCGTAGGTGGCAGCAGTCAAGCAGTGTGACATTGGCAGCACTATTGAGTCAGTGAGGAGGACGTGGAAAGTGATCAATCACGGGGGACACCAAATCCGATCTGCTGATCTGGTGAATCCCCTCCCCATAGCCGTAGCCAATGGTTGGAGTCGGCTCCGTCCCGGACTCCTCCCGACCTGACTGAGTGACAGGCTGTCTGAGCAACTAGATTGCTGGAAATAATGGTTGCCTTAGCAACCATGACTATCAGCCAATGGTGGCGCTGGCTCTTTCGGTTCCCTCCCCTTGATGCACATTGCTCAGCTTGCTAGCTGTCAGAGTGTGTCGCAGCAGAGTGGGAGAGACTGCCTGGGAGAGACAGAGTGGCTTTTACTTGTTAAATTCACTTCGGTTCACAACTGCACTGAAAAATAAATAATTCTGAATCTGTGCACCGCCTGCAGTGAAGTGTTGCCGTTCGTTCATCGTTTCAGGAGCGGGAGCCAGGGATAGGGGGATTTTTCAGTCAGTAGACATGGAGGAGAGAGAGGCGGCGGTGTGCCAAAAAAAATGGGAGTTGTGTGAAAAAAGCTCTTTTAAGAGCTGCTAATTGTATATGCTGCTGAGAGGGATTGGGATTTGAGATTTTTGATTGGACAACATCGGATCATCTGGATAGAGGGCAGTCTGGGCAGGCAGTCTGGGCAGAGAGAGAGAGAGAGAGAGAGAGAGCAGAGGCAGGCAGTTTACTTCTTTACCAAAAAGATAAAACATGGTGGTCTGGATTGAAAAAGGTTTTTTAAGAGCTGCTAGAGAGTAGAGATTTCAATAGATCTGCAGTAGTGGAGACCAGTGAGAAGCACTAGCAGGCAGTTTACGAAAAAAACGGGGGTTGTTGTGTGATTTGTGAAAAAAAGCTGATGAGCCTGCTGCCATAACTGTACTGTCTGCTGGGTTAAGGGATGTATTTGATTTGAGATTTTTTGTTCAGTCACTCAGAGGGCAGATCTGAGAGGTAGTTTAAGGATAAAAAACGTGGATTGTATGAAAAAGCTCTTAAGAGCTACTAGAGAGATTTCTTTTTTTTTTAAACTCAAATATTATTTCAGAGATCAAGTGTACAACTCATACATAGCATTTTGATCATAAGATGAATCAGGACTTTCGCTAGAATAATCTAATTCTCCATATCAGATAATTTAACATGACTATTATATAACCTGAAGGAGAAGATGTAATACTCAACACCTCTAGAATTACCTCCTCCTTCAATTTCTTAAGCTGGTTTACAAGGTTTTCTGCTATATTTCTCCTATGGTGCAATGAGGGGTACAACTCTCTCAAAGATCTATGTGTCTTCCGAGAAAAGATAAAATGGCATAAACCCCTCTCCAGGTGGTTAATCAATATATCTCTGGTAAAATAAGATAAGCGGGCTTCATTGTATACAGTTTTAGATATTAATATAAAAAACATAGGGGGATTACCGCTTCTATTAGTGACTCAACAGGAGTCTTGTAACTTTATAGGGAGACTCTTTGGATCAACCTTGGTAAGAGACCTTGTCATAACCCAGGGGACTGGGAGGGATACTTCAGGGGAGGTGATATAAAACAGTGAATCATCGGTATACAGAGAGATTTTATGTTCTTTCTCCCCTACCTTAATGCCCTTGATGTCCTTTATAGCCCTGATCCTCACTGCCAATGGTTCTATGCACAGGGCAAATAATAAGGGGGACAGGGGACATCTTTGCCTCAATCCCCTTGTAAGATGAAACCTCCCTGTCGTGAATTCATTAACCCATACCACAGCCTGTGGGGCAGCATAGAGAACTCTCACGCTCCCTCGAAACATAGACCCAAATCCCATCTCCGACAGGGTACGATGGAGGAAATCCCAATTCACCCTGTCATAGGCTTTCTCCGTGTCCATAAAAATGGCCAGGGTACATTGGTTGTTTGCCTGTTGGTAGGTGATCAGGTTCAGTAGGTGCCTGATGTTATCATGTAGAAGCCTCTCATTAATGAACCCCATCTCATCCGGGTCGACTAAGCGCCCCACCACTGTTTGTAACCTCTTAGCTAGTAGAGAGGTATAGATTTTTTTGGTCAACATTCAACAGAGATATGGGTCGGTAGGACCCGCATTCCAGTGGGTCTTTACCTTCCTTATGGATTACCGTAATCTGTGCATACTGCCAGCTCGAAGGGGTAATTCCCTCTTGTTGGACCTCTCTACATACCCTACCCAACAGCGGGGCCAGCAGATCTTTAAAAGTCTTGTACAGCTCTGCTGGCACGCCATCTGGACTGGGAGCTTTCCTCACCTTCAATGCCTGTATGCTTGCAAGGACCTCGTGTGGTTATCTGCATCCGAATTGGGTGTGTAGATGTTTACTATTGTGCAAGGTTGACCACTGTATTTGCCCCATATTATAATAAACCTACCTTCCTCATCTGTGCCACTATATTTAACTTGAAAAGGACAGTCCTCGTGTATTAAGATTGCCACTCCTCTCTTATGGGGATGTGCCCGGTAGAAGGCCGAAAAAACCTGTCCCATCCAAGCCCGCTTTAATTTGGCACTTTCATTTGGTCCAAATGAGTCTCTTGTAAGAGTGCTAACTCCACCCTTACTTGTCTGAACTCATTTAGGACCCTCTTTCTTTTGATTGGGCTACCCATTCCCCTAACCTGTCCCATCCAAGCCCGCTTTAATTTGGCACTTTCATTTGGTCCAAATGAGTCTCTTGTAAGAGTGCTAACTCCACCCTTACTTGTCTGAACTCATTTAGGACCCTCTTTCTTTTGATTGGGCTACCCATTCCCCTAACATTATAAGTTATAATTATTCCTACATCCATAGGGTACGTGTCTCTCCCCCCACTTACTGTGTTTATACCGTCGAGTCTCCCTATTTCTATCATAACAACAGCAACATGAACATATAACAGTTTTAAACATATACATGCACCTTCCAACAAACCTTTTGCACCCTGCCCGCTTTAATGATGTTGTTAAGCCAACTGGATGTGGCTCATCTATTGTGGGCCATGCATTCATCATGCGCTTTCGGGGGAAATTGGCCTTTTCTGTCTGCCAAACCCACACTAGTTAGTTGCCCCCTTCCTGCAAGCCTTACGGTATGAAACATCTTTTGCACTTTGCTTCCTACTGCTACAGAAACCCTTCCTTCTCTTCAAACAACATGAAGTCTTGCTATATTATAGACATTAGCAGTTTGATCCAGCTCTAGAACTGCCCCGGAGTGAAATGGTTAAAACCATTCCAAAATAGAATTTTGGCACGAGAGCAGCTCTATCTGTGTCATTTCAAACTTGAACTGTCAGATTCTTTACTCCGCCTCAGTGAACAGTCGCTCCGGAGATTTCTCCTTCTGCTAGGTTCATTTCTCAGTTTAAAAAGTGTTTTCTCGGTTGGACTTAACGAGAATAGTTTTATTTAACCTAAAACCATTCGGTTCAAGCTCTATCTGTGGTAACCGTAAGTAAATGAAGGTTTTGTCTGTATGGAACTTGTAAGTTATCGGTTCGGTTTGAACCGATCAGTGGATTAAAACTCATTTAAAACTAAAGTTACTATTTTAGAGTGCGGTTCCGGTTCTTATCGGTTCTAAAAAAGCGGATTTATTACGTATTTTCCAATACCGTGACACGGTTAGGAACCGATAAGGGTGTCTTCTCTGGCACTGCCGTTAAAGGGCAAGTTTTGGTTAGGCTGGCATTATGTCTGAGAAACCCAAAGAAAAACCGGGCCCACTGGGTTTCAACACTGTGATGTTTGTGGGAAGTCTTTGCCAAGGCTGACCCACACACCACATGTGTTTGTGTCTGGGGTTTGACCACCTCCAGTCAGACTGCCAGGTATGTAGAAATTTCCTGCAGCCACCCTGGAAAAAGATTGGGCAGGCTTAGGGAGCGAGAGGCCAAAAGTCCGCTGACCGGATGGCCAGCCCGGTTCGGTGCCAACCAGAACCAGAGGAATGCCTCTGACCAGGGCCAGACTTCCTCAGGCAAAAGAAAAGCTGGTTCTGAGGAACCAATTCCAGTAAAGAAAACAAGAAAATCAGCAGGTCTGGAGTCCAAAATTCCTTCTCCAACTGCTGCAGAGATAGCAAAAGCCATACAAATTGTCCAGTCACTGTCTCAGGGTCCGTCCGAACCACCACTATCTGGTAAAAGGTCGGTTCGTCCGGTCCCAGTGGTTCAGGATTATGATATTGAGGAATTTTATGAACCAGAGGAGGGGGAGGAGGATTATGAACAGTATGAATGTGGCTGGAAGGTCTGGGTGTGCCCATTGAACTGGACATCTCCCCAGACAGACCTTTAGAATCTCCCCCTATGCTGTCTGAGTCCCCATCTCATTTTATGTTTTATAAAAAAGTTGCTGAAACCCTCCAGCTTCCTTTAGAAGAAGCTGTGGATGAGCAAGAGGAGCCTGATTTTGTAGAAATGATGGATATTCCAGAGTCTAGGAGATTGTTTATTCCTTTACATAAGTCTTTTAGGAAACAAACAATTAAAATTTTAAAAGCTCCTAATTCTGTGCCTCCTGTAGATAAAAAGATGGACAGAAGGTATACATTGTCAGACCCTGATACAGAATTCCTTTCTCAGCAATGCAGTCATGTTGGGGTAGTTCAGGCTGCTGCCTGTGATAAAGCTAATATTCCCTTGGCTTCACATCCTCCTGACAAGGATTCCAGGAAGATTGATGCCATGGCAAAAAAACAGCATATGGCAGCCTCTCTGGGACTCAGGCAAGCAAATTATATGGCTTATGTAGCTAGGTATCAGAAATCTAGATGGGATACTGTTATGCAATTGGCCAAGCAGGCCCATGGCCAGCTGGCTAGTGAACTAGAACAGGTGGCTGCTGATGGCATTGAAGCCTCTAAGGTTCAGTTTCATGCTGCTGTGGATGTTAATGATGTTTCCTCTAGGGTCATGGCCACATCTGTAGCTTTTCGTAGGGTTGGCCTGGCTCAGGTGTACTAGTTTGTCACAGGATACCCAGACTAAGGCTATGGATTTTCCTGTGGTGGGAAATTCTCTGTTTGGAGAGCAGACAGACAATTACATGAAGAAGATGGATGAATATAGGACTACTTACAAGAGTGCCCAGGCTAAGGAGCGGCAAGCCACTCCTCAAAGGCATGCCCCCAGGGGTAGGGGTAGGCCTTTTCACAGGCCTTTCTACCAGACTCAGGCCTCCTCTGCCTATGCTCAGAGGGGCTTCTTCAGAGGCTGGGGCAGATGAGGGGTGGGCAGACCTGCTCCCAACCCCCAGCCTAAAGCTCCTGCGAAACAGGCACCCTCCAGGGCCGATTCTCCTGTACCAGTGGGGGGCAGGCTGGCTTACTTCAATCAGAATTGGGCTTCTTTAACCTCAGACAAGTGGGTTCTGGAAGTAGTAAGCCAGGGTCTGGTTCTCAGCTTCAAAAAGTTTCCCAAGTTGAGAAGCAGACTTTTTCTACCTGCAAGTGCTTCAGAGACCCTCGCTCTGGAAACAGAAGTCTCATCCCTGTTAGCTCTCAGAGCAGTAGAAAGGGTTCCTCCCCTGCATCAGGGCAGGGGTCTGTATTCCAGATACTTCCTTACCCCAAAAAAGACAGGAGAATGGCGGCCCATTTTAGATCTCAGATATCTGAACAAGCATCTTTTGAAACCAAAGTTCAAAATGGTGACTCTGGCAATGATTTTACCTTCCCTAAGGCCAGGGGACTGGCTAGCCTCCCTGGACCTCAAGGATGCCTATTTCCATGTCCTAATCAGGAGATCCCATCGAAAGTACCTCAGATTCAAACTGCCCTCAGGTCATTACCAGTTCAGAGCAATGCCCTTCGGCCTTACCTCTGCTCCAAGGGTATTCACAAAGTGTCTAGCAGTGGCAGTGGCCCACTTAAGGAGGCAGAGGATTGCTGTTTTTCCCTATCTAGATGACTGGCTCATTGTAGGCCAGTCCCCAGAACAGGTAAAATCTCACCTGCAGGTCACCCAGCAGCTTCTCACCTCCTGGGTTTTCTGCTAAACCTACCAAAGTCGGTTCTGGAACCAGTCCAGGTACTCACCTTTATAGGGGCAGAATTGGACACAAAGCTAGCCAGAGCTTTCTTCCCCAGAAAGGTAGGAATTTAGTGGCTCTGGCCTCCTCCTTCACTCTGCAGGTCTCTCGACCAGCAAGACACTCTGCAGCTCCTGGGGCACATGGCTGCATCCACAGCTGTTGTGCAGGGAGCCAGATTTCAGATGAGAGACATTCAGTTTCACTTGAGAACCTTTTGGTCTCAGAGAAGAGACCCCTTTCCAAGTTGGTCCCAGTGACTGGAACCTTGATCCTAGTTCTCCAGTGGTGGCAGGATCAGAGCAATTTAAGGCGGGGTTCCCTTCATTTCCCTTCTCACGACTTGACTCTCACTACAGATGCTTCCTTCTGGGTTGGGGAGCCCACATGGGCGACCTTTCCACTCAGGGAGTTTGGTCCCCAGGAATCTCTGCTCCACATCAATTTGCTGGAACTCAGAGCTGTCTTTTAGCTCTTCAAGCTTTTCTGCATCTGTCCATGACAAGGTGATACAAGTCAGAACAGACAACACCACAACAATGTGGTACATCAACAAACAGGGCACTCGGTCTTTGGCCTTGTGCACCGAGGCAGTGAAGTTGTGGTCTCTGGCCTATTCCTGAACACTTCCCTCATAGTAGTTCATCTTCCAGGAAGGACAATGTCCTAGCGGATGCCCTCAGCAGGATTTCCCAGGGCCATCACGAATGGTCCCTGGATCCTCAAGTGCTGGGGATAGTTTTTGCCAGGTGGGGCATCCCTCAGATAGATCTTTTTGCAGCCCCAGACAATCACAAACTTCCTCTGTTCTGTTGCAGGCCTCCAGTGCTGGGCTCCGTTCCTCTGGATGCCCTTCTTCTGGATTGGGAGGGGAAGTTCCTCTATGCTTTCCCCCCTTTCCTCTCCTATTCAAAGTACTAGTCAAAATCAGATCTCAGCCTTGCAGGGTGATTCTGATTGCCCGGATTAGGCCAGGCAGCCCTGGTACCACTCCTTCTGTCTCTGACAGTCCATCTTCCCTGTGCCTCCCCAGGAATCACAATCTGTTGACTTGTGCCCAGGGAAGGGTTTGGTATCGGACCTCAATCCCTCAACCTCAAGGCCTGGCTCTTGAGGAGTTGAGAGTTGCTGATTTACACCTCTCTCAGGGTGTTCTTGAGATCCTAAAGGCTTCAGAAAGCCTTCCACTAGGGCTACTTATAGTTCTAAATGGAAAAGGTTTTCCATTTGGTGTGCTGGGAAAAATATTTCCCAGAATCTGCTGAATTGCCCATTTTGTTAGATTACATGGTACATCTTAATTCCTTGGGTCTCAGACCAGCTACCCTGAGAGTTCATTTGGCAGCTGTGTCTGCTTTTGTGTCAGCAGGAAAGTCATCCCTCTTTCCTCTCATCCTGTGTTTTCCAAGTTTTTAAGGGATTACTCCATACTAATCCTCCCTTTAGGGAACCGGCCCCTGCTTGGGACCTTAATGTTTGCATTGCCCAGTTAATGCAACCCCTTTGAACCTCTGTCTTCTGCAGAGCTTAAGTACCTAACTTGGAAAACTGTTTTCTAGTGGCTATCACTTCTGCCAGACGATAAGTGAATTGCAAGTCTTGTCAGTGGAGACTGACTTTATTTCTTTCCACAGGGATAAGGTAGTCCTTAGGACTAATAGGAAGTTTTGCCTAAGGTGGTTTCAGATTTCCATCTTAATCAATCTGTCTCCTTCCAGTATTTTTCACTGATCACTCCTCTTCGGGTGAGAGGAGGTTGCACAGCCTGGATGTTAAGAGAGCTCTTAGTTATTATATAGGCGTACCAAAGGTCCAGAGTTGAATCCTCCAACTTTTCCTTACCTATGGTGAGTTGGGAAAGGCAAACCTGCCACTAAGAGATCAATAGCCAGGTGGATTGTCTCTTGTATCCAATTTTGTTATCAGAAAGTGGGCAGAGCCCCCCTGGTTTGAGGGCTCATTCTACCAGGGGTACAGCTGCGTCTCTAGCTGCTGCCAGAGATATCCCTTTATTAGAGATTTGCCAGGCTGCTACTTGGAAAACGGTACACACTTTTCCAAGCATTACTCCCTGGATGTCCAGGCCAGGAGAGATGCTCGATTGGCACAAGCTGTTCTTCAGAGCCTATTCCCAAGTAGGTTCTGCCCTCCTCCATGGAGGTACTGCTGTGTATTCTGCTAATGTCTATAATATAGCAAGACTTCAGATTGTTTGAAGAAAAATTACTCACCTTAGTAATGTTGTTTCTTCTAATGAGTCTTGCTATATTATGACCTCCCAACCTGCCCCTCTCAGAACCTCTACTTGGTGGGGTGCGGGCAACAAGTGAGGGAACTACTTATGTCCTGTTAGCATTTTGTCCCTTTGGGACTTTGGGGGTGTGTATGTATGCGTGTGTGTGTTTTATTATACTTATGTTCCATTTTCATATTATTAGAATGGTGTTAGTATTTCTGGTCCCCTGACTTGAGTCTTGGGTGTTGGGACCATCAGTGGTTGTTATTATTTAGGTAGCCATTTGGCTAGTGTGAGTTACAGCTTCCACACAGGCCTTAGTGAGTTTGGCTCGTAAAGATCTGACAGTTCAAGTTTGAAATGACACAGATAGAGCTGCTCTCGTGCCAAAGTTCTATTTTGGAATGGTTTTAACCATTTCACTCCGGGGCAGTTCTAGAGCTGGATCAAACTGCTAATGTCTATAATATAGCAAGACTCCATTAGAAGAAACAACATTACTAAGGTGAGTAATTTTTTCTTCCTGTCCCCCAAGGATAGGTATCTATCGGGGATGGTAAGGAAAAAAAAACACCTCACCTTTATTTAGGCAGTCAATTAACATTCATGCAAGCCTCCCCCCCCCCCACTCTCATATTCCATTCCTCCACACCTTTCAAGGCTTCTTCCTCCGTCCCCTTGTCTGGGTTGTCCTGGAGGAAATCTGTTCCAGGCTGCCTCCCATCCAGGCCTGAAAAGATTTGAAATCGTCCCTGTTTCGATGGGAGCTTGTGTTTTTTTCTGAAACTTTCCTCCAGGGAGATCACTCCCCCGTCAGTCCCAACAAGAGGACTGAATGCTGATATAGCGAGGTATACCCTGATGTCAGTCTGTATAGGGGAGACCAGAGGGAAGCTTAGGGGCGAGACCCGGGCAACCCCCCCGAGGACCATCCCAATGGTTAAAACAGGGAGAGAGTTCTTAACTGGGGACTCACTCTCCCCCAGTGCTGTCGGGAGGGCCAAACCTGGGCCTCATTTGTCCCTGTTAACCCCGGAGAGTCACCCCAGAAAAGCTCCGGCGGCCACACCACGAAGCCGAAAGGGCAGGTCAGACCCTTGCCCCTCTCTCCCTTTGCAGCCACTGGGCCTGGAGCCGCTCCCTCTCGTCATTGAAACTGGAGAACCACTCCAGAGCACACCCCAGGTCACTATTTGCTCTCATTGAAAGGCTCAACCCCCCCCATAACCATGAATGCCCCCCAAGGTAACTATGTATATAAGATTAAATCATTCTACCCATTATTCCATCCCCCCTGCAGTGATGTCAGTCTCCAGTGTCCCTGGACCCCCCCAATCTAGGCATCAGTGCATCCCTTCTCCTCAGTCCTCTCCGTAGAGAGGGACTAATTCTGTCCGAGTCAGTGAAACAGCCCTTTTAAAGAAAAAGGAAATATTAAAGCTGACCAATTAAGGATATGTGATAGTTCGCTCAGGTTTCTACTGAGTTGTTGTCTTCCTCCATCTGCCTCTGGGACATTCCTGCCTCGGCTTCCTGATGTAGATCACTTTTGTTTGACTGCTGAGAGTCCTCCTTGTTACCTCCTTGCCTCAAGTTTCTTCTCCTCTTCCAGGGCTCCCTTTCTCTCTATCTGGCCTCTGGTGAAGAGGAATCCGGCCTACTAAGCAAATCATTTGGGACTTTCAGCTCCGGTAGGGTTGAGCGTGCCTCCGCCAGAGATCTGAAGAACACCGGATCCTTCGGTAAAAAGACTTTCAACTGGGCAGGAACAATGAGGTGCATCTTAATACTTTTAGTTGCCAGAAACGTTTTTTTTGTCCAGAAGGACTCTCCTTTTCTGCTGCGTGTAGGGAATGAAGTCGTGGTCAAAAAACAGATGTGTTTCCCCAAATAGCACCGCTTTTTTTGCCCAGGTTGCCTGCAATACCAGTGTTTTAGTGCGATAATCCAAAAATTTGATAACAATAGAATGAGGAGTAGCCTTTGGGCCCACTGGTTTTTCGCTAATGCTCTGTGCGCCCGGACTATATTCAGTGTTTGATCTTTAGGTAGGTCAAGTAGCTCCTTCAAGAAGCTATCCAAAAAAGGCTCCATTCGCTCCCCCTCTTCACTATCTTTGGGGACTCCGTAAATGCGAAGAGTGTCCCTGCGAAAATGTAATTCCGGATCATCTAGTTTCTCCAACCATTCCCTGTCTCTTTCAAACAACATGAAGTCTTGCTGTATTCTGACAATAGCAGTGAGTCCCAACCTTCGAACTGCCCCGGAGATGAAAGAGTTAACTTTCCATGCCAGGCATGGAACGCTGAGCTCGAGCTCGGTTGAGACTCTGTCTGTTGCTGTTTAAACTCAAACCATCAGATTCTTTACTCCGCCTCACTGAACAGTCGCTCCGGAGATTTCTCCTTCTGCTCGGTTCAGTTTGTCGGTTAAAGTACCGCTTTTCTCGGTTTTCGGCTGAATTTAAACCGTAACCTGTCAGTTCAGTCTCTGTCTGTGGTATTTGTGAGTACTAGATAGGTTATATTTTATTTCTATTCTGTGTGGAACTTATAAGCGGTTCATCGGTTCGGTTGAACCGATCAAGTTGATAGAAATTCTTAATTTGTACTTTTAGAGTGTGGTTACCGGTTCTTATCGGTTCTAAAAAAACGGATTTTATTACGGTTTTTTCCACGACCCGTGACACGGTCAGGAACTGATAAGAGGGTCTTGCCTGGTAGATTGCCATTAAAATGGTAAGTTTGGTTAGGACTGGCACAATGTCTGAGAAACCCAAAAGAAAAACCAGGCCCACTGGGTTTCAACACTGTAGTGTGTGTGGGGAAGTCTTTGCTAAGGCTGACCCCCACACCACCTGTGTTTATTGTCTGGGGTTTGACCACCTCAATGCAGACTGCCAGATTTGTAAAAATTTCCTGCAGCTACCCTAGAAAAGAGAGTTGGTAGGCTCAGGGAAAGGGAGGCCAAAAAGTCCGCTGAACCGGATGGCCAGCCCGGTTCTGTTCAAACCGAACCAGAAGGAGTGCCCTCTGACCAGGGCGAGACTTCTTCGGGCAAAAGGAGAGCTGATTCTGAGTAGTCAGTTCCGGCTAAGAGATCTAGAAAGCAAAAATCAGCTGGTGTGGAGCCAAAACTTTCCTCTCCAACCGCTGAAGAAATAGCCAAAGCAATCAAAATTGTGCAGTCGCTTTCCCCATTTCCGACCGAACCGGCACCATCAGGGAGGCGCTCGGTTCGGCCGGTTCCACCGGTTCAAGATTATGATTTAGAGGAATATTATGAACCGGAGGAGGAGAAAGAGGAGTATGAGGAAAGTGAATGTGGTTTTGAAAGTCTGGATGTGCCCATTGACCCGGACATCTCCCCAGACAGACCTTCAGGAGTGTCTCCTCCTAGGCTTTCTGAGTCCTCCTCTCATTTCATGTTTTATAAAAAAGTGGCTGAAATGCTCCAGCTTCCTATGGAAGAAGCTGTGGATGACCAGGAGGAGCCTGACTATGTAGAAATGATGGATATCTCAGAGTCTAGGAGGCTGTCTATTCCCTTGCACAAATCTTTTGGGAAACAGACATTTAAGATTTTAAAGACTCCTAATACTATACCTCCTGTGGATAAGAGAATGGACAAGAGGTATACATTGTCAGGCTCAGATACGGAGTTCCTTACAACAATGCAGTCATGTTGGGGTAGTGCAGGCTGCAGCCTGTGATAAAGCAAATATTCCCTTGGCTTCACACCCCCCAGACAAGGACTCCAGGAGGATTGATGCCATGGCAAAGAAACAGTACATGGCAGCATCCTTGGGACTCAGACAGGCCAACTATATGGCCTATACTGCTAGGTATCAAAAATCCAGATGGGACACTGTTATGACTTTAGCAAAACAGGTCCCTGGCCAGCTTGCCAAAGAGCTGGAGCAGGTGGCTGCTGATGGTATTGAGGCATCCAAGGTGCAATTCCATGCTGCAGTGGACTCCAATGATGTGTCATCTAGAATCATGGCTACATCTGTGGCACTTCATAGAATGGCTTGGCCCAGATGTACTAGCCTGTCACAGGATACCCAGACTAAGGCCATGGATTTTCCTGTTGTGGGTAATTCTCTGTTTGGGGAGCAGACAGAGAATTTCATGAAGAAAATGGACAAATATAGGACCACCTATAGGAGTGCACAGGCCAAGGAAAGGCAGGCCACTCCTCAGAGGCAGCATCCCAGGGCAGGGCAGGCCTTTTCACAGGCCTTCTTACCAAGCCCAGGCCTCTCTTTTCTGCTTATGCCCAGAGGGGGTTCTTTAGAGGGAGAGGCAGACGGGGTACAAGCAGACCTGCTTCCACCCCTCAGCCAAAACCCCCTGCCAAACAGGCACCCTGATGGGTTGGCCAGGGCCGATTCTCCACTACCTGTAGGGGGCAGGCTGGCTTACTTTGTCCAGGACTGGGAGTCTCTGACATCAGACAAATGGGTCCTGGAAGTAGTAAGCCAGGGACTGGTTCTCAGCTTCAAAAAGTTTCCAAAGATGAGAACCAGATCCTTTCCACCTGCAAATCCCTCAGAGACACTTGCCCTAGAGGCAGAGGTCTCTTCCCTTCTGGCTGTCAGAGCTGTGGAAAAGGTTCCACCCCTACACCAGGGCAAAGGGTTGTACTCCAGGTACTTCCTTACCCCCAAAAAGACAGGAGAATGGCGGCCCATTCTGGAACTCAGATACTTAAACAAGCACCTTTTAAAACCAAAATTCAAAATGGTGACTCTGGGAATTATTCTACCCTCTCTCAGGCCAGGGGACTGGCTAGTGTCCCTGGACCTCAAGGATGCCTACTTCCATATTCTCATCAGAAGCTCCTATCGAAAGTACCTCAGCTTCGAGCTGCCCTCAGGCCATTACCAGTACAGAGCAATGCCCTTTTGTCTGACCTCTGCTCCAAGGGTATTCATAAAATGCCTGGCAGTAGTAGTTGCTGCACTAAGAAGGCAAAGGATTGCCATCTTCCCTTACCTGGATGACTGGCTCATAGTAGGCCAGTCCCCAGACCAAGTCAAGTTACACTTACAGATAACTCAGCAACTGCTCACCTCTTTGGGTTTCCTTCTGAATCTTTCAAAGTCAGTTCTAGAGCCTGTCCAGCTCCTCACCTTCATAGGTGCAGAGCTAGACACAGAAAAGGCCAGAGCTTTCCTTCCCCTGGACAGGGCAAGGACCCTTATCTCTCTGGCCTTCTCATTCACCCTGCAGGTGTCTCGACCTGCAAGACATTTTGTACAGCTCCTGGGGCACATGGCTGCTTCCACAGCAGTGGTGCAGGGAGCAATATTTCAGATGAGGGACATTCAGTTTCATTTGAGAGCCTTTTGGTCTCAAAGGAAGGACCCTCTGACCAAATTGATCCCAGTGACTTGAACCCTGATCCAGGCCCTACAGTGGTGGCAGAATCAGAACAATCTGAGACAAGGAGTTCCCTTCATCACTCAGCCTCACTCTTTAATCCTTACTACAGATGCCTCCCTCTTGGGGTGGGGGGCTCACTTAGGCGACCTGACCACCCAGGGGTTGTGGTCCCCTCAGGAATCTCTGCTTCACATCAATCTGTTGGAACTCAGAGCACTATTTCTAGCACTTCAAGCTTTTTCCAAGTCTGTTCAGAACAAAGTTATCTAGGTCAAAACAGACAATACCACCACAATGTGGTACATCAACAAGCAAGGAGGCACTCGTTCTACGGCCTTGTGCACAGAAGCAATGAAGTTGTGGTCTCTGGCTTATTCCCTGAACACCTCCCTCACAGCAGTTCACCTCCCAGGCAAGGACAATGTCCTGGAAGATGCTCTCAGCAGGATATCCCAGGGCCATCACGAATGGTCACTGGATCCCCTGGTCTTAGAGGTGATATTTTCCAGATGGGGCACCCCACAGATAGATCTTTTTGCAGCCCCAGACAATCACCAACTTCCCCTTTTTTGCTGCAGGTCCCCAGTGTTGGGCTCAGTCCCCCTGGATGCCTTAGTTCTCAGTTGGGAAGGGAAGTTCCTGTATGTTCCCCCCCTTCCCTCTCCTGTTCAAAGTGCTAGTCAAAATCAGATCTCAACCCTGCAAGATGATCCTGATTGCTCCAGACTGGGCCAGACAGCCCTGGTATCCACTCCTACTGTTCTTAGCAGTCCATCTTCCCCTGTGTTTTCCCAGGAATTACAACCTGTTAACCTGTGCTCAGGGGAGGGTTTGGTACCCGAATCTCAGATCTCTCAATCTCAAGGCCTGGCTTTTGAAGAGTTAGAGTTTGCTGTTTTACACCTCTCCCAAGGTGTAATGGATATTCTAAATGGCTTCTGGGAAACTTTCCACCAGGGCTACTTATAATTCCAAGTGGAAAAGATTTTCCATATGGTGCTCTGGAAAGCATATTTCCCCAGAGTCTGCTGATCTGCCCACAGTCCTTGATTATAAGGTCCACTTAAATAGCTTGGGGCTTAGACCAGCTACACTGAAGGTGCATCTGGCAGCTGTTTCTGCTTTTATTTCAGCAGGTAAGCACTCTTCTCTTTCAGCTCATCCTGTATTCTCCAAGTTTTCAAGGGATTGCTTCACACAACCCTCCATTCAGGACCCTGCCCTGCTTGGGACCTTAATGTTTGCATTGCTCAGCTTATGCAACCCCTTTTGAGCCTTTGTCTTCAGCAGAGCTTAAGTACTTGACTTGGAAAACTGTGTTTCTGGTGGCCATCACTTCTGCCAGACACATAAGTGAGTTACAAGCTTTGTCAGTGGAGCCTGATTTTATCTCCTTTCATAGAGATAAGGTGGTCCTCAGGACTAACAGGAAGTTTTTGCCTAAGGTGGTTTCAGATTTCCACCTTAATCAATCTATATCTCTTCCTGTGTACTTCACTGACCATTCCTCCTCTGGCGAGAGGAGGCTGCACAGTTTAGATGTGAAAAGAGCCCTTAGCTACTACATAGAACGTACCAAGGGTCACAGGTTTGACTCCCTTCAACTATTCCTCACTTATGGTGAGGTTGGTAAGGAAACTTGCCACTAAAAGATCCAGTGCCAGGTGGATTGTCTCTTGTATCCAATTTGTTATGAAAAACTGGGTAAGGTTCCACCCTCAGGCCTGAGGTTCACTCTACCAGAGGTACAGCTGCTTCCCTGGCTGCTGCCAGGGATATCCCTATTCTAGAGATATGTCAAGCAGCTACCTGGAAAACAGTTTGCACTTTTACCAAACTTTACTCCCTGGATATCCAGGCTAGGAGTAATGCTCAGTTTGGCACAGCTGTGCTTCAGAGCCTATTCCCTAAGTAGGTTCTGTCCCTCCTCCATGAAGGTACTGCTTGGTAGTCTGCTATTGTCAGAATACAGCAAGACTTCATGTTGTTTGAAGAAAAAATTACTCACCTTAGTAATGTTGTTTCTTCTAATGGAGTCTTGCTGTATTCTGACCTCCTCCCTGCCTGCCCCTCTCAGAACCTCTGTTTTTGGGATGTGGGTGGGCAGTGGCAGTGTTGGCACTCAGTAGGTGCCCACCTTGTTGTTTTCACCCCTTTTCTTGGGTGAGTGGGTGTTGTGTTTTTCATTTTTTGGGTCTCCTGACTTGAGTCTTTGTTTTGGGACCAAAAAATGTGTTTTTATGTTTAGTAGCCAGTTGGCTAGTGTAGGTTTACAGCTTCCACACAGGACCTTAGTGAGTTTAGCTCGTAAAGATCTGACGATTTGAGTTTAAACAGCAACAGACAGAGTCTCAACCGAGCTCGAGCTCAGCGTTCCATGCTTGGCATGGAAAGTTAACTCTTTCATCTCCAGGGCAGTTCGAAGGTTGGGACTCACTGCTATTGTCAGGATACAGCAAGACTCCATTAGAAGAAACAACATTACTAAGATGAGTAATTTTTTCTTTCAAGAGATATTGGAGTGCTTCTTCATGTTCCTGTGCCTCTGCATTAGTCTCCGAGAGGCCCACCTCCAGTTCTCCCACGCAGTGGTCTACTGCTGCTATTTCTGCCTTGGTCTTCAGCATCGATTTTTCCATTTTCTGCATTGTACCATGGATTTTCTGCAGATCTTGGCACAGCTTTCGAGAGGTAATTGTGAAATCCTCCTCCATTTCATCCTACAAATATGTAGTTGGAGAAGTGGGGGGATCAGGGGCCGTGCTCTTTATCGCCGTCCTAATACCACGTGAATCTGGGGCCGGAGTCGGCTTCAAATACTTGTGTAGATTTTCTTTGGTGCGACCCTTCGGCGGCATTTTCCGACTCCCTTTGTTGTTGTTGATTGAGTCACTAAGGGGGGGTACCAATGGGGGCCAGAAATTGCTTAAATTAAAAGAATTAAGATCCAGGGGGTCGGAGCGCCATCAGTTAGGTGCGCATCGGGAAGGAGGCAGAACCGGAAAGGAGTCAGAACCGGAAATCACTAGAGAAATTTCAATAGATGTGCAGTTGTCAGTGGAGAGAGGGAGGCAGTTTATCCAAAACAAAAATGGGGATTATATGATAAAAAGTTCTTTTAACCCTTGCAGGGCTGCAGACTGATATATCAGTCCAGAATTCCTATTCGTTATAATTCTATCGGCAGCCTGAGGGTTAAGAGCAGAGCTGCTAGAGTTTTCTTAGATTTCATTCAGTCAGTCAGTGGAGAGACTTGAGAGGCAGCCCCAAAAAAGGGATTGTGTGAAAAAAAGATCTTTTTAGAAAATACCAGTCTCCAGATAAGAGAGACAGAGGAGAATATATTAGTCAGCTGCTAGTGGTTGCTTGCTGATAAGCTACTAGCAAGCTAGCTACCACTGCTATTATTTTGTACTCTCTCCTCTACAGTGTCTGTGTGTGCTTGTAGTCTTACGTCTTACATCTTTTGATTCTGTGCAAAAGAAAGAAAACGGAGTGAAGACAAGAATACAGTAGTGTATCTACTTGCTTGATTTTGGCTGCTTCCTGTTGCTACAGTCCAGTCAGCAGCTTATTGTTTTAGCTGGATGAATAGCTTGCTGCTATTGTTTTTACTCACTCCAGCCTTTATCTGTCCCAAAAATAAAATCTAACTATAATGAAAGACTGTGAGAGTGAGGAGACCAGACAAGAGAGATTTTTTGTGTCAGACTCAGGGAGAGGAGGAGAGCTGAATGATTGTGGGAGGGAGGGAAGGAATGATCACTGATAAATAAGTGATTTGCTTTTGCTTGCCTTACACATTATTACTAGTAGGAGCAGCAGGCACAGCACTAGTAATACTAGGACAATAGCAAACACAGGCTCAAATAGAATCAGAATCGGAGGCGAGAGCTGTGCTTGCACTGAGACAGCAGTAATCTGCAAATAAAACTTATTATTATTGTAGTTCCTACTGTCAGAAAACTGTTATCAATCCCACCTCATCCTGATGTCACTATTGCCCCTTGAATTGGAAAATAAAGCCATGAGAGAAAAGAGACAGGCAGGCAGAGACCTGCTGAGCTTGCACTGAGAGAGCAGTGACCTGAAATAAAAAATGATTATTAAGTTTATTATTAAGATCTTGTGGTTCCTACTGTCAAAACAAATGTTATCAACCCGACCTGACGGCACTCCTGTCTTGTCACTTGAACTAGAAAACACAACCAAGAGAGAGAGAGAGAGGCAGGCAGGTAGATTTGCTTTTCTTGCACTGAGAGAGCAGTGGACCTGAAATAAAAAAATATATATTATTAAGATCTTGGAGTTCCTACTGTCTTTAGTATTATCAGCCCCACCTGATGGCACTCCTGTCTTGTCACTTGAACTAGAAAACACAACCGAGAGAGAGAGAGAGGCAGGCAGGTAGTGACTGCTGGGCTTGCACTGAGAGAGCAGTGACCTGAAATAAAAAAATATTATTAGACTCTTGTAGTTCCTACTGTCATAAGTGTTATCAACCCCACCTGACAGCACTCCTGTCTTGTCACTTGAACTAGAAAACACAAGAGAGAGAGAGAGAGAGAGGCAGGCAGATAGAGACCGCTGGGCTTGTACTGAGAGAGCAGTGACCTGAAATAAAAAATGATTTATAAGATCTTGTAGTTCCTACTGTCGTAAGTGTTATCAACCCCACCTGATGGCACTCCTGTCTTGTCACTTGAACTAGAAAACACAACCGAGAGAGGGAGAGAGGCAGGCAGGTAGACCTATTGGGCTTACACTTGAGAGAGCAGTGAGCTGAAATAAAAAAATATATATTATTAAGATCTTGTAATTCCTACTGTCATAACAAGTGTTGTCAACCCCACCTGACGGCACTTCTGTCTTGTCACTTGAACTGGAAAACACAACCAAGAAAGAGAGAGGCAGGCAGGTAGACCTGCTGGGCTTGCACTGAGAGAGCAGTGACCTGTAAATAAACAAACTCAAGCCAGAGCTGATAGGGCTGTGAAGGGCTACCAAGTGACCAAAGTTACACATGTACATAGGAATTATTCAACGCTCGTGTATAATGTGGCCATTTTTGGAGGTATTGCACTAAATTTTCAACATGGTCTTTTTGGGACCCCTCCTCATAAAGAGTGCCAGTGTCATGTTGTTCACTTGTCCTGAAAGGTGATTTCACAGAGCGAACGCACTATTCTGTGCCACAGGTGCAAAAACACATTTTGGGCAGGTTGTGGAAAATGACAGCTATACTGTTTTGAAGGAGGTGTGCAAAAATGGCAATGTTGAAAATGTGGCGTGAAAATATTAAAAATTGACGAAGTTAGGAGTGTGGGTAGAAACTGTAGAATGCACACTCATAATGTAGTCATTTTTTGAAACTTTTTCACCAAATTGCTACATGGACCTTTTTGGGACCCCACCTTATGAACAATGGCACTGTCATTTTGTGAATTGGTCCCAAAAGGTGATTCCATGCAGCGACCGCGAAATCACCTTTCGCAACAGAGTAACAAAATGACAGTGATAGTTTTCATGAGGTGGGGTCCCAAGAACCCCATGTTGAAAATTTGGGGCAAAAATTCCAAAAAATGCGAGTCACGCATGCACAGTTCATGCACCAGAATGCGGAAGTAACAGCAGAAATAGTGCGGCTGTTATTCCGTAGCAGCCAATTGTGGTGGAGGGATTCAAGCTCCATTGGGCTTTTGGAAGGATACTTCCAAAAGTCCAATGGAATATTTCACGAATGGCCATTTTTAGAGGTATGATCCGATCCCAGTAGTGCTGTAGGCTCCACCCACAGCCCAGGGGCATAGCTACAAGGGTGCAGGGGGTGCAGTGGAACCCGGGCCCACAAGGTTTGAGGGGCCCAAATCATAATTTTGATGTTCATTCAAAACTGGGGAGGGACCCTGTAACATCGCCTTGCACCCAGGCCCTCTGGAAATTTGCTACGCTATTGTCACAGCCCTAAAAATCAAGTAAGAGAAACTGTTTCCCATCATCATCAGATATACAAACAAATCTGTACATTTATGTCCCGTTATATTAACCAAAAAAAAGTATAGCATATAGGAGCAACTGCTCTAGAAAAGTAAGCCAGCTTTAATGGGTTTAATGAACCATCCCGGTTCCCTGAAGTTTAGATGATTGTGTAATATAACACAGAGTCCATCTCATGGACCATGTATGGTTTACAGTTCACACTTCACGCTTGCTTTATGATTGACTATCATATGCTATGGGCATTCACTCAGTGTGTTCTGGGTCCCAACAACATACGAGAAAGTGGGGTTGTTTAAAGAGCAGCTTTCGACTAATCATACTAGCCCCTTAATAAAAAAAAAAAACGATGACTGACCTGGCCGGGAGTTCAGATGTACAAACTTTTCCTTTTTTTTTTTCAGGGATATCTAAAAGTTATACCCCTTGTAATTTTATTCCCAGACCCACCGGCAAAAAACAGAGCCAGTTCCTGATCCTGCGGCCATGCCCCCACACCGCACTACGCAGCCCTATTTGTGATGTCACTAATCGAAGCTGCGTGCACGCTCATTGACTTGAATGGGGTGATTTTTTCAGAGGTTTTATACCATTCAGTATCGATTTAACAAATCAAAGCGACACCTGACTAACGGGAACCCGTTGATCGAACGATCGCTTTGATCTGTTAAACCTATTGTTGAATGCGATAAAACCTTTGAAAAATGGCCCCTATCTCGTTATCGGCGCACATGCAGCCTTCGCTTAGTGACTTCACAAAACGGGGCTGTGTGTGCTGGTGTGGCCATAAGATCCGGAGCAGGTCTGGGAATAAAATTACAAGGGGCATAACTTTTAAATATCACTGAAAAGACAGGAAAAGTTTGCACATTTGGACTCCTGGCCAGATCAGTCATCATTTTGTTTTCACTAAGGGGCTAGTCGGAAGCTGCTCTTTAAACAATATACCATGACAGGGAGTGGGTATATTGCTATTATACAGTGTCCCTTTTTTGTGTGTGTTACAAAAACTGGAAGAAATTTTTTTCAGAGTTTAAATTATTTTTGTTGTTATTTGGTCCATGAGAAAAAATAGTTCCCTGTTGCTCAGTTTAATTATATATCCCAGAGAATGCACGTTTGCTGCCATCTGAATTGAATTTTTTTATTGCAGTACCTGATAGTTTCCGCTTTTGAAGTCTCCTGGTTTAACCTGCTGCTGCAGATGGAACCGTTTAATGTGGAGGTGCCATTTGTGTATGACACGGTGGACTGGGACTAAAAAGGAGGTGTTTTTTTATGTGTCTTCTGCATCTGAAAAATTGAGAGGCCGCGTGGAGCCTATGGCTGTTTCGATTGTAAAGTGTGGAGCCTCTGCTGGTGTATCTAGTTGTAGGGTTTCTGGTTTAATGGTGCTGTGGGACTGTAACAGGGAGTCTTCAGGAGATGGAGGACAAGGGTAGAGTTCCAGTAAGAGGGGGGCTCTTAAGAAAATAAATGTTAAGTGGGAGTACAAAATAGAAGAAGGGGTAGTTTTTGTATGTGTTCAGCTTAATTGGGGCTGGACTGAAGAGGGAGTGGGATTGGAGTAGTTTCCCAATGTGGGTGGGTAGTGTGACGGAGCCTCTTGCTGTCTGTCGTCTTTGACAGGCTTGCGTTTCAGATGTTCAAAGTGATTTCAGGGGCAGTTCTTGATGTGGCTGACTGGCAGCTGGCATCTTTTCCAGTGGGTACACTGGAGGATTTATCACGCTGGAAAGGTGCCAGTCAGCCAATCAGATTGCAGGAATTGGGCAATTGAATTTACAGCATTGTATAATACCTGTTTTAATGTGGTGCCGCACTGCAATCAGTAAATGCTCTGGTTATGATTCCACTTTCGGGACTGCTGTAACCCTTTGAATCATGTAGTCTGTAGTAATACGTCAGTCAAAAAAGACACTAGTTCTAAAACAGCAAGGACAACAGCACACACGTACCGTACAAAGTTCAAATGGAGAGTTATGCTGGGCGATGTGGAGATTATATTATACTGCTCAGAACACAGAGCAATAGAAATTAGTTTCAACGCACTTTTGTAAAACAGTTCTTTTGCCTTTGAAAATCCAGCAGTGCCCCTCATATTTATTTTCAATAAACTCGAAACCTATTGGCTGCACCTACTTGCCAAAAAAATGGGAGGAAAGCAGTATTAATCTCCACAAACCTGGGTCCATGAAAATACCTTATTCCTATTCGGTGTTCTAATTTCCTGAGTCAAAATCACAAGTTGAATTGATTCTTGTATTGCCCACAATTATTAACACTTGCTATGTTTACATGCAGTGAGAATCAATTACTTTGTAATCAATTCTTTTCATTCAGATTGTAATCTTTTTTGGTTTACATGGTGTTGGACTGATGAGAATGAACAACCAGATTCAAAATCCTCAGTTGCTGTGTGTTTACATGGAATGGGAATCAGTCACCTTGTAATCAATTCAAACTGAGCTGATTACAAGGTGACTGATTCCCATTGCATGGAAAACAGACAGCAATTGAGGATTTTGAATCTGGTTGCATTCCTTTTGCAGCAGTAACCGGATTGAAAAGAATCAATGCTTTTGAGCCACTGCAGTTGAACCCGGTACAGACTGAAACAGGAACCCAACTCTGAATGAGTTTACATGAGCTTCCAATTGAGGAATACAGCATTGATTTCACTGAAATTGGAGTTTGAACCCGATTCTAGTGTGCATGTAAACAAGGCAACTGTCTGTAGCTCTTGCCTGTTTTACCTGTCAGACTGAGTTCTAGTCTTAGCATTATGTAAGTAGGAAAATTACAAGGCAATCAAAAGTATTTGTACCCAGTTACTGTAATGAATATTAATGATGAAAGTGATTGAATGATCCGTTACCATAATATTTTAGTTTTTGCAATGTTTTTATCCAGGATAGTTCAAAGGTAATCTCTAGGTTCCGATGGGGATCCTGCAGCTGCGCACTTTTATAACTGAGTGGGCTGAAACTGAACGACTAAATGACCCGCTGCTCACGTGGGCTTCTGGCTTCCAAGCCTGTGATTTATCTATCCACTAGACACATGCACTGCGACTCCTACTTGCAGAAAGATAACCTAAAGATCTGAGACCAAAGAGGAATGCAGGACTGAAGCAGAGGGGGGGAGAGAGAGATTTAATTCATTTTGAAATGGTTTTATTTCACCTGTTGTCATCACAAAATCTAAGGGCTACTTAATGTCTATAAATTTCTTTACTGCCATAAATATATGCTCTCCCTCTCCCTCTGTCTCTCCCCTTAAACTTTTGTATATTTCTTTATTACCATAAATATACTCAATCTCTCTCAGGCTTTTGTTAAGTCTTTCTTTCTCTTTTATGTGTCTATCGAGTCGACCTTGATAAATACTGACTCCTGGGAAGGTTGTCAGTGTAAAGGCTGAGGACTTCCTTCTGATTCTGCTGAATGTTTTCATTTCTGCATTTCAGAAATACAGTATTTGTCAATGCACAGAAATACAACATTTGCCAGTGCAGATACTGTATTTCTAATCAGTTTTACTACAATGGCTTGAGATAGCTGTTTCAAAATCATCTCCTACATGTTTCTCCTCCCAGGTAGTTCCCCCACAAACATGAGAGATGTAAAGTCACATGCCTCCTGTCTTTTGAACTGACAAATTCAGTCTGTAAACTCAAGGATGAGTTTTCCCTGTATAACATGCTTCTGGCTACCAGAATTAGTACAGGATGATCACTACAACTCCAAACCAAGTTTGCTGTTTGGTATCCCCAGGGGTTACTTTTTTGTTCCTTCTTCTGTCACATACGTTGCCACCTTGATGCGTGGGAGCCTATAATTAGTTTTTCCTTGATATGCTGCTGATGGAGGAAGGTCCTTCCTTGGAGCTGCTAGCTTTGATCTTGTGTCCCTCAGTCTGCTGGACACACACTGACTGGGGATCCAGAGGATCCTCTTGAAGTCTGTGACGTCAGCAGATGAGTAGAGGGTGGAGACCTCAAGGTGCTTCTCCCATTAACCTCTTTCTACCACTGTGATGTCCCTGTTGAGCTGTCCAACAACTGCACAGCCTGCATGGCAAACAAAGTTTTTTCTGAATGTGTTTGGACACCTTCATGGGAAACCAGACAAGATAGGTTGCCTGAATGTACTCGCACAGAGAGCACACATGAAAATATGAATTAATTTGTTTATTTGTACTTTCTTTTTCATGCATTAAACAGAAGAAAAAGCAACTTGGGATCAGTACAGCTAATCAAATAAGGAAAGAAATTTGGTTTTATACATAGCCTTTAGTACACACTATCCCCAAATGGTTTTATAAGCAACGGTAATGGCGCCAGCTGAACTGCACATGTGTGCGAGTTGAGCATGCACAGTTCATGCACCGGAATGCGGAAGTAACAGCAGAAACAGTGTGGTTGTTATTCCATAGTGGCTGATCCTGGTGGAGAGGTTCAAGCTCTGTTGTGCTTTTGGAAGGATACTTCCAAAAGTCCAATGGAAGGTTCCACGAATGGCCATCTTTAGAGCTACGATCTGATCCTAATAGGGCTGTAGGCTACGCCCACAGCCCTAAAAATATATACAGTATTATTAAGATCTTATAGTTCCTACTGTCATAAGTGTTATCAGCCCCACCTGACGGCACTCCTGTCTTGTCACTTGAACTAGAAAACACAACCAAGAGAGAGAGAGAGAGAGAGACAGGCAGGTAGTCCTGCTGGGCTTGCACTGAGAGAGCAGTGACCTGAAATAAAAAATATATATATTATTAAGATCTTGCAGTTCCTACTGTCATAACAAGTGTTATCAACCCCCACCTCACGACACTCTTGTCTTGTTACTTAAACTTGAACTAGTAATAACCAAACCTACCCAAAAAAGAGAAACTCAGAAAAACTTTGACTACTATGATGGCTGAAAAAGATGACACTGGGAAAAGTAAGCCAAAGCAACGAAAGTTATCTGATTTTTTTGAAAAATTCAGGCCAGCCACCTCAACTGCTTCTCCGTTAACCTGTTGCAAGCAGCAGAAGTCTCCCTCTGGAGCACTGCCTTCATCTTCAGTTATGTTGGCTGAGTGACAAAATACATCTCAAAGCTTTGAGTATGATGTTGCATTAACATCATCAGCACAAACTGAATCACCATTGCAAAAGTCTGAACAATATGATACTGGCAGATTTATGAATTTGCCATCAAAAGGTCCATCAGGTATTTCTGAAGAGGTTTGCTATAAACTTCTTCATTCCTGTTGGATTCCACAAGAATCATATAATTTTCCTTCTGTACAGCAAGGAAAACAATTACGTTGTTTTCAGTTCTCCTGGTTGAAAACATACCCGTGGCTAGCATATAGTTCTGTAGTTGAGGGTATCCTTTGTAAATGTTGTGTTCTTTTTGCAAATACAGAAGTTGGACAGGGAAAGCATAAAAATGCAAGACAACTTATTACAGAACCTCTTGTTAAATGGAAAGATGCTCCTGACAATTTTCGAGCACACACATTGTCTAAGTACCATCAAGACAGTTTGAGTGCAGCAGCAGCAGATTTCTCTGCATATTATGAGGGTAAAAAGGCAGATGTCATAGATATGATTAATTCTTATGCGAAAAAAAGAGTACAAGAAAACAGAAAGAGATTGATGCATATAATAGAAACAGTGCTTTTCTGTGCTAGGCAAGAATTGGCACTAAGGGGTCATAGTGACACCGAAACACCACTTAGTCTTGAAGAACCAGAAGACAACAATGGTAATTTCCATGCAGCATTGAGATTACGTTTGCAAGCTGGTGATGATGTAAAGTAAGAACAAATTTTTTTACCTCAACTGATCGGTTCAGTTGAACCGATCCACAGTTTACAAGTTCCACACAGAAACAGAACAAAAACCTATCTAGTACTCACGGTACCACAGACAGAGACTTGAACCAACTAAGCGGAAACAGCAATTCGGTAGAAACCGACCGAAAACCAACATTTCAATCGACCTTTTGAACCGAGCACCAGGAGAAATCCCCGGAGTGACTGTTCAGTGAGGCGGAGTAAAGAATCTGACGGTTGCAGTTTAAACAACAGCAGACAGGGGCTTCAACTGAGCTCATGATGAACATTCTATGCTAGTAATAGAAAATTTAACTCTTTGTTTTGTGGGGCAGTTGAAAGGCAGGACCTAACTGCATATGTCAGAATACAGCAAGACTCCATTAGAAGAAACAACATTACTAAGGTGAGTAATTTTTTCTTCCGTGCAGCATTGAGATTACATTTGCAAGCTGGTGATGATGTTTTGGTACACCGTTTCAAAACATGTGGTGGCAATGCAACTTATATAAGCTGGAAAATCCAGAATGAAATAATTACTGCAAGCAGCAAACTGATGTGGGAAGCACTTGTAAAGCATGTAAATATTGTAGTATTTTACTTAATTCTTGCAGATGGTATGACTGACATTGCTACAGTGGAACAGTTGTCAATAATTGTCCAGTTCATTGAGAAAAATAATATTCGCTAACAGTGTCTATGTTTTGAACAACTTACTAATAGAACATGAGAAGGAATTGGACAGAAAATTATACAAATCATAGAGCAGTACGGTCTCAATCTTGATAAAATGCATGGCCAAGGAAATGACAGTTGTGCGACAATGAGAAGTACTGCAAAAGGTGAGCAATCAGTAATTGTAAGGCGAATACCTAAAGCACTGTATGTGCACTGCTCCAGTCATTCCCTGAATCTCGTCATAGCACATGGGTGTCAGTTACGTGACATCAATAACTGTTTTGAGACAATAAAGGAGGTGTCAAACTGTGTCTGAAGATCAGCAAAGAGAATCATGCTTCTGAAAGAGCAAATCAATGCATTACCAGACATAAAAAAGAAGAAGCTCACTGGACTGTGTGCAACACGGTGGGTTTGAAAGTAATGAAACAATTGTCCATTTTGTTGGTATGTATCCTGCTGTAACAGAGGCACTGTCAAACATAAGTGACTGGCCTGATTGCATTGCTTCTGCAAAGGCTGAACAATTTATCACCTGCATTCACTCAACGTGGCTTTCTTGTCTTGTTACCCACACTGGCTAGGTTCTCAGGACTGTTTCTTCCCGTGTCCATCTCTCTTCAAAAACCAGATGCTGATGTTCTGCAGTGCTTGCAACAGATTGAAGATGTCCGCGATGCTCTTCAGAGAATAAGGCAGAACTCTGAGGAGGAGTTTGACAACATATTTCAAAAAGCAGAAAACCTTGCAGTCGTTCCTCTTGAAGTACCTCGTCTGGCAGGTAGACAAACAAAACGGGCAAACTGTCCAACATCAGATCCAAAAATGTACTATAGACTTTCCATTTTCCTTCTGTTTCTCGATAGCCTCTTATATGAACTACAGGATCGATTAAGGGAACATGTCAGAATGGTCTGCATGATCCAGCATTTGATTCCACAATATGTAGCTGAGGGTGGGTTCAAGAACTTAAGTAGTATCATACAAATGTATGAGGATGACATTCCTGGTACACTGGAGGACTTGAAGAACGAGTATGATAGGTGGCTAGCAAAATGGTGCAAAGTGTCCATAGATGGCAGATCAAAGAATGTCATGGAAGCTCTTGCAGCAGCTAATATATAGAGGATAATGGCTGGAGTTCTGCAGTTAACAGCGTTGTAATCACCTCGAGCAGTTACCATACTGTGCTTGTAAACCTCGAGAGCGCAGCTCGAGAGGTTTACTGTCGGCATGGCAACTGCGAGAGGTGATTTCAACGTGGTTAACTGAAGAACCCCAACCATTGTCGTTTATAGCATATGGGGTTGGTAACAAGTAGAGAAAGCACACAGAGGGAAAAAAATTACACTTTTGATTCTTTTTTTTTTTAAATATGCCCTTTGATTGTTGCTGCTCCTGAAGTACAATGCGGTTGCCCAACCGCGATCATGTGCTTGTTTAGGAAGAGGACACATTGGCTGGGTTGTGGGAAAAATTTGTCCGAGATGGGATTCACGATCTCCAGTGGCTACCTGCTCATTTATAAAATCAAGCCTGCTTTGCTGCGCGTTAGGTGAGGACATTGTGGCTGGTGATTTTTTACATGCTCTGCAATCGCCGTTTCAGATTCACAGTTTAAAACGCTCACATGCCACATTCTGATGTTGGAATGTAGTAGGGTGAGCTTGATTCCATTTTGTAATCTCACTGATCTGATGTAGGCAAGCAAGGTTTACAGCTTTAACATCAGAACGATGAGATTACAAGAAAATAAAAAGGCAGCAGGCTATGTATTATAAGGGCAAACTTTCACTGTCTGTAGAAAACCTTTGCTACTATACCCATCGCAATAGCATCAGCTGAAAGAACTTTCAGTTGTCTACACAAGCTCAGGACCTATTTGTGCACAACAATGGCACAGGATCAGCTTTCAGGGCTTGCAATGATGAACCTTTCCAGAAATCATTATCCAGGAGTACAAGACATTATAAATGAGCTGGCGAAGAAGAATCGTCATTTAGATTTATGAGTGACTGATTTCATGTTTGTTTCTGTTTTTTTTTCTTTAAAATATACGCTATTACTTTTATTTCATATAAGAGGTCATGGCCAGCTGTTGTGCGAAGAGGTACTTTTCCACAAAATGTCCCACAGTGCATCTAGTACCCCATGGCTTCAGGAAGCCTAACGGCTCCCAGACACTTATTCTAGAAACACACAGGCACAGCAGCAAGTATCCAGCTAAAGAGAGCTGGTGACTGTCCTCATCAGACAGGTACAGTACAGTACAGTACCTTATCAGCATCTTTATTTATTTTTTTTAATCAACTTTATTTATCTCCCCCGGGATCCCTGCGGAACTCTCTCCAGCTCCCCCCCAGGAATCAACTCTACCTCCCAGTCTGAAACCCATCTGGACCAGGCCACTCCAGCTCAGCAATCCCCCTGAGTCTAAGCCCCCTGGGGCAGGGCCGCCCACCCTGACACTCTATCTGTAAGTCTGAAGCACCGAAACTGGAGTGCTGGCCGCGCCCGGTCCGGTGGGTCTGACGGCAGGAGTGTGACTGGCCCCAGGTGGAGCTTTCGCCTATCCACAGGCCGAGGGGGTATTTCTTATTTTACTACCCCCCACTGGCTCAGCAGTGCAATGCTCTCCAGTGCGGTACATGTGCACTTCTGCGCACACTCACAGGAGAGCCGCTGTGGCTGATTTCCCCATTGGTTGGACCCCGACTGCTGGAGAAGACTCCCAGTCTCCACTAGGGCTCACCAGAATGGTGTGGTTATGTCCCCCCTTCCTCCCAGGGAAGGAGAGCAGTCCTCCAGATGCTCAATCCTTCCCTGCCCTGCCGACCCCCAACGTCCCGAGTCTGCTTCTGAACTCGGGTCGCCGGCATGGCTCAAGGTGTGGCGTCCAGCACCTCAAACCTCAGCGCCACCGGGCCGGCTTCCTTATCAGCATCTTGCTAGCCTCAGTTTCAGAATACAATATGTAATATTCACTCAGCCTACAGCCAGCAAGATAGTAATACCTTTCCTTAAAGCAAGTCATTTGGTAACTTATTCTAAAGCTAAACAGCTCATCCGTGAGCTATCCTCCATGGTGAAACAGAGCTCAGAAGAGATGAGTTACTTAGCTGCAAAATAATTTAAAAAATGCTCCACAGAGCATCCAGCACCCCAGGGCTTTGGGGCCTAACAGCCCCCCAGACCCCTGGCCCTGGTCCAGAATCAAACAAGCACAGCAGCAAGTATCCAGTTAAAGAAAACTGCTGACTGTATTCATCAGTCAAAGTACATTATCAACATCTTGCTAGCCTCAGGTTCTGAATACACATAAATAGTTTTCAGCCTGCAGCCAGCCAGTTAATAATTATTTTCTTTACAGCAAGGCATTTTGTAGGTTATTTTGAAGCTAAATAACTAATCTCTGAGCTTGTCTCCCCATGGTGAAGTAGAGCTCAGAGATTAGTAATTTAGCTTCAAAATAGGCTCTAGAATGCCCCACAGAGCATTTGGTACCCCATAGCTTCTGGGGGCCTGGCGGACCCTTGACCCCACAGCATTTATGAATAAGATTCCCACTTCACAGAATGCCTAGCCCCTCCCAAATGTTTATGCTGGTTACACCCCTGGAAAGGGGTGGTGGTTTTCCCTACTGATGACTGGTTAGTCTCAGAAAAAACACAGCAGGCAGCAGGGTGCTTTATACAGCTTGAAAAAACCCACCATGGAAAACCTGAGCTTCCTGATAAACATACGGAAGTCACAAACACAACCAGCTCAGGTACTGGATTTCATAGACACAGAGCTAGATACCCTGTAAGGGAAGGCATTTCTTCTATAGGCATGGGTATGAGAGCTGATTTCCACTGCAAAATCCTTCAGAGTAGGCCAGAAAAAGGTCATCAAGGGATTTTCTGCAGCTACTGGGACACAGGGCCTCCTCCACTGCAGTGGTACCAGGGGCCAGGTTCCAGATAAGGGATATTCAGTACCACTTAAGGGACCACTGATCCCAAAGGTGGGACCCTTTGTCCAAACTAGTACCAGTTACAAAAACTTTGGTAAAGGCACAAGGATAATGGGAGGGAGATGGCAACCTCAGAGGATGTATTCCCTTCCTCCAGCAATCCCCAAGACGTATTCTTACAACAGATGCTTTACTCTCAGGGTGGAGTGCCGACCTAGAGGATCTTACAGTGAGAGACACCTGGAGAACACAAGAGACTCAGGAACATAACAACCTTCTGGAGCGCAGGACAGTGTTCCTGGTAATGGAAGTTTTTTCTCACGGCTACAGGGTCAGTCTGTTCAAATCCAAACAGACAACACTACAATAATGTATTACATAGACATGCAGGGAGGAACAAGATCCTCAAGGCTATGCACAAAAGCCATGAAGATCTGGAACCTAGCATATTGACTAGTTGGAGAGCTGTCCGCAGCACACCTGCCAGGAAAGGACAATGTCCTGGCAGACTCACTAAGCAGAATCAGCTAGGGAAACTATGAGTGGACTCTGAACAAACAGGTGCTGGCATCCGTGTTCAGATGATGGGGTACACCAGAAATATATTTTTTTAATTCCTGGGAGAACAGTCAGCTCCCAGGTTTTTGTTACAGGCCCCCAGCAATAGGGCTAGTCCCGGAGGATGTCCTGGTCCTGGACTGGACAAGGAAGTTCTTATTGGCCTTCCCTCCATTCTCACTCCTGCAGAGAGTGCTCATAAAGCTCTGTAGGGAGCCACCAATGATGATTCTGATAGTGTTAGACTGGGCTAAGCAGACCTGGTACTCCATGCTCCTGACCCTATCCAGCAAGCCTCCAATCAACCAGCCACTGAGACACAACTTTCTGACCATGTCTCAGAGCAGAATAACATTCTCAGACCTCAGAACCTTATGCCTGAGGGCATAGTTCTTGAGAAGCTAGAGTTCTCTAGTCTAAATGTATCAGATGAAGTAATGAGAGTGTTGAAGGTTTCTAGAAAACCAGCAACAAGAAAAACATATGCTTCAGAATGGAAGAGATTTTTATTCTGGTTTGCTCCCAGAAAGGTGATCCCTATGCAGGCCTGCTCACAGTCTTGGAATACCTTATGCACCTGCATTCCCTAGGCTGCGAGCCCTCCACTCTGAAGGTGCATTTGGCAGCTGTGTCAGCTTACACATCAGTTGGCAGGAAAAATCTCTGGCCTCACAACCTATTTTCAAAAAGTTCTTTAAAGTCCTGAACCATTTGCAGCCTCCTATGAGGGATCCTGTCCCTCCCTGGTACCTCTATGTGTGCATTGCCTAGCTGATTGAAGATAATATTCCTAGTGGCTATTGTGATGCTTGGTCAGCTGGTTATGATTATTGTATGCTATTTGTAATATAAAACTATAGTATGTGATTGTCTCACATAAGATAGCCTGTGCTGCATGGGTGCCCCCCCCCCCAGGTTTCAGTGAAGTTACATATATTACACTGACAGGATATCTCTGCAATGTAATTAACTTCCTTGAGAAATTGCATTTTATGGCCGTTTTATGACCTGTTGCTGCTCTGAAGCTGGGAAACTAATATATACATTTTATGACTTCAGAAACAGGACATCATTAAGCTGATTCCTGCCAGCTATCTCACACTTAGGTGAGGGATTGCAGTGTTGTAAAGCTTCAAGAGAACTGGTGGATCAAAAGACTCATAATTTGGGAAATGAGTTTTTGCTGATGTCACCTTATTTAATATATCTCCTGACAGGAAATCATTGTTTGTGTTTTGATTCTAAAAATGGAAGAGCTAGATGACTTGCCAAAGGGGGTGGGGAGATAGAGTTGACATGTATCCTTGTAACTGGGGAATATGACATTCCATCTTGGGACTCTAGAAAGACACACAGCTCTCTGATAAGGCACTTAAAGAAGTAATACATTAGATAGAAAAAGTCTAAATGTATTGTGGTAGGAGTTTTTGTTTTGTACTTTTCCTTGGTTTCTTTTAAGTGATTATATGCTCTTTGATATATTGTTCTGTGTTTACATTTTACATATTTTTATCACCTTTTAGTAAAATCTTTTATTTGAAAGACTGCCTGGGGTGTCTGCCAGTTCTTTTTTGCATGTGACATATAGATGGTTTAAGTTTGACAGCTGTTCTGGAGAGCTTGATGGTGTTACTAAACTGGGAAAAGGTAAAAATATACCTAAGGTCTTTTATAGAGTTTTAAAGGGTTCATTTTGGATACCTGGTTAGGTGCCCTTAGGCAAAAGATATATTGCATCTCCCCGAAGAGTATTATTTGAGCCTGTACATTTGGGTACACTAGCATAAGGTTCACAGTTTGAATCCCCCCAGAACTTGAGACCAAAGGTGATTCAGACCCAAAAGCAGCCAGGTGGGTTACCCTGTCTGTTACCTGTTCACACTATTGCGCTCGGAGGTTGGAACTGTGGGAGCAGAGGGCATGACCTGCTGAGTGCATTTGTGACAGTTATGACATATGCTAGGAATTCCCAATTACATAATCTTTCATAGGGATAAGGTAGTTCTCAGGACCAGTAGGAATTTCCTCCCTAAAGTGGTGTCAGATATCCACTTGAACCAGTCAGTTGTCCTTTGTTTACTGAACAGTCCAGTACAGGTGAACAAAAACTCTGCTGCCTGGATGTAAAAAGAGGCACTGAGCCACTCACTACCTGGACTGCACAAAAGATACTGGATTCAATAGCACTCAGGTTTTTATCACTCTACGGTGAAGTCGGGAAAGACAAACCAGCAACTAGGAGAACTGTCTCACACTAAATAGTCTCCTGCATTCAATTCTGTTATGAGTAAGCTGGCAAATTTCTCACAAGAGTTCTGCAGGCACATTCTATAAGAGGCACCTCTGCCTCTGTGGCAGCAGCAAGAGGCATTCCCTTTCAAGAGATTTTTTGTGAAGCAGCTACCTGGAAAACTGTACACACCTTCACAAGACATTACTGTTTGGGCATATAGTCCAGCAGAGATGCCAGCTTTGGCACTACTGACTTGCAGAACCTTTTCCCTAAATGGGTTCTGGACCCAGTCTCCCAAGGTACTGTTACAGAGTCTGCTGTTTGTGAATATATACTGATGTATTCCTGAGGTTAGAATTAAAAATACTCACTCTAGTAAAGCTGTTTTTTTCTTAAGGGACCCATCAGTAATATTCTCAATCCTTTATCCTGCCTCCCTAAACAGAACCTAGAAATAGGTTCAGACAAGAATCAGTTTCTGTTATAACAGTTGGCTTGAGCATTACTTATTACAATGTGTTACAATTCTGAATAAGTGGTCTAATCAAAGTCTACTTTTAATTGTCTACTATTTTCAAACTTTTTTCAAAAGTTTTGAAAAATATTTTGTAGCCATTTAGCTAGTTTTAGTGGTCATAGGTCCCCTTTGCGTTAGAAACAAATCTGAAGAAAGGCAATTAGGGGAGGGTGACCACAGTGCAGAGTCTGAACTTGATTCAAATTTTATATTCCATAATTAGCCTAAGTTCTATCTCCAGGGCAACTCAATCCAGTGAACTGATTGCTGTTTGTGAATATTACTGATGGGTCCCTTAAGAAGAAACAACATTACAACAGTGTGTAATTTTTTCTTCCCTTCCTTCAGCCCTCGAAAGAAAGGATCCTAACAACATATGCTTCTCTTCTGGAATGGGCAGGACAGCTGCAGGACCAAACAATAAAAGGAGTCTGGGACTCCCAGGAATGCCAGATGCACATAAACCTGTTTGAACTCAGGGTAGTGCTCCTGATCATTAAATCTTTTTCCTCCCAGTTGAAAGACCAGACAGTTCAGACAATACAACCAAAATGTATAACAGAAACTGGGGGCCTTGTACCAGATCCTCAAAACTCTGTGCAGAGGTTATGAAGATATGGAGCAAACATACACTTTAAATGTAAATATTTCTGCTGTACATTTAGCAGGCAAGAAAAATGTACTAGCGGATTCACTGAGCAGGATGGCTCCAGTGATCCATGATTGGTACTTGAATCAGCAAGTGCTTGACTCAGTGTTTCAGAGATGAGGAGTTTCAGAGGTGTATCTCTTTGCCTCTTAGGAGAACAAGAAGCTCCCCCAATTTTTTTGCCATCCCCCCTCACTGGGCACACTTTTACGGGATGCTCTGTTCCTCCCCTGGAGGGGCAGATTTCTCTGTGCATTAGCTCCATTCTACAACAATAGCATAGAACAGTTAGTCCAACTCTAGTATAATCTCCACCTGTGGAAAGGTGCCCTGGAACTTATAATGTTTTTTAAATGAACCCCCCACCCCCAGTGTGTGCTGGTCTTGTGCTGACAGCCTTTCTCTACCAGATCCTTAGTTTCCACTGAAGAGAGTGATTGCCCCCAATAGTGCTCTTTGTATTGGATGGCTAAGTCTATTTATTTTACTTGATTGCAATGGCTTTGAGTTCATTGTATTTAATTTTGGTTATTTCTTGCTCATTTCTTTGTTTTACTGGCATTTTTGCTGATGTGCATGCCTGGCGTTATGGCTTTGAATTTCAAAGCACTAGCTGTAGGGGTGATACTGCTCAGTTTAGGGCAAAGCTAGGTCTGATCTGCTTGCAAGTAAGAGTGCTTTCTGACTATATCAAAATGTTGTAGGGCATAAAAATAACATAACTCATGCATGCATGAGTATACTTCAGATCAGGGGAGCCATGCTGGACCAAACGTGTTGAGAACGCGCACAGGTATCAGGACGTGAAGTGTTGGTGGAGACATGTTAAATTAAAATTTTTCATAAAAGTAACCAAAAAATGTTACACAGTGCAGATTAGGGCACATTTCTGAAATCTCTAACCATGAGAATTATCAATGGTACATGGGTCCCACAGGAACACAAAAAACATACTAAAACTGACAGTATCCCTTTAAAGTCAGCATCCTTAAAAGTGCACATATCTACAATTGCAGCTTACCAGTCCATAACAAACAAAAACCCCTTACTGTCACACAGTGTTCAAAAGGTTTTTTCATTTAATTGATTTAGAGTTATAACCAATGAAGAGCAAAGCTCATTTACAGTAATGCCCCATGTGAAGCAAAAACATACAATACATATGAGACAAAAACATACAATACAGTCATTATACAGTCAATTACATACAAATTTAAGTTATACAAAACTGTACAAGAATGATACACATAATGACAAAATAAACAATTTATACAAAACATAAACAAGTATTCTGGGTCTTACAGATTTCACAGTCTGTCTTCAAATGATCATAACCAAGGCAAACAATGCAAGAAATATGTTTATCTGCCTTGGCAAACACTTCTCCACACTCTGTGCAATTTTTGAAACCGGGTTCACTGGTCTTTTACTTAGGTGTTTCAGACATTTTAAGTAAAAAACCCAAAAATCGCAACCGCGATTAAATTTAAACTTTTTAAAACAAATCTATTGGTTGTGGTCAGTTCAGAAACTGATCGGAACTGGGAACCAAGAGAGAAGGAACCAGGATTAGCGGTTCAGTAACCAATATTAGCGGTTACAAAAAATATAGTTTAATCAAATAATTTACCACAAATAAAAGAGTTTTAGTGAGAAAAAACTCCACTAAGGCTAAAAAAGCCCCGGTTCCCCACCGGTTATACCGAACTAGGAGAAACCAAGAAAAGAAACAGTTTAACAAAAATAAAGCTAACGGTTTTACTACAAACAAAAGATAAGGGCAGTAAATGAAAATAAAATAATACTTATATATATTTTTTCCAAGTTTCACAGCAAAATGATGAGGAGATGATCTCTAAGCGTCTAGTCTCGACAGGCATCCACAAAATCTGAGGGTTAGAATGTAGGCAGTTGATAGGTGGCAGCATTTGAAAAAGTGGCACGTGCCAATGATTCCATCATTAGCATAACTTTCCATCTCCTGGCTGATCTGGCTTAAAGGCATACTGCATAAGAGTTAGGAATATTGGAGTATCCACTGGAAGAAACAAGATTACTGTGGTAAGCTTTTTCTTCTGGGTAGATATATGATGCAAAAACCAATGTTTCAAAACTACAACTGGGGGGGGGGGTTGTTGAGTCTAACAATCTAAATTCAGGTGGGAGTTTATTCCAATAAATAGGCACAAGCTGGCTAAAGAAGTGCAAGAATCTTTTAGTTTTTGTTCTTGGTACCACCATGTCCCGCAAACATGAATTCCTGAGTGAGGTTCTTTAAAGGATTAAACCACATAGACCCACCAGTTAGGACACCAGTCCCTGAAAGAGATCTAACCTTAGTAACTTTAAAGCTGTTGTTTCTACCCTTTGAATGCTTGGCCACCCCTCTGCAAGAAGGATCAGCAGACTCCGGGCACTAAGCACCGAGTCTGAATTTTTAGTGCTCCACAAAGAAAAGGTAACACTATTTAAACCAGTCTATCACCGTGTCTGTCTATTTCAAAAATCACACACAAGTGACACTGAAAGGGCATTACATTCACTGGAAAAGGGTACTCAGTTTCTTTAGCAGTAGGATGGAGGCAATAATGGGTGACAACAAGCAGTTGTCTGTCTCATATGGTGAAGTATCACAGGGTCACCCTGCTAGCAAACAGACATTGTCAAGATGGATAGTATTCACTATGCAATACTGTTATGTTGCTGCAGGAAAAGTGCCTCCTGAGGGAATTGTTCCACATGGGGAACAGCAGCCTCTGTTGCTGCCGGAAGGAACTTACCCCTGAAAGAAATCTGTAAGGCTACAACCCTGGTTTCTGCCCACACATTCATTACACACTACAGATTGGACATCCAGGCCAGAGAAGATGCCAGGTTTGGTACCTCAGTGTTGCAGAATCTATTTCCCAAGTAATCTTAAAACTCTACAACCCAGGGTGCTGCTTGGAGTCTGCAACAGTTGAACTAGCTGTTCTAAGCTATTGCTGTGGAAAGAATGGATACTCACTGTAGCATTTGCCTTTCTTCTAAATAATTAGAACAACTAGTACAACTCATCCTTCCCTACCTACCCTTTTTTGGATTATTACAGATAGGTTTGGGTAAGTGTTCCATGGTCACTCCAGCATGAGCTTTACATTGAATCCTTTGCTAAAGTTGAACCAGCATAATATTCTGTGGTGATTTGCATATGCAGCCCATGATGCTTTGTGTTGTGGGGGCATGTGTGATTTTGTATTAGTTTCCATATATGTGTTTACATTTTTTTCATAACATTTTTTTTTAATTTTTTTAATGTTTTACAATTTTAAAAAATCTGGTACATTTTTTGTTATTGACATTTTTTTTTCAAATTAGATCTTGGCTACAGCTGGACTCTCCAGCAAAAGATCTGTTAGGGAAAGACTGTTGGTGCAAGACCAGCACAGAGACAGTCTTCATTAAAAAAAAAAAAAAACAGTCTACTTTCCAGGGTACCATTTCACAGGTGGAGATGATTTATTTATATATTTGATTTTTGGTAACCGACTAGGTACACTAGACAGTTAAATGCCTATTATCAGGTACAACTCAGAAGAGTACTGAACAAAATTCCAGTATAGAACAAACAAATATGTAAATAAATTCAGAAAGCCCACAATTACAGGCATAGTAAAGGAACAATACAATAATAGAAACATTTCAAAATTACAGTTAGTGCACAGAGTAGAAAATATGATGATCAGAGACATTGTGAGATGCTGACAAATTTAAGGTGCAATAAAATTATGCAAGGGTACTAGCAAGGATAAACATAATGGTCATAAATTAGAGGAGGTCATTAGTAGGTTGGCATGTGATGCACGGGAGCGTAAGGAATTTGGGGTTAGAAACAGTTGCAGGTCCTACATACTGAGAGGTAAACCTTTAGGATTGTTTTGAAGCATGGCAGAGTGGTAGAACTGCCGACCTTGGAGGGAGGGGAGGGAGTTCCAAAGCCTGGGGGCAAATGAGGAAAAAACCTGGCCACCCATTTTCATTCAACATTTAGGAACAACAAGTGACGTGGTGCCAGAAGATCTTAGAGTGTAGGTAAGGGGAGCACCATGAAGTAAGGAAATTGGGGACGCTGGGGTGCCAGATCAGAGTAACTTGTACAACTTAGCGTATAAGATCTGAAGGCAGAGGGGTATAGCCACCCTAAGAAAGATTATAGCGAAAAATAATGTGTGAGGTGGGGGTAAGACAGGGCAAAACAGCAGATGTTGTTATACGTGACATTCCATTTATGTAGTGAGAATATGGGGGAATCAGTAAAGAGAGGTGAGCTATGCCATAGGCAAGGGAGTAGGATGCCTTGGGAGATAGCTAAGCGCACTTTCAGAGTTAGGAAATGGCAGTGGGGATTGGCCAGATTGATTCTGGAATTAATGAATTTGCTTAAGTTTGAGATATTCAAATGGAAATCCAGCACAGGGTGAAGGGTAACACCCAGGTACTTAAATTCCTTCACTAGGGAGGGAGGAGAGCCATCTACACACTGGATGGACAAGGAATGAAAGCAGGATGATCTTGACACCCTGGAAACAAAGAACATTGCTTGAGTTTTGGAGGCATTGAGAACCAGGTTGTTGGCCACAAGCCAGTTCTGGATGTGGATGAAGTCCTTGGTAATTTGGACATTAATGAGTTGGGGACTCTGGGCACTGGGTTATAGGGCAATATCATCAGCGTACATGATAATAGAACATGAGGTGGCGACAGTGGGGAGGTTGTTTATGAAAATAGAGTAGAGTAGTGGGCCTAGAAAAGATCCCTGGCGGACACCTCAGGTAATCAGTGATAGGCTGGAAGATACATCCCCATATTTACAAATTGTTGCCTGTCTAACAAGTAGTTAGTAAACCAGGAACTGGCATAAGGGGAGACGACAACGTCAGTTAGTTTTCAGGATAGAAGAGCATGATCAAAAAGATAGAATACCTTGGACAAATCAAAAATAGATTAGTTGCCGTATTGGTCCTTGTAAGAACAGATCCAAAAGCTAATGGTTTGATACCTTTTATTGGACCAACATAGATGTTACAAAAAGAAAACAATGTCTAATTTTTCAGACCAACTAAGTCCTTCCTTGGAGACTTATGACCATAAGTCTTGAGGAAGACAACTAATCCAAAAGCTTAGACATTGTTTTCTTTAGCACATCAACTGTTGGTCCAATAAAATATCAAACTCATTGCATCTGGATTTGGACAAATCAATAAAGACAGCTACAGTAAGAGCTGCTTTGTCCATAAAAGATTTAATGTCATCACTGATGCAAGAATTGTACTAGCTATTCTAATTATTTAAAAGAAAGGCAGATACTAAGATGAGTATCCTTTGCTTCCCACTGATCCAAAGGCTCCTGCTGAAATTGAAAAGAGAGTCAGCAACAATGATCCTGATAGTACCAGACTGGACCAGATAGACCTGGTACTCCCTGCTGTTGACAATGACAAAGAGAGTTCCTGTAGCCCTGCCTGTGAGGCAGGATCTCTTTACTCTGTCCCAGAGCAAAGTGACTCATCCATATAGCAAAATACTCCATTTGAGAACAAGGTTCATGAAGAATAGATGTGCTCCAATCTAAATCGGTCTAAACAAGTGAAGTTTTAAAGGTTATCAGGAAACCAGCAACCAGAAAAACATAACATATATCTCAGTGTAGGTAAAGATTCAACATTTTGTGTGCTTCCCACCAAATCACTGAAATGACTGTGGCTGTATTAATAATTTTGGATTACTTGGTCCAGTTGCAGTCACAGGGCTTGAGGCCTTCCACTTTTAAAAGTGCACCTAGCAGCTGTTTCAGCTCTAGCATCAGCAGGCAATGAAAAATCTGTTGCTTTTCACCTCAGGAATACTCCAATATTCCTAACTCTTCTGCAGTATACCTTTAAGGTCAGATCTGCCCGGAGATAGAATGCTATGCTAATGATGGAATCACTGGCATGAGCCACTTTTCAAATGCTGCCACCTATCAACTGCCTACATTCTAACCCTCAGTTTTCTTTCTCCACCTGTCAAGACCAGACGCCTGGAGATTTCCTCATCATCATTTAGTCAGAGAAGCCTTTATTAATAACAAATACGTAAGTATTTTTCATTTATTTTCATTTGCTGCCTCTTATCAGTGTTATTTTAATAACCGTTAATTTATTTAGCTAGTTTTGTGTTGTTTTCTCGGTTTCTCACAGTTCGGGATAACTGCTGAGGAACCAAGGTACTTTAGTTAGTTTGGGGGGTTTTCCCCACTTATTTACTAAGTTTTTATAATTTTTATGTGCTAAAATCTTTGTTTTTTTAAAACCGATACCTTCAGTTCCAAACCGTTAATTCCGGTTCTATTTCTATCAGTTCCCGGTGCCGCTCGTTTTCTCCGATCGATTCCTGAACTCACCGCAACCGATAAATCTGTTGTTTTTTTAATTCCTTTAGTGTTTTGTGGTTGCGGTTTTTCTTCAGTATGTCAGAAAAACCTAAAAAGAGAACCGGAGAACCAGGTTTTAAAAACTGTTCTGAGTGTGGCGACGTTTTTGCCAAGGCAGATAAGCACTCCATTTGTGTTTTCTGCCTTGGTTTTGACCATTTAAAAACTAATCGTGACTTTTGCAAATCTTTTCCTGAAAAGACATTAGAAAAACATCTGGAGAGATTAAATAAGAAATTGAAGGGTCCCTCTGGCTCTGACCAGCCAAAATGCTCAGGGTCTGCGGGTGACACCACAACTTCTACTGCCTCTACCCTAATACAGGTAAAAAGAGACCCTCTGAACTGGCTAGCTCTCTGGTTCCTGCACCCCCTTTGGAAAAGGGGATTTCTGTGATGCTTGCCACTGTGCCTTCTCCTTCAGAGATTGCACAGGCAATAAAAATAATGCAAACTTTGCAGGGTCTGCTGCCTGTGGTTTCATAGTCCCCAGTCCAGACCCCTGCACCCTCTGACCCACCCTCATTTCCTGAGGAGTGTGGTGAGGAGGAGGAAGAAGAAGAAGGTGAGCCTATAGAGCCTGAGGTCTCCCCTGAATAGGAGTTTGGCTCCCCTCCCAGGACTATAGAAGATTCTTCTTCTCATTTTTCCTTTATCAAGAAAATTGCTGATGCCTTGGACATCCCTACCTCCGAAGCTGTAGAGGATGAGGAGGAGGCTGAATATCTGGAAATGTTGGGGCTGACTCCTACTAAAAAACTGTCACTCCCCATAAATAAGTTTTTTAAAAGAGATATTTTAAAACTCCTCCAAGCTCCTGGGTCTGTCCCTCCTTTGGACAAAAGGTTGGATAAAAAGTATCAGCTTGACAGAACAGGGGCTGGATACTTATTTTCACATCCTGACCACCAGAGGGGTGGTGCAAGCTGCAGCTTGTGACAGGACAAAAGTCCCTCTGGCTTCCTACCCTCCAGAGAAGGACTCTCAGAAAATTGAAAGTATGGCCAAGAAAGGTTACCTGTCAGCCTCTCTGGCCATTAGGCAAGCAAATTATCAGGCCTATGCAGCCCAGTACCAGAAGGCTCTCTGTCAGTCTGTCCTGGACATGGCTGAGAAAGTACCTTCTCCTCTTTCGGCAGACCTGGCTGAAACTGCTAGGTCTGACCTGGAAGCTGCCAAATACCAGTTCCAGATGGCAACAGACAGTAATGAGACTGCTGCAAGGTGGATGGCAAATACCATCGTACAGAGAAGGTTTGCTTGGCTGAGAGCCACATACCTCACGCAGGATACCCAGAATAAAACTCTAGATTTTCCTATGGAGGACAAGTCCCTATTTCAAACAACATGAAGTCTTGCTGTATTCTGACAATCTGCAGTTAGCTCCAGCCTTTAAACTGCCCTGGAGAGTATAGAGTTAATTTTCTATGCAGTGCATAAAACGTTGAGCTTGAACTCAGTTGAGGTCTCTGTCTGCAGCCCTTTGAAACCCAACTGTCAGATTCTTTACTCTGCCTCACTGAACAGTCACTCCGTAGATTTCTCCTTCAGCTTGGTTCAAAAGTCGGTTAAAGTGTTGGTTTTAAGCCGAAATTATTCCGCCCTGTTGGTTCAGGCTCTGTCTGCGGTACTGTGAGTACTAGATAGTTTTCTGATTTACTTTGTGGAAATTGTAAGCTTTTTCGATTGGTTCAGCTGAACCAATCCCTTATATTGAATTTTCTTACTTTGCTTTAGTGTGTGGTTACCGGCCCTTATCGGTTCTAAAAAAAACGTGTTTTAAAGGTTTTTTTCCAATACTCATGACATGGTTAGGAACCGATAAGGAAGTCTTGCCTAGCGGTTGCCGGAAAAAGGGTAAGTTTGGTTAGGTTGGCCATGTCTGAGAAACCCAAGAAAAAAACCGGGCCCACTGGGTTTCAACACTGCAGTGAGTGTGGGGAAGTCTTTGCTAAGGCCGATCCCCACGCCACCTGTGTTTATTGTCTGGGGTTTGAACACCTCGATACAGAAAGCCAAATTTGTAAGCATTTTCCTAAGTCTACCCTGGAAAACAGATTAGGTAGACTTAGGGAAAAGGAGTCCGAGAAGTCCACTGACCCGGATGGCCAGCATGGTTCTGTTCCGACCAAACCAGAAGGAGTGCCCTCTGACCAGGCGATACTACCTCAGACGAGGAGAGCCGATCCTAAGGATCGGATCCTACAAAAAGGAAAAGGAAAGACAAATCAGCCGGTTCGGATCCAGAGGTTCATGTTCCGATCACCGATGAGATTGCCCGAGCGATTCAGATTGTTGAATCGCTTCACCGGGTTCCGTCCGATCCGGCTCCGTTGGCTAGGGGCTCAGTTCGGTCGGTTCCTCCAGTTCAGGAATATGCCCCTGAAGATTTTTATGAACCGGAATTTGAGTAGGAGAGGTATTATGAAGATGATGACTATGATGGAGCATTAAATCTGGATGTGCCCATTGAACCGGACATCTCCCCAGCCAGACCTTCTGGTGTTTCCCCTCCTAGGGTTTCTGAGTCCCCACCCCACTATATGTTTTACAGGAAAGTGGCCGAAACTCTTCAGCTCCCTATGGAGGAAGCTACAGAGGATCAAGAGGAGCCTGATTTTGTAGAGATGATGGACATCCCGGAGTCCAGGAGACTGTCTATTCCCTTGCACAAATCTTTTGGGAAACAGACACAAACAATTTTAAAGTCTCCTAATTCTGTACTTCCTGTTGATAGAAGAATGGATAAGAGGTACACTTTATCAGGTGCAAACACTGAGTTTTTCTACCAGCAATGCAGCCATGTTGGGGTCATGCAGGCTGCAGCCTGTGGCAAGGCTAATGTTCCCTTGGCTTCACGCCCCCCCAGATAAAGACTCCAGGAGGATGGATGCCTTAGCAAAGAAGCAATACATGGCATCCTCTTTGGGACTCAGGCAGGCTAATTATATGGCCTATACAGCCAGATACCAGATGTGTCCAGGTGGGACACTGTACTGGCACTGGCTAAACAGGTCTCCCTCCAGCTGGCCAAGGAGCTGGAGGAGGTGGCTGCGGATGGGATTGAGGCATCTAAGGTACAGTTCCATGCTGCTGTGGACTCCAATGATGTGTCATCAAGAGTCATGGCTACATCTGTGGCTCTTCGGAGAATGGCTTGGCTCAGATGTACTAGTCTCTCACAGGACAACCAGGCTAAGGCCATGGATTTCCCTGTTGAAGGTAATTCTCTGTTTGGGGAACAGACAGAGAATTATATGAAGAAGATGGAGGAATATAGGACCACTTATAGGAGTGCACAGGCCAAGGCGAGGCAGGCAACTCCTCAAAGGCAGCATTCTAGGGGCAGGGGCAGGCCTTTTCATAGGCCTTTCTTGCAAGCACAGACCTCTTCTCCCTTTTCACAGAGGGGGTTCTTCAGAGGGAGAGGCAGAAGGGGGATGAGCAGGGCTGCATCCACTCCTCAGCCTAAGGCCCCTGCCAAGCAGACACCCTGATGGGACTGCCCGGGTCGACTCTCCTATCCCTGTAGGGGGCAGGCTGGCTTGCTTCAGCCAGGACTGGGTGTCTGTTACTTTAGACAAGTGGGTCCTGGAAGTAGTAAGCCAGGGACTGGTTCTCAGCTTCAAAAAATTTCCGAAGATGAGAGCCACATCTTTTCCACCTGCAAGTCTCTCCGAAACCCTTGCCCTAGAGGCAGAGGTTTCATCTCTTCTGGCCTTAGAAGCCATAGAGAGAGTTCCTACCCTACACTGGGGCAAAGGTCCGTACTCCAAAAGACAGGGGTGGCGACCCATCCTAGAAGCTAAGATACCTGAACAAACATCTTTTAAAACCAAGGTTCAAGATGGTGACTCTGGGAATAATTCTTCCTCTCTAAGGCCAGGGGACTGGCTAGCCTCCCTGGACCTCAAAGATGCCTACTTTCACATCCCCATCAGGTGCTCCCACAGAAAGTACCTCAGGTTCAAGTTGCCCTCAGGCCATTACCAGTTCAAAGCAATGCCCTTTGGCCTAACATCAGCTCCAAGGGTTTTCACAAAGTGCCTGGCGGTAGTAGTGGCCTTTTTAAGAAGGCAAAATATTTCCATTTTTCCATATCTGACGACTGGCTCATAGTGGGTCAGTCTCCAGGCCAAGTCAAGTCAGACCTGCAAGTGACCCAGCAAGTGCTCACTTCCCTGGGATTTCTTCTCAACCTCCCCAAGTCAGTTCTCGAACCAGTGCAGCTTCTTACCTTTACAGGGGCAGAGCTAGATACTGTCAAGGCAAGAGCTTTTCTTCCCCTGGAAAGGGCAAGAGCTCTTATAGAACTGGCTTCTTCCTTCAGCTATAGAACTGGCTTCTTCCTTCAGCCTTCAGGTGTCCCGACCAGCAAGACACTTCCTGCAGCTCTTGGGCCACATGGCAGCTTCTACAGCAGTGGTCCAAAGGGCAAGATTCCAGATAAGGACATCCAGTTCCATCTGAGGGCCTTTTGATCCCAAAAGAAGGATCCTCTTACCAAACTGATTCCAGTGACTCGGACACTGATCCAAGCTCTTCAGTGGTGGCAGAATCAGGACAATTTAAGGCAAGGGGTCCCTTTTGTCACACTGACTCATTCAGTGGTTCTTGCCATGGATGCCTCCCTTTTAGGGTGGGGAGCTCATCTGGGGGCTCTCACAGCCCAGGGACTGTGGTCCCCTCAGGAGTCCCTTCTTCATGTTTTTCTGGCCCTGCAAGCTTTTTCTCAGTCTGTACAGAACAAGGTGGTTCAGGTCAGAACAGACACACCACCACCATGTGGTACATCAACAAGCAGGGAGGCACTCGGTCTACGCCTTGTGCATGGAAGCCACGAAATTGTGGTGCCTGGCTTATTCCCTGCAGACCTCTCTGATAGCAGTCCTCCTCCCAGGAAAGTACAATATGCTAGCAGATGCACTGAGCAGGATCTCCCAGGGCCATCATGAATGGTCCCTGGACCCCCTAGTGTTGAAAGTATTTTTTCAAGGTGGGGCACTCCAGAGATAGATCTCTTTGCAACCCCAGACAATCATCAACTTCCTCTGTTTTGTTGTAGACCCCCAGTCTTGGGTTCAGTCCCTCTGCATGCTCTGATTTTGAACTGGGAAGGGAAATTTCTGTATGCCTTCCCTCCCTTTCCTCTACTGTTTGAAGTTCTAGTCAAGATAAGGTCACAACCTTGCAGAGTGATTCTGATTACTCCAGACTGGGCTAGACAACCTTGGTACCCCCTGTTGCTGTCTCTAGCAGTCCATCTTCTCCTGTCTCTTCCCAGGAATTACAACCTGTTAACCTCCTCTCGGGGGAGGATTTGGTACCCCAATCTTCGGTCTCTCAATCTCAAGGCATGGCTCTTGAAGAGTTAGAGTATGCAGATTTGCATCTGTCTCAGGGGGTTTTGGATATTCTCAAAGCTTCTTGAAAGCCCTCCACCAGAAAGTCTTATAACTCCAAATGGAAAAGATTCAGCATTTGGTGTTCCAAGAAGCATATTTCCCCAGACACTGCTGAATTGTCTACAGTTCTGAATTATATGGTCTATCTTAATGGCCTAGGCCTCAGACCAGCTACTCTCAAGGTACACTTGTCAGCTGTTTCTGCTTTTCTGTCAGTGGGGAAGTCTTCCTCACTTTCATCTCATCCTGTGTTCTGTAAATTTTTCAAGGGATTGCTTCATACCAATCCTCCCTTTAAGTATCCTGCCCCTGCCTGGGACTTAAATGTTTGCATTGCTCAACTTATGCAACCTCCTTTTGAGCCTATGTCCTCAGCAGAGCTTAAGTATTTGACTTGGGAAACTGTTTTTGGTAGCCATTACCTCTGCCAGACATATCAGTGAATTGCAAGCCCTGTCAGTGAAACCTGATTTTATCTCCTTTCATAGAGATAAAGTGGTCCTTAGAACCAATAGGAGGTTCTTGCCCAAAGTGGTTTCAGACTTCCACTTGAATCAGTCTGTCTCTTCCTGTCTTCTTCACTGATCATTCTTCCTCAGGAGAGAGGAGGCTACACAGTTTAGATGTTAAAAGGGCCCTTAGCTACTACATAGAGCGTACTAAGGGTCACAGGTTTGACTCCCTCCAGTTGTTTCTCACCTATGGGGAAGTGGGGAAGGGCAAACCTGCCACCAAGAGAACTATTGCCAGGTGGATTGTGTCTTGTATACAATTCTGCTATGAGAAACTGGGAAAGATTCCACCCTCAGGCCTGAGGGCTCACTCTACAAGAGGTACAGCTGCTTCCCTGGCTGCTGCCAGGGATATCCCTCTCTTAGAAATGTGTCAAGCAGCCACCTGGAAAACAGTCCATACCATTATCAAGCATTACTCTCTGGATATCCAGGCTAGGGGTGATGCTCGGTTTGGCACAGCAGTACTTCAGAGCCTATTCCCAAAGTAGGTTATTTCCCTCCTCCATGGAGGTACTGCTTGATAGACTGCAGATTGTCAGAATACAGCAAGACTTCATGTTTTAAGAAAAAATTACTCACCTTAGTAACTGTGTTTCTTCTAATGAAGTCTTGCTGTATTCTGTCCTCCCCCCGCCTCCCGTCTCAGAACCTGTTTTTTGGGAAGTGGGTGGGCAGGTGCAGTGCGCCACCCCAGGGGTGCTTCTTGCACACCTTCCTTTTAGTTGGGTGTTTTTGTATTATTATCCTTATTTTAGATTGGTTTTTGGTTTTGGGTTTCCTGACTTGAGTCTTCCTTTTGGAATCCAAAACTTTCTGTTGCCAGTTGGCTAGTTAAAAATGTTACAATTTCCACATAGTTTAGTTATTGAGTTTTTGCTTGTAGAATCTGATGGTTGGGTTTCAAAGGGCTGCAGACAGAGACCTCAACCGAGCTCGAGCTCAACGTTCTATGCACTCATAGAAAATTAACCCTATACTCTCCGGGGCAGTTTAAAGGCTCGAGCTAACTGCAGATTGTCAGAATACAGCAAGACTCCATTAGAAGAAACACAATTACTAAGGTGAGTAATTTTTTCTTGGCAGCCATACAGAGGCCTATATGAAGAAGGTGGATGAGTATAAAGCCACCTTCCTTAGCAATTCTGCAAAAGAAAGACCCTCCACCTCCTCTAGCCCTTTCAGTAGGGAAGGCAAGGGCAGACAGTTTCATTCCAGGCCTTTTTATCAGGCCATGGTACTTCCTCAGGCATCCCAATACCCGCAGCAAGGGTATTTCAGGGGTAGGGGCAGAAAAAGTACCAGGCGTGGTGCCCAGTCTCAGCCCCATCTAAGCAGGACTCCTGACTTCATCGATCAGGCTTCCTCTCCTTTGCCAGTAGGGGGCAGGTTGACCCATTTTTTCCAGAATTGGAAAACCTTCGCCACAGACAAGTGGGGTCTGGAGATAGTAGGGCAGGGCCTGTCTTTAAGTTTCAAGTCCTCCCCTGTTCAAAAAATCAGTTTTCTCAAACCAGCTTCCCTCCTGGAAAGCAAAAGGCAGGAAAAAGAGGTGAAACACCTTCTTTCACTAAAATCAGTGGAACCAGTGCCTTTGCATCAAAGGGGAAAAGGACTTTTCTCAAGGTATTTTCTCATACCAAAGAAAAATGGAGAGCTGCGGCCTATCTTGGATCTCAGGGTCCTCAACAAGTTCCTAGCAAAACCAAAGTTCAAAATAGTGACTTTGTCTCTGATTCACCAGCACTCCAAAAAGGAGATTGGCTGGCATCATTGGACCTAAAAGATGCCCATTTCCACATCCCCATAAGGGAGTCTCACAGAAAATATCTCAGGTTCAGACCCCTGTCAGGTCATTATCAGTTCTCAGCTTTACCCATCTGTCTCACTTCAGCACCAAGGGTGTTCACAAAATGTCTGGCTGTGGTAGTGGCTCACCTGCACAGACAAGGTGTTGCAGTATTCTCCTATCTAGATGACTGGCTGGTCATGGCAAATTCACCACAACAGTTAGCAGAACACCTACAGCTCACTCAGCAGCTTCTGTAATCTTTGGGTTTCCTTTTAAATCTAGAAAAATCTGTTTTTCTTCCTTCTCAAATTCTGCAGTTCATAGGAGCAGAATCTAATACCATAGTGGGCAGAGCCTTTCTCTCCAGAGACAGGGTAAAAAGCAGGTTCTTTCAGGTTCAATGTCCCAAGGCCTGCAAGGTATTTTCTTCAACTTCTGGGCCACATGGCAGCTGCAACAGGCACAGTGCTAGGCTTCAGGTTTCAAATGAGGGACATCCAATTTCACTTAAGAGCTCATTGGTGCCAAAGAAAGGATTCCCTGTCAAAGCTCGTTCCTGTAACAAAAACATTTATCCAAGCTCTTCAGTGGTGGAAAGAGGAAACCAACCTCAGAAAAGGGGTTCCTTTCCAAAAAGAACTTCCATCAGTGATTCTCACAACAGATGCATCCCTCTTGGGCTGGGGGGATCATTTAGCAGAGCACACTACCCAGGGCACTTGGTCAAGTGCAGAGACTATTTTACACATAAACTTGTTAGAGCTTAGGGCAGTGTTTCTGGCAATGCAAGCTTTCAAGCCACTGATACAGGGAAAGGTAGTACAAGTCAGGATAGACAACACTACCACCATATACTACATAAATGAGCAAGGGGAACAAGATCAAGCCTCCTTTGCACAGAGGCTATGAGAATTTGGACCCTAGCTTACTCACTGGCTACTCACTACAGGCCATTCATCTGCCAGGCAAAGACAATGTTCTGGCAGATGCCCTGAGCTGAAATCAGCCAGGACCATCACGACTGGTCCCGGAACAGGCAAGTGGTGAGGACCTTATTCAGGAGGTGGGGCACTCCAGAAATACACCTCTTTGCCTCTCATCAGAGTCACCACTTGCCACAGTTCTGTTGCCGGCCTCCAGTAGTGGGCACAGTTCCTCTGGATGTCCTTATTCTGGATTGGTCGGGGAAATTCCTGTATGCATGCCCTCCATTTCCTCTGGTATACAGGGTGCTGTTGAAACTTAGGTCTCAGCCAGCAACAATGATTCTGATAGCCCCAGACTGGGCCAGGCAGCCATGGTACTTCCTATTGCTGTCCATGTCAGTGGACAAACCAATACACCTTCCCAGGAGACACAGTCTTCTGACCTCCAACCAAGGGAGGCTCCTGTATCCGAACCTCAAGTCACTCGGGCTCAAGGCTTGGATCTTGAGAACCTAGAGTATGCTAGTTTACAACTTTCTGAACCAGTTATGGATGTCTTATGAGGATACAGGAAATCCTCTACTAAGAAAACATATGCTGCAAAATGGAAGCGGTCTTCTATTTGGTGCTGTAGTAGGAGCATAGTACTAACCCAGGCAGGAGTGCCATCGATTCTGGACTACCTGGTCTACTTACATTCTACAGGCTTACAGCCTTCTACATTAAAGATTAATTTGGCTTCAGTCTCGGCCTATACATCTGCAGGCAAGTCTGTTTCTTTAGCATCAGATCCCATATTTAAAAGGTTCTTCAAGGGCCTTTCTCATATGTTTCCACCAGTGAGAGAACCGGTGCCAGCTTGGGACCTTAATACCTGCATTGCCCAACTCATGGTCCCTCCCTTTGAGCCTATGTTTTCAGCACCTTTGAAGTATGTCACATGGAAAACAGTGTTTCTAGTGGCCATTACTTCAGTTAGAAGAATTAGTGAGCTCCAAGCTTTATACATTGAAAAGGACTACATTTCCTTCCACAGGGATAAGGTAGTCCTACAGACAAATTAGGAAATTCCTTCCCAAAGTGGTTTCAGACTTCCACTTGAACCAATCTATCACTTTACCAGTGTTCTTCGCTGACCATTCTTCTTCTGGTGAATGTAGATTGCATAGTCTGGATGTAGAAAGAGCTTTGAGCTACTATATGACAGCCATTAAGCCCCATAGGCAGGACAGAACACAACTTTTCTTCACTTATGGGGATGTGGGAAAGGGAAATCCAGCATCTAAAAGGTCCATTTCTCATTGGATTGTCCAGTGTGTCCACTTTTGTTATTCAAAGGTGGGCAAGGAAGCTCCAGCAGGGCTTAGAGCACACTCCACAAGGGGTAAAGCTGCAACACTGGCAGCTGCAAGGGATGTACCTTTGGTGGATATCTGTAAAGCAGCAACCTGGCGAACAGTACATGCATTTGTCAAGCATTACAGCTTGGATATGTAGGCTAGGGCTGATGCCAGGTTTCGTACAGCTGTCCTGCAGAGCCTGTTTCCAAAATAGGTTCTTCCTGCCTCTTAATGTACTGCTTTTTAGTCTGCAGAAGAGTTAGGAATATTGGAGTATTCCTGGGGTGAGAAGAAAAAGTTACTTACCATAGTAACCTTGTTTCTCCAGGGGATACTCCAATATTCATAACTCTCCCACCCTACCTTCCTGCTTAAGAACCAGTGGCCTCTATATTCCATGCTGTACCTTAGTGTTTGCATGCCACTTTCTACTTTAATTGGAACTAGTTCTTTAGTTTTCTCCTTTTCAGGTGATTCTGACATAGGAGCATGTAGGATTGTTTATGATAAGTTTATATTTCCTCCAGTTAGAGGCTTGGGTGGGGAATTTTGAAGTTACATTTTATATATTTTAAATTTCGGGCCCTGTCTTTCCAGGTGTCCATGAAATCTGAGGGTTAGAATGTAGGCAGTTGATAGGTGGCAGCATTTGGAAAGTGGCTCATACCAATGATTCCATCATTAGCATAGCATTCTATCTCCGGGCAGATCTAACCTTAAAGGTATACTGCAGAAAAGTTATGAATATTGGAGTATTCCCTGGGAGAAACAAGGTTACTATGGTAAGTAACTTTTTCTTCAGAGCCAGTGTTCAAGCATTTTTCCCAAAGGGTTAAACTGCCTGTATCCTCTTGTGAGGGAACCGGTTCCTTCATGGGATCTGAACCAGGTCATGGCACAGCTAATGGAACAACCATTCAAACAACATGAAGTCTTGCTATATTATAGACATTAGCAGTTTGTTCCGGCTCTAGAACTGCCCCGGAGTGAAATGGTTAAAACCATTCCAAAATAGAATTTTGGCACGAGAGCAGCTCTATCTGTGTCATTTCAAACTTGAACTGTCAGATTCTTTACTCTGCCTCAGTGAACAGTCGCTCCGGAGATTTCTCCTTCTGCTCGGTTCATTTCTCAGTTTAAAAGTGTTTTCTCGGTTGGATTTAACGAGAATAGTTTTATTTTAACACTCAAACCGTTAGTTCAAGCTCTATCTGTGGTAACCGTAAGTAAATGAAGGTTTTGTCTGTGTGGAACTTGTAAGTTATCGGTTCAGTTTTGAACCGATCAGTGGATTAAAACTCATTTAAAACTAAAAGTTACTATTTTAGAGTGCGGTTCCGGTTCTTATCGGTTCTAAAAAGCGGATTTATTACGGTTTTTCCAATACCGTAGACACGGTTAGGAACCGATAAGGGTGTCTTGCCTGACTTTGCCGTTAAAAGGCAAGTTTTTGGTTAGGCTGGCATTATGTCTGAGAAACCCAAAAAAAACCGGGCCCACTGGGTTTCAACACTGTGATGTTTGTGGGGAAGTCTTTGCCAAGGCTGACCCACACACACATGTGTTTTTGTGTCTGAGGGTTTGACCACCTCCAGTCAGACTGCCAGGTATGTGAAATTTCCTGCAGCCACCCTGGAAAAAGATTGGGCAGGCTTAGGGAGCGAGAGGCCAAAAGTCCGCTGACCGGATGACCAGCCCGGTTTGGTGCTAACCAACCAGAGGGAGTGCCCTCTGACCAGGGCCAGACTTCCTCGGCAAAGAAAGCTGGTTCTGAGGAACCAATTCCAGTAAAGAAAACAAGAAAATCAGCAGGTCTGGAGTCCAAAATTCCTTCTCCAACTGCTGCAGAGATAACAAAGCCATACTAATTGTCCAGTCACTGTCTCAGGGTCCGTCCGAACCACCACTATCTGGTAAAAGGTCGGTTCGTCCGGTCCCAGTGGTTCAGGATTATGATATTGAGAATTTTATGAACCAGAGGAGGGAGGAGGATTATGAACAGTATGAATGTGGCTGGGAAGGTCTGGGTGTGCCCATTGAACCAGACATCTCCCCAGACAGACCTTTAGAATCTCCCCTATGCTGTCTGAGTCCCCATCTCATTTTATGTTTTATAAAAAAGTTGCTGAAACCCTCCAGCTTCCTTTAGAAGAGGCTGTGGATGAGCAAGAGGAGCCTGATTTTGTAGAAATGATGGATATTCCAGAGTCTAGGAGATTGTCTATTCCTTTACATAAGTCTTTAGGAAACAAACAATTAAAATTTTAAAAGCTCCTAATTCTGTGCCTCCTGTAGATAAAAAGATGGACAGAAGGTATACATTGTCAGGCCCTGATACAGAATTCCTTTCTCAGCAATGCAGTCATGTTGGGGTAGTTCAGGCTGCTGCCTGTGATAAAACTAATATTCCCTTGGCTACACATCCTCCTGACAAGGATTCCAGGAAGATTGATGCCATGGCAAAAAAAACAGTATATGGCAGCCTCTCTGGGACTCAGGCAAGCAAATTATATGCTTATGTAGCTGGGTATCAGAAATCTAGATGGGATACTGTTATGCAATTGGCCAACAGGCCCATGGCCAGCTGGCTAGTGAACTAAGAACAGGTGGCTGCTGATGGCATTGAAGCCTCTAAGGTTCAGTTTCATGCTGCTGTGGATGTTAATGATGTTTCCTCTAGGATCATGGCCATATCTGTAGCTTTTCGTAGGTTGGCCTGGCTCAGGTGTACTAGTTTGTCACAGGATACCCAGACTAAGGCTTTGGATTTTCCTGTGGTGGAAATTCTCTATTTGGAGAGCAGACAGAAATTACATGAAGAAGATGGATGAATATGGGACTACTTACAAAAGTGCCCAGGCTAAGGGCAGCAAGCCACTCCTCAAAGGCATGTCCCCAGGGGTAGGGGTAAGCCTTTTCACAGGCCTTTCTACCAGACTCAGGCCTCCTCTGCCTTTGCTCAGAGGGGCTTCTTCAGAGGCAGGGGCAGACGAGGGGTGGGCAGACCTGCTCCCACCCCCCAGCCTAAAGCTCCTGCGAAACAGGCAGCCTGATGGGGTGCCCAGGGCCGATTCTCCTGTACCAGTGGGGGGCAGGCTGGCTTACTTCAGTCAGAATTGGGCTTCTTTAACCTCAGACAAGTGGGTTCTGGAAGTAGTAAGCCAGGGTCTGGTTCTCAGCTTCAAAAAGTTTCCCAAGTTGAGAAGCAGACTTTTCTACAACTGTAACTAGAGACCCTCGCTCTGGAAACAGCGGTCTCATCCTGTTAGCTCTCAGAGCAGTAGAAAGGTTCCTCCCCTGCATCAGGGCAGGGGTCTATATTCAGATACTTCCTTACCCCAAAAAGACAGGAGAATGGCGGCCCATTTTAGATCTCAGATATCTGAACAAGCATCTTTTGAAACCAAAGTTCAAAATGGTAACTCTGGCAATGATTTTACCTTCCCTAAGGCCAGGGGACTGGCTAGCCTCCTGGACCTCAAGGATGCCTATTTCCATGTCCTAATCAGAAGATCCCATCAAAGTACCTCAGATTCGAACTGCCCTCAGGTCATTACCAGTTCAGAGCAATGCCCTTGGCCTTACCTCTGCTCCAAGGGTATTCACAAAGTGTCTAGCAGTGGCAGTGGCCCACTTAAGGAGGCAGAGGATTGCTTTTTTCCTATCTAGATGACTGGCTCATTGTAGACCAGTCCCCAGAACAGGTAAAATCTCACCTGCAGGTCACCCAGCAGCTTCTCACCTCCCTGGGTTTCTGCTAAACCTACCAAAGTCAGTTCTGGAACCAGTCCAGGTACTCACCTTTATAGGGCAGAATTGGACACAAAGCTAGCCAGAACCTTTCTTCCCCAGAAGGGTAAGGAATTTAGTGGCTCTGGCCTCTTCCTTCACTCTGCAGGTCTCTCGACCAGCAAGACACTTTCTGCAGCTCCTGGGGCACATGGCTGCATCCACAGCTGTTGTGCAGGGAGCCAGATTTCAGATGAGAGACATTCAGTTTCACTTGAGAACCTTTTGGTCTCAGAGAAGACCCCCTTTCCAAGTTGGTCCCAGTGACTGAACCTTGATCCTAGCTCTCCAGTGGTGGCAGGATCAGAGCAATTAAGAGCGGGGTCCCTTCATTTCCCTTCTCATGACTTGACTCTCACTACAGATGCTTCCCTTCTGGGTTGAGGGCCCACATGGGCAACCTTTCCACTCAGGAGTTTGGTCCCCAGGAATCTCTGCTCCACATCAATTTACTGGAACTCAGAGCTGTCTTTTAGCTCTTCAAGCTTTTCTGCATCTGTCCACGACAAGGTGATACAAGTCAGAACAGACAACACCACAACAATGTGGTACATCAACAAACAGGGGACACTCGGTCTTGACCTTGTGCACCGAGGCAATGAAGTTGTGGTCTCTGGCCTATTCCCTGAACACTTCCTCATAGCAGTTCATCTTCCAGGGAAGGACAATGTCCTAAGCGGATGCCCTCAGCAGGATTTCCCAGGGCCATCACGAATGGTCCCTGGATCCTCAAGTGCTGGGGATAGTTTTTGCCAGGTGGGGCATCCTCAGATAGATCTTTTGCAGCCCAGACAATCACAGACTTCCTCTGTTCTGTTGCAGGCCTCCAGTGCTGGGCTCAGTTCCCTGGATGCCCTTCTTCTGGATTGGGAGGGAAGTTCTCTATGCTTCCCCTTTCCTCTCCTATTCAAAGTACTAGTCAAATCAGATCTCAGCCTTGCAGGGTGATTCTGATTGCCCCGGATGGGCCAGGCAGCCCTGGTACCCACTCCTTCTGTCTCTGACAGTCCATCTTCCCCTGTGCCTCCCCAGGAATCACAATCTGTTGACTTGTGCCCAGGGAAGGGTTTGGTATCCGGACCTCAAATCCCTCATCCTCAAGGCCTGGCTCTTGAGGAGTTAGAGTTTGCTGATTTACACCTCTCTCAGGGTGTTCTTGAGATCCTAAAGGCTTCCAGAAAGCCTTCCACTAGGGCTACTTATAGTTCTAAATGGAAAAGGTTTTCCATTTGGTGTGCTGGGAAAAATATTTCCCCAGAATCTGCTGAATTGCCCATTTTGTTAGATTACATGGTACATCTTAATTCCTTGGGTCTCAGACCAGCTACCCTGAGAGTTCATTTGGCAGCTGTGTCTGCTTTTGTGTCAGCAGGAAAGTCATCCCCTCTTTCCTCTCATCCTGTGTTTTCCAAGTTTTTTAAGGGATTACTCCATACTAATCCTCCCTTTAGGAACCGGCCCTGCTTGGGACCTTAATGTTTGCATTGCCCAGTTAATGCAACCCCTTTGAACCTCTCTGTCTTCTGCAGAGCTTAAGTACCTAACTTGGAAAACTGTTTTCTAGTGGCTATCACTTCTGCCAGACGCATAAGTGAATTACAAGCCTTGTCAGTGGAGACTGACTTTATTTCTTTCCACAGGGATAAGGTAGTCCTTAGGACTAATAGGAAGTTTTGCCTAAGGTGGTTTCAGATTTCCATCTTAATCAATCTATCTCCCTTCCAGTATTTTCACTGATCACTCCTCTTCTGGTGACAGGAGGTTGCATAGCCTGGATGTTAAAGAGCTCTTAGTTATTATATAGGCGTACCAAAGGTCCTGGGTTGAATCCTCAACTTTTCCTTACCTATGGTGAAGTTGGGAAAGGCAAACCTGCCACTAAGAGATCAATAGCCAGGTGGATTGTCTCTTGTATCCAATTTTGTTATCAGAAAGTGGGCAGAGCCCCCGGTTTGAGGGCTCATTCTCCAGGGGTACAGCTGCGTCTCTAGCTGCTGCCAGAGATATCCTTTATTAGAGTTTGCCAGGCTGCTACTTGGAAAGCGGTGCACACTTTTACCAAGCATTACTCCCTGGATGTCCAGGCCAGGAGAGATGCTCGGTTTAGCACAGCTGTTCTTCAGAGCCTATTCCCTAAGTAGGTTCTGCCCTCCTCCATGGAGGTACTGCTGTGTATTCTGCTAATGTCTATAATATAGCAAGACTTCATGTTGTTTGAAGAAAAATTACTCACCTTAGTAATGTTGTTTCTTCTAATGAGTCTGCTATATTATGAACCTCCCCAACCTGCCCCTCTCAGAACCTCTACTTGGTGGGGTGCGGGCAACTTAGTGTGGGCACTACTTATGTCCTGTTAGCATTTTGTCCCCTTTGGGACTTTGGGGTTGTGTATGTGTACGTGTGTGTGTGTTTTATTATACTTATGTTCCATTTTCATATTATTAGAATGGTGTTAGTATTTCTGGTCCCCTGACTTGAGTCTTGGGTGTTGGGACCATCAATGGTTGTTATTATTTAGGTAGCCATTTGGCTAGTGTAGGTTACAGCTTCCACACAGACCTTAGTGAGTTTGGCTTGTAAAGATCTGACAGTTCAAGTTTGAAATGACACAGATAGAGCTGCTCTCGTGCCAAAATTCTATTTTGGAATGGTTTTAACCATTTCACTCCGGGGCAGTTCTAGAGCTGGAACAAACTGCTAATGTCTATAATATAGCAAGACTCCATTAGAAGAAACAACATTACTAAGGTGAGTATTTTTTCTTTCAGCCCATGTTTTCATATGTGCTTAAATTCTTGGCATTGAAGGCAGGGAGGCCTGATTTTCAAAGCACCCTTAGAGCGATGCAAGTTGGGTCACTCTAAGGGTTGTGGCAAACCCCAGGTGTGCCAGAAACCCTGTGCCTGATTTTACAAAACGCAGGGTCCCTGTGCCAAGCTCCCCGGGATTGTCACAAGTGACTAGCTGTGCCAAACGGGTGGTGCATCTATAGACTTTGCCACAGGGATCCACTCCCCCCGCCCAGCGCAACATTTGAGTGGCTGGGATAGTGTTGGGGGGGAGGAAACACCATGCCAGGATGGGGCCAGGGTCATAAGTGGCATAGGAGGTTGCAGGTGTGGTGTCAGGGCAAAGTTGGCCATCACCAGCAGTGACATGGCACCTGGCTGGGTGCCACTGTTGTGTGTGGAAATTATAATTGTTGACAGCAGCCACCCGTAATGTACTTGCATTCCTGGTAGTCTAGTGCCCCCCCCCATGATCTCCCCGGTGTCATATAATCCCTGGTGGTATAGTGGACCTCCCCCATGTTCCACATTCTCCCCTGAGTAAGTATAAAAAAAAAGGCCCGGTCTTATCGCACCCACCCTGATCTCTGATACGACCTGGTAAAACTGTATAATAGTTCCTGGTGGTCTAGTGTAGCCCCCACCCTCCCACCCCGTCTGGCATCACCCAACTTCCGCTCCCCCACACTGACAGCAGCATGATCCTGTGACTGGCACAGCCCTCCACACATCACCATGTCCAGCCGCAGAATGTGTTCTCAAGCATTGTTACAGTACAGGAGATCGGGGAGCATGGGGGGGATACTATACCACCAGGGAGTATATGACACTGGAGGGATTGCGGGGAGGGGGTGCACTAGACTACCAGGAATGCAAGTACATTACGGGCGGCTGCTGTCAACAGTTCTAACAATATTTCTGCACATGTCAGTGGCACCTGGCCAGGTGCCATGTCACTGCTGGTGATGGCCAGCTTTGCCCCGACACCTCACCTGCCACCTCCGGTGCCCCTAGTGCACACCTCCTGCCCCCGTGCTACAACACCCCACTGGTGCAACCCAGTTAGACCACCTACTGGCTGGTCTAACTGGTGCCCCTTGCTGCGTTCATGGTGGGGCTTTGAAAATCCCAAAAAAGGGGATGTTGCAGCCCCTCCATGGTGCAAGCCCCCTTGTGACTTGGCGCAATTGGTTCTTTAATGCAACCTGTGATGTAAGGGGACTTTGATACAGCTTCCCATGGACTCGATACAGGCTGCCTTAAAAAATCGCGTTAGATGCAGGTTGTGACGCAAGTCACCTCTTGCGTCAAACTCTTTGGATGCAAGTCCCTTGCATCCCTCTAACATAGAAACATAGACATAAAAACATAGACTTTGATGGCAGATAAGGACCGCTTGGCCCACCTAGTCTGCCCATTTTCCCTACCTATTGGATAAGCTGCAGATTCTAGTTAACCAACAGCCTACTTCCTCCTACCCCTCCACTGTAATTACCTTACATCTGTCCCATGCATTATTGAATTCCCCCACTGTTTTTGACCCCACAACCTCCTCAGGAAGGCAGTTCTATGTGTCCATCACCCTCTTCGTGAAAAAATATTTCCTCACATTGCCCCTGAGCCGTCGTCCCCCCCATTTTCAAATTGTGCCCCCTTGTTCTTGCACATCTCTTTTTCTGAAAGATGTTCCCCTCTTGGACTTTGTTAACTCATTCACTCCACAGGAGCTTTTGGGGTTCACCACTTCAATCAATCAATCAATCAAAATCTTTATTTAATCAGGCGAACATTTTAGTGAATATTACTTGCCAGCCAGAAATGATTAGAACTGACTGTATAGCACCACTTGTCTCCTGTATACTCATAACACTACATCCTAGGCCTACCAAAGCAAAACAATCCATAATCACCATGCCACAAACAAATGGTAATATTTATGAACCATAAGTGCTAAATACCAAGTATGCGTGGCAAAGTTGTTCAGCACAAAATTACCGTTCCAATGAGTGCTATGCAATTAATAGGCAGCAATTTTTTTTATATACTAGTCGAAAAAAACAAAGAAAAGTTTTTTTTTTCACTAAAAAACGCAACATAAGCCATTTTTGGTTGGGACATATGTAACATATCAACACCAAATTAAGCATCCATACATTAGATGTTGTCACAATAGTGCATTTGTACTAAAAAGCAATTTTTCTAGTATAAAACATGTATTTTTCCCTATTTTATTCAAGGAGCTTTGGTGATGTTTGAGGGACAAATGTCAGCCATACACACCATGCCATAAACATGTGAATAACTCCTAAAGTATACGTGATACACACAAAAGTATCAGTGGCAAAGTTGTTCAGCACAAAATTACCTTTCTGATCGTGCTATACAGTCAGTTCTAATCATTTCTGGCTGGCAAGTAATATTCACTAAAAAAATACTATCACCTGCGTAATATGGTTCAATCTCAGTTGCTTACCATCTGTATACCCCCCCCACCCAGTCGCCCCTGAAAAAAGAACTTCTAGGTCTAGTGGGCTTACCGGGTCAACAAATCTAAACAAACAAACAAAACATATGAGTGATGTCTCCAGACATTTTAAGGGTACACATGAAGTCTGTAGCTGATTTCTGTATTCGTTCTGGGACACACTGCAGTACATTTGCCACCACCTACAGGCGTGTTCTAGGAGGTAATGAGTTAATTCCCTTGAAGTACTTGAAAGTTTCTATCATGTCCCCCCTCTCCCTCCTTTCCTCAAGGGTATACATATTAAGCTCTTTTAGTCTCTCTTCCTATGGCTTTTGTTGCAGATCCTGCACCATTTTAGTTGCCTTCTTCTGGACCACCTCCATTCTGTCTTTGTCTTTGTGGAGATGGGGTCTCCGGAACTGCACACAGTACTCCAGATGGGGTCTCACCAACTGTCTGTACAGAGGGATAACAACTTCCTGTTTCTACTGGTGATGCCTCTCCCTATACATCCCAGTATCCCCCCAGCCCACCTTACTACCTTCTCACATTGCTTGCCTACCTTAAGGTCGTGTGATATGACTACTCCCAGATCCCTTTCCATTTTTGTTGTTGTTAGTACCCCTCCTCCAGTGTGTACTCTTCCCCTGGGTTTTTGTTTCCCAGGTGCATTAGTTTGCACTCCTTTGCATTGAATCTAAGCTGCCATACTTTTGACCATTCCACCAACCTTGCCAAGTCCCTTCTCATCCTTTCCACCCCCCCTTGTGTATCAACCCAGTTGCAGATCTTTGTATCGTCTGCAAAGAGGCATACTTTTCCTTCCAGCCCCTCCGCAATGTCTTCTATAAAGACATTAAAGAGGATCGGTCCCAGTACTGAACCCTGCGGTACTCCACTAGTAACCACCCTTTCTTCAGAGTGTACTCTGTGTACTATTACCCTCTGCGTCCTGTTGTCCAGCCAATTTGTTACCCAGGTTACCACCCTGGGACCCACTCCCAGGCTGGCTAACTTGTTTATTTAATCTTTTATGTGGGACTGTGTCAAATGCCTTGCTAAATTCTAGGTAGACCATATCTACAGCCCCTTCCTGGTCTACTACTTTGGTCACCCAGTCAAAGAAATCTATTAGATTCATCTTACATGACTGTCCCGCTGTGAATCCATGCTGCCTTGGGTCCTCTCTGCTCTGCTGGCCTCTAGGTACTCAACAGTTCTTTCTTTTTGAAGTGATGCCATCATTTTTAACAAGTCCATAGTTTCCTGCCTCTATCTTGCTTCCACTTTTGTGAAAGGGAATCACATGCGCTCTCCTCTAGTCCTCTGATACCATACCATCCTCCCACGATTTGTTAAAAAGGGTAGTCAGTAGTGTCACTAGGTCTCCCATTAGTTCTTTTAGAATTCTGGGATGAATCCAATCAGACCCCATTGCTTTGTCCTCCTTGAGTTTTAGGAGTTCTTTCAGGACCCTTTCTTCTGTGAATAGACTGCTGTCAACCCCCCTGACCAGAGTGCTTCTATTGTTTGGTTTAGGTACCTCCCCTTCTTCTTCTTTTGTGAATACTGACCAAATGTATTCACTCGGTGTCTCTGCCTTTTCAGTCACCCTCTGCCCACCTCCCCTCCCATTTATTAAACCTTACTATCCCTCCCTTGGTCTTTCTTTGCTCCCTGATGTACCTATAAAAGGTTTTATTCCCCCTTTTTAACTGAGTTGGCTATCTTTTCCTCGGTTTGGGCCTTTGCTATTCTGACTGCTTTAACTGATATAGTTCCCTGTCCTGCTCATTCTGTGATTCCTTATATTTCCTGAATGCCATATTTTTCTCCCTAACCTTCCCCGCCACGTCTTTTGAGAACCATAGTGTTTTTTTACTTTGTTTTGTTTTCTTTATTTGCTTCATACGAAAGGTTGTTGACTCTATGATGGCAGTTTTTATTTTTCCCCATTGTTCTTCCACTCCTCCTTCCTGCCTGTTTGCTAGTGCATTCCTTAGACACTCCCCCATTTTGCCAAAGTCAGCCCTTCTAAACTCCAGTACCCTCACTTCTGTATGGCTTGACTCCACGGTTGTGTTTATTGTGAACCACACTGTGTGGTGGTTGCTTGTTCCCAGCTGGCTATCCACTTCTAAATCTGTGATCCTCTCCTCGTCCCCGTCCCCATCCCTGTTTGAGAGTACCAGGTCCAAGATTGCTTCCTCCCGAGTGGGTTCCAACACTAGCTGTTTGAGGCATGCCCCCCGGAGGGCATCGAGAATGATCCTACTCTTGGATGTGGCTGCAGTAAATGTGCTCCATTTACCATCTGGCATATTCAGGTCCCCCATCAACAACATCTCCCCTTTTTCTGCCATTCTGAGGTTGCTGTCTATCATTTCCTTGTCCATTTCCTCCCCTGAGACAGGGGTCTGTATACAACCCCTGTGTGGATTGTGGTGCTACTACCTGTCTCCAAGGTGACCCACAATGCCTCCTCTCCTCCCCATTTACCCTTTAGTTCCATTGCTTTGATCCCTTCCCTTATGTAGAGAGCTACTACTCCTCCTCTTTTACCCTCGCTGTCCCTCCTGTAGATTGTGTACCCTGGTATGTTGATATCCCAGTCATGGTTCTTCGTGTACCATGTTTCTGTGACTGCCACGATATCCAGGTGTCCCGCTTCCATCAGGGCCACTAGCTCAGGAAGCTTGCTACCCAGACTATGGGCATTGGTACTCATTGTCCTCCATTTTATGATGGCCTTACCATTTTCTGCCCCATCCCTGCCCTTCTTTCCTTTTTCTCCATTTACCCCTGTCCTTCTCCCTATTGACCTCTGTACCTTGGTGCTTACCTTGCTGACTACCTTGTTTTGTCGGGGTTGCTTGGAATTTCCTGCTTCATATCAGTGCCTCCCCCCTTAGCTAGTTTAAAAGCTTGCCAATGAAGCATTTAAACCTATCAGCTAGGAGCCTGGTTCCCCTCCTGGACAGATGCAGAGCATTGCACCAATGTAGGCCCGCATCCCTCCAGGTGGACCCCCAATTCTCAATGAAGCCAAAACCCTGTGCTCTGCACCAGTCTTTCAACCATTCATTGAACTGCATGGTGTGGAGTACCCTAGCCTCACCCATGTCATAGACAGGCAGCACCTCTGAGAAGGTTACCATGTGTGCTACCTGTCTAAGGCCCCTTCCCAACTGCACAAATGCCTCCTGCACTGCCCGGATCCCATGCCCAGCTAGGCCATTTGTCCCAAGGTGGACAGTGATGCCTACCTCCCTCTCCAATGACGCTGCTCCTGAAATCCTGAGGATTTGCTTCCTGTCCTTGCAACCCATGGCGCCAGTCAGGCACCATACCTCCCTCTCCCCTCCCCCCCAGTTCTACCCCCCAACAACTGAGTCCATCACCAGGAGCTGTTTCCTTCCCCCATAGTGTCTCTTGCTACCCTCCTGTGGGTCTCCCTTGCAGAGGTTCCCAGCATCCTCCTTGGTCTCCACTGCGGGTGCCTCCATAGAGGAACCAGGCTCTGCCAGAATGGCATATGAGTTGTGGAGAGGTGCAGCTTGAGGGATGCACCTCTTTTCCACCATCCTCACCCTCCCTGAGCCCACTGTGGTCCAACCGCTCCTCTTTCTTGGCAACCTCTGAGGCAGCGGTGGTGGCACTGGTGTTCCTTGGGTGGGGGAACCCTTTGAAAATTGGGTCCAGTATGTCTGGTAGCTATTACTTCTGCTAGAAGGATCCATGAACTGTAGCCCTGCTGTACAGATCCAAATGTTATGGTCTTCCACTGGAATAAAGAGGTGCTTAGTCCACAATCAAAATGCTTACCAAAAATAGTCTCTGAATTTCACATGAACCAGTCTAGGACTTTGTCTGTTTATTTTCCAAAACTTAACTCAAATACAGAGGAGGAGAAACTACAAATCCTAGATTTAAAGGGAACTTTGAGTTTCTCCTGGATAGTACCAAGCAGTCCAGAACTGACAGCATGCAGCTGTTTGTTACTTATTATGAGGTAGGTCAAGGCAAATCAGGAGCTAAAAATAATCAATCAATCAATCAATCAAAATCTTTATTTTGCCAGGCAGAACATCATTGAGACAAGCTAATTTACAAGTTGGACCTGGGGCAAAGCAATTGCCAACAGGGTTAAGACATAACAAGTTGAGTGAATGTACATAACAATTACATAGTAATAATAACAACATAATAACATATAACTATTACATGTTACAATATATTTGCACCAGAACATAGCAATAGGTTCAACAGGAGGTGGTGCCATTTAAATACAATTGCATGGATATAGATATATGGACGTAAGATAATGAGCTAAAATTTATACAGTAAACATCATTGGAGGAGTCATAGTGAGCAGGAGTGGCAGTTCCTTTAGCATCAAAGTGCGAAGAAGATTGAGATGTAAGAGTCCTTTGATAAGTACTGTAGGCATGTCCTGGCAAGTGGGGTGGGAAGGGGTGGAAGGTATAGGGAGTAGGGAGGGAAGGTCAGACGAGATAGGAGAGGGTTGGACGTGATGGCCTAGGGAGGAAGGACTGTTGGAAGGGAGAACACGACAGATGCCACAGGCAATGGTTGGGGTTTAAGTCCAATGTCTGAAGCAAAGACAGATTGTGATGTTGGGACCTTGATTTGGATAATGACCAATACTATTTCTCTTTGAATTTTCTTGCTTGTTTTGCTATGGAAAGGTTGGCAAGCAACCTCTCAAAGGCCTACAGACACATTCCAATAGATCTTCATCTGCAACTATGGCAGTTCTAAGGATTATACCCCTTCAGGATGTTTATAAAGCAGCTACCGGGTCCCCAGTAAACAGCTTTACTTCCTATCACTGCCTGGACATCCTTACTAAAAAGAATGCCAGGTTATTCCAGATTCCATCACCGAGGCAACAACACAAGTCTGAGTTTGCTGCAGATTGTATTAATCACTAGTAAACCCTCTAGAAGAAACATGATTAGTAGTTTTTTCTTCTCCAACATGGTGGTATGGGAGCTGCTAGCCCAGCTCCAGTCTCTAGGATTTCCTGCACTCACCAACACAGTCAATAAGAGGAAACCCTCTGTACCCCTTCTCCTTGTTTTCCTCCACCAAGGGTGGAAGGACTCCAACCGTCTTGGTTGTGCTTGCACACCTTCCTCTCAAAGGGACAGCTTGCTATTCAAGACTAAAAAGTGGGACTCTGTGGAGAAGACTGATTTTTGAAAAGTAGGACAGTTATTTATAGTAACTTTAGATCTTCAAGAATATCTTCCCCATAGAGTTGTACTCACCCACCTATTGTCCCATCTTCTTTATGCAAGGGTTACCCAGAGATAGGACTTTCATGTGCTATGACCTTTTCTGGGCTTGGGAGCTGAGTAAGCAGATTTGTCAAGGGCTCTCCTTAATCACTCCTCCCCTCACATCCCTGGAAAGTTGAACTGCTACACTTGGGTGCAGAATGTTCTGGCTGTCTATTTTTTCTGCAGCCAGAGTGACCAAGGCACTGACTCCTAGAAGTTTTCTCAAAGGAAACGTAAACAATGTTGTTTACATTTTTAATATAATTGTAAATTTGGGCATGTTTAAAGTCTGGTTTATTACCCCTGTGTATTGTGTTGTGTTTTTGTTTAGAAATAGTCCCATTTTTTCCTTCTTTAGGGTCCCATACTAATGCAGCTTTTTATCGCCCAGTACTTTTTTTTTTTTACGTAGCAGTCCCAGAACTGAGTGACATCAGTTGAGCTGAAGACTACAGTTAAGCGCAGCACAGTGACATCAGCTCTGTTGATGTCACTGCATTCTGCTTAATTGTAGTCTTTAGCTCAAGTGATGTCAGTGGGTTCTGGAACTACTAAGTAAGCCATCAGCAGCTCTCTTTGACCATGGCCACCTGAATGCCAGTGTCTTGGGGTCACCCCCCTTAGCAAGATCACTAGCATGGTAGTGCAATACACCACCACTGGGCTATCGAGCAGCATGGGTGGCACTAATTTAAAATAAATTCCTGCTTTCCCATGATACCAGTTATACCTGTAAGAGCTGTGATTGTGTAGCTGAGTGACTTGGAGGACTCGGGAGTGCTTCCCTGGTCTATGTACCTTGATTAGGCTTTTAGGGCACTTCCATCTGCCTGTGCCTAAATCTGGGTGCGATATCCTGATTCTACAAAGCTCTAATTTTGAGCTCATTATTGAATTTTATCATTTTAAGTGTTGCGCCAAAACCGGAGCATTTCTGACGTCACTTCCGGTCGGTGAATATTTATACTAACGCTCCTACGAGTGGGAGCGGAGCAGACGTGCGGTTTCGTGTGTGGAGATGCACGCGATCTGCGTGTGTCTGCTGTGTCCGCTGGGCTCGCTGGCTCAGCAGACCATTAAAATATAAACAAGAATCAATTTCTACCGAGCACTTGACCAGGTAGCCTGTTCAGTATTATTCACTTGGAAGTGGGCATATTAAACATACTGCAAATAGCAGCGAGTGTTTGAATCTCGGTGAATTAATGTAGTGTGCTATTATTACTTGTGTTAGCTATTACAACTAGTAAGCAGGCCTACATAAATTAATCAGGAGTGGGTAGTACTTGGTTACATTTGCACTTATAATAAATATGGAAGCCCCAAACAATTTTTGTAGCTCCTGTCAAATGTATGGATGTGGAAATCAAATTAAGGACTATATTTGCAATAAATGCATCTTAGTTCAGACCCTGCAGGCAGAAATTCTTGGAACACAGGTATCACTGACCATTGACCCTGAAATTGAAGCCCTTGAGCAATTCATAGACCACATGTCTGAATCCTTGCTATCCACTAACTCTCTCTATCCAAACACAAAATTACTAGCTGTGACGTTAACTGTTCTGTTTCTGGAGACAAATATCCCCTTATGGCTAAACATGATGATGACTGGTCTATTGTTCCCCATCATAAAACTAGGAAAAGAGGAGGACAGGTTTTTAGTCAACCCCCAATATTACAGGTACAAAACAGGTTTGATAGTTTACCTATTGAAGACATTCCTCCTAACCAAAATGAGTCATTATATACATTATTAAAAAACTCCAAGAAAAGTAACATCACCTCTAATAACACATTAAAAACTACCTTGCAATCTATGACCCATTTGCCTTCTAACATAAATCCACATGTCATCCTGATGTCTTCTCCTGAACCTCTATGTCCTACTGCAAAAACCCCTGTTACAGACACTAGACAAATTCTGGTATTAAGGGATTCCATGATTAAACACATTGATCGAATAATATGCAGTCCTGACAAACTGAACCGTACCTGTTCCAGTTTCAGAGGAGCAAGAGTGGCTGACATTACTAAAATTGTTAATCAAGAAATAAAAAAAACTGCCAGTAAACCCCCTGATTTTGGTTCACATAGGTACGAATGACATAAACAGGACCAATATAAATAATATCAAGAAAGATTTTGTTGCTCTCAACAATATCTTGGTAGAAAAATATTGTACAGTCTGCTTTTCAGAGGTTATGCCAGTACCTAGAGCCACCTTGACATAACTAACAAGATCAAAGCCCTAAATGAATGGTTAAGAAAATGGTGTTACCAACAGGGAATCACATGTATTACACATTGGGAAAACTTTAATGATAAACCCCCACTCTTCTGTTGGGATGGACTGCACCTTAGCAGACGTGCCAGTGTCCTGCTGGGAAAAAGTTTTCTATCTGTAATCAATAGTCATTTAAACTAGTTCACCAGGGGGAGAATGGGAAGGTTCCCAGGTCTCTTGACAGGAACTCTACTACAGTAGCATCTTGTAATTTTTTATCATTTAATGCACAATCTCTAAACTTAACAAAAATGGCAGAATTAGAAGCCAGATGTAAATTACATAACTATGGCATTGTCTCAGTTACTGAAACTTGGTGGAATTCTGATACTGCTTGGATTAGGGAAATTCTAGGCTATAAGCTTTACCATAAAGACTGCCAAGATCAAATTGGTGGAGGGGTCTGTCTTTACATCAGAAATGACATTCCCTCCTATCAGACTCTATATGATACAAGTACAGAAAGCATCTGGGTTAACATTCATTTCCCAGGATATCCCCAAATTACTGTAGGTACCTGCTATGGGCCCCCGTCAGTGGATCATGAATACACAGAAATATTAATCAAAGATATTGCTGTAATGGCTGACAAAGGACATGTAATTATTATGGGTGATTTCAATATGCCCTCAATAAATTGGCATTCCTGTTCCAGTAATACTCAAATAGAAAATAATTTCACATCTACACTAGTTGATTTAGGATTGGAACAGCTTGTTAATGAACCCACAAGTGGTAACAACACTCTGGATCTTGTCATTACAAATGTATTTGATAACATATCCAATCTTTCTATATTGGACCCTCTTCTTGGTAATGATCATTATGCCCTTGCATATTCTTTGACCTATAAATATCAGCTACCTCGTAATTTTTCTCTATTCATCGCCATTAACAAGCAGTTAAACAATATAGCGTGGTGTGAAATTCTTTCACTTGAGGAAGCTTGGATTTATCTTAAAAACATCGTTCTGGACATGGAAAGTAGATTTGTCCCAGATTTTAAAAAATTTAACTCCAAAGGCAAGATTCACTTATGGTTTAATAAAAATATTTAAAAAAGCAATTAAAAAAAGGAACAACTATTTAAGAAACTCAAAAAATCAAATATTAACGACAAGGAAGATAAAACATTTAAATACAAACAAGCAGTTAAAAAACTAAAAAACGTAATACTTTTGTCCAAAAGAAATTTGGAATTTAGGATAGTGCATTCTAAAGATGGGTACAAGTCACTATATTCATACCTTAACGATAAGAAGAGTTCCAGACAAATTGGTCCTTTAATGATTAATAATTCTATTTTATCTGAGAATGTAGACATTGCTAATTATTGTAATAATTACTTCTGTTCAATATTTACCCCTAAGGTTACTCCAGCTTCAATTCCCACTATTGCAGTTAATAACTTGGATTATATTATTTTCCTAGACGATACTTTGATAGCACTTAAACTTCAAGCCCTGGTCCAGATAAAATTAATCTTAGGTTCTTACATGCACCATCTACAGCTTTAGCACTTCCCATAACTATTATATTCAACAAATCACTGAAAGTGGGTCTGATGCCAAATGACTGGCATAAGGCTACTGTGGTCCCTATCTTTAAGAAAGGAAATCGCTCAAATCCAGAAAACTACAGACCTATTAGTTTAACATCTGTGGTATCAAAAGTCATGGAAAAAATTGTTAAGGCATTTCTTGAAAAAGAAATGGAATTACTAAGATTGAATGATATGACACAGCATGGTTTCAAAAAAGGCCTGTCGTGCACTACAAACTTAATTACCTTTTATGAAAATATTTTAGCCAGAGTCTTGACTGTAGTATTACCCAAGACGTAATTCTTTTGGACTATAGTAAGGCCTTCGACAAAGTCTCTCATAATAGACTTGTTATTAAATTACAACTAATAGGATTTTCTGCCATTTTAGTAAATTGGATAAACAACTGGTTGACTAATAGAAGCCAGCAAGTTAAAATTCAAAACACATTATCAGTAGAAAGACATGTCACAAGTGGGGTTCCCCAGGGATCTGTGCTTGGACCCACATTATTTAACATCTTTATTTCAGATATGCAGATCAAATCTGCTAATTTCGTGTCAAAATTTACAGATGACACTAAACTTGGAGGGAGGGTTGATGCATTACCAAACAGACTCTCACTCATTTGTGATTTGAATCATATTGAAGCATGGGCTCTGGATAATGATATGCATTTTAACATTGACAAGTGTACAGTTTTACATTTTGGTTTATCAAATCCTTTACAGACTTATACCATAAACAATATTCCTCTGAAAGCATCTGCTTGTAAAAGGGATTTAGGTATATTAATTAATAATAAACTGACTTGTAGAGACTACTGTCTCAAAACAGCAAAAACTTCTAATGAATTACTTACATGTATAAAACGTACTTTTGTCACAAAAACTCAAGAATGCATTATTCTCCTATATAGAACCATATAAGACCTTATATGGATTACGGTTCTCCGTTCTGGAGCCCATACTTACTGCAAGATATTCAGGTCCTAGAGAGGGTCCAGAGAAGAGCAACTAAATTAGTTCCCCATTTAACTTCTAAAGACTATGCCTCAAGATTGAAAATCACAGGCCTATATTCACTCCAGAAAAGGAGAATTAGAGGGGATCTTTTACAACTATACAAAGTTCAACAGGCTCAAGAATTGATGCAACAATTTGGACTACAATTCAGTAATAGACATATTGTTCTCAGATTACATAATAAACAAATTAATGTAGCTAAAGCTAATACAAATAAACAATTAAACTTTTACACTTTAAGGACCCCCAGGTTATGGAATTCTCTGTCTCAAGAAATTGTGGATTCCCCCTCCTTTGATGTATTTAAATCTAGGCTTGATAAATGGCTCAGAAACACTAGGTCATGAACTAATGTACCACATATATTGTGGGTGACAATCTCGTTGGGCCTTCACCTTCTTCTTTTTTTTTTTTTTTTATTTAGTTGTTTAACCAGGTTTTGTCCCAAATACACAGAGTAAACCGAGTAAAACCTCCCAACTATCCCAATTACACCATTCCGTGAGAGGCTAATATTTGCACTTTTTCAAAACTATCATTTCTTACAACAGGAATTAGAACAGCCAGTCCAACTCCTTGCATCATCTCCACATGAGGAATGGTATCCTAGAACCTGGAATTCTTTTAAATGAAAACTGTCTTCCAGTGCTGGTCTCATGCTTCCTGCTTGTTTTTCATTTAAGTATATGAAGTTTAGTTATTATCACTGTGTATTTCCCAAAGGCCACACACAAGCAATAGAAAACAAGCTTTGTATAGTTTAAATGTAAAGTGGGCACTAAGTTCTTATTTTTATTTATTTATTTATTTTATTTAGTTTTTGTTAACCAGGTAAGTGCACTAAACAAATCCTGCATATTTTCAGACATGACCAGGGGGAAGGGGATACAGATGAATGCCAACTGACCTTGAGCCAGATTAAGATGTTGGTGGTATTTTTAGTGAATGAGGGAAATTTGGCCAGGACACTGGGGAAATTCCCCTGCTCTTTTCGATAAGTGCCATGGGATCTTTAACATCCACCTAAACTACCACCAATCCAGGCAGATGGGACCTCGGTTTAACGTCTCATCCGAAAGACAGCACTTCAGAAGTGCAGCACCCCTCTCATGCTGCACTACAGTGTCAGTACTGGGATATTAACCCAAGTGCCAGATGTGGGAACTGAACCCACAGCCCTCTGATCTCCCAGCCTCAGAGGCGAGTGTGCTACCTACTGAGTCACTGACACCAAAGACAGGACTGAGAGAATCAGCTGTACTAGTAAGCAATTGTTTGTTACGTATAAAAAGGTGTCACAAGGACACACAGGAAGTAGACAGACTGTATCCAGGTGGACAGTGTCAACATAGCTTACTTTTATACTCAAGCAGGGAAAGCACTCCTGGGGGAATCAGGGAACATTCTACAAGATGAACAGCCGCATCAGTAACTGCCAGGGGAAATGTACTCCTAGTTGAGATTTGCAAAGCTGCAACCTGGTCAACAGCGTGCACATTCACATCCTATTACTGCCTGGATATTCAGACAAGAGAGGATGGCAGGTTTCAAATTTCTGTCCAACAGAACTTTTTCCTAAATAATCCTGAAACCCTCCAACTCAGGGTACTGCTTGGAGTCTACAAGAGTTGGACTGCCTGTTCTAATTATTTTTGTAAGAAGGAAAAGTTGCTCACTATACTAACAGCTTTTCTTCTAGATGATTAGAACAGCCAATACAACTTTAAGGCATTAATTAATTTTCTTATCTTCAAAAACATATTCATCTGTAGACTTTTTTAAAATTGGGTCCCATTTCCACTGAACTCTTTGGTTAAAAGATCTGTTGAGGGAAAGTTGCTTATGAGACCAGCACAGTGAGAGGGAGTTTTCATTTAAAGGACAACTAAATGTGCTACTTCCTACCACTGATGAATGCAAAATCCGAAAATGTAGGGCTGCAGACTAAGCCCTTACCTGTCATGTAGTGCACTTCGGTTTATCCAGAAATGTATTTTAAAAGCATTTTGTGGTGTTTGAAAAATGTAAACAAAGCACCCAACCTTTCAAAATCCCCACTCCCGGTAGCAGCCTAATATGGCCATGATGTGCATATGTAATGTCATCAGAGCTGCAGAACTCCAGAGCGATCATAGGATCACTATAGGGACCTATTAAATACAATATATTACTTTTTACACCCTCAGACTGTTTATATGAGCAAACTCCTTTACTGTGCATCTTCATGCATGCACAGTAAAGGAGTTTGCCTATTTATGCAGTCTGAGGGGGTTAAAAGTAATATATTAAATAGGTCCCAATAGCAATCCTATGATCACTACGGAGCTCTGTGTCTCCAATGACATCATTATGTATGCACATCGCGGCCATCTTAGGCTGCTACAGGGATTGGGGATTTTGAAAGGCTAGGTGCTTTGTTTATGTTTTTCAAGCACCATGAAATGCTTTTAAGATACATTTCTGGATAAACGGAAGTGTACTACATGACAAGTAAGGGCTTAGTCTACAGCCCTTGGAGTTTGCGTTGGTTGCTGGTTGGAAGTAGTACATTTTGGTTATCTTTTAAAAAAGATTCCCAGTTCCTGGATACCATTCCTCATACCAAACTAATGCAGGGAGTAGTACTGGCTGTTCTAATCATCTAGAAGAAAAGCTGTTACTTGGGTGAGTAACTTTTTCTTACAGTGTACGATACATCCTGTGCAGTATTTGGTGTTACCTCTTGTTGAAAAGTATGCCTGAAGATTGTATTACATGCTTACCAGACCATTTTTATGCTTTATTTGTGTTTCATAGCCTACCAGAGAGAGCAGATTCGAGCCCTGGAACCTCTGAAGGCCATGCTGGTTACAGTTTCAGAACAGTGTGAACAGAAGATTTTAGCTCAGCGAGAGGCAGAGAGGTCAGAGATAAAGACCCTGAAACAGGAGAAGATGCAGTTACTGAAATTCATTGATAAAATAAAGGAGGAGCAAGTCTGCTTGAGGGCCCAGGTAAATTACACATTACCGATGTCGCCGTTCAGGGCAGCAATGAAATATTACACAAAATAATGGGTTAAGTTACCTTACCACTGAACAGTTGCCATATTAGCTGTAGATTGCTGCTTGCAATGTGAAGCTTATAGTCTCCATGGCACCTTGCCATGGGCTGTAAAATGATACACCACTTCACCATTACAATAAAGGCAGCAGAGTAATATTTTTTCATGCTGCCAACCAAAGTCTAAACCAAATTTCTGTAGTGATTAATTTAATCAAATCATTCTCCACAGAGCCCAATGTACACTACCTTTTAATCTTATATGGAGAACGCATCAACCTTTTTTTCCCCCCGAATGTCAGGATCAGTGCAGTACAACTCTTCATCCAGATCTGAGGGCAGGCAAACAGTTGCCTTCACAGCTGATGTCAGTACAGTAACTTGGTCAGTCAGCAGGGGGTGCATAAATGACTGGCAGTGGGCCCCCTTCTCCATCAGAAGCCAAGCACCTCACTTGTATGGCATACTTGACTTCCTGCCGGCCCTAGTGTGCACTTTTTGGGGCTAGAACACAAGTCTTTGTCTCCCCACAGGATCCGTGAGCAGACAACATTTAGCTATTTCGCTGTTTGGTTAAGAATATAAAAAGTAGCCTGCTAAGGACAGACAGCAAGCTATGAAAGCAAAACTACACCCTCATATCTTGTAAATGTTATTTGTCTCCACATCAACAGACAACTCTTTCCTGTACCTTTTGGGGATATAAATGTTTGCTTTTGTTTGTTTTCACTGTTCATGCTAGTCCCTGCAACTATCCTGGTGGTCTCCATTTTATGGTTGCTGAAATCTCATTGCCAATGACAGCTGCATTAGCATATGAGAACGTGATGTCACAGCAACCATGTATGCCATGTATCTCTATGCTGAAAGTACAAATATCCTGGAAAAAAACCCCTCTGGAAACACACACATTGAAAACAAATTAAAGGGAAAAACCCTGCATTACAACTCAGACAGTTTGCAAAGCTAACTGAAGGTAAATGTGATATTCACACCTTGCTGCAAGTTGTTTTGTTGAACTCTAATTAAGCAGACAGGCATACTGTGGAGTTTAAAGGGTGCTGACACATCTTGTTCTCATATGCTAATGCAAATGTCAGGGACAATGACATTTCAAAAACCAGAAAGTTAAGACCCTGCTGTCAATGAACGCATACTGTATACACTACTAATTCTAATTACTAATAATGTTTATAATAATTATTCAGACACTAATCATTGATTTACTAGTTACAGAAACTCTAAATGTGTTTATTTTTAGTTTTATAACATACCTTCCTGAATCCAATTGTAACCCCTAGGTGGCGCTATCCCAAGGGCTACTACCCTTGCCTGCGTGGCTAGTGGTAGGTTGAGGGGCCTAGGTTCGGTGACAGGTGCCTCCACACAAAGGTCAGGATTGGTTGTGGTCAATCTAACCAGGTCACAGCCCTCTGGGACACTGTGACCCCCTCGACTCCTACTAGTGGCCCTCCCAACACACAGAAGCAACCTTCCCAATACCCCAGATAAGCAAACCACTTACACATAAAACTAGCACTAACCCCCAGGATTGATTCCTTCAGCGTGGCTCTGGGGACCCCCTGTAAAATAAGGTTATGCAATGCACACAGCTATAATGCAATACTGTTAGCATATACTGACACCACAACCCAGGTAGATTTCAAACAAGAGAAGATCTGATTTATTAAAGGGAGCTGTAACAAGGAGGGGGAATCAGGTTAATTGGCTTAAACACATTAATAATCACAATACTGTGCATGCAGCAATAGTCCAACTCAGTCACACTCTCTGGGTACCCAGGATGGGGGAAGGGGCTAGCCAGGACCGTTGCCTGGGGTAGGCTGGCGATGCTGCTGGTTGGGGCCCTGTGATGGAAAAAGAACATGCACACACACAATTTGTAATCCAGAGCCGGAGGGCTCAGTTTGTGAAAAGGAAAACACAAAACAATCAGATGACGCACTTTGATTTAAGAAAAGTTGCAGGGAGCTACACTGATAATTACTCACGGTACCCAGGCTGAACACAGGAGGGATGATGAGTGGACTTTCTGGATTACCAAAAGAGACAGGGCCCATGCGATTTGCTTTGCCGCTGTTCTTGTTCAGGCAAGGAGCAGGGGCTGGTCCCCTGGCTGGTCCCTCGTCGATGGATCTTCTCTGTGCAGCAGGATAGGGAGACAAGGCCCTCGTGGCAGGGCCTATCTGCATTAGGCAACAGTGGATTTAGTCCGTAATCAGCTGGGAATAGCCTCCAGCAACTAGCACACAGTTCACAACAAGGGGGATTAGATCGCGATCCCCATCCAGCACATAGCACATTCATATGTACAAGCCAGCAGCACAGACAAACTAGAGTGCGCTTCTTTTCCAGTTCACAGTACATTTATATACCAGAAATCTACCTGTACCAGGCCAAATGCCCCCCAGTCATGATCGCAAGTCTCTGCACACACTGGGAGCTCAGAACTGACTGCAAGTCCTGTCAGGCCCATCGCATTCAGGAAATTCCTCGGTCTTCTACAGGTTAAGCCTGGTCCCAAATCAGCAGTTTGCTTTGTTCTCACAGAATTCGGATTTAATCCGAAAGAAAGTCCTATTCTGTCTCTCAGGGCAGAAATCAGGCTAGCAGGCCAGAAGTCAGGCCTTCCACGATTCTCCCACGCGAAGTACAGTGCAAAACAGCTACCCGAGCTCTGCGAGCTGCTTCTCTCTCTCAGCTTCCCACACAGATCTGGCTTGCCAGCAGACAGCTCAGGGGCTTTCACTTAGATTGAAAAGATTCGGTAGGTTGGTTCAGGTGTCAGTCACAAAAGCCTCCTTCTATAGGTGCAAAAAGGCGCCAACAGTCCAAAAACTACAATTCCTAGAGTCTCACTCCACACAGCCCCATCTCAGCAGGCTCCATTTGAGAGTCCCAAGTACTGATTGATCCCATTCGGCAGTCCAGGACCAAAATGGTGGAGTTACACAGAACAGTCTCTGTTGCAAATAAGGCAGGTTAGAACAAACTACATTTTTATTACTATTTAAATGATCTACCAGCAATCAGTTACATCTTTCAATAGGGCTCACTCTGCAAATTTAGCGATGGCAGAAATGGAGAGATTATTCAGCAGCCTGGGAGGGACTTGGGCATAGAAACACACAGTCCCCCCATTCAAACTAATTACAACTGAAGGCAGACAGCCCTTAAAGAGATAGTACATGGAGGCTTTAAAAGCACTCACAGGCAAGACCATTTAAATGGCTTTAACGCTGAACACCATCCAGACTGTGAGCAATTAGGCAAGCTCTGGGAAGACTTCTGGGAACCCCCATTTATAGGGGGAGTTACACCCGTCCTGGCCTGGAAAAACTTGGCGTCCGCGTCAAGACTGTACCGTCATCATAGTTTCAGATGAAAATTATACTATGCATTTATACCATTAACATGTTATACCAATCACATTTTATACATCAGTCAACATACTTAACCATTACTATACATATTATCTAGGTTTCATGTTACTATACCCATTCTGAGTTACATCAGACACATTTCACATAGGTAGTTCACACATACTACTACTGTACAGCTTCAGGTTATCACTTCCTGCACATTGAACAATGATAATGGGGGTCCTTCCCTATCAGCCACCTTGGGGCTAGATGGGACAGGGGCTCCATACCTGGAGGGCAGAACAATTAACCAGGAGTTTGCACTTATGCTCAGTTTGGGCAGTGAGCACTGGGACACATACACCCATATATGGACCACATTGAGAGGCAAATCCACAGGCCTCCCAGGGGAATCATAGCTGAGGCACACTACTGGTTTTACAGCTCGACCAGTCTTCCTGGGGGAAACAGTCACAGTCTCTGTACCTTTAGCTTCCCTGTCTGCACTCTCCATACTTGCAATGGGAGTCTCTATCTGGGCAGAAAAGTTCAGACTTGAGGCACTCTCAGCCCCTGGACCTGCAAATCCTGGTTCCACAGCACTTTGCTCACTTGAAAGGCACTCCGGCACTGGAAGGGAATGGTCATCACAGTCAAAATACCCTTCCTGTTTTGGCATGTCACCAGCTGGTCTCGGCTCATCTGTCTCTTCCTCAGGCAACTCAAACAGCTCCACCATACGAAGTGACTCAATATCCTCAGACTTGACACTCTGCATCTCACTCTCAGGGAGCATTGGCTCCAAGGATAAAGCTGGGGGATTAGGCAGTCTAGAAGGCCCAGCTTCATCCTCATAATTGACCAGGGGGTTACCTTGAAACAACTGACTTAGTTCATAAGAAGGGTAGTAGCCATAGTTGCACTCATTCTTATCCGAAGTGGACGGACAGTCATTATCAATGGGGGTTTGCTGTGGAGGAAACCTTAAGTCAGTAACTGCAAGGGCAGGCTTTCTCTGTCTTTGTCTTGCAGCAGCACGTGTCACCGGTCCAGGGGGAGCAATCTCTGGGGGCTCAGATTCAATCATTATTTGACCAATGGGCAACAAATAGTTATGGTGCATTGTCTTGACATTTTTTGAGTTGTTTTCAGGTCGCACTTTATTCACTGGCAAGTCATTTAATTTGCCTACTACGAGAGGGAGATGGTGCCACCGGTCAGCAATTTTGTGTTTGCCATGCAGTCCCAGATTCCACAACAATACACGGTCTCCCACTTGGTGCTCTTGAGCCTTTACTTTTTTGTCATATCTTTCTTTGTTAGCCAAATTTCTCTTTGTAGCCATGGTCTGAGCTAGTTGGTATGCATGATTCAATTGAGCTTTTAACTTTTGCGCATATTGTAGGTAATTGTCATCGGGAGAGACCCCGAAACACACAGACACTGGCAGCTGAGCCTCTCTTCCAAACATAAGACGGTAGGGGGAGAACCAAGTAGCATAATTTCTGGTGCAGTTGTAAGCATGTACCAAGGTGCTAATTTGCTGGCTCCTATTGGATTTGTCTTTCGGGTGGAGAATGCCTAGCATGTCAAGCAGGGTGCGGTTAAAACGTTCTGGCTGTGGATCCCCCTCTGGGTGGTAAGGGGTCATTCTAGACTTCCACACTCTCCACAGAGAGAGCAAGTCCTTGATTAAGCAGCTCGCTCAGGCTCCAAGCTCAGAAAGTCAATACAAACCAACTCCATGGGGGCGCTGGTGGTGATGTTAACAAGGGGTGCAGCCCTCTGGGGCAAAGCCTTTCTCTGCAGGCAATGACTGCAAGTCCGTATATGATGCTCAACATCGGCCCCCATCTTAGGCTAGTAGAATCTAGACCGCACTAGATCAAGGGTTCGGTCTATACCGAGGTGACCATGTGGTTGTGTAGGGGCCTCAGTACCAAGTCTCTGAAAGCGGTGGGCTAAACAGCTGTTGCTTGTCTACTTGGCCTCCCCGGCTAATGTTTCTCTGTACAGCAACTGGTCAATTAACTTCAATTTAGGGCCTTCTTTGTACAACAGTGCAGTTCTCAAGTCAGAAGAGCGCAACTCAGACATCTTTCCCTGCGTAAAGAGCTTCAAGTGCTGGTCTGATCATAGGATCTCGGGATCGAGCCCGCTGGAGACTGTCATTATCAAGCTAAGGCAGTACACTAATATCTAATGCAGGAAAGTGGCAGTAAGCAGCAGGTATACAATTGTCAGAGAGACCCAAGCAATCTACTACACAGTCCACTGCGTCTGTGGACATTTGTTCCTCCTTGTCAAACTTCTGGCATAGCGCTCGAATATCAGGTTCTGACAATCTGACCCAATCACTTCTGGAAACAGGCCTCCGGGAGAGGGCACAAGCATCTACATGATTCAGGCCTGCTCTGTATTCAACAGCATAATTATAGGTAGACAGCACAGAAAGCCACTTATGGCCGGTGGCATCCAATTTGGCTGAAGTCTGCACATAGGTCAAAGGATTATTATCTGTCTTTACCAGTATCTTTGCCCCATACAAGTATTCATGGAATTGGTCAACAATGGCCCACTTCAACGCCAGAACTCCAATTTATGCACAGGATAGTTTTTTTCAGATGGGGTCAGACTTCTGCTGGCAAAGGCCACTGATCTCAGGCCATTCTCATGCTCTTGATATAACACAGCCCCAAACCTTGTAGGCTAGCATCGGTATGTAATACACAGGATTTTGCCAGATCAGCATAAGCAAGGACAAGAGCATGGGTGAGTTGGTATATGATTTCATGAAAAGCAGTTTCACAATCAGGTGTCCAGCGTGATCCAAAAGATTCATTTGGGCGGAAATATACTCTCTCTTTCGGTGGAGGCCACTCTCTTGTACTTTTTGTTCGTGGGAGGATAACCTTGGGTAAGTTTCAGAAGTGGGTGAATCACCCTTGAATAGTCCTTTATGAACCGCTTGTAATAACCACAAAATCCTAGGAATCGTTGTAATTCTTTTAGGTTGTGGGAATGGGGCCAGGTGGGCAAGGCCTCAACTTTGCTAGGAACAGTCTCTATCCCCTTGGTGGACACTATGTGCCCCAGATATTTTACTGATGTCTGAAAGAACTGGCATTTGTTGATGGACAACTTCAGGCCGAAATCTTCCAGTTGGTCCAACACTTTAAACAGTTGGCGTTCATGTTCCTCCAACGAATTTCCAAACACTATAACATCGTCTAGGTATACCAGGCACTCCCACAAATTCAAGTCCCCCACTGCACGCTCCATTAACCATTGAAAAGTGGCTTGGGCACCCGAGATCCCTTGGGGCATCCTCATAAATTCATAGAACCCAAGTGGACATATAAAGGCTGTCTTCTCACAATCTTCTGGGACCATGGGGATCTGGTAGTACCCACTGCGAAGATCCAACACTGAGAACCACTTGTTACCATTCAGACAGTCTAAAGCAACCTGAATACAAGGCATGGTGTATTGATCGGGGATGGTCCGCCTGTTGAGGGTCTGATAATCCACACACATTCTTACTGTTCCATTCTTTTCCCTCACCACTACAATAGGTGAAGCATAAGGGCTTCTGGATTCCTGTATCACACCAACCGCAAGCATCTCCTGCAAGTGTCTTCTTACATCATCTATATCTGCAGGTGCGAGGTGCCGAGACCTCTCATGGAATGGCCGTTCATCATGCAGGTGTATATGGTGCTCAGCTGCTTGTACACGTCCCACATCCCATTCCTTTACTGAAAACACCTGATCTCTCTGAGCGAGTCTCTGGCTGATTCTAGTCTTCCATTCAGATGGCAACGGGGAGTCACTGAAATCAAACAAGTAAAGCGTCACTGTCATTCTCCCCCGAGTACTTGTTACTGGGTAGCACCGCAGTGTCTGAGCAGTGTACGGTAGCCAGGGTGCAGCCTCTGTTCACCTGAATTTCTCTATCTGACACATTGTGAACCTGGACTATTACTCATTGAGCATAGGCATGAGCCCGAGTGGGTAAGATACTGGGCTTAACCAGCAATCCTTCTGGCAATTTTCCATCGCCTGGAGCATCCAGCATGAGTATCTTGTTCTTGACATCCTTTCGTAAGCGGACCTCCCCTTGTAAGATGCACTGAGCACTGGGGGCCAGGATCATGGACTCAGGATCCTTCTTCCATACAACCACAACTGGTTCATCCGCATCCACCTCTTCGGCATTCTTCCGTGACTCATAAGCCTTCTTGATCATGGCAGGAATCCTCAAAGCTCTACCAGTCTGCTGCCCCTGTTTCTCGTAGCATAGTTGTGCCAACCACCCGAACAGATGAGCATTTGTCCCAATTATCAAAGGAACCCCATTGTACAGTCCAGTAGGGGGACACAATAGGGCCAAAGTCTCCGCTTGCTCTGCCACTCCAGCCACCGAGGTGGGGAAAGACAACCAAATTCGGATGTATCCAGAGTAGGGATACATCTTTTCACTTAACCCCCAGACATGCAGTCCTTCCAAAGGCTGTAAGGGCACATCAGGCAAGTGCTTCTTGTACCAGTCTTGAAACATTATAGTTACTTGGGAGCTACTGTCAAGCACAGCCCTAGTAGACACTCCATTCACTTTCACTGTCGTCTCCATGGAGGGACCCACCACCTTGGTCCATTCTAGAGGGACAGCAGCAGAGGCCCAGACAGACGATTTAGCCATAAAGAAATTTGAGTTAGGGTTTCTCTGACCCTCACTGCGGTCATTTTGTGCACTCCTTGACCACTGATTCATTTTCTGAAACTCTCTACGAAGCCGGCTCACCACTCTCTCTAAGTCTTTCTGGGACCGGCATTCCCTCATCATATGGCCATCTTTTCCACAGTTGTAACACATGATAGGCTCCTGGGTCATCCTAGGAGAGAACATATCCTGAGGAACTGAAATATTGTCAATGGGTTGGGGTCCATTATTTGCTGGCAACGGTGAGAGGGGTGTAACGTGTCTCAGTAGTTCCTTCACAGTGGCAGTCAATTCTTTGATCTCACTCTGAGGGCTATCCTTATTATAGGATGCTTGAGGGTGCACCCCCACCCCTATGGCAGCCACAGCCTGAGCAGCATCAGAATCTGGTCCCATGGGGGAAATTCTTGCAGGGGAGCCTACCTTCAACTTTTGGACCTCCTTCAGTAGTTCATCTTTCCAAAATTGGACCAAGGGTGGGAAGTCCTTTTCCTTCTCAGAGTACTCACTAACTGCCGATCTTTGCCCCTGAACCTCACCTGGCAGATCACCCTCAGTCACTCGTGCAGTAGCAGCAGCGGTTGGTGCAATTTCCCCCCGGGGTAGCCTTTTCTCAATCCCCCAAATTTCTCTCATTAGCTCACCATAGGAGGGTGGCAATTCCAGTCGGTTGGCCAGGTGTAACTGAAGCAACAACAGTTCTGAAAATGGGGCAGACTTAAGGATCCAGTTCACCCTGGTTCTGTCTAATTCAGTCGCTGGCAAACTACCCTTTCTGAGGCATTCTTGCAGCAATTTTTCAAGACGAGGTACATACACAGACAGCAACTCCCCTTGGTACTGCTGTGCATTTCTTACCCTCCACCACAGGTCCTCATCTGAATCCGGGCTCCCATACACATTCTCCAATGCCTCAAGATAGTCCTGTGCAGTCGCTTCAGTGTTATTATCCCGTTTGGCACGGATGGTAGCCAGGGCAGGACCTCGGAGGCTGTCACTTAACCTCTTTTGCTTCTTTGCTTCCGAGCATTGCCATTCCAGTACTAGAGGGGCAACATAGTCTATCCAGGTCTCCCAGTCATCCTCCCTCTGGGGGGTGGGGAGGGTGCCCAAGAAGATTCTCAACCTTTGGTAAGAATCGTGACTAATTTCAGGTACAGACATAGGGGCCAGCATTGGCACGGGCACAGAAGGAGGGGCAATAATGGGTGCTGGAGCAGGAGGGGGTGTTGGGGGAGGAACACCCCCAGGTGGAAGGAATAGTTTCTTTAAGTCCTCCACAGTTTTTCCTTCCTTCAGCAACAACTTAGCAAATTTCTCCTCAAAAGTCTCAGATAGTGGGGGAGCCTCATCCTCCCCGCGGTCTTTACTGTCTTTAGTTATCACTCTCTAGGCAGTGAGGGCTCCTTCAGGGGTAATAGTCTGTGGAACTTTGGAACTATCTACTGGGTCCTTACGCTCTACTAAGGCCATGAAACTTTGGACAAGCAGATTAGCCTGTCAACCCACCACTACAGGGTTTTGTAAATATTCAACCTTGGAAAGTACTCCCTCTACAGTGTCCTTACTGGTACCCAAGGGAATATCCAGGATAAACATAGCATTTTGGGGGTCGATCTCCTGCCCAGTACACCACCCCACCAACTGGTGTACAGCCACTTCTGTTGGGGTTGCCATTTATTTTTAACAGCAATTCATAAGTTTGGCCACTAGTGGACGCTAATCCCAGTGGTGCCTCCAAGATGTAACTCCTAGGTGGCACTATCCCAAGGGCTACTACCCCCACCTGCGTGGCTAGTGGCAGGTTGAGGGGCCTAGGTTCGATGACGGGTGATTCCACCCAAAGGTCAGGGTTGGTTGTGGTCAGTCTAACCAGGTCACAGCCCTCTGGGACACTGTGACCTCCCTCGACTCCCACTAGTGGCCCTCCCGACACACAGAAGCAACCTTCCCAATACCCCAGATATGCAAGCCACTTACACATAAAACTAGCACTTACCTCCAGGACTGATACTTTCAGCGTGGCTCTGGGGACCCCCTGTAAAATAAGGTTATGCAACGCACACAGCTATAATGCAACACTGTTAGCATACACTGACACCACAAGCCAGGTAGATTTCAAACAAGAGAAGATCTGATTTATTAAGGGGAGCTGTAACAAGGAGGGGAAAATCTGGTTAATTGGCTTAAACACATTAATAATCACAATACTGTGCATGCAACAATAGTCCAACTCAGTCACACTCTCTGGGTACCCAGGATGGAGGAAGGGGCTAGCCAGGACCATTACCCGGGGTAGGCCGGCAATGCATCGCATTGGGGCCCTGTGATGGAAAAAGAACATGCACACACACGGTTTGTAATCCAGAGCCGGAGGGCTCAGTTCGTGAAAAGGAAAACACAAAACAATCAGATGACGCACTTTGATTTAAGAAAAGTTGCCGGGAGCTACCCTGATAATTACTCACGGTACCCATGCTGAACACGGGAGGGATGATGAGTGGACTTTCTGGATTGCGAGAAGAGATAGGGCCCATGCGATTTGCTTTGCCGCTGTTCTTGTTCAGGCAAGGAGCAGGGGCTGGTCTCCTGGCTGGTCCCTCGTCAATAGATCTTCTCTGTGCAGCAGGGTAGGGAGACAAGGCCCTCATGGCATGGCCTATCTGCATTAGGCAGTGGATTTAGTCCGTAATCCGCTGGGAACAGCCTCCAGCAACTAGCACACAGTTCACAACAAGGGGGATTGGATCGCAATCGCCATCCAGCACATAGCACATTCATATGTTCAAGCCAGCAGCACAGACAAACTAGAGTGCGCTTCTTTTCCAGTTCACAGTACATTTATATGCCAGAATTCTACCTGTACCAGGCCAAATGCTCCCCAGTCACGATCGCAAGTCTCTGCACACACTGGGAGCTCAGAATTGACTGTAAGTCCTGTCAGGCCGATCGCATTCAGCAAATTCTTCATTCTTGTACAGGTTAAGTCTGGTCCCAAATCAGCAGTTTGCTTTGTTCTCACAGAATTCGGATTTAGTCTGAAAGAAAGTCCTTTTCTCCCTCTCAGGGCAGAAATCAGGCTAGCAGGCCAGAAGTCAGGCCTTCCACGATTATCCCATGTGAACTACGGCACAAAACAGCTGCCCGAGTTCTTCAAGTTGCTTCTCTCTCAGCTTCCCACACAGATCTGGCTTGCCAGCAGACAGCCCAAGGGCTTTCACTTAGATTGAAAAGATTCAGTTGGTCGGCTCAGGTGTCAGTCACAACAGGCTCCCTCTATTGGTGCAAAAAGGCATCAACAGTCCAAAAACTACAATTCCCATAGTCTCACTCAACACAGCCCCAATTCAGCAGGCTCTATTTGAGAGTCCCAAGTACTGACTGGTCCCATTCGGCAGTCCAGTACCAAAATGGCTGAGCTACACAGAACAGTCTCTGCTGCAAATAAGGCAGGCTAGAACAAACTATACATTTTTACTACTATTTAAACAATCTAACAGCAATCAGTTACATCTTTCAAAAGGGCTCACTCTGCATATTTAGCGATGGCAGAAACAGAGCGAGTATTCAGCAGCCCAGGCGAGACTCGGGCATAGAAACACACAGTCCCTCCATTCAAACTAATTATGACTGCAGGCAGGCAGCCCTTAAAGAGACAGTACATGGAGGCTTTAAAAGCATTCACAAGCAAGACCAACTATAGCGGCTTTTAACATGAACACCATCAGACTGAGCAATTAGGCAAGCTCTGGGAAGACTTCTAGGAACCCTCATTTATATGGGGGTTACACCATCATGGTCTTCTAGGTCCTCATGCAAACACCTTGGGAATAACTCGCCATGGCCCTCATGTTTATTAACAACATGTTTGCAAACGCTGGTCCATTTAACTCTTACTAACGCTCCTTCACTATTGGTCGACACAGCAGGGAAGTAAATGTGATTCGAAATAGATGAGGCCCAAGGTCCAAGATCTAAACAGGATGTTAGCTGTGATTTGCTTTCAGTCTCCTTTTTCATTCCTGTTGTTGTGCAGAATTAGAAATATTTTATTTACACAACGCCATATCATATTTAAAAAGAGATAAGGGGCAATCAGAATAAAGCACTGCATTTGTTACATAAAATATTGTTAATATGGTAACTGCATATTATCATACGAACATATAAAGAAGCCATCAGAAGAAGGCCATTTGGTCTATCAAGTCTGCTCGTATTGCAGGGTCCACAGCTTGAGCTAATGTCCCTGCCCTCCCTCTGCACTCCTCCCATCCTCCCTATCCATGATCCTTACCTTCTCCCTATGTTTATCCCAGCCTGTCTTAAAGCTGCCCACTGTCTTCAACGAGATGACCTCTTCCGACAACGCATTCCAAGTGTTCACCACCCTCTCTGTGAAGAAGTGCTTCCTGACCTCCCTCCTAAACCTCTCACCCTACAGCTTAAGACCGTGCTCCCTCGTGTTATGGTTGCCACTCAGCTTAAAGAGACTCTCCTTATCAACCTTATTTATCCCTTTCAAGTACTCGAAGGTCCCAGTCATGTCCCCTGTCTCTTGCTCTCTCTCTCTCTCTCCTGTCTTCCAGGGAGTACATGTTCAGTGCCCTCAACCTCTCCTCGTATGCCTTACCCTTCTGATCCGCTATCATCTTTGTAGCCCTCCTCTGAACCTTCTCTGTCAGGTTAGTGTCCTTTTTGAGGTGTGGGTACTAGTATTGAACTCCATACTCTAGATGCGGCCTTGCCAGTGACCTGTACAAGGGCAGTATAACCTCCTCTCTCCTACTACTGATCCTCTTAGATATGCATCCCAACATCTGATGTGTCTTCGCTGCTGCTTTCTTGCACTGCGTGGAGTGCTTCAGGTCACTAGTGATCATCACTTCCAGGTCCTTCTCCTCCTCTGATGCAGATACTTGGACTCCACCCAGGTAGTACTCTGTCCTGGGTTTCTTGGCTCCATTATGCATGACTTTGTATTTCTTGGCATTGAAGCCAAGCTGCCAGATTCTGGACCATCTCCCCAGCTTTTCCAGATCTTCCTCTAAGTCCTGTATCTCTTCAGCTGTGTCCACTCTTCCGAAGAGCTTGGTGTTATCCGCAGATAGGCACATTTTGCCCTTAATGCCATCCTCAGTGTCATTGATGAAGATATTGAACAACACCGGCCCAAGCACCGAGCCCTGCAGGACCCCACTGGTTACCTCTCTGGTGCCAGATAACTCTCCCCCCACAACCACCCTCTGAGTTCTGTCCCTCAGCCAGTTTTCCACCCATTGGGCCACCTTTTCCCCAACCCCGAGATCCACCAACTTCCTGATCAACCTTTTGTGGGTCACAGAGTCAAAGTCCTTGCTGAAATCAAGATAGAGGATGTCTACCACTTGACCTCTGTCTACTGTCTTAGTGACACAGTCAAAGAAGTCAATCAGATTCGTTTGACACAATCTTCCCCCCATGAACCCATGCTGCCTCACATCCTGGAGACCAAGCTTCTCTAGATATTCCACCAACCTTTCCTTTAGTATGGTCTCCATGAGCTTGCCCACAATGGGGATCAGACTGACTAGTCTGTAATTCCCTAGATCATCCTTGGGACCGCTTTTGTGGATGGGCACCACATATGTTGTTCTCCAGTCCTGCGGCACCATGCCTGACTCCAGTGAACTATCAAATAGGTCTGCCAGTGGTCCTGCCAGCTCCTCAGCCAGTTCCTTTAGTACCCTTGGATGAAATTGTCTGGAAGTCTCTGGAGACAGGGGTCTTTCCAGAACCCCTAAAGGAGGCGGTCATTCAACCACTTCTTAAGAAATCCTCCTTGGACCCGGCCTGTACAGCTAACTACCGATCTATCGCTAACCTGCCATTTGTTGGTAAGGTTATTGAAAAGATGGTAGCGTTGCAACTGGATGATCACCTTACAACTCAGAAGATCTATGATACTCTCCAGTCCAGATTTAGGAAGAAGCATAGCACAGAGACTGCACTTGTCCGAGTATTGAATGACCTCCTAATGGCTAGAGATCGAGAGGCGTGTACCATTCTGGTCCTTCTCGATCTCTGTGCAGCATTTGACACTGTAGACCATGGTGTGCTGCTGGAGCATCTGTGGTTGCTTTGTGGTCTGTCTGGTACAGTCCTCAAATGGTTCCATTCTTTCCTTGAGGACAGGATTCAGAGAGTTACCACCGGAATTTATTCCTCTGGTACTTACTCCCTGTCCTGCGGGGTGCCACAGGGTTCCATCTTGGCCCCCATGCTGTTTGCAGTGTACTTGCTGCCATTGGGAGATATCATCAGGCAATACAGTTTGAGCTTTCACTGCTATGCAGATGATACTCAACTGTATATGTCCTTTTTGCCCAGACAGGATGCAGCACTCTCTGTGCTAAATAACTGCCTTAACGAGATCAGAACCCGGATGAGTACTAGTTGGCTGAGACTGAATCTGGATAAGACTGAAGTGCTGGTTGTGAACCCTGGTCGTCCGGTGGTGGGTATAGGAGCTGGCCAGGCATCAGGTATTTTGATCGACGGCATACAGCTCAATACCTCAGACCAAGTGCATAACCTCAGTGTTATTTTTGACAATGGCCTGACACTAAGATCTCAGGCGTCGGCTGTTGTCAAATCCTCTTTTTATCATCTGAGGAATATTGCCCGGGTGAAACACTTGGTTTCTCTGAATGATCTTCCAACACTGGTCCACGCCTTCATCACTACCTGCCTTGATTACTGCAATTCTCTCTACCTAGGGCTTCCGGGAGTTGATATCCGCTGCTTGCAGCTAGTGCAGAATGTGGCAGCCTGGCTTTTGACTGGGACTTCTTGGTCCAGTCATAGTACTACTGTGCTCTGCGAACTGCACAGGCTGCCTATTCAGTGGCGGATCACCTTTAAGGTTAGCTTGCTAACCTTCAAAGCCCTACATGATCAGGGACCCGGTTACCTGCAAGACCTCTTGGTACCCTACTGCCCCTCCCGTCCTCTCTGATCCACCGAAGAAGGATTGCTAGAGATTCCCAGGGTACGTCTAACAACATCAGGTGCCCATGCTTTCGCTTTTACGGCTCCAAACCAGTGGAATTCTCTACCTTGCCGGCTAAGAGAATGCCTGACCATCGATTAGATTTAACACTGAGTTAAGAACGTAATTAATTAACCTGGCCTTCCCTAATGTCTAATGTATTTTATGCGTGGCTCAGTTGGTAGCACATCCACCTCTGGACCAGAAGGTCATGGGTTCTCATCCCACACTGGGTTTGGACCTGCACCTACAAATCGCTGGCATCCGAGTGCAGTATTGGGGGTTGCTGTACTGCTGGGGTGTGCCGTCCTTCAGATGAGACATTAAAAACTGAGGTCCCTTCTGCCCATCCTGGTGTTGTCCTTGTGGGTATCCAGGTGGAAGTAAAAGAACCCAGGGCACTCTTCGCAAAAGAGCAGGGAGCATTCCCGGTGTCCTGGCCAACATTCCCCTTCCTATAAACTGGTTCATGCAATTATCCAGGCTGTGTGTGGGTGATGATGTGCAATATGGCCACCACCACACATTCAGTCACTTCACTACCAGTCTAGCATTGCTTATAAAGCGCTTTGGGATACTGTGTATGAAAAGCGCTATATAAATGCTGATTCTTCTTATTATTATTATTTTCTTGTTTTAATGTTATATTTGTATTTGGTTGTATGTGCAGCACCTTGGTTTTTGAAAGGCGCTATAAAAACAAAGTTTGATTGATTGATACTCTGTCCGGGCCTGGTGATTTCTCCACCTTCAGTGCCAGCAGCCCCTCCCTCACTTTATACTCCTTTATCACTGCATCTGTGTTCCCCTCCACCCCGTTCCTCTTTTCCCTCCTGAAGCACTGCTCCGTCCTCCTCCCCGGTGAAGACGGAACAGAGGTATTCATTAAGTATCTTTGCTTTTCTCCCCATTATCCTCCATCCACTCCACCTCTTTCTTAAGCCTAACAATCCCTTCCTTCTTGTCCCTTTTCTCACTTATATAGCGAAAGAAAGCATTCTCCCTCTTCTTAATCCCTTCCGCTATCTGCAGCTCCTTCTGTGCCTTTGCTCGCTGGACTTTCCTACTTGCCTCACTAGCCAACCTTAGGTACTTTTCCCTATCCACCTCTCTCAAGGTCATCCTGAATTTTCTATAGGCCAACCTCTTTTCCCTTACTGCCTGGGGAACCCCAGAACTGAACCAACTGGGCGCTTTGGCCCTTGTGTTCTTCCCCCTCTTTATCAAATGTGAATGAAAATCCAGAAACTTGATTGGCTGAGCAGCTTGGAACCCACTGCTGGTATCCCACTACAACAGCACTGGAAGAATAACCAGCAGACTCTTCTCAATGAAATCAATAGTTACACATCCTTGACTGCCATCACAAATTTGTCTGTCACCGTGAATCACTAAAGATCTTTGGCAAGAACCTAATAATAAAACTGCCCTACAGTTAAAAACATTATACTTAAATTAAGCAATAATAATGCATGATAGGGCATGAGTTGTTGTGGGATCTACACATACCTAGTGTGGTGCGTCACAAGGGTCCAGCTGAGTGACTTTAACCACACATGAAGTGTGTAAATCCCACTACTACACATACCCTGAAGCGCACTGCATTATTGTAATTATAATTAATGAGTCATATTTTTTCCCATAGGAAAAACTGTGGCCTTGATATTCAAATGAGTTGCACATGGCGCAACAGGGATGCACCATGTGCAACCCACCAGTGCGCCCCACCGCGATATTGAAAGAGGCAAGTTGTCATGTGCATCTTCTGATGCACCAGGACGTAACAGAAATGTATGTGGCGCAAGTGCAGGGGGCATGCCCATGCATATGCGGCATATCCCGATATTCAGCCCGGGATGTGCAGTGCATGTGCTGGCACAAACCCGCCTTGAACCACTCAGGGGGGGGCGCAAAGATGTGCCTGGTAATTTGGCAGCCACCAGCCCTGGGTGGCCACCCGCCCACCCAGAACACTGAACCCAAGCCCACTGTCCTGGGAGTGTTGTGCCCGCCCCCCGCCCCATCGCCCCATCATGGGCGACTGTACATTGAATACCCTGGTGGTCCAGTGGAACCCCCTTGCCTGGTCATGGGCATATGTAATAATGATCCCTGGCAGTCCAGCACCAGATCACGGGCATATGTATATATATTCCCTGGTGGACCTGTAGAAGGTTCCCCCATTGCCCGATCACAGGCATATGTGAAAATAACATCCCTGGTGGTCCAGTGGAATCCTCACCCCCATTGCCTGATCATGGACGGACATGGCAATGGTAGCCCTGGTGGTCCAGTGGCTCCCCCTTCCCACCCACTGAGGTCCCCACCACCCAGCACCCCCAGTTAGCGGCAGCACCCCACGCCAGATGCCTCCTGGCCACCCGCCAACTGACAGCGTACAGTACGGTCTGTACACCTATTGGTCCACCGCGTGGACCAATGGGCATGCAGATGATACTGTACTGCCCAGGCCCGATATGTGAATGAATGCATTCATAATGGTCTCGTTTGCATGCTCAGTGCTGAATATCACGGTTGGTGCACCTAGAGCAACTGCACTTGTGTTGGTGCATCCCCCTGTTCCCGTCCTGTCACTTGTGCTGGCGCAGTGCCACTGCACCGTGCGCAGTGTGTGTGCCATCAGTGCTATATTCAACGGTACTGTGTCATGGTGCGGCACCACTGAATATCGCTTGGTCCATGCCCTGGCGCAGCCCAGTTGCGCTGCGCCTGGGCTTGTGCACCTGCCTGGTGCAGTTTGAATATCCAGGCCTGTGTGTAAATTACTGTTATAAATGAATCTTTATTAAGGCAATCACGTGCCACCTTCCTATGACAAAAAACATGATCCAGAGCAGTGTCTCGCGCCCACTGAAGCCGTCTCTCCCTTTCACACACTGACCACACAAAGCACTCACCTCAGAGCCGCTCTGATGAATGCAAGTAACATTAACAGAAAATACTAAATGTTTTGAAGTCTTTCCTGTCCTCTTTAGAAAAAGAAAATTCACACATTCCCTTAGAGCACCTTCTCTCCTTTTTTTCTTGTCATCTCCCCTCCATCTGCAGGTCACATGCTACAGTAACCACAGAGACCAGAACTTCCCTGACAACTGCCATATCAACGACACTCGAAGCAAACCAGGAAGAAGGTTCAATTCAAAAGCATACTTTCAGTTCTTTTAAAACTTAAGTTTTTAAACTTCAGTTCGTGAATTATTTCTGCTGTTCCAACCATTGTTTGCCCTCAGTAAAAGAAGGAAACTGCTTCAAAGCGGTAAGACTACGTCGAGTTCTTAACGCACAGTGGGACATATATTACATAATTGTTGAGGCAAATAAATACGACCCAACAATTATATAAAATAAAAAATAAGTTGGTGTGTGTAAACTTGAAGTTTACACACACCCTTGGGGTTAGATGCTATTCATAAACCCCTTGGGTGTGTGTAAACTTCTCGTTATACACACCGATCCATACTTTATTCTATTTATAAAATGAATCTGTTATTAAAGATAAAAATTAATTAGGTTTAGATAAAGTAAACATTTGATTACTGGGATCTTTACCAATTGTCTGTTGCAGGATTTACACACAGTCATGTGACATGTTTTGACCAATGAGGTTACAGGATTTTCGAGACCCATTTTATAATTATTATTTCCTCTCAGACTTTGCTTGCCGCACACACATACATAATTTAAAAGGATGAAATACTGCAGTACTTAAAATTTTATGTATTGTGCTTTGTAGCTAACCATGAAAAATTCCCTTCTTATCCTCAACTGTTTACTAGGGAAATATGAGTTGTTTAACTTGTTACAGATAAAACATAAGCCCTTGTTCCTTTGGAGGCCTTCTGTTGTGAGTTAGTGTGAGTAAACACTCTACCGGCAGACCTGAGTAGATGTAAGAATTCTTGTGTTATGTATGCGATAACCCTTCCTCCCATCCCCGCTGGACTCACTCCACTTGCTCCGTGCTGATGGAAGTGGAATGACTGGCTAAAAATGTCAACTACTGGGAGGTATATAAAAAGGTATCCAGTGATATTAGTACCCTCAAATTGAGTGACTCAGTTTGAGTGACTGTATGTATGGCGATTGTGGAAAGAGAGCGACTGTGGAAATGGTGAGGGTAGAAGGGGTAGAACAGCGATTGCAGGATACAGCATTGATAGGAGGGACATCACAGGAAGCAGTGCTAAGCTGGCCGTGTGGGCTTGTGGAGGCAGTGTATACCTCTGGTGTGGAAGGATCTGGGTTTGATCCTGGGTTGATGCGCTACTGTTTTTGGGTGGGGAATGGTTTGGGTGTTGTTTTCTTTGTCAGAGTTGGCTCCGTACCTCACTGTCAGGCTCCCCCTTGGAGTTGATTATATTTAGATGGGGAGGTGCGCGGGGGGGGCACAGCCCCCTGCATAGAATGTAGGATAATGTATATTGCTATGGGCGCAGAAGTTATATTCGGTGTAGTGCATGGTTGCTGTTTGTGTTTTCGGCATTATACACACGCTCATAGGTGCGGCGCTGTTATGTGTTCACTGTTATGACGTGGAACCTATAAAATCATACAGACTTAACAAAAAAGTCCCCTACATTGAACTCCAAGTACGGAGGCAGAGCAGAACCATGAGGAGTGCAGCAACAGTGCCCCCCCCCCCCGCATTTGAAAACCTATACACAAGGTATTTTTAACAAGAGACTGGTTAGGGTCCTTGAAAGGATGGAGGCACAAGATACTGTAGGAGGGCAGAGAGATTTCATTCTGAAACTACCAGCCAGCAGCTACTTTACATTAAAACGAATGAAGTAAGTGCATAAATAAACAGGGTTGAAACAGCATCCATCTAAATCGATTGCTTGACGTAGTAACATTAAAGTGAAGACCTGCTAGAAGGGTGCATGTGTTTTTTTCATCTCAGCAACTTGCTAGCTTATGGTTAGAAAATGACACAGATACCAACTTTGGTTGGAAACAAAAGACTGTTATAAAACAATCCTTAAAGATGAAGCAAGTATTGACAATAAGAATAAGTGAAACTACTGTAAACAAACTGAGGGTATCATTCTAACCAGAAGGCATCTCTTTACTTTAGTGTAAAGAATGAATTCCTACATGAGAGAAGCTACCATAGACCTATAAATTCAGGGGTACCCTATATAGTATCAAATAACCATGTGACAACTACTTCACTCAACAACAACAACAACAATAATTTTCATCTGCAGCTGGGTAACTACATTAGGAAGTCATTGATATATTAACCATACTGGGTTAAAAAGAAAGTACAATGCTCTGAAATAGTCCATTTGAACAGAGGCATCATAATGTCACACAGCAAGAACATTGATATACCTGCTACAAGAATGGACACTAATCTGGTAACCTTATTTATTAATTTATTGAATAGTTTCACCAGGAAAGGTGTGCTGAGCAACAATATGCTCATCTCATGGAACGTCCTAGGGGAAGGGGGAGTGGGATAATATGGAATAATAAACACTTTAAGAATATTACAGAGTCGCACAGTAGTTACATAGCCATAATACAGAATGAACAACATCCAGGCCATTTCAGAGCCAAACAATATAACATGAATCGTTATACTACGTAAATAGGCATACAGAGATTTGAGTACTAGTGCCAGGTCAGGGTACAGTGCTAGTACAACTAAGAGGAATACAAATAGGTTACTAGAGGTTATTTGGGGTACTACATGTAAACGCGTGCAAGAGTGGGCTAAGGTGGCATTAGGTGCCAGTGCTAGGGGGCAAGAAGTGCATGAAGGTGCTTGAGGGGCAGGAGGTGGAGGGCCAGGCAGATTCTGGTAACCATATGGCCATTTATGCCATGAAGATAACTAGAGATGGGGGAGTCATTTGCACACACAGTTGGTGAGTAAATAGTTTAATAAGGTCGATGAGAGTGAACCTAAGGTGGAGGAGTGTCAGATTTGTGGGAGAGTGCATTCCATAGTTTGGGCAGGCAGTAGGAGAAGGCATTTTGACTAGATGTGGTTGAGTGGCTTTGGATTGCCAGGGTCCTCAAGTCTCTGGATCTTAGAGAGTACTGGGAAGAAGGAGGGGTGGATAAGGAGGAGGAGATATAAGAAGAGAGAGAGCCAAACCAGAATTTAGAGATGAACTTGATGTCATAAAGTGCTCGTCTGTTACTGAGAGTAAGAAAGTTCAGAGAGCGGTAGAGATCGCAGTGGCGGGTAAGGGGAGAGGCAACAAGGGCAAAGCGGCAGAAGGATTTGAAGAGAATATCCAGTCTAGCTAGGGAGGACTGTGGGGTGGCACTGTAGACTATGTCGCAGTAGTCAAATATTGTTAGGGTCATCTTCAGTGCTAACTCACACCTGGCCATAAGTGGGATTCAGCTACGGTTTCTGTAAAGAGCACCAAATTTGGGCCACAGTTTTTTCAGAATGGCATCGATATGTACTGAAAAGATAAGGTACCTGTCAAGCCAGACACTGAGGTACCTGAACGAGGTAGTGTCCTCTAACACAGTCCCATCGAGGATATGGAAAGTGGGTAGGCAGTTTAGCCTAGCAAATCTCTGCCTTGTGCCAAAGGTCATGGAGACTGGTTTCTTGGCATTAAGGAAATGTTGATGAGAACTAAGCCAGAGCTAGACATTCATGAAATCGAACTGAAGTCTGGTACTGACATCAGAGACAGATTTACCAGTTGTATATATAATTGGGTCATCAGCTTGACAACCGGTACACTGGGTATCAAATGTGTTAAATCTAATAAATTTAGTACCAAACCGGACACATACCTAACTGAATATACATGTAACCAATGCAAGGAAATAGGTAAACTAAAGAACATGTTGTTAGCAATGGATATGGAATTGTCAGCGTTAAGAAAAATGGCAACAGGAAATAACAAAGGTGGTAGGGGCCCAGAGGTAGACACCCCTAATAACACAAATTATTTAACTGAAGGGACTGGGAAGAAGAGACAATGGGGATCTGATGGATTCCTGGACATACTGGAAAACCAAGAAAATACTCATCTATGTGTAGATGATACAAGCATTGAAGGGAACAGCAAAAAAAAAAAAAAAAGAGACAGTTAGACCAAGATACAGCAGATATCACAGGAGAAGAAAGAAGATGATGGTTGGTGTATGGTTACAAAAAAACAAATGTACAATTAAAAAAGAAGGGGAGAACATTTCCACATTGAAATCCATAACCAATTTATACCACTTGAAAACCTCTTAGAACAGACAGAAAATCAATTGAATGGATTAATGGGAATAGTGAACAGTATTGAAATATATTCAAAACCAAAAGAACCAGAAGGGGTTAAAATGTCAAAAAGGAGCAGACAGAAACTTATTTGGAGGACTTGACAGGTACAACCAACAATATGGAGGTAGACCAGCCTAAAAAACCCATAGAGACGGATAATGGGGATGCAAGCAACAGAGGAAAACCGAAGGTTAATTTTTATCCTGGGAGACTCCATAACAAAATTTATGGATAGATATACTACCAAAGGAAACAAAGGGCATGTGGCAGTAAGTAGGTTCTCAGGAGCAGGAATAAAAAGCATGCAGAATATGCTGACAGATATAATCACACCCTCAAATATAAAACTGCTAGCTTTTGTCCACGCAGGTACCAATAACATAAGAAGGCAATATGAAGATGAAATTCTAGAAGAATATGTGCCCATTAATGAAACTTTAGATAAGCTCAACTGTGAAGGAATTTTTTCTACTACCTCCACTTACCTGTACCCAGAGCAGGATGGAAAAGGAACAAAAAATAATAAAAGTGAACAGTATGTTAAAGAGATGGACCCTAGAGAACAACTCAAGATGTATTAAAACATGGGAAAATTTCTATGGAAGGGACGATTTTTGTTGCAAAGATGGACTGCACCTAAGAAGAACAGGTAGCAAATACTTAGGTGAAATATTTAACACAACTGTCACAGGTAAGCCTTTAAACTAAGGAATGAAGGGAAAAGTGGTAACATGAAGAGCAAACTTGCAAACACCATAGAACTAAAACAACAAAAAAGGGAAGGGATGAGCATCTTATTAATTAACGCAAGAAGCTTGAATATAATAATAAAAAAAAAAAAACAGAATTAGAGTGCATCATGGCAGAAAAGGATATACATCTAGCAGCCATCACAGAGACATGGTGCAGTGAGAACTCTGACTGGCTAAGAGACATAAAAGGGTGCAACTTATCGATAAAGAACAGGAAAACTAAAAAAGATGGGGGTATGGTGATTTATATTAAAAACAACATTGAATTCAATGAAATCCAAGCTGTATCAGAAGCACAGGATATACTGAAAATATTATGGACTGGAATTACAACAAAAGACTCCAAAAAACTATGCATTGGGGTATGCTATAGACCACTGGACATAAGCTCAAGTGAACACCAAGAGCTTATAAACAATATCAACAATATGGCAGAACATGATGATATACTATTGTTAGGAAATTTCAGTTTACCGGGAATAAATTGGAATAATCTAACAGCAACAAAGGGTTATCACAACTAGTATCTAAACCAGCAAGAATCAATAACATACTTGATTTGGTTATTATATGCAGGGTGGAAGGTATCACCAATTTACAAATTCTTAAACAACAGTGACCACACTATGGTTTTGTTCAATGTAACCACAAAAACATAAAATATAAAAGGAATAACCATGGCAAAAAGGGCTAACTATAAAGCCATCACTGATGCATTACAGTTGTGGGAATGTGACACACCTGTTAACAGAGAATCAGTGCAATCACTCTGGACAGTGATAAAGAATAAAATACTTGAATTAGAGGAACAGTATACACCAAATAAAAAACTTTACAACAAAAAAGGGAAACTACCACTCTGGTTTACTAACAGAATAAGGAAACAAACAAATGAAAAAAAAGATTTGCCTACAAGGCAATGAAACAGATAGCAGTCAGTACAATGGGGAAAACTATAAAAAAAATAACTAAAACAGAGCAAAAAATAATCAAACAAGAGAGGAAAAATTGGAGTTCCGTATAGCACACACTAAAGATAATGGCAAATCATTCTACCCATATGTCAACAACAAGACAGCTGACAGATCGGTGAGACCCCTTATCTCAGGGACAACAGAAGTGACAGAGCCATTACATATGGCTGAAGAATTCAACAGGTATTTCTGTTCAGTATTTAATAAACAAAAAAAATATACAACAGGAACTTGAAATTAAAAAAGGACAACAAAAATAAGACCACAATATTAACTGAACCCAGACAAATCAGTAAAAATGAGGTCATGGAACAAATAGGCAAAATAAAGGTTAATAAATCCACCGGACCAGATGACCTCAACCCAAAATTACTCAAGGAAATCAGTAATTGGCTTACAGAACCGCTCACAACACTCTTTAACATGTCCCCGACTACAGGAGAGGTTCCAGATGACTGGCAGACAGCAACAGTGGTGCCAATCCACAAAAAGGGGGACAAACAAAAGTTCAAGTCACTACAGACCAATTTGTCTTACTGGCATTCTTGGAAGGGTAATGGAAACTGTGGTAAAAAAAGATTAGAAGATAACATAAATAATAAGAAATTAACAGATAGTAGTCAACATGGATTCAAACAAAAGAAATCATGTGCAACAAACACCTCAACCTTTTATGAAAAAGTCAGTCAGGCACTAAATAAAAATCAGCCTATGGATGTTATATACCTGGACCTGCAAAAAGCATTCGACAAAGTTCCACATGACATCCTAATAAAGAAACTGTTCATTAAAGGATTGAACAACAAACTGATAACCTGGATTACTAGATGGTTAGAGGGTAGAACACAGAGGGTGTGGGTTAGAAGTCACTTATCTGTTCCTGGTAGAGTGACCAGTGGCGTGCCACAGGGCTCAGTTTTAAGCCCTGTACTATTTGGACTTTTCATTTCTGATATGAACAATAATGTAAAAAAATGGTGTATTAAGTTTGCAGATGATTCAAAGCTAGGAGCTGCAGTACATACTGAGGAACCACTGTCAAATCTTATACAAGATCTTGAGCTATAGAACTGTGGGTCCAAGCAAATGACATGCAGTTTAACCAGGAAAATGTGTGGTTTTACATTTTGGAGGTAATAACAGGTGTCAGGACTATTATTTAAATGGACACAAATTAAGAAAAGTGGAGAGCAAGAAGGAACTAGGACTATATATCCAAAAAGATCTTAATTTTAGCAGTTACTGCCATAGAATTGTCAGAACAGCAAATAGGATCCTAGGGTATATTAAGACTTTGTCTTAAGAGATGAAGTCTGTATTATGCCCCTATATAAGACTTACTGTATGTTAGACCACACTAGATTATTGTTCCTCAGTATGGAGTCAATATCTGAAAAAAAGATAGCAATAACATTGAACGGATGCAACACAGTGCCACCTACAAGATAAACCATATGAACAAAGATTAGATGAGCTGGGACTCTGTACTCTGAAGAGAAAAGAGAGAGAGAGGAGACATGTTGATGGTGTTCAAGATTATAATTGACAAGGACCTGATGGATGGTCTAGGTTTAAGATTTAACACACAGGAAATTGACTTGAGAAGTCATAACAAGCATCTCCATATTGAACCAACAAACAAGAATACCAAGACAGGCTACTTTACCTACAGAGCCGCAAACATGTGGAACAATCTGCCAAACGAAGTAGTCAATGAAAACACCCTAAACTCATTTAAATCTAAACTGGATAGATGTTTACTGTCCAAATGCTAGTAATGTGGCCCCACTAAGGTGAGAGACAGGCTAGATGGGCATTTGCCTTCTTCTGTCTGATAAACGAGTATTGAACTTAATATTGAAAAAGTCACTCAGAAGGGGACTCTTTGAAAACTATAAATAGGACTGAATGCCTCCCAAAGGGGGGAGCTCAGCATGAGCCTGGAGAGAGAGCAGATTGCAGGACAGACTAGTCTGCACCTTTGTGTCATTGGCCAGTTTGGTCCCCGAGCTAAAGAATAGACAGAGTGCCTGAAAGAGCAGTCTGCAAGGGAAAGACAGCCGAGAGTTGCTGCAGCAGTGGACATTTGGAAGTTTGCTGCGGAAAGGGAAGCTGGGAGTGTGCTGAAAAAGTGAAAGTGACTGGGCTGAAGTGTAACAGCAGGGACTGGAAGTGTGCAGCTTGTGAGGAAGAAGTGCTGCAATCTTGAGCAAAGACTGAGCTACTGTGTCCACCCCCATCCCTGGTGGGTACATGCTGTTAGAGACTGCATTTTGCTACAAGCCTGATAGACAGGAGTGCTGAGGTTAGAGACTGAGGTGAATCACAGCTCATTTGTGCCTAAAAAGGGTGTGCTACAGAGAAGTCTGGGGACTACGCTAATCAGTTCACTGGACTGAAGAGGATGGAGGCTGGCAGAGAAGATGGCGAGAGGCCTGCCTGGTGAACACTGTATACAGAGGCATCTGAGGCGAAGATTGGAAACGCCAGGCAGGTGAAGACCAGCATTCTTCACTGTCATCAATCAGGTCTTCTGCCTTGTGGCGCGCCACCAACAAAATACCTACATGGTACCATAATACCTCCAGCCTGCTGAACCCCCTTTTGAATGGCTGAACTGTAAGTACCCTGAGCTGCATTTGGGAAGTCATTATTTACCTAGATAGTTAGGCTGAAAAGAAGGGAGTTAAGTCCTGGGCAGGACTTTGCCAGAAAAGTGCTCCCAGGCCTGAAAGTAAAAGTTAAGAGTTGTGCATTTAAAGTTTGGGCCCCAACAAAAGATCCCCATGTGGACTTCTATGCCATGGCGAGGTACCCACTGAAAAGACTGTATAGACTTTCTGGGCAGCTGCCAAGGGAAAGATGGTTGCACCTGCAGGTGGGAGGTGGGGATTGTTTGGGGCAGAATTGTTAGCTGGTTGTTATTGTTGTTGCTGTCTTATTCCCCCTTTTCTGTTGTTGTTCATATTAACTGCTGCTATAGAGTGTTTTTGTAAAGAAGGGGGATATTTTCTTTTTTTTTTTTACTCCTCTGATCCCCTGGCCATCCACTCCTTCAGGCCAGCCAAGGCCCGTACCACCACTGCCGAGTCCTGAATGCCATCCACCACCTCTAATCGCCTTGTTCCTGGTTAACCTGATGTAACCCTTCTTTGGGTGGGCCCCTGCTCCTGTGGGAGACTGCCAGGGGAGAAGAATTGCCCCAGAGGGCTTCCAGTGTATCCCACATATGGCAGGGGTCAGCACGGACGTGCTTGTCTAGGCTTCAGGCATGAGGAGGGACCGGCTGCCATCATGCAGTTGGACAGACTGGTGACTTGTTCCCATTTTCTCGGGGAGCGTGACGTACCATGTGACATCAAGGCACAAGCTGACTATGCCATGCTCCCTTCTGCAGCAAGGCCCGATATGTTGCCATACCCTGGCCTCCGCTGGGGAAACAGCAATCACTAAACCGTGAACCCCCTCCCTCCCATGAGAAGCTGAGCAGTCGGATGCTTAAGCCATCTACACCCCGGCCGCTCCTCCAACACCCGAGTTCGTTCCTGAACCCAGGTCATTGATGTTGCAGGCAGAAATCCAACCACTGCAGTGGTGGGCCAGCCAGAAGGGGGATATTTTCAGTGTGTGTGTGGGGAACTGTATTGGGGCAGCTAATATGTTTTCCTGGGGGTGGTAACCTGCTATTTGCCCACTGGTATTCCCTACCACTTCTTCAGGTGGAGGCACCGTGACACTCTACACCTACCTATCCTAACCCAGGCCAACCCCCTTGAAGGCGATTGCTGTGAGGACCTCGAGGGCCCTGGAACAGCCAAAGGTGAGTCAAGGGGCTGTTACATCTGCTTCTAAGGCAGGCAGCCTACATGACTTATACTGCCCAGTGTCAGAAGGCTCTGTGGAGTTCTGTTCTGGCCATGAGTGAAAAAGCTTCTGGTGATTTGGCACTGGACTTAGCAGACACTGCTAAGATAGTCTTGGATGCTACTAAGTACTAGTTTTATATGGCAGTGGATACCAGTGACACCACTTCCACAGTCATGGCCCATGCAGTATTCCAGAGAAGATTTGCTTGTCTCAGGACTACAAACCTCTCCCAGGATACTCAGTCAAAAGCCATGGATTTTCCTTGCTAAGGAAATTCACTATTTGGTGACAAGACAGAGGCATACATGAAAAAGGTGGAGGAGTAAAAAGCCACCTACAAAAGCAACACTGAGAAGGAAATGGTCTTCGCTTCCAGTAAATCTTATAGAAGAGGAGGTAGGTGTAGGGCTACTTTCCCCATGGTTTCCTTGCCTATGATTTCTCCTAGATAAGGGGTTTCCTCAGAGGCAGAAGTAGAAGGGGCTCCAAGCGTTCTGTCCCAACCCCAGCACCCAAGGGCCAGCCCAAGCAGAACCCCTGGCGAGTTGATCCATGTTGCCAATCCATTGCAAGTGGGGGAAAGGCTGGCTCATATTTTTCAGGAATGGAAGAACATCACAATAGACAAGTGGATCCTGGAAGTAGTGAGCCAGGAGCTCACCCTGCAGTTTAAAAGATTCCCCAAACTGCAGGTTCACAGAAACTTTGCACCTCCCACTCGAACAGAAAAGATACTGCTGGAGTTAGAGATCAAAAGGTTGTTGCAGGCAAAGGCAGCAGAAGAAGCCCCCCCCCCCCCAACAGTGGGGAAAGGGCCTTTACCCAAGATACTTGCTCACCCACAAGATAAATGGGGAATGGCAACCCATTTTGGACCTCAGATATCTGAACAAACACCTGAAAAAGGAAAAGTTCAAGATGGTAACCCTGGTTACAGTGATCCCATCCATCCCTTCAGCAAGGGGACTGGCTAGAGGTCTCTGGACCTAAAATATGCCTACTTTCATATTCCAATCAGGCCCAGTCACAGGAAGTATTTAAGATTCAGGGAAAGGACTGGTCATTACCAGTTTGCATCCCTTCCCTTTGGACTCTCGTCAGCCCCCAGAGTGTTCACAAAGTACTTGGCCATGGTGGCAGCACACTTCAGGAGACAGGGTTTGCTGGTTTTCCCTTATCTAGGTGACTTGCTGGTCACAGGGAAATCTCACCAGGAGATCAAGGCCTCTCTTCTCCTCACTCAGCATACCTTGGTGGATCTGGGCTTTCTCGAAAACACACAAACGTCCCAGACAGAACCAGTGCAAGTTCTGGAATTCATAGGAGCAGAATTGGATGCCTTCTGAAGGAGGACCTTCCTCCCACAAGAGGGAGTGAGGAATCTCATCAATCTGGTGAAGTTCTTCATCCTGGGTCAGCCCAGGTCAGCAAGAGACTTTCTTCAGTTATTGGGGCATATGGTCTCCTCCACAGCAGTAGCGGCAGGGGCCAGGATTCAAATGAGAGACATCCAGTACCACCTAAGAACCCATTGGTCTCAAAGGCAAGACCCTCTCTCAAGGCTGTTGCTTGTGACAAAGTTTGTCTTAAGAGCACTGGACTGGTGGAAAGAAGACGGAAACCTCAGGGAGGGCATGCCCTTCCTGCAGTGGTCACCCACAGTTGTTCTAACAACAGAGAGAAGAGTGACCAATGGCATACCACAGGGATCAGTAATGGGACCAGTCCTATTCAACGTCTTCATTAGTAACATTGTGCAGGACCTAGAAGACAGACTGCCCCTCTTCGCTGATGACACAAAGCTCTGTAACAGAGTGGACACGTCAGAGGGTGTAGTCAGAATGAGGAGGGACTTGCTGAAACTTGAAGAATGGTCAGGGGTTTGGCAGTTGAAATTCAATGCAAAGTAATGCATATGGGGCACAAAAACCCTGGAAAAACATATCAGTTGGAGGGTGAGGATATAGCATGCACCAAGCAGGAAAGGGATCTTGGGGTTATCATCTCTGATGACCTCAAGGTAGGGAAACAGTGTGACAAGGCAGCAGGTAAAGCAAATAGGATACTGGGATGCATAGGCAGGAGCATCACCAGCAGGAAACGGGAGATCATAATTCCACTATACAAGACACTAGTGAGGCCCCACCTGGAGTACAGTGTACAGTTCTGGTGACCTTACCTATGTAAGGACATAGACAGGGTAGAGAAGGTTCAGAGGAGGGCAACAAAGATGGTACATGGATTACATCACAAATCCTATGAGGATAGGTTGAAGGACCTGAATATGTACTCCCTGGAGGAGAGTCGGGAGAGAGGGGATATGATAGAGACATACAAGTATCTTACAGGGAGGAACAGAGTGCAGGAATACACTGTTTTTCAGCAAAAAAAGATGTTCCAGGACTAGAGAGCATGGGATGAAGTTGGAGGGATGGTGATTCAGAGGAATCGTGAGGAAGAATTTCTTCACAGAACGGGTGGTGGACAAGTGGAACACCCTGCCAGAGGAAGTAGTGGGGGCTTAAACAATCATGGGATTTAAGAATGCATGGGATAGACGTAGGGGAATTCTGGAGGTCAGGGATAAGAGGTAACAGACTTCTAGGAAAATGTAAAGTGGACTTATAAACTCAAATGGGAAGACTGGGTGGGCCATAGGCTCTTATCTGCTGACAGTGTCTATGTATCTATGTAACAGATGCCTCCCTCTTAGGTTGGGAGTATCACCTGGGTGACCTAACAATAAGTGGGGTGTGGTTCCTGCAGGAATCCTAGGAGCATATAAACTTGCTGGAGCACAGCGCAGTATTCCTGGCTCTACAGTCCTTCACTCCCCACATCAAGGGTCAGTCAGTCCAGATCAGGGCAGACAACACCACTACAATGTACTACGTCAACAAGCAAGGGGGTACAAGAGCCTCAAAGCTATGTACGGAAGCAGTGAATAGGGAGAGGTATCACTAGCAGAAGAAAGAGGTGGGGATACCACTGTACAGGTCATTGGTGAGACCTTGTCTGGAATACTGTGTCCAATTCTGGATGCGTATCTCAGGAACGACATGGATAGAGTAGAGACAGTATACAGAAGGGCAACTAAAATGGTGCAAGGTTGCATCAGAAGTCATATGAGGAAAGACTAGTGTAGCTCAATATGTACTCGCTGGAGGAGAGAAGAGAGAGTGGGCATATGATAGAAACTTTCAAATACCTAAAGGGTATAAATAAGATACAGGAGGGTAGCATCTTTCAGAAAAGAAAGGTTGGTGGCTCCATGGAATAGCCTACCTGCAGAAGTCATTGACTCCAACACAGTAGAGCAATTCACATCTGCTTGGGATAGGCATAAGAGGATTGTCTCTAAGAAATTCTAAGGGGGGTAGCACTCAGGCATACTAGATGGTCTTTGGTCCCCATCTGCCGTCACTTTCTATGTATCTGTGTAAGAGGTTTAAGAACAAGAGGCCATGATATGAGGTTGGGGGGGGGGGAGACCCAGGCGTGACATGAAGAAGTACTTCTTCACAGAAAGGGTAGTGGATACATGGAGCAGCCTCTCTGTAGAGGTAGTAGGTGTGAAAACGGTAGGGGAATTAAAAAATGCATGGGATAGACATAAGGGAATCCTAGCTATAGAGAAGAGAAAGTAAGCCACAGACCAGTGAGGCTCTGCGGTATATGCAAGGGGTAGGAAAAATGGGCAGACTAGATGGCCTAGGCAGTCCTTATCTGCCGTCACATTCTTTGTTTCTATAAGATTTCAAATCTAGCCTCTTCCCTAGAGGTGTAGCTATCAGCAGTTCACCTGCCAGTGGAAGACAATGTTTTGGCAGAGTCCCTGAGCATGATCAGCCAGATCATGCCTTCTGCCCAGATCCCTCAAGGCTTACCATACTTGGGCCTCTGATACTGAGCTCCTACTCATACCAAGGTCCAGGACTACACAGTGCCATTCGTCTTTCCTCTGCAGAGTCCCTAACTGACTAAATGGCCTTGGTTTTGAACTTACTAGCCTAACTTATATGACCCAGTTTAAATGCCACCTACACCAGCACATCATGAATGAAAGCACCTGTGATTGCCCCAACTAATTTCAGCATGTGTCCTCCAGTGAACTAACCTTTACCACTTCAGTTTAACTGGGCCCCTAAACTTTGATCTCCCCCCTTTTTCACCCCCTCATGCCCACCTCTCTGCTTCATTCCCCGATAACCAACCAATCACTATAAGAGCCACCTTTAGACCTTGGGCATCTACCGACCCCTCTGCACTTTCTTTCCCCTACTCGTGCACCCCCCTTTCCACTCCTTATGCCTGTTTTACACCCTACCCCCCCTACTCTCTCAACTTTCACCTCTGTCTCCACCTTCCTTACTACTCCTCATGACAAGGCCACCTGGCTGCTACTTGTCCCACCCAATTTCTGACCTTTCCTCAACTTCTACCTTCCCTTATTTCACTTAGTTTATATCACCAGTATTGTACTACAAATGTAACTGAGAATGTTCTATCAATTATGTACAATGATGTTTCACTGATATCTGTAAAAAGTTATTTTGTTATCCTCTGTCTGTCTTTGTTTACCCCTCCCCACCATTGACGTGGAGCCTTTGTCAATGAGCAGTCCTGTGTTCAAAGGTACTTGTAATCTAAGAATGAATAAATAAAAAATTGATAAAAGACATCACGAGTGGACCCTGAACAGGCAGGTCTTGGCCACATTGTTTAGGAGGTAGGGTACATCAGAGATAGACCTGTTTGTATGTTGGGAGAATCCCCAGCTTCCCTTTTTTTTTTGCAGGCCACCCACAGTGGGCTTGGTCCCATCGGATGCCCCGACTCTAGACTGGACAGTGTGGTTCCTGTATGCTTCCCACCCACTCTCTTGCTGAGAGTACTCCTGAAGGTGAAGAGCCAGTCTGCAACCATGATTCTAATAGCCCTAGACTGGGTCAGGCAGGTCTGTACTCAGTCCTCCTGGCCCTCTCCATCAAACAGCCCATCTGCCTCCCTCTGAGGCACAATCTGCTGACCATTTCTCAGGGCAGGATAACCTTCCCACATCTCAGGTCTCTGTGCCTCAAAGCATGGTTCTTGAGAAGTTAGAGTACTCCGACTTTAATTTTGCTTCAAAGTGGAAAAGTTTATCCCTCTGGTGTGCTCCTAGGCAACTCAGTCCTTTACAAGCAAGACTTGCCTGCAATCTTGGATTACCTAGTCCGTCTATAGTCCCTGAGACTCAGGCCTTCGACCCTTAAAGTGCATCTGTCAGCAGTATCAGCTGATGCTTTGGCAGGTACAAAATAAATGTTGGCTTCATGCCCCATTTTCAGAAAGTTATTCAAAGGGCTTCTGCACCTGCATCCACCTATCAGGGACCCAGTCCCTCCATGGGATTTGAACCTGTGCATAGCTAAGTTCCTGGATCCCCTTTTGAGTCCATGGCTACTCCTGATTTAAAGTACGTTGCTTGGAAAACTGTCTTCCTAGTGGCTGTGACTTCTGCCAGAAGGGTGTGTGACCTGTAAGCCCTCGGCACAGACCCAAATGATATCATCTTTCACAAGAACAAGGTAGTCCTAAAGAGAAACAGAACATTCCTCTCTAAGATGGTATCTGAATTTCACCCGAACCAGTCCATTACCCTTCCAGTGTTCTTTACGGCAATATCCAGCTCTGGTAAGCTGAGGCTCCACAGTCTGAATGTCAAGAGGGCACTCAGTTACTATCTGGACTGCACTAAGGGAGTCAGGTCCTTTCATTCACAGCTGTTTGTTACATATGGCGAAGTGAGCAAAGGTAAACCAGCTTCCAAGTGATCAGTTGCTTACTTGATAGTCTTCTGCATGCAGTTCTGCTATATTAAAGCTGGTAAGCTACCACCACAAGGCCTCAGAGCACATTCCACAAGTGGTACTACTGCCTCTGTGGCAGCTGCAAGGCATGGTCCCCTGCAAGAGATTAGTAAAGCAGCTACCTGGGAAACAGTCCATACCTTCACAAGACACTATTATCTGGACATACAGTCCAGAAGAGATGCCAGATTTGGCACTGCTGTCTTACAGAACCATTTCCCCTAAACAGGTTCTGTAACCAGCCTCCCAAGGTACTGCTCTGTAGTCTGCAGTAGTTAAGCATAGTGAGAGATTCCTGGGTTGTGAAGAAAAAATTACTTACCATAGCAGTGTTGTTTCTTCCAAGGGATTCCTCACTGTGCTTAACAAACCCACCCCACCTTCCCTTCCAGAACCTGGAAAAGGTTCTTCAAGAATTACTTAGTTTTTCGCTTTTTAGTCTTCTATCTGCTTGAGCATTACTGGTGTATTGCCCACAATTGTTTTGGGGTAGTGTTGCTCAGATAGTATCCTAGAAATTAGGATACCAACAGATACCAGATGTTTAGTCAGAGAGTTGCTGTGATTGGATAGTAACGCTATCCGACCATGGATCCAACTGTCTCTGATCCAGTGCACAAATCCAACAAATGCATTGGATCCTATGGATCTGTTTAATGGATCCATGGATCTGAGCAATGAATCCAACTCGGATCCATGTTTCTGATTAAGGATCCAATGGATCTGACCTCAGATCATTTGGGATCCGACCTTGGATCCGACATCCAACATTGGTCGGATTTCTGATCAGATCCTAGGTCAGATACTGGCACTATCTGATAGATAGCAATCGGCTCCAGAACAGCACTATTTGAGCAACACTAGTTTTGGGTGTTTTTGTTGAATGATTTTGGTCTGCCATATGTTGTCCAAGTAGGGGGCCAAGTTTTTGGTGCTTTTTCTTTTGTTCTTTGTTTATGTCTATCTAGTTTAGTGGTCAATGCTCCCCTAGCTGTTGAAATAAATCTGATGTTAGAGGGCAGAGTGGTGTATGACCATGCAGCAGAGATTTGAATTTTATTCCATCGTTCTCTAATTTGCATAAACTTCCACTCTCTGGGGCAGCTTAGACCTGAAGGCTGATTGCAGTAGTTAAGCACAGTGAGGGATCCCTTGGAAGAAACAACATTACTATGGTAAGTATTTTTTCCTTACAGTTAGTCTTCAAAATTTCTTTTTTTTTAGAATTAGCAAACAGTGAGCCTGTTCTCAATGAAATATAATCAGCATATATCCTGGGGATGGTCCAAAATTCACATATGATAGTGTAGTTGTGATGTCTGTAACTGAATTCCATATACTGTATTATAAATAATGTAGGATGTGACTTCTGTCAATCAGCAATTAGAACTGCAGGCCTTCTTATCCTGCATACATCTGTTGTCTCATGCAGGGAACTTTAAAGTGGAGCAGAACGCTACAAGTGCTTTTTTTGTAATTAAAAAATAGAATGAAAAACGTATTATTTACCAAGTCTCTAGCCAGCTTGAGTGATTTACAGCATGTTTGTATGTGCTGTGAAGGATGTCTCTTATGGTATAAGACCATAATCCCACACAGTTTGGACAAGCTGAACCACTGGGCTTCGCCTGTTGTCCTCTCACCCACACTGCACGAGATCACACCCTTATACCATTAGAGGTTTTTCGCCAGCACATATTATATAATACAGCTACATTTCTGCTCTGCCTTGCCAGTGGTTTTGAAACCTGATCTGAAAGAGTTCATTTTCTGTTTGCTTTGTCAGGTTAATAAGTTGCAAGAAGAACTGGCAGCTGAATATCTTCGATATCGAAATGAATATGATGCTCGCAAGCTACTGGTCTCAGACATCAATGAACTAAAATATCAACAGGAAGATATGAAACAATTTCAGCTACCAGGTAGCAACAGTACCTTTGGATCCCTCCCATATTAAAACTGCAGTGTTTTCCCAACCCTTTGCTTACAATAGACTTCTTGAATTCAAATAACAATAATGTTTCTAACAACATCAATGTTTACATCTGCTTATCACTTTAAGCAGCAGATAGCCTCCATGTGCTCTCTGCCGTGGAACATTCAGGGTAGTTTAAACCAGTCCCAGTATTGATCACGCAACCCTTGAGCCTTAACTGTTGGATCACTTTTCAGCTGCAGTAAAGAATTAGTTATTTATTTATTTGCTTTTGTTAACCAGGTGAGCACACTAGACAGCACATGCCTATTTTCAGGTGCAACCTGGTTGGTGTCCCGGATTTTGCTCTGCAAAATTCTGTTGGCGTTGTGAGTAGATTTTCTAAAAATAGTCCCTTTGGACTTGTATTATGTTCCAGTTCTAACACTGATCAATCTTAGGGGTTTTTAGAACATTTTTTCTATAGAGCTCTTTCCTTCTGGTCATCTCCATCCTCTAGGGGTATATACCATAATCTCAGTGTAACCCCTAGATGGCGCTATCCCAGGGGCTACTACCCCTGCCTGATTTGCCACTAACAGGTTGAGGGGCCTGGATCCAATGGCGGGTGCCTCCACCCAGAGGTCAGGGTTTGCAATAGTTAAACTAACTTGGTCACAGCCCTCTGGGACACTGCAACCCTTTCTTCCCACTAGTGGCCCACACAATATATCAGAATTACCTTCACAGTATACACTTACCCCAGGTCTGGTTCCGCACTGGGACCTCCTGTGAAATGAGATACAGTGCAACAATCACAGTACAGTACTTTAACATAGACAAATACCTCAGGCAGTATAACTTTGCTGAAACAAGCAGCTCTGATTTATTTAGGGGATATAACAAGGACAGGGGAAATCAGGTTAATTAGCTTATCACTCTAATAATCTACCTATGGCTCTGTGCACAGGCCTATCCCTATCAGTTACTGTCCCTGGGTACCCAAGCCCTAGTGGCTAGTCCAAACCGTGGCAGCTGGTAGGGCCCTTTCACACAGAGAAAAGGAGAATTAAACAGTCAGCAGTACAGTAATTCCATTTGGATTTAATGTGGCAATCCAACAGGAGCAACCCTGAATTAGTACTCACGACCTCCAAATAAGATAGGGTCCTTCAATGTCAGCAGGGCTCACTGAGGTACACAAACCTCTTCACACATCCAATAAAAGAAAGTACTATACCAGGCAGGCTGTATCTGTTCCCATCACAATTACTGCACAATACCCGGAGAACACACAGCAGATTCAGTTCCTGACAGACCGAGTGCAATTTTCAGCAATTCTTCCAGTCTTCTACAGGGTGAGCCTGGTTTCTACTCTTCAGAGATCCTTTGATTCTTTTCACAGGACTGATTCAGTCCCAACAAGCTGTTACACAAGCTGCAGACCGAACTGGGCCTTACACACGCTTTTGACTAAAACTGCACACTGAAAAAGCACAGGGCTCCTTCCTTCTTCACTGCCAAAGCTCAACTGAACTCCAACTGACGAAACCGGCACTTCCTTTGAGTTCCCAGTTCTTGACTGGATTGGCTGTCACCACAATAGACTGCTGCTGTTGGTCCAAAAAGGCACTGAAGTCTAAACTACATCTCCCAGAGTCACTGCCCATACAATCCTCTTGTGGCTGGCTCAGATTATGAGTCCAAGTTCTGATTCGTCCAAGGCATCATTTTAGAGCTAGCTTACCCCACACTGATTGGTCCAGTTCAGCAGTTCAAAACTAGAATGGGGAACTAGCAGACACAGTTCTGACTGCAAAGAAAGCAGGTTAGACAAACTGTAATTTCATTATTACTCCAAATAATTTCTGGCAAACAGTTACATCCTTCAGATAGGTTCCTTGCACCCTAGTGACTGCAAAATGAAGTGAATTGGCAGCAGCTCAAGTGGTACTCAGAGAAGCACACAGTCCCCCATACAAACTAATTATGTCTGCAAGCAGACAGCTCTTAAAGAGACAGTACCAGAGGCTCTAAAACACTCACTGATAAATGGCTTAAATGCCAAACACCATTCAGGCTTGAGCATTCAAGCAAGCTCCTGGAAGTCTTTTGGGAACCCCCATTTGCAGGGGGTTACACCTTCCTGGCCTCTGGGAAAGCTTGACTCCAGCGTCAAGCAAGTACCCTAAAGTTTCAACGGCAACCATATACATTTGCATTAGGCTCATATAGTAATCATCAGTCAATATATCATTTTACCAAGAACACATTTCTGAAACATTGCAGTACGTCACTCTTTACACAGTATTACATACACATTGTACCATAACTCAAGTTATTACCTCTTGTACATGAAACCTGAAGAGAGGGGCCCTTCCCTATCAGTTACCTTGGGGCTGGATCGGCAAGGGCACCATACTTAGAGGGCAACACAAGCAACTTGGAGTTAGCACTGACGCTCAGTTTGGGGCAATGAGCTCGGGACACATACACTTTTATGGACAACATTGAGAGGCAAATCCACAGGCCTCCCAAGGGAATCATAACTGAGGTGCACCACAGGCTTTTCAGCTCGACCAGTCTTTCTAGGGGAACTGTTACAGTCTCTGCACTCTGAGCCCATTTTCAGCATTGTCCACACTCTGTCAGGGAGTCTCCATGGGGGTAGAGAGGCTAGAACTTGGGGCACTTTCAGCTCCAGGAGTTACAGTTTCTGAGTCCACAACATTTGGCTCGCATGGAAGCTTTCGGACACTGGCAGTGGACTGTCAGGGCACTCAAAATACTCTTCTTGTTCGGTGTATCACCAGTCTGCCCCAATCTATCATTTTCCTCCCTGAAAGCTCAAACAGTTCAACCATGCAATGATTCCATTTCATCTGATCTGATGCTTGCACTTCACTTTCTGGGCATTGGCTCCAGGGATGAAGCTGGGGGCTTAAACAGTCCAGAAGGCCCAGCCTCTGTCTCCAGTATTGACTAGGGATTGCCCGAACATTGACTCCAGTTCGTAGAAGGATAGTATTCAAAGTCACTCTCACTTTCTTCCGATATGGACTGACAGTCATGCTCAACTGGGACTTGTGGAGGGAACACTTAACTTTGCTTCTGTAGGTGCAGACTTTCTTGATCTTTTCTTAGCAGCAGCTCTAGTCACTGGTCCAGAGGGGGCATCTTCAGGGCTCAGACTCAATTAAGATTTGTCCAATGGGCAGTAAATGATTTCTATGCATTGTTTTTACATCTTTGAATTATTCTCAGGCCTTACTTTGTACACTGGCAGATCATCTAGTTTGCCCACTACAATGTGAGGGAGATGATGCCATCTGTCAGCAATCTTGTGCTTGCCATGCAATCCCAGATTTCTTAGCAAACCCGATCTCCCTCCTGGAGTTCCTGTGCTTTCACCTTTTATCATACCTTTCTTTGTTGGCCAGATTTCTTTTGGCAGCCATGGTTTGAGCCAGTTGGTACGCATGAGTTAGCTGGGCCTTTAACTTTTGCACATACTGTAAATAGTTGTCAGCTTGAACCCCATCAGGAGAGACCCCAAACACACATCTACTGGTAGTCGAGCTTCTCTTCCAAACATCAGGCGGTAGGGGAGAATCCAGGCATCACTTTGGTGCAGTTATAAGCATGTACCAGGGTGCTAATTTGTTGGCTCCATCTAGGCTTGTCCTTTGGGTGCAGGGTGCCTAGCATATCTAGCAAAGTGCGGTTGAAACGCTCAGGCTGTGGGTCCCCTGGGGTGGTAAGGAGTGGTTCTGATTCTCGTGACTCCCACAGAGAAAGCATCTCTTTGATCAGACGACTTCAAAGTCTCTCCTTGATCAGAATGGATTCTTTGTGGAGCCCCATAGTGAACAAAAGTTTTCTACAAGTACTTTGGCTACAGTGGATGCTTTCTGGTCTTTGGTGGGAAAGCTTGGCATATCTCGTGAAATGGTCAGTGACCACCAGCACATTACTGATATTTCTTTGATCTGACTCCAAACTTAGAAAAATCAATACAGACCAGCTCCATGGGTGCACTGGTGGTTATGTTAACAAGGGGGCAGCCCTCTGGGGCAAAGCTTTCCTCTGCAAGCAGCTTACTCACAAGTTCAATGTGTTGCTCCGCCATCAGCCTCCCCATCTTAGGCCAATAGAATCTGGATCTCACCAAGTCAAGTGTTCTGTCTATACAAGGTGCCCCATGTGGTTGTGCAAGGACCTCAATACTGAGTCTCGAAAGGCAGTGGGCAGCACTAGTTGTTGTTTGTCTACTTGTCCCTCTGTCTACTGTTTCTCTGTATAACAGTTTATTGATCAGTTTCAACTTAGGACCTTCTTTGTATAACAGTGCAGTTCTCAAATCAGTGGAGCTGACTTGGACACATCTTTCCTGCATAGAGGGCTTCTAAAGTTGCTTTGATCATGGGATCATGCGGATTGAGCCCTACTGCATACTGTCATTGTCCAGCTGAGGCAGTGCACCAATGTCTATTGCAGAAAAGTGGCAACAAGCAGGTATGCAATTCTCAGAGGCTCCCAAGCAATCCACCATGCAGTCCACTGCGTGTCTGTGACATTTGTTCCTCCCTGTCAAACTTCGCAGAGTGCCCGAATGTCAGGTTCTGCCAGTCGGACCCAATCATTCTGGGGAATGGTGGCCCGGAGAGAGCATCAGCATCCTATGTGGTTCAGACCTGCCGGTATTCAGAGCATAGTCATATGTAGATAATGCAGAGCCACCTCATGGCCAGTGGCATCCAACTTAGCTGAGGTCTGCACATAGGTCAAAGGATTATTGTCAGTTTTACTAGTATTTTAGCCCCATACAAGTACTCATGGAATTGGTCAACAATAGCCCACTTCAAAGCTAGGAACTCTAACTTATGTACAGGATAGTTCTTTTCGGATGGGGTCAGGCTTCTACTGGCAAAGGCCACTGGTCTCAGGCCATTCTCGTGTTTTGGTACAACACAGCCCCCAACCCTTGCAAGCTAGCATCAGTGTGCAGGACGTAAGGTTTTCTTGGATCGGCATAGGCCAGCACTGGAGCATGGTGTGTTGAATCATGATCTCATGAAAAGTAGCTCAATCAGGAGTCCAGCTGGCCCAAATACTTCACTCGACAAAAATACACTTTCAGTCTTGAGGGATGCTGACTTTGGTATTTTGTGGGTTGGGGATACCCTGAGTAAGGTTAAGTAAAGGGCGGATCACTCTTGAATAGTCCTTGATGAAGTTACTATAATAACCATAGAATCCCAGGAATTTTGCAGTTCTTTTGATTTTTGGCCAGCCAGTGGTCAAGGCCTCAACTTTACTTGGGTCGGTCTCTATTCCTCGGTGGATACTATGTGTCCCACATACTTTACTGATGTTTGAAAAATTGACACTTATCAATGGACAGTTTAAGGCCAAAGTCCTCCAGTCGGTCCAATACCTTAAATAATCTGCTCTCATGTTCCTCCAGTGAGCTGCCAAACACAATAACATCATCTAGGTATACCAGGCACTCTAGTAAGTTCATGTCCCCACTGCACGCTCCATCAATGTTGAAAAGTGGCTTGGGCACCTGAAATCCTTTGAGGCATCCTCATGAATTCATAGAAGCCAAGCGACAGATAAAGGCTGTCTTTTCACGGTCCTCTGGGGCCATCGGATCTGATAGTACCCACGCGGAGATCCAGCACAGAGAACCACTTCGTTCTGCTAGGCAGTCCAAAGCATCCTGAATGCGGGCATTGTGTACTGATCAGGGATAGTCCGCCGGTTTAAGGTGCGATAATCCACACACATCCTTACTGTTCCATTCTTTTTCCTCACTACACAATGGGGAAGCATAAGGCTTCTGGATTCTTGTATTACACCAGCAGCTAACATCTCTTGCAGATGCCGTCTCACATCATCTATGTCAGCAGGTGCCAGGCGTCGAGACCTCTCACGAAATGGTCTTTCGTCATGCAGCCGGATATTGTGCTCAGCTCCTTGCACGCATCCTACATCCCATTCCTTTAAAGAAAACACCTGGTCTCTGGGCAAGCTTCTCACTGATCTTCACTTTCCATTCAGCTGGCAGCGGGGAGTCGCTGAAATCAAACAAGTCAGGCGTTACTCTGTCATTCTTCCTTGAACTCTTGCTGCTGGGTAGCACTGCAGTGTCTGCACAATGCACATTAGCCAGGATGCAACCTCTGTTTACTCGAATGTCTCTTTCAGACACATTATGAACTTGGACCATTACCCTTCTGGCATAAGCATGGGCTCTAGCGGGCAAAATACTAGGCTTGACCAGCAGTCCCTCTGGCAATTTTCCATCGCCTGGTGCATCCAACATTAATATTTTATTCTTAACATCCTTTCTGATACGGACCTCTCCCTGTAAGGTACACTGGGCATTTGGCGCCAGGATCAGAGACTCAGGATCCTTCTTCCATACAATTCCGACCGGTTCCTCTGGTTCTGTTTTTTCAGCATCTCTCTGTGCCTCATAGGCCTTCTTAATTAAAGCCGGAACTCTTAAAGCTCTACTAGTCTTTGACCCCTGTTTTCATAACACAACTGTAGCCAGCCCTCCGAACATATGAGCATTTGTTCCAATCAACAAAGGGACACCATCATACAGTCCAGTGGGGACACACTAAGGCTAGGGTCTCTACTTGTTCGGCCACCCAGCCACGGAGGTGGGAAAGACAGCCAAATTGGATATACCGGAATAGGGTAGGCCTTCTCACTTAACCCCCATACATGCAGTCCTTCTAATGGTTGTAAGGCACGCCTGACAAAATGCTTCTGATACCAATCTTGGAACATAATTGTCACTTGGGAGCCACTGTCTAATATAGTTTTGTAGACACTGCTCACCTTTTACAGTGGTCTCCATGGAGGGACCCACTATTCTGGACCAGTCGTGAGAGGCGGTAGTGGGGCCTGGGCAACTGACCTTGCCACAAAAGGACGTGAATTAGCATTTTGGTGCCCTCACTGGGATCATGTCGCACCTCTTTAACCACTGATTTCTTCTCCAAGCTCTCCTTGTAGCCTATATGCAACTTTGTCAGTGTCTCTTTGGGACTGGTATTCCCTTTTCATGTGCCCATCTTTCCCACAATTATAGCAAAACATACTTTCTGGAGTTTGAGCTGGCCGGGCGCCACACTGGGAGCCAGGGCAGGGTATATTAACTGGAAACCTTGGTGCCATCTCTGTCTGGCGTGGATAAGCATTTGGAGACATCTGCCAGTTTCTCCACTTCCATGGTCAAGGAATCGAGTTCAGAGCTGTTATCAGCAGGAGATGCATGGTGGTACCCACCCCATAGCAGATGCAGTCGGATATAGGTCAGGGCCTGTACTTGCAGGCGTGGCCTTCATAAAGGGACTGTTTTTGAATTCCGGATCTCTCTCAACAGTTCGCCCCATTGTGACATATCTTTTCTCCTTGTCAGAGCACTCATTGACTGCCAACCTCTGCCCTGAACTTCACTTGATGGGTCACCCTCAGTCACTGGTCGAGGCCATGCAGCTATTGGTGCAGGTCCCTCCGAGGTCAGTCTTTTTCTCAACCCTCAATTTCTCTCATTAACTCATCATAGGAGGGTGGGGATCAGTCGATCTGCCAGGTGTAACTAAGCAACAGCAGTTCTGAGAAGGGGCAGACTTAGGATCCTGTCCAGCCTGGTTCGGTCCAGTTCAATCGCTGGCAAACTACCTTTTCTGAGACATTCTGCAACAATTTTCCAGCCGAGATACATACACAGACAACAACTCCCTTGGTACTGTTGTGCATCTCTTACTCTCCACCATAGGTCCTCATCAGAATCTGGGCCCCACACACATTCTCCAAGGCCTCAAGATAGGCCTGTGCAGTCGCTCAGGGTTACTGGCCGCTTAGCACGGATGGTAGCCAGGGCAGGACCTCGGAGGCTCTCACTAACCCTCTTCGCCACCTTCCGAGCATTGCCATTCTAGCACTTTGGGGCAAATAGTTCATCCAGGTCTCCCAGTCATCCTCCCTGGGGGGTGGGAGGGTGCCAGAGAAGATCCTCAACCTTCGTAAGAGTCGGACTAATGGCAGGCAGAAATAGGAGTCTGCATTGGTTCAGCCACCATTACGGGCACTGGAGCAGGAGAGGGTGTTGGGAGGAACACCCCAGGTGGCAAGAATAGTTTCTTCAAGTCCTCCACAGTTTTCCCTCTCCCAGCAACCATTCAGCAAATTTCTCCTCAAAAGTTTCAGATAGTGGTGGGGCTGATTCCCTCGGTCTTTACTGTCCTTAGTTATCACTCTCCAAGCAGTGAGGCTCCTCTGGGGTAATGGTCTGTGGCACTTTGGAGCTATCTATGGGATCCTTAAACTCTACTAGGCCAGGAAAGTGTGGGTGAGCAGATTAGCATGCCGACCCACCACCACAGGGTTTTGTAAACCTTCCACCTTGGAAAGTACTCCCTGCACAGTGTCCGTATTGATACCCAGGGGATGTCCAGGATAAGCATAGCATTTGGGGGTGATCTCCTCCAGTACACCACTCCACCAGCCGGTGCACAGCCACTCTGTCGGGTACCCATTTTTCTTAACAGTGGTTCAGAATATGGCCACTAGAGGACACACAACCCAGCGTGAGCTTCCAAGATGTAAACCCCTAGATGGCGCTATCCCAGGGCTACTACCCCTGCCTGATTTGGCTACTAACAGGTTGAGGGCCTGGATCCAATGGCGGTGCCTCCACCCAGAGGTCAGGGTTTGCAATAGTTAAACTAACTTGGTCACAGCCCTCTGGGACACTGCAACCCCTTTCTTCCCACTAGTGGCCCACACAATATATCAGAATTACCTTCACAGTATACACTTACCCCAGGTCTGGTTCCGCACTGGGACCTCCTGTGAAATGAGATACAGTGCAACAATCACAGTACAGTACTTTAACATAGACAAATACCTCAGGCAGTATAACTTTGCTGAAACAAGCAGCTCTGATTTATTTAGGGGATATAACAAGGACAGGGGAAATCAGGTTAATTAGCTTATCACTCTAATACCCATTTATGGCTCTGTGCACAGGCCTATCCCTATCAGTTACTGTGTCCCCTGGGTACCCAAGCCCTAGTGGCTAGTCCAAACCGTGGCAGCTGGTAGGGCCCTTTCACACAGAGAAAAGGAGAATTAAACAGTCAGCAGTACAGTAATTCCATTTGGATTTAATGTGGCAATTCAACAGGGAGCAACCCTGAATTAGTACTACGACCTCCAAATAAGATAGGGTCCTTCAATGTCAGCAGGGCTCACTTGAGGTACAAAACCTCTTCACACATCCATATAAAAGAAAGTACTACCAGGCAGGCTGTATCTGTATCCCGATCACAATTACTGCACAATACCCGGGAGAACACACAGCAGATTCAGTTCCTGACAGACCGAGTGCAATTTTCAGCAATTCTTCCAGTCTTCTACAGGGTGAGCCTGGTTTCTACTCTTCAGAGATCCTTTGATTCTTTTCACAGGACGGATTCAGTCCTAACAAGCTGTTACACAAGCTGCAGACCGGAACTCTGGGCCTTACACACGTTTTTTGACTAAAACTGCACACTGAAAAAGCACAGGCTCCTTCCTTCTTCACTGCCAAAGCTCAACTGAACTCCAACTGACGAAACCGGCACTTCCTTTGAGTTCCTCCAGTTCTTGACTGATTGGCTGTCACTCACAAAGACTGCTGCTGTTGGTCCAAAAGGCACTGAAGTCTAAACTACATCTCCCAGAGTCACTGCCCATACAATCCTCTTGTGGCTGGCTCAGATTATGAGTCCAAGTTCTGATTCGTCCAAGGCATCATTTTAGAGCTAGCTTACCCCACACTGATTGGTCCAGTTCAGCAGTTCAAAACTAGAATGGGGAACTAGCAGACACAGTTCTGACTGCAAAGAAAGCAGGTTAGACAAACTGTAATTTCATTATTACTCCAAATAATTTCTGGCAAACAGTTACATCCTTCAGATAGGTTCCCTTTGCACTCCTAGTGACTGCAAAAATGAAGTGAATTGGCAGCAGCTCAAGTGGTACTCAGAGAAGCACACAGTCCCCCCATACAACTAATTATGTCTGCAAGCAGACAGCTCTTAAAGAGACAGTACCAGAGGCTCTAAAAACACTCACTGATAAATGGCTTAAATGCCAAACACCATTCAGGCTTGGAGCATTCAAGCAAGCTCCTGGAAGTCTTTTGGGAACCCCCATTTGCAGGGGGGTTACATCAGGGATATACCCTGTTGTGGCACATTGATCCCCAGTCTACCCTAGGTTCTACACCACCCCCGACATCCCCCACAACTTCCCCCTCATGACAGGGGCTCTGGGGGGAGGGCAGTCCACCCCTCCAAGGCAACCCACTGTGAAGATCCTGTCTTAGGCAGGCACTATGACCCAGGGGAGTCCAGAAACTCAGTACATCATATAGATGGCTCATGGGTTTTTCACCCTAGTTTCTGCCAGCCCTCCCTCGTCCCTATTTAGTTGCGGCATAGCCCCTTCAAGCCTGTGGCTGCACACAGCAACATCCCTATCGCGTGAGCACGCTCCCCTGCCCCACTGCAGGGGTCACTCTGGCACTGTATACACAGTGCCATCCCACCCAATCACGCATGCAGCTACCAAGCAGCAACTGCTGCAGTCAGGCTTGCTTCCTGAGACAACATCCCAAGTGTGCTCCTGAACTTAGGCACCTGCACAGCAGTGTGATTCACTGCTGCTGGGTCATTGGACGGCCTTTTTCAGAGTATATTATAGTGTATAGTGGAACATTGTTCTAACGAGATTTCTATATCTACTGAAACATTGTTGTACCACAGTTGAAAGGTCATGGAACACTGTTCAGCCCTTCTGTGGTAGAATAGCATTCCAGTAGATTGGAAAGCGTATGAACCACTCACATTTAAGCTGCTTTGTCTTGACCCAAAGAGGCCTCAATAATAGAGTAACAGCTATCAGGATGGCTGGCAGGGACCTGAACAGCAAAAGTGAAGTTAGTAGCTGGAGGGCCAAATGGCTTATCTGTACATATACAGTAGTACAGTATGTTTGTTAAAAATCTGTAAACAGTTACCAGTGGAGGATGAAAATTTTGAGCCGCCACCACCACCACCACCACCAGCTAAATTTCTGAAAACCTTGGAGCTGACTCCTGCAAGGGTGTCCCTTTCCATCAGTGAGGGACTTTTCATTTTTTGAAATGCAGAGTCATACAAAAAAATCAAATAGCACACAGGAAAAGGCAAAACAAATGAGAATAGCAGCAACAAAACAAAAGCATTTCAGCAGAATCTATGTAATACAAAAATAGTCATTAACTGTTTGCTTTTTTATTGCATACACATATTTTACATGTCAATATCTTCAGAGCACAGTTAATGACTAAGAGACACAAAAGCCCAGTGCTTTTGAAGATCTGTGGAGAGGGTTCATATATCATTATAGGCCATGGCTGTACTCAAGAGCAGATCCCAAATTTGTTGGAAAGTATCTGCTTTGTCTCTGACATAATAGTGAATTCTCTGTAATCTATATAAATCTGTGACATGGCTAAGCCAGACTCTTACAGGTGGGGGGACTGCAATCTTTTCATGCCATCAGAATACATTTCTTTAGCTACAGGTAGTCCCAGAGATAGTAATTTCCTTTGTTCTTCAGAACACTGGCACTCTTTAAGGTTCTACCCAAGTACAATTAGCGATGTATCATAAATTAGTTTAATGGAGGTGGCTTTCTCTAAAATTTCAAATACTGAGTCCCAGAATTTTGTAAGTTTTTTACAAGTTAAGAACATATGGATAAGAGTGGCATTTAGGGCAATTTTCATTAAGGTTTGAATTGAACTTATGCAGTCTAAAGGGTGTGAGGTAAGTACTATGCATGATGTTGAATTAAATTTGCAGTAGTTCAGTTAGAATATAATTCTTGAAAAGGGTAGGTGAGTACAGCATCCCAATGCTCCTTTTTTAACTTTTTATCTAAGCACTGTTCTAATTTGGACTTTAAATGGCCCAAATTAAAATAAACAGGTTTTGTAATAGCTGGAAGACTATAGAGAGTGGCTTCTGGTTGGAATATATGGAAGAAAAAATGGTTTTAATGGGTGAGGAGGTCAGAAAATACCTAGATCTTGTAATGTAGTACCAGATTTGAAGATATCTAATAAAGTGATGTAGGGCAATATCATATTTAGCTCTTATCTGATCAAAAGACATCAAGGATTCCTGAGTACTTCCACAAAGAAACACAGTGAGCTAAATTTTCAAAAGCCCGAGAATGCCGTGAGCCCCGGCCATGCTGATCGTATGGCGCACAGGGCTTGCAGCATTCTCCTGGCACAGATTGGGATTTTCACTCCTGTGCACCAAATACTGCCTTGTGGAATGCTGTGAACCTTTCTTACGGGGCTTGTGCCAAATATTTGTCGCAAGCCACCATAAAGAATGGAAAGTGTTGCAGCTGCGCCCAGTATACTAAAATCTGGTAAAGTTGCGCCAAAGGAGTTTGGCGCAGCTGCGCCAAAGAACAGGGTTGATGCAGGGCTTGACACCAGCCCTGCGTCAACCTTTGAAAATCGAGCCCAGTATCTTTCAGTGAGGGCTTGAACCCAAAACTGCATGTGCATGCAGCCAGATATCTGCCCCTGCCAACCAATTAACTCATGAGCTTTTTTCCAGCAGTGACAAGTATTCTGGCTAGTAAATTAGGGTGACTAGACTTTTTGATATTGTGGTAACTGGCATAGAGAATGTGCCTTGATCAAGGTAGTGATGGAAGTGTTGTTCCAGTTTTTTTGCTACTTGTTGGGTCACCTTGAAATCAGTCTAGAATTTGGGCTATTTGAGCTGCTATATAATAGTTTATAAAGTTTGGAACAGCAAAGGCACTGCAAGACTTGGGTAACCTAAGTTTATCCAGGCTTAGTCTAGATTTCTTCTCTTCTTTCCGTACCAAATTGGAAATTACTGTATATGGTCTAGGCCTGTAAAAGACTTATAAGGGATAAATATGGGAAGGGCTTGAAATAAAAAGAGAAGTCGGGGAAGAATATTAATTTAGATAACATTACAATGTTCTATCAATGTTAAATGGAGTTTGATCCATTTGTCTAGATCTCCTGAAATAGAGTTAAATTAAGATATATTGCTGCATTCAAAATGATGTGATAGTTGTTTAGTAATTGTTACCCTCAAATATTTAATTTCTTCAGATATAATTTCCTTAAGTTGTGTAAGAATAATGGAGTTAGATAATACATTTAAATGTAAGGTCTCAGTTTTAGACATATTCATTTTGTAGCCAGAGGCTTTGCCAAATCTTTAATAGCTACTAGACAGCCCTGGAAAGAAGTGGATGGTTCTGTTAAATATAGCAGGGTATTATCAGCATATAAACTAATTTTATGTTCCACTGGTCCAGTTTTAATGTCCTTAATAGAAGTGTTATTCCTAATAAAGCTTTTGATTCTAACCCCAGGTATTCTTCAATATCATTAACTCTAGCAGTCAGCTTCCTGGATTGCACTGCCCCAGAGGTGAATGGAACTTTATGCTGAATAGTAGAACACTGATTGGCTTGTATCACCATTCAAACCTGCTGCCCTGTCAACTGTAGGCATTCTAAGACGCTCAAATTTCTTTCTCCACCTACCTAGTTGGTCGCCTCGGAGACTGCTCCTCAGCGTTCACTGAGAGAACTTAGTTTTTGTCCAAAACCATAAGTATTGTTTCAAACAACATGAAGTCTTGCTGTATTCTGACAGTAGCAGTGAGTCCCAACCTTCGAACTGCCCCGGAGATGAAAGAGTTAACTTTCCAGGCCAGGCATGGAACGCTGAGCTCGAGCTCGGTTGAGACTCTGTCTGTTGCTGTTTGAGCTCAAACCATCAGATTCTTTACTCCGCGTCACTGAACAGTCGCTCCGAGATTTCTCCTTCTGCTTGGTTCAATTTGTCGGTTAAAGTACCGTTTTTCCTCGGTATTCGACCGAATTTAAACTGCAACCTGTCAGTTCAGTCTCTGTCTGTGGTATTCGTGAGTACTAGATAGGTTTATATTGTTTCTATTCTGTGTGGAACTTGTAAACGGTTCATCGGTTCGGTTTGAACCGATCAAGTTGCTAAAAAATCTTTATTATAAATTTTAGAGTGTGGTTACCGGTTCTTATTGGTTCTAAAAAAAACGGATTTTATTACGTTTTTTTCCACTACCCATGACACGGTCAGGAACCGATAAGAGGGTCTTGCCTGGCGGATTGCCATTAAAAGGGTAAGTTTGGTTAAGACTGGCACAATGTCTGAGAAACCCAAAAGAAAAACCGGGCCCACTGGGTTTCAACACTGCAGTGTGTGTGAGGAAGTCTTTGCCATGGCTGATCCCCACACCACCTGTTTATTGTCTGAGGTTTGACCACCTCAATGCAGACTGCCAGATTTGTAAAAATTTTCCTGCAGCTACCCTAGAAAAATGAATTGGTAGGCTCAGGGAAAGGGAGGCCAAAAAGTCCGCTGAACCGATGGCTAACCCGTTTGGTTCAAACCGAACTAGAAGGAGTGCCCTCTGACCAGGGCGAGACTTCTTCGGCAAAAGGAGATCCGATTCTGAGGAGTTGGTTCCAGCTAAGAGAACAAGAAAAGAAAAATCAGCTGGTGTGGATCCAAAACTTTCTCTCCAACCGCTGAAGAAATAGCCAAAGTGATAAAATTGTGCAGTCGCTTCTGAAATTACCGGAACTGCACCATCAGGGAGGCGCTCGGTTCGGCCGGTTCCACCGGTTTAAGAGTATGATTTAGAGGAATTTTATGAACTGGAGGAGGAGGAAGAGGAATATGAGGAAAGTGAATGTGGTTTTGAAAGTCTGGATGTGCCCATTGACCCGGACATCTCCACAGACAGACCTTCAGAAGTGTCAGAAAGAACTGGAAGGGGACAGGATCAGTTGTGTTCCAGGACAGTAGCTGCTGCTTGTTGTTTTCACAGGGTTCTTGTGGATTTTACTTGGTAGAAGGTTAGTTCTTTTCTTTCTTACTTCTAAGGGGCTAGCAGGGTATTGTTTTGGGGACTGCTGGAAGTTTGAAAACTGATTTGGTGGTTGTAAGTGGGCTCATTTTGTGGATGTTTCACTGTGTAACAGGCTGTGCTGGTAGAGGCCTATTTCTTCTGATTTAAAACCTATTTGGTGGGATTTGCTTGGGCCTGGTTCTTTGGCTGCTGGGCTTGGAGGGGAGACACAGGGCTGATACACTCTCTCGAGTCAGGTGTCTGCCCAAGACCTGCCCTCCCTCCCCAGAAGTCTGCTAATTTATAGGGGAACACCTGCCCTGCAATTGGAGGAAAAGGCTGCAGGTGCAGCTCATGTAGTTCTAGCCACTGGGGGTTGGATTTAAAGGCTGGGAGAGAGGAGCTTAGGGAGTTGTTCATTTCCCTTATAAGTTTAGTGTGTTGTACTGCACCTAGTAACAGGGTTACTGGTGTACAGTGGGACTGTCTCTAAGATTAGTGGGTGACCTGATTAGGCAGTAGGGTGTATCTTGGACTGAGGGGGAACCTGGTGGCTCACCCAAGGAAACCTATTTGGAAGGGGATGGAACCACACGTCATTAGGGCTTGCATCTTTGGGAGGGTGGTGGGGTGCACAGGGTGTGGAGCGGCCATGATACTGGACTGGGCTTGGAAGTTCGGTGGTTGCCCAGTGTGCTACCAGCTGGCACAGCTTAGGGAGGAGGTTGTGGGGATTAGGAAAAAGCTGGGGGAAGGGGGGTGGTATGGTTCGGGAAGGGGGCTGGGAATCTCCCACGGGGTTGCACCAAGCACTGGGGGTGGGGGCATAGGGAAAGGAGTGCAGGAGAATACTCAGGGGTCACATAGGGACCCTGGCAGAGGGGATCCAAAAGGACACTACCAAGGAAGCAGGCAGGTAACTGGGGACCCTCACAAAGGAGGGATGGAGGGACAACATTCCCAAGGAAGTAGGCAGATGGCCAGGGCTGGACAGAAGGAAGCAAGGCGGGGAGGTGGATCAGACCTTACACTCAATAACCGCTTCAATTCTCTTCTTCTGCTCGAGGATGAGGGGCTGATGTATCCACGACAGGGGTGGTTAGAGATGGAAAGGGAGTGGGGGGCAGGAGGCGGGGCCAGATAGCAGGAAGAACGGGGGACCTGGAATGCAGGAAAATGGGGGAGCAGTGAATCAGAGCAGGAGGGGAGGGGAAGAGGGAGGAAAGCAAGGAGAAGGACCAGTTGGGAGGAAAGGTAAAGGAGAAGGACCAGAAGTACAAGGAGGATTCAATAAAGGGAGCTGAGGGTTTAGGCCAGGGGAGCACAACGAGCAAGGAGGAACTAAATGGAGACAGGAAGGAAGGGAGGACAAGCCAGGCTAGTTTAGCAGCTGGGGGAGAAGGACCAGTCGCGAGCAGTGAGGGGGGAATAAGCAAGGTACAGAAGGGTAATCAGAAGGAGGAGAGGCATAGGATTGGAGGGGAAGGGGTGGCCATGGTAAATAAGGAGGGGGTGGCATGTGGCACCCAGATAGGGGAAGGAACAAGGAGCCGGCTGGGTGGAGGGGCCGGTAGAAAAGATGAGGGACATGGAAGGGGGGAAATGGAGGAAAAGGAGCTGTCAGAGTGCTCCTGTTGGGGGATTCTATGATCAGGGGTATCAAATGGGATAGGGAGGGAGAATCCTGGTCAGTTAGAACAAGATGCTTCCCTGGACTAATGGTGCACAGGGCTAAGCACGAGGTATATCAGCTGGCAAAGGATTGTGGGGGTTCCCCAGACATACTGGTCCACCTGGGTACAAATGACATTGAGGGAAATAGCAGCTAGAGATACAGGCAAGATTCAGGAGCTCGCCAGGGTCTGTCATGACATAGGATGCGCAGTTCTTCTCAGAAATCCTGCCAGTGCCAAGAGCTAGTGGGGAACACAAAAGGAAGATTAGGAGATAAACCAGTGGCTCAGGGAGTGGTGTGAGGCCAGAGGGTATGGGTTGATGGGGATGGGGAGACCTGGGAGGATAAGGGCTGTATGCTAGAGATAGACTCCATCTCAATTTGGAGGGAGGGAATCCTTAAGGTGAAAATAGAGGGTTCATTGGTGAAAAGTGGGGTTTAAACTTGTGAAGGGGGCGGATGGAAGAAAAAGCTGTCAGGGGTGCCATAAGGAGGGACTTGTCTCCACCCCTCCCGGGACCAGGAGGATTGCAGGAAAGGCCGACTGGCAAAGTGCAGACCAGGGGAAAACAGAATCCTCATGGGAACACGAGCAGGGAAATGGAACTATAGGAAAGGGTGGAAGGTAGTCTGCTAATGCCAGAGCTTGGGCAATAAAATGCCTGAGCTCCAGGCGATGCTAACTCAGGGAGCAGTGGATGTGGCAGCGGTCACTGAGACTTGGGCCACTGCAGGACATGACTGGGACCTGAACCTGGAGGGTTGCACTATGTTCAGGAAGGACAGGGGGGAAGGAAGGGGAGGAGGGGTAGCAATGATAGTAAAACTGCATTGGCATAGGGGAGTAGAGGAGGCGGAGGGAACCGTGGAGGCGATGGTACCTTGATAACAAGGGGGCAAGAGAGTAAAATAGGAGTGGTGTATAGACCCCTGCCCTGGCGGAGGAGCTGAGGACAGTCTGGTGGCAGATGTTGGGAGACACTGCAGACCGGCAGAGGAACGGTGGTGGTGTTGGGGACTTAAACATGCCAGAACAGACTGGGAGATTATGGCATCCTCTGTGACCAGGGAACAGAGGTTGTTGGATGTCTTTCAAGATGCGCTCCTAACTCAGCAGGTGAGGGAACCACCAGGAGGCGCTGGTACTGGATGTGGTCCTGGCAGACAGTGACCAGATTGGAGCCTGGAGGTAAGGGACCCATTGGGGGAGTGACCATGCTACGGTCTGGTTCTGCCTGGACCTAGGAGGGGTAGAAGGCTGCACAAAGACAGAAGTAACCGACTTCAGGGGGGCGGATTTTAAGGAAATGGGAAGGATCCTTAAGGAGCATTTGGATGGGATTGAGTCAGACATGGACGCTGATAGTAGGTGGGAAATCATCAGGAGAGGGGTGCAGGATGCTACCAGCACCTGTGCAAGAGTAAGACGAAAATGCGGTAGGGCCCAAAAACCCTGCTGGTGGACCAGGAGGTCCAGGAGGTGGTGGGGAAAGAAGGCAGCCTATACAGCATCATGTTCAAGGAGTGAAAGGATCGAGGGAGTACGAGCCGATGTATGAAGGGCCACTAGGGTGGTGAGGGCGGCTAAGGCAAGGAAGGAGCAGAACCTGGCCAGGGAAATTAGGAGAGAGAACAAGGGGTTCTTTAGATACATTGGGAAAAAACGAAGGGTGAAGGGGCAGATTAGCAGGATTAAATCAGGGGAGAGATGGGCACAAGACCCGGGGGAGCAGGCTGAGGTACTAAATGAGTACTTCACCTCAGTTTTCACCAAGGAAAATGGGGGTGCTGCATCATACATGGGAGGAGACAGAGATACTGAGGAGGGGGGGACCCTCACTGATCGGGCAGGTCTGGGAGAGGGGAGGCATCACTGGCAGGTGGGGGGGAGGGCTAAGCAGGGAGAAGAGGTACCGGAAGTGGAAATCACAGCAGAGGAAGTGAGGGAAGCCCTCAACTCCCTTAAGACGGAGAAAGCACCGGGGCTGGATAAATTACATCCCAGAGTGCTGAAGGAACTTACGGATGTCCTGGCGAAACCCCTGGCAGAGCTTTTCACCATCTCTTTGAGGACAGGGTGGGTGCCCCAAGACTGGAAGGTGGCGCATATAGTGCCTATCCACAAGAGGGGACTCAAGGAGGTGGCAGGGAACTACAGGCCTGTCAGCCTGACATCGTGGTGGGCAAGGTGATGGAGGGCATTGTCAAGGAGAGGCTAGGGGACCTGGATAAGTCAGGGTGCCTGGACGATAGACAGCATGGATTCATCCTGGGAAATTGTGTCAGACAAACCTTGGAGTCTCTATGACTGGGTGACGAGTGCCTTGGACCTGGGTAGACCAGTGGACGCCCTTTCTAGACTTCAGCAAGGCATTTGACTCTGTTCCTCACGTGGGCCTGTTGGATAAGCTGGGAGAAATGGGAGTGGGAACCAGATGATCAGATGGATAGGCAATTGGCTCCAGGACCGACCCAGAGGGTCGAGTTGGCGGGATAGTCTCATCCCCAAGGAGGGTCATTAGTGGGGTCCCACAGGATCAGTCCTTGGCCCTTCTGTTCAACGCCTTACATCTCTGACATAAGGACAGGAATCACGAGTGAGAGTCCTCTTATGGATGACTCAAACTGGGGGCGTGGTGGATGGGGAGGAGGGGTGGTGGCCCTACAGGGGACCTGGAGGCTCTGGAAAGATGGTCTAGAAAGTGGAAGCTGAGGTTCAATGCAGGAAATGCAAGGTACTCCAACTGGGGCCAGAAACCCGGCCAAGTGTACACCCTGTGGGGGAGCTACAAGTCTCATGGCTGAGAGGGACCTGGGGTGGTGGTGGATGTCAAGATGAACAACTCTGAGACTTGTAGGAGGGCAGCAGCTAAGGCCAACAGGATGCTGGGATGCATCACTAGGGGATCACTCCAGAAGGAGGAAGTGATACTCCTCTGTATAACTGCTTGGTGAGGCATGCACGCTGAGTACTGCGTGCAGTTTTGGAGGCCACACTTAAAGAGGGACATTAACCTCCTGGAGAGGGTCCAGAGGAGGCAACCAAAATGATTTGGGGCTTGGGGACAGGACCTATGAGGAGAGTGCTCAAGAGCTAAATATACACATTGGAAGAGAGAAGGGACCGGGGGACATGATAGAGGTCTTCAGGTACATGAAGAGGGTAAATAGGGAGGAACAGTCAGGGTGCTTCAAAGGAAGGAGGAGGGGGCCACTAGAGGGCATGGGAAGCTGGGGGGGAAGATTCAGGGAGAAAGGAGGAGGTGCTACTTCACTGAGAGGGTGGTGGAGCCATGGAATGCACTGCCTAGGGGGCTGGTGGAGGCAGACAGTGGAGGGGTTCAAGAGGGGGTTGGACAGGTACAGGGGAAGGGTTCTGGAAGCAAAATCCAATGCAGCAAGAATATCCGGAACTGGGAAGGGAGAAGCCAGAGAAGGCTAGGGGGACAGCAAGGTCAGCACCCAGGGTGGGTGCTGACCAAACGAGCAGACACGAAAGACCGTTAGGCCTATTCTGCTGGCATTTTAGTATGTTAGTATGTCTCCTCCTAGGCTTTCTGAGTCCCCCTCTCATTTCATGTTTTATAAAAAAGTGGCTGAAACCCTCCAGCTTCCTATGGAAGAAGCTGTGGATGACCAGGAGGAGCCTGACTATGTGGAAATGATGGATATCCCAGAGTCTAGGAGGCTGTCTATTCCCTTACACAAATCTTTTGGGAAACAGACATTTAAGATTTTAAAGACTCCTAACACCATACCTCCTGTGGCTAAAAGAATGGACTAGAGGTATACATTGTCAGGCTCAGATACGGAGTTCCTTTCACAACAATGCAGCCATGTTGGGGTAGTGCAGGCTGCAGCCTATGACAAGGCAAATATTCCCTTGGCTTCACACCCCCCAGACAAGGACTCCAGGAGGATTGATGCCATGGCAAAGAAGCAATACATGGCAGCATCCTTGGGACTCAGACAGGCCAATTATTTGGCTTATACTGCTAGGTATCAGAAATCCAAATGGGACACTGTCATGGCTTTAGCAAAACAGGTCCCTGGCCAGCTTGCCAAGGAGCTGGAGCAGGTCGCTGCTCATGGTATTGAGGCATCCAAGGTGCAATTCCATGCTGCAGTGGACTCAAATGATGTATCGTCTAGAGTCATGGCTACATCTGTGACACTTCACAGAATGGCTTGGCTCAGATGTACTAGCCTGTCACAGGATACCCAGACTAAGGCCATGGATTTTCCTGTTGTGGGTAACTCTCTGTTTGGGGAGCAAACAGAATTACATGAAGAAAATGGATGAGTATAGGACTACCTATAGGAGTGCCCAGGCCAAGGAAAGGCAGGCCACTCCTCAAAGGCAGCATTCCAGGGGCAGGGGAAGGCCTTTTCACAGGCCTTTCTACCAAGCCCCAGGCCTCCTCTTCTGCTTATGCTCAGAGGGGGTTCTTTAGAGGGAGGGGCAGAAGGGGTACAAGCAGACCTGCTTCCACCCCTCAGCCAAAACCCCCTGCCAAGCAGGCACCCTGATGGGTTTGCCAGGGCCGATTCTCCACCACCTATAGGCGGCAGGCTGGCTTACTTCGTCCAGGACTGGAAGTCTCTAACATCAGAATAAGTGGGTCCTGGAAGTAGTAAGCCAGGGACTGGTTCTCAGCTTCAAAAAATTTCCAAAGCTGAGAGCCAGATCTTTTCCACCTGCAAATCCCTCAGAGGCACTTGCCTTAGAGGCAGAGGTCTCTTCCCTTCTGGCTCTCATAGCTGTGGAACGGGTTCCACCCCTACACCAGGGCAAAGGATTGTACTCCAGGTACTTCCTTATCCCAAAAAAGACAGGAGAATGGCTGCCCATTCTGGATCTCAGATATTTAAACAAGCAGCTTTTAAAGCCAAAATTCAAAATGGAGACTCTGGGAATAATTCTACCCTCTCTAAGGCCAGGGGACTGGCTAGTGTCCCTGGACCTCAAGGATGCCTACTTCCATATTCTTATCAGAAGCTCCCATCGAGAGTACCTCAGGTTTCAGCTGCCCTCAGGCCATTACCAGTTCAGAGCACTGCCCTTCGGACTAACCTCTGCTCCAAGGGTGTTCACAAAATGTTTTGCAGTAGTAGTTGCTTCTCTGAGAAGGCAAAGGATTGCCATCTTCCCATACCTAGACGACTGGCTCATAGTAGGCCAGTCCCCAGACCAGGTCAAGTTACACTTACAGGTAACTCAGCAACTGCTCACTTCTCTAGGTTTCCTTCTGAATTTGTCAAAGTCAGTTCTAGAGCTTGTTCAGCTCCTCACCTTCATAGGTGCAGAGCTAGATACAGAAAGGGCCAGAGCCTTCCTTCCCCTGGACCGGGCAAGGACCCTTATCACTCTGGCCTCCTCTTTCACCCTACAGGTGTCTCGACCAGCAAGGCATTTTCTGCAGCTCCTGGGGCACATGGCTGCTTCTACAGCAGTGGTGCAGGGAGCAAGATTTCAGATGAGGGACATTCAGTTCCATTTGAGAGCCTTCTGGTCTCAGAAAAGGGATCCTTTGACCAAATTGATCCCAGTGACTCGAACCCTGATCCAGGCCTTGCACTGGTGTCAGGATCTGAAACAATCTGAGACAAGGAGTTCCCTTTGTCACTCAGTCTCACTCTTGAATCCTTACTACAGATGCCTCCCTCTTGGGGTGGGGGGCTCACTTGGGCGACCTGACCACCCAAGGGTTGTGGTCCCCTCAGGAATCTCTGCTCCACATCAATCTGTTGGAGCTCAGAGCAGTTTTTCTAGCACTTCAAGTTTTTTCCAAGTCTGTTCAGAACAAAGTTATTCAGATCAGAACAAACAATACCACCACAATGTGGTACATCAACAAACAAGGAGGCACTCGGTCTACGGCCTTGTGCACAGAAGCGATTAAGTTGTGGTCCCTGGCTTATTCTCTGAACACCTCCCTCTCAGCAGTACACCTCCCAGGCAAGGACAATGTCCTGGCAGATGCTCTCAGCAGGATATCTCAGGGCCATCACGAATGGTCACTGGATCCCTTGATCTTGGAGGTGATATTCTCCAGATGGGGCACCCCACAGATAGATCTTTTTGCAGCCCCAGACAATCACCAACTTCCCCTTTTTTGTTGCAGGCCCCCAGTGTTGGGCTCAGTCCTCCTGGTTGCCTTAGTTCTCAATTGGGAAGGGAAGTTCCTGTATGCTTTTCCCCCCTTCCCTCTCCTGTTCAAAGTGCTAGTCAAAATCAGGTCTCAACCCTGCAAAGTGATCCTGATTGCTCCAGACTGGGCCAGACAGCCCTGGTATCCTCTCCTATTGTCCTTATCAGTCCATCTTCCCCTGGCTCTTCCCAGGAATTACAACCTGTTAACTTGTGCTCAGGGGAGGGCTTGGTACCTAAATCTCAAATCTCTCAATCTCAAGGCCTGGCTCTTGAAGAGTTAGAGTTTGCTGATTTACACATCTCCCAAGGTGTTATGGATATTCTGAAGGCTTCTAGGAAGCATTCCACCAAAACCACTTATAATTCCAAGTGGAAAAGATTTTCCATATGGTGCTCTGGGAAGCATATTTCCCCAGAGTTTGCTGATCTGCCCACAGTACTTGACTACATGGTTCATCTCAATAGCTTGGGTCTCAGACCAGCTACACTAAGGGTGCACCTGGCAGCGGTTTCTGTTTTCATTTCAGCAGGTAAGCCTTCCTCTCTTTCAGCTCACCTTGTTTTTTCCAAGTTTTTCAAAGGATTGCTTCATACCAATTCCCCATTCAGGGATCCTGCCCCTGCTTGGGATCTTAACGTTTGCATTGCACAGGTTATGCAACCCCCCTTTGAGCCTTTGCCCTTAGCAGAGCTTAAGTACTTGACTTGGAAAACTGTGTTTCTGGTGGCCATCACTTCTGCCAGGCGCATAAGTGAGCTGCAAGCCCTGTCAGTGGAGCCTGACTTTATTTCCTTCCATAGGGATAAGGTGGTCCTAAGGACTAACAGGAAGTTTTTGCCTAAGGTGGTTTCAGACTTCCACCTTAACCAATCTATGTCTCTTCCTGTGTACTCCACTGACCATTCCTCCTCTGGTGAGAGGAGGCTGCACAGCCTAGATGTGAAAAGAGCCCTTAGCTACTATATAGAATGCACCAAGGGTTATAGGTTTGACTCCCTCCAACTGTTCCTCACTTATGGTGAGGTAGGCAAAGGAAAACCTAGCACTAAAAGATCCATTGCCAGGTGGATTGTCTCTTGCATACAATTTTGCTGTGAAAAATTAGGTAAGGTTCCACCCTCAAGCCTGAGGGCTCATTCTACTAGAGGTACAGCTGCTTCCCTGGCTGCTGCCAGGGATATCCCTATTCTAGAAATATGTCAAGCAGCTACCTTGAAAACAGTTCACACTTTCACCAAGCATTACTCCCTTGACATCCAGGCTAGGAGTGATGCTCGGTTTGGCACAGCTGTGCTTCACAGCCTATTTCCTAAGTAGGTTCTGTCCCTCCTCCATGGACGTACTGCTTGGTAGTCTGCTACTGTCAGAATACAGCAAGACTTCATGTTGTTTGAAGAAAAAATTACTCACCTTAGTAATGTTGTTTCTTCTAATGGAGTCTTGCTGTATTCTGACCTCCTCCCTGCCTTCCCCTCTCAGAACCTTTCTTTTTGGGATGTGGGTGGGCAGTGGCAGTGTTGGCACTCAGGAGGTGCCCCACCTTTTTTTTTGTTATCACCCTTCTTTGGGTGAGTGGGTGTTGTGTTATTTCATTTTTGGGTCTCCTGGCTTGAGTCTTTGTTTTGGGACCAAAAATGTGTTATTATATTAGTAGCCAGTTGGCTAGTGTAGGCTTACAGCTTCCACACAGGACCTCAGTGAGTTTAGCTCGTAAAAATCTGACGGTTTGAGTTCAAACAGCAACAGACAGAGTCTCAACCGAGCTCGAGCTCAGTGTTCCATGCCTGGCATGGAAAGTTAACTCTTTCATCTCCGGGGCATTTCGAAGATTGGGACTCACTGCTACTGTCAGAATACAGCAAGACTCCATTAGAAGAAACAACATTACTAAGGTGAGTAATTTTTTCTTTTATTTTACTTCATTTCTGCTACCTGTTACAGTTTTCAGTTAGTTTTAGTGTTTATTTAGTGTATTTTAGTTAGTTTTGCAGTTCCTCTTTGGTTCCTAGTAACCGATGAGGAGCCGTTTTAGCTTGGTTTATTTTAGCGTTAAATTGCTATTTCTTTAGCTTTACTTGTAAGTGGTTTATTTATTATTGGTAGTTTTTCTGGGATGTTATGTTTTTTTCAGTTGAGGAACTGACTGCAAGCTATTTGCCTTGTGAACTTGCGGTAATTTCCTGGTTACTTCTCAGTTTAGAGACCGATAAAACCTTTACATTTCATTTTCTTACTTTACTGTAGCAGTGTCTGATAAACCTAAGAAAAAGACCAGACCTTCTGGATTTAAAAATTGCGTTAAAATGTCAGGAAATAGTTGCCAAAGCTGGCAAGCATAGTTTCGGATCCAAAGGATCTGACTATTGATAAAAATATGTCTAAAGATGTCTGTTCAAGGGCCCCTGAAAAAGGTGAGACATCTGGACTGAAAAGACTGGGAGAACCAGTAAAGGATTCACCTCCTTTGAAAATGTTGGATAAGAAGAAGAACACTGGTTCCTCAGCTGAAAAAGCAACGGGGCTCCCAGTGGTTCCAAGCAATATGCCAACTGCTCACCAGGTGGCACAGGCCCTCCAAATCTTACAGGCCTTGCAGACTTGTTTGGCACCAGTTAACCAACAACCGGTTAGTTATCCAGCATTCATGACTATGTCCTCTACAGAGGCTAAGGATCCCTCCCAGGATGATTTTGGGGAGAAATATGAGGATGAACCAATTGAACCAGAAATTTCTCCTGAACATGGGTTCGAATCACCCCCCAGAGCAACTGAAGATTTCTCCTCACACTTTACTTTTGTGAGGCAGATGGTTGAAACTCTGGACCTCACTTCTTATGAACATGAACAGGATGAGGAGGAGGTGCAATTCAAGAATATGATGGAGCTAACACCCACAAGAATGGTGTTGTTGCCTATTAACAAATGTTTTAAAAAAATAAGTACTTAAAGATTCTCCGCAACCCAAACACTGTCTTGCCTGTGGACAAGAAGGCTGACAAGAAATATCAGCTTGATCCACTGGGGTGGAATTTCTGTTATCACACCTAGACCTGAGGGGGTGGTACAGACAGCAGCCTGTGATAAGGTTAAAGTACTCCTGGCTACACATCCACTGGAAAAAGATTCCAGAAAGCTGGATTGGATGGCCAAGAAAGGATACCTGGCAGCTTCTCCGGGCATTAGGGAGGCTAATTACATGGGCTATGCAGTCCAACATCAAAAACCCTGTGGAGTTCTATCATGGCCATTGCTGACAAGGCACCCCCAAGCCTGCAAGCTGACCTTATGGAAACAGCCAGGTGTGGCCTGGAAGCCACAAAATATAAATTCCACATGGCTGTTGATGCGAATGACATTGCAGCCAGATGGATGGCTATGTCCACAGCCCTCAGAAGATTTGCCTGGCTTAGGGCAACCAGTCTTACCCAAGACACCCAAAACAAGGCCATGGACTTCCCTACAGAGAATAACACACCAGGGATTTATTTAACTCTAAAAATTGATTAGCATTTTGCTCATAAAAGTGCTAAATCTTTGTGAAAATGCATAGCACTTGCCTCACTGTGTTTAACAAACACAGCACTTCTAGAAAATCTATATGAATACTTTCTGTGCAGTTAGTATCATCCCAAGAAAAAACTGCTAATCAATTATTTAAAACCCTGCACTCTGTTTGGACCCAAAACAGAAAAGTATATGAAAAAAGTGGATGAATATAAGGCCGCTTACAAAAGTATCTCTGCCAGGGAGAGGGCCTCTGCTTCGTACAGGCCCTATGGAAGGGGAGGTAGAGGTAGGGGTTACACCCGACCTTTCTACCAGGCGCAAGCTACCCCTAGTTACTAACAGAGAGAGTACTATAGGAGTAGGGGTCACAGAGGCTGCAGAAGGGGAGAACAATCGCTTCAGTCTACCATACAGTCTAAGCAGAATCCCTGATGTGCTAGTCAGGGTCCCCTCTCCAACTCCGGTCGGAGGCAGACTGACCCACTACTTCCAAACCTAGAAATCCATCACCACAGACAAGTCAGTATTGGAGGTGGTGGGTCAAGGACTGGTTCTCAGTTTCAAAACTTTCCCCAGGTTAAGACCAAGATTGTTCAGATCTCTGGACTCAACAGAGAGAAAACTGCTGGAAAAAGAGTTTTCCCTCACTGCTGGCAGCAAAGGCAGTAGAACCAGTTCCCTCCTCTCAAAAGCAAAGAGGTTTCTACTTCAGATACTTCCTAACCTCAAACAAAATGGGGAGTGGCGACCCATACTGGACTTGAGGTCCCTAAACAGGCATCTCATAAAACCAAAATTCCGGATGGTTACTTTGGCAATGATTTTACCCACATTACAGCAAGGAGACTGGCTGGCATCACTGGACCTAAAAGATGCCTGCTTTCACATCCCCGATAAGGGAATCCCACAGAAAGTACCTGAGGTTCAGAATACCATCTCTGCCTTTCGGCCTGACCGCTGCACCAAGGGTATTCGCAAAGTGCTTGGCAGCAGTGGTGGCACACCTAAGAAGACAGGGCATCTCTGTGTTCCCATATCTGGATGACTAGTTAGTCGGGGGGGGGGAACCCCATTACAAGTAAGAGAGGCTTTGAGTCTCACACAGGAGACATTGGAGTCTCTGGGATTCATCATAAATGTCCAAGAATCTGTACTGCAGCCTATTCAGGCACTGCATTTCATAGGAGCAGAATTGGACACTGTATGGGGCAGGGCCTTCCTTCACAAGACGGAACAGACAGTATCGTGAGCATGGCATGGTCTTTTGTCCTAAACAGACCAAGACCAGCAAGACACTTTTTGCAACTGCTGGGACACATGGCTGCAGCTGCAAGCAGAATGCAGGGATGTCAGTTTTATATGAGAGACATCCAATTCCACCTAAGGACCCACTGGTGCCAGAAAAGTGACCCTCTTTCTAAGTTGGTGCCAGTGTCAGGGACCCTGATACAGGCCCTGCATTGGTGGCAGGACAAAAGCAACTATAGGGAGGGAGTACCATTCGAGATTTAGTTTCCTACCATGGTACTCGCAACAGATGCTTCTCTGCTAGGTTGGGGGGCTCATCTAGAGGAACACAGTGCATGGCACTTGGCCCCTATGGAGTCACTGCTACACATAAATCTATTGGAGCTCAGGGCAGTGCTTGTAACACTTCAGCCTTTTGCATCCCTGATAGAGGGCAAGGTGGTACAGGTAAGGACAGACAATACCACCACTATGTACTACATCAGCAAGCAGGGAGGGACAAGGTCCAGCCTGCTCTGCACAGAAGCAATGAAAATCTGGGGCCTGGCATTCTCTCCACAAGTGTCATTGGTGGCAGTGCACCTTCCAGGGAAAGACAATACTTTGGCAGATGCCTTAAGCAGAATCAGCCAGAACCATCACGAATGGTATCTCAACAGACAAGTGCTGGAGATAGTGTTCGGAAGGTAGGGTACTCCAGAGATAGATCTCTTTGCCTCAGAAGAGAATCACCAGTTGCCAAAATTTTGCTGCAGACTACCAGCCAAGGGGTCAATCCCAGTGTATGCCATGGTGCTGAACTGGGCAGGGAAAACCCTGTATGCATTTCCTCTTTTCCCTTTGTTGCTCCGGGTCCTGATCAAGCTCAGGTCCCAGGCAGCCTTGGTACTCACTGCTGCTCTCCCTGTCAGTGGCACAACCAGTACACCTTCCACACAGACACAATCTCCTAACATCCTCCCAGGGCAGGATTCTGTACCTGAACCTCAGATCTCTCAGGCTCAAGGCATGGCTCTTGAGGACCTAGAATATGCTGACTTATACCTCTCGGAGGATGTTTTACAGGTGCTCAGGGGTTCTAGGAAACCTTCAACTAGGAAAACCTATACTTCCAAGTGGAAGAGATTTTCCATCTGGTGTGCTTCACGAGGGGTGCTTCCCACAGGGGCTGGGCTGTCAGTCTTGCTGGAATATCTGATATAGCTAAATTCTCTGGGATTTCAGACAGCCACACTCAGAGTCCATCTGGCATCCGTTTCTGCATACCTGTCAGCTGGCAAGGGAATCTCCTTAGCAGCTAACCCTATTTTTAGAAAATTCTTTAAAGAGTTGGCCCACCTACATCCCCCTCACAGGAAGCCAGCTCCAGCCTAGAATCTAAATATCTGTATTGCCAAGTTCATGGAGCCCCCATTTGAGCCATTGGCCAATGCCCATCTGAAATCTGTCACATGGAAGACTGTCTTCCTAGTAGCCATCACATTTGCAAGAAGGATAAGTGAGTTACAAGCTCTATGTCTGGAGCAAGACTACATTTCATTCCACAGAGACAAGGTGGTGCTCAAAACTAACAGGAAATTCCTTCCTAAAGTAGTTTCTGACTTTCACCTGAATCAATCTGTTATTTTGCCAGTCTTCTTCACTGAGCATTCTGGCTCTGGAGAGCGTAGATTGCATAGTCTTGATGTAAAGAGAGCCCTGACCTATTACTTCAAGCATACAAAGGAGCATAGGCAGGAAAAGCAACAGCTGTTCTGACCTATGGTGATGTGGGTAAAGGTAGGCCAGCTTCAGAAAGGACAATTGCACGCTGGATTGTGGCATGCATATACTTCTGTTACACTAAAGCTGACAAGGAGCCCCCAGTAGGCCAGAGGGCACATTCCACTAGGGGTACAGCTGCTACAGCAGCAGCAGCTAGGGATATTCCCTTGTTGGAAATCTGCAAAGCAGCCACATGGAAATCTGTGCATACCTTTAAAAAGCACTGCAGTCTGGACATTCAGTCCAGGAGTGATGTCAGGTGTGGCACAGCAGTGCTGCTGAGTCTGTTTCCTAAATAGGGTTCTGGACCCTCTTCCAAAAGTACTGCTTTTAGTCTCCTAGAGTTAATGATATTGAAGAACGCCTGGGGTTAGAAGAAAAAATTACTCACTGTAGTAATCTTTCTTCCAGGGCATTCTTCAATATCATTAACTCGCCCACCCTACCTCCCCTTCCAGAACCAATCAGTATAACAATACAAGTATTATTGTGTGCTTGTTTGCTTTCACTGGCAGAAAATATTTTTTAAAACCAGTTGGTCCAGTTTCTATTTCATTAGTACTTTTGGACCTTGCTAGTTGGCTTAGGGAAATGAAGGGGTTAATCTAATTAAAATATTATTATTACTTTATTGTCAACTGTTAGGATAGCATAGTATGAAACTTAGGTACAGGCTTATTTGAAATATGAGTGTCTTAGAATGCCTACGGTTAACAGGGCAGCAGGTTTGAATGGTGGCACGAGCCAATCAGTGTTCCACTATTAGCATAAGGTTCCATTCATCTCTGGGGCAGTGCAATCCAGGAGGCTGACTGCTAGAGTTAATGATATTGAAGAATACCCTGGAAGAAAGAAGATTACTATGGTGAGTAATTTTTTCTTTGGTAATGCACAGAGGGTTGCTCAAAAAGATGGAAGACCTGGGTGTAACTAAAACTATAGTGAGCTGGGTAGTTAGTTGGCTAGAAGGGAGACAGCAGAGACTGGTGGTCAGGAATGTGATGTCTGTACTTGTTGTTTGTAATAACTATGTATTGTATTGTATCATTGCTTATGTATTTTGTGCATTTTCTTATGCTCACTTTGGACCTGAAAATGGACTTGTTCCAGTGCCCTTACCTGATTAACAAAGTAAAAATGAAATGGGGATGAATCAGAGGAAAGGCTACAATGCTGATGCCCCGGGTTTGGAAAAAGACCTGGGGAGTCAGAGGGTCAGCTGGGGGGAGGAGGAGGAGGATTGAGAATACCATGGACTGCTCCTGTCCTCTAGGAGAAGAGTGGAAAAGCATCCAGCACCTGTCTGACCTCTGGCGGAGGCCGGGGGGAGCTGCAGCTGGATCTCATGTTGTTGGGAGGCGTGCCAGATGTCGGCACTTACGTCACCACACACCATGCCACCCCATGAATATTAATTGGCAGAAATGCTGGCCGCAGTATGACACCTCACCTCTCATGGCCCTGCTCCACTGCCCCAGGACCTTCGCCTCGAAACCGAGCTTTAATGCCACCGGGAATGGCCCAGCCCTGGGGGGGTAAGTCAGGGAGGAACACTGGTGGAGACATCTGCTGGGAATGGGGCTCTAACTCCTTCAGGACCATGCCTACCCGGCAGCACCACCCTAGGGAGGGGGCAAGCCAGGGAGGATGATCACCTGAGGTGAGTCTTGGTTGCCGTGGGTGCCAGGCCGGAGAGGTGTGGGCAGAACCTTAGTCAGATCTTGTACCAAAAAGAGCAAATTAAAAAATAATCAGAGGAAAGGGAGGTTCCACAGCGATCTGTCCTGGGTCCAATCCTCTTAAACATGTTCATTAGTGATACTGGTGAGTGAATCCAAAGCAGGTTGTATCTCTTCACAGATGACACAAAACTATGTGGAAGGGTGGATAGTGTCAAGGTAAATAAGGGATATACAGATGGACTTACAAAAACTAGAGGAGTGGTCAAAGGTTTGGCAGTTACAACTCAATACCAAAAAGTGCAAGTTAATGCACTTAGGGAAGAGGAACCCCAAGACAGAGTACTGGATGGGTGGGGTGAGACTTAGCACTGCACTGGGATTTAGGAGTTATCTTCACTAAGTCTCTTAAACAAATGAGCCAGTGCAACAGTGCCTATAGCAAGGCTAACAGGATGCTGAGATGTATTGGGAAAGGTACTGATAGCGGAACAAAAATGGTAATACTTCCCCTATTCAGATCCCTGGTAAGGCTTCACCTGGAGTACTGCATCCAGTTCTGGAGTCCTCACCTCAGAAAAGATAGGGATAGGTTGGAAACAGTGCAGCATAGAGTAACAAAAATGATTCAGGCCCAGCAGGGCAGATCATATGAGGAGCACCTCAAGGCACTAAATATATATTCATTGGAAACCAGAAGGGAGAAAAGAGATATGATAGAGACTTTCAAGTTCCTTAAAGGAATTAACAAGGTAAACTGTGAGGAATTATTTACCTTGAATACCAACTTGAGGTCACGTGGTCATGAATGGAAATTAAAAGGAGGGTAGTTCAGGAGGGACATGAAGTACTTCTTTACGGAAAGGATGTTGGAATCTTGGAACTGTCTGTCGGCCATGGTGGTGGGTGCAAACACAGTCTGGGAATTCAAGCAGGCAAGGAATAGAATGAAGGGAATAGTCATCACCCAGGTCAACAAGACCAGTGAGGAGAATGGGGATAGGCTGGAGAGGGTTATTACCCTGGAGGAACAATAGATCTTACTTTAAGGAGTGCTCCAGGCTCCAGGACCACACGGAAAACTTCTAGCTAGCAGTCTACTTCGGGGGACTGCCCACGACCGATGTCAGTCAGCTGACATCAGTCTAGCCTATGTAGGTGGGCGGTCCCCCATACCTACCTCAGTTCTTTGCCCACCGTTGATCCATGCACACCGGAGCTACAGTCGACCACCATTACCCGTGCTTACCACTCTTTTTTAATTTTCGATTCTTTTCAGTTCTTCACTGAAACATCTAAATTTCGGTGTTTCTTTTGATGAGTTTATGCCTTCGCCACCAACCTCATCTTCCAGCTGCTCCATGAAGTGTGCCTGTGGTAAATAGATCACTGGAAAGGACAGCCACTCTGCGTGTCTCTTACGTCTTGACCCCAGCCATGACACTGAAGCCTGCCAGCATTGCCAGAAATTCAACCAGGCCACTCAAAAACATTGTTTAAAAGCCTTGGAGAGTAATCTCTTAAAGTAGAAGTTGGTTGCAATGGAGAAGGAGCTGCAGGCCAGGAACTGCTCAGCCTCCCCAGCGCAATCATCTTGGGCCTCTTCTTCTTCCTCCCACAAGGAGAAGTCAGGGAAGCATAAGCACTGGGACAAACATTGGCACCAGGAGTGGTCTGCTTCCCGTTCGAAGTAGCCTCTTGGGCCTTCGGCTGCATCTGGGTCATCCTCCCACGGGAGGTTGACCTCATCAGCCCCGCAGTCCCTCTTCATCCGGGCTCCTGGTAGCTCCACTGCCTGCCCTTATTTCCATCTTGAGCAGCGGCTCTTTGGGGCAGAGAAATTTATCTCCTTTCCCGAGCTCCTGAAGCTCAGGCCCATATCCTCAATGGGCTCTTAGCCAGGTGGCTTGGCCGGTGTTGGTACCTCAGGTGTGGGTTCTACCACTGTCACTCCCCCGGCTATGGCGCTTTCATCAGTTCTCACTACTGGACCAACATTAGACCTAATAGACAATGCCTGCAGAAGGTGCTTGTTGTCTCCTCCACACTGGCATCACCTTTGCCTCTTATGCAGGGGTTTCCATCCCTTCAAATGCCAGCTTCTCCAGCTGGTCCAGCATCAGGGCTCAGTCCCCTGAACATTCCAGGCTGTGACCTGGGAGGCTGCCATCAGTGGAGCTGCAGCCCCAACCTGTGGGCCTGACCCCATCATCACCCCACTGCTACCTATGCCACACCCGATGCCTGTCAGGCCAATGTCGGATCCTCAACCGGTGCCGGGTGTCTCTTCGCCGGATCCTCTGCTGTCATTATTCTCTTTGCCTTTCCTGCCGGTGTACAATATAGCACCACAGGTGGAATATAATGCCCTTTGTTTGGTGTGGTGGTCCTTTATGCAATGCCAGACCCTCGTCCTTCAAGGGCTGCCACTAGCTTCTCTCCTCTGCCCTCCCCAGGACCTTCAGCCCCAGAATCCAGACAGGATTGGTCCTAGGGATCCCCACACATTGGGGTATTCAGGGACTCAACCTGATGTTGGTTTGGGTTCTAGGCAGGACGAACACTGGCAGCCTGCATCGATCCGAGACTCTGATACTGCTGAGGATGACTCTGATTCTTTGGAGTCTTCCTCCTCTCCTGACGACTCTTCTGAAGAGGATGACCAGCCTAAAGAGGTGCCCAAGTCTCCCCCACCCCCGATGATACATCCTTTATGGACGTTATGCACCACATCTAGTCCATTATGGGCTGGGAGACAGAGGAACTGGACCCGGAGAGGCCCTGCTTGGCACAGTACCTCCAGCTGCATGATGCTCTTCCCATAGTGGTGCCCCCTCTTTGATTGAATCCTATGAGGATGTCACCAGGGTGGTCTGGAACTACCCTTCCACCACCCCTCCTCTGCCCAAAAAGGCAGACCTCTTTTACTATGTCCTGGCGGGCAAGCCCTTTCTGGGTACTCACCCTAAGGTGGATTCTGTGGTCATTCATGTAGTGCATGACTGTACTAAGAATCCTAAACATCTTAATATTCTCCCCTCAGACTGTGAGTCTAAGCAGTTGGACCACCTTAGTAAATGGATTTTTGCCTCTACCACCCTGGCTATTCGGGCCATAAATTATCTGGCCCACATGGTCCAATATCAAAATGTTCTTTGGGACCAAGCCAGAGATCTGATGCAAATCCTACCCGAGGACCCCACGAAGATGCAGATTGCCCAGCTCATTAAGTCAGGCTCAGACGTTGGTAGCCACATCCTTCAAGCCATTTATGATGTGGTAGATGCCTCAGGGCACGGGGCAGCTGCTGGGGTTTTTCTCCAGCGCCATTCTTGACTCCGGGTTTCTGGCTTTGCCTCAGATATGCAAGCCAGCATCTTGGACTCTCCCTTCTGAGGGTTGGTCATTTTTGGGGGAGATGTCCTGGACTAGTGTTGCTCAGATAGTGCTTTTGTGGATTCTACCACTATCTGTCAGATAGTGCTGGTATCCTGACTTGGATCCTACCAGATATCCTGCCAAAGACAGACGCAGGATCTAGGATCAGATAGTGATGGATTCTAGTTAGGATCCAGGTATCCTGGTTAGGATCCATGGATTCTAGGGCAGATAGTTAGGATCCAGGGCCAGATAGTGATGAATCCTTGTTAGGACCCAGGTGTCCTAGTTAGGATCCACTGATCCTAGGTCAGATAATTAGGATCCAGGGCCAGGTAGTGATGGATCCTGGTTAGGATCCAGGTATCCTGCTTTGTAGGATCCATGGTCAGATAGCACTACTGTCCTACCACAGCAACTATGTGGCCAAATTGGAGGTATCTGTTGGTATCCTGATTTCTAGGATGCTATCTGAGCAACACTATACAGGACTTCATCTCTACCATGCAGGAGTCTGGGGGGGGTCTCAAGTCAGTCCACTCGCTCTGTCACACCCAACATACAGCGAGCCAATGTCAGCCCTTTTGCAGTTCCTCCTGCAAGCCATCTCAGACCCAGGCTGCCAAGGGTCAGCACACACATTAGGCCCCAGTGGCCCCTGGTGCTGCTGCTGCCACCAGAGCCTACAGGGCCCTGCGCCCCCCCTTGCTGGCACCTGCCCCACCTTCTGACTCCTTAGCCAAACCCCCCTCCCCAGCCGAGAATCTGAAGGAGGCAGTTGGGGATCGGTTCTCCCTCTACCTGGAAGGGTGGCAGGGAGTCACCACAGACAACTGGGTGCTCCAGATCATAGAACACGGTCATACTCTGGAGTTCCAAGAGTGGCCACCAGAAAACCTTCCAGTTCCCTCCACATAACCCTCCCCTCCACACACACACATCTGTTTCTGGTTTGTGAGGAAATTCAGGCTGTTCTTTAAAAAAGAGCCATAGAACCAGTCCATCAGGCTCAATGGGGAAGGGGGTTTTACTCCTACATCTTTCTTATCCCCCAAAAGACCATGAGTCTTCGGCCCATCCTGGATCTGAGTTATCTGAATCTGTACATCAAGTATAAACGCTTCAGGATGGTCACAGTTCAGGGAGTGTTACCCTTTTGTGCCAGGAGAACTGGTTCTGTTCACTGGACATGCAGGATGCCTACCTGCACATCCAGGTCTTTCCTGCCCATTGTTGCTTCCTCCGCTTCCACTTTCATGGAGCCCATTTTCAGTTTTGGGCCCTCTCTCTTGACCCTTACTCGCCCCCCCCCCGGGTATTTACCAAATGCATGGCAGTGGTGGCTGCTGCATTGAGGAGGCAGGGCTTATATGTGTTCCCCTACCTGGATGACTGGCTGCTTGCAGCCCCCTCCAGGGAACACTTAGTTCAAACCCTGGAATCAGCCTTCAGTCTTTTCCAGGCATTGAGGATCACCATAAATCTGCTGAAGTCTTGACTCTCTCCTTCCCAGTGCCTCCAGTACATGGGGTAGTCCTGGACACCAGTCAGGGCAAGGCCTTTTTGCCAGAGGACAGGGTGGAGTGACTGATGGCGCAGGCCAGTCTGTTTTTCTCCAGTTGGCAGGCCCCAGCCAGGGTTTTCCTAGGCCTTCTGGGCCACATGGCAGCGGCAATTCCCATGGTTCCCATGGGCAGTCTGCATATGTTGGTTCCTCAGTGGACTTTGAGGGTCCAGTGGGATCAACGTACCGATGACCTGGACCAGTTGACTGTGGTCTATGACCCAGTCTGGAGGACTCTGTCATGGTGACTGGATGCAGCCAGCCTCCTTTGGGGAGTCTCCTTTCAGCTTACGACACCCTCTCAGGTTTTCAGGACAGACGCATCTGGCCTGGGCTGGGGTGCAGATCTGGCTGATCATCAGACCCAGGGTACCTGGATGAGAGTGGAGCAGGGTCTTCACATCAATGTCCTGGAGATATGGGCGGTTCTTTACACCCTGCAGACCTTTCTGACTCAACTCCTCCATGGTCCACTGCTAGTGCAAACAGACAACACGTGTGTGGTATATTACATCAACAAGCAGAGGGGGGACCAATTCTTATGCTCTGTGTTGAGAGGCGATGAGATTCTGGTTCTGGGCCATTGAGCACAGTCTGGAGCGCTTGGCTGTGCATGTTCCAGGCATTCAGATTGTCTTGTCTGACAGTCTTAGCAGCTCCAGGTCACAGGTTCATGAGTGAGAACTTCTAACCTCAGCGGTTGAAGATATCTTCAACAGGTGGGGCTGTCCAGAGTTGGAACTCTTTGCATCCCCACTCAATGCAAAACTGCCACTTTTTCGCTTGCTCTGTCCTTGGCCTGGAGTTTTGTGATGAGATGCATAGTCCCTCTCCTGGAAAGGGAGGACTCTGTATGCCTCTCCTCCCTTCTTGCTCCTGCAGAGGATTCTGCTCAAGCTCCAGTTGGAAGGAGCAGAGATGATTTGCATAGCTCTCTTTTGGTCACACCAGATTTGGTTTCCCTTGCTACAACAGCTAGCAATGGAACCTCTGGTGCTCTTGCCCCTGTGCACTGGCTTGCTCTCCCAGGACTGGGGCACCCTAGTCCATCCAGAGCTAAAGTCCTTGCATCTCCATACCTGGCTCCTGTGGACCTAGCTATTGCCTGCTCTAGGGTATCCTCTAGGGTCACAGCGGCCTTGTTGGCTGTCAGGAAGCCATTCCACCAGGGCCATTTATGCTATGAAATGGAAGTGCTTCTCCATTTGGGCCACTGCTCGCCATCTGGACCCTTTCAACTGCCCGATGAATCATGTGCTGGAGTACCTCCTTTACCTTTTATATAGAATCATAGAAATTGTCAGCAGATAAGGACCGCTAGGCCCAGTAGCCTGTGATGATAGTGACTGTGATTGAGCACTTTTAGAAAGGGTGACTCAATCACAATGCCTGTGCACAAAGCTACTGGGCAGGGAGAGCGACCTGATAGGGGGTCAGCGAATATAGCGACAGGATGTTGCTATATATTACAGCCGCGCAGGGGGAGGGGACCACTCCGTGCGATGGGTGGAAGGGGAGGGAGGGTTTGTGGGGTGTAGTGCCATGGTGGGCTGTGTGGTATGGTGGGTTGGTGGCAGGCTAGGGTTGGGAGGGTGCCAGGTTTGGCTCTGGGTGTGCTCGTTTTTTATGCCTGTCCATGATTTAAATATTTTTTTCCTTTGCACCCCCCCAACATGCAGGGTGCAGGGGGGCACAGCCCCCTGCATAAAAAAAAGTCTAAGTCTCTGGAACCCTTTTGTATTGCATCGCAGCTGTACATCACCAGAATTGATTTTCAGCAGTGTACACTTCCCAAACAAAAATCGCCTTTCCGCGATCGCCGTTATCACATGGAACCCTAGTCCCATCTAGTCTGCCCATAAGCTCCGTACTTGCTTACGGCTTTTGATGGTTCCCCTATGCCTGTCTCATGCATGTTTAAATCTAACCACAGTGCTTGCTCCCACCACCTTTTGTGGCAGACTGTTCCATGCGTCCACCGCCCTCTCTGTAAAGAAAAACTTCCTCACTCTCCCTCTTAATCTGCCATCTTCCAATTTCATGTCCCCTCATTCTTGTACTTCTCCATATTGGAAGATGTCTCTCCCCTGCACCTTGTTTATGCCCTTGAGGTACTTGAATGTTTCTATCATGTTCCCGCTCTGCCTCCTCTTCTCCAGTGAGTACATATTGAGGTCCCTTAATCTTTCCTCACAAGTTTTGTGGTGCAAGCCCTGTACCATCTTAGTCGCCCTTCTCTGGACCTTCTTCAGCCTGTTAATGTCCTTTCAAAGGTGCGGCCTTCACAACTGCACACAGTACTCCATGTGAGGCCTGACCAGAATTTTATATAATGGCATCACTACCTCCCGTCTTCTGCTAGTGATACCCCTGGGTGTGCACCCCAGCATGCCACTGGCCTTCCCTGCTGCCCTTGTACTCTGCTTTGACATTTTCAGGTTATCTGAAATAATAACCCCCAGGTCCCTTTCTTCCTTGGTGACTGTCAGCAACTCTCCCCCTCTCTCCAGGGTTTCTATGGTGCAGGTGCATAATTTTGCACTTCTTTGAATTAAACCTCAGTTGCCACTCCTCAGACAATTTCTCAAGCTTCCCCAGGTCCTTCCTCATTTTCTCAACCCCTTCTGGAGTATCCACCCTGTTATAGATCTTGGTTCTTCTGCAAACAGGCAGACCTTCCTTTCCAACCCCTCTGCAATGTCACTGATGAAGACATTGAACAGGACTGGCCCAAGGACTGATCCCTGAGATACTCTGCTGGTCACCACCCTCTCCCCAGATTGTACCCCATTTACCACCACCCTCTGCCTCCTGTGTTAGCCAGTTCCTAACCCAGTTTACCACTTTGTTTCACATGCCCAGATTACCCATTTTGTTAACCAGCTTCATTTAGGACGGTGTTGAAGGCTTTGCTGAAGTCGAGGTAGGCACTGTCCACCCCCCCCCCTCCGATTTACTGCCTTCATCATACAGTCAAAAAAATCTATCAGATTCATCTAAAATGACCTACCCGCTGTGAAACCATGCTGCCTAGGGTCCTGGGCACTGATGGCTTCTAGATGTCCCACTATCCTTTCCTTAAACAGTGCCTCAATGATCTTCCTCACTACTAAGGTGAGGCTGACTGGCCTATAGTTCCCTGCCTCCTCCCTACTGCTGGATTTGTGTACAGCGACCACATGTGGCCATACTCCAATCCTCTGGTACCACTTCTTTGTTGAGTGACTCTGTGAACAAGGCTTCCAGAGGTTCTGCTAGCTTTCTTTGCAGCTACCTTAATATCCTCGGTTGTATGCCATCTGGCCCCATTGCTTTCTTCTCCTTCAATTTAGTGAGCTCCTGCAGGACTCTCTTTCCTGTGAATGGACTGTTGTCCACCTGTTCCCTTCTTGGCAACTGTTGCACTGCTTTGGTCCCTGTCCCTTCCCCTCTTCCATAAATACTGAACAGAAGTATATATTCAGTATTTCTGCCTTATCCATGTCTCCCTCCTTACACTCCCCTTCCTCCTCTTTGAGCCTAAGAATCCCCCTCCTGGTTTTTCTTCTTTTGCTGATGTACCTGTAGAATGTCTTGTCCCCTATCTTTGCTGTCTGCACTAATCCTTCCTCAGTCCGTGCCTTTTCTCTCCTTACAGCTCTTCCCACTTCCCTTAGACAATCTAGGTACACTTCCCTGTCCTCCTCTCTTTGGGTCACCTTACATTTTCTGAACCCTGCCTTTTTAACCCTTACTTTGTCTGCCACCTCTTTTGAGAACCATAGTGGGCTTCTCCTTCTCTTGCCTTTGGATACCAATCTGATGCATTGGTTTGTCACTTCCACTATGGCTCCTTTTAGGTGCTCCCACTGCTCTTCCACCCCTCCTCCTATCCCCCATTTCTCCAGGACTATTTTGATAGCTCTCCTATTTCAGCCAAGTCTGCCTTTTTGAAATCCAAAACCTTTGACCTAGTGTGACATGACTGAGTCCCTGTCCCCATGCTGAACCACACTATGTGGTGATCGCTGGATCCCAGTTCCCTTCTACCCAGACATCTGTGATTCTATCCCCGCTGGTCATTACTAGATCCAAAATCGCCGTGTCCCTGGTGGGATCCAGTACAATCTGCCTGAGTCCTGCCTCCTTTATGGAATCTAGGATGCCTCTGCTTCTGATTGAAGCCTCTGCCTGGGTGGTCCAATCCACATCCGGCATATTGGAATCCCCATCAGCAGAGTTTCACCCTTCATTGCCATCTCGTGTATTTCATCCACTAGCTCCCTGTTTACTTCCTCCCCCTGTCCTGAAGGCCTGTATATCACCCCTGTGCATATTGCTGCACCATTTCCAGGTTCAAGGATGACCCACAGTGCCTAACCCCGCTTACCCTGTATCTGTGTTGCCTTTATACCTGCCCTGATATACATGGTAACTCCTCCCTTTTTTACCCCCCATCCCTTCTGAACAGAGTATAGCCTGGTACATCGATTTCCCACCCATGATTTGTAGTGTACCATGTTTCAGTTATTGCTGCTATGTCCAGCTGTGCCTCTACTATCAATGCCTCCAAGTCTGGGAGTTTATTTTCCAGGCTGCAGACATTAGTTACCATAGCCTTCCATGTTGTGCATTTTAGATTACTCCCTCTGTCAATGTTACTGCTCTCCTGCTTCCTTCCCCAACCCAGTTACCCTTCTTGTGTGATCCCAATTCCACCACTTTGCCCCCCCGACAACTTCCGGAGTACTTGCCAACAATTTATTTTCCTGCATGTGCCCTTTGGGGGGGAGGGGTTACTAAACCTCCTGACCCTCCTGGGTCCACCCCCTTGGCCAGTTTAAATTCTCGCTGCTGAAGCATTAAAATGTGTTGCTCAGAATCGTGGTCCCCTTCCCGGATAGATGCAGGCCATCGTCCTTATACAGGCTCGCATCCATCCAGGTTTGGGCCCCAGTTCCCCATGAAACCAAACCCCTCCCTTGCACACCATTTCTTCAACCAGGAGTTGAATTTCTGGATTTTTGTATTCAGGCGTAGGATACTCCTCCCTTAAGGTGCACCTTTTCACCGTCTCTGCGTACCATGCACCTATTGAGGGCAAAGTGTTTACTCAGCTTGAAGTGTCCTGCACATTCCTGCAGGACATTTTGCATTTGAAACCTCCCATTTGGGACCCATTCCCTCCATGGGACTTCAACTTTATGTTGGTAAAACTCACTTTGTCTCCCTTTGAACCAGCTGCAAGTTGTGAGCTACACTTTCTGTCATGGAAAGTGTTCTTTTTAGTAGCTGTTACTTCTGCTCAAAGAATTTCCAAGCTACATGCGTAAGGAGCCTTATTTGTTTTTTCTCTGCATACTAATCCTAAGTTTTTACCTAAGGTGGTGTTGGAGTTTACTTTAAATCAGTCCATACACCTTCCAGTTTATTTTCCTGAGTATTCTAATCAGGGGAAGGCATTACTCCATACTCGGATGTTTACAGAATGTTGCGGTATTACATGAACCGCACCAAGTCTTTGAGGAAAACTGGTCAGTTGATTGTTTCATTTGCCCCGAGAGAGGGTGCTCTTGTTTCCAAACAGTGTTTGTCTAAGTGGTTAGCATATTGCATTGTTTATTGCTACCACAAGTACAACAAACCCCCTTCCGGGGGTGGTCAGGGGCCATTCCACTAGGGGCATGGCTGCATTCACAGCTTGCTTCAGACATGTGTCTGCTGCAGACATCTGTGCAGCTGCCACCTGGAGTTCAGTCCACACCTTCACTAAGCATTACAGTCTGGACATTGCCTCTCAGTCTGGGCAGTTCTTCAGGGTTTTCTGAGCTCTTGACTGCTGACTTGTCCTCCTCCCAGTGGTGTCACCCTGGTGATACTTAGTACTGCTTGGGACTCAGTCCTATCAGTGTGGCCTGCTGCAAGAATCTTCCTTGAAGTAAGATAGTACAGTTACGTAAGAACTTACCATAACAGTAGATCTTTGAGAGAAGCTGTTGCAGCAGGCCCTGCTTTCCCTCCCTCCTTCCTCCTGCTGTTCTTTGTCTCTTGCACTACTTCTGCCTTTATTTTCACTCTTGGGAAACCTCCTCGATTCTCCTTCAGCTGCCCATATGGGGTCTCCAAGGGAGAACTGAGGTAAGTGTGGGGGACCACCCACTTATATAGGTTAGGTGGTAGGCAATCCCCTGTGGTAGACTGCTAGCTAGAAGTTTTCCATGTGGTCCTGGCACCTGGCGGCTTCGTCCTATTGGTGTGGTCTGCTGCAAGAGCTTCTCTCGAAGATCTACTGTTACAGTAAGTTCTTATGTAACTGTACTGTTCCAGGGAAGGTTCCAGGGATTATTCAGGGACAGTCTGCAGTAAAGGGAGTGAGCCAGTCGGACTCTTGCTGCCATTTATGGAGACTTTCTTTGTGTTCCATGCCCTGTGGACTGCCTGGGCTCTTTCTCCATTGGAGGAGTTGTGGATCTGTGGGTGGAGCTGAGCGGTGATTTTCAAACGCTGCTTGTGTGCCTGTGGCAACCTTGCTGATTCTTACAGCACACTTTGACAGTCTGCAGTGAAGGGAGTGAGACAGTTGGGCTCTTGCAGCTGTTTGTGCAGACTTTCCTTGTGTTCCATGCCCTGTGGACTGCCTGGGCTCTTCCTCTGTTGGGAGGAGTTATGAATCTGTGGGCGGAGCTGAGCTGCGATTTTCTAACATCGTTCGTGTGCCTGCATCAACTGTACTGATTCTGACAGCACGCTTTGACAGTCTGCAGTGAAGGGAGTGAGCCAGTCAGGCTCTTGTAACTATCTGTAGAGATTTTTCTTGTGTTTCATGCCCTGTGGACTGCTTGGGCTCTTGCTTCACTGGGAGGACTTGTGGATCTGTGGGCAGAGCAGACTGGCAATTTTTAAACACCGCTTGTGTGCTTGCGGCAACCGTGCTGATTCTGACAGCACACTTTGACAGACTGCAGTGAAGGGAGTGAACCAGATGGGCTCTTGCAGCCATTTGTGGAGACTTTCCTTGTGTTCTGTGCCCTGTGGACTGTCTGGGCTCTTCCTCTATTGGGAGGAGTTGTGGATCTGTAGGCGGAGCTGACTGGTTATTTTCAAACACTGCTCATATGCCTGTAGCAACAGTGCTGGTTCTGATAACCAGGGCCACTGGAAAATTGCGGGCACAATTTTTCCGCAATTTCCACCCTTCTCCGCACAAAATCCGCAATTTCTTGCAATTTCTTACATTTATGGAATTTTTGACTGAAATTGTATAAAATATTTAAATTATCAAGGAAATCTACTCAGATATGCTAACAATTTAGTACACAGACTTGGATTTGACCAAAACAGTACAGTGTGAGGTGAGAAAGGGTCAAATGTGACTCTGCTTTCATGTGCTGCACTTCTCTGCTTTGGTTTCAAAATCCTCTGGTCATACATACAGTATGTAGACTTGAACACTTAATCTGTGTTAAAGCAGACTATCAGAGAACTTTTTGTGAAACAAGGACTGAAACAATAGGTGTGAGAAGAGGTGCAAAGTGCCCCATTCACCTAAATGAAGCCATGACCACAATGCTTGTTTTTGAATGGCAGAGTAGATTTTTCCATGTATAAATACTTTCAATCTGAAAGGATTTTCATTCAGATGTGTCAGGAGTTTCTGCTGATTATAAACTTGAATGTGCTTCTGAGTGGGTTGGTGACAGTGATTCCTTACATGTCAATCTGCCACAACTGCAAAATCACATACAAAGCCTACAAAAAGGAAACATTTCTGAAAACATGCTGAACAGGTTAAGTATAGTTAAACCGTTACCTTCAAATAGACAAAATAATTGCAACCAAAGTAAAATCACTGCAAACCGAGTAGAACAAAAGTACAATATATTGAAAACTATTGTATGATGTAATGAAAAGCTACCGGTATGATCTGATACTTTTAGTATGTGATTTAAAAATGTACTTACAGTGCTGATTAAGAACAGTAATTATTTTAACAAAATACATTTTTTTCTTATTAGACCTTTATTAGGCACCCCGGTTATCTGTTTATTTTTTTCTTGCACCAAAGCAAGTAGTTTAAACTGACGTCATTATTTAACACCTAGAAACTGGCAAAATATGTTGTTTCAGGATGTATTCAGTACAGACTAACTGTAAATTACTGAATAAAATCTAGTTAGCACTGTAGTATTTAGATGTCTTGATTTTTAGAAGATATGCTACATAATGATTAATTTGCAGTGCATTTCAAAAACTCACACATTTGTTCATATTAAGCGCATTTACAAGTGGCAATACATTTATCTAACAATTCACGTGATCAATACAAGCTGCAGCAAACAATAAAAGATTTACTAGGGGGCAGTGGGGATGAACAGTGAATCCCCACAATTTTCCCGCAATTTCTGCAAAAAAGTCTCCACATTTTTGGGTAAATTTTCCGCAGTTTCCCAGTGGCCCTGCTAATAACACACTTTGACAGTCTGCAGTGAAGGGAGTGAGCCAGTCAGGCTCTTGCAGCCATTTGTGGAGACTTTCCTTGTGTTCTGTACCCTGTGGACTGCCAGGGCTCCTTCTCCATTGGGAGGAGTTGTGGATCTGTGGGTGGAGCTATGTTGCCATCTTTCAGGCCCTTTTCCTAGTGGTCTTCTGCTGTGGTCTGATAGCTAAAGGGCTGCATCTTAAGGGCATCATACTGTGGGCATCTGCATGGGACGGTGGTTGGCAGGAGATGCTGCACCCTCAGTAAGGCACTAGAAATGTCAGCATCAGTTGTCATCAGTTACATTTGTCTAAGTCATATATTACTTATTGTTAGTGCAATGTAGATAGTGTGGGATATACTGCTTGGTTTCTCATTTGTACATTTAATTCTACATGTTTCAGCTAATGTTCATGCTATGTTGTGCTGCTACTGTTTATATCATAGCTACCTACTCATTGATTTGTATCATGCTCAGTTGCATCTATGAGGGTTAGTGTCCAATGAGTAACTATTGTATATACGCTTTATTTTAACTCATTTCATGACTGGGTATTTAATCTGTTACTGTTGTTTTTCTGCTTTAATTAATATATAGTGTAGTTCTAGGAGCGTGGCTATGTTGTTCACCCACACTCTCTGGCATGACCCTTTCCCCTTTAAATTCACCGGAAAGTCTTCAAGCTGGCTCCTCCCACCCACCTGGGTGATAAATACCTCAGCTCCGCCCCATGACGCCAGATCATAGCCTGCTGGAAGCAAGGTGGTGCACCTAAAGCCGGGGAGGTTGGGTGGGTGCGTGTGGATGAACAACATATACCACTCCTAGAACTACTGTTACAGGTGAGTAACCTGTTCTTCTAGGAGCGTGGATATGTTGTTCATCCACACTCTCGGGCAGACTCCAAGCAGTTCTCCAGGAGGAGGGAGGCAAGGTGCACACCCCCTATTTAGGAAACAGAGATCTTGTTTAAATTTGAAATCCTTAAACCACTCCCTACTACACTGGGTTCTCACTTCTCATCCCCATTGTCCTTCCTGATGCCCTCAGTGATCATCATATGGTTTACTGTGTGCACAAGTTACATCATCCTTAAACCCCCTCCTCCAAATTCATATGTCTCGGGTCTTTTAAGTCTCTTGACCTGGCCTCCTTCCTCGTGATCTTTGTTTGATTGGTCCTCCATTTCTGCAACCAGTAATATAAATTCTGCCCTACTTTATTTTCAGTCTAAATTCTTGGCTGTTTGGGATTGTCATGCACCCCTGCAAAAAAACAGAGTGCGAGGTTCCCATCTTCTCTGGATATTGGCTGAGGTACTTTCATGTCTCCATGCTAGAGACATTGCCTGGTGTACTTATTAAAATTTCTGGCTCTCAATCTTCTTTGGCCAACCATAGATGCCTTCGTAACACCTGTACCAAAGCCATCAGACTTGCGAAGGCTGAGTACTTTGCTTCCACACTTCAAAACAACATTAATAACCAGCCATGTTCTGGAAGGTTGTTCATTCCCTTTTCACCCCTCAGACCCAGTCATCTTCAGGGCAGTGTCAGAGCCAGAACCATAGATCACTTGAATATGGTCAATGGTAGATAACACAGAGCTGCATGTAACCAGTTTAATAGCCTTCAGGGGCATAGAGTGTCTATGTCAGTAGAGAACTCCCAGTTTGGTGTTATGTAGGAGAGCGTGTCAGCAAGGTATACTCCAAGATATTTGAAGGTGCTGACCTGCTCTAGCAGCTCACCTTTTTGACTTATTATGTGTAGGGGCCCATACTTTTTCCTGTTTTATGGCACCATGAAGAGCACACACTTGAATTTTTAGTAATTGAGTAACAGTTTGTGATGGGATAACCAAGATTCTAGCCATTTAAAACTGGCCTGCAGGTCAGTGGTTATTGTTGTGACGTCCCAACCAGATGCAGAAATGACTGCATCATCAGCATAAAACACAATTTTTGCTGGGCATGTTACAGGTAGTGAGTTTATGAATAGACTAAATAAGAGTGGACCCAGTATGGAACCTTGAGGGACACCAAGGCTGACCTCCCTGGGCTGAGAGAGAATGTTAACGATCTTCATACATTACGTTCTACGTGAGAGGTAGCTTTCCAACCAGGTAACAGTGCTAGATGAAAGGCCTATGGAGAGGAGACACTATAGTAGGAGTTGGTGGTTAATGGTGTTGAATGCCTTTGTGAGGTCAATGAATATAGATCCTACTGCCCTTTCATTATCTGGAGCCTCATAGATCTGTGTAGTGTAGTCTATCAGGGCTGTTTGGGTGGAGTGATGTTTACGGACACCGTGCTGCTGCTTACTTAGCAGGTTGTAGTTCTCTAAATGCTCAGTAAGTTGGTTAGATACTGCATGTTCCAGGGCTTTAGCGAGAGGTGATAAAATGGAGATGGGGCGATAGAGAGGCAAGTTTGGTCTGCACTTTCGTGGACCGGCGTGATGTGCGCTGCCTTCCACTTGTCTGGGAATATGCCCGTTCATATAGGGATGTATTAAATATTTTTGTAAGTGGTCCAGCTAGCTCATTTATGCAACCAAGTGTCTCTCAATGCCAAAAAAACAGTCTCCTTGACTTTTGGCAACCGACAGAGTCTTGCCAGACTTACCTCTCTCCCATTATTTAATACTCTTGATGGTGCTAGGATTGAAGATGTTTCCTCCTTTAAGTACCTCGGGGTCTGCCTAGACCTGGCATCTCGATTTCTCTGTGCATATTGATGCAATTCACCATAAGCTACACCCTAAGCTTGTAACATTGTACAGGAGTAAAGCGAGTATTCTGCTTCCTGCCCACCAAGAAATTGTAGTAAAAATGATTTTCCCAATCTTTGACACGGTGACTTAGTCTACAGCGGTGCCCCTAACTCTTCTGTTGCCAGACTGGACCCCCTTTTTCATTCTTTTTGTCATTTTGCTTTAGATTGCCACTCTTGTATTCACCACAGCTCTCTTTACTCAGCCCTCTCTCTTCCCTGTCTTGATGCTAGGCACATTTCCTATTGTGCTTCTTTTATATCCAAATTCTGGTTCAGCTTCCTTCCTTTCCTCCTATTTTAAATCCCTTCTATTCTCTCCTCCTTCTTTCTCCTACTCTGTCTGCAACAATATTTCCCCTTCCCTCTCTATTCCTTCTAAAAAAACTACTGTTGGCTAATCTGCTTTTTCATACTGCTTTCCAAAATTTTGGTCCTCCCTTCCCCTTACTATTTGATCCGCATCTTCTCCTTCCTCTCTTAAGACTCTTCTTTATGACTTTTGTTATCCTTCTTGCAACTGTCTATGACCTTCCTCTCTTCTCATTCCCCTTTTCCATATATTTATGAGTGTGTTTTATTTTCTATTGCATTCATTTATTAATTTGCATCTATATTTATAATTATGCTTCTTGTAGTTTTGTTTTATTAAATCTGATTTCTTATTTTTAGCAGTTTATTGTTAACTATCCCCTGCTTCTCACTCTCCCAGGACACATTTGGAATTGAGCTGTTCTCAGTTCAGTATGTCTTTCCTGGTTATTTTTCAATCAATAAATCAATCAATAAATACATTATAGGGAATATGGGCAGACTGGCTGGACCTCTGATATTTTTCTGCCATCATGGTCAATGTTTCTGTGTTTCTAATTGCCACAGTCAGAGGTTCAGTAGCTAGTGCAAACAGCAAAGGAGGGAATGGATAGCTCAGCCACATGCCCCTTGAGAGTAAAATATTTTGAGAAATGGTATGATTTGTTTCAACTGTCACTTTTAGAGAAGGATACAAGATTCTAACCCATTTAAAAACTTCAAACACATAGTCCCATTCTACCCCATTGAAGGCCTTTTCAGCATTCAAAGTATTAACCAGGGCCTCTTGCGGTTTACAGGGATCAATGAGGGCAATAAGACGTCTTGCCTCCCCCCCCACTAATGGGTTCAGAATGAAGATTTGGCTATCGCATCAACTGTGTTCAGTGATTCAGATATTTAAGTCATACTGTACTTCTTCATCATTACCCCCTACCTACCTATGGGTCCAAGATTCTCCCCCATCTAAACTCGTCTATCTCTATATCTTAATCCAGCTTGACTGTTGTGTTCATTTTATCTACTTTTGTAGCACTTATCTAATTACTAGCAAACCCCTTGTTGAATTAAATCATGAAAATGAGTCCACAATCTTTTGAACCTTTTCTCATCTTGCTCTTTTAAATAACAAAGTTTCTCTAGTTTCATTATATCCACCATAAAATTTAGCCAGGTTTCGAAAGTGGGGGGTACCGAGTCCTTCCATTTTTGCCATATACATTTTTTTTTGCTAGGCATATAGATATTGTTATGAATTTGTTTTATATATATCTAGCTGAGAGTTGCTTTGATCTATTGCTAAAAATTTTAATTATGGAGAAAAAATGTAATTTTATAGTTATAGTCTTCTATAAAGTCATAATACTTTAAGTCCAATAATTTGAAAGATAAGGACATTGATGAATTAAATGTAGCAATGTGCCTGTTGTGTGTGTGTACATCTTGGGCATCCTGCCAAAATAGAATATTCATTTTATGTAGTTGTGATGGGGTGAAATGTGCTGTATGTAGAGCATTAAATTGAATTTGTTGTAATTTACTTGTTTTTATTTTTGCTGTGGGAGTAGCTAATATTTCTTCCCACAGAGTGTCTGATATATTTATACCAAGTTCAGATGCCCACTTTATCTTTAATTTTACTAGACTTTTTTATTTCTTGGGATATACTGCAATCATATATCAGGGCTATCATTTTTTTGTTGTCTTTTTGCAGCCTAAGTTTGTCCATGGTAGTTGTATTTTTTAATACTAAAGCCCCATCCATGTTTAATAGATACTTTTTTATTTGTGGGTATCTAAAATAATGCTTTTGAGGGAATATTATATTGGGTTTGTATTTGATTAAGTGTTTTTAAATTATTTTTGTAAACAATTGCCCGAATTCATACAAGCCTAATGTGGACCATTTTTTAAAAGTGGGTTCATTTATAGAAGGGGGAAATCCATAATTGTTAGAAATTGGGGTTGTGAAGTTATTTCTATCTTAATTTTCATAAGTTTCTGTGACTCATACCAGCTTAATATTGTTGTTTGTGCAGCTATATTTCCTTTTTTATTGTTTTTCTTATGTGAATAAAAGCCAGAGAATAGTAAATTGCTTAATTTTAGATACTCATACATAGCCATTTCCATTTCTGTTGTTATTAAGGCTTGATTTTGTTCCATTAACCAGTATCAGATAGTAGTTACCTGCATAGCTAGATAATATTTATAAAAATTGGGTAATCCTCCTTGCTCTTTTTGTAAGGTTAATTTTTCATAAGCTACCCTTGGTTTTTTGTTTTTCCAAATAAAGTTGACTACCATTCTTTTAATATTTGTGAAAAATAATTTTGGAAGTTGTATAGGTAATGCTTGGAACACGTAAAACATTTTAGGCAATATTTCATTTTTACTACATTTGCTCTTCCAATTAAAGTCAGAAGGTACAGTAGATGCTGCCATCTCTTTAAATCTGTTTTTATTTCCTCTACTGAAGTTTCAAAATCAATTTGGAATAAGTTTTCCACTTGATTAGTTAAATTAACTCCTAGATAATGTATTTGTTGAACCCCCTGGCAGAGACAATTGTCAGGAAGTTGTAAAATGTATTCTGGATGTAATTTAATCAGTTCTGTTTTTTGCCAATTAATTTTATAACCTGATGCTTTGCTGTAACTTTGTGCTATATTAATGAGTTATTTTATGGCGTTATATGGCTCTGTTATATATAATAATGCATTGTCTGCATAAAGGCTGATGTTATACATTTTATTATTAGTAGTTATGCTTTTATGTTCTAATTATTCTGTATCTCGATTGCAAATGGCTCCATAACAAGGCCAAATATGAAAGGAGAGAGGGTGCACCCCTGCCTTGTTCCTTTATGCAGTTCAAATGGGTCTGACAATATATTATTTGTTTTTATTCTTGCTTGTGGGGGTCTTATATATTATTTTGATCCAGTTTATGAACTGGTTACCAAAATTCATTTTTGTAATGTTTGTATAATAAATGACCATTCTATCGAATCAAATGTATTTTCTGCATCAGCTGTTGATAACATTGCATCTTTTATGTTGTGGTTTGATATTATGTTTGTGGTTAGTCTTAAATTTTCATTTATCCTTCTGCCCTTAATAAAACCATTTTGATCTTGTTCTACCGAGGCAGGGAGTGCCCCCCCTCCAACCTTGCTGCTAATATTTTTGCAAAGATCTTATAATCTGCATTTAGCCAAGATATTGGTCTGTAAGAGATGCATTCCATAGGGTCCTTGCCCTGCTTGTGGAACAGTAGTATATTAGCCTCTTTAAATGTTTGTGGCATACTATTTAATGTGTTTATCTAGTTGTATAAATTAGTTAATTTGGGAGCCAACATATTTTTGTATTTTTTTATATAATTCTGACTGCAGCCCATCTGGACCTGGAGCTTTGCCAGCTGACAGGTTATCTATGGCATTTTCCACTTTTGTTAATGTTATGGGTGTTTCAAAGAAAATCTTCATCTCTTGTGTTAATTTTTTTAGCGTTTGTCTGGAAATGTAGCTGCCTAGTCTATATTAAGGGAGAAGGGAAAAGGAACATTGTTTAACCAGGAGTAGCACACTAAGCCAAAGCTTGTTTCTAGATGCGACCTGGGAGCACAAGAAAATTAAGTGACTTGCTCAGAATCACACAGCATGCACCTAGGCGGCTGTACTGGAAGTTTGTGATGTACATAGTAATTTATAGTAATTTACAAAAACTCTATTAATATATATTGGATTATTAAAGCTATTCCGAAGTTGGTCTAGAATTATTGAGATGTTATTTTGTTCCTGTTCCTTCTGTAGTTGCCATGCCATAAGCTTTAATGGTTTGTCTAATGAAATGTTATAATTTGCCCTAGTTTGCATTATCTGTTTTTCTGCTCTATCTGTAGATATTTTATTATATGCTTCCATTTTTTGGAGTAGCTTATTATACAGTAAATCTATTGATCACAATTATTGCAGTGTATTTGTTCTAACATTTGTATTTCTTTTTCCAGTTGAATCAGCTGTTTTATGTATTGCTTTCTTTTTTGATTGTTTAATTTGTGTAATCTACCTCGTAACCAGACTTTAAATGCATCCCATGTTATCATTATTGATGTATCTTTTTCTGTATTTTCTTTAAAAAAATATATATTTCCTGTTGTATTAATTGAGTAGTAATCTGATCTTTTAATAATGTAATGTCCATTTTCCACATTTTATTAGTTCCTTTATTTGATAATATTTCCATTTCCAATATACATGAGGAATAATGTGAAATTCTTATTCCCGGATAATCAACTTTCCGGATTTGAGATTGTAATGTTTCAGATATGAGATAAAAAATATTTACTTGAATATGACTAATGTAATGATGAAAATAAGAATTTTTTTTTTGTCTGAGGTTTACTTTCTGTCCATGGTTCTTTTAGTTTTAGTTATGTTTTAAAATTATTAATAACCCTTATAGATGGTTTACAGTTATTTATAATATTTGTTGGTGGCCAAAGTAAAGGTATTATTTTCTATAGTAACTTCCATGATTATATATCTACCATGGGCATCCATCTTAACATTTGTGAATGTAATATTTGATTTCTGTTTATGGAAAAATATTGCTACTCCTCTTGAGACTTGATTATGATGAAAAGATCCCGGGCCCCATCTCTTTCAAAACCATCCAAAATCCTTTTCTATGAAATGTGTTTCTTGAAACATAATGCAGCTGATTTGCTTTTTATCCAAATCATTTATTACTTTATTTATTTTGGTTCTATTCCTGAGTCCCTTTACATTCCATGTCACTATTCTTCAATTTTTAGACATAATATTTTAGTGATATCCTATTTATAATTTTTTCTTGTTTCAATATCTTTCCTCTGTTAATGAATCTTGGACTCCTACCCTTATTCATGCTGCTTTTTATTACTCTCATTAATATTAATCTCATTAATATAGTACCCTCCCCCTTTTTTCCCTCTTATGGAGGAAATCATATTTTCCCCGAACCCCCCTTTAGTAACTGAGATGACCACATTAGTCATCTTGCACACCTAATCTTGCAGCCTGGTAATCTTAAAAGACCTGTATTTCCCTGGGTTTCTCTATTTCTTATTCTGGCTTTATTATGTATATGAGTCTTGTAACATTTAATATGTGAGTGTTTCATACCCCCCTTTTTTTAATGAGACTCAAACAGCTATTATAACTTACCATTGCCAAGTAGGCAAATAAAAAAAACACCTAGATAATGTCAAACAAAAATGAGACCCAGAGGTCATTCAAATAATGACTCTTGATCATCTAATCATCTGTCAGGCTCCCGCCCATCCATAGTTTACTTTTTTTTTATTTTACTTTTTTTAGTGCCGGCTCCCCAAGCCCTGAAGGGCTCGCCAGGCTCCATCCGCCACCCCCTCATACTCGGGCTTGCCCCCCGAGTGGGTCACCAATAGGTGAACTCTGGTGGCCAGAGGGGACGGCAACAGAGCCAGCTCATTGGTAGGGGCTGGCATTTTTAGTAGACTGAGAAACCTCATGAGGGCAGGGATGTGCAGTGATGACCTGCATCTGCCCCGACCCCCGAACATGCAGGCGCCAATCGCTGCAGAACCCCCAGCCTCTGCCAGGGTCCATTGTGTGTCAGACACTCAACCCCACCTCCCACGAGAGTAGGAGAGCAGTCCACTGGATGCTCAATCCTACTCCCCCAGCCGGCCCTCCAACTCCTGAGTTCATTCCTAACCTGGGTTCGTGCCACAGATCACATCGGGTGCTCTGCACTAGCAGGCCAGCTATGGGAACCATAGTTTACTTTTGTATCACATGCGTGGAGGAAGGAAGGGAAGGAAGGAGGGAGGGAGGAAGGAAGGAAGGAAGGAAGGAAAGAAAAAAAGATTTATAAATTGACAGCCCAATAGAAATTCAAAACCTCCCTTCTCATACTTAAAACCCCCCTTTTTTTAAATGAGACTCCAGTAATGACTCTAATTATCTAATCCTCTGTAGACCCCCCACCTCCAACCATAGTTTACCTTTGCATTACATCAGTGGCATAAGAAGGAAGGAGGGAGGGAGGAAGAAGACTTTTAAGTCAAGAGCCCAATAGAACTTTCAGACATCTCTTCTCATTTTCAATGCCTCCCTCTCCAATATCAATACAGAATTAGCTGTTTTTTAACTTGAGGACTTGGCATATGCCATCCTTAATTGTTGTGTTTCATCATTTTATATGAGGCATGGTGAAAACGATCAAGAAAGGAAAAGACAATATATTAAGAAGGAGAAACAAAGCACCCCAAAAGACCTATCTCATCTGTAATGCCCCCCCCCCCAAATCTTTTCTGAGTAGCTTTTGTCTTCCTTGTTTTTTAGGTTTCATCTTCTTGATTTGCATTTATTTGTTGTGTTGTCTCCTTATGATTAGATTGTTGGTAAGGGTAAGACCTTAACTGTTTAGAAGAGGTAAATGGGTAGTTATGTTGGCTGCTATACACCAAATCAGGAGCTTCTTGTGCTTCCTCTGTGTCTTCAAAGGTCATCAATTTACCCTGTACCACAAACTTTAGTTTTGCTGGATAAACCATTAAGAATCTTATGCCATTATCATACAGCTTCTTTTTCACAGAATTGAAAAGTTTTCTTTTATTGACTGTCTTGAGGGAAAGATCTGGATAAACATTAAAGAGAGCACATTTTCAAACTTCAGGCCTCTTTCAGTCCTTGCCTTCTAAAGTATTACCCCCTTTTCATGATAATTATGTGGTTTAATGTAAATTGTCTGAGGGTAGCCTGTGTTTGTATTAGTAAATCATGCTTCCTCTCTATGAGCCCTATCTAGTCTGATTTTTTGTTCTGGATATTTTTTTTCCCATAGCTTCAGTAATCAGCCTTTCAAAGAACTTTATGGGGTCCCCCGTGCCTTCTAGCCCCTCTGGTATGTTGCATAATCTTACATTTCCTCTTCTAAATCAATCCTCCATTTCAGCAACTTTTTGAATTAATGCCTGAAGTTGCTTATCATGCAGTGTTTGTGTTTTAATTAAAGGCCCATTTGTATCCTTGATTTTAGATACTCATTCCTCCAATGCCTGAGTTCTGAGAGTGAGCCCTTCTAGTCTATTACTTAAATCTTTCATTGTGTCTGAAACCTCTTTTAGTATATTTTTTATTTCCCCTTAAAAGTCGAACATTTCTGCTCTAAATGCTGTAACTGCATTTAGAAGTTCCACATTCGGTGACTGCATATCTGATTGTATAGCCTGTAAAGTTTCCTGTATTTTTTCATGCTCATCACCCTCCTCTTTATCTGAGAGCACTTCACTAGCATTTTCGGAGTTTTCAGGTTGTTCATTTTGCAGCACACCATTCTGTTCTATATTACTAAGAGGAGACTCCTCTATAGCTTTGTTGCTTGTAGGTTTTTTGTAGATCCAATTGTACCCTCATTGGCTTCAGCTTGCTTCTGAAGCATTTTTTTTGGAGGCATATTTACAGATTGTGATTTATCAGTATCTAGTTGTGTCTCACCTTGCACGCTTTTATTTTTTACACAACAGAAGTTTATGTTACTCGGTGACAAAACTGTTTTACTTACCGAGGTTTGAGGAAGAGGGGGGAAGAGGCTGTGAATTCACCAACCTGAATGCTGCTAATTTAGAGGACTGGGTTTTCAAGACTTCTTCTGCATTTGATTGTGTCCTTTGCTGCTTATCCTCTAGTTGTTGCTTTGTACTGTAATTTCTTTTACTTGGCTTACTGACTTGGACATCCCTCACTGGTCCACGTTCTTTCCAGGTGACTCATATTTCTTTTCATTTCTTCATATCTTTCATAGATATTTCAGGAGAAACTTGTCCTTATCTTGATGCTGAGAAGCCCAGCATTTTAAACTTGCCACCATAAGGATCCAGAGCTGCAAGTCAGTGTTCTGCTCAGCTCCTGTTCTCTTGTGGAACTGACATCATCCTCCCAATAAGACGTCTTGTGTCAGCACCCAATTTACTATTCTTTATGAAACCATTCTGATTAGGCTGAATGAGACAATTTATCACTTTCTTTAAATGAGAGACAAGTAATTTTGTCAAAATCTTCATGTCGGTGTTAAGGAATAAAATAGGTTGCTAGGAACATACTAGTTCAGGATTCTTATCTTTTTCTGAAAAAGTGGCTATTTTTGTTGTATAAAAAGATGGGGGAGAAAATTTACTTTTAACTATGGTTAAATACATCTAGAAGAGGCTTTGCTAAAAGGGTGGCATATTGTTTGTAAAAATCAGCTGGAAGCCCATCCATACCTGGATCTTACCAGGGGAAACAGTCAAAAGAACCTCATCTGTAGTGAAAGGGGTGTCCAGAAGTTCAATTTATTAGGTGATAATGTGGGGTAAATTAATTTGGCATAGGAAATTATCAAGCGCTTGAGGATATTTATACCTTTCAGACTTGTATAAATCTTCATAGAATTTAGAGAAGACATTATTAATTGTTTCTGGATCCTTAGTAATGGTATTATTCTCATCCCTGATGGAAATAGTTTTGACCTGTTTTTCTTTCTGTAGTTGGAGAGTCATTACCTTATCAGGTTTGTTTCCTAGGACATAATATTTGGCTCTGGTCTGTAAGATATTTTTTTTCCGTCTCCAGAGAGGACATCCTATTAAAATGTTCCTTTGTTAATAAAAAAACTGTTTAGGCAAAAGGTGGCTACTATATGGTAAAGGCTGGTGCCTCAGCAAAAGTTATACAAAGTGCACAAACGAAACAGCTCGCAACAGAAGCAGCCTGCAACAGGAAGGTATGTCTGGCACCTTTGTGCTGGACCCTTTTTAACAATTAAAAAGGAATTAGCCTATACACAGTTTATGTGTTTCTTTCGTGTGGAGACAGAGTAGCCGAACTGTTTCTTTTGTGCACTTTGTTGACAAAAGTTCTTGAAAATGTTTGGGATTATGAGAGGTCATATGTATGGATTCCAGCTTACTGAATTCCATTTCCAGATTCTTAAACTTTTGTTTATTGTTTTTATTCAGAAAAGTGGTATGCTTAATTATAGTTTCTCTCACCACTGCTTTAAAGGTTTCCCATTGAATATCAGGGGAAATTTCAGAAGAATTGTTACAAATGAAAATATTCCACCATTGAGGTTTTTAACAATGAAGAAAACTGCTTATCTTTAAGAATGGAGGAGTCCATTGAACACTGTTTAGAAGTACGGAATTTAGAAATGTTAATTGACAGCTCGACAGAGGCATGGTCCAAGAATGTTATTGTATTTAAAAATAGAAGTGCAATATTGGAGTATTTAAGAAACCAAATAGAAATCAGTCCGAATGTAACATTGGTGTGGTGAAGAGAACAAGCATTTGTCATTGCCGAATGTTTGCTTGCTGGCATTAGCAGTGGGAGTGCAGGAGTTAGACAGATGCAGTATAGGAATGGCATTGAAGTATTGAACTGACGCCAACTCCACCCTCACCGTGCAGAGATGGACAGGCATCGCGGTGAGCCTCTGGTTGTTGCCCATGACAGTCATGACATTTCACCTCACCCTACCCTTCAGACACTGACAAGTGTCGAGGTGTGCCTTGGGGTGTTTGGGCTTTACATTCACCTCATTCTATAATGAAATATGCTCAAATGGGTGCAGTATAGGAGAATGGGGGTGAACTCTGGGGGCAAAGGGTCCAAGGTGCACCTCGAAGCCTGTCACTGGCTGCAGGGTGGGGGTGGGGGTGGAATGGCATGAGCATTACGGTCAACAATCCCAAGTCACACCCCTGTCGCCTTTCAGTGTCTACAGGGTAGGGTGTTATGGTCTAAAACCCTAATGCCCTTGGCATTTCTTGGTATTTTACTCCGAGTTTTCCACATGGGCTTTTTGCGACCCCACCGCAAGAATAGTGACACTATCAGTTTGTTAGGCGAAAGGTGATTTTGCACAGCGACAGAGCCATTTGGCACCACAGGTGCAAAAACCCATTTCGAACAGGATGTGAAAAGTGACAGGTGTACTGTTCATGAGGAGGTGTAAAAAAATGGCATGAAAATCTGGAGTGAAAATATACAAAAACTGATGAAGTCATGAGCGTGTGCAGAAACTGCGCAATGTACACCAATAATGTAATTAGTTTGGGGATTTTTTACAGCAGAGTTTCAACATAGGCATTTTGGGACCTCCGCTCATGAACAGTGTCACTGTGATTTTCTTAATCTGTCCCGAACACTAATTTCCCACAGCAACCGTGCTATTCTGCGCTGGAAGTGCGAAAACACATTTCGGCCAGGGTGTGAAAAATGACAGCTGTACTGTTCATAAGGAGGTGTGGAAAAATGTCAGTGTTGAAAATCTGGACTGAAAATATTACAAATTCGTGAACTTACGAGGGTGCATGGAAATTGCGCAATGCACACTTGTAACAGAGTCATTTTATGGACTTTTGTCACCAAATTTTCAACACAGCTATTTTAACACCTCTGCTCATGAACAGTGTCACTGTGATTTTCTTAATGTGTCTCAAACACTGATTTTGCACACCGACCGTGCCAATGTGCACTACATGTGCGAAAACACATTTTGGGCAAGATGTGAAAAATAACACCTGCACTGTCCATAAGGGGGTGTGGTAAAATGGCAATGTTTGAAATCTGGAGTGAAAATATTAAAAATTGTCAAAGTTACGAGCATGCTTAGGAACTGTGCAACGCATGCTTGTAAAACAGTCATTTTGGGGATATTTTTACCAAATTTTCAACATAGGCTTTTTGGAGGCCTACCTCATGAACTGTGACACTGTTATTTCATTAATCAGTCCCGAAAGGTGGTTCTGCGCAGTGACCACAAAATCACCTTTTGGGACCAAATAACAAAATGCCAGTTACTGAGTTCATTAGGTGGGGTCCCAAGAACCTCATGTTGAAAATTTGGTGAAAAAATTCCCACAAATGGCCGAGATATGCACCAAAGTTGAAAAAAAAACATTTATGCCATTATACAGCTTACTGACATTTCTTCAGTTTGCGGTCGGTTTTGAAGAGTGTAGATGTGTTCCCGGCCCACCGAAGATCATTGCGCTGGCATCCGGAGGTAAGTATGGGGAGAGGCGGGGTGTGGGGAGGTGGGTACACAGAGGGTGGGCATGGGTATGGGGAGCGGGACAGGACAGTCAGCGAGGGATCGTTTTTTCTTACAGGTGTTTTTTTTTCTTTTTTTACGAATATGACGTAGGATTTTTGCCACGCTGGGGTGGACTCCCAGCGTGGCTGCTGGAAGTTTGTTTGGGGTGGCAGTGGAGCCGACGGGGGAATGGGCACCCCTGTCAGCCATACAGGCTTTTGCTACACTGGGGTGGGCTCCCAGAGTGGCACCTGGAAGTCTGTTTTTGGTGGGGTTACAGTGGAGCTGACAGGGGATTGGGCACCCCCATCAGCCGTATGGACTTTTGCCACACTGGGGTGGGCTTCCAGCATGGCACCTTGAAGTCTGTTTGGGGGAGGTGTGGAGCCGATGGGGGATTGGGCACCCCCTTTCAGCCATACAGTGTGAGGGGGCGAGCACATGAGCACAATGGGATGGGCTCCCAGCGTGCTACTTGGGTGTTTGTTGGGGGCAAAGAAAAAAGTGGAGCTGTCTATGACAGCTGTTCAGATGCAGTGCTGACGTATAGGCACTTTGCATACTGCCGACAGCAGTATGTAAATTACTTGCCGACAGCAGTATGCAAATTGCCTACGCATTACCACCACTGATTGTAGCAGTCTTTTGCTTTGAACTGTACGCTACTACATCTGAACTGCTGTCATAGACAGCTCGGACATTTATTAGTGCAGTGAGGCCGCGCCTGCAAAAAGGAGCAGGGCATTGGAAGCAGGGTGGCACATCAACTAAAATTCATATGGTGGCACTATGTTTCTTGCACATGCGTGCAAGCAAACGTAAAAAGGAAAAGGTCTGGGTCTCATGATTAGAGTTGAAGCCAGGTATCTGCTAACTTTAAATCTTCCAGAAATGATTTTAGGAATTTCCTTACTCTAGACATATTGTTTAGGTAAGTAGAAGATTTATCTAATGTACAATTTAATGCAACATTGAAGTCATCACCCACGATATATGGGTCTTCAGGCGTGGACAAATTAACCCATAGGCTGCCGACAGAATTAGAACGCATAGTAATTCTGGACTGATATATCAGTCCATGGCACAGTGAGGGTTAAGGAACAGTTCAGTGAATAACTTGGAATCACATATATTGGAGCCATATACATTTGCTATAGTTAAAGATCCATCAGTGGTTTTAACCTCAGCTATAACACATATACCTCCTAGATCACAAAAAAAATCTTACAAATGAGATAGAGGTACTTAAAAAAAAAAAATTGCCACTCCCTAGCAGTGTTACTATAATTGCCTGCCCAACATTCACCCCACTTCATTGAGTGAAATTCTACCTCACAGGTAGAAAAATGAGTCTCCTGCATAAGGATAATGTCTACATTTTTATGGTATACTGCCCCGACAGCGACATGTCGACATCGACCGACACTACAGCAACAACAGTGCCAGATTGCTGTAGTGTCTGCACTGGACCCTGGCACTATTATCTGGGGGTCTTGCACCCCCCCTTCCCTAATCAGATCAAGCTTGGAGTTGATTATATTAAGTGAGGGGGTGCGGGGGCATAGCCCCCCACTTGAGGGGTTCAGGGGTGAAGCCCTCCCAAAGAAAACTTGGTAGGCAGTGTCTATCTTTTTGCCGACTGCAAATGCGGTCAACATAAAGTTTTTGCTGTACCGTCGTTCGACAAAATTTTTGTCAACGAGCGGTCGTAGATCCCATCTTTACAGTCCAGATTATTTAAGCATTTTATTTACTTTCACCCTATCTCACAGATCTTTTACATTCCAGGTAATAATTTTAATCACCATTCAGTATTATAACACATCTGAATGGAACTGGTTCCATATGAAAATCATACCTATGAAAATAAGAATCTTGGTGGTCTGTCACCATGTATTGTTGTGCCTTCCTTCTTTCCTTACCATTTTCAATTATTTTTTTAATTTAGCCCAACTAACTCAAAGTGAGGAAACCCCAAAACAAAGTCAAATTCATTAAAAATGGCTGCAACACCCCATACACCCCCACTTTCCCATTGAAAACCCCAAAAAGCCAACTCACTAATAACCCTCCCACCCTCCCTTTTAAAATGCTACCCCCAAACCCATTTATACCAACAAAAGACAACCTGAAAAGTCTCACTTACCTCGTGAGCGTGGAGAGCTAAGCCGCACTCTCCAGTCATGAGACAGTTTGAAAGACTAATAGAGGTGAAATGAAATAAGATCTGGTACCGCCACACTCCTTTGCACCAGATGTTGTGAGAACAGATGGAAATTATTTTAAATACATCTAGAAAAAAAATACGAAAAAAGGTAATTATTCAAATTAGATGAATACAAACCACACTATGACACCTAGACTTATCTTACCTAGGTGTTGCTAGTATATTTTCCTGTACCTTGCCCCCCCCCGCCCATAGCACTTCTATTATCAGAATTTATGCACCCTTCCTTTATTTACAGAAAAACATACTTATCTATAGAAAATAGCAAAGATAGTCTGAACTATATTATTGGAAACCCTGGTGAGTTTATTAAAAAAAAACAAAGACAACAAATAACAGCATTGAGGTAGCAGGTGGAGAATTACATCCCATTTAATCCACCTGTTTGATGGTCCTCCGTGACAGCCAGCAAAGAAGCTAATTGATTCTTAAGTTGCAACGCCTGTTGTAGAGGAATGTTCAAGCCAGAAATATACATAGGACCAGGGGACCATCAGAGGATTTAGATGAGGATTTATAAATATTGTCTTGATTGAAAAAGTTGTTCAGTGGGGCCTCAGCCTCTTTAGGGTCGACAAAATATCTCATCCTTCCATTCAGGAAAAAACATAGTTTGGCAGAAGGAAGAAGAGGATTCTTAATCTCTTTTTCTCTTAACAGATTCATAACAGAGCTAAATGCTGTTCTGTCATTCATTGTCTCATCACTAAAATCCAGAAAAAACTAAAATGTCCTTCCTTTAGTCGTTATGCCTTTTTCTTTGCGGGCTTTCTGCAAGAGCTCTCTATGCTGAAAATTGTACAGTCTAACATAAACAAATCATGGATAGTAAGAGTTTATGGAGCGGTTAGAGCCAGTGCTTCTGTGTGCTTGATCCAGCTGAATTTTCTGATCAGGGTATACCTGACCGGCAGCAGTGATCAGCAGCTCTTCAAAGTAAGGTACAGGGTCTCCAGACCCTTCAACACCCTCAGGAATATGTCCTAGTTTTAAATTGCCCCTGAAGGATCTCCCTTTCTGATCCTGAACATTCTTAGTGATGGCTTTAAACTGGGCTGTATGTCAAGTCAAGTCAAGTCAACTTTATTTCTATAGCGCCTTTCAAAACCAAGGCGCTTTACATAAAACATATACATACTAATAAGAATTTTAAAACCAGCATTAAAATATAATAACCATAGTTAAAGAAATGCTAAACTAAATAAATATGTTTTCAAACTGGTTTTAAAACTATCGACAGTTGGGCATTCTCTCAATCAACGAGGTAGAGAATTCCACAGGGTTGGTGCTGCAAAAGCAAAAGCTCGAGATCCTGATGTCTTCAATCAAACCCTGGGAATCTCTAGCAATCCCTCATTGGCAGAGCAGAGAGGACCGAGGGGGCAGTAGGGAATCGGGAGATCTTTCAGGTAACTGGGTCCCTGGTCATGCAGGGCTTTGAAGGTTAGTAAACCAACCGTAAAGGTGATCCACCACCTAACAGGCAGCCAGTGCAGTTCGTGGAGCACAGGTGTAATATGACTGGTTCTAAAAATACCAGTCAAAAGCCTGGCTGCCGCATTCTGCACCAGCTGCAGGCGGCGGATATCAACCCCAGGTAGCCATAGGTAAAGGGAGTTGCAGTGATCAAGACAGGCAGTAACAAAGGCATGGACCAATGTTGGAAGATCATCTGGAGGAACCAGGTGTTTTACCTGGGCGATATTCCTCAGATGGTAAAAAGAGGATTTGATGACAGCTGACACCTGAGATTTTAGGGTCAAGCTGCCATCAAAAATAACGCCCAGATTTCGCACTTGATCGGAGGTAGGGAGCGACATACCACCAAGTAACAAGCCTGACGGTTGTCCAGCTCCCAAACCCACCCCCGGACGACTTGGGTCCACTACCAATACCTCAGTCTTGTCCGGATTCAGTCTCAGTCAGTTGGAATTCATCCAAAGTCTGATCTCAGCAAGGCAATTATTTAGCACGGAGAGTGCATCATCCTGGCCGGGCAGAAAGGACAGATACAGCTGGGTATCATCTGCATAGCAGTGAAAACCTAAACTGTATCACCTGATGATTTCTCCTAATGGCAGCATATACACTGCAAACAATATGGAGCTAAAATGGAGCCCTGCGGTACCCCACAAGGCAGGGAGGGAGCGCCAGAGGAATAAATTCCAGTGGCAACTCTCTGGAACCTGTCTGTGAGGTAGAATGAAACCATTTGAGGACTGTACCAGATAGCCCGCAATAAACCCACAGGCGATCCTGTATGAAGGTAAATAGTTTTCTTTAGGGGTCCAGTATATCTTCTATGGCACTAATCTGATTTTCCACCTCATTGGTTCTGATAGACAGTGCTGCAAGTTTATTGTTAATTCCTGCATCAGCTTCAGAAAGTAGGCTCAAAGCTTTCTGTATAGAACTGATGCCAGACAAAACTTCCTTTTAAAAATGGGAAGAATGCAAAGAGACAGAAACATTGGGAGGTACTGCCTTATCTTGTGAAGGAAGATTAGATGAGGCTGCAAGTGCCCAATTAACAATAATTTCTGAATTTGTAATGGCTCTCCGTTCATGCCTTTCAGCAGTAGTGGCTATGGAAGAAGTATTAATAGTTTCTGTTGCTGCTTTAGAAGCTTCTTGAGACTGAACACTTGACTCACTGGTTATATTTGAGGTTTCTCTCTTCTTGTAGTGGAGTGGACCATGAGAACATGCTTCGATGGTAAGTTGCCAAGATTGGGATTTGTACCATGATTCATGACTAGAACTAAGGCACTGGACATTGAAACTGGCCCTAGTTCAGGCTCTGGGCTAATAATGTCTGTGCATGTAATGGGTCTGTATAGTATGTATTACTTAAAGAGCTAGTGTACTGCCTAAAACTAATATTATGAACTGGTTGAAAAAATATGAGGAAGCTGATTGGCTGAGAGGTATTTGAAGCCGTGATTATATCCAACTACATACTCAGCTTCAAAAAAAACCTCCGGCCACCAGCCTCCTCACCCAGTAAATCCATCCGACAGGAATGTTTCTGACCCATAACAGCCAGGGCAGAGAGTCCTGTTCAGTCCCAGTCAACTCGTAACAGCAAAGGCAAGGGTCAGACTCATCTTTAGGGACCCCCCACCGACCAGTACAACACAACGGCTGCTCACAGTAAACTGTTACACATCATTCAAGACGCTGCTTCCACAAACTGCATTGCTGCCGATCACGGCATCTACAAAAGAAAAAAAAAACACCCGTCACGCAACTGTGCCAGCTGCTACATATGAACAGCAGCAGACAGAAAGAGAAGCAGGAAAGCCACCTAAGTAGTGCGTGTTTCTTAAAGAAAAAAAAACACTCTGAGTCACAGCATTTAAAAAAATCAGTGTGGTACAAACCGAAGCACCAGAAAGAACCAACAGCATACTGTACATAATCTTTTAGTCTTTGGTAACCGGATAAGGCCCACTAGGCACAAGTGCCTGTTTTCAGGAGCGACCTGTGAGCACTGAGCGGTTAAGTGACTTGCTCAGAGTCACACAGTATGCAAGTGGAGGTTGTGAGAATCAAACTCAGGTCTGGTTTGCTGGATGCACCAAGCTCGTTCACACCTCGTTCCTCTAACCTCTAGACTATACTGCCAGCCCAACAAATGGTCTAACAAATTCCTCAAGCCCCCTCCCAAAATTATCGCTAGCAGAGTCCTTCCTCATCTCAAACAATACCTGCTTCTACAAGACTGGCTACCCATCTACGAAGCAACAGATGTTAACTTTTGGCTCTTGATCACTTCATCTCAATTTTCAACAAAGCCTGCGACCTCTTTGCCCCTGTTAAAAGGCACAAAACAAAATCTCTCTCTAACCCATGGCTCACCGCTGCTCTTCTCTCACAGCTGAAACTAAGGGACCACCTCTGGGCAGTTGCCAGGGCCACTGGCAAACAACTGGACATCCAAAATTACAAACAAGCACGAAATACCTGCACAAAAGCCATCCAGGCTAACGAAATCCAACTATAACAAAGACGCTGTCACCAATACATGGGGAAATGGTCATGCTTTCTGGGACATTATCAAGGATGTAACGGGGAAGCAGCCAAAAACCTCTCTGGCCATGTTAATAGTTGATGGATCCTCAACCCTCGACCCCAAGGTGATCGCAAACATCTTTAATACGGCTTTTCAGACCTTAGTGCTGTCCTGCCCCATGACTTTTTCGAAAGCAGGGCCTACTCCCCAAATACCTCAGCCCCTCAGGCTAACCATCCCCTCTTCTACTTCAGGGAGGTAAGACTGCATGAAGCTCGCTGCTATATTACTGCAGCTATCTCTAAATCTAGATCTAGTAGCAACACCCTGGACCTTAAGCTTCTGTTGCTCACCCTCGATGAGGTAATTCATCCATTAACAAAAATCCTAAACCTCTCTCTCAGCTGTGGAAAATTCCCGGACTTACGGAAAACAGCCACCGTGACACCTGTCCATAAAAGTGGGGATAAGACAAATCACTCAACTTATCGCCCTATCTCCATACTGCCCCCACTCTCTAAGGCACTCGAGCGCATCGTGGCTGATCAACTTACCGACCACTTGGATGAATACACTTTGTCCACAACAACACGGTTTCCAGAAAGGTCACAGCACCACCACAGCCCTTCTTGAATTCACTGGAGCTTTGCACAAATCCCTTGACAATGGCCTTCTCACAGGGGCCGTTTTCATCAACCTCTCCAAGGCCTTCGATACAGTACACCATGGACTACTAATTGACCAACTACTGAAAGCCAGGCTATCACCTGACCCTTTTCTCTGGTTTAAAAGATACTTAGAAAACCGGTTACAGAGAGTAAAAATTGCTGACGCTCTTTCTGACACCCTGCCTGTTCGCTCGGGTGTCCCACAGGGATCCATACTGGGCCCCCTCCTTTTTAGCCTTTTCTTAAACTCCCTCCCTTACCACTGCTCTGCACAGATCATACCATATGCTGATGATGCTGTTATATTCTCCACCAGGGTTCGACAAATACTACAGCCCGACATCCCGGGTTACCAGATCACAGTCATGGACAAGCAGATGGCACAGGAGTACTTGTCCGTGGACAAGCAGTGCTTTACAAACATTTTTTTTTTGCTGCACTGCCATGTTCCTCCACTAGGGAGCTTGCTGGCAACGGCACCATTCAGTCAGCTGTCATGTGATCGACACAGGGAGCTCAGCCTGTCAGCCACATGATCTTCAGTGCCCCAGGAGCAAGCGCTGTGTGTTGGGAGCGAGCCGCAGCTATGGGGGGGGGGACCGAGGAGGAGCCACTCATCAGACTGGCAGGTGTGCCATTCATTCAGGTAAGAACACCGATTGCATTCATTGGTCAATGACTTGGCGTGGTACCGGAGTCGCACCCCACTCACTCATGCGTCACTCAGTGCTCACTCACTTTTCTCAGCTCATTTGGGAGAAAGGACATGGTGTGTTGTGCTTAGCTAGTAGCTACTGAGTTGTTGAGTTTAATTTGTTGTGTGGCGAGGAGCTGGACTCGGGACTCCGTTTCTCGTTGCTGTTGTGCCCGACTGGTGACTGTTGCAAAAAGCAGGATCAATCATCGGAGGGAGTTTTAGGACTGGGACTGACTGGATGAGTAGATGGGAGTTTGTCAGCCGGGGGAAGGGAAGGATGGAAGGAAAGCAAGACCAACGACCACAAGTCGAGTTGGTGCTGCTGCTTGTGAGGCGTGGGACTGATAAATCAGAAGATTTCCTGGCTCTTTCCTTTCTGAGGGTGATGATCTACTACCACTGCTAACAAGGCTAGGGTGGTGATGAGAGAGAGCGAGACAGACCTGTAATTTGTAATAGCCAGAAGGAGAGAAAAAAATAACTGCTGCAGTAAGGGGGAGAAGACTAACATCATATAGGTGAATTATTACCACCAGAACAGATCTGTAGAAGTGAGAAAAAGGGGGTTGGGCTTTGTGTTGCCAGAGACTAGAGTAGCAAGTAACTCTTCTTCTTACAAGGGAGGAGACAGCAGAGAGTGAACAATTAAAACATCCTAGGAGAAGTCACAAGACCAAACAGAGCAGGGCTTGACTGTTTTGCTTCACTTCCTTGCCCTAAGAAAAGGGGAAAAAACTGTGTCTGCAACTGCATGCACTTAGTTTGCAGTACAGCAGCTGAGCTTAGAGGACGAGGTGCTACAGCATACTATTAGCTGATTCCAACAACTAACAAGAGGTTTGGTTGGACAGGAATTTAGCACCAGAAGAAGTGGTGATAAAAAACTTACTTGGCCAAAAACAGGCTGGACATAGATAGACTGAGTCTGCTAGTGAAGTAGACATTAAAAATATCCAAAAAGGGCACCGATTGAACGACCTGAACCAAATGAGAGACCATCCCTTCCCTTCCATTTAAAACTTAAGGAGAAAGAGAGGAGACTGGGAGAGAGCAAGAGTTTTTGCACAGAGAGCTAAGGGGACTGGGTTGGGCTTTGTGTGTGTGTTGTTTGTGTTGCATCCCGATTCCACCAGCCAGCCAGAACAGAAACAAGTAAAGGGCAAGGGCACTAGGTAGGGACTCGGGAGGGCAGTAAAGTCTGTCTAAAGGAGGAAGGGTTTGCTTGCTGGGCTCTGTGTTGCCCTGAGAAAAGTAAAGGGAAAGTGAAGTGAACGAAAAAATGGAACTAACTGACTGAGAGAGGACGGAGGAGGGAGGACATAAAAATAATAGTGTTGTCTGTGCTGTGTGTTGGACGAGCGCAGGGACAGTCACTGGGACTGGGACGGACATTGTGTGTGTTGTCTATGTGGTTGCTTGGCACAGGAGAAAGTGTGTGCAGCAGTGTGAGAAAAAGGTAAAAAAATATAAACAAAAAAGTAAGCATCAAAGCAAGCAACAGCAATAACATCATTCCATTCCTCCCCTTAGTATTGCTGTTGCTATTTCTTCCCATTCTTGACGTCCACTGCCTGACTGCCTTGATTCTGTAGTTTACGCAGCCTTAACCTGTAAAGGTTAAGAAATATATAAGTGACTGTCTGCTGCTGGCTGCCAGCTCCACCTTCCCCGTCCCCATTCTAATCTAACAAACACCAGTGGAAAAAAACCCACATACTACACACAGTGACTTTAACAGAATAAATTTTATTAGCATCATAAAACAAAGTAAGCACTGTGTAAGCAGAGAGCCAGACATTGAGGCGTTCAAAATGCAGAAGACTAGTACTAAGCATAGTAAACAGCAAAGTCTGTTATCCCTCTGGTCAGCAGCACCAACAGCATCCTCAAGTTCTTCTAATATAAATACACCAACTACTGCCTTCACAGATGAAAGTAATAAGGAGTCTGCATCTGTGGCACTAGATAGAATAGGTGATCATCAGGCATTTGATTTAAGCAGTGAGCTGCCTAGTGAGGCCTTAGCTGAAGCCCCTGTGTCACTTCCAAAGAAACGCAGTTTTGTACCTGTTGATGATGACTTGCAAGAGAAGCAAAGTAAAGACAAGAAATATGACCAAGTAAAAAGGGCTAGGCTGTTTCAGCCTCATTGGCTGAAAACTTATAAATGGTTGAGATACAATGAAAAAGGGATTGATGTATTGCAAAGTGTGCGAAAAGTATCCCACTATTGCAACACCAGCCTTTTCAAAAAAAACAAATGTGTTTGCCACAGGCTCTAACAATTTTAGAATTGAGTCAATACGTGCACACGAAAAGTCCAGTCCATATGTGCTATGCCAGAACCAACATATTCTGGAAAGTGGCCAGCGTGCAGTTCATTGTGATATCAGTGAGTCACCACTCTATCAAGCCTTTGCACAGTTGGAAGAGGCCACAAAGGTGAAGATGAGACGCCTGTTTAACACAGCGTACTGCATTGCAAAAAATCTGCGCCCTTTTTCCGACATGGATTGGGCATGTGAATTGCAAGAGAAAAATGGAATTAAGTGTGGTACAAATTACACCAATGATAAGCGAGCCAGGGACTTTTGCAGAGCTGCATCTGCTGTTCTATGCAACACACAGATGCAGACTATTAAAAATGCAAAATATGTTACAGTTCTTGCTGACGGCAGCACTGATGCAGCTATAATTGAATGGGAAAATATCTTCCTCCGTTTTGTAAATCCTAACACAAAAGATATATGTACATATCTGATCTAGGCCGTACCTTTGGAATCTTCAAATGCTGAAGGTGTCTTTAATGCAATAAGTACTGCATTAGATTCTTTACATCTTCCTATCACTGACCTATCGAATGTGAGCAATCCGGGGCCACTTCTGATTTCTGCCAATTTTGTTGGGGCAAGTGTAATGCTGGGTGAAAGGGGAGGAACCATCGCAAAGTTACGGGAGCACTGTCCTCACATCATTGCCATGCACTGTGTTGCCCATAAGCTGGAGCTGGCAGTTCTTGATATGATGAAAACAAACCCCTTTCATATCAAACCCTGAAAATACTCTAAAGGGCATCTTTAAATTCTATCACTATAGTCCCAAAAAAATTAGGGAGCTTCAAGAAATTGCACAAGTGATAGATAGTGATCTGGCACACTTTAGTGCAATTAAACATGTGAGATGGCTTGCCAGCAGATCTCGTTCAGTACGTGCAGTTCAGGTGAACCTACCTATGGTTGCTCAGCACTTGCAACAAACTGCAGCTGGTGCTGATGGTTCAAAAGCAAAGGTGCTGTTAAGAGAGATACAGTCTGTGCACTTTGTCAAATCTCTTTATGTCCTGCAAAATTTTTTGCCCGTTCTTAAAAGTCTGTCACTGCAGTTTCAAAGAGATGACTTAATAATTCTTGAAGTATTACACCTCATCGAGACCTGCCTCCTCCGGCTGATGGAACTGAAATCAAAGCCAAGGAAATACATGACAGCTTTTCTAGTTAATTACAAACCTCAGGACAGATGCATGGACTTTGTAATTCCAAAGAAGGGTGTTGAGAAGACTGTTCCCTTCACATTTAGAGGCAACTGTTCTGAAATAAATTTCAGGACAGATGCACAACTGCATACTTTAGTAGATGCAGCAATATCTTACATCGATGTAAGATTTCAAAATTTCTCGGAGGTGCCTCTGAAATGGTTCAGCTGCCTGGATTTCATGCAATTTGATCTACCAAGAGAACAACTTGCGGAGTTTGGGACCAATGAAGTGGCTAATTTAGCAGCATACTTTAATTTTTTTACAGAAGAGCAGCAGGAAACTATTAGATCAGAATATGCTGCATTTAAGGCTCTGCTGAAATTTGCAGTTGACAAACCCTATCTGCAGGTGTATACAAGATTGCTGAAAGAAAAACCGCCCCAGATTGCTCATATGCTAGAGTTAGTGGAAATATTACTGGTAATGAGTGTGTCAACTGCAAAGTGCGAACAAGTGTTCTCCATTCAAAACCTGATAAAGACAAAATTGTATTTATTTATTTAGTTTTTGTTGACCGGGTAAGTGCACTAGACAAATCCTGCCTATTTTCAGGCACGACCCGGGGGAGGGGGATACAGATGAATGCCAACTGACCTTGAACCAGATTAAGCTGTTGGTGGTATTTTTAGTGAATGAGGGAAATTTGGCCAGGACACCGGGGAAATCCCCTACTCTTTTCGATAAGTGCCATGGGATCTTTAACATCCACCTGAACTACCACCAGTCCAGGCAGATGGGACCTCGGTTTAACGTCTCATCTGAAAGACGGCGCCTCAGAAGTGCAGCACCCCTCTCATGCTGCACTACAGTGTCAGTACTGGGAAATTAACCCAATTGCCAGATGTGGGAACTGAACCCACAGCTCTCTGATCTCCCGGCCTCAGAGGCGAGTGTGCTACCTACTGAGCCACTGACACTGATATAAATAAGGACACGTCTGGCAGATGACACACTACAGTCACTTCTTCAAATAGCAGTTGAGGGTCCCGAACTATGTGACTTCAATCCAGATCCAGCAATAAACCACTGGCTGATGTCTGGTCCAGGCACTCGACATGTTTATGGGCATGCTACTACTGCTGGTTCAACTGAATCTGATGCTTCTGTATCTCATACTGTTAGCACTGTTGCTGCTGCTCCATCATCATCCTGTCCTAGCACCACTAGTACACTTGATGTTGGTGACAATTATGAATCTGAGGAGTTCTGATTATGTTTGCCCTAATTATTTTCTGCTTCATTCTGGCTTATGTGGGACTGAATGGAGTCTCTGGGGCACCATGTGACTTGACTCAGACTTCAAATCACACAATCTGTATTAAGAAACATTTAAAGATATTTACATATTTGTTTTTACTGTTTTCTATAGCCTATATCTATGCAGCATTAATAATAGAATGACACACAGCCATTTACTTTGCTGCTACATAATTCTTTATATGTTTTCCTTAAAATACTGTATGTCAATCCGACCATCGGACCACCACTTGTGACAGTGGGACTACCATTTTTGGATGGGCCACTTGTCCTGGACTACCACATATATTTGAAATTTGTCGATCCCTGTTCTCCACTCACAAAGATCCTGCAACTCTTCAACACAACCTTCAACTTGGTTTCAGTTCTGTAGAGACATGGTTTCTTAATCATAAACTGGTCCTCAATGACAAGAAAACCAAATCTATGCAGTTCTGCAGCTCTCATAACCCACACAAGCTACACCACTTGGCTATCTCCACCACCCAGAGGAACACTCTAGATCAGGTGGGGTCCTTCAAATACTTAGGGATACAGCTTGACCCTAATCTCTCCTATGGACCTCACGTAGATAATGTAGCTAGAGCTGCTAATACACGGCTTGGTCTCCTCTACAAACACTGACAACACCTCACGCCAGAAGCTTTGAAGGTTGCAGTCCTGAGCTCTGTGATCTCTATAATAGACTATGGTCTCAGCATTTATGGCTTAGCCACAACCACAACTCTTACATGCCTCTCAACTGCCTTAAATAAGGCATGTCGGCTCATCACTGGTGCTCACCGTCTCACCCACACATATGACTTGTACATTCAGACCAGCTGGCTCCAACTATCAAACCGCATAAAGTTTCTCACCTGCTCCATAGCAAAAAAAATCTACCTTGGCCTTGCACCTTCTGGGTCTCAACTCTGTTACAACACCGAACCAACAAACGGTGCCTTCGGAGATCCACTCTACAGCTACTGAAAGTTCCCCACTGTCACACTTCACGGGGACAACGCTCTTTTGTTTATCAAGCACCACTCTGGTTCAGTGGCCTCAGCCCCACCACCTCCTCTGCCCCAACAATTGGTATGTTTAAAACTAGGCTCCAGGACTATCTCACTACCAACAGCTACTGTGACTGCCCAACTTAAGCTTGTTTCTCCACTTCCCTGCCTGCTCTAGTGGTCCCCCCGCCCCTCCTCACTAGATTCTACCCTCACATTTTGGTATACCCAATGCTGCACTTTTCACCTCTTCCCACCCTACCTACATTCTCTCCCCCACCCTCTCCCTATGACTCTGGCATTTCTTATCTCTTGTCTGTTTTCTCTGACAAATGCTGCTGGCTGCCTTGCTTACAATGCTACCCTTGAATTGTATTAATCAGTAATCTGTTTGCAATGTTCACATTGTTGTAATGTCTGTCTTGTTGTTCGCCATAATTTGTATTTCTCTGACGTGGAACCTTTGTAAAAGAGCCTTGGCTCAAAGGCATTTGTAATCCTAGACTTGATAAATAAATGATAAAATAAATGATAAACCCCCATTACAAGAACACCACAGCCACTTGCAGCCACATATCAAATCCTCTAATGGCTCACGTAAATACCTGAAGAACTACAGTGCTTAACAAAACCTACAGTGGCAAACTAACAAACAAAACAATATACAAATACAACTTGCTCCAAATATGAAGACAGGCAGAGAGCCCACAGTTCACATCTGGGAGTAGTGGTAGCAGAGTTCATACAATCACAAGAGTTCCACCTTGCTATAAGCTCCCATTACAACAGTGCCACCTTTTGCCTACAACCATTGAAGAACTATGTTCTTAAAAGGTATTGCAGTACACCAAAAAACTCAATTTTAAAAGATTTTAAACTTTTTTTTTAATTTTTTACTCATAAAACTTTTAAGCCAGTTCATAATAGCAATAATGCATGACGGTGTGGTATATTATGGGATAGCGTCACTTTGTGGGTGTTGCATGCACTCGGCCTGTGTCCCATGCCCAACCGTCTGAGGCATGACAATATCCCATGATATACCACACCCTGTCATACATTATTGCTTAATTATATTATAAAAGCAGCCAGCCATTACCTTTTATATCTGAGGTACTTTTTCTTTTCCCTTTGTTTAATTAGAAGATTGTTTACCTGATGTTAGTAGGTGTGATGTGAGGAACAGCTCTTAGCCTGGCAGCTGACATATCTTGCTCTACTGCCCCACACTATATCATCAGCTTTGTGACTTCACTGACTGTGACATCACTGCTACTTAGGAACAGCAAGTGAGTGACTGCCAGGTTATTCACCTGTGATGTCACAGTCAGTGAGATTATAATGCTGATGATGTAGTATGGGGCAGTAGAGTTTGATATGTCAGCTGCCGGCTAAGAGCTGTTCCACACATCCAGCACTATATTATCACATAGAAGACTTTCTGATGAGCAAAAAGAAAAAGGAAAATACTTCAGAAATAAAACATTACAACTGACTACTACTTAAAATTTGTATTATTTTCCTGTCTGCCTGTTTTGACTGCACTAGCTCTTTAAAAAGGGACTCCAGACAAAATTTCTGACATTAATAAATTCAGAATTTGGATTAGCATATCCTTAATCAGCCTCATTCCAAAAATCTGGGGCAGGATTCACAAAAAAGCGCAAAGTGCCACGTAAAAGTTTGCGTTGCACTTTGCCATTGCCCAAGTGGCTAAAAATGCTATTCACAGACGGATAGTATAGGGTGCTAACCGACTGTGAATAGGGGTAGGTAGAGGCAGCGGTAACCCCATTACTGCTACCTGTATCCCCACTAGTGCTGCTCTGACCTGCATTGCCTGAAATGGCCTTGCTGTGAAAAGTGCCGGTGTGCAATTTGAAATTCACAAAAACAGCCATGCAAGTGAGCCTATTGGGCATACAAGGCACTAGCTGGCAATTTGCATACCCATTATAGGCTCATTTACATGGGCTGCGGGTGTCCTAGCGCTGACCCATCCAGCCCCTGCCCAACGCAGCCATAGTCCCTGATGGTCTAGTGGTTCCTCCCCTGTCCCCGATCGCCATTCCTGAAAAAAAAAAAAAAACTACTCTGTTAGTCTAGTGGTCCCTCCCCATTCTCTGATCGCTGTCCCGATAGTTTAAAATATGTGTCCCTGGCAGTCTAGTAGTTCCCTCCCCTCATCCCATTCTCCGATTGCCAACAGTTTGAAAACTGTTTCCCTGACAGTCTAGTGGCCCCCTCCCTGATCCTCATGTGCTGTGCCCATAGAATAATAAAAATCCCCCTGGTTGTCCAGTCGTCCCCTCACCCTATCCCTGATCCCTCCCTGCCATAATGTGTCACATTACCCTGGTGGTCTAGCGGTCCCCTGCCCATCCCCGATCTGCCTGTATAGGGCACCGGATAGTTTTCCCTGGTGTCTAGTGGACCCCCACCCACCCACACACACACTGTGAGGATTGCCCGCCATCCTGCCCCCCCAACCCAGCCCTGGTTGATGAGATCAGCACAGTCTCTCCTCCTCACCTCCTTGGCTGGTCACTGACTGAACTCTCAATGAGCATGTACTGTCTACAGTATGCGCTTATTGACAGTGATTGACAGCTCACTGTCAGTGAGCACATACTGTAGGCAATATGCACTCATTGAGAGCTCAGTCAGTGGCCAGCTGTGGAAGTGAAAAGAGGGCTGTGCTAGTCACCGGCCGTGAGTCAGGTTGGGGAGCCGGGTGATAGAGCAATCCTCACAGGGGAGTTGGAAGGGTCCACTAGACACCATGGAAAACTATATGGTGCCCTATACGGGCAGATCAGGGATGGGTGCGGGGACCACTGGACTACCAGGGGGAATTTTATTGTGTTATGGGCATGGCACATGGGGACCGGGGCAGGGTGAATGGGCCACTAGACTGCCAGGGCAACAGTTTTGAAACTGTCAGGATGGCGATCAGAGAATGGAGTCAGGTGAGGGAACCACTAGACCATCAAGGAAACATTTTTTAAACCTACAGGACAGTGACTGGAGAATGGGGAGGGTGATGTGGCCACACCACCACCACTGACATTTTTATTTTATTCTCCCAGAATCGGGGGATTGGCATCTGGGATGGAGAGTGACCACTACACCACCAATGCATTTTCTTATTATTATGACAGGGTCGGGGCTGGGCAGTACCTCTGGCAGCCACAAGGGTTGCATGGAAGACCATCAGGTCTCTGTTGGCAGTATTTTCTCCACAGAGAGGGGTACCCCGCAAATGGCTCTTGCATGGAGAATATCTTTGGTGAATGGGACTGCACCCAAATGCAGGTCTTGTCACCCTTCATTTGCATTGTGGTCCCCTCAAAACTTTGCCCCGTCACAAACCCAGTTTGCAGGTGCAAACTGGACTTGTGTGAATACCACATTGGGGCAAAACCCTATTTGCATGGAACAAACTGGGTTTGTGATGGGGCAAAGTTTTATGTATCTAGCCCCAGATCTCCAAGTTACTTCATTTAAAAGTTACATGTCACCAGCCCAGTGGTGCTGAGGGTTGAGGCGCTGGACGCCACACCTTGCATCACACCGGCAACCCATGTTCGGGAACGAGCGTGGGCTGCTGGGGGTCGGCAGGGGAGGAGAAGGATCGAGCATCTGACAGACAGCTCTCCATCTCCAGAAAGGGGGGGAGGGGTTGCCTGCGGTTGGCACACACCTGACCCCTTTAGCAAGGCATTTGACACAGTCCCACACAAAAGTATTAATAAACAAGTTAGCCAGCCTGGGAGTGGATAGGTGGTAGCCTCGGTAAAAAACTGGCTGGACAACAGGATGCAGTGGGTAATAGTAAATGGAGTCCACTCTGAAAAAAGGGGGGTTACTACGGGGGTACTGCAGGGTTCGGTACTGAGACCGGTCCTTTTTAATGTCTTTATAAGCGGCATTGCAGAGGGACTGGAAGGAAAAGTATGCCTCTTTGCAGATGACACAAAGATCTGCATCAGGGTTGATACGCAAGGGGGGTGGAAAGGATGAGAAGGGACTTGGCAAGGTTGGAGGAATGGTCAAAAGTATGGCAGCTTAAATTCAATGAAAAGAAGTGCAAAGTAATGCACTTGGGAAACAAAAACCCAGGGGGAGAGTACACAATGGGATAATGGGGGGGAAGTACTAACAACAACAAAAATGGAAAGGTACCTGGGGTAATCATAACAGATGACCTAAAGGTAAGGAAGCAATGTGAGAAAGCAGTAAGGAGGGCTGGGGGGATACTGGGTTGTATAGGGAGAGGCATCACCAGTAGAAACAGAAACTTGTAATCCCTCTGTACAGACAGTTGGTGAGACCCCATCTGGAGTATTGCATGCAGTTCTGGAGACCCCATCTCCGCAAGGACATAGACAGGATGGAAGCAGTCCAGAGGAGGGCAACTAAAATGATGCAGGGTCTGCACCAGAAGCCATATGAAGAGAGACTAAAGGAGCTTAATACTGTATGTATACCCTCGAGGAAAGGAGGGAAAGGGGGGACATGATAGAAACTTTCAAGTACCTCAAGGGAATCAGCAAAGTCCAAGAGGGTAGCATCTTTCAGAAAAAGAGATGTGCAAGAACAAGGGGGCACAATTTGAAGATAGAGTGGGGATGGCTCAGGGGCAATGTGAGAAAGTATTTTTTCACGGTGAGGGTGGTGGATGCATGGAACAGCCTTCCTGAGGAAGTTGTGGGGTCAAAAACAGTGGGAGAATTCAAGAATGCAGGGGACAGACATAAGGCAATTCTGGTAGGGGTTAGGAAGAAGTAGGCTGTTGGTTAATTAGGATCTGCAGCATATCCAATAGGTAGGGAAATGGGTAGACTGGGTGGGCCAAATGGTCCTTATCTGCCATAAAATTCTGTGTTTCTATGAATGCACCATTGTTTAGTATTAAAACAATCTGTTTATCCCTTGAAAACAAGGTTTATTTAAGAAAGAGTACCTTCAAACAACATGAAGTCTTGCTATATTCTGACAAGTGCAGTATGACCGACCGGTTCAGCTGCCCCGGAGAAGAAAGACTTAAACTCTATGCAAATGTGTAGAACGTTGAGCTTGAGTTCGGTTTTCGAACCACTGTCCATGGTATGTTCCAGTAACTGATCAGATTCTTTGCTCCGCTCATCAGTGAAGATGCCTCAGAGATTTCTCCTCGTTGCCTTCGGTTACGATTAGAGTTTTGTCGGTATTTTTACCACCATTTATTATTTTCTTGCAAAGTTCTTCTTCGGTTTCGCATGTTTTCTAGGTTAAGTAAGTGTTCGGTTTCTTATCCGTTCTGCCGACCATGAGGAGACTGAACTTTGTTTTTTCCCTACTGTTTCTATTTTAGCTGTTTGGGGATCTGGTTCGAAGCCCTGACTAAAACCGAGGGTTTTTCTCATTTTTTTACTGGCTGGTGCTAAACCGTTAGCCAGTCAGGACTTTGGTCTCTCTCTTACCCGGCCTAACTAAGCCTCCAGAGGTAAGTTCTAGCTTTTTTATCCGGGCCTAAATAAGCCAACTTTGGAAAAAAAAAAAATTGGCGTTTTGCTTGACTGGCCTAACTTAGCCATTTGGTTGAGCAGTTTAAATTTTAGGGGCATGTCACAGGAACCCAAGATAAAAAAACGGTCCCACTGGGTTTCAGCGCTGTACCGAGTGCGGGGAGCAATTTGCAAAAGCTGATCCTCACTTGGTTTGTCTGTACTGCTTGGATTTCAACCACTTGCAACAAGACTGTGCTAACTGTGAAAATTTCCCTCAGTCTTCCATCGATGGACGGCTCGGTAAACTGAAGGAAAGAATGGATACAACTTCTTTAGAGTGCGGCTCCGGTTCAACTGAACCTTCGGTCCTGGCTGCCGATCCCTCAAGCCAGGGTGAACCGTCGACGGTTAAAAGACACTCAGAGTCTTCTGAACCCATACCGTCTAAGAAAGCCAAATGGTTGGTTTGGAATCGCATAAACAACTGGTTGCTGTTCCAACCGCAGAAGAAATTGCCAAAGCTATATGCATAGTGCAGTCCTTGCAATCTGGGTTTGGTGAACCGTTGCAGGTATCGTCTGGACAGCCAATGGTTCAGGATACCAGTTTAGTACCCTCAGGACCTCCTGATCATGAAGAGTACTATATGTCTGAGCGTGAATACGATTATTGAGGAGGAGTATGAGGGGGAGCCCGTAGACCCTGAGGTGTCCCCTGATCATCCCCAGTATGAATCTTCTTCTAGTCCTGCCTCAGAGACCACCTCTCATTTTGCCTTCATGAGACCGGTGGCTGAGACCTTACAGTTCTCTGCAGGAAGCCAGACAGGAAAAGGATTACAGGGACCTTCAATCCCCATCCACAAGCCTCTAAAGAAGCAGACTTTAAAGATCCTCCAGACCACTAGTTCTGTCCCACCCTTGGACAAGAAAATGGACAGAAAATCTTTTCTGGCTGGTAGTGGCACTGAATTTCTATCTGGTCACTGCAGCCATATAGGGGTAGTGCAGACTGCAGCCTGTGAAAAGGCTGGCATTCCTCTGGCTTCACATCTCCCTGACAAGGATTCCAGAAAAGTGGATTCCCTTGCCAGAAAGACATACCTGCCGTCCTCCCTGGGCATTAGGAAAGCCTCCCATACGGCTTATGCTCCCAGGTATCAGAAATCCCTCTGAGAGTCAGTGGAGCAGTTAGCTCAAAAGGCTCCACCTGAGCTGGCTTCAGATCTTCAGGAGTTGGTCACCAAGGGGGTGCAGGCATCAAAATCCCAGTTCCATATGGCTGTGGACTCCAATGATGCAGCCTTAAGAGCCATGGCATCTGCCATCTCTCTCAGGCATTTTTCCTGGTTAAGATGCACCAACTTATGCCAGGACACACAGAATAATGCTTTGGACTTTCCCCTCACCCAGAATTCTCTGTTTGGGGAACAGACTGAAGCATATATGAAAAAGATGAACGAGTACCGAGTGGCTTACAGGAGTGCTTCAGCTAAGGAGAGGGCTGCCACTCCTCAGAAACAACAGGCCTGGGGTAGGGGCAGACCTTACCCCAGGCCTTTCCACCAGGCCCAAGCTTTTCCCTCTTACCAGCAACCCAGGGGCTTCTTTAGAGGGAGAGGCAGAAGGGGTGCTGGCAGGGCTGCTCCCACCTCCGAGTCTGCTACCCCAACTAAACAGACACCCTGAGGACTCTGTCTGAGCTGCCTCCCCTTCTTCTGTAGGGGGCAGGCTGACCTACTATCAGGCTTTTGCTCTCAGCTTCAAGCTGTTCCCAAAACTGGCTCCAAGGACATTCACAGCTGCCAGCCCTGCAGAAACAGTCTTGTTGGAGGCAGAGGTTTCCACTCTTCTACTCTCAAGGGCAGTGGAGCCTGTGACCCCTCAGCACAGGGGAAAAGGACAGTACTCTAGGGACTTCCTAGCATTAAAGAAAAATTGGGAGTGGTGGCCCATTCTAGATCTCAGATTCCTCAACAAGCATCTTACAAAGCCAAAGTTCAAAATGACAACCCTGGCTACTGTTTTACCTACTCTCAGGCAAGGGGACTGGCTAGCATCCCTGTGTATGCCCTAGGTGGCACTATCCCAAGGGCTATCAGCCCTGCCTGCTTGGCTAGTAGCAGCTTAAGGGGTCTGAGTTCTGAAACGGGTGCCTCCACCCGGACGTCAGGGTTGGTAGTGGTCAAGCTAACCTGGGCACAGCCCTCTGGGACACTGTAATCCCCCTCTTTCCTTACTAGAGCCCGGAACAATACACAATAATCACTTTCACAGTACCCCGATACACCACACAAGTACCCACACTGTTTGCACTTACCACCAGGGCTTTCCTCTGGCATGGCCCTGGGGACCCCCTGTAAAACAAGGTTATACACAGCAAATAGCAGCAGTACAGTACTCTTGCACAAACTGGAACCACAGTCAGGGTAAATGCAAAGAAGAGTTAGATCTGATTTATTTAAGGGACTTGAACAAGGGAGGGGCGTAATCAGGTTATTTTGCTTAAAGACTCTTATCATTGAAACACTTATGCATGCACTTCAGGGTCCATAAACAGTCACACACTCTGGGTACCCAGATGGAGAATGATGGGCTAGCCAGGAATGTTGCAGCTGGTTGGGGCTCTGTGATGGAAGAAAACAACATGCACAACACACACTATTTGTAATCCAGAGCCGGAGGGCTCACTTCATGAAAAGAAAACAACAAGACAATCAGATGACACACTTTTAGATTAGGCTGTTGTTGCAGGGAGCTATCCTGATGATTACTCACGATACCCAAGACTGGACACAGGCTGGACGAAAATCGAGACAGCAGGTAGTTGATCTGGAGTGCCAGGAGAAGCAGGGCCCACATGATTCACCGAGGCGTAAGTCCTGTTCAGGTGTAGAGCAGGGGGCTGATCCCCAGGCAGGTCTCTCGTCCGTGGCTTTCTCTGTGCAGTGGGGTAGTCTGGCAGGGCCAGCATGGCATGGCCCAGGCCGAGTGGAGATGAACGTGGATTCAGTCCGATTAGGCTGGATAAAGCTTCCAGCAAGCAGAACACAGTTCACACAGTGGGGAACCAAATCACGATCCACTTTCAATACACAGCACATTTCCATGTAAAGGATATTCTACTGTACCAGTCAAACCGCTCTCTGGTCACGATCAGAGTCTCTGCACAAACCGGGGATTCAAAAGCAGCTGGAAATCCTGACAGGCCTATCGCATTCAGCAAAATCTTCGGTCTTCTTCAGGTATGAGCCTGGTAAAAAATCAGTGGCTTACTTCGTTCTCACAAACTTGGATTTAGTCCAAAATAATTCTCTTCTCTCCCTCTCAGTGGCAGCAGGCAAGCATGCAGGCCACAACTCAGGCCTTTCCACATTCTCCCATGCAAAACTACTCAGACAGCTGCTTGACTGTCTCAAGCTATTGCTTCTTCAGCTCCCAACTTAGATCTGACTCAGGTGCCAGCAGGCCTGGGAATTTCCGCAAGATCCAAAAGGTTCAGTTGGCTGATTCATCTGTCAGTCACAGCAGGAACTCCCCCTTCAGGTGCAAAAAGGTGCCAAAAGCCCAAAACTACAATTCCTACAGATTCTGACTCCAGCCAGCTCCTATAGTCCGGCTCCAGTTTAGGTCCCACAAGTATTGATTGGTCCAATTCGGCAGTCCCGGGCCAAGATAGTGGAGATAAACAAAACAGTCCTTGCTGCAAAGAAGGCAGGTTAGACAAACTGCATTATCATTATCACTCTAAATGATTTTCAGCAAATAGTTACATCTTTCAACAGAGCTCCCTCTCAGATTACTTATGACTGCAATCCAGGCAGCTCTTAAAGAGACAGTTCAGAGAGGCTATACAGGCACTCTCTGGCAATCACATTTAAACTGCTAAAACGCAGGACACCAGCCTGGCAGTCAGCATTTAGGCAAGCTCAAGGAAGACTTTTCGGGAACCCCCATTTGTAGGGGGGTTACACTCTTCCCTACCTGGAGAAAACTTGACGTCCGCGTCAAGTCTGTACCATCACAATATTGCAAATGCAATCTATACGAGACATTTATACCATTAGCATGTTATGCAAGTTACATCTGATACATGTCAATGTAAACTTATACCTTTTACTATACATATTCTCTGCATTTCACAATACTATTTCCATTCTAACAATACATCATGCATATTTCACACAGGTAATTTACACATTACTATGCGGAATCATGTAATAACTTCCTGTACATTGAACAATGTAAGAGGGGGCCCTTCCCTATCAGCTAACTTGGGGCTAGATGGAGCAGAGGCACCATACCTAGAAGGCAGAGCAATCAACCTGGAATTGGCACTTAGGCTCAGTTTAGGCAGTGAGCTCTGAGAAACGTAAACCCCTTTGTGGACCACATTGAGAGGCAAATCCACTGGCCTCCCGGGAGAATCATAATTGAAGCGTCCTGCTGGCTTGACAGCTCAGCCAATCTTTCTGAGAGGGACAACTACAGTCTCTGTACTCTCAGCACTGCTCTGGGGACTCTCGTCACTTGTGAGGGGTCCCTCTGCCTGGATGGGAACGTCCAAATTTGGGGCACTGTCGGCTCCCTGCTCTGCAGGCTCTGTTTCTACAACACTTGACTCATTTTGCGAAGGTTCAGGCACAATCAAACTTTGAGGCACTGAAGGGGGGGTTGTCCACACTCTAATGGTGTTCTTCAAATTCTGATATGTCACCAGAAAGACTCAAACCATCAGCCCCTCCTTCAGGCAAATCATACAGTTCAACAATACACAGAGACTCAGCATCTTCAGACATGATACTTTGCACTTCCCTTTCTGGGAGCATTGGCTCCAAGGACAAAGCTGGGGGGTAAGGCAGTCCAGAAGGCCCAGCTTCATCCCCACAATTAGTCATAGGGTTACCTCAAAACAGCTGACTCAGTTCATAAGAAGGTAATAGGCATTGTCACATTCACTTTCATCTGAGATGGACTGATAGTCACTATCATTCCGGACCTGCTGCGGGGGAAACCTTGAACTTGTACCCACTGGGATAGTTTGACTCTGTCTCTTCTTTGCAGCAGCATGAGTCACCGGCCCAGGAAAATTAGTCTTTGATTGTTCAGCCTCAATTATGACTTGGCCAATAGGTAGCAAGTGGTTACGGTGCATGGTCTTGACAGCTTTGGAGTTGTCCTCTGGGCGCACCTCGTACACAGGTAAATCATCCAACTTTTCCGCTACTACATGGGGAAGGTGGTGCCACTGATCAGCAATTTTATGTTTACCATGCAGTCCCAAATTGCATAACAACACACGGTCTCCAGGTCAAAGCTCTTGAGCCTTTACTTTTTTGTCATGCCTCTCTTTGCTGGCTAGATTTCTCTTGGCGGCCATTGTCTGGACCAGTTGATAGGCATGGTTCAATTGAGCTTTCCATTTTTGTACATATTGCAAGTAGTTTTCAGCTTGGACTCCATCTGGAGAGACCCCAAAACAGACATCAACAGGCAGCCGGGACTCTTTCCCGAACATGAGGCAGTAGGGGGAGAACCCAGTAGCATCATTTTTCATGCAATTGTATGTGTGCACCAAGGTGCTAATCTGCTGGCTCCATTTATGCTTGTCTTTTGGGTGAAGGGTGCCCAGCATGTCTAGAAGGGTGCGGTTAAAACGTTCTGCTTGAGGTCTCCCTGCGGGTGATAGGGGGTGGTTAATGACTTTCGCACTCCACCATAGAGGGAGCATTTCTTTGATTAGTCGACTCTCAAAGTCTCTGCCCTGGTCACAGTGGATCAGCTGGGGAGCGTCATGGTGGATGAAGAAATTTTCCACTAGCACCTTGGACACGGTAGATACCTTTTGATTTTTGGTGGGAAAAGCTTGTGCATACCATGTGAAATGATCCGTAACCACTAACACATTGCCAATGTTCCGCAGATCAGGTTCTAAACACAAGAAGTCTATGCAGACTAGTTCCATGGGGGTGCTGGTAGTAATACTAACAAGGGGGGCAGCCCTCTGAGGCAGGGCTTTTCTTTTCAGGCAGGGACTACAAGTCTTTACATGGTGCTCAACATTGGCCCCCATTTTGGGCCAGTAGAAGCGAGATCGTACCAGGTCAAGGGTTCTGTCAATACCGAGGTGCCCCTTGTGATTGTGGAGGGACCTCTATACCAAATCTTTAAAGGCCATGGACAGGACCAATTGTTGCTTGTCTACTTTGCCACTACGATCTACTGTCTCTCTATACAACAACTGATTGAGCAACTTTAATCTGGGGCCTTCTTTAAATAATAAAGCAGTTCGCAAGTCAGTGGAACGTAACTTAGACACATCTTTCCCCGCACACAGGGCATCAAGTGCTGGCTGAATCATAGGATCTTGGGACTGAGCCCACTGAATGCTGTCATTGTCAAATTGAGGTAGCGCACTAATATCTAGAGCAGAGAAGTGGCAATAAGCAGCTGGTACGCAGGTGTCAGAAGGGCCAAAGCAATCTACTAACCAGTCCACTGTGTCCGCAGACATCTATTCATCTCTATCAAACTTTTGGCACAATGCTCGATTGTCGGGTTCAGACAGCCTGACCCAATCACTCTTGGAAGTGGGCCTTTGTGATACAGCGTCAGCATCAATATGGTTCAGGCCCGGTCTGTATTCAATAGCATAATCATAGGTTGATAATGCAGAAAGCCACCGGTGCCCAGTGGCATCTAACTTAGCTGAAGTCTGTACATTGGTCAACAGGTTATTGTCATTCTTCACCAATATCTTTGCCCCATAGAGGTATTCATGAAACTGGTCAACGATGGCCCATTTTAGCGCAAGGAACTCCAACTTATGCACAGGGTAGTTTAGTTCGGATGGGGTCAAGCTCCTACTGGTGAAAGCTACTGGTCTCAGGCCATCCTCATGGTCTTGATACAGCACCGCTCCTAGACTCTGCAGACTAGCATCCATATGCAGCCCATAGAGTTTGGTGGGGTCAGCATAGGTGAGGATGGGGGCGTGGGTGAGCTGATATATGATCTCATGGAAGGCTGCTTCACAGTCAGGCATCCAGCGGTGCACGAAGAGTTCACCTGGGTGGAAGTACACTTTTTCTGGTTCTTTAATGTCCCTTTTTTTGTATTTACGATTGGTAGGAGAGTAACCCTGGGTAAGGTTCAAGAGTCGGCGAATCACCTTGGAATAGTCTTTTATGAACCTGCGGTAGTAGCCACAGAACCCCAGGAAATGTAGTTCTTTCAGATTATTGGGCTGGGGCCAAGTAGTCAGTGCTTCAACCTTACTGGGATTGGTCTCTATTCCTTTTGTAGATACTATGTGCCCCACATACTTCACGGAGGTTTGGAAAAACTGCCACTTGTCAATGGACAGCTTGAGGCCGAAGTCTTCCAGTCAGTCTAGGACTTCAAACATTCGGTTCTCATGCTCCTCTAAGGTGCTCCCAAACACAATGACATTGTCCAAGTACACCAGGCATTCCAGCAAATTCATATCTCCCACTGCACGTTCCATCAGTCGCTGAAAGGTGGCCAGGGTGCCCTATATCCCATGTGGCATCCTCAGAAACTTGTAGAACTCCAATGGACAGATGAAGGCTGTTTTCTCACGGTCTTCTGGGGCCATTGGGATCTGGTAGTATCTGCTGTGAAGATCCAACACCGAGAACCATTTGCTCCCATTCAAGTAGTTCAGGGCATCTTGTATATGAGGCATGGTGTATTGGTCTGGGATGGTCCGCAGGTTCAGGGTTCGATAATCAACACACATCCTCACAGACCCATTCTTCTTGCACACAACCACAATGGAAGAGACGTATGGGCTCCTGGATTCTTGTATCATGCCAGCAGCGAGCATTTCCTGCAGGTGTCTTCTCACATCATCTATCTCTGCTGGTGCTAGGCGTCGAGACCTCTCTCAAAATGGCCGCTCTTCATGCAGGCGTATGTGATGCTCCACACCTTGGACACATCCCACATCCCATTCCTTCAACAAAAACACTTGGTCTTTCTGGGCAAGTCTTTTGCTAATTCTAGCCTTCCATTTGGCTGGCAATGGGGAGTCACCAAAGTCAAACAAGTCTAGGGTCACTCTCTCCTTCTCACCAGGGTGCTTGTTGCTGGGCAATACTGCAGTGTCTGTGCAGTGTACCATAGCTAGGGTGCACCCTCTGTTCACCCAGATCTCCTGATCTGACACATTGTGAATCTGGACCATCACTCATCGTGCATAGGCATGGACACAAGCAGGCAAGATGCTGGGCTTGACCAATAATCCTTCTGGCAATTTTCCATCACCTGGCGCATCCAACATCAGTATTTTGTTCTTGACATCTTTCTGGAGGCAGACTGCCCCTTGAATGGTACATTGTGCGTTAGGGGCAAGTACCATTGAATTGGGATCCTTCTTCCACACGATCCCCACCGGTTCATCCTGGTCTACTTCCTTGGGTTTCTGTTGCAAATCATAGGCCTCTTGATCAGAGTTGGAATTCTCAGGGCCCTCCCAGTCCGTCACCCTTGTTTCTCATGACAGAGTTGCGCCAGTCTCCCAAACATGTAGGCGTTGTCCCAATTAACAGGGGGACCCCATCATACAGTCTGGTGGGGGGACACACTAGGGCCAATGTCTCTACTCGCTCCTCTATACCAGTTACAGTTGCAGGAAAAGACAACCAGAGCAGACATACCCTAGGAAGGGATAAGACTTGTCGCTCAGACCCCACACATGTAGGCCTTCCAGGGATTGCAAAGGCACATCAGATAAGTGTTTGTCATACCAGTCCTGGAATACAATGGTCACTTGCGACCCACTGTCAAGCACAGCCCGAGTATGAATACCATTCACAGTCACCGTAGTCTCCACTGAAGGGCCCACTATTTTGGACCAGTCTGGAGAGGCAGTAGCAGAGGCCTGGAGAGATGAGTTAGCCACAAAGAAATTTGAGTTAGGGTTTCTCGAACCCTCACTGTGGTCATTTCAGGCACCCCTTGGCCACTGATTTGCTTTTCGGAGCTCCCCTTGGAGTCTGTTTACTACTCTTTCCAAGTCTTTCTGAGACTGGCATTCTCTTTTCATATGGCCATCCTTTTCACAGTTGCGACAAATGATAGACTCGTGGGTCATCCTGGGAGAGAACATCGTATGAGGAACTGAAGCAGTAGTAAGAGATTGGGGTCTAGTATCTGCTTGCTGTGGTGAGGGTGGTGTCTTAACAGTTCCTTTAGAATGGCAGTCAATCCGGTGATCTCAGCCTTGGAGCCACCCTTGGTAGCGGATTCCTGAGGGTGCACCCACATCCCCATGGCAGTCACGTCCTGAAAGGGACCAGAATCTTGTTCCATGAGGGAAACCCTTACAGAGGCACCTGTCTTCAACTCTCAGACTTCCTTTAGTAGTTCGTCTTTCCAATGCTGGGCCCAGGGTGGGAAGTCCTTTGCATTCTCAGAGTGCTCATTATGTGCTGACTTTTTCCCCTGAACCTCACTTGGCTGATCACTGTCGGTCACTTGAGCAGCAGCAGCAGATATGGTACAAGTCCCCCTTGGGGTCACCTTTGCTCAACCCCCCGAATTTCTTTCATTAGCTTGTCATAGGAGGGGAGCGATTCCAGTCGGGTGACAAGGCGCAACTGAAGCAGTGACAATTCTGAAAACAGTGCAGACTTAAAGATCTGGTCCAGCCTAGTTCGATCTAAATCATTTGATGGCAAACTACCCTTTCTGAGGCACTCTTGTAGCAGCTTTTCAAGCCAAGGTACATACACAGACAATGGCTCCCCTGGGTACTGCTGAGTGTTTCTTACTCTCCACCAAAGATCCTCATCTGAATCTGGGCTCCTATACACATTCTCCAATGCATCAAGATAGTCCTGTACAGTTGCTTCAGGGTTATTGGCCCGCTTGACACGGATGGTAGCCAGGGCAGGACCCTGGAGGCTCTCACTCAACCTTTTTCATGTCTCTGCTTCTGAGTATTGCCATTCAAGTACTAGAGGGGCAACATAGTGTATCCAGGTCTCCCAGTCATCCTCCCCCTGGGGGGGGGGAAGGTGCTCGAGAAGATTCTCAACCTTTGGTAGAAGTCGTTACTAATGGCAGGTACAGATATAGGGGCTAGCATTGGCACAGGCACAGAAGGCGGGGCAGTAACAGGTGCTGGAGTGGGAGGGGGTGTTGAGGAAGTAACACCCCCAGGTGGCAGGGATAGTTTCTTAAAGTCCTGTACGGTTTTCCCTTCCTCCAGCAACAACTTATCAAATTTCTCCTCAAAAGTCTCGGATAATGGTGGGAGCTCATCCTCCCCGGGGTCTTTACTGTCTTTTGTTATCACTCACCAGGCAGCTGGATACCCTTCTGGGGCAATAGTCTGTGGCACTTTAGAGCTGTCCACGAGGTCACTACACTCTACCAAAGCTATGAAAGTTTGGGTGATCAAATCAGCCTGTTGACCCACCACTACAGTGCTTTTTAAACATTCAACTTTGGAGAGTGCTCCCTCTACAGTGTCTTTACTGGTACCCAGGGAAATATCCAGTATAAGTAGAGCATTTTGGGGGTCACTCTGCCCAGTACACCACCCCATCAGCTGGTATACAGCCATTTCTACTGGGGTAGCCATTAATCTTTAAGTATAATTCATAATTTTTGGCCACTAGAAGGCACAAACTACCAGCGGTGAGCCTTCAAAATGTAACCCCCAGGTGGCGTTATCCCAAGGGCTACTACCCCTGCCTGCTTGGCTAGGAGCAGGTTAAGGGGCCTGAGTTCTAAAATGGGTACCTCCACCCAGAGGTCAGGGTTGGCAGTGGTCAAGCTAACCTGGGCACAGCCCTCCGGGACACTGTAACCCCCCTTTTTCCTTACTAGTGGCCAGAACAATACACAATAATCACTTTCACAATACCCCTGATACACCACACAAGTACCCACACTGTTTGCACTTATCACCAGGGCTTTCCTTTGGCTCGGCCCTGGGGACCCCCTGTAAAGCAAGGTTATACACAGCAAATAACAGCAGTACAGTACTCTTGCACAAACTGGAACCACAGTCAGGGTAAATGCAAAGAAGAGTTAGATCTGATTTATTTAAGGGACTTGAACAAAGGAGGGGTGTACTCAGGTTAATTAGCTTAAAGACTCTGTCATTGAAACAGTTATGCATGCACTTCAGGGTCCATAAACAGTCACACACTCTGGGTACCCAGATGGAGAATGGTGGGCTAACCAGGAACGTTGCAGCCGGTTGGGGCCCTGTGATGAAAGAAAACAACATGCACCACACACACTGTTTGTAATCCGGAGCCGGAGTGCTCACTTCATGAAAAGAAAACAACAAGACAATCAGATGACACACTTTTAGATTAGGCTGTTGTTGCAGGGAGCTATCCTGATGATTACTCACGATTCCCAAGAAAGGACACAGGCTGGACGAAAATCGAGACAGCAGGTGGTTGATCTGGAGTGCCAGGAGAAGCAGGGCCCACATGATTCATCGAGGCATCGTTCCTGTTCAAGCATGGAGCAGGGGGCTGATCCCCAGGCAGGTCTCTCGTTGGTGGCTTTTTCTGTGCAGTGGGGTAGTCTAGCAGGGCTAGTGTGGCATGGCCCAGGCCGAGTGGAGATGATCGCGGATTCAGTCCAATTAGGCTGGATAAAGCTTCCAGCAAGCACAACACAGTTCACACAGTGGGGAACCAAATCACGACCCACTTTCAATACACAGCACATATACATGTAAAGGATTGTGAGAGGATAAGGTAACCCCCCCCCTTTTTTCAAATAAAGATCCTGGATGTACTATTTCCCTTTGTTGGTGTCATATTTGTTTTGTTCTATGTTTGTTTGTTGGGCTGGCCACCCACTTTGTTTATATGTTCTTTGTGTGTCCATATGTCCATCTCTCCTTTTCCAGTTCATCCTAGGGACATTTTTTATAACCCCAAACAAATCCTGTAACTGTATTCATGACGACAGGACTGCTACTATGTTTTGAATGCAGTCTGCATATCTGAAGCCTGTATGAACTCCCCTTAGTGTAATAAAAATAGATATGTATCAAGGCAATTTATAATTTGAAAGTAAAAAGGGTTCGCAGGCTCCCTATGTTCTGAAGTGCTTGTTTTTTTGCCCATTTGTTAAAGGGTTTAGAAAAAAAGCCCCTATAGTTCAAATTGTCAGGGCGCTGCGTTAAAATGCCCTGAAAAAGTCCCGTTGTGCTCAGCTGTTCTTCCGAGGGCTTGCTTGCGCCTTGCAAGCCTCAGAAATCATTGAAAAACCTCTGGGTCCTTGTTCATTTATCCCTGTCATGCTTAAGAGCTGTAAAAAGGGCTAAAGCACCAAGAACTTGTATAGCCCAATGCGATAGTGCGAGCGCCGGTAAAATAATTACCGCACAAATGCTTGCACTATCGCGAAGGAGTTTTACTCGTCAGCGCTTCTTACACTAATGAGTGTGCTACAAAAACAAGCAGGATATGTTTTACATACCCTTCAGAGGTGGAACAAGGAGGTTATTTGTTGTTTTAAGAATTCCTGCAAAATGAAGGTTTCCCCTGTTTCAAAAGATGTTTCAGAGCACCAATAGAGCTCCTCCTCCAGCTTCAGCAGTTCCCCTAAGAGTCGGCCGGCCAAATCCCAGTTATTTTTATGCTACAGCCAAGAGGGGCAGTGCCTCTTGATGCCAGTCTGGATATAAAAAAAACCAAAAGAATGTAATCATGTATCAAACTGCATTTGTGTTGTTATATTGATTTAAAGATGTTTAAACATTGTAAATAAAAATTATTGGTTTTATTGGTTCAGTATTTAAAGGTATAATGTTTAAAATAAAGATTTAGGGGCAGAGTTAGAGTATCACATGTCTCTGAGCAGTATATAACTTGTTCACCTTGAACAGTTAGTCAGTGTGTAGGAGGATGTGAAGCTGTCAACTTCCTGTAGGAAGCTAGCTGCTTCTAGCTGTACTGTTTTACTTTATTTTGCTTCTGTTTTATTTTGCCGCCTTAAGTCTGCTTGATAATTGTACAAAATAAATATTTTATTTTGCTGCTATTTTGCCTTATTGGTCCATCATTACCCTCACAATCTCACAAGGATATTCTACTGTACCAGGAAAACCGCTCTCCGGTCATGATCGCAGTCTCTGCACAAACCGGGGATTCAAAAGCAGATGGAAATCCTGACAGGCTGATTGCATTCAACAAAATCTTTGGTCTTCTTCAGGTATGAGCCTGGTAAAAAATCAGTGGCTTACTTTGTTCTCACAAACTTGGATTTAGTCTGAAATAATTCTCTTCTCTCCCTCTCAGGGGCAGCAGGCAGACATGCAGGCCACAACTCAGACCTTTCCACAGTTCTCCCGCACAAAACTACTCAGACGGCTGCTTGGCTGTCTCAAGCTATTGCTTCTTCAACTCTCAACTTAGATCTGACTCAACTGCCAACAAGCCTGGGAATTTCCCCATGATCCAAAGGGTTCAGTTGGCTGATTCATCTGTCAGTCACAACAGAAACTCCCCCTTCAGGTGCAAAAAGGTGCCAAAAGCCCAAAACTACAATTCCCACAGATTTCTGACGCCAGCTAACTCCTGTAGTCCGGCTCCATTTTAGGTCCCACCAGTACTGATTGGTCCAATTCGGCAGTCCCGGGCCAAGATAGCGGAGATAAACAAAACAATACTTGCTGCAAAGAAGGCAGGTTAGACAAACTACATTATCACTCTAAATGATTTTCATCAGAGCTCCCTCTCAGACTACTTATGACTGCAATCCAGGAAGCTCTTAAAGAGACAGTACAGAGAGGCTATACAGGCACTCTCTGGCAATCACATTTAAGCTGCTAAAACTCAGGACACCAGCCTGGCAGTGAGCATTTAGGTAAGCTCAAGGAAGAGTTTTCGGGAACCCCCATTTGTAGGCGGGTTACACCTGGATTTAAAGGATGCCTATTTCCACATTGCCATCAGGCAGTCCCACAGAAAATACCTCAGATTTCGACTACCTTCAGGCCACTACCAGTTCAGGACCATGCCCTTTGGGCTGACCTCTGCCCCAAGAGTATTTACAAAGTGTCTGGCAGTGGTAGTGGCATACCTCAGAAGGCAAGGGGTTGCAGTTTACCCCTACCTGGATGACTGGCTGCTGGTGGATCAGTCACCCCAGCAGGTAAAACAAGCACTAAACCTCACTCAGGACACTCTTCAGTCCCTGGGTTTCCTGATGAATCTAAAGAAGTCAGTCTTGACCCCAGTACAGGTGCTAGACTTTATAGGGGCAGAGCTGAACACCATTCAACTAATGGCCTTTCTGACCCATGTAAGGGCACAGGCCCTTATCGATTTGACAAAATCCTTCTACCTTCGAGTCCCCTGACCAGCAAGGTATCTCCTACAGCTCCTAGGTCATATGGCCTGCACCACAGATGTGGTTCCAGGGGCCAGGTTCCAGATGAGGGATAGTCAGTTCCACCTGAGATCCTTCTGGTCCCAGAAGAAGGATCCTCTATCTAAGCTGATTCCAGTGTCTCCCACCCTTCTGTTAGCTCTTCAGAGGTGGCAGGATATGGACAATCTCAGAGTAGGGGTTCCCTTTCTCCCTCAGGCCCCCTCTCTAGTGTTGACAACAGCTGCTTCTCTACTGGGATGGGGTGCCCACCTAGGGGACCACACAGTCCACGGCAGCTGGTTTCCTCAGGCATCCCTCTTGCACATCAACCTTCTGGAACTCAGAGCAGTGTTCCTCACTATACAGGAGTTTGCCAGTATCTTATAGAGCAAGGCGGTGCAGGTCAGGACAGACAATCCCACCACCATGTACTACATCAGTAAGCAGGGAGGAACAAGGTCTTCACTGCTCTGCACAGAGTCCATGAAGATTTGGACTCTGGTCTATTCTCTGGACATATTTTTGTCAGCTCTACACCTGCCAGGGAAGGACAATGTACTGGCAGATTCTATCAGCAGGAATAGCCAGGGCCATCATGGATAGACCCTGAACAGGCAGGTCATTCTTTCAGTATTCAGGAGATGGGGGTGCCAGAGATGGATCTCTTTGCAGCCCCAGACAATCATCAGTTACCACTGTATTGCTGCAGTCCTCCACTCCAGGACTCAGTTCCACTGGAGGCTCTGATTCTGTATTGGTCAAACAGGTTCCTTTATGCCTTTCCTCCATTCCTCTGATATCCAGAGTCCTAGTCAAGCTGAGGTCTCAGCCTGCCACCATGATTCTCATAGCCCCAAACAATCACGGTACTCAGTGCTACTGTCTCTGTCAGTGACCAGTCCCATTTGCCTCCCCAGGAGGCACAACCTGCTGACATCCTCTCAGGGGAGAATTCTCTACCCCAGTCTTCAGTACCTTCACCTCAGGGCCTGGCTCTTGAGAACTTAGAATATGCAGACTTGCATCTCTCTGAATCTATCCTAGACATATTAAGGGTGTCCAGGAAACCTGCAATTAGGAAAACCTACTACTCTAAGTGGAAAAGATTTTCCATCTGGTGCTCCCAGCAGGGCCTGGATCCACAACAAGCTAGTCTACCTGCACTTCTGGATTACCTGGTACATCTTCTCTTCAGTCATTGCATCTTCAACCATCTATCTTGAAGGTGCACTTGGCAGCTGTCTCTGCCTGTCTTTCAGCACTGCACACCCAATTTTTAAAAAGTTTTTCAAGGGTTTGCTACACCTTCATCCCCCACACCGGGAGTCTGCCCCTGCATGGGATTTAAATATCTGCATAGGTCAGCTTATGCAGCCTCCCTTCGAACCCATGTTTTCTTCAGAGATCAAGTTCCTTACTTGGAAGACTGTATTCCAGGTAGCCATCATTTCTGCCAGAAGGATCAGTGAGCTCCAGGCCTTGTCAGTGGAGCCCAATTACATTGCACCCCACAGAGAGAAAATTGTCTTTCGAACTAATAGGAAATTCCTCCCTAAGGTGGTTTCTGACTTCCATTTTAATCAGTCCATTACTCTGTCTGTGTTCTTCTCAGAGCATTCCAGCTCAGGTGAGCACAGTCTCCACAGTCAGGATGTATAAAGAGCCATAATCTATTATATGGACAGGACAAAGGAGCTAAGGAAGGATTGTTCCCAGTTATTCCTTACCTATGGTAAGGTAGGTAAGGGCAGGCCAGCTGCAAAAAGAACCATAGCCAGATGGATCGTGGCCTGTATCCAGTTTTGCTACAACAAGCTGAGAAAAGACCTGCCAGTAGGCCTTAGGGCTCATTCCACCAGGGGGACTGCTGCCTCAGTGGCAGCTGCCAGGGAAGTCCCCTTGCTTGAGATCTGTAAAGCTGCCACCTGGAAGACTGTCCATACATTCACTAAACACTACTGCCTGGACACCCAGGCTAGGAGTGATGCCACGTTTGGCACAACAGTGCTGCAGAGCCTATTTCCTAAATAGGTTCTGTGCCCACCACAAAGGGGCACTGCTTGGTAGTCTGCACTTGTCAGAATATAGCAAGACTTCATGTTGTTTGAAGAAAAAATTACTAACCATAGTACTGTTGTTTCTTCTAATGGAGTCTTGCTGTATTCTGACCTCCCACCCTTCCTCCCCTCCAGAATCTGGGGAAAGGTGGCCCTCTCCATCACAGTTCTGTTTTACCCATCAGTGGACACTTGTTTTTTTCTTGGGCATCAGTGACTTGAGTCTTCTACATGCCCCCTTTTTGACTGTAGTGTTGCCCCTGGGGGTGTTTAGGTCTGCTTAGACTTTTTTTTCTTTTGTTAGCGTCATAAGAATCTGATCAGTCACTAGAACGTACTGAGGACAGTGGTTTGAAAGACGAACTCAAGCTCAATGTTCTATGCATTTGCATAGAGTTTAACTCTTTCTTCTCTGGGGCAGCTGAACTGGTTGGTCATACTGCACTTGTCAGAATACAGCAAGACTCCATTAGAAGAAACAGCATTACTATGGTAAGTATTTTTTTCTTCCTGTTTAAAGGGATCACTGGTCTCCTCCTACCACCTGTTCATGCATTATTTCATAGATCCACTAATCTATGTGGTACTAGATCAGAAAGCACATTTTCTTTTAAACTGCCTCTGTTTAAAAAAGTATGTGGACAAAGGTTCTTATTATATAGAGACCCACTCTTTTTTAATTCTCTTCCAGCAGAAACTATTGACTGTAAAACAGTTTGTAGTTTTAAAACAAGACTCAGATCATGGTTAGATGACAAAGATGAATGCACTTGTACAGTTTTGTAAATTATGTATTTGACTTTTCTAGGGACGTGGATGTGATGTTCTATTCACACTTTCTGGCAGTTGCCTTTTCCTTTAATTCTGGCCGGAATGTCTTCAAGTTGGCTCCTCCCACCCACTCAAGTGGTAACTCCCTCTGCTCCACCCCATGATGCCAGATCTTCCCTTCTGCTGGAAGAAGCAGGTTCCCTCCATATCGCTCACAGCACTGAGTAGGCCCTTTTGCTCTACATCTTCGGATTTACTTCCAAACCTTCAACACTTTGTCTTCAGGCTCGATCTTTGATCATGACCTTGATGAGTGCTGACAAGTCTGCTCAGGGGTTCCGCCGTTGCCTTTGTAGGCAGAAGATGTCCTGAACTGATCCGCACACTGCGTGTGTCTACCGTATATGCCAAGAGCGCGGTCCTCAGGCCTGCGACATATGCCATTCCTCCCATCCCTCTGCTCTGGAGGACCACTATGCCTGCCTTGTTCTCCGCCTACTGGATGGACGGGACCCACCGGTCAAATCTAAACTTGCTTGCCGGATGGTCTCTGCAGCTGCAGGGTCCATCGACCAACTTGTGTAGTTTGAGTAGGCAGAGGCCCTTGGCTTTGGCCTTCATTCCTCTTTTGCTGAGCGTCTCTTTCTTGGGATCTTCCAAGGAGTTGTGCCACTCCTTGCTGATACGCGATGAGGGCCTGTCCTCAGGACACAAGTCCAAGTCTAAAAAAAGAGGCCAAAAAAAGGGTCTTGTCATCGACCATGTGATCAGGAATGCTGTCGGTCGAGGGTTTCTGATTCCCGCATTTCTCCTGATCCGACTTTGGTCGAATCTTTGGCCTTGGCTGCCGGCTCCATGGTATCCCTATCAGGCCAATCGGCCGAGATGCTGGTCGATCTTCTAGCCGAGATTTGTCTCGATCTGGTCTGCCAGTTGTCAACTGAGGAGGCCAACACTACTCTTTCCAGTACTCCGGTGCTGACTCAGACCATTGGAGGGACAGATCAGTCTGCTGACCGCCGCCTCTGATTATTGACCAAGACCCGGAGGTGCCTCGGCTCTCGCTGTCTTCCTCCAATTCCTGCCGCCGGTCCCCCTGGCAGTCGAGGTCTAGGTCTCGGTCATACTTCCGGGAGTCGACGTTTCCCACCGACGTCAGCACTCCCACTCTTGACACAATGGAAGTGGCACCGCCGCTACTCTTCATTCTCGTCCTCCTCAGGTGAGGAGAGGCTTCAGCGCAAGCTGCGTTGATACTATGAGGATCTTTTGTGGCAACAGCTGGTGTTCTCTGGTATGAAGCCAACTCCGGCTTCTACACTGGCCATCACTTGGCTCTTGCCTCAATGACCGATGCCTTCTCCACTTCAGGAGCCGATCAAGATTGTCTCAGCTTTGCCGCTCCAGGTGTCTCCACTGATTCCTGTGGAGCTGCCACCCGTACAGCTGAAAACTGGCGCTCTGACCAAGGAGTCTCTGCTGTCCAAGGGGCTTCCCCATTGGCTGTCAGTCAACGTCACCACGACTGTCTTTGGAGGGTCAGCAGGGGCTCTGGTGGTTGACCCCTCTTTAATGACTCCTCGGAGTTGGAGGGTTCCTCCTTGCACTCCCGTCTGGTTGACGTGGAGTTAGTTTGGGGTCTTTCAACAGCCAAAGGCCCTACTTCCTTTATGGGCCTTCTCTGCCTGATCTCAGAGTCCATGAGTATTTAAATGGAGCCTGTACAGAAACTGGCTTGATACCCTTTGACTGAGATCCTGGACTGGGGAGATACTCCTGAGGAGGCCTTCCCGGTGGCAGAGACCTTCCCGGTGGCTGAGGCCATTCTTGGCCCTGCCTTGGAGCTTTGGCAGTGCCCCATTTCCTGCCCTGTGCCCTCTGCCCGGGTTGCGTGCAAGTATGTGATACCTACCGGTTCCCTGTCTGGATTCACAGAACACCCCACGACCAAGGGGCTGGTGGCCAATTCTGTGTTCAGACACTCTGGCAACACTGGGGATGTTGACAAGCCACCCAACAAAGAGTTCAAGAAGTTGGACCATACAGCTAAGAAGGTCTGTGCTGCCTCCTTGCTTAGTCTTCGCCAGGCAAACTTGGCCCTCCTTATGGCCCACTTCTCCCATGCCCTGCTGGGCAACCTGGATAAGTTGCTTCTTCATCTCCCGGTGGACCTCCAGACCATGGTCAAACAGGTTTGGGACTAGGGCCAGGCTGTAGCCAAGCAACAGCTCCAGACAGCCAAATGACATTAGTTACTCCTGTGTCCACTCCGTGGCAGCTGCAGTGGTCATGAGCCGCAGGGCTTGGCTGAGGATCTTGACCTTCACAACAGACACTCAGCACAAGCTGACAGATGTAACTTTCCTAGGCACCTACTTGTTCGGGCCCGGAGTTGAGGGCCACCTCACCTACATCGAGAAGTCCAATGCTACCTTGGACTCCATGACATCTGCCCGAAATGACCTCAAGGGCTCTAAGCAGCAGCAGAAAAGGAAACCCTACCTCTATTCCTGCAGCCAAACCAGCCCAGCCCCAGACTGGTCAGCAGGCCCTGGCCTGGTAACCTCGGCCAAAGTCAGTGGCCTTGGTCATCCGTACGCCTGAGGAGAGAGGCTCCAGTGGCTCCTCAGCCAGAACCTCCTTCTCCAAGCCTGCTCAGTGACAGGATAAGGGGTGCCTCCCTCATGCCTGTGACACCTCCCTGGGTCCTCCCCTGGGGAGCGGACTCCTCCACTTCCTTAACGCCTGGTCTGCTGTCACCATGGACAGATGAGTCCTTGAGGTGGTGGGTCAGGGTCTACCTCTGGAATTCGAGCAGTACCTTCCTTGCCGAGCCCATGCCCCACGGGAGGACTTGGTATCTGCAGACATCCTATTGGCTCTTCGGGATGACATTGCCCAGTTCCTGCGCAAGGAGGTCATGGTTCCTGTTGCGGATCCTCCGGAACACCCAGGGATTGTCTCCAGGTACTTCCTGGTGTCAAAATGGACAGGAGGGCTGGCGCCTCATTCTATACCTGCATGACCTGAACAAATGTCTCAAGTCGCACACCTTCAGGATGGTAACTCTGTCTCAGATCATACCATCTCTAGAGCAAAACATGTGGTTTTGCTCACTGGATCTCCAGGATGCATTCTTTCATGTCCCGATCCATCTGTCTCACCGAAGGTTGCTCCACTTTCAAGCAGAGGGAGCCCTCTACAAGTTCCAGGCCAATCCATTCAGCCTGTCCTCATCCCCCAGGGTCTTCACCAAGTGCATTGCAGTGGTAGCTGCTTACCTGAGGTGCTGAGGGGTCCGGGTTTACCCCTTCCTGGACTACTGGCTGATCACGGGTCCCTCCAGGCTGGAAGTGGAGCAATCCAGGGACCTGGCCCTCCAGACCTGCGTCTCCCATGGCCTCCTAGTCAGCAAGGCCAAGTTGGAACTTGTGCCTTCCCAAGTGATCAACTTCATCGGGGCCGAGCTCGACTCTTGCAGAGCCAGAGCCCGGCTCTGGGTGGACAGGGCGGAGGTTCTCTCCTCCTTTGCCTGATCATTCAGGTTGGGCAATTGTGCCCTGCCTGGGAGTTCCTGCGCCTGCTGGGTTACATGGCAGCCTGCAGCAGCATGGTCCATTGGGCCCACTGGAGAATGTGTTCTCTGCAATGGGAGCTGGCCAGCCAGTGGTCTCAGCGCAAGGATCACTTCGACCAGCTGGTCACTGTGACAAAGCTGATGTGGAATGCTCTGCAGTGGTGGTTAGTCCCAGAACATCTCCAGGAGGGGATCCCATTTGTCCACTCAGAGCCAATGGTCATCCAGATGACTGATGCCTCTCTCATGGACTGGTGTGCCCACATGGGGGGACACAAAGTCCATGGGCTCTGGACTCCGGAGGAGTCCCAGTGCCATATCAGCCTGCTGGAGCTCTGAGCAGTTTGGCTGGTACTGACTACCTTTACTCCTCACATTCAGGGTCAGGTGGTCCAGGTCCAGATGAACAACACCACGACCATATACTACCTCAACAAACAGGGTGGGATGCACTCCCTGCCACTGTGCAAGGAAGCTCTTTATGTGTGGACCCTTGTGCACAGCCTGAAGGTCGATCTCCTAGCCATCCATGTGGCAGGGGCCTCCAACCAATTGGCAGACACTCTCAGCTGTGTGGGTGAGGTGTCTCATGAGTGGTCTCTCCACCCAGAGGTAGTATACAGTCTTACAGTCTGTTCTCCCAGTGGGGCACCCCTCAGGTGGCCCTGTTTGCCTCCAGGGAGAATGCAAAGCTGAGGCTGTTTTGTGCCCACCCCTCTCAACAAGGAATGCTGCAGGGGGATGCCTTCTCGAGCCCTGGACCCCAGGTCTCTTCTATGCCTTCCCTCCTCTTCCCTTGATCCACAAGGTACTTTTCAAGGCCAGGAGGGACAAGGTACAGGTGATACTGGTGTCTCTGGACTGGCCACACCAGTTTTGGTACCCAGCTCTCCTCAGCCTTAGCAGCAGGCTCCCAAGGCATCTTCCTCTCCACCTGAACCTGCTCTCCATCAATCAAGGTAAGGTACTCCACCCAGACCTTCAGTCCCTGCACCTGATAGCCTGGTTCCTGAGCAGCTAGAGTTCCAGGCTTTGGGTCTCTCTGAAGATGTCCTCACTGTTGTGGAGGCATCTAGGAAGGAATGGATCAAGAAATGCTATGAATATTAAGTAGACCCAGCTAATATAGGAATTGCCCAGGCCAAACCAATTCAACACTTCAAATAAATATTGCCAATTGGCTCTATCACAGGCTATCTTGGCATCCATGGTGTGCCCAGGCCCCTCCTGGATGCAGAGTTCAGAGGGTGAACCAGTCTGGAAAGATAGCCTCCAGTTTGGTGAAAAAGATTTTCACTGAAATCCTAATATCAAAGTTTAACAGCAAACTAGGTTATGACGAGCATGTATTGATGTCCTTCTCAGCTTTATGAATTACAGTGGTGGAGGCTAGATAACACGTACAGGACTTGACTCCCTCTCCCAATGACTCTGTGAACATTCCTTGGCATACACTGACTTATGGAGCCACTTAAACCCTTGTAGAACTCTGCTGTAGGTCTGTCAGTAGCTGCAGCTTAAACGTCTTTAAGCTTGTTTATTTTCTGTTGTATCTCAGTCACAGCAATAGGGACACCCTGTTTGAAGCTCAGGGAATGGAAGTTGTACACAAAAATGGAGTATTTATTTATTTATTAGAATTTCAGATAAATACCTTTGAGACAATGGCTCTCTTACAAAGGTTCCACATCAGTGTACAAAGAATAGAAGTACAATTTGTGTGAGATTAGCAGGCAAGCAGTCATAGCCGGTTTTAGGCACCAGTGAACCCTACGGTCGCTGGGGGCCCTCTTCTTATGGAGGGGTCCACAATCAGAGCAGTTTATCTTAATTATTTTTAAATTTCTTAAATTGTATTATCTTCTTAAAACAGGAACAGAAGGTTGTGCAACGCCTTTTGATGTGGCATCCTGATGTCAAGAAATGCCTTACTAAGCTATGACTCAGACAATAAGAGGCAGATGGGTGGCAATGGATGTGATAGCAGGAACAACCCCATGGACTAATACTGCTGTCTCCTCCTAAAAAAGATACCCCTGGTTGCACTGATAATAGAATGAAATTATGTGTGTATTGGTTACATTCAAACATATGGGGTGAAGGTCAGCCAAGTAAGGGAGCCCCATGACTTCATGTAATCCTGCCGAGGGCCCCCAAAACTCTAAAGCCGTCCCTGCAAGCAGTTGGAATACAAATTTCAGTACAGGGTATACATGGTCTAAAAGCTACAGGTAATATAATTAACAGAACAACACAACCAAGCATACATTTAAGAATGATGAGTCACAGCAAACAATATTTACATGAATTAAAGCTGCGAGAAGGGCATTGTCAAAGGGAAAGGTGGAGTGGAAAAATTGAGTTGCTGCCAGTTGTGCCAGGTAGCGTAGGAAAGAGGGAAAAGAGAGTGGGCGTAGAGGGGTAACTGGGAGAGAGGTAGAAGGAGAGGTGGGTGGGAGGCAAGGATTGGGGAACTTGTGCAACAGTTGGTGGGGCGAGCAGATTAGAAAAGGGAGAGGGGAAGGGAGTTGAAGGAGGGTAAGAGAGGAAGGTGGTGGACCAGGGCTAGGGAGAGAGGCAGGGGTATGGGGGGTGGAGGAGTGATGGCAGCAGAGGTGGGGATAGTAGAGAGGTACGAAGAACAGGAGCGACTGCCAGGGAGGTTAGGAGAAACAGTCACAGGTGGCTCTGGACACAAGCGTTTGATGTAGCTTGTGTTTGAACGAGCAGAGGGTGCCTAAGTTGGTGAGTTCACTGCCCAGGGAGTTAAACATCTTAGGGGCTCTACCTGCAAAAGACTGCTGATCTTGGGCAGTGCAACAGCGGGGAACGGATAGACAATAGTTGTCAGAGCTTCTTGTGTAATGGGAGCAGTTGGCTGGGCTTAAGCGAGACTGAACCCCAAGGGGCATGAGTCCCATCAATGACATTTTTGCTGGTAGGTAGGTTCAGAAAGTAATCCTTCCCTGAAGTTGTAGACAGTTTAACTGTTCATAGAGGTTACAGGTATGCGTGCGGTGGGCAGCACCAGTAAGGAGTCTACAGGCCCTATTCAGTGCTGTAATGATTTGCCGTAGTGCTGTAGCTGTGGCTGCTCCATAGATAACAAGTCCATAATCAATGATGGAGACAATAGAGCTGTGTATTGCTAGTTTAAGGGCGTCAGATGTCAGGCAGTATCTATGTTTATAGAGAAGGCCTATACAGATATTTACGGACATTGCAACTAAATCAATATGGCTGGAGAAGGACAGAGTAGGGTCCAGGGTTACACCAAGGTATTTGAAAGTCTGAGTCTGGTCCAGGGTCATACCTGAGCTGTTTTTGATAGCCAACTGTTGGTGTTTATGTTTGTTATGTGTACCATGGAATAACATAGTCTTTGTTTTTTTGTAATTTAGCACTAGTTTCTGTGAAACGAACCAGGCCTCAACTTGCATGAAACTCTTCTGCAGTTGTTTCTCCAAGAGGGAGGGGTCAGAATTCTTAGAGAAAATCACTGCATCGTCAGCATACAGGATAATGTTTTCATCACAGGCAGAAGGGAGATTGTTCAGGAAGATGCTGAAAAGAAGGGGTCCCAATATTGACCCTTGGGGAACACCAGCCCAGACAGGTAGTTTGTAGGAGAGGGAGTCACCAATCTTAACTTGTTGTGACCGGTTGGAGAGATAACTGTTAAACCATTGTAGAGTATCATGGGAGAGCCCTAAGTTGCCAAGTTGTTCCAGTAGTAATGGATGGTTGACTGTATCAAAGGCCTTCGAGAGGCCTATAAAGGTGGCACCGGCAAGTTGTCCTTGGTCTAGTGCTAGATGAATGTGGCCTGTAAAGTCAAGGAGGGCAGAGGTGGTGCTATGTTCTTTGTGAAAGCCATGTTGCTGTGGACATTGCAAGTTGTATTTCTCCAAGTACTCCACCAATTGGTCTGCGACAATCTTTTCAAGAGCTTGGGATAAAGGGAGTAGGATAGAGATGGGCCTGCAGTTACAGTGTAATGCCCTATCCCCAGACTTGTGTATTGGGGTCACCAGGGTGGACTTCCACTTGAGCGGGAACTGGGAGAGTGTGCGGGACCAGTTAACAATCTTGGTAAGAGAGTACAGGACAGCATCAAGGGTGAGGGCGATGAGCTTCAAGTCAGGTGTGTCCCAATTTGATCTGGATTTTCCGAGCACCTTGAGGAGGTATTTTTTGGCATCCCTTTTAGTAATTGCCTTGAAATAGAAATGTGGATGATTTGTATCCTGAGTCTGTTGATATTGGGAGGCTGTGGTTTGGTTGGTGTCAAAGAAGTTAAAGGGAAACACGTGGCTGAGGTCGGTGAATGCCAGATTGAAAGTATTGGTAATTGTGGTGGGGTCCAGGGTGGTGTTGCTGTCAATTTTTAACATATTAGGAGTTGCTTTGGACTCTTTCCCTATAACTTCAGAGAGGCTTTGCCGGAATTTCCTTCTATCCGACCATGAGTTTGATAGGGTGCTCCTGTAGTAGCTGGCTTTTTCAGTGTGAATAGCTCTGGTACAGGCATTCCTGGTGGCCCTGTATGTCTGAAAGTCTGTCTGGTTGCCAGAGGCTGTACCACGAGCCCATCGAAGATCCCGAGTTTTTAGTTGGTCTAGGAGTTTGCCTGAGATCCAAGGGTTGTCAAGGCCTTTAATTTTGCATTTCTTAAAGGGGGCATGGATAGCACATGCTGCATTGAACTCTGAGATTAAGTATTGAAGTGCAGCATCAACATCCGGTGCGGTGTCAATCGGGGACCAGTCTTGTTGTCACAGGAGTGCCTTAAGTTGTGCAAGGTGTGCCCTAATTAGCATCCGACTGTTGATAGTTTTCACTGGGAATTTATTTGACCATATGCACTGGACTGGGGAATGGTCACTAATGGCGTCAGGGAGAACTGTAGTGTGGCTAATATGGTCAGTGTGATTTGAGAGTAATACTGTACAGTCTCTGGAAACCCCAGAAAGTCTCATGGGAAATAAGCTACTCAATGTTGCCGTATGCAGCCTCCCTGATGAGAACATCCAACCAAAAAATCCTCAGAATCTGAGCAGGTGTAGGGGGTGCAGTAAAGATCCTGTTGACGGCTCTTGTGTAAATATTTTCACAAAACTCCAGATGGCACAAAATCTCAATGTTTCACCTATGCAGTAGGCTTCATCAGGAGATGCCTTTTATTTACTTAATAAATGTTTAAATATTCCATTAAATATTGCTGTTCACCTACTGAATCTAAAAATGCATAATCCATAATGTTCAGTGCTGCTCACTTATAAATGTGCAAATTTATATTTTTCTCATATAGAAATCAACTTCCTCCACTGTTTTTACAATTCTCCGTTTCTACAAAACATATGAAGCATACAATATCTTTTATAACCTCCTCATATATTGCAGCTATTTTCCAGCACCACTAGACACACACCAACAATAAAGTGATATTTAAATGAATCAATACATGCACACTGCACCTTTAACCATTAGGTGGTTATTCCAAGAAAGTACTTTTTTATTTCTTTCTTTAAATAAGGAATCCTGGCAATTTTAAATGGTACCTGTCGAGAGCTCTTTATTTCATCGCTCCCTTTTTCAGGATTGTTTCCTTATTTAGATCTAATTCTTATCCTTTGACGTTTCTACAAATATACAGTGCATTACAACTTGGTTTTCCTTCTCATCTTGCACAGAAATAGCAAACTTCAGTTCTCAGATGGCACTTATTTCAATAAGCATTTTTATTCTTTTCATCCTAAACACCACTTACATTACAGCCCAAGCTGTTAGTAATTTGGCTACCCTCTTGTTCTATTTCATTTAAAATACATTCTTGTTTCTTTCAAAAAAAGCACCTTGTGCGGCAGAAAACGTTGGCTACTTTAGAAAGAGATATCACGCCACACATCCTTGCTTGCTGACAAGCAAGAGACGCCTGTGGTTTATCACACTCAATTGCAGTATGAAGCTTTTAACCATTTAAACTGACTCAATTCTATCCACAGAGGCGCACTTCAAATATTTTATACTTTTCTATTATTTTCAATAAGTTTCTGTCTTCTTTTAGAACATTTGGGACGCTAAAATTATCACACCACACATCCCTGCTCGCCAACAAGCTAAAGATGCCCGTGATGCATCACACTCTATTGTTTGATCAAGCTTTTAACTTTTTACAGTAACTCATTTCTTTGCCCAACAGTGTACTCTAAACATTTAGAGCATTACTTTCAACGACTTTCTGTCCCCTTTTCAGATAAATTCAAACATTTAAAAATGTTAAACCCCAGTCTAAATCTTTTCACTCTTACCTCAGCCATGTCTCTACAAGACACCAAGTTCTGCCACTCATGCTTACTTTTCAAAAGAGACTCTGGTTTCATCTGATTTGTGGGTGTGCGACCCGTGACGTCAGCACGCCTGCTCTTGCTATTGGTTCTATTCCAACATATTTCAGTACTCGCACCACTGTGTTACTGGGGTTGCTATTCTGTGCTCTTACTGAACAGGTCAGATGGAAATGTGGATTCAGTGCAGGACTCCACAATTCAGAGCTTGTAAAACTTATTTGCTGGACTTACTACTGCTTGTGATGGCCTCCAAAAAAGTTGATTTTATAATGAGAATGCCAATACCTGGTGGTGATGTTTTGCAATTTCTTAGTCCAGGAAGCTTTCATAGATACCATATTCGAGAAAGGTCTAGTACCTCCAAGCAGAAACACATGAAAATTCACAAAACTAAACTACTGGCAGAGACAAACACAAAGTGCCAGCCACACAGGCCAGAGAACTTTATTAGAGGATTGCCAATGCCCTGCAGTGCAGGTTTTTCATTGAACTTTGCAACAGTTTCCCTAGTTGCCATGGGTTGATTAACTAGGTGCTCAGACTAATACCTAATATGAGGGCTTGTACTGGAGGAACACCTACTCTCTCACCAGCCTCGTTAGGTGTGGACTGTCCTCAGTGCCTCATCCATGAAATCTTTTTTGGCATAAAACAGTAAGGTGTGGGCATTGTCTTATGCTGCTCTGAGGTGACCTAGACATTCAGCTCAGTTATCTGTGTAGAACTGTGTTTCTATTTCCTTCACTTTTCAGACTTAGTTCTACAAATTATCTATATTAATATCCTGGGCATGAGGAATTATGGGGCTCTGTGGCTACAGAACTACCAACAGAGTTTTCATTCTACTACATAACTTAGGTTTTTCTGTGGCATTCCACATTGGCAATGGGTATTCATAAATGGGTGACGTGCACCTCTATCAGGGGAAATGGCACAGCCCAAGGCTGTAGTCAGCTTAGAATCCTGGGCACATGGACATTCCAGACTGCAGCAACTCTCTAGTCTTTGCTGTGCCATTGAAGGGGAAACAGCTTAGAAATCTCTTTGACGAGGTCATTTTCTTTGGTGTTTTCTATTTGGGGCTTTGATTCTGCATAGCAAGTTGGGGCTACCTGGTGACACGGAGCACCCCTAAATTTAAAATCGTGCCTGTTAAGCTGTGGCTTTCAAATTGGCTAACCTGATCCTTTTTTCCCCATTTCCACTGCCTGTCTGTTCTTGGTTTAATTTAGGGTGTTCCTTGTGTCTCCTTTCCATCTAGTGAGGCGTCAATCCTCTCTCCTCCTGTGTGTTTGCCTTTTTTATTCCTTACAGGCATTTTTTGTTTAATCTTTGTGAGGGGGTAATTCTTTCTCCTTTGTCATTCAGCTTGGTTTGCCTTTAAAAAGAAAAAACAAAAAAGCAAGGGAGACCCATAGACTCTGAGAAGAGTCACAGTCTTTTCCTGCAGTTTTCAGGGGGGATCTGGCCTCAGATTGTGTGACTTTGGTATTTTTTTCAATGTCTCCTTGAGTCACACAGCTTCCCAATATTTTTCTCCTAGCCCTGGCTGTTAGGCTCATGCTGTTCATTTCGAGAGGCTTTCTCCAAGCCTCTGTGTGTCTTTTTCATGTGCCTGTGCTTGAGCGTGCTGCAGGCTTCCTGGCATGTGCTGACGCCACGTGCAGTTACTTTCACATGAGTGCACATGCTTCTGCCCTTTCTCAAGAGCTAGGCATGGCAGCTGTTTCTTCCTTGCTAGCTCAGCACTGCTGGCTGAGTGCGGTCATTCTTTTACAGCCTGCAGAATTTTCCTAGGCTGGTAGGAACATTTTTGTGTGTTTTCTCCAGACGGGGGGCAGTTGTGGCCCTCTCTGTTCTTTAAATTGAGGAAACTCTGGATACTTCTTTAGCTAATTTTACTTTTTGAGAATCTGTGTGATTAGTGTGTTGACACCATGGCTTATCAGAGACTGCTAGTGTTCAAAAGATGCAAGACCTACAAAAGGGTAATGAGACCCTCTCTACTTGGTTACTGTTGCCCCTATTGTGTTACTCAATCTACTGTGTCTCTTACAGTTCCCCCCGTCTGAACCCTGAGCTGGGAAGGGTGCATCTGGTATACCAGCTGGCAGTGGCACAGCAGAATTGTGTAAATCTTTGTGGTTGCTCCTAGGAGAACTTTTGAGCCCTCATGTTCTGCAAGACATCCCTTTAGACACACCTGACCCCAAGTCGGGCCTCTCAGGTTAGGGGGCGTCAACATAGGCATGTCCAGGTGCACCAGACCAGGAAAAGTCTGCTAAAATGGATCTGCAGGCAGACCCCTACCTTGACCATACAGATGGTCAGGATGAGGATGTTGGGGATCTTGGGGAAAATCCTGACCTAAAACAGTTATTGGATGATGATGATGAGGATGAACCCTCTGAGATGGAGGAGGAGGGAGAGTTTACAGAGCCAAACAGAAGGATTCCTATCCCTCCTCTGTTTGATATCAAATCTTTGTCCTATCTGATAACTGAGGTGTGTCAGACTCTACAGCTGAAGGAGGTGCAATCCATGGAGGCCTTGGATGTGAATCCTATCCTGTCCGCGTCCCCCTCCACTCTGAAGTGTTTTCACAACTGTATTCACTGTGATCAGATTATTGAGCAAGAATGGGCAGGTGCGGACCAGCAGAAGTATCAGCCAAAACTCAGGCTCTGTTTTTTCCCCCTTTATGGAAGAAAATGCACAATTGGGAAAACCCGCCCCTGGCTGATAACGCAGTATGTAACTCCATAAAGCACAAGACTATCCTAATTGAAGGGTCTGTGGCCTTATCAGATATGTACAACAAGAGAGTGGATACTTCATACAGATGAGCCTACGTCTCCAACGGCACAAACCTCTGTACATCCTATGTCTCCGTTATTGTTGCCAGAGCTTTAAACTTGTGAGTTACCATGCTGGGCAGCTTCGTTCCCCACATTCTGAGGGGGCGAGCATTTTGCAGTTGGTATCCATAACCTTCACCTTTCAGGGGGATGCCATGGTGGAGAATTTGTGCATGTCTGATCCACTTATCAAACTGTGTCCGCCATAAGGGGCATGTGGCTTTGGCATTGGGTCACTGACCAGGCATTGAAGACCATGTTGCTTAACTTAGCTTTTGAGAGAGGCTTATTGTTTGGTTCAGGCCTGAATGACATTTTGAAGGATATCCAGGGTAAAAAGGGACACCTTTTGGTGTCAAAATAACAGCAAAAGGCAGTCTCTGCCTCAAAAGTCCAAGGAGGCAGCCCTCAGAAGCAGTATTGAGGGGTGTTTCATCCCTTTTGAAACTTTGGGAACCAGAGGAGTAAAGGATTCCATTCTGGATTCAAGACCAACAGTGGCAGAGGTGCCCTTGCCCATAGATGCAGTGGAGGCCTGGGCCGAAGAGGTGGCTCCTCTGAATGAGGGTATGCGGGCCCATCCCTGCCTCCCTTCCCTTGGTGGAAGACTGCACAATTTTTACACAAGATTGTCCCAGATAACATCAGATGCTTGGGTTCTGGAGATTATGGTGTTAGGTTGTGCAATAGAGTTTTCTTCCATTCCCTGAAAGGGATGTTTTTTGCCATCCCCTGTACCAAATGACCTTGTAAAGAAACAAGCAGTGTCGCAGACATTGGACCACCTCTCACAGATCCTGGCGATTGTCCTGATGCCGCCTGGCAAACAAGACCAGGAGTCTACTCTTTATTTTGTGGTTCTCAAGAAATCGGGGTGGTCAGACCTTTCTAGATAGGAAACATTTAAACAAGTTTGTTCACCACAAAACTCTCAAGATGGAGTCATTACGATCAGTCATCGGGGCTGTGCAGCTGCGGGATATCTAGTATCTATAGACCTGAAGGATGTGTGTCTCCACATTCCCATCTGGTAGTCTCATTAGAAGTTCCTCAGGTTCATGGTTCTGAGGCAACCCTTCCGGTACAGGGTGCTCCCATTTGGGTTGGCAACAGCCCCAGAATGTTTTCAAAGGTGCTTATAGTCCTGGTGGCTCACCTCCTACAGGAGGGACATCATATCTATCTGTACCTGGATGACTTGCTCATTTGACTGCTGTCTGCTCTGCTGCTGAGAAGTCAGTGGTCAGGATTCTGGAGGTTTTGGAGTCTCATGGCTGGTTGGTAAATTGGGAGAAAAGCTCTCTTGAACAGCTGCAGACCCTGGAGCACCTGGGATTGGTGTTCAAGACGGAGCAGGGGAAGGTATTCCTCTCACCAGCTAAGAAGGAGACCTTGTTGAGAGAGGTTCAGTGGCTGACAAGCCAATCATGGGCATCAGCTCAGAGCTTTTTGAGGATTCTGGGTCTCATGATGGCAACAATAGAACTGGTTCTGTGGGCTCACCTCCACATGCGACCCCTCCAGATCAAGTTGCTGTTGTCCTGGGATCTGACCTCGGAGGATTATCAGGCTAGGATTCCAATTTCCCCACTCCTGCAGCAGTTCCTGAGTTGGTGGGTGAGTCCAGATAATCTGAACACAGGGTTTCCCTTGGAAGCACCTCCAGAGTTCATTCTGATGACCGATGCAAGCCTATCAAGCCGAGGGCCAGTGCTGACCACATTCCAATTCATGGGACTTGGTCTGCGCAGGAACAACTCCTACACATTAATGTCCTGGAGATGAGGGCTGTATGCCTCACTCTCCTTCACTTTCGAAATTAGGTGTAGTCAAGAGTGGCAATGGTAAGGTCAGACAGCTGTCTCACGGTGACGTACATAAACAGTCAAGGGGTGCAGAATGATGCTAAAAGAAGCAACCAATCTTCTGTCATGGACAGAGGAAAATCCTCTCTCTCTGTCAGCAGTTCACTTGGCAGGGGAGTTGAACATTCAGACTGATTGGCTAAACCATGCAAATGTCCACTCAGGGGAGTGGATGCTGAACCCAGAGGTGTTCTGCCTGCTGTGCAAGAGATTCAGTCATCCAAAGATCGACCTGTTCGCCTACAGTCAGAATGCTCAAGTGCTGCAGTTTTTCAGCCACTACCGGTGTCCGCAGGTGGAGGCAGTGGACACTCTTTCACAGACGTGGCATTTCACCAGGGCATATGCCTTCCCCTGTAACCCCTAGGTGGCACTATCCTATGGGCTACTACCCCTGCTTGTATGACTATGCACAGGTTGAGGGGCCTGAGCTTGGTGAACAGGTGTCTCCACACGGAGGAATGGTTTTGGAGTAGCATAGCTGCTGTTGGTATAGCCTTCCAGGATGCTATAACCAGGGCCCCTAGTGCTCTGCAGTAGCATTTTCTGATTTCTGTGGCAGGGCTCCTAGGCTTCTGCAGCAGCATTTTCTGATTTCTGCAGGATGAATTATTCATTTCTGTGGCAGAATGCAGTCCTGCCATTAGCTAAAATATGATGTGATGTCATTTATGACATCACATGCCAAGCACAGAGGAGGGGCTTCAGGATAAACAAGATGGGTACGGTAGCCTTGCACTATGGAAAAACTGTATATTTGAATGAAAATTCACCAAAAACAATGAATTCTGTGGCACTATATGAATTCTGTTGCATGAGGCAAATTCTGTGGAAAATATCGCAACTGCAGAATTGCAGAATTCCAAGGGCCTTGGCTATAACCCCCCCACCAACCCTTCTAGTGGCCTAAACAGTTTAGCAACAGGACATTCACATTCACTATATGACAGTAATGATATGCTCACACTCCTTGCACTTAACACCATGGCTGGATCTTCTGCAACTGCCCTGAAGACCCCCTGGAAAATAAGACCAGTAATGCAACAATACAGTAATACCGCAGTAACCCAACCGATAAGGTACACACTAGCCAGGTTAAACATGAAAACCCACAATCTTTTATTCAGGGGAAGTGAACAAAGATGGGGCATAAATCTAGCAAGTGATAGGTATTTCTTTTTTTTTTTTTTTGTATATTCTTTTTTCGCCCTCTTCATGCTAGCAGGCCCCCACTCCTTCAGGCTCTGCACATCTCCCGATAGCCCCTCTTGTCCTAACCCGACCCTCCTCTTACTCCTCGTATCGCAGCCGATCCCCGGGATATCCCAGTGTATCCCTTCGCCAGGCAGACCCCCCTCCTCCGAGGGGGAAGGCACCGGGGGAAGAGGGATGACCCCAGCACACTCTTCTTAGGGCCCGGGGATGCTGCCTTGGAGAAGGAGGCCCCGGGAAGGCACTGGAGGCAACTGGGGACAGAGAGCCGTCATCCGGTGGCCAGCGAGCGGTATTTCCGGTTTTCTGGTGTTCCCCTTCATGCGATCCCTCTGTTGTGCCCCTGGTCTCCACGGGGGCGCTGCAAGCGATTATCGTCCCCTAACCCTCCCAGGTGAGGGAGAGCAGTTCTATAGATGCTCAATCCTACCCCTTCCCTTGCCAACCCCCGGCGCCCGAGTCCGTTCCCGAATCCGGGTCGCCAGCGTTGTTCGAAGTGTGGCGTCCAGCGCCTCAGCCCTCTGCGCCACCGGGCCGGCGTGATTGGTATTTCTGATTTTTTTTTTTACCAATTTTTTTACCAGGTGAGACACACTAAGCTGAGAGCTTGTTTGCAGGTGCAACCTGGGAGCACGAGGAAGTGAAGTGACTTGCTCAGGGTCACACAGTATGCAAGTGGGGGCTGTGGGATTCAAACCCAGGTCTCCAGATTTGCAGCTCAGAGCCTTAAACCACTGCACCATACTGCCTCCTCCATTAGATTCAGGTTAATTTCAGCATGCACTATAAGTCACTTTAACACAGTCTCATTACCCTGGGTACCCAGTATGTTAAAAAGGCTAGCCTGAGGCATTGCCCAGGGTAGGCCGGCGTTGCAGCTGTTTTTGGGGCCCTTAGGAAGGAAACATAGAAACATAGAATTTGATGGCAGATAAGGACTGCTTGGCCCACGTAGTCTGCCCATTTCCCTACTTAATGGATAAGCTGCAGATCCTAGTTAACCAACAGCCTACTTCCTCTTACCCCCCCACTAGAATTGTCTTATGTATGTCCCATGCATTCTTGAATTTACCCACGTTTTTGACTCCACTACCTCCTCAGGAAGGCTGTTCCAGGCATCCACAACCCTCTCCATGAAAAAATACTTCCTCACATTACCTCTGAGCCATCCTCTCTCTATTTTCAAATTGTGCCTCCTTGTTCTTGCACATCTCTTTTTCTGAAATATGCTACCCTCTTGGACTTTGTTGATTCCCTTGAGGTACTTGAAAGTTTCTATCATGTCCGCCCTCTCCCTCCTTTCCTCGAGAGTATACATATTAAGCTCTTTTAGTCTCTTTTCGTATATCTTCTGGTGCAGACCCTGCACCATTTTGGTTGCCCTGCTCTGGACAACCTCCACCCTGTATATGTCTTTGCAGAGATGGGGTCTCCAGAACTGCATGAATTACTCCAGATGGGGTGTCACCAACTGTCTGTACAGAGGGATAACAACTTCCTGTTTTCTACTAGTGATGCCTCTCCCTATGCATCCCAGTATCCCCCCAGCCCTCCTTACTGCCTTCTCACATTGCTTGCCCACCTTTAGGTCATCTGATTTAACTAACCACCAGGTCCCTTTCCATTTTTGTTGTTGTCAGTATCTCACCCCCCATGGTATACTCTCCCCCTGAGTTTTTGTTTCCCAGGTGCATTACTTTGCACTTCTTTGCGTCAAATCTAAGTTGCCATACATGTGACCATTCCTCCAACCTTGCCATGTCCCTTCTCATCCTTTCCACCCCACCTTGTGTATCAACCCTGTTGCAGATCTTTGTGTCGTCTGCAAAGAGACATACTTTTCCCTCCAGTCCCTCTACAATGTCACTTATAAAGACATTAAAAAGGACCAGACCCAGTACTGAACCCTGCGGTACCCCTCTAGTAACCCCCCTGTCTTCACTGTGGACTCCATTTACTATTACCCTCTGTGTCCTGTTGTCCAGCCAATGTTTTACCCAGGCTACTACCCTGGGACCCACTCCCAGGCTAGCTAATTTGGTTATAAATCTTTTGTGCAGGACAGTGTCAAATACCTTGCTAAAGTCTAGGTAGGCCATGTCCACAGCTCCTCCCTGGTCTACTACTTTGGTCACCCAGTCAAAGAAATCTATTAGATTCGTATGACATGACCTTCTAGCTGTGAATCCATGCTGCCATGGGTCCTGTGCCCCACTGACCTCTAGGTACTCAACAATTCTTTCCTTCAGAAGTGATTCCATCACTTTCCCTACAACTGAGGTCAAACTGACAGGTCTATAGTTTCCTGCCTCTGTCTTGCTCCAACTTTTGTGAAGGGGAATCACATCTGCCCTCCTCCAGTCCTAAGCTCCACATCATCCTCCCATGATTTGTTAAAGAGGGTAGTCAGTGGTGTTACTAGTTCTCCCCTTAGTTCTTTTAGAATTCTGGGGTGAATCTCATCAGGCCCCATTGCTTTGTCCACCTTCAGTTTTAGGAGTTCTTTCAGAACCCTTTCTTCTGTGAAAGGACTGATATTGACCCCCCCCCCCATCCAGAGTGCTTCTGTTAACTGGATTAGGTACCTCCCTATTCTTCCTTTGTGAATATTGAGCAGAAGTATTCATTCAGTATCCCTGCTTTTCACTGTCCCACTCTGCCCACCTCCTCTTTATTCAGCCTCAGTATCCCTCCCTTTGTCTTTCTTCACTCCCTAATGTACCTATAAAAGGTTTTATCCCCCTTCTTAACTGAGTTGGCTATCTTTTCCTCGGTCTGAGCCTTTTCTATTCCTGACTGCCTTCCCCGCTTCCTTCTGCTTTAACTGGTACAGTTCTCTGTCCTGCTCCTTCTGTGTTTCCTTATACTTCCTGAATGCTCTTTTTCTCCCTAACCTTCCCCGCTGCCTCTTTTGAGAACCATAGTGTTTTTTTCTTTCATTTTGATGTATTTATTTGCTTCACACAAAGGCTTGTTGCCTCTGTGATGGCAGTTTTGATGTTTCCCCATTGCTGCTCCACCCCGCCTTCTTGCCTGTTTGCTAGTTCTTTTCTGAGGCATTTCCCATTTTGACAAAATCAGCCCTCCTAAAGTCCAGTACCTTCACTTTTGTATGGTTTGACTCAACAGCTGAGTTTATCGTGAACCACACTGTTTGGTGGTCACTTGTTCCCAGATGGCTACCCACTTCTAGATCTGAGATCCTCTCTCCATCCCCATTTGAGAGTACGAAGTCTAAGATTGTTCCCTCCCGGGTGGATTCCAACACTAGCTGTCTGAGGCATACCCCCTGTAGGGCATCACGAATGGCCCTGCTCTTGGATGTGGCTGCAGCAAAGGTGCTCCAGTTAATATCTGGTATATTCAGATCCCTCATCAGCAATATCTCCCCTTTCTCTGCCATCCTAAGGATGCCTTCTATCATTTCCTTGTCCATTGCCTCTCCTTGAGACAGATGTCTGTATACAACCCCTGTGCGGATTGTGGTCTCCAGGGTGACCCACAGTGCCTCCTCTCCTCCCTGTTTACCCTTTTGTTCCGTTGCTTTGATCCTTTCCCTTACATAGAGAGCTACTCCTCCTCCTATTCTACCCTCTCTGTCCCTCCTGTAGATTGTGTACTGGTATGTCGACATCCCAGTCATGGTTCTCTGTGTACCATATTTCTGTGACTGCCTTGATATCCAGACATTCCTCTTCCATCAAGGCCACCGGTTCAGGGAGCTTGTTACCTAAACTTTGGGCATTGGTACTCATTACCCTCCATTTTTTGACGGTCTTACTCCTTTTTGCCCCATCCCTGTCCTTACTGCCTTTGCCTTTTTCTCCATTTACCCCTGCCCTTCTCCCTATCGACTTCTCTGTCATGGTGTTTACCTCACTAATTACCCTGATTTTATGGGGGGGGTGCTAGGACTTCCCTGCTCCTTTTCAGTGCCTCCCCCTTTGGCTAGTTTAAATGCTTGCCAATGAAACATTTAAACCTATCACTTAGGATCCTGGTTCCCCTTCTGGACAGATGCAGACCATCATGCCAGTATAGGCTTGCATCCCTCCGGGTGGACCTCCAATCCCCAGTGAAGCCAAAACCCTGAGCTCTGCACCAGTTTTTCAACCACTGATTGAATCCCATGGTGCAGTGCACCCTAGCCTCACCCATACCATAAACAGGCAGCACTTTTGAGAAGGTTACCGTGCATGCTACTTGTCTAAGGCCCCTCCTCAGCTCCACAAACTCCTCCTGCACAGCTCTGATCCCTTTCCCAGCCAGGTCATTTGTCCCTAGATGGACAATGACATCCATCTCCCTTCCCCGTGCAGCTGCTCCCATGATCCTGAGGATTCGCTCCCTATCCCTCCAAGCCATGGCACCAGGCAGGCATCTTACCTCCCTCTCCCCTCCCTCCCCCAGTTCTACCCTCCTAACAATGGAGTTCCCCACCAGGAGTTGTTTCCTTCCCCTGTGGGGTCCCATGCCACTCTCCTGTGGGTCTCCTTTGTGGAGGTTCCCAGCATCCTCCTTGGTCTCCAATTAACATGCACTGTTGCAATAAACCCAAACAAGAAAATCAGATAACACACAAATTATTGTAGCTTTTGTTGCAGGGAGCCACCCTGTTTTATACTCATGCTACCCAGACCAGGATGCAGGTCAGGTGAGACAAACACCTCGTGGTGTTGTACTGGATTGCCAGGGGAAGCAGGGCCTACACGACTCACCTCCTGGTGATTGCTACCTGTGCTGTGGTATTGAGCAGGGGGCGGAATCCTTGAGCGGGTCTTTCACCAAGAATGTCTCTGAATCGGGAGCAGTGGCCTAGGCCAAGATGGCAGGGCCCAGGCAGGACAGGCAGTTTGGATAAAGTCCATGGTGAAGCACTGGAAAAGCCTTCAGCCAGTGTAACAGAACTTGTCATGGGGGACCAACCCACGAGACACATTCAGCATATCTATAACACTTAACTTATTTAGCCACAGTTTGGATAAAGTCCGTTTGCCAATCGCAGTTTCTGTGCGAAAACCCTGTGGCTCACTCTCTTCGTCAGGCGGGCCGGTCACTTCTGGAACAAGTCTTCGGTCCACTCGCAGGTAGCAATAACACACTTTCTCTCTCCCAACCCAGGTCTCGACCAGTAATCAGAGAAAGTCCAAATTTCACAGACAAGGCGATACTCCAATGCTGGAGATAGAACAGGCAGTCCAGCAGAGCATTCCCGCCGATTCTCCTTAGGCTCCTACCAGGAGCAGCTGCTCGATGGCTCAAGCTGTTCACTCTCCAAACTCCAACTCTCGACTCACACTCTGCCTCAGGCAGTTCTGGGTATATCATCTGAGATCCAAAAGGTTCAGTTAGCTGAGGGAACTGTCTGTCACAGAAAGGGCTCCCCCTCCAGGTCCATTTAGGTGCCAAACCCTTAAAACTACAGTTCCTTCAGAATTTTAATCCCACAAGACCTCTGGGGACAGCCTCCATTTTAGGTCCCCTGAGGTTTGATTGGTCCATCACTGGAAGTCCAGAACCAAAATGGTGGCTCTATTCAAAAGTTCAAGCTGCAATCCAAAGCAGGTTAGACAAACTCCTCTATCATTATTATTGTAGCAGATAAACAGTAAATAATCACTTTCCCTTACAGAGCTCCCTCTGTGCAAATAGTGACTGCAGAACAGAGCAGAAATATGGACTGTCTGATGAGTCTCGAACCTTAAATCACTCGGACCCAGCCCAGATTAGTTTTGTCACACAGCATAGGTGCTCTCTTAAAGAGGCAGGCACGGAGGCTTACTGGAGCACTCTCATGCAGACAGTTAGAACTACTGGACACAGGACACCATCCTGACAATGGGCATTAGGCTGCCCAGGAAGTCATTATAGGAACCCCTATTTGCAAGGGGGTTACACTCTTCCCTGCTTGGAAAAACTTGGTGTCTGCGTCAAGTCTATACTTACTGTAACATTCTATATAGAAAACATTATACGAAAAGATACATGCATGTTTTACTGGGGATACCACAAAGAAAAGAAGACTGATGCATCAGTAAAAGTAAATTGGCATTAAGCATTACTATACTTTTTCATGATAATAATTTTCTGTAAGAATACAGTTTTTATATGTTTGTCATACACATATCAGCATTTTCAAAATAGTTCAAACAGATAACCACATTACTCTGACCATTTGGGTCTGTACTACTTCCTGTACTTTAACCAACAGGGCTGGGGGCCGATCCCTATCAGCTATATCAGGGCTGCATGGGGCAGGGGCACCAGGGTTGTTTGAGGGCTTGACTATTAACTTGGATATAGCAGAATAACTCAATTTGGGAAGAGAACTTTCAGAAATATATGCTCCTTTATGCATGACATGTAAGGGAAGATCCACAGGCCTCCCTGGGGAGTCATAACTGAGGCGTTTAACTGGTTTGGTGGCTCTTCCGGACTTTCTGGGAGGAACAGGCACAGGCATAGTTTTTTCAACATTTGCATTGAGGTCTGCTCCTGTAGAGAGTGATACTTCTGCACTGGTTTATGGTTCTATCTTGGAAGCACTTTCAGCTCCTTGTTATGTTAACTCTGGTTACACAACATTGCTCTCAACACTGGGGTCCAAAGGAGGCCTAGATTCATCATCTAGGGGGAAATTCCATTTAAGTTAATTCTTGCAACACTTGACTAATACTCTCAACATCATTTATTTCAGTATTGCCATTTGTCATAGCATCTTTAGGATCATTACTTTCGCACAGTCCTGTAGTTACTGATCTGTCACCAGGAATGTTTTCTGTTGTGGACTTTCCTTCTTGCAATTCAAATAGCTCTACCAGACACAAAGAGTCAGCTATCGCAGAAGTCACACTTTGCACCTCACTTTCAGGGGGCACAGGATTGGTGGAGGAAGCTGGAGGGTTAGGCAGTCCCTGAAGGTCCAGCTTCATCTCCGAAATTGTACATGAAATTACCTTGAAACAACTGACTCAATTCATAAGATGGGTAATAGGATGCTTCACACTCACTGTCATCAGATTCAGACTGGCAGTCAGTGTCATGTTGGGCCTGCCTGGGGAGAGGCCTTGAGTCCTTGACAACTGGAGAAGGGGTTATCTGTTTCTTTTTAGCCACAGCTCTAGTCACAGGCCCGGGAGGGGCAGCGTCCTGGGGTGCAGAATCAGTGATTATTTGACCAATGGGCATCAAATGATTCCTGTGCATTGTCTTGGTAGTGCATGGGTTATTTTTAGGCTGCACTTTATAAACTGGCAGATCTTCCAGTTTACTGACAACAATGTGGGGGAGGTGGTGCCATTTGTCAGAAATTTTATGCTTTCCATGCAATCCCAAATTTCACAACAGAACACAGTCTCCAGGTAGCAGCTCCTGGGCCTTGACATGCTTGTCATGCCTTCCTTTATTTGCCAAGTTCCTCTTTACTGCCATGGTTTGTGCTAGTTGGTAAGCATGGTTTAACTGGGCCATTAGCTTTTGAACATATTGTGTGTGGTTTTCAGTTTTGACTCCATCCGGGTATACGGGCAACCGGGCTTTCCGACCAAACATCAGGCGGTGGGGGAAAGCCCAGTGGTATCAATTTTGGTGCAATTATAGGCGTGTACCAATGTGCTTATCTGTTGGCTCCACCTGGACTTGTCCCAGGGATGTAGTGTGCCCAGGATGTCAAGTAGTGTTCGGTTAAACCTTTCAGGCTGTGGATCCGCCTGGGGGTGATAGGGGGTAGTTCTGGATTTCCGTACTCCCCAGATCAAGAGCATTTCCTTGATCAGGCTGCTTTCAAAGTCCCTCCCCTGATTGGAATGAATTCTCTGAGGGGCACCATAATGGACAAAGAACTTTTCAATTAAGACCTTGGCCACGGTGGGTACTTTCTGGTCTTTAGTTGGGTATGCTTGGGCATAACACGTGAAGTGATCAGTTATCACTAGCACATTGCCAATATTGTTTTGATCTGGCTCAAGGCACAAGAAATCAATACACACAAGCTCCATAGGCACACTTGTAGACATGTTGACTGAAGGGGCAACCCCCAGGGGTGGAGTTTTCCTCTGGAGACAATGGCTGCAAGTCCGGATATGAGTTTCAATGTCAGCCTCCATTTTCAGCCAATAGAACTGAGCACGGGCCAAGTCTGTAGTTCGGTCACAACCCAGCTGTCCCATCTGATCATGGAGGGCCCGTAGAACCAAATGTTTGAAAGCTGTATGTAACATTAATTGCTGTTTGTCAGGCTGAACTTGTCAATCTATGGTTTCTCTATAAAGTAACTGGTTACGCAATTGGAATAACGGAGCAGTTTGGGCATTTGAGGAGTGAAGGTTGGACACATCCTTCCCGGCATGTATAGCATCAAGTAGGGGCATGATCATGGGATCTTGTGCCTGTGCCCACTGTATGTTATCAGGGGTAAGTTGAGGCAATGCACTAAGGTTTAGGGCTGCAAGGTGGCAGTAGGCTGCGGGAACACAAGTGTCAGTAGGACATAAGCAGTCTACTAGGCAGTCAACGGTGTCAGCAGAGGGAAGTTCATCTTTGTCAAACTTTTGTCAGAGGGCTTTGACAGACTGCTCAGACATTCTCACCCAATTAGTATCAGCATTGGGCCTTCTGGAGAGGGCATCAGCATCGGTGTGGTTCAAGCCCGGTCGATGTGCCACTGAGTAGTCATAAGTGGAAAGTGCAGATAACCAGCGATGCCCTGTGGCATCCAACTTAGCTGAGGTCTGAACATAAGTGAGAGGATTATTATCAGTTTTGACCAGAATCTTGGCACCATAAAAATATGCATGAAATTGGTCCACCACAGCCCATTTCAAGGCAACTCAAGCTTGTGTACCAGATAATTTCTTTCAGATGGGGTTAGGCTCCGGCTGGCAAACGCCATTGGGCGTAAACCTTCTTCATGCTCTTGATACAGAACAGCACCAAGTTCCTTCAAACTAGCATCAGTGTGTAGCACATAGGGTCTGGTGAGGTCAGCATATGCAAGCACAGGGGCATGGGTGAGTTGATGAATGTTGTCATGAAAAGCAGCTTCACACTCAGCAGTCCACATGGCTCCAAATAGTTCATGGGTCTGAAAGTAAATCTTGTCTTCCTCCTTAACTCTGCTTTTTCTATATTTCTTATTTGTGGGGGGATGGCCTTGAGTTAAGTTGAGCAAAGGGCAGATGACTTTGGTGTAATCTTTTATGAATCGTCAGTAATAACCACAGAACCCCAAGAATCTTTGCAGTTCCTTCAGGTTGTTGGGCTGAGGCCAAGTGGTCATGGATTCCACTTTGCTCGGGTCTGTCTGAATTCCATCAGCTGACACTATGTGACCAACATACTTCACAGATGTTTGGAAGAATTGACATTTGTCTATGGACAACTTTAGTTCAAAGTCCTCTAGTCAACCCAGAACTTTGAACAGATGAGCTTCATGCTCCTCGAGTGTCCGGCCAAACAGAATAACATCATCAAGATATACAAGGCGTTCTAGTAAGTTCTATCTCCCACCGTTCATTCCATCAGCTGCTGGAAAGTGGCGGGTGCACCCAAGATACCTTGAGGCATATGTAGAAACTCATAGAAGCCCAGGGGGCCAATGAAATGTTTTTTCTCGGTCCTCCTGGGCCATCGGGAATTGATAATACCCACTCTGAAGGTCGAGTACTGAGAACCACTGGCTTCTGTTGAGGCAGTCAAGGGCATCCTGGATACAGGGCATGGTGTATTGGTCCAGGACAGTTCTCCGATTTAACATCCAGTAGTCCACACACATCCTCACTGATCCATTCTTCTTTCAGACTACCACAATAGGGGAGGCATAAGGGCTTCGAGACTCTTGAATAATTCCTGCAGCCAGCATTTTCTGAAGGTGATGTCTAACATCATCTATGTCAGCAGGTGCAAGGCAATGGGACTTCTCTCTGAATGGCCACTCATCATGAAGTCAGGTGTAGTGTTCAGCCCTGGTGACACAACCTACGTCCCACTCCTACAAGGAGAATACTTGGCTTCTCTGAGGCAAATTCTGGTTAATCCTGGCTTTCCATTCAGCAGGAAGGGGGGGACTCCACAAAGTCAAACAGGTCAGGGGTCACTTCATCACCCTCACTGGGGCACTTCTTGCTGGGCAGCACAGCATTATCCGCACAATACACAGTGGCTAGGGTGCACCCTCGATTCACCGGAACCTCTCGATCTGACATATTCTGGACTTTCACCACTACCCGCCGAGCGTAGGCGTGGGCCTGAGCAGGTAGAATGCTAGGCTTGACCAACAGTCCCTCAGGCAGTTTGCCCACTTCTGGGGTGTCCAGCATAAGGATCTTATTTTTAACATCAGTCTTTAGGCGCACTTCACTGCTGATGGTGCACCGAGCATTGGGAGGTAGTATTAGTGAGTCAGGATCCTTTTTTCAGACCACCCCTACTGGTTTATCTTTCTCAGTCTCCTGTGTTTGCATCTGTAAATCACAAACTCGCTGTACTAGGGCTGGAATGTGCAGGGCCCTTCCAGTCCACATGGCTTGCTTCTCCTGACAAAGCTGAGCTAACCACCCGAACATATGTGCATTGGTACCAGTTAGTAGAGGGACACCGTCATACAGTCCAGTTGGCAGACACAGCAAGGCCAGGGTCTCCACTTGCTCATCCATGCCCTCTACAGCAGTAGGAAAGGACAACCAAATCTGTACATAACCCAAGTAAGGCTAGGATTTCTCACTCAACCCCCATACATGCAGTCCTTCGAGGGGTTGGAGTAGGAGGTCAGATAAGTGCTGGTCATACCAATCCTGAAATATAATGGTGACTTGCGAGCCACTATCCAACACAGCATGAGTGGAAATGCCATTGACTGTTACCGTAGTCTCCATGGAGGGGCCCACCATCTCGGACCATTCCGGGGAGGTTGGTTTGGCAGACTGTCCCACAGCTGTTTTGGTGGGCCTGGCTAGGGCTTTATATTGCTCTGATGATCCAAGTTTAACAGTCTGGCCGTGATCTTCTGCAGGTTTTCCGGAAAGGTACAGCCCCATCGGGTATGTCCGTCTTCTCCACACTGGTAGCAGAACACCTGTTCTCTGGAATCATTGGAGGGGCTAGATTCTTCCTGGACTTTGTGCTGGTTGGAGGAAGGCATTCTACTGTCTTCCTTTAACTTTGTCTTAGGTTCTTAGTCCCTACTACTTCCCTAATGGGCAGAGGCACAGATGGCATGTATGGGGTCCCCCAATAAGGCTCTCAGCTCTCTCATTTCTTCCACTAACTGGGACTTGACCCAGGGTTTGGGAGTGATGGCATGGGCCCCCACACCTCTGGGTGGAACCTCAGTTCTAGTCTCAGTCAGCAGCGAGCAAGGGTGGGAACTTTTGGCTACTTCAGCTGCAGCTTGTTGACTGGCTTGCATCTGCTTTATCTCTTTGAGCAGTTTTCTAACTTGCTGGGTTTCAATAGATTCCTTCCTTTCTTCAAGTTGATCTGAGACTTGGCTGGTGCGGGCAACCCCTGCATAGGGCTCCCATCCATCCTCATCGTTCTCAGTCTCTCGAATCTCCTTCATCAGCCAGCAGTATTCAGGAGGGTTAGCTTTTCTGTCCTGAAGCTTCAATTTCAGCATGAGCATGCTAGGGTAATGGGCAGATTTGAGAATATGCTCCAGCCTGACTTGGTTCAGTTCACTAGCTGGCACCCCCCCTCGTTCAATTCAGGTGACAAAAGCAGAGAGCTTTTCATTTTTCCATTGTTTAGCAGACTTGAACTTCCACATTAGGTCTTCCCCAAATTCTGTGCTGCCAAACACCCCTTCTAAGGCAGAGAGGTACTCGGCTGCAGTAGCTTCTGTGGTTGGTGGATTGGAGAAATCAGATAGCTTCCAGTGCAGGGCCTCTTAAACTTTCCATAAATCTCCTCCTCTTTTCCCTCTCTGAACATTGCCACTCTTGGACCAGTGGAGTAGCATAGTCCATCCATGTTTCTAAGTCATCCTCCCCCACTGATACAGGTGTACAGAAGGTATCACAATGGGGGAGGCCACAACAGGGGATGCCCTGGGAGTAGAGGGAGAGGCCAGAGGAGACTGTATGGGAGTGGTCTCTTCCGAAATGTTCAAAACTTTTAACAATTCCTTGGCCGTCTGGCCTTCAGTAGCCAACAGCCTTAATAGTTTATCCTTGAACTCTTCAACCCTTGGGGACCCCCCAGGGGAATATGGGTCACTATGCAAATGATTAACTCTCCATCCCTTCTGGGACCATTCAGGCATGATAACAGGGGGTACCTTTTTGGGGTCTATAGGGAGGCTACAAGAAAGGAGGGCCACCAAGATTTGATCAAACAGATCTGAGTCCCGTCCTCGTGCTTCAACCTTCCCCAGACATTTAACATTCCCCACAGTTTCTTCAATCGTGTCATTAGTGGTCCTCAGAGGGATATCAAGTAGCAATGTGGCATGTTGGGGATCTACCCCCTCAGCCTCACTCCACCCCATCATATGGTGCACGACCAGCTTGTGGGGAGCAATCTTCCACTTTTGCATAGTAAGCGCCTCCATTTCAGTTTCTGTCTCAGTTTTACACTGGGCTGTAGTTCCCACTTCTGACCACTAGAGGCACAAATCCCAGCACTGCCTCCAAGATGTAACCCCTAGGTGGCACTATCCCATGGGCTACTACCCCTGCCTGCATGACTATGCATAGGTTGAGGGGTCTGAGCTCAGTGAATGGGTGCCTCCACCGGGAGGAATAGTTTTGGGGTACTGTAGCTGCTGTTGGTATAGCTCTCTGGGATGCTGTAACCCCCCACCAACCCTTCTAGTGCCTAAACAGTTTAGCAACAGGACATTCACATTCACCATGTGACTGTCATGGTATGCTCACACTCCTTGCACTTACCACCAGGGCTGGATCTTCTGCAACTGCCCTGGAGACCCCCGGAAAATAAGACCAGTGATGCAACAATACAGTAATACCACAGTAACCCAACCAATAAGGTACGCACTAGCCAAGTTAAATGTGAAAACCCACGATCTGGTTTATTCAGGGAAAGTGAACAAGGATGGGGCATAAATCTAGCAAGTGATTGGTATTTCTGATTAGATTCAGGTTAATTTCATCATGCACTGTAAGTCACTTTAACACAGTCCCACAACCCTGGGTATGCAGTATGTTAAACAGGCTAGCCCGAAGTGTTGCCCGGGATAGTCTGGCATTGCAGCTGTTGTTGGGGCCCTTAGGAAGGAAAACAGTTAACATGCACTCAACCCAAATATTGTATTCCAGAGTCGGATGGCTCAGTCCATTGCAATAAACCCAAACAAGAAAATCAGGTGACACACAAATGATTTTAGCTTTTGTTGCAGGGAGCTACCCTGTTTTATACTCATGCTGCCCAGACCAGGATGCAGGAGAGGCGAGATGAAGACCTTGTGGTGTTATACTGGATTGCCAGGGGAAGCAAGGCCTACACCACTCACCTCCTGGTGGTCACTGCCTGTTCGGTGGTATTGAACAAGGGGCCAAATCCCTGAGCTGGTCTTTCACTGAGAATGTCTCTGAAAAGGGAGCACTGGCCTAGGCCGAGATGGCAGGGTCCAGGCAGCACAGGCAGTTTGGATAAAGTCCGTGGTGAAGCACTGGAAAAGCCTCCAGCTGGCGTAACAGAACTTGCCGTGGGGAATCAAATCATGACCCACGAGACAGATTCAGCAATCTATAACGCTTAGCTTATTTAGCCACAGTTCCGATAAAGTCCGTTTGCCAATTGCAGCTTCTCTGCACAAAGCCTTTGATCTGAGGCTCACTCCAGTTATCAGGCGGGCCGATCGGTTCTGGAGCAAGTCTTTGCTCCACTCACAGGTAGCAATAATACATTTTCTCTCTCCCAAAGCAGGTCTCAACCAGTGATCGGAGAAAGTCCGCATTTCACACACAAGGTGATACTCCAATGCTGGAGATAGGACAGGCAGTCCAGCAGAGCCTTCCTGCCAGTTCTTCTTAGGCTTCTACCAGAAGCAGCTTCTCGATGGCTTGAGCTGTTCACTCTTCAAACTCCAACTCTCGACCCACACTCTACTTCAGGCAGTTCTGGGTATATCCTCTGAGATCCAAAAGGTTCGGTTGGCTGAGGGAACTGTCTGTCATAGAAAGTACTCCCCCTCCAGGTCCATTTAGGCACCAAACCCTTAAAACTACAATTCCTACAGAATTTCAATCCCACAAGACTGCTGGGGACAGTCTCCATTTTAGGTTCCCTGAGGTTCGATTGGTCCATCACTGGCAGTCCAGAACCAAAATGGTGGCTGTATTCCAAAGTTCAAGCTGCAATTCAAAGCAGGTTAGACAGACCCCTCTATCATTATTATTATAGCAGATAAACAGTAAACAATCACTTTCCCTAACAGAGCTCCCTCTGCGCAAATAGTGACTGCAGAATGGAGCAGAAATACGGACTGTCTGGCGGGTCTCGAGCCTTAAATTACTCAGACCCAGCCCAGATTTGGGCTGGCGGTATAGCCTAGAGGTTAGAGGAATGAGGTGTGAATGAACTTGATACATCCAGTAGACCAGACCTGAGTTTGATTCTCACAACCTCCACTTGCATACTGCGTGACTCTGAGCAAGTCACTTAACCGCCAAGTGCTCCCAGGTCGCCCCTGAAAACAGGCACTTGTGCCTAGTGGGCCTTACCTGGTTACCAAAGACTAAAATAAAAAAATTAAAAAATAATTAATTTTCTCACACAGCATAGGTGCTCTCTTAAAGAGACAGGCACAGAGGCTTAAGTGAGCATTCTTATGCAGACAATTAGAATTACTTGACATAGGACACCATCCTGACAGTGGGCATTAGGCAGTCCAGGAAGACATTATAGGAACCCCTATTTGCCGGGGGGGGGGTTACACCCCCATTACCACTCCTTCCCAAGGTTGTGCACAAAATAAAGCACTCAAGAGCAAGCTTTCTTCTGATAGCTCCAGAATGGCCCAGAAGGCTGTGGTTCTCAGACCTAATGAACCTAGCTCAGCACACACTGGTTTGACTCCCAATACTGGGGAACTTTATCTTCCAAGGTCCAATTCTGCATCCAAATCCAGAGGCGATGCAGCTCGCAGCCTGGATCCTGAAAGGAGGAGATTCCTGAAACAGGGCTTCTCGAAAAAGGCAGTGGAAACCCTAATGGCCGCCAGAAAGAATCCAACATCGGCAGCTTACGCCCGCATTGGGACCACCTTTTCAGCTTGGGTGAGAGAGAAAGGTATCTGGCTATCTAAAGCCACGGTTCTGCAGATTTTGGATTTTCAGCAGGAAGGAGTGGAAAAAGATTTGGCCCTGAGCACCTTGAGAGATCAGGTGGCACGGCCTTGGAGCCTCCTTAGGCTCATCCTGGGTGACCAGCCAGTAGGTTATCCATTTTTTGCGACCTGTCAGCAGGAGTCAACATCTGCTCTGATCCTCTGTGCCTCCATGGGATATGAATCTGATAGTGAATGTCCTTTGTAAGGAACCTTTTGAATCACTATCGCTAGTACCCCTGGGTGTGTTGTCCTACAGGGTGTGTTTTTTAGATGCCATATGTTCAGCCAGGAGGATTGGTGATCTCCTGGCCTTGTCATGCATAAGGACAAGGTGATTTTGAGAACAGTTCTGTCTTTCATTCCGAAGGTTCCTACAGCTTTTTATGTGAATCAGAAAATCTGTCTTCTGTCCTTCTATCTGCAACTAACTCATCCAAAAGAGAAGGAGATGTTCAAGTTGGATTTGTGCCGGGCAGCTCAGACATACATTAGATGGACTGTGGAGTTCAGGAAATCAGATAGGTTGTTTGTTGTTTTTAGAGTGACCAATAAAGGACAAAAAGCCTCCAAAGCCACCTTGACAAGGTGGGTAAGGGTGTACGTTGCAAAAACCTGTGTCATAGTAAAGCAGAAGACTCCAGCTCTCATCAGGGCTCATTTTACCAGAGCTGTGGCCACCTCATGGGTGCTGAAAGGTGAGGCATCTGTTCTAGAGTTGTACAAAGCAGCAAGGTGGTCCTCTGTCCACACATTCACCAAGCACTACAGGGTGCATGTTCAAAGTTCCACTGATGTGGCCTTTAGCTGCAGAGTTTTGCAGGTGGCAGTTAGCAGGTAAATTATTTTCCCTTTTTGCAGTTTGCATATGGGACAATATTCTCTCCCACCCAGTTTTGCAATGGGTACTACTTCTTCGAACCCATAGGTTAAATATAAAAAGAGGTGAGAAAGATATGTGCCTCAGCTGGGACTTGAACCCAGGCCACCCGGAATACCCGTTGACAATGTGGAGCACTACAGAAAGAAGAAATTTCTTCATACTTACTATAATGTCCTTTTCTGTTAGCTCCCATATTGTCAATGGGACCCACCTCGGAGCCTTTCTCCGGCAGGAGAATATTGTCCGGTATGCCTGCACTGGAATGTTCTTTGTTTTTCTAATAACGTTCTGATTGTAAGTTTGTCTGGGCATATTTCTGTTATTTACCTGCTGTGCTTATACAGATTCAGACAGATAAAAAAAGGGAGCAGTCCACATTTAAACACTGGTTACTGACACGCACAATTAAGGTTCAACTTTTGATAAATAAGGGTGCCTCCTTTGTCACAGTTGAGTGCTCTCACTGTTTGCAGTTCCTCTTCAGCATTACCATACTTCTTTTTTTCATGAATTCCTTTAGCAAGTTTGTTCTAAGTGACCCGGTTCTACAAAGATTCTCTACAACCTAACAGATGTAGACGTCAGACCTTGCTCACCCTCCCACTCACCCGGCGACGTAAGGAATTGCTTACTGTATTTTATCTTGGTTAAAGGTTTGACTATGTAGATAGCTTATATGTGTTGGTCTGTGTCAAGACAAGCAGGACTTTTTATGTGAATCTATTTTCACATGCTTGGGGGCACTGCGTGGACAAACGCGACTAAAGAGTTGCTACAGTTCAGAATGTTCATGTGCCCAGGATTCTAAGCTGATTATAGCTTTGGGCTGTGCTTTTTGCCCTGGTGGGGGTGCACATCACCCATTGGTTATGAATACCCACTGACAATGTTGAAGCTAACAGAAAAGGAAACTGTGGTAAGTATGAAGCAATTTCTTCTTTCTACAGAATTTACCATTTGTGGGGATTTCTTTAATGAAATGCTGTCTTACCACACTTTATGGACTCACCACTCTTCTTTGTACCAAATCCCTTATAGTATGTGCTATAATTGATGACAGTATCTGGTTTGTTAGACGGTGTGTGAATGGCAGTGTGTCACCGAAATAGATCAGTGATGCCATGGATGCAGACATAATCTGCTGTGGAAGTTCAGCCCTGCTGCAGAACTTTGGTCTGACATGCAATGGAGAACTCAGGGCCTCTGTCTGTAGCTAGCTCCAGGAGAATACTACTGTTATACTGATTGTTCTTGCTAAGCCCCAATTTGATGGCACACAGCATCACTAATGTAATGTCTGGATTCTGTGTTAATATTTGGTATTCAGGTGATACAGCTGAGGACCCAGTGAAGTTGAAGGTGGCATTAAAGATGGCTCGGGAGGACCTCACCAAAGTACAAGTGGAACTGAATCGAATGAAAGCAGACTATGGGGATGTGGTACCTCGAAGGAAGTTTGAAGCTCTGGAGAAGAAATATAATCATATGACTGAACAAGTAAGTCTTGAAAATATATATATTTTGACCAGAAAATATTAACACCATTTCTAACTACAAGAATTAGAACATCTAGTCACACTCTGTGCACCATCTTCATGTGTAGAATTCACTCTAGAACTTAAAATGTTCTAAAGAAGCTCTCTCCTCTTTGTTGGTCTTCAGCTCCCTGCATTCCCCTAACAGTGAAGCTAGGGTGTACCATGGGATTCAATCAGTGGTTGAAAAACTGGTGCAGAGCTCAGGGGTTTGGCTTCATTGGGGACTGGGGGTCCACCTGGAGTGATGCAGGCCTATACCGGTGCGGTGGTTTGCATCTGTCCAGAAGGGGAACCAGGATCCTAGGTGATAGGTTTAAATGCTTCATTGGCAAGCATTTAAACTAGCTGGGGCACTGGAAAGGAGCAGGGAAATCCTAGCTCCCCCAAAAAATCAGGGTAGTTAGTGAGGTAAACACCAACATAGAGACATTGATAGGGAGAAGGGCAGGGGTAAATGGAGAAAATGACAAAGGCAGTAAGGACAGAGATGGGGCAAAAGGGGTAAGGTCATCAAGAAATGGAGGGTAATGAGTACCAATGCCCATAGTCTGGGCAACAAGCTCCCTGAACTGGTGGCCTTGATGGAAGATGGATGCCTGGATATCGTGGCAGTCACAGAAACATGGTACACAGAGAACCATGACTGAGATGTTAACATACCAGGGTACACAACCTACAGGAGAGACAGGGAGGGCAGAAGAGGAGGAGGAGTAGCTCTTTATGTAAGGGAAGGGAAGGGAAGGGATAAAGGCACTGGAGCAAAAGAGTAAACAGGGAGGAGAGGAGGCACTGTGGGTCACCTTAGAGACTGGAAATGGCACCACAATCCACACAGGGGCTGTATACAGACCCCCATCTCAGGGGGAAGGAATAAACAAGGATATGATAGAAGGCATCCTTAGGATGGCAGAGAAAGGGGATATATTGTTGATGGGGGGAACTGAATATGCCAGATGTTAACTGGAGCATGTTTTCTGCAGCCACATCCAAGAGCAGGGCCATTCTTGATGCCCTACAGGGGGTATGCCTCAGACAGTTAGTGTTGGAACCCACCTGGGAGAGAGCAATCTTAGACCTCATACTCTCAAATGGGAACAGTGAGAGGATCTCAGATCTAGAAGTGGGTAGCCATCTGGGAACAAGTGACCACCAAACAGCGTGGTTCACGATAAACTCAGCTGCAGAGTCAAGCCATACAAAAGTGAGGGTACTGGACTTCAGGAGTACTGACTTTGTCAAAATGGGAGAGTGCCTTAGAAAAGCACTATCAAACGGGCAAGAAGGAGGGGTGGAGCAACAATGGGGAAACATCAGAACTGCCATCACAGAGGCAACAAGCCTTTGTGTGAAGTAAATAAACAAATCAAAATGAAAGAAGAAGCCACTATGGTTCTCAAAAGAGGTGGCGGGGAAGGTTAGGGAGAAAAAGATAGCACTTAGAAAGTATAAGGAAACACAGAAAGAGCAGGACAGAGAACTGTACCAGTTAAGGCAGAAGGAAGCAGGGAAAGCAGTCAGAATAGCAAAGACCCAAACTGAGTAAAAGATGGCCAACTCAGTTAAGAAGGGGGATAAAACCTTTTACAGGTACATTAGGAAGTGTAGAAAGACAAAGGGAGGGATAGTGAGGCTGAATAGAATGGATGGTGGGTGGGCAGAGAGAGACAGTGAAAAAACAGGGATACTGATTGAATACTTCTGCTCAGTATTCACAAAAGAGGAGGAGGGGGAGGTACCTAATCCAGTTAACAGAAGCACTCTGGATAGGGGGTCGATCCCAGTCCTTTAACAGAAGAAAGGGTTCTGAAAGAACTTCTAAAACTGAAGGTGGACAAAGCAATGGGGCCTGACGGGATTCACCCCAGAATTCTAAAAGAATTAAGGGGAGAACTAGTGACACCACTGACTACCCTTTTTAACAAATCATGGAGGATGGTGTGGTACCTGAGGACTGGAGGAGGGAAAATGTGATTCCCCTTCACAAAAGTGGGAGCAAGACAGAAGCAGGAAACTACGGACCTGTCAGTCTGACCTCTGTGGTAGGGAAAATGATGGAATCACTTCTGAAGGAAAGAATTGTTGACTACCTAGAGGCCAGTGGGGCACAGGACCCAAGGCAGCATGGATTCACAGCGGGAAGGTCATGTCAGACGAATCTAATAGATTTCTTTGACTGGGCGACCAAAGTAGTAGACTAGGGAGGGGCTGTGGACATGGCCTACCTAGACTTTAGCAAGGCATTTTACATAGTCCAACACAAAAGATTAATAAACAAATTAACCGGCCTGGGTGAAACATTGGCTGGACAACAGGACACAGAAGGTAATAGTAAACGGAGTCCACTCTGAAGAAAGGGGGGTTACTAGTGGGGTACCACAGGGTTGAGTACTGGGTCCAGTCCTTTTTAATGTCTTTATAAGTGCCATTGCAAAGGGACTGGAAGGAAAAGTATGCCTCTTTCCAGATGACACAAAGATCTGCAACAGGGTTGATACACAAGGGGGGGAGGATGAGAAGGGACTTGGCAAGGTTGGAGGAATGGTCAGAAGTATGGCAGCTGGGATTCAATGCAAAGAAGTGCAAAATAATGCACCTGGGAAACAAAAACCCAGGGGAAGAGTACACGAAAGAGGAGGGGGGCGTTAGTAACAACAACAAAAATGGAAAGGGACCTGTGGGTAATCGAATCAGATGACCTTAATATTAGCAAGCAATGTGAGAAGGCAGTAGGGAGGGCTGGGGGATACTGGGTTGTATAGGGGAGGCATCACCAGCAGAAAACAGGAAGTTGTTATCCCTCTGTACAGACAGTTGGTGAGACCCCATCTGGAGTACTGCGTCCAGTTCTGGAGACCCCATCTCCACAATGACATAGACAGGATGGAGGCAGTCCAGAGGAGGACAACTAAAATGGTGCAGGGTCTGCAAGAGAAGCCATACAAGGAGAGACTAAAGGAGCTTAATATGTATACCCTTGAGGAAAGGAGGGGAGAGGGGGACTTGATAGAAACGTTTAAGTACTTCAATAGAATCAACAAAGTCCAAGAGAAAAAGAGATGTGCAAGAACAAGGGGACACAATTTGAAGATAGAGGGGAGACAGCTCAGGGGTAATGTGAGAAAGTATTTTTTTCACCAAGAGGGTGGTGGATGCATGGAACTGCCTTTCTGAGGAGGTGTGGGGTCTAAAACTGTGGGAGAATTCAAGAATGCATGGGACAGACATAAGGCAGTTCTTGTGGGGGGTAGGAAGAAGTAGGCTGTTGGTTAACTAGGATCTTCAGCTTATCCAGTAGGTAGGGAAATGGGCAGACTAGGTGGGCCAAGCGGTCCTTATCTGCCATCAAAGTCTATGTTTCTATGTTTCTAACAGGATCTTTAGTTTCTGCTGAAGAGAGCGGTCGCCCCCAGAGCGAGCTCCGACTAATTCGGCAGCTAAGTTTAAAGGTTTTAGTTTGAAGTTTTAAATAAAAGTTTTTGTTGATATTATAACAATTGCTGTCTCTGTTCTGATCTGTGTTTTTGCTCAGTTTGGTAATTTATTTGTCTTTTTCTTGGTTCTCATTGGTTCTGGGAACTGAGAGCTAGGCCACAATTAAAATCTGCTCACAGGGACTATGGTATGGTTGTGGTTTAGTTTAAATAGCCTTGCAGTTCCATTTTAATGGTTCTGCTTTTAACAAATCATAATTTAAGTGCTTTTAAAACACTTTTACAACACTTGAGTTGATTTTCTTGGCTCACAGTGACTGAGGACAAGTGATACTACCGTCAGCTTAGAAACGACTGTGGTCAACAAAACAAAGTGTTTCTGCCATATTTTACAAACAACACTTTTTTAATTCTCAAGGTCTGTGGTTGTTTAATGAAAGTAAAAATATTTTTTTTTAAATACATCAGCTCACAGTGACTTTTGTCAACATATACACTGACTCTTAATGACTGAGGTCGGGACTATAACTGTGGTGCTCATTCTGGTCACACGCCAAGTCAGAATCTGTTCAAAAACTAAAAAAATGTACTCAGACCACAGGTTTTAAAAAGTGTCAAACATTTGGCACCAGTTTGTATGGGCAACTAGGCATTCTGACTGCTGTAAGTGTTTGGATATTGATCACAACTGGCTAAACTGAGATCTGGGCAAAATGTTTTGTTGTAAGATGCAGAAAAAGAGACAATCTAAAAAGCAGTCACTACCAGCTCCAGCCTCTCTGTCTAGCTCCAAAGAGCGTTTCCCATAATAAGAAGGCTGAAAACTCTTCTTTTGAAGTATCTGGTGACACAGCTTCCCATAAAGACCAGTCTGTTAAAGCAGAGGCTGCAAGGAAACCTGCTAAAGAACATAAATCCTAGGCTAAGGAATGCTCAGATAAGAAAAGATCCCAAGAAGAGGCATGCACAGAAATTGTCCCCTCATTCGAGTCTTAAAGCAAAGTTGTCATAAACGGAATCTCCCCATAAGCCTTACCCTTGATTAGACTTTTGCAAGCCCCCTCCCCATTTATGTCTTTTAACTTAAAGTTCTTGTTGTAAACTCTGGCATGAGGCAACATGGTGCGTGCCATTTGTTGCCATTTCATGTGACAGTGCGGCGCTGCACTACTCGCATGAATGCTTTTCAATACAAGCGAGCAGTGCAGCACCGCACTATCACATGAAATGGCACTGTGCGGCATCCGCCATGCTGTCGTGAGCCAGAGTTTACAACGAGAACTTAAAGTAAGTTAAAAGACGTAAAATAATTGGGGGGGCTTGCGAAAAGCCTAATCGGGGGGTGGGGTAAGGTTTTGGGGGGTGGGGAGATTTCATTTATGACAGCTTTCCTTTAACAGACAAGAAAACAAAAGCATTTCATGCCTGAAAAAGAAGATACTAGAGCCTGTTGTCCAGGTTGCTGGTGAATTTCAAATGTCTTCTTTGGAGGAATTCAAACAAATGTGGAAGTTCTTCCAAACTATCAGACGGCAGGCCTTAGAAATCCCTCCCTCAGTGCCACCTAAGGATGAATAGTTATTTGAGAAGAAGGTGATGAGCCTATTATCCCAGAAGTCACTGGAGTTGAAGAGATATGTTCGCCATTGCCAACCCGTCTCCATAAGTATTTCACCTCTCATTCTGCTTTCCTCAGAGGGATGGCAGGCATTAATATTGTTATACCTGCTGTGGAAACTGAGTCTGAAGTAGGGGAGTTATATTTCCTAAGCACGCTTTGCTTAACCTCTAGTAAAAGGTTTAGTATCCCAATACATGACACATTTAAGAAAATGAGTAAAGAGATTATGCAATTGCCTTCATCAGTAACAGCAGTTGACAAAAAAAGTAGAAAAAAGGTGTATATTAAAGGAAAGCTGTCGGTTGCAGGGGCTGCCGTCCCTGCAAACCTTACCCTCTGGTAAAGTTTTTTGAGAAAAGCGCACTTTTTTCTGTCCAGGAAAGTAATTTAAAAACAAAACGTCCACTACCCAGAAGTATGGTGGACTATCGGATGGCTCCATTAACTGTAAAGGTGTGGTGCTGCACCGTACACTTCAATACAAATGCATTGGGCGCAGGGGTGAGTGTTGCACCTTATAGTTAATGAAACCATCCATTCAATCCTACATACTAAATGTAATTTCGTTCTTAAATTAAAATACCTTCCTGGACAGAAAAAAAGGTGCTTTTCTTAAAAAAGCTTTATCGGAAGGTAAGGTTTGCAGGGGCGGGAGCCCCTGCAAATGACAGCTTTCCTTTAACATACACCTTTTTTCTACTTTTTTTGTTCTGAATACCTATATCATTGCCCAGTCTGGAGATGTTAATACAAGTGGCTGCATGTTAAAATGCAAAAACTACCTTTTCTACAACACCCTCTGACAGAGATTCCAGAAAAATAGATGCTCAGGGAAAAAGGTCCCGCTTGTCAGCTTCTCTCTGTATGAGAGAAGCAGCCTTCCTGAGTTACACTGCCCATTACAAAGAAGACTAATGAAACAAGTGTGAGGGCACAACTAATGCAGTTTAGTGAAATCAGGCCTAGATGCTGTTAAGAACCAATCACAGATGGCAGTAGACATAAATGGTACAGCAACCAACGCTCTGGCTAATTCGGTATTTACCAGATGTTGTGCATGGTTGAGAACTGCAGGGTTATCTATGGATCTACAAAATAAAGTTGCTGATTTCCCCTTCAAGGAATCATCTCACTTTGGAGATCGGACAGAGGTTATTTGTAGAAGGTTGATAAAAAATAAAACTACTTTTAAGAACCTTGTAGAGAAAGAAGAACACCAGAGGGTACTAAAGTCCTATGGTAGGGGAAGCATGGGAATGGGGTACTATAATAGGCAGTACTACCAACTCCAAATTGGCACACCTAGACGTTCAAATAGAGGCAGGGTTGGAAGGGGCAAAAGGGAAGAAGCCCCAGCTCATCCTCCATAACCAAAGATTAACATCTGATGTATTACAGGTTGCCATATCTCAGATTCCTATGGGGTTGGGGGGCACCTCTCTTATCATCTCCATCACCAGCAGTCAGCAACAACAGACAGAAGGGTAATGGAGACTGTGAGAGAGAGGGCCTCAGTCTGTCTTTTGTTGCTAGCCCGAGACAAAAGAAATTTAAACATCTCAAACCAAATTTACAGGAAGAACAGCAGTAATTAAAATTGGAGGTCCAAAGGTTGCAGTGCAGTGGAGAGAGTACCTGCTCTGTGAAGTTTTAATTAATTTTGTTTATGCTTCCACACTTGACCCAGCCCCCTTCCCCCAGCCCCATCCCACAGGGTTTCTGTCACTCACCTCAGCTTGACTTCCAAGCCCACAGGCCTGCCCCCCATGGTGGGGTTCAACTAACCCTGACACTAAGCCGGATCCAATCTCCTACGGTTATTGGAGGCAGGAGTTCCCAGGGTGTAGCTGAGTGGGCAGTGTCCAGGGCTGAGACCTGAGTGGGCCAGGGTTCAGTCCCCATGGGTAAGGCACTTTTCTGTCCCATGGGACGTCGGTGTGCAAGGAGGTCCAAGTTGACACTTGCTGGCTGTGCTTCTCACAGACTGTGACTGACATCCACCCTTGAATTCATTCTGCCACTGCACTACCACCTGTGGTCACCTAGATGGCAATGTAATAGCGACAGTCACCACCCTCCCTCCGCAGATGAAGAGAGACAGCATCTTCTGGGACACTCAGTCTTCCTTCCCCAGCCTGGTCCTATGGTCTCAGCTCGTTCCTGAATTCAGATGGCCAGCGTCATGAGCAGTAGTTCTACCACTGTGCTGACGGTCCGGCAAAATGTTCCATGCTTTTTACTCTCAGACTTGTAAATGGAATGTGCATCAATACTGATCCCATACAGTATGTAATTTACTTTCTTTTTTATTTGTTTAGTAAATGCATGAGTTGAGGGAAGCAGTTCTGTTGTGCTCCTGGCCTACTTCTGCTCACAGATCCTTAGTAATAGTAATAGTAGTAGTAGTAGTATAGTACGAGTTGAAAAAACAGAAAAAAACTGGGGTTTGAGCACCAGCTGGATTGGATGATGTCCATTGCCTTATTTATTTATTTATTTGCTTGCTTTTGTTAACCGGGTAAGCACACTAGACAGCCAAGTGCCTATCTTCATGTGCGACCCGGGAGATTACAAGGTACATACATGAACATGAGGCAAATACAAGTGGAGGATTACATTACATAGAATTAGCACAACAGGGACTTTACAGCCATCAGATTTCATCAGGCAAATAGTAGTGAAGAGTTAATATAAAGTGACCAGAACACAGGGACATTGTAAGACAACAATACCAAAAACAGGTATTACAATACAGTATTAAACATTGCAGTCAGTAGGAAGAAGTGCAGTGTGAATTCATTGCTCCAGGCAGCAAGTTGTAAGGCTAGCAGCTAGCATAAGGAGGAGGAGTCACAGTTGGGATAGAGTGGGCCCAGTGCGAGAGAAAGGAGTGCACAGTTATAGTACTCACCCTGTTTTGATGGCGGGCCTAAATGGTCCATTTTTATGTATGCTGTGAGAACAGGAGGAGTATGACCACAGTTGTGCTCTGCCCAAGTCGTAATGTTTAGGTAGCATATCTCAGTTAGTTGGGGCATCTCAGCCTGAGAGGGTTTGTCTAGTGCAGAGACAGGTGGCAGCCGTTTTGAGAAAACCCCAGAGGGAGGCTTTAAAGCTCTGGTGCGAGAGAGAGGAGCGAGTGCTAGTTGGAAGAGAGTTCCAAACCCTGGGTGCATCATAGCCGAAGGCTCAGTCACCCTTGTGTGCAGGGTTTAGGTACCAGGAGGGCATGGGGCCGCTGGATCGCAGGTTGTAGGAGGGTGTAGCAAGAACAAGAGTCTCAGCAAGGTTTTGAGGGTGGCAGTTCTGACAATATTGTCAATGAAGTTGCCACGACATAAGAGTGAGTGAGTTCCGGTGGGAGCCACTCAAGCCAGGTGTAAAGCTCACAGCGGTGAGTGAGGTGGGGGTGCTGAGAGCGCAAAACGGCATATGTTGTTGTACGCTGAGTCCCACTTTACTAGACTAGCCTTGACCCTGACATGCTCACAGAACAGACCAACGCTCTGGGAAGCCCACCACTCACTGGATCTGGATTACTCATTGTGGGGGGGGGCTGCTCTAGGACCATCACAGAGAAAAGCATGGTACGTCTGAGTGGTAGACAGAGAAGGGATCCCCTGGCGCTGAAGGTAGTCAGTACCCCCTGATAAAGGGAATATTACCTCCCATCTTTTCTGAAACAAAACAACAAATATCAGGTTTTTTTTTAGTTGTTTATCTCCTTTCACTACTGACCCGACCCAATTCAGGACCTGTCCCCCCAGCCCCATCACCTGGCTTCCCTGGGGCTTACCTGCTGCTGTTCCCTGATGACCTCAGCCAAAGGATGTTAGGAGAGCCCAATCACTGCTGTGGAGCCTGCAATGGACCAGTCCGCCATCCTGCCAGGTCAGGGATTTTCTGCCTTGGTTTTCTCCCCTAGGCGTGTGTCAAGTGCAGTCACGCATTGTCCACACTCTGCCTCCATGGATGCGACCCCCGGCATTGATGGGTCAGTCACCTTCCCTCACTCCATGCTGCACAGTCACCCAGAAACACTAGATGTCAGCTGCCGAGTGAGACGTCCTGTCCCCCGACCCAAAAGGAAGAGCACTGCCCTTGGGACACTCAATCCTCCCCCGGCCCCCCACTGGCCCCTGAGCAACCTACGTCCATTTCTGAACCTAGGTCACTGGTGTGGCAGGAGGTGAGGCACCCAGCATCTCAGCCCTCCATGCCACTGGCCTGGCAGCAAATATCAGTTCTGATAAAAGTTCTTATTTACTAGACTGTGTTGTGACATTGTCACATAGCCTTCTGATTAAGAAAGCTCATTGGTTAATTACCAGTCACTGGTGTAGATTATCTACTATATTCATGTTTTTGCCAAATTTTGGTAAACACTGTCATAGGTGGGTGGCATTGAGAAGTGATTTCTAGGGAATCTTAAAAAAATCTGGTTAAATATTAGTAGTAAAAATATTTATTTATACAGTAGTAATAAATTTACATACACCATTAGGTCAATAAATATCCTATTTATAAGGTGTCCCTGTTGATGTTATGAATTAAGTATACACATAGTAGTAATAAACATATACAAACATTAAATACAGTTTACAAAAACATTAAACTGACGTACAATTAATTTATACAGTATTTCATCTATTACAAGTACAGTACATCAGAATTGTAACTCGTTTCATTGCATCTTTAAATGCATTGACAGACAATTTTAAGGTTCTCATATTTAAGGCAAATTGTTCCATGTGGTAGCAGCTTTGCATTTAAAAGACATGTTCCCGTATTTATTATGTACCTTGGGCACAATCAACTCCCTGGCTCCCTTCCTTCTTAGTTGGTAAGAGTGTCTAAGGTTTTACCATTTAATCTGAGAGTCCTGGGGGTCTATTGTTTTAAGTATTCTATACACAGTTTTAGACCAAATCTCTTGTCTTTTCAATTCCAGTGATTTCCAATTTAATCGTTCATACATTAAACATTGATGGGTTTTGTAATTACATTGTAGTACACATCTTGATAATCTATTATAACAAATGTCAAGCCTATGTAAGACATGACTGTTTAAGTGCACATAGATATGACTTCCATAGTAAATAATCAGAATAATAAGATGATTAACTACTGATAATCTAGCTTCCATAGTAAGGCAATTTGAAATTCTTCTTAAGGCCTGTATCCTAGCATTTACTTTTTTAACCAGATCATTTGGTCAAAATGCAATTTATGATCAATATTAACACCTACTGTAAATATTTATATGTAGTAACCTGTAACAGAATAGTTCCATTTAGTGTTTGTATTTCTAACCTATCCATATTTTGGGGGGAATTTGATGTGGCAGAACTAAAAAGCATTGATTGTTTTTTTTAATGTTCAATAACAGTTTTGAAACAGCAAACTAATTTTGCAATATATCGAAATCTAATTGTAATTTGTGTTCCATCTCCCTACAAGTTTGCCCTTCTGAAACTAACACTGTGTCATCAACATAAAATCATATGCTAGTGAATTTCATATCATTTGGCAGATCATTGATATATATCAAAAACAGTAAGGGGCCCAGTATGGGCCTCTGTGGGACACCCCGTGTTACTGGTAGTATGTTAGAGTATGTTCCACCCATAGTAACCATCTGGGTCCGATCTGTTAAGTATGATTTGAGCCATTTGCAAGGTTCTTCTGCTATACCTATAGCTATTAATCTGTTCTTGAGGATTTTGTGATCCACAAGATCAAAAGCTTTTGACAGTTCGACGAACACCACGCTCACGGATCTCGCTTCCCTAGATGGAGTAGCCACCAGGTTAAGGAAATCTGTGAGCACGTTGCCGTGGACAATCCTTTTCTCAACCCTGACTGCCAGTTTAATTTATTATATTTCTCAAGTTGGTTGACTAATTGACTATGAACTAATCTTTCCATTAGTTTGGAAACTATAGACAGAAAGGCGATTGGATGATAGTTGGCTGTTGATTATCACCATCCTTAAATAAAGGAACAATTTTTGCCAATTTCCATATACTAGGAAAGGTGCCTTCTATTAAGCTCCAGTTAAAGATGTCCGCTAATGTCTGAGCAGTTTCAAGAACCGAGTCTTTAATGAACCTAATTTCACTGTTGTCTGGGCCGCTGGACTTATTCACCTTTAATTTGTTTATTACTTTAATTACTTCCCACTTTTGTATCCTTTTAAACCTAAACTTTGGTGTTATATTTTGTTCTCCAAGTTGTCCCCTTATTGTGGTACTACTTACATTGTGGTCCCTTTTATTCTTATTTGGATCATCTAAGTCAGGAAGTTCTATAAAAAATGTATTTAGTAAGGCCACTGCTTTTTCTTGTGTTTGTATTTTTCCATTCTCTGAAATAGTTATCTCTACTGCATTTCTTGGGGGATTTGTTAGTGATTTAACTAAAGACCAGTATTGATTGGGATCTGTTAATGTATTTATTTTTTGTTTATAGTAGAACCTCTTTGATTTTTCAACTTCCTGGGTAACCTTGTTTCTTATGTTTTTAAATTTAACCCAGATTTTCTGTCTCAGTGATTTATTTGCTTTATTCCATAAATAATTGTTTAATCAAATTAACTTTTTTTTATTTTTCCATTTATCCAGGGCAAGTGGTTCTTTTTTTACATTTTCTTTCTTATGGGGGTGGGTGTGGGGGCACTCTGGTTACAAACCTCCAGAAACATATTTGTAAACTCTTCTACCGCTAGGTCTAAATTGGGAATTAGTGAGATCCTATACCATTTTATTCTTAAGACCTGATTTTGTAAAGTTTGTTTTTTGTAATTCTTAAAGCATCTCTTAAATCTTTCAGGCTTCCTCAACTGTGTAGCGACATTATGGTCCGCTAGGTTCGGTGGGTTAACACACTTCTCCAGTATTTCTAACTCTGGAGACACAAATATTTGGTCTAAAATATTGCTGGAACATAGGATCTTTCCTTTTCTATTAGGTTTATCAATAGGTTGTACTAGATGTAAATTCTGCATTGATTCCTCCAGTTTTAGTCCACTTTTGCTGCCCCAAACAACGTTAAAATCCCCATCTAAGACCCTATTTTTATTTGTGACATGTTATGTCATTATCTGGACAAATTTATCAAAGTGGATTGTTTTAATCTTGGTGGGGGGGGGGGATAAGCTAACCCAACTATGAGGTCTGTCAGTTGTAAATGTAAATATTGTCTTATTTGGTTCTCTGATTTGTTTTGTAGCATGAAGTTATTCAAAAGGATTATGTTCAAGTCAAACAGGAATATGATACCCTACTGGAAGTCCACAAGCAGGTGCAGACACAACGAGACAAGTTCCATTCGGAGCTAGAGCAGCTGAAACGTAGCAACACCCCACGACCTGACTGGTCCAGGTGTGCAGGTACAGGCTTTAGTTTAGTTGAATTCTCTGGCATCTTCTGTAGTATGTGTGTTTTTAAGCCTGTCCCTGTGGTGGGAGCAGCACTCTGCATTGCCACTTCAGAGGTTCAGGGATGTGTTTTGGACAATTTGGCAACAGCACTGCTCTGAAGGTCAGGTAAGTTTAAACATCTGTGCAAATATTGGAACTTGTTGTATTGCTGAGGTGCAGCATTGACGTTCAACAGAAGTAAAGACTAGTTTGTGTTGAAACAGCACTGCTGGCTGTCTAAGGTAACAATGGTGTTGGTTATTGGATGGATTGAGGATTTTGTTTTGGCCATTTAATTTAGCCTCAGTCCTGTGCCCCCACCAATAAAGTCCCTCTCTAATGTGCAGTTCTGTTGCCCTGTGCTGTGATGGAAAGCAGAATTCTTGCTGTCGTAGATGGATCTGAAGTAAGTGAAAGCTGGAGCATCAAGTGCAAGGCTCAGGTGCATGTGAAGGTATGACTGAGTGAGGCTGCCACCACACCATCAAATGACCCCTAAACAAGATATTTTAATAATACAAAAAATTCTTAACATAGCACTTGAGAGTACAGAGTGCTGTAACTTTTCCAGCCAGTACTAACAGTGTCAGTTTCAAATGTTTCACTTTCAGTTTATTTACTTGGAAAGCAAGTTGAGCACAGGTCTGATTGACAGATGCACCCAGTACAGTTGAGAAAAATTACAGCAGGTAATCACAATAATAGGTAACGGAATAAACAGGGTAACAAGAAAAACATGTGTTGCCTTAACAAGGTATTCATTTGAAATATTCACAAAGATTAAACAACATATTGTGGCTCAAAGACTTAAATTTGGACTCAGGAACCAACATTCACAGCTTCAGAAAATCTTTACAGTGAGGACACTGAATGGGATATTGAAAACTTGAAAAAGGAGCAACCAGTTTTAGAGAGGAATTTAGGTTCACTAAGCATCACCAAACTGGCAGGACAAAGTTAGTGTTGAGTGGGTTACACTGTAACTAGAGAAATTAGGAAGGAGGGAGCTCTACCTACAGTGACCTTGTGGCTAAAGATACAGCAGTAAGGGAGTCTTCTGTTTGCTATGGATGACCAACCCACAAAGTTGGAAAGAGTACAGTGATGAGTGTGAAAAGAGGAGCCCGTGATGAAGTGAAGGGGGCTGTGATAAAGAGGGTTGAGTAGAAACAATAAGGTTTTAGAGGCCTGTGTTATTTACATCACAGTAGTAAAGTCTGGAAAGATGGAAAGCTGACACGTGTTCTTTTTTTTTTTTATTTTTTTATTTAGAGGCTAAACAAAGCCTTGTGCTAGTAAAAATTTAAAAAAGGTGCAGCTCCATCTTTAGGTTTGGGGTAAAGCTGTTAATATGATGTTGAAATGTGAGTGTGCTACTGAAATAGATACATAAGTATGTATAACACGGAACACATTCAAGCTGCACATTGTTAGTTGTTTACAGGGGAGGAGTGAGACAGCCAGCTGCACAATGTTTATTTTTGGAGACTAGCACACAATGTGTTTTTCAGTGTTGAGTAACAAGTGTAAACCCAGCAGGGCACACTCTATCCAATCAAAGTCTGATTAAAGGTAGGAGATGGCAGTTGTGGATGCGGAATAGAGAATACTGTTATCAGTGTGGAGCAGAATATTGAAGTTAAAGAGCTAGTGAACTGCCTAAAACTATTATTAGATTTTAAAAGCAAACAACCATTACCTTTTATATCTGAGGTACTTTTCTTTTCCCTTTGGTTAATTAGAAGCTTGTTTACCTGATGTTAGTAGGTGTGATGTGTGGGACAACACTCTGCCTGGCAGCTGACATATCTATCTGTATTCCCCCCACTACATCATCAGCATTGTTACCTCACTGTATGTGACATGCCTGCTGCTTAGGAACAGCCACTCAGTGACTGCCAGGTCAGTCACCTGTAATGTCACTGTCCGTGAGATCACAGTGCTTATGATGTGGGGAAGCGAGGGGATAGAGATATCAGCTGCCAGGCTAAGGAATGTTCCATACATCCAGCACAGTATTATAGCATAGGCCACTTTCTATTGAGCAAAAGAAAAAGAAAAATACTTCAGAAATAAAAGTTAAAATTGACTATGTCTTAAAATTTGTATTATTTTCTTGTCTGCCTGTTTTGGCTCCATTAGCTCTTTAAGAACAGAACTGGGGAGGTGACTGATGTGCAGCGGAGCGAGAACAGAAGAGGCCCTAGCACCAAGCTCTATAAGACACCTTTATTACAAGTTGAGAAATTTGATATACGATTAGAAGTGCGAACACAGTGGGACCTTTCTGCAGTATAGCTTCTGAACCACAGAAGTACACATAAATGTAGGAAACAATGGTTAATCTGTTAAGCAGGATATTATAGTCAACAGTGTCAAATGCTTTTATGAGATCAAGGAATTCAGGTGGATACACCTCCTTATTTTCAAATGAGATGAGAACGTCATTCACAACTTTAGTAACTGCATAACTAGTTATCGTGACCTAGTCTAAACTTTGACTGATATTGTGAAAGAAGCTTGTGGGAGTTCAGATAATGCAGTAGTTGGGTAGAGACAAGTTTTTCTAGAATTTTGAGCAGGCAGACAAAATAGAAATTTGGCAGTAGCAGTTGGTGTGACAGTGTCAGAGACAGTGCCGTCTTTTAAACATAGAATCAACTGATGCTGCTTTCCAGTCCTCTGTTAGTACTTCCTCTATGATGGTGATATCAGGCAAGCATGTAACAATCAAGTGTTGAGTGTTGAAAGGGGCAGTCAGTGTAGGGAAGAAGGATGCAATATATCCAGGCCAGGGCCCTTATTACAGCTAAGACAGCTAAAGCTATGGTGGCCTCATGTATTCATTGAGTGCTTTAAACGTGAAATATGGATGGGTGCTGGGAATAATTGTGGAGGTGCTATGGCAGGGGCAGGTAAGTTAGGGTGTGTAGTATTAAAAACTACACCTGTGGACCGGTGCAGTGGTGTGGTGGGCTGAAGCACTGGATGCCACATAACCTACTACACCAGTGACCCAGGTTCGGGGATGGACCCAGGTCACTTGGGGGTTAGTCATGTGAGGGAGGATTGCGCATCCTTAGATAGCAGCAGTGGGACACACTGGAAAGGAATCCTACCCACAGGACTCTGGGGGCATCTCTACAGAGGTGGAGTATGCACAGTGCATCTTTGTGGGCCCTAGGAGAAAAATGGCGGAAATAAATCCTGACTGTGGCTGGATGATGGCCCAGTCCTCGCAGGCCCTACACCAGTGACTGGGCATCTCCAGCTTCTGTGGCTGAGGACAGTTGGAGCACAAGGTAAGTCCCAGAGAAGCTTTGTGTTGGGACTGAGGAGACTGGTGTGGAAAAGGACAGGACAGGCAAAAACAGGAGATACAATTGTGACTAAAAATAAAGCTGCACCTGTTGGCTGGCTCATTGGTGTAACTACCTCTTATACTGCTGACAACCCAGGTTCAAGAATGAGCTTGGGTCATCTGTGACCAGCTTGGGGGGGGGGGGGCGTGGGTGAGAATGATCTTTTTATCCAGGGAGGGAAGTCTGTTTCATCTTGCTCTTCTACCACCATCTGTAGGTGTAATGACGGTGGTGCAGTAGTCAGTGTTGGGAAGGGGGATCATTAAGCTTTGTGTGCATATAGCATACTTCTGCTTGAAATGTGGTCTTCACTCCAGCATCCCCATGGGGTAGGGGATCAACAACAGCTTGAGGAAAACAAAAGGAGTAAATCCCCTTCTGCCTGTGCTCTGTGGTGGCTGACCCTTGGCCTGATGGCGCTATATCTGCCATGCCAGGCAGATGAGCATAGACAGAATAAATAAATAAAAAAAAAAGGTTCACCTGCCTTTGAGAAATGTGAATTAAAAACATCAATACTTTGCTGTTTGTCTGAGATTACTTCATTATCAAATTACAAGGTCAGTGCCAACCCCTCACTGCCTTTCTGAATCCATTTAATAGTCTGCCAGAATTTTGAGGGTCAGTGTTAGCTGAAGTAGGTTGAGACAGGTAGAAATGCCTGTTACCGCTCTTATAGAAGAGGTACATTGGTTGTGGAGTATTTGCAACTATAGCTAGTTTGCTTCCAGGTAGGACTTGCGGGCAGTATCCCAGCCGCTATTTATTTATTTTTGAAAATTCTCTTACATGACATTGAGCCACATAGCAATCAGACGTAAGTACCGCCCCACATTCTAACAACAGGAATCCAGCAATGATATCATACAAAATTGCATCATCTCAATCTAGAGGTGCTGCCCTGGAGAACTGAATGCCAACAGAATTTAAAATTATGATGAAACTGCACTCTGCTCACATGCCCTGTGATGGTCTAACATCAGATTTGTTTCTCCACTGAAGAAAGCAGTTGCCCTGGAGTCCTGTTCCAGTCCTACTGTTCAGATTTATATATTTTTATTACAGTCAAACTATTTATTTGTTTTTAAGTATTACATTATTGTGGTGTTTGATATTCTGCATTAGTTTAGTGTAGTTTTATTATTTTTTTGTGTATAATTAGTGGTTAGCTCCAGTTCCCTTTAGTTCCAGGAACCATAGAAATTGCAATGCAGCATGGTTCCTGCCTAGCGTAGAAGTGAATGTTTTCTAGTAAAAATCAAAACGCAAAACATTTTAAAATAAAAAAAACTTTGTTAGCAGTTTTAATTTATTATATCTGTGGAACCGAATGTGCAATTTGGTAGGTGTTTTCTGTCAACTGGCATGACTGAGAAACTTAAAAAGAAAACAGGGCCTACAGTATTGCAAAACTGTAAATCCTGTCACCAGCTCCTGGCACAAGCAGACTGCAGCAAGCTGTATTCTAACTGTTTTGGCCCTGTCCATGAGTTTAGAAATTGTGATTTTATGTAATGGTTTTGCCCTTGAACAACAAAAGAAAGAGCTGCCAAAAGACGAGACTTTTCAGCTCCTTGGTCTGCCTCACTGTCACAAAAACTCTGCAGTGAGAAGCTCCAAAATGGAGGTGGTTACCAGTGATGGTGGAAAGCACGTATCAGCAGATTCCTCACCCCGGCAGTGGCCCTTGACAGCCATATTGTTGGCTGAAAAATGCTGGTAGCAGCAGTCTCTGTCCAAAGCGACTGATAAAGCTGTTAAGCCATCTTCAAAATCCCATAAAGGGCACGTGGTGTCCAATCAGGGGAGCCCTTATGCAGATGATGCCAAAAGTGTTAAAAGAGCTTCTGACCAGCTGCTGCCTGCAGTGACTGGCAAGAAATAACAAATAGAAAAAAACATTCCTGCCACTCCACCCACAAGGGAGAATGAGCAGGCAGTTGATATGATAGATATTCCCTCTGTGGGGGGCATAAATAAAATGTGGCAGTTCCTGCAGGCATTCCAAACTATGGAGAACGTTGTCACTCCTGCTGCATTCCCTTCCCAGGCTCAGGTCATACAAGCACAACTTGTCGGAGGATGTGTATGAGGAAGATGAGGAGGAATCGACTGAGCCTGAGGTTACCCCCAAACAGGACATTGGTTCCTCACCTAGAGTAAACAAGGACTCTACATCATATACCTTATTTGTCAGACAAATGGTTGACACTCTTGATATCCCTTTAGAGGAAGCAGGAGGATATTGAAGAGGCTGATTTTATGAGTATATTAGACCTGCCATCCACTAAGAGACTGTCAGTGACAATACTGTACATAAATCACTCAGAAAGGCTACTGCTCAGGTCATATCAGCACCACACTCTGCTGCTGGCATAGATATAAAGACTGAAACAAAAGTACAAAATGGACAGACAGAGAGTGGAGTACCTGCATGCCCACCCAGAGATCATGAAGGACTGGTAAAAGCTGCAGCTTGAGAAAAAGCCACTCTCCCTCTAGCAACACATCCTCCTGAAAATGTTTCCAGGAAGCTGGATAATATGGTCAGAGAAGTTTACACAATAGCCACCCTGCAGCTGTGGCAGGCAGCCTACATAGCTTATATTGCTCAGTACCAGAAGGTGTTGTGGAATACAGTAATGACTCTTGAGTGAGGTTGAAAGCGATGTGGGTGATGATTTGGCAGCAACAGCTAAAGCATCCCTTAATGCTACAAAATACCAGTTTCCCATGGCAGTGGATGCTAGCAACATGGCATCCAGTGTCTTGGCTCACTCAGGACCACCAAGAAGATTTTTCTGGCGAAGGACAACTATCCTGACATAGGGCACTCAGAGCAAAGCCATTGATTTCCCTTTTGAGGGCGCATCCTTGTTTGGTGGCAAAACTGAAGCTCGTATGAAAAAAGCGGATGAACAGAAATCCATTTATACAAATTTGTCTGAGAAGGAGAGGGACTCCACTTCCTACAGACCATATGGAAGCAGAGGTAGGGGCAGGGGTTATTACCAGAGACACTACTCAAGCTATGAGCACCCAATGCACAGGGGCACCAGCAGAGGCAGAGACAGAAGGGGTACCAGGTATGCTGTAGAAACATACACAGAAACATACATAGACTTTGATGGCAAATAAGGACCACTTGGCCCACCCAGTCTGCCCATTTCCCTTCCTATTGGATAAGCTGCAGATTCTAGTTAACCAACAGCCTACTTCCTGCAACCCCCCACTACAATTGCCTTATGTCTGTCCCATGCATATTTGAATTCCCCCACTGTTTTAGACCCAACAACCTCCCCAGGAAGGCGGTTCCATGCATCCACCACTCTCTCCATGAAAAAAAATGTCCTCACATTAACCCTGAGCCATCCCCACCTCTATTTTTAAATTGTGCCCCCTTGTTCTTACACATCTCTTTTTCTGAAAGATGCTACCCTCCTGGACTTTGTTGATTCCCTTGAGGTACTTAAAAGTTTCTATCATATCCCCCCGTCCCTCCTTTCATCAAGGGTATACATATTAAGCTCTCTCAGTCTCTCTTCATATGGTTTCTGATGCACACCCTGCACCATTTTAGTTGCCCTCCTCCTGGACTGCTTCCATCCTGTCTATGTCCTTGTGTAGATGAGGTCTCCAAAACTGCACACAGTATTCCAGATGGGGTCTCACCAACTGTCTGTACAGAGGGATAACCACTTCCCTTTTTCTACTTGTGATTCCCCTTCCTATGTATCCCAGTATCCCCCGGCTCTGCTTACTGACTTCTCTCATTGCTTACCCACCTTTAGGTCATCTGATATGACTACCCCCAAGTCCCTTTCCATTTTTGTTGTTGTTAGTACCTCCCCTGCTATTGTGTACTCTTCTCCTGGGTTTTGTTTCCCAGGTGCATTACTTGCACTTCTTTGCATTGAATCTAAGTTGCCATATGTCTGACCGTTCCTCCAACCTTGCCAAGTCCCTTCATCCTTTCTACCCCCTTGTGTATCAACTCTGTTACAGATCTTTGTGTCATCTGCAAAGAGGCATACCTTTCCCTCCAGACCCTCTGCAATGTCACCTATAAAGATGTTAAAGAGGACTGGACCCAGTACTGAGCCTTGTGGTACTCCACTAGTAACCCCCCTTTCTTCAGAATGTGTTCCATTCACTATTACCTTCTGTGTCCTGTTGTGCAGCCAGTTTGCTACCCAGGCTGCCACCCTGGAACCCACTCCCAGGCTGGCTAACTTGATTATTAGTCTTTTGTGCAGGACTGTGTCAAATGCCTTGCTAAAGTCTAGGTAGGCCATATCCACAGCCCCTCCATGGTCTATTACTTTGGTCACCCAGTCAAACAAATAAATTAGATTCGTCTGACACGACCTTCCTGCTGTAAATCCATGCTGCTTTGGGTCCTCTGCCCCTCTGACCTCTAGGTACTCAACAGTTCTTTCTTTCAGAAGTGATTCCATCATTTTCCCTACCACTGAGGTCAAACTTACAGGTCTGTAGTTTCCTGCTTCTGCCTTGCTCCCACTTTTGTGAAGGGGAATCACATCTGCTCTCCTCCAGTCCTCAGGTACCACCCATCCTCCCATGATTTGTTAAAAGTGTGGTCAGTGGTGTCACTAGGTCCTCCCTTAGTTCTTTTAGGATTCTGGGGTGAATCCCGTCAGGCCCCATTGCTTTGTCCACCTTGAGTTTTAGGAGTTCTTTCAGGACTCTTTCTTCTGTAAATGGACTAGCGTCAACCCCCCCCTACCCAGAGTGCTTCTATTGTCTGGTTTAGGTAACTCCTTCTCCTCATCTTCTTTTGTGAATACTGAGCAAAAGTATTCATTCAGTATCTCTGCCTTTTCACTGTCTCCCTCTGCCCACCTCCCCTCTCCTTTATTAATCTTCACTATTCCTCCCTTAACCTTTCTATGCTCCCTAATGTACCTATAAAAGGTTTTATCCCCCTTCTTAACCGAGTTGGCTATTTTTTCCTTGGTTTGGGCCTTTGCTATTCTGACTTCCTTCCCCACTTCTTTCTGCTTTAATTGATACAGTTCCCTGTCGTGCTCATTCTGTGATTCCTTATACTTTTTGAATGTAGCCTTTTTCTCCTTAACCTTCCCTGCCTCCTCTTTTGAGAACCATAGTGTTTTTTTACTCCACTTTGTTTTCTTTATTTGTTTCACACAAAGGCTTGTTGCCTCTATGATAGCAGTTTTGATTTTTCACCATTGTTCTTCCACCCCTCCTTTTTGGCCATTTGCTAGTGCATTCCTCAGGTATTCACCCATTTTGCCAAAGTCGGCCCTTCTAAAGTCTAGTATCCTTGTTTTTGTATGGCTTGTCTCCATGGTTGTGCTTATTGTGAAGCACACTGTGCAGTGGTCACTTGTTCCCAGATGTCTACTGACTTCTAAATTTGTGATCCTCTCTCCATTTGAGATTACCAGGTCTAGTATTGCTCCCTCCCGAGTGGGTTCCAACACTAGCTGTCTAAGGCATGCCCCCTGCAGGGCATCAAGAATGACCCTGCTCTTGGATGTGGCTGCAGTACATGTCATCCAGTTAACATCTGGCATATAGCTGTAGCACCAGCACCCAAGCCACAGCCCAAACTGAACCCCAGACAATTTCGCCTATGTCACCAGCCAGTCATTGCCAATGGGGAGATGACTGACACACTACTTCTAGGAGTGGAAAAAGGTGGATCCAGGAAGCTGTGTGTCAGGGCCTGTCTCTTCAGTTTTGGAAATTTCCAAAACTGCAAAACCAAGAAACTTCCCAGCCCAGAAACCAGACAAAAAAAATCCTCCTGGAGCTGGAAGTGGAAGCCAAAAAGCTCCTGAAGACAAAAGTAGTGGAAACATGTATCTCTATCCAGTGGGGGAAGGGTCTTTTCTCCAGATATTCCCTAACTCGCAAGAAAAATGTGGAGTGGCAACCAGTTTTGGACCTGAGGTTCCTAAAAAGGAAAAGTTCAGAATGGTGACACTGGGCACAATGATTCCATCCTTGCAAACAAGAGACAGGTTAAGGTCCCTGAACTTAAAAGTCACATAATTTCATGTCCCAATAAGACCCTGCAACAAAAATGACCTAAGATTCAGGCTGGGGAACTGCCAGTACCACTTTTCAGCCTTGTCATTTGGTCTAATCTGAGCATCAAAAGTGTTCTCAAAATGCCTAACTGTGGTGGCAGCACATTCGGGAAGTCAGGGTGTAGTAGGTTTTCCCTTATCTAGATGATTGGCTCATTGGTTCAGATTTCTCCTAAACCTGCAGAAGTCTCAGCTAGAACCTGGTCAGGTACTGGAGTTCATAGGTGCAGAACTGGACAACCTGCAAGGCAAAGAGAAGCTGGTTAACGGATAGGAGACAGAGGGTAGTGGTTAATGGTGCTCCCTCTAATGATGGGAGAGTGACCAGCAGGGTGCCACAGGGCTCAATACAGGGACTGGTCCTCTTCAATGTCTTCTTAGGTGACATTGCAGAAGAACTGGAAGAGAAGGGATGCCTTTTTGCAGATGCTACAACAATCTGCGATAGGGTGGGTACTCAAGATGGGGAGGAGAGAATGTGCAGGGATCTTGGGAAATTTAGGGAGTGGTCAGGAGCATCGTATGCAGGGTTCAATGCCAAATAGTTCAAAATCATGCACTTAGGATATAGGAACCCAGGAGCTGAGTATAGAATGGGGGTACTGACAGTCACTAAACATGAAAGGGATCTTGGGGTCATCATAACTCATGACTCTGAAGTGTCAGTACATTGTGACAAAGCAGTGAGTGGGGCTAAAGGCACGCTGGGATGCATAGGGAGGAGTATCTCCAGCAGCAGGTGGGAGGAGGTGTTGCCACTGGTATTGCTTGCTAGTGACACCCCACCTGAAGTACTGTGTACAGTTTTGGAGGCCACATCTCTGAAAGGACATAGACAGGGTGGAGGCAGTTCAGAGGAGGGCAGCTAAAATGGTTCAGGGATTGCAGAAGAAGCCCTACGAAGAGAGATTGAGGGATCTCAACATGTACACCCTAGAAGAGGGGAGAGTGAGAGGTGACATGATACAGACCTACAAGTACCTCACAGGGGTGAACAGGATGCAAGAGCAGAATCTCTTTTACGTAAGTATGAGCACCAGGACCAGGGGGATACAATGAAGCTGGAGAGGGGAAAGATTAAAAGAGATGTGAGGAAATATTTCTTCACTGAAAGAGTGGTAGATGCCTGAAACAGGCTGCCAGAAGATGTGAAACACAGAATTTGATGGCAGATAAGGACCGCTTGGCCCACCTAGTCTGCTCATTTCCTTACCTAATGGATAAGCTGCAGATCCTAGTGAATCAACAACCTACTTCCTCCTACCCCCCACTAGAATTGCTTTATGTCTGTCCCATGCATTCTTGAATTCCCCCCACTGTTTTTGACTCCACGACCTCCTCAGGAAGGCTGTTCCATGCATCCACAACCCTTTCCATGAAAAAATACTTCCTCACATTACCTCTGAGACATCCCCCCGTCTTCAAATTGTGCCCCCTTGTTCTTGCACATCTCTTTTTCTGAAAGATGCTACCCTCTTGGACTTTGTTGATTCCCTTGAGGTACTTGAAAGTTTCTATCATGTCCCCCCTCTCCCTCCTTTCCTCAAGGGTATACATATTGAGCTCCTTTAGTCTTTCTTTGTATGTCTTCTGGTGCAGACCCTGCACCATTTTGGTTGCCCTCCTCTGGATAGCCTCCACTCTGTCTATGTCTTTGAGGAGATGGGGTCTCAAAACTGCATACAGTACTCCAGATGGAGTCTCACTAATGTCTGTACAGAGGGATAACAACTTCCTGCTTTCTACTGGTGATGCCTCTCCCTGTGCATCCCAGTATCCCCGCAGCCTTCCTTACTGCCTTCTCACATTGCTTGCCCACCTTTAGGTCATCTAATATAACTACCCCCAGGTCCCTTTCCATTTTTGTTGTTGTCAGTATCTCACCCCCCCATTGTGTACTCTTCCCCTGGGTTATTGTTTCCCAGGTGCATTACTTTGCACTTCTTTGCACTGAATCTAAGCTGCCATACATTTGACTATTCCTCCAGCCTTGCCAAGTCCCTTCTCATCCTTTCCACCCCAATTTGTGTATCAACTCTGTTGCATATCTTTGTGTCGTCTGCAAAGAAACATACTTTTCCTTCCAGTGCCTGTGCAATGTCACCTATAAAGACATTAAAAAAGACTGGACCCAGTACTGAACCCTGTGGTACCCCACTAGTAACCCCTCTTTCTTCACTGTAGGCTCCGTTTACTATTACCCTCTGTGTGCTGTTGTCCAGCCAATGTTTTTCCCAGGCTACCACCCTGGGACCCACTCCCAGGCAGGCTAATTTGTTTATTAATCTTTTGTGTGGGACTGTGTCAAGTGCCTTGCTAAAGTCTAGGTAGGCCATGTCCACAGTCCCTCCCTGGTGTACTGCTTTGGTCAGCCAGTCAAAGAAATCAATTAGATTCATCTGACATGACCTTCCTGCTGCGAATCCATGCTGCCCTGGGTCCTGTGCCCCACTGGCCTCTAGGTACTCAACAGTTCTTTCCCTCAGAAGTGATTCCATCATTTTCCCTACCACTGAGGTCAAACTGACAGGTCTGTAGTTTCCTGCCTCTGTCTTGCTCCCACGTTTGTGAAGGGAATCACATCTGCCCTCCTCCAGTCCTCAGGTACCACACCATCCTCCCATGATTTGTTAAAAAGGGTAGTCAGTGGTGTTACTAGTTCTCCCCTTGTTTCTTTTAGAACTCTGGGGTGAATCCCATCAGGCCCCATTGCTTTGTTCACCTTCAGTTTTAGGAGTTCTTTCAGGACCCTTTCTTCTGTGACAGCACTGATATCGACACCCCCTATCTAGAGTGCTTCTATTGACTGGATTAGGCACCTCCCCCTCCTCTTCTTTTGTGAATACTGAGCAGAAGTATTCATTCAGTATCCCTGCTTTTTCACTGTCCCTATCTACCCACCCACCCTCCTCTTTATGTAGCCTCAGTATCCCTCCCTTTGTCTTTCTTTGCTCCCTAATGAACCTATAAAAGGTTTTATCACCCTTCTTAACTGAATTGGCTATCTTTTTCTTGGTTTGGGCCTTTGCTATTCTGACTGTCTTCCCAGCTTCCTTCTGCTTTAACTGGTACAGTTCTCTGTCCTTCTCCTTCTGTGTTTCCTTATACTTCCTGAATGCTATCTTTTTCTCCCTAACCTTCCTCATCACCTCTTTTGAGAATCATAGTGTTTTTTTCTTTTGTTTTGATTTGTTTATTTGCTTCACACAAAGGCTTGTTGATGGAAGCAGAAACAGTGGGTGGCTTCAAGCATGCGTGGAATAAACCTAGGAGTATATTAGAAACTAGGTAGGAAGGAGTGTGGGTCCTTGGAGACCAGTTAAGGTCTGCGGAGACAGAGTAGGCAGGGAACATCTGGGCAGACTGGGTCAGCCAAGTGGTTCTTTTCTGATAAGAAATTCTGTTTCTTTTTTTTTTTCTCCAACTCCACCGATGAGCTTCTTCAGCCCTCACAGATCCCCCAACCCAGTCACCTGCCATCTTTGGGACTTATCTTGGGTGCCACCGAGTCCTCCACAGATTGCCTCCTGTGGTGGAGCCTTCAGGGGACCCCAAACCCCCACTCTGGTGCAACGCTAAGTCCGATGGTCCCTTTGCCCAGTAGGTGGTGCAAGGTCTGCCAGGATTCACGGGGCAGCTTCCTGCCACGGGTGGTATTTTCCGGTGTTCTTTGTTTCCCCTGACCCATGGACACTCCATGGAGGTGACAGCTGGCCATGCGCATGTCAGAGGACATGCTGACATCTTCTGTCAGGGAGCGTCCCCCACCCAGAACTGCTGCTCCAACTTGCACCACCAACTATGGTCACCTATGTGGCGGTATTGAAGCAGAGCAGTCTGCCCTCCCTCCCCAGTCAAACAGAAAAGCTCTACACTGATAAGTAGCTCAGTTGAAATCCGAAATTTACTGCATCCTAGAAATGAAATCAACAGGGAACTTACACCAACAAACTGTCCCCTCGATCTTCTGAAACTTATTGCATCCTGGAAATGAAATCATCGGGTAGCTTACACCAATAAATTGTCCCCTAAGTCCTCCTCTCCCCAGCCGAACCCCAAGCGACCTGAGTTCAACCCCGAACCTAGGTCGCCCGATGGACAATTTCTATGTTTCTATGTTTCTATATCTGCTACTTAATAGGGTTGAAAATCTGATTTAATTTGCAAATTCATTAAAAGCAGGTAAAAGACAACCTGCCAGGGAATTCCTGCAGCTCCTAGGCCACATGGCGTTAACAACAATGATAATGCCCTGAGCTCACCTGTAAATGAGGGATGTACAAATACTGGTACCAAAGGACTGGCCCTTTGACTCACCCAGTACCAGTCACAAAAAAAGTTTCTTTGAGCCCTGGAGTGATGGAAAGACAAGAAAAACCTCAGAGAAAGTATTTCCTTCCTTCTGTTGTCTCTAACTCAAGTGCTTGTAATAGATGCCTCCCTCTTATGATAGGGAGGTCATTTGGGAGCTAGAACAGTAAATGGGGTCTGAAGTGCACAGGAATGAATGGACCACATACACCTGCTAGAACTCGGGGAAGTAGTCCTCTTAATGTAGTCCTTCTCCTTCCTATTGCAAAGCCAAACAGTTACGTTAAGAACAAGCAATACAACCATCAAGTATTACACAAACAAACAGGGAGGTGCCAGATCCTCAAAACTTTGCACAGAGGCAATGAGAATATGGACTCCACAGCAGCATGCAGCACTCACAGAAAAAAGATGTCTCAAACAAGCAAAATGCCAAATAAAGTACTTAATTTGTGGCAAAAAGTAGGACAGTACATCAAGTCCAAAGAGCAGCTCTCAGTCACAGAAAACAGTGCAAATAAGTTGTATTTGTAGCAGACCAAATTGATGAATGCTAATTAAGCATCCCTGTGAAAAAGCATTGTTGGCGCAGACTATGGCAGTACCGTGGTAACTTCCCCAGCACTTCAGCTATCCCAGCCTTTCTCAGGGGGGCGTGTCCAGGTGGGGTGCTAATGTTCCTTATATAGTCCCAAAAGTTTGTGACATCATAAAAGAGGGTGTGATAATGAAATACTTAAACCCCCTATTACAAATATTTTTTAGGCTTTTTTTTTTTTTATAAATAACACTTCAAATGATACAAGGGCTGCACAAGACACCATATGAAGATAGAGTGAGTGAACTCAACATGTAGTCTCTCAAACAGAGGAGAGATGGGGGGACATGATAGATACCTTCATATACCTAAAAGGTATCAACAAAACTCGGGTACTAGACCTGTTCCTGGGTAGGAGTTACACAACACCAGAGGGCACGATATGAAGATTGAGGGAGGGAAGATACGGGGCAACACAAGGAAGTTCTTCACGGAAAGAGTGGAGGACCCATGGATCAGTCTTTCCAGTGAGTTGATAGGGGTCAGGACTGTTGAAAGTTTCAAACACGCATGTGATAAATACAAAGGCATCAAAGCACTCGGCAGTAAATAGGGAAGGGGGGTAGTTACTTTAAAATGGGCAGACTAGATGGATTGTAAGGTCCCCTTCTGCCGTCACTTTTCTATGGTTCTTTGTTTCTATGCAATTATTCAAACCTTCTTACAATACAATAGCAAATTTACACACTAAGATTTCAAAAATGTATGCATTAACAAAAAAGAGTCCTGATTAAAGAGTTCAAACGTAAGTAAGTTATGCTTAATGGAAACCCCTGTTATGAGGATATGGAACCTGGCATACACCTTAAATGTCAAAATGTATGCAGTTCAAATGCCTGGCAGAGATAATGTCCTGGCAGATTCATGGGATAAGGCATACACCTTAAATGTCAAAATGTATGCAGTTCAAATGCCTGGCAGAGATAATGTCCTGGCAGATTCATGGGATAAGATGAGCCATGGCAATCATGAATGGTCACTGAATCAGCAAAATGCTGACAGCAGTTTTCAAGAGTTGGGACACTCCAGAGAAAGATTTGTTCATCTCATGAAAGAATAAAAAACACCCAAGTCCTGTTGCAGACCTCCCTCCAGGGGGACATTGTCAGAGGATGCACTGTTCCTTTCCTGGGAGAGTAAGTTCATATATGGCCCCCTTTTCTTCTCATTCAGAGTGTATTGATGTAGCTGATGAGGGAGTCAGCAACAATGATACTGATGATTCCAGACTGGGCCACACAGGCTTGGTATTCACTGCTGCTGACCTGGTCATGCAAGAACCCCATCTCACTGCCTCTGGGACACAATCTCCTGACCCTGTCACAGGGCAGTTTGACCTACCCAGATCTCAAAATACTGTGCCTGAAGGCTTGGATATTGAAGAGCTTGAGTTTTCTGAATTTAACCTCTGAGGCAAAGTGCTGGAGGTCCTGAAGTAAAGTAGCAAATGAGCTCTGAGAAAAGCTTGTTCCTCTTAATGGAAAATATTTTCATTCTAGTGTTTCTGTCAGAAAATCTCACCCTTACAGACAGATCTGCCTGTTGTACTGGAGTTTTTTGATATACAGTACTTGCAGGCTCTTGGTTTCAAACCATCTACCCTGGAAGTGCATCTGGCAGCTGTTTCAGCTTACATGTCACCTGGGAAGGTAATATCTATGGCTTCACAACCCATTTTCAAAAGATGTTTCAAAGGTTTGAATCACCTGCATCCCCTTGTCAGGGAACCTGCTGCTCCATGGAATTTGAATGTATGCCCCGCCCAGCTTGTGGAGTCTCCTTTTGAGTCAATGGCTACAGTAGATATCAAGCATGTCACCTAGATAACAGTTTTTTCCCAGTGCTATGACATCTGCTAGAGGAGTTAGTCAGCTGCAAGCTCCCCTACAGATCACAACTACATTACCTCACACAGGGATAAGGCAGTTCTAAGAACAAATAGAAAATCCCTTCCTAAAGTGGTGACAAAATTCCATTTGAGACAGTCTTTACTCTACCTGTGCTTTTCTGTAACCATTTCAACACAGGTGAGCAGAAGCTGCAGGGCCCTGATGTAAAAAAGGGCACTGAGCTAATATCTTGACAGAACCAGACACTAGAACTGACAACACACAGTTGTTTGTCACTAATGAATAGGTTGGTAAGGGTAAGCCAGCAGCCAGAAATACTACTCATTGGATGGTCTTCTGTATCTAGTTTTGCTGTGAGGAAGCAGTTGTGAAGCCTTCCAGAGCCCTAAGGGCACACTCTAGGTGCTTTTACACACGCACTGCTGTTCCAAAACCAGCATTACCTGTCCGGTGCCAATACATCCTGTTGCGCTTTACGTCCTGATTAGACTAGCTCCTGTTTCGCCACAACATCGCCCAGCCCTCCATAACAGTGCAGTAACGGTGCAGTACTCTTTTCGAGAACGGGGAGGGGGGAGAGGGTAGAACAGTGGCCGTCACGTGAGAACTCAAGAGCTAGAGTTGTTGAGCCAGAATGGGCGCTTTACACTGCGCGCTGCAACGGCACGTTTGGGGACAAACCACCCACACCAGGGAATGTGGTTCAGGCGACCGTTCATTTTACAATAGAACAAAAAGCGTTTAGACAGCATGGGATGGACTGGTACGGTCCTTCCGTAACGCTTATTCCATTGTAAGAGTGAGTGTAAAAGCACTTTCTGAGTCAGGTTTTCCCCAGATGCATTTTCATTCTGCTTTTAAAAGCAACACATTAGGGAGAGTAGACAGTCGAACCATCTAAAGTTCTCCTCCCCCCTCTTTCACTTAGCACCTAGCTGAGACAGCTAAATGGGAGAGACCTGTGACTTCTGAAAGCAGAGTCAGGTTTTTCCCAGATCCAGTTTTGATTCTACTTTTAAAATCAGCACATAAGGGACAGTGGAGGGGTAGAGTCAGCTAAAGCTCCCCTCTCCCCTCTTTCACTTAGTACTTAGCTGAGACAGCTTAATGGGAGAGATCTGTGACTTCTGAAAGCAGAGTCAGGTTTTCCCCAGACCCACTTTAGGCTTCTGTCTATGAGCAGCCCTCCACACTGTGGCCCTCCATGCTAAGGACCGTAGTGCAAAAGACAACAGGAGATTCTGCCAGGGAGAGGCAGCCAGAAGAGGCAGCCAAGAGCCAGGAACTCTGCCCATTGCATCACAGGTAAAACTCTTTAAAAAAGTTAACTGTATTGTTTGTTGAGTGTGCTGTAACTAGGTCCTAGCTGCTACCTTTCTGGGTGAGCACTGCTGATTGAGTAGGCTGCTTCTGTTACAGTTGCACTTACTTCTAAATAGGTATAATTTGCTAGGTGGTTTTATGTTATAGTCAAGTCTTAAAGCTACACCCTATCTAGGTGAGCACTATGAGGTAGTTTTTATTCCCATTTTCTGCACTAGAGCTGAGCCTTATAGTTACACCCTATCTGGGTGAGCACTACAAAGTAGTTTTAACTCTGGTTTGATATGGTGTAACTGAGCCTTTCAGCTACACTTTATGTGTGTGAGCATTATGTTAATTTAGCCATCTCTTTAGTACTTTAGCTGCTGAGCTTGCTGGCTTCTGTTTAATATCATAGGCTGAGTGACTACTGCATGTTATAAATTGTGACTCTTTTGTTGGAAATCCACATCAGCAAGGTTTAGCCTCATTCATAGGCCTGTATAGAGAGGGAGTTCAAAGAGGAAGCAGTCATTTGTGGCAGCTGTAACACACTGTTCTCTAGAAACGTGTTCTGGAGGAAGGGGCACTGCCCCTAGATAGCTTTTGGCAGAGAACAGCAAGGAGAAGAAGATACTATTAGAACTTTACTACTCTACTGGGACTATATTACCTCCCCCATGCTTAGCCAGTTCTACTTTTATAAGCACGGATTTGACTGACAACAGGAACATCCTGTTTGGGAGCAGGAAGGGAGTGATCACAGAGGCACAAAAGACTCACCATCCTAGAAGGAAAAGAGTAGCTCTCCATTCCCCACTAGCTCTGAGCAAGTAAGAAGGAGACTACCGAGGAATATAGGAACTTCCTGTCCCAGAATAGGAAGATCAGGAGCTTCAAGGGCACAGATGCAGTAGGAAAGTAGGGAGAAAAACATTTATATAAAATAAAAAAATAAATAAACAGAGAGAGGAAAGAGTAAGCATACAAAACAACAGTTAAGGGGCCACAAATAAGACATGATGGAAGTGGTGCAATGCAGTAGCTGTGGAGCAGCGGTCTTCTGGGAGACGTTCTGGAGGATGTGGTGTTGTCCCATCTGCATGCATCTTTCTGGGCTGAGGAGGGGGTTGCTTATCTCCAGGCTGAGTTGGCCAGGATTAAGGGGACCTCCTCTCCTACCCAGGGACCACCATGGCCACCGCTGCTGCCTCAGAGGTTGCCAAGAAAGAGGAGCAGTTGGACCATAGTGGGCTCAGTGAGGGTGATGGAACAGAGGCGCATACCTCCAGCTGTACCGCTCCACAATTCATTTGCCATTCTGGCAGAGTGTGGCTCCTCTATGGAGGCACCCACAGTGGAGACCAAGGAGGATGCTGGGAACCTCCACAAAAGGAGACCCACAGGAGGGTGGCATGGGATCCCACAGGGGAAGGAAACAACTCCTGGTGGGTGACTCCATTGTTAGGAGGGTAGAACTGGGGGAGGGAGGGGAGAGGGAGGTAAGATGCCAGCCTGGCGCCATGGGGATCATGGGAGCAGCTGCACGGGAGAGGGAGCTGGATGTCATTTTCCACCTAGGAACAAATTACCTGGCTGGGAAAGGGATCAGAACAGTGCAGGAAATGTTTATGGAGTTGGGGAGGGGGCCTTAGACAAGTAGCACACACAGTAACCTTCTCAGAGGTGCTGCCTGTCTATGGCATGGGTGAGGCTAGGGTGCTCTGCACCATGGGATTCAATCAGTGGTTGAAAAACTGGTGCAGAGCTCAAGGTTTTGGCTTCATTGGAGACTGGGGGTCCACCTGGAGGGATGCAAGCCTGTACTGGCATGATGATCTGCATCTGTCCAGGAGGGGAACCAGGATCCTAGGTGACAGGTTTAAATGTTTCATTGGCAAGCATTTAAACTAGCCAAAGGGGGAGGCACTGAAAAGGAGCAGGGGAAATCCTAGCACCCCCCCCCCAAAAAAAATCAGGGTAATTAGTGAGGTAAACACCATGATAGAGAAGTCGATAGGGAGAAGGGCAGGGGTAAATGGAGAAAAAGGCAAAGGCAGTAAGGACAGGGATGGGGCAAAAAGGGGTAAGGCCATCAAAAAATGGAGGGTAATGAGTACCAATGCCCAAAGTTTAGGTAACAAGCTCCCTGAACTGGTGGCCTTGATGGAAGAGGGATGTCCGGATATCGTGGCAGTCACAGAAATATGGTACACAGAGAACCATGACTGGAATGTCGACATACCAGTACACAATCTACAGGAGGGACAGAGAGGGTAGAAGAGGAGGAGGAGGAGGAGTAGCTCTCTATGTAAGGGAAGGGATCAAAGCAACAGAACAAAAGGGTAAACAGGGAGGAGAGAAGGCACTGTGGGTCACCCTGGAGACCACAATCCGCACAGGGGTTGTATACAGATCCTTGTCTAAGGGGGAAGACATTGACAAGAAAATGCTAGAAGGCATTCTTAGGATGGCAGAGAAAGGGGAGATATTGTTGATGGGGACCTGAATATGCCAGATGTTAACTGGAGCACCTTTGCTGCAGCCACATCCAAGAGCAGGGTCATTCTCGATGCCCTACAGGGGGCATGCCTCAGACAACTAGTGTTGGAACCCACTCGGGAGGGAGCAGTCTTAGACCTGGCACTCTCAAATGGGGACGGAGAGAGGATCTCAGATCTAGAAGTGGGTAGCCAACTGGGAACAAGTGACCACCAAACAGTGTGGTTCACGATAAACTCAGCCGCAGAATCAAGCCATACAATAGTGAGGGTACTGGACTTTAGGAGGGCTGACTTTGTCAAAATGGGAGGGTGCCTCAGAAAAGCACTAGCAAACAGGCAAGAAGGAGGGGTGGAGCAACAATTGGGAAACATCAACACTGCCATCACAGAGGCAACAAGCCTTTGTGTGAAGCAAATAAACAAATCAAAATGAAAGAAAAAAACACTATGGCTCTCAAAAGAGGTGGCGGGGAAGGTTAGGGAGAAAAAGAAAGCATTCAGGAAGTATAAGAAAAGACAGAAGGAGCAGGACAGATAACTGTACCAGTTAAAGCAGAAGGAAGCTGGGAAGGCAGTCAGAATAGCAAAGGCCCAAATGGAGGAAAAAATAGCCAACTTGGTTAAGAAGGGGGATAAAACCTTTTATCTGTAGGTACATTAGGGAGCGAAGAAAGACAAAGGGAGGGATAGTGAGACTTATTAAAGGGGAGAGTGGGTGGGCAGAGACAGACAGTGAAAAAGCAGGGATACTGAACGAATATTTCTGCTCAGTATTCACAAAAGAAGAGGAGGTGGAGGTACCTAATCCAATCAATAGAAGCACTCTAGATGGGGGCAGGGAGGGTCGATACCAGTCCTTTCACAGAAGAAAGGGTTCTGAAAGAACTCTAAAACTGAAGGTGGACAAAGCAATGGGGCCTGACAGGATTCACCCCAGAATTCTAAAAGAACTAAGGGGAGAACTAGTGACACCACTGACTACCCTTTTTAACAAACCATGGGAGGATGGTGTGGTACCTGAGGACTGGAGGAGGGCAGATGTGATTCCCTTTCACAAAAGTGGGAGCAAGACAGAGGCAGGAAACTACAGACCTGTCAGTTTGACCTCAGTGGTACGGGAAATGATGGAATCACTCCTGAAGGAAAGAACTGTTGAGTACCTAGAGGCCACTGGGGCACAGGACCCAAGACAGCATGGGTTCACAGTGGGAATATCATGTCAGATGAATCTAATCGATTTCTTTGACTGGGTGACCAAAGTAGTAGACCAGGGAGGGACTGTGGACATGGCCTACCTAGACTTTAGCAAGGCATTTGACACAGTCCCACACAAAAGATTAATAAACAAATTAACCAACCTGGGAGTGGGTCCCAGGGTGGTAGCCTGGGTAAAACATTGGCTGGACAACAGAACACAGAGGGTAATAGTAAACTGAGTCCACTCTGAAGAAAGAGGGGTTACTAGTGGGGTACCGCATGGTTCAGTACTGGGTCCAGTCCTTTTGAATGTCTTTATAAGTGACTTACAGAGGGACTGGAAAGAAAAGTATGCCTCTTTGCAGACGACACAAAGATCTGCAACAGGGTTCATACATAAGGGGGGTGGAAAGGATGAGAAGGGACTTGGCAAGGTTGGAGGAATGGTCAGAAGTATGGCAGCTTAGATTCAATGCAAAGAAGTGCAAAGTAATGCACCTGGGAAACAAAAACCCAGGGGAAGAGTATACAATGGGGGGGGGTAATAACAACAACTAAATGAGAAGGGACCTGGGGGGTAGTCATATCTGATGACCTAAAGGTTAGCAAGCAATGTGAGAAGGCAGTAGGGATGGCTGGGGGGATACTGGGATGTATAGGGAGAGGCATCACCAGTAGAAAACAGGAAGTTGTTATCCCTCTGTACAGACAGTTGGTGAGACCCGATCTGGAGTACTGCGTGCAGTTCTGGAGACCTCATCTCTGCAAGGACATAGACAGGATGGAGGCAGTCCATAGGGGGGCAACTAAAATGGTGCAGAGTCTGCAACAGAAGCCATATCAAGAGAGACTAAAGGAACTTAATATGTATACCCTTGAGGAAAGGAGGGAGAGAGGGGACATGATAGAAACTTTTAAGTACTTCAAGGGAATCAACAAAGTACAACAGGGTAGCATCTTTCAGAAAAAGAGATGTGCAAGAACAAGGGGACACAATTTGAAGATGGGGGGGTCAGCTCAGGGCAATGTGAGGAGTATTTTTTCACAGAGAGGGTAGTAGACGCATGGAACGGCCTTCCTGAGGAGGCCGTGGGGTCAAAAACAGTAGGGGATTTCAAGAATGCATGGGACAGACATAAGGCAATTCTTGTGGGGGTAGGAAGAAGTAAGCTGCTGGTTAACTAGGATCTGCAGCTTATTCAATAGGTAGGGAAATGGGCAGATTAGGTGGGTCAAGCAGTCCTTATCTGCCATCAAAGTATGTGTTTCTATGTTTCAGCTGCAGGACTATGGCAGAGTTCCAGGCTCAGCTGGTGGCAACAAGGGTAGAAATATCTGAGCTGCACCACCAGCTCAACCGGAGCCCATCTCCTTCAACCACACTCCCCCAGAGACCCACTTGCCTGGAGGGTGGAGAGTGGTTAGGATGGGGGCAGGGGTATCCACAAGGAGTTTGTCCAGCCTAGCACCATCCAGACAGTGAAGTGCGTCACACCCCTCTAGGAGGTTCAGACACCTGACTCTGCTGGTGGGGTGACTCTGAGTCAGTCGATAGGAAAGAGCAGGACAACATGATGGCACCCAAGGTGAGCAAGTCTACCAAGAGAGTCTTAGTGGTCAGGAACTCAATGATTAAGGGCTATAGAGGGTGGGGGGATTGGAAGGGAGAGGGATGGTCCGGTGCCTTCCTAGTGCATCAGCCATCTGGGATTTAGAAAGGATAGAGAGGATGATGGACAGGGAACAGGGGGAGCTGGGGGTGCTGATACAGCTGTGTACCAATGATCTAGCAAACCAGTTGGTGGTGATGGTGAATCAGAACTTCTGCAGACTGGGGGACAGACTGGCAGCAAACTCAGTCTCCCTGGCATTTTCTGATGTTCTTCGTGTGTGGAGTAGGGAGGGTGGTAGGATAGGATAAGGAGTGATGTAACTGAAGAGTTTAATGAGTGGCTTAAGGGATGATGTCAGGAGAAGGGGTACCACCTTGTGGGGGATTTGGGGGACTTTTGGGACAGGAGACTCTTCAAGCGTAACCAACTTCACCTGATAAGAGGGGGCAGAAAATTGATGTCTGTATCAGATGTTTAAACTGACTGCAGGGGAGACTGGGACTAAGGAACCATGGTGACAGCTGAGAAGAAGGGGATCCTAGCTAGTACTCCCCCACTTCTGGGGGTTTGTAGCAGCACAGCGGGTACTGTACAAAGAGAGTTGTCGCCTTAACTGGACTAACTGAGGAGACTCTTAAGAGGGGAGATGCAAAGTGTGTAAACACCATGAAAAACAAGAGACTGAGAGGAAAACGAAAGCACAACAGTAGTAGCAAAGTAGGATCAGGGGTCATATGGAAGGGGGTATGCCTTAATGCTAGGAGCCTCAGTAACAAAATTAGTCCAGGCGCTGATGGTGGATACGGAGGTGGACCTTGTGGCCATCACAGAAAGCTTCGGAAGATAAGTAGCTGGGACCTAATGATCCTTGGGCACTCTGTTCAGGAGGGATACAGGAACAGGTGGTGGGGGAGGAGTAGCTCTTTTTGTCAAGGATGGCATCAAAGTGGCAGAAGATGGGTGCATCAGGGGTAGTAATGGGGTGACAGAGTCACTGTGGGTGCAACTGACAGCAGCCTCATGCAAGAAACGACACTTGGGGGTGATCTACAGATACTAGGGTAAGAGGAACAGAGGGACAAAGAGTGCAGGAAAGAACTTGGAAGAGCGGTGACAAAGGAGGAGGTAGTGGTGGTGGGTGGTCTGAACCTGCCAGACATTGATTGTGATGTTCCAGTGGCCAGGAGTGCCAGAAGTTTGACCTAGCTGAATGCCTTCTAGGATGTGTTTAGGAGCCGTGAGAATAGGGGTGCCACTGGAAAACAGCGACCATATCTCCATTTGGTTCTAACTGGCCCTTGGGTGTGGAATACCCCAGTCACGAGTCGAAGTCCTTGATTTTAGAAGTGCTGACTTCAACAGGCTGAGGGAGCTGATCAGGGAAAAGTTAGTCAGGGTGGTCAACATGGGGCTTGGAAGAGAGAGGGGGTACTATAAAGGGAGCAATTCTCGAGACACTTAATTATGCATGAGAATGGTAACCAAAAAGCACAGATTCAAGAGACCGTTATGGTTCTCGGCAATAGTTAGAGAAGCAGTGAGGGCCAAGAAAAAAGCCTTCTACAAGTATAAAGAAAAGCAGGGGGAGGAAGAATGGGGAGAATACTTACTGAAATATGGGGGAGCCAGAGGGTGGTTAGGTAGACAAAAGCAGACACAGAGCTGCATATTGTGGAGAGGGTCGAAAGCAGAGAAAAACAGATCTTACTTCGAGAGGGTTCCTTCAGTATGTCATTACATATAGGACTAGCGCCACCTGGCATCTGGGCTGCACGGCACACTTTTCTAGCAATACCTGACGGGGGACTGCCCACCTGACGTCACGTGACAGACGTCAACATGGCCATATATAGTGCGTGGTCCCCACGTCCGCCCACCAGTTCTTTCCTGCCGTCGCCTCGTGTCAGTCGCATTACAGAGTACCATTAGCAATTGTCGTGAATAGTTCTTGCGTAGGATTTTTTCTTCGCTATTTTTCCATGTCTCTTCAAATTCTTGCTTGTCTTCACCTAAGAAGAAGTGCTTGTCCTGCGACACACAAATACCCCACAAGGATGGCCATCTTAACTGTGTGATCTGCTTGGGCCCAGAACACACTGTCTCATCCTACCCGGAGTGCCAGACTTTCAACCAGGCCACCAGAAAGCGGAGACAGCAGGCTTTGGAGGCCCACCTTTTAAAAGTCATCTTGCTTCGTTAGAAAAGCAAATGGACCGGATCCGTGAGTCCTCTTCAGAGAAATGTTCTCCCTCAAAGAAAGAGCACCGCAAAGAGAAATCTCTGGAGCAGGAGCGCTCCACGGAGGCCAGCCAGAGGCCTCTCGGCCCTCGATGAGCAAGGCTGCTTCTCAGCCACCGCCTAAAGTGAAGACTTGTGACAGTAAGTCGGACAAAACTTCCGCAGGTAAGTCGTCCGTTGGCTCCTCCGATGGCCACACCACTACTGCCGCTAAGTCGGCCCCTGGCTCCTCTGGGGATCACCCGGCCGCCAGTAAGTTGGCTCCCCAGACTTCAGAGACCTGCTTGGCTACAGCCGATAAGTCGGCCGGGGGCTCCTCCCCCACCCGCACGGCTCCGTCTGGTAAGATGCCCGTCTCCGACGGCCACTCAGGTGTGGTTCTCCCATCGAGGCCTAACGGCGCCTCTCCCAATGTCCGGACGAACCGGGGGAGACTGCCCCTCTCCCCTCTTCTCCCCGCCAGTACCCTCCCCTTCTCAGGTGGATACTTCAGGCGAGGACAGTGAGGAGCCCCTCGACATCGAAGATCATACCTCGGGTTCAGTTCCGAACTCCCCTGACGGGGTCACTGGGAAGGAGACCCCTCCTCAACCGTCAGGCCTAACGGTGGAGACCCCTCCTTTCCCTTTGGGTTGGATCTCCCCAGATCCGGCAAATATCCCGGTCCTGATCCCACCTTCGGATTTGTTAAACCCTCACCCGACGCTGGAACCTCCAATGACAACTTCAGAGCCCAGGCCCAGTTGTCTGCCCCAGCCTTCGGCTCTGGTACCAGATATGGTCCCTCCATTGGGTCCCCTTCGTCGGGTCCTGGTGCCGGCCTCTACGATGCCAGATCTTTTTCCGGCACCAGATCGGGTGGTACTGGTCCCGATGTTGGTACCTCAGACGTTGGCTATCTCGATGCCAGATCCGCCACCGATTTATACAGCGGCGAGTATGATGTGGGTCCCCCCTCCGTCAGACCCCCTGATGCTGGGGATTTATTCTAGACCCCAGACTGTTCCTCATTACCCACCAGGGTATCCTGGGGACCACTATTCAGCTGGTCCTCCTCCTGATTGGAGTACTTCAGGACAGTATTACCCTTGGTACAATCCCTACCAGGGGTATCACTACCCATCTCCCCCGGTAATCCCCCCTCCTCCTCCTCCCCCCAGTCTCAACCTCCTCCCCACCCCTCCACGGCTCCGGCTATACTGGACTTCAAGACCTTAATTCAGTCTTGGTGGCAGGGGGCGTGCTCAGAGTTGGTCTCAGATCTGGAAAGCAGGCTCCCACACCCGCGCTGTCCCAGATCTCTGTCCCCGAGGAGTTCTTCTCCTCCATCCTCGGTCCATGTCTTGGGGATGGTCCGTAAAACCGTTGTTCTCCCAGACCTTTGTGACCTTCCAGACGAGGGGGCAGATGACGATGATGATGATGAGGATGCTGACAAGTCAGTGGAGGAGCCCTTGGATGAACCCGAGGTTCTGAAGGGCAAGGTTTCTCCCAAGCCCCCCCCCCACCGAGGACCCTGCTTTTTCGGACCTCTTGACGTTCATGAAAGACTTTTTTGATTGGGAGTCGAAGGATCAGGACCCCATGCGACAGAGGCTTGCCGAACACCTGGACTTAGAGTCTCTGTCTCTGGTACTGATGCCTCCTTGGATTGGACCTCACCAGAACCTCACTTCTGCGGTCTGGCAAATGCTTCATTTCTTCCTGGCTGTCCCCAAGAGGGTGGACAGAGTGTACCGGGCGCCTAAGGAAGCTCTTTTTCTTAAAGCGCATCCAAAGGCAGACTTCGTCATGATTTCGGCTGCTCATGATTGCTCATCTGCACCCAAGCACATGAGCACCTCTCCTCCAGACAAGAAGTCGAGGCAGATGGACCAGTTCGGTAGAAAGGTTTATGCTATGGCCACATGCATGCTCCGGTCCCTAAATTATGTGGCCCAAGTGGTGTCACACCAGAAAGCTACCTTGACCAGGCTGGAGGCCCGAGTCCAGGCTATGGACCCCTCGAGACTCAAGGAGGAGCTCTCCAAGGATCTCCGCCTCTCACACATTTCCTGTAGGCATGCTCTGTGGGCTATATATGACTCCATCGACTCTGTAGCCCGTGCTTTGGTGATGGCTGTCACCTTAAGACGGCATGCCTGGCTTCGCATTTCTGGCCTCGCCAATGAGGTACAGTTTGCGATTCATGACGCCCCCTTCCAAGGCTCGGTGCTTTTTGGTGGCTATACCAAAGACATCATCACTGATCTCCAGGATAGAGGCCTCGCCCTGAGATCAGTGCGGTCCATGTACTGATCGGGCACTCAACAGCAGCAGCAGCACTTTTGGAAAAAGACCTGGAGGCAGAGGAAGCAGGTCCCGGCTCGATGCCAGGGGAAACGCAAGGCCACGGGTTCTGCCACTCCTCCTACCTTCAAAAACCAGAGACATTCAGGAGGCCCTTCTCCTGAATGCCCTGCCACCTCCTGACTCCCTATCCCCACCACCTCCTCAGCCTAATGGCGAGGAGCCAGTGGGGGCGAGGTTCACCCGCCATGCGCAGGACTGGCAGGACGTAACCTCTGATGCATGGGTCCTACAACTGGTGTCTGGTGGACACACCATAGAGTTTCTGGAGATCCCACCAGACTCTCTGCCAAAAGGTCTTCCTATTCCAGGGATTAGGCTCTTCTCGTTCGAGAAGAAATTCAAAGCCTCTTGCTCAAGGAAGCAATAGAGCGCATTCCCCTCTGGCAAAGGGGAAGGGGGTTTTACTCCCACTTTTTCCTGGTTCCAAAAAAGATGGGAGACTTGAGACCCATCCTCAACTTGAGCAGTCTCAATCTGTTCGTCGAATACAAAAAGTTCCGGATGCTTATGCTCCAGAGCCTTCTCCCACTGCTTTTGGAGAATCATTGGCTGTGCACTCTGGACATGCAGGATGCTTACCTGCATATCCCGATCTTCCCCTGCCACCACTGATTCCTGTGGATCTTATTCCAGGGGGAGCACTTCCAGTTTCGTGCCCTTCCCTTTGGTCTGTCCTCGGCACCTCGGGTGTTTACTAAGTGCCTGGCGGTGGTGGCGGCTTTTCTGCGCCACCAGGGTATTGTGGTTTTCCCTTACCTGGATGATTTGGCTGATCTCGTCCCCTTCCAGGGATTCCTTACTGGAGGCTCTGTCCTTTACTCTGGACCTTTTTGGCAAACTGGGAATTACTGTCAATATTCCCAAATCATCCATGATACTGTCCCAGAGACTGCAATTCATTGGGGTGGTTCTGGATACCTCCGATGCAGAGCCTTCCTTCCTCCAGACATGGTGGAGACACTGGTCCATCAGGCTTCTTTAGTGGCTTCGTCTAGGACCATCCTGGCCAGGAAGGTCCTTCGACTTCTTGGCCTGATGGCAGCCTCCATCACCACCATTCCCCTTTCAAGATTACACATGAGAATTACTCAGTGGTCCTTGCGGGTGCATTGAGATCAACTCCTGGATGACCTGTACCATCCGGTCCTGGTGTCAACAGCAGTCCAGAAAGAATTGCTGTGGTGGAGGGACCCCTACAACCTTTCCTTGGGTCTTCCTTTCAGGAACCTGGCTCCCTCTGCATCCCTGACTATGGATGCATCAAACATGGGATGGGGAGCACACCTAGGGGAGCACCAAGCACAAGGACTGTGGTCCAGCTTGGAAGCATCATTACACATCAATGTTCTGGAGATGAGGGCGGTCTTGTATGCCTTACAGGCCTTTCAGACCCTCCTTCCCAAGGGATCACTGCTTGTCCAGATGGACAATATGTCAGTAGTTTGGTACCTCAACAAACAAGGAGGAACTCGCTCATACCCCTTTGCAGGGAGGCGATGCGGGTGTGGAACTGGGTGGTCCAGCACAATCTGGCCCTAGTGGCTGTTCATGTTCCAGGTGTTCAAAATGTCCTGGCGGACAGTCTCAGAAGGTCTCAGACCCTAAATCATGAATGGGAACTAAATCAGGAAGTGGTAGAGTCTCTTCCTAAAGTGGGGGCATCTGGAACTCGACCTCTTCACCCCCCACTCCAAGGCAAAACTTTGCAGTTTTTGTTTGCTCGTTCCAGGGCATGGTGCTTTCTGGCATGACGCGCTGTCTCTCTCTTGGACAGGGACATTTTTGTATGCATTCCCTCTGTTTCCCATTCTCCAGAGGGTTCTCCTCAAGTTTCAGGCAGAGAAGGCAAGGATGATCCTCATCGCCCCTCTCTGGCTGAGACAAATTTGGTTCCAGCTACTACTGCAACAGCTAACGAGAGAACCACCGGTTCCACTTCAACTGACTAATGACCTCCTGATCCAGGATCAAGGTCATCTTGTTCATCCGTGGCTCAGGACGCTGCATCTTCATGTGTGGCTCCTGCAGACATAGCGGTTTCCCACTTCGGGGTCTCCTCTCGAGTTGCTCAAGTTCTAGTAGAGGCTCGAAAACCCTCTACTCGTTCCACTTATGCCATGAAGTGGAAACATTTTTCTATTTGGGTGACTTCCAAGATTTGGAACCCATTTTCTTGTTCTGCCCCGCAAGTCATTGAATTTCAAACAACACGAAGTCTTGCTGTATTCAGACATAATGCAGTTAGTCCCAGCACTTGAACTGCCCCAGAGAGGAAAGAGTTAACTCTGTGCAGAAGTATAGAACGTTGAGCTCGAGCTCGGTTTTCAAACCTCTGTCTGTGGTACTTCACAGTGTAACCGTCAGATTCTTTACTCCGCCTAACAGTGAAGTCGCTCCGGAGATTTCCTCTGCTCGGTTCGATAAAAGAAAAATAAAGCATTCAGTTTAAACCACATATTTTTGTTATTTTTGGACTTCCAGCCTCTGTCTACGGTACAGGTAGTATGTAGATAGGTAGTGACTGTGTTTTATTTTGCTAAAAAGAGTGGAAATTGTCTTTCTTCAGTTTCTATCCGGTCGGTCCGGTTTGGAACCGACTTTGTAAAATTTTTCTCTCTTTCTGGGATTAGTGTGGTGTTCCGGTACCGATCGGTTTCAAAAGAACCAGACTTTTGCTGGTTCTTTTAAAAAGCCCATGACACAGTTTGTAACCGATCGGTTGCTTTATTACCTGGCTTGAAACCTTCTATAGGGTAATTTGTTAGGTTGGCCATGTCTGAGAAACCCAAGAAGAAAACCGGTCCCACTGGGTTTCAACATTGTACTGAGTGTGGAGAGGCCTTTGCTAAGGTCGACCCCCACCTCATCTGTGTTTATTGTCTGGGGTTTGACCACCTCAAGTCAGACTGCCAAATCTGTAAGAACTTTCCTAAAACCACTCTAGATAAAAGACTGAGTAGGCTGAAGGAAAGGGAGGCAGAGAAGTCCGTAGATCCGGATGGCCAGCCCGGTTCGGTTGCGGCCGAACCTGAGGAGGTGCCTACTGACCTAGGTGATACCTCCTCGGGCAAAAGGAGAGCTGACCCCGAGGGGTCGGTTCCATCAAGAAAAAGTGCAAGTCTGCTGGTTCGGATCCTGTATCCCACTCTCCAACCGCGGACAAAATAGCCAAAGCGATTAGTATTGTCCAATCGCTTAGACCAGTTCCATTTGAACCGATACCACTGGTTCAGCGCTCGGTTCGGTTGGATCCGTCTCCTCTGGATTATGACCCAGATGCTTATTATGAGGAGTGGGAGGGAGATGAAGACTATCCCGGTGATGACAATGATGATGAAAGGGGTCTGGATGTGCCCATTGAACTGGACTTCTACCCAGACAGGCCCTCAGGTGTCTCTCCTCTCAGGCTCTCTGAGTCCCCTTTACACTTTTTGTTCTACACAAAGGTGGCACAAGCCCTGCAGCTTCCCTTGGTTGAAGCAGCAGAAGAGGATGAAGAGCCTGATTTTGTGGAAATGATGGACATCCCAGAGTCCAAAAAGCTGTCTATCCCTCTTCATAAATCTTTGGGGAAACAGACACACAAAATTTTACAAACCCCTAATTCAGTACCTCCTGTGGATAAGAGAATGGACAGGAGGTATTTGTTATCGGCTCAGCTAGGAGTTCCTTTATAGTCATTGCAGCCGTGTTGGGGTAGGGCAGGCAGCAGCTGTGCAGTGCAGACAGGGCTAACATTCTTTGGCTTCACAGCCCCGGATAAGGACCCAGGAAAGTGGATGCCATGGCCAAAAAACAGTATTTGGCATCCTCTTTGGGACTCAGGCAGGCTACTTATATGGCCTACACAGCCAGGTACCAGAAATCCAGATGGGACACGGTTCTGGAACTGGCTAAACAAGCCCCTCCCCAGCTAGCCAATGAGCTGGAGGTGGTGGCTGCTGATGGAATTGAGGCATCCAAAATGCAATTTCATGCTGCTGTGGACTCCAATTATGTGGCATCTAGAGTCATGGCTACATCTGTGTCTCTCAGAAGACATGCTTGGCTCAGATGTACTAGCCTTTCACAGGATACCCAGACTAAGGCCATGGATTTTCCTGTAGTAGGTAACTCTATGTTTGGGGAGCAGACAGAGGCTTACTTGAAGAAAATGGATGAATATAGGACCACGTACAGGAGTGCACAGGCCAAGGAAAGGCAGGCCACTCCGCACAAGCAGCAGTCTAGGGGCAGGGGCAGACCCTTTCAAAGGCCTTTTTACCAAGCCTGGGTCTCCTCTCCCTTCTCACTGAGGGGGTTCTTCAGAGGGAGGGGTAGGAGGGGAATGAGCAGGGCTGCTCCCCCCTCCTCTCAGTCTAAGGCTCCTGCCAAGCAGACACCCTGATGTGTCAGCCCGGGTCGACTCCTCATTTCCAGTAGGAGGCAGGCTGGCTTACTGCTTCCAGGCCTGGAAGTCTGTGACCTCAGACAAGTGGGTCCTGGAACTAGTAAGCCAGGGACTGGCCCTCAACTTCAAAAGATTTCCAAAAAGAAGGGCCAAGTCTTTTCCACCTGCATCAGTCTCAGAAACCCTTGCCCTAGAGGCAGAGGTTTCCTCTCTTCTAGCTCTCAGAGCTATAGAGAAGGTTCCTACTCAGCACAAGGGAAAATGACTGTATTCCAGGTACTTCCTTACCCCAAAGAAAACAGGGAAGTGGCGACCCATCCTAGACCTAAGGTTTCTGAACAAACACATTTCAAATCCCAAATTCAAAACGGTAACTCTGGGAATAATCCTTCCCTCTCTAAGGCCAGGGGATTGGCTAGCATCGCTGGACCTCAAGGATGCCTACTTCCATATTCCTATCAGGTGCTCCCACAGAAAATACCTCAGGTTCGAGTTGCCTTCAGGCCATTACCAATTCAGAGACATCAGCTCCAAGGGTGTTCACAAAGTGCCTTGCAGTAGTGGTGGCTTACCTCAGAAGACAGGGTAACACCATCTTTCCATATCTGGATGGCTGTTAGTGGGTCAGTCTCATTTACAGGTCAAGTCAGCTCTTCAAACTACCCAGGACCTACTCAGCTCCTTGGGTTTTCTTCTCAATCTTTTGAAGTCTGTACTCGAACCAGTTCAGCTTCTCACCTTTATAGGCATAGAGTTGGACACTGTACAAAAGCCTTCCTTCCCCTGGCAAGGGTAAAGACCCTAGTGGATCTCGCTTCCTCCTTTCGACCTCAGGTCTCCTGCCCAGCAAGACAGTTCCTCCAGCTCCTGGGCCACATGGCAGCTTTCATAGCAGTGGTGCAGGGAGCAAGGTTCCAGATGAGGGACATTCAGTTTCATCTGAGGTCTTTTTGGTCTCAAAAGAAGGATTCACTTACCAAACTGATTCCAGTGACTCAGACTCTGGTCCAAGCTCTCCAGTAGTGACTGGACCAGGACAACCTCAGACAAGGGGTTCCATTTCTCCCTCAAGTCCCATCAGTAGTTTTAACTACGGATGCTTCTCTCCTAGGGTGGGGAGCCCACCTGGGAGCCCTGACAGCTCAAGGGCTGTGGTCTCCACAGGAGTCTGTTCTTCATATCAATCTCCTGGAACTCAGGGCAGTTTTCCTAGCCCTGCAGAGCTTCTCAGATTCAGTCAAAGGCAAGGTGGTCCAAGTCAGAATGGACGACACCACCACAGTGTGGTACCTCAACAAGCAGGGAGGTACTCAGTCCTTGGCCTTGTGCACAGAAGCCATGAAGCTCTGATCTCTAGCCTGTTCTCTTCAGACTTCTCTGGTAGCAGTTCACTTTCCAGGGAAGGACAACATACTAGCAGATTCTCTGAGCAGAATTTCACAGGGACACCACAAATGGTCCCTGGATCCTCACATACTGAAGGTCATCTTCTCCAGGTGGGGCACTCCAGAGATAGATCTCTTTGCAGCACCGGACAATCATCAACTTCCTCTGTTTTGTTGCAGACCTCCAGTCCTGGGGACGGTTCCCCAGGATGCTCTCTTTTTGGACTGGAAGGGCAGGTTTCTCTATGCCTTCCCTCCCTTCCCTCTGCTGTTCAGAGTTCTGATCAAGATCAGGACTCAACCCTGCATAGTGATACTGGTGGCTCCAGATTGGGCCAGACAGCCTTCGTATCCTGTACTGCTGTCCTTGTCAGTGTCACGTCCCCTGTCTCTGCCCAGGACATACAATCTCCTGTCCTCCTCCTCCCAGGGGCGGATCTGGTACCCCAATCTCCAGTCTTTCCATCTCAAGGCCTGGCTCTTGAAGAGTTAGAATATGCAGCTCTACATCTTTCTCAGGGAGTTCTGGATATTCTGAAGGTCTCTAGGAAACCTTCCACTAGAAAAACTTACAACTCCAAATGGAAAAGGTTCAATATTTGGTGCTCTCAGAAAGGCATCCTGCCTGATTCTGCAGACATTTCCACGACCTTAGACTATCTAGTTCACCTCAATGGTTTAGGCCTTAGGCCTGCTACTCTGAAGGTTCATCTAGCAGCTGTCTCTGCATTCCTCTCAGCAGGGAAGGGCTCTTCCTTGGCATCTCATCCTGTTTTCAGAACGTTTTTCAAAGGTCTGGTTCACATGATTAACCCTCCCTTTAGTGAGCCCACTTCGCCTTGGGATCTTAATGCCTCCATAGCTCAGCTAACGCTGCCACCCTTTGAACCTCTGGCTATGGCCGAATTGAAGTACTTGACCTGGAAAACTGTGTTCCTGGTAGCTATTACTTCTGCCAGGCGGATTAGTGAGTTACAGGCTCTGTCAGTGGAACCTGGCTTCATCTCCTTCCATAGGGACAAAGTAGTCCTCAGAACCAATAGGAGGTTCTTGCCCAAAGTGGTTTCAGATTTTCATCTGAACCAGTCTATATCTCTCCCTGTGTTTTTCACTGACCATTCTTCTTCAGGTGAAGGTTACACAGTCTGGACGTTAACAGGGCCCTTAACTACTACACTGAGCATATTAAGGCACATAGAAATGACTGTCTTCAATTGTTTCTCACTTATGGTGAAGTGAGAAAGGGTAAGCCTGCCACTAAGAGAACTATTGCCAGGTGGATTATTTCTTGTATACAATTTTGTTATGACAAGTTGGGTAGGATGCCCCCTTCAGGCCTGAGGGCTCACTCGACCAGGGGTACAGCTGCTTCTCTAGCTGTGGCCAGAGATATACCTTTGTTAGAGATCTGTAAAGCAGCCACCTGGAAAACAGTACATACTTTCACCAAGCATTATTCCCTGGACATCCAGGCTAGGAGTGATGCTAGGTTTGGTACAGCAGTACTGCAGAGCCTCTTCCCAAAGTAGGTTCTGCATTCTCTCCTCCATAGGGAACTGCTTGGTAGTCTGCATTATGTCTGAATACAGCAAGACTTCATGTTGTTTGAAGAAAAAAATACTCACCATAGTAATGTTGTTTCTTCTAATGGAGTACTGCTGTATTCAGACCTCCCCCCTGCCTCCCCTCTCAGAACCTGGTTTTGGGAAGTGGGCTGGCAGGTACAGTGTTACATCTCAGGGGTGTACCTTGTACCCTCCCTCTTGGGTGGGGTAGATGTTATTATCATTATTTTTTCTGGTGTTTTACTAAATATTGTTACTACCTTTCCTTCTTGGGTTCTCGACTTGAGTCTTTTGGGGCCCAAGAAGATACATTTTGCCTTTTGGCTATATTTGAACAATTTCCATACTTTAGTTACTAGTTAGTTAGCTCGTAAGTATCCGACGGTTACACTGGAAAGTACCACAGACAGAGGTTTGAAAACTGAGCTCAAGCTCAACGTTCTATGCTTCTGCATAGAGTTAACTCTTTCCTCTCTGGGGCAGTTCAAGTGCTGGGGCTTACTGCATTATGTCTGAATACAGCAAGACTCCATTAGAAGAAATAACATTACTATGGTGAGTAATTTTTTCATCTCCTCCATCTTTCAGACTCGGGTCTGTCGTATTCTTTCTTGAAGGTCCACCTTTTGGCAATTTCGGCGTACCACGAGCTGGTGGATGGTAAACCCGTGGCTCAGTTGAAGGTCTCAAAAACCTTTCTGAAAGGGATCCTCCATCTGAAACCCCCCATCCGCTGCCCTACACCCCCTTGGGATTTGAACTTTGTGTTGGAGAAACTTACTCTCCCCCCATTTGAACCAGCGATGAGCTGTGATTTACGCTTCCTCTCTTAGAAGACATTATTTTTGGTTGCTGTTACTTCAGCTCGAAGGATTTTGGAGCTTCAGGCTCTAGTATGCAGAGAGCCTTATCTTATTTTCCACAGGGACCGGGTGGTCCTCAGGACAAATCCTAAGTTTTTACCCAAGGTGGTGTCAGAAGCCACACTGAACCAATCAGTGGAGCTTCCAGTTTTCTTTCCGTCCCCTACAAACAGAGGTGAGGCACTCCTGCACACCATGGACGTCCATCGGATCCTTTGGTGTTACACACACTGAACAAAAGATATCTGTAGCTGCGATCAGCTCTTTGTTTCCTTTGTCCCCAGGTCAGCGGGCAAAGCTATTTCTTAGCAGTGCCTTTCCAATTGGTTAGGTAACTGTATTCGCTACCGTTACCAAAAGTATGATAAACCTCTGCCGGGTCCTATTAGATGTCATTCTACCAGGGGCATGGCTGCTTCCGCTGCCTTTTTGCTGAATGTTTCTGCAGCTGATATCTGCGCCGCATCAACTTGGAGTTCTGTCCATACCTTTACCAAATTGCTTCTAGGCGGAGGGCGGGTTTTGGCCTAGCTGTCTGACCTACTGAAGGAACCCTCTCGAAGTAAGATAGTACAGTTATGTAGGAACTTACCGTAACAGTAGATCTTCGAGAGAGGTTCCTTCAGTAGGTCATATTTTTCCCTCTCTCCTTCTCCCTTTTATTTTATACACAGAGACTCCAAATCCTGTTTACTCCTGCTGTCAGGCCTCTTCCAGGCTCCGGCGGGAGAACTGGAGGGTGGGCATGGGGACCGCCCACTATATACGGCCATGCTGACATCGGTCATGTGACGTTGGGTGGGCGGTCCCCCATCAGGTATTGCTAGAAAAGTCTGCCGTGCGGCCCAGACACCAGGTGGCACTAGTCATATATGTAATGACCTACTGAAGGAACCTTTCTCGAAGATCTACTGTTATGGTAAGTTCCTACGTAACTGTACTTTCTTCTGATATATTAGAAAAAAAAGGAAGAAAGGAGGTAGAATTGTATGGTTTGCTGAAGGGGGTAGGGTGATAGAGGAGGATAGGCAAAAGGCTGCTGTCCTTAATGATTACGTTTGCGCAGTTTTCATTAGGGAGGATGGTGGGTCCTTGCCAGCATGGCATCAAAACGGTCACTAAGGGGGTCCTGGAAATGAGGCAGCCAATATTTAGAAGTGAAAGAGTCCAGAGAGGGCTGGCAGGCCTAAAGATTGATAAGGCCCTAGGTCCAATTGGTCCATACCAGGTCTAGAATCGATTTGTCCCTGGTGGGCTCATGCACCAGCTGTCTGAGACCAACCCCCTGCAGGGATTCCAGGATGGCCGTGCTTCTGGCTGAAGCAGCTGCCTGGGTGGTCCAATCCACATCTGGCATATTAAAATCTCCTATCAACGGGATTTCTTCTTTAGCTGCCATGTCGTGAATTTCCTCCACTATATCCATGTCCACTTCCTCCTTGTGTGCCAGAGGTCTGTAGATCACCCCTGTACGTATTGCTGTGCCATTTCCTGGTTCAAGGGTGACCCACATTACCTCGGCCTCTCCCTGCCTTCCCTGTACTTCTGTAGCCTTTATACCTTCTCTGACATACAGGGCCACCCCCTCCCTTTTTACCTTCCCTGTTCCTTCTAAACAGTGTATAGCCTGGTACATCGACTTCCCAGCTGTGATTAGCAGAATACCATGTGTCTGTTATTGCTGCTATGTCAAGGTCTGCATCAGTCATCAAGGCTTCCAGGTCTGGAACCTTATTTCCCAGACTGCGGGCATTTGTGAACATGACCTTCCATGTTTTACTCCCTGCCCTCCCTCTGTTCCTATTTTCTCTACTTTGCCTCTTCCCCCCGCCCTGGTATTCATGCTCATGTGCTCTCGCTCCCCCTGCCTTCCCCTCACTGCTCGCTTTAGTTGTTCCTGTTGTCAACTTGTACTTTTGCATGTTCTTGTGGAGGGGAGGGTGTTTCTAAGCCATCTGTCTCTCCTGACTCTCCCCCCCTTGGCCAGTTTAAATGCTCTCTGCTGAAGCATTCCTACTTCTCACTAAGGACTGAGGTCCCCTTTCAGGACAGATGCAGACCATCCTCCTGATACAAGCTTACATCTGCCCAGGTTGTGCCCCAGTCCCCTGTGAAGCAAAATCCTTCCCTTCCATGCCAGTCTTTCAACCAGGAGTTGAAGGTTCGGATGTGGAGTGCCCTGGCTTCCTCCATGCCTTGGACAGATAGCACCTCTGAGAATGAGGCAGAATGCACTACCTGTTTCGGGTCCCCTCCCAGCTTCCTGAAATCCTCCTGGACTCTAGCTAACTCTACCCTTCTCCTCACCAGGTCATTGGTCCCCAGGTGGACAATGACATCCAGCCCCTCCCTCCCTCCTGGCTATCGTCCTAGCAATCCTATAGATTTGCTTCCCATCCCTCCATGCAGTGCTTCCTGGGAGGCACTTGACCTCCCTCTCCCCCCTGCTAGGTGTCTCTAATTTCACATCCCATACAATAGAGTCCCCCACTAGAAGAAGCTTCCCCCTCCTCCGGGGTCCCTTGCTCCCTTTCCCTGGCACTCCAGTTTGGAGGTCCTGACCATCCTCCCTGGTCCCAGCTGTGGGCACCTGTGGGGGGCATTCTCGTTCCTCCAAAACAGCGTAGGAGTTATTAAGCTGGACCAGTTAGGGGATGTGCCTCTGACCCCTCCCCACTCTCCCTAAGCCCACTGTGGTCCAGTCACCCTTCTTCCTGGGCAACCTTTGAGGTTGATGTTGTGGACCTGGTGGTCTCTGGATAGGGGTGGATGCTGCCTGTAACCTGGCTACCTCTGCACGGAGACAGACAACCTCCTTCCTTAGCCCAGAGAGGTGCCTGGAGATAGGGCAGCATCGTTGCCTCCAAAATGTCTCCCTGAAGACTGCTGCTCCACAGCCACTGCACCACTCCTGTCATGTCTGATGTGACCTGGCCTGCAATATAATCTAGGTATGCTCTCTAGATGAACCCTATGCTCCTTCCTGATCTTTGTGTGGAACTTCCTGTGTGGTGTAGGAAGGTGTAACACTATGGGCCCACACCCTAAAAAGGAGGACTAGCCCAGGGGTGGGAGGGTTGAGGGTGGGTGGATTACCTGGCTGAGTCCAGAAACAATCAGCCGAGGACCCCTTTACCCTATGTTCACAGAGGACAAGCCCCAACGATAAAAAAAAATATATATATATCCCCAAGATCTGTTGGAATATGAGACCTGCATTTAAGGTAACAGACTCAAACAAGTACAAACCGTTACAAGCTTACCAGCAACTAAATCTTTCACTCCTGCCCCTCTAGAAACTTAGCAGCAACAGAATGGTAAATCTGCCTGAGCCAAACTAAGCCTGCTTCAGCCCTGCTACTATGTGACAGAACCCACGGATATTTAAAACACAATTAGCTGTAAAATTATCCTAGTTGAGGGGAAAGCACAGAAACTTTCAGAAGGTTGCTACCAATGCCTGTTGAAATATGAATCTTAAACTCACATTATAAATCACACACACAAAAAAATAAACTGTATTAAACAAACTCAGAAGCTACTGCACTTAAGGTAACAGACTCAAACAAGTACAAACAGTTACAAGCTTACCAGCAACTAAATCCTTCACTCCTGCCCCTCCAGAAACTTAGCAGCAACAGAAAGGTAAATCTACCTGAGCTAAACTAAGTCTGCTTCAGCCCAGGGAACAATCAGGGAACTATAGGCAGTAAATCTTACGTCTATTGTTGGGAAGCTGATGAAGTCACTGGTCAAAGAGGGCCTCATGCACTACCTGGAAAGCAATGAACTCAAGGATAGTAAACAGCATGGATTTGTTGCAGGGAGGTCTTTTCAGACTAAGCTGATAGTTTCCTTTGACTGGGTGATGAGGGCATTAGGTGGGGACCATGCTGTGGATTGTCTGTACTTTAACTTCAGTAAGGTTTCGACCCTGTTCCTCACAGATGCTTGCTGAAGAAAATGGAGTATCTGGGTTCAACTAAGATCATAGTAAACTGTGTAGGTATCTGGCTAAAGTGGAAGCAACAGAGGGTTGTGGTCAATGGGGTCAAATCAGAAGAGAGGGATGTCAGGAGCAGGATACCAGAGGGATCTCTCCTGGGTCCGGTCCTCTTCAATATGTTCATCAGTGACACTGGCGAGGTAATCCAGGGGAGGGTGTGTTTCTTCACAGATGACACTAAGCTCTGTGGGAGGATGAATAGAGGCAAGGAAATCAGGGAAAAGTAGAACAACTTACAAAAGCTAGAAGGGTGGTCTAAGGGTTGATAATTGAAACTCAATGCCAAAAAGTGCAAGGTAATGCACCTAGGGAATAAAAACCCCAGGAGAGGGTACTGGATGGGTAGGGTGAGACTTATCTCTATGGCTGAGGAAAGGGACCTTAGAGTTATCAGTGACTCCTTCAAAGAACTGAGTCAATGCAACAATGCATATAGTTAGCATGTGCAAGTAATGAATATTATTTTCCAAATACCACAAATAATTAACTATTTGATATTCAGATCCAAATAACGAACTGCAGTACTATTCGTGCCTATTCCTATTTGGAAAATTCAGCATTGGAAAAAAAAAACAAGCATTTGTCAATGCCGAATGTTTGCTTGCTGGTATTGGCATTGGAAATGCAGGAGTTAGAGAGATGCAGAATAGGAATGGCAGTGAAGTATTGAACTTCACGCCTACCCCACCTCCACCCTGCAGAGATGGACAGGCGTCTGCATTTGGGTTGTTGCCCATGACGTTCATGCCATTTCACTTCACCCTATCCTGCAGACACCGTGTGCCTTGGGGTGTTCGGCTTTACAGTCACCCCATTCCATAAGGACATACTCTGAAATGGGTGCAGTGTAGGAGAATGGGGTGAACTCTGGGGCCGAAGAGTCCAAGGCACACCTCGATGCTTGTCACTGGCTGCAGGGTGGTGGGGTGGGGGTTGAATGGCATGAGCATTACAGTCGGGAATCCAAAGGCACACCCCTTATGCCTGTCAGTCTGTACAGGGTGGGACGTTATGGTTAGAAACCCTAATGCCCCGAGCGTTTTTTGGTATTTGCACTACAAATTTTCAACATGGCCTTTTTGTGACCCCCACCTCATGAAAGCATTTGGGACCTCTTCTCATGAACAGTGGCATTGTGATTTTGTTAATGTGTCCCAGACTTTGAGTTCCCTGCGACCGTGACATTCTCGTCGGATGTCGAAAACACAGATCCGGGCGGATGTGAAGAATGGCAGCTGTACCATTCATAGGGAGGTGTGAAGAGATGGCAATGTTGAAAATCTGTATTGAAAATATTAAAATACTTGAACTTCTGGGCTTGTGGAAACTGCGCCAGCATCTTATGCTGATCATTATTTAGTGGAATTTTTTCACAAATTTTCAACATAGGCATTTTGTGACCTCTGCTCATGAACAGTGTCACTATGATTTTCCTAATCTGTCCCGAACATTGATTTCCCACAGCGACCGCTCTATTCACAGATGTGTAAATGCATATTTCGGGCAGGATATGAAAATGACAGCTGTGCTGTTCATAAGGAGGTGAAAAAATGCCAATGTTGAAAATCTGGGTGAAAATATTACAAATGCACGAAATTATGAGGGTGCATGGAAACCGCGCAGAACGACGCCAGAATAGTCATTGGCTTTCTTGACTTTTGGCACTAAATTTTCAACATAGGCATTTTAGCACCTCTGCTCATGAATAATGTCACTGTGATTTTTTTTAATCTGTCCCAAACACTGACTTCCCACAGTGACTACGCTATTCTGCGTCAGAAGCGCAAAAACACATTTCGACCAGGATGTGAAAAATGACAGCTGTACTGTTCATAAGGAGATATGGAAAAATGCCAATGTTGAAAATCTGGAGTGAAAATATTACACATTCACGAAGTTACGAGCGTGCGTGGAAACTGCGCAATGCACGCTCGTAAAACAGTAATGTTTTGGATTTTTTCACCAAATTTGTAACATAGGCTTTTTGAGAGCCCACCTCATGAACACTGGCACTGTCATTTCGTTAATTGGTCCCAAAAGGTGATTCCACGCAGTGACCGCGAAATCACCTTTTGGGACTGAATAACGCCATGACAGTGGCTGAATTCATGAGGGAGGGGTCCCATAACTCCATGTTGAAAATTTGGTCCCAAAATTCCCAAAAATGCCTGAGATATGCACCAAAGTTGAAAACCCTATTTATGCCATTATACAGCTTACCGGCATTTCTTCAGTTCGCGGTCAGCTTTGAAGAGTGCAGATGTGTTCCCGGTCCACCGAAGATCGTCGCACCAGGCTCCAGAGGTAAGTATGGGGTGAGGGGGCATGTGAGGAGGTAGGGTGCGCAGTGGGTGGGTGCGGATTGGGGGAGGGGACGGTGACCGGCGTGGGACCGTTTCCTTTCTTTCAGGGAGAAAGAAAAAAAAACACATTGCGGGAAGGGTTTTTTTTTTCAGGCTTGCTTTCAGCACACTGGGGTGGGCTCCCAGTGTACCACCTGCCTTTTTTGGGGTGGGGACTTAGCCGATGAAGTTGGTCCCCCTGTCGGGAAAAAGAATGACTGTTTGGGGGCATCCTCAGCACACAACAAATGGGGAGGTTACATTATGCTGGCCAGGGGTGGGTTCCCCATCAGCAAAATGAGCTAAGTTTGAGGCATGCAGATAGGGATTGAGCCACCCCCCAGCTTTCATGGGGCTGTGAGGTGGCGGCAAGCCGCCACCATGTTTACAAAAAATGTTACACTAGGCAAAGTACCACCCTGCAATGACGGGTCACTCCCTCATTGCAGCAGAATGGCTGATTCTGCAATGACCACGCGGCCCCTCATTGCAGCGGCAAAATCGTTTCAACTTGGTGGCACTTTTGGAAACCAGTGTCATCAGCACAGTGTGCCTGCATTGGTCCACTAGTGCCAGGCCCCCAAATGCAGTTCCACCATTGGCTGCCACAGTGCCGCACCTCCACAACCTGCTTCTCTCCTAAGCTGCCGCATAATGTTTCTTGTGCAAGCAAACATAAAAAACAAAGTGAAACAGCCTTCCACCCTATACCCTGTAAAATATACAACCCCTGTCCCCCATCCTCTGATAGAATCCATGCCACCCACTTCCTCCCTCCAGTGCTCACAATTTTCAGTACAAAATTAGCAGTATAAAAAGAAAACCTCCCACGATGAGCAACTGGCACAGTCCCCCCTGCCTCCATGGCCAGCCACTGTCTTTCAGCACTTATTTGTGCTAAATGAAATATTTTTTTTTAATTAAATCAACTTTATTATATTTTAGAAACAAAACAGTCATCATCTGAACAATGAAACAGAACACTGTAACCTGGAATCCCAAAAGACCACCCCCCAACACGCTAAATGAAATATGTTCCCACCCCCAGCCCATGCAGTAGCCCCCAGTATCCAAGAGCCAGTGAGTGTAAGATGTAAGAAGGTAACCAACACAGCCCAATATCCCTCACAGCTGGCTGTCTTCTTCTGAATGAAGGCACTCACACTTATGTGCTTGCTCATAATAAAATCAGCTGAGCCTTTGTACTATGAGCAAGCGCATCAGTGCTTTCATTTAGAATAAGGCAGCCATCCACGGAGGAGCAAGGGTTGCGTCGGTCATCTTCTTTCTACCTTATACTCACCACTCACTGGCTTTTGGGTCCGAGGGAGCTGTTGCCTGGATGGGGGGTGGGAAACATATTTCATTTAGCGCAAATAGATGCTGAAAGACAGTGGCCAGCAGTTAAGGTGGGTGGGTACGCTGGCCGCCCATCATGGGAGTTTATTTTTTTATATTGCTAATTTTGTATTCAAACGTGTGGGTACTGGAGTGGGAGGAGGGTGGCAGGATGGGGGGTTGTGTATATTATACTGGGTATAGGGTGGGGGACTGTTTCTTTTGCTTTTAAAAAAAATAATTTACTTGAATAACAAATGTGAATATTGAATACTGAATATATGGGACCCTGAACAGATTATTCAGCCTGAATATGGTATTCGCACACCCTAGCATATAGCAAAATGTTATAGGATGCTGGAATGTATTGGGAGGGGTATTAATAGCAGAAGGGAAGAGATAATACTTCCCCTATATAGAGCCTTCATGAGGCCTCACCAGGAGTACTGCACCCATTTCTGGGGTTCTCACCTCAGGAAGGATATGGATAGGCTGGAAAAGATGCAGTGCAGGGTAACAAAAATGATTCTGAGCCAGCAGGGCAGGTCTTAGGAGGAATGCCTCAAGGCACTGAACATGTACTTGCTGGAGACCAGAGGGGAGAGGGGAGATATGACAGAGACCTTCACGTTCCTAAAAGGAATCAACAAGGTGAACTGTGGGGAACTATTTAGCTTGAATACTAATAAGGCTTGAATACTAATAAGTCATGTGGACATGAGTGGAAACTGACAGGATGGAGGTTCTGGAGGGGAAATGAGGGAGTTTTATTTTATAGAAAGGGTGGTGAAGCCATGGAACAATCTATCAGCCAAAGTGGTTGGTGCTAAAACCATTATTGGTTTCAAGCATGGTTGGGACAGAATGACTGGTATAGTGGTTTCTCAGGGACACTGAAACTGGGGGGAAAGATGGAGAGGGCTAGGACCTAGTTCCTACTAGAATCAAAGTCAAGAAGTGTTTTGCAGGTGTCCCATTGAAATGCATTGGGGGACTACGATACACCTTTTTATAGCTATGTAAGTGAGGGTTCTGTTGTGCTCAGATTATTCTAATAGTTTAAGCTAATGGTTTTCTGGTGCACAATAGCAGGGAAATTAATCAGAGTTAGTTGCCACGCCAACATGCAGCCATTCTATCAGGACTCAGATCTGGAAAAATGGAATCTTATTATTTTTTTATGTAAACACCAGAAAACCTCTAGCTTCAACTATTAGAATAATTTGAGCACAACAGAACCAATAGGTACTGATCTGCTCTGCAAACAAGCCCTAAAAATACATTGTTAAAAAACAGTAGTCTATTATTTATAATGAATTAGTCACAAATGTTTCAAACACTGTGAAAGAACAAAAGGGTTTAAAGAATAAATGCTCAAGTGTAAAATAATCAGGACTGATTCTTACGAACATACGAAATTTGCCAGCAGATAAAGGCCTAGAGGTCTATCAAGTCTGCTCGAATGTGCAGCTAGCACCCCTTATTCTGCAGCTGCCCCTCCCTTCCACCCTTCCCCTTCATTAACCCTCCCCCTTGTCCTGTCCCATCCTCGTTTGAAGCAGTCCACTGTTCTACTGCATACCACTTCAGGAGGTAACGCATTCCACCCAGCCACCACCCTCTCTGTAAAAGTGTCTCTCATCTCCTCCTGAACCTTCCTCGCTCCAGTCTCATATCATGGCCCCTGGTGTCCCTTCCCTCCTTCTACTTTGAACAGCCCTCTGTACTTGTCTTGTTTATTCCTTTCATGTATTTAAAGGTTTCAATCATGTCACCCCTGTCTCTCCTCTCCTCCAGTGAGTACATGTTCAACTCCTTCAACCTCCTCTCGTATGATAAGTCCCCCAGCCACTTTATCATCTTTGTCGCTCTGCACTGCACCCCCTCCAGTAACTTAGAAACATAGATTTTGATGGCAGATAAGGACCGCTAGGCCCATCTAGTCTGCCCATTTCCCTACCTACAGGATAGGCTGCAGATCCTAGTTAACCAACAGCCTATTTCTTCCTACCCCCCACAAGAATTGCCTTATGTCTGTCCCATGCATTCTTGAATTCTCCCACAGTTTTAGACCCCACAACCTCCTCAGGAAGGCTGTTCCATGCATCCACTACCCTCTCTGAAATAATACTTCTCACATTGCCCCTGAACCGCCCTCTTTCTTTCTTTCTTTCTTTCTTTCTTTCTTTCTTTCTTTCTTTCTTTCTTTCTTTCTTTCTTTCTTTCTTTCTTCTATCTAACTTAATGTCCCTCTTCAGATACGGATGCCAGTACTGCATGCAGTACTCCAGGTGTGGTCTAACTAATGACCTATACAGTGGCAGAATCACTCCTCCCTCCTCGAGGATATCCCTTGCAATACAGCCCAGCATTTGGCCTTTGCAGCTGCCTTCCTACATTGTGCCGAGTTGTTCATTGACCCTGTAATGAGCACACCCAGATCCTTCTCCTCCTCTGTCTGGGCTAGCTGCACTCCCCCTAGCTGGTAACTCCTCCTTGGGTTCTTCATCCCAAAATGCAGCACCTTGCACCTTGCACTTTTTGGCATTAAAGCCCAGTTGCCAGGTGTCTGACCAGGTTTCAAGCTTTCCCAGATCATCCTGCAACCCCTGCCATCCCCCTAGGTCATCCACCACCGCGCCTACCTTGGTATCATCAGCAAACAGACTGATCTTGCTTTTGATGTCCCATGATATGTCTGCAATGAATATCCCAAACACTGGTCCCAACACTGAGCCCTGTGGAACACCACTCGTCACTGCCCTTGGGTGTGAGAGCTCCCCACCCACCACCACCCTCTGTTGCCTTCCCTGCAGCCAGTTTTCTACCCATCTCACCAGCTTTGCACCCGCCCCAGTGCCTACTAACTTCCTTCCCAGCCTTCCATGTGGCACTGAGTCGAATGCCTTACTGAAGTCCAGATACAGGACATCCACTGCATGGCCCCTGTCCAGTTGCCTAGTTACCCAGTCATAGAACTCGACCAGGTTGATTTGGCAGGATCTGCCACGTATGAAGTCCTTTGGCCTCTAGGAGGGCCACCAGCCTCTCCTTCAGGATAGTCTCCATTAGCTTACCCACGATGGATGTGAGGCTCACTGGTCTGTAGTTTCCCGGTTCATCCTTGGGGCCACTCTTGTGGAGGGGCACCACATGAGCCATCCTCCAGTCCTGAGGTACACACTCTGAATGTAGTGAGGCATTAAATAGGTCTGCCAAAGGTCCTGCCAGCTCCTTCAGTACCCTGTTCTTGTGAGAACCCTTTTTCAAATACTAGGAGGGGAGGCAGGGTCAGGGATTGTATGATTTATTGTTGGATCCCTTAGAAGAAACATCATTACTAAGGTGAATAATTATTTTTTCCAACAACAGGAATCCAACAATAATGTCACACAAAACTGCAGACTCACTAGCAGTACCTTGGGAGACTGGGTCTAGAACCTGTTTAGTAGCAATGTTGTGCAAGACAAAAGTCCCGAACCTGGCATCACTCCTGGACTGGATATCTAAATAATAATGCTTAGTAAAGGTATGGACTGCATCCCAGGTAGCTGCTTTATGTATCTCTTGGAGGGAGATGCTCCTTGTAGCTGCCACAGAGGCAGAGGTAGCTTTAGTAGAAACATAGAAACATAACAATGATGGCAGAAAAAGACCAATGGTCCATCCAGTCTTCCCAAGTTCCCTATTTAGCCATGGGACCTACTATCTCTACAGGGTACTACTGTCCTCACAGGGTCCTACTGTCCTTACAGGATCCTAGCCCTTCCCATCCTTCCCCCCATTTTCCTCCCGGTTTCGGTGTCCCTTTAATTACAAAACACGTGCATTTATTTCTGGCAGTATTAAATATACAGAAACACATATTCCTTTTTTTTTTTGTAAAGCTTCAGTTTTTCCATACATATTAAAAAAGGCAACCAGTTCAGTTGGAAGTTTTGAAAATAAGGAAAGAAACATTTTAGAGTCACTTTACCCTATCATAGTTTTCGTGGATCAGTTGCCGAATCCTTATGGGTTTCAAGGTCTGTTTTCTTCTTGTTCACTGATATCTTTTAATGTGCCACACCAAAATTGTCCACTCTTTTCCTTATGGCTAAAGGCACATATTTTGTGCAACTTTGCAGGAATCTCTTCTGTAGTTGGAGTAGGTGTTACATGCAAGTTCAGGGTCTCCAGGGCATCTTGGCACTCTTCTACATATTACCTTCTTCGGCTCCCCAGGGCAGGGGTAGCTCTCACATATGGCTATTGGTGTCTGGCCACCGGTGTTCACCTTTCGTGCATGACTAAAGACATGCTGAAGTTTCGGAGTCAGGTGACTCCTTCCTCAGAGCTGGCTTGCAGTAGTGTGAACCTCTCAATTTAACCACACTGGTCCCCTAGGAGACTGGTAAAAATTGTAACGCTTAGCAACCCTTTCTTTGAAACAGATTCTTAAAGCAATGCACTGAGTAAGTGAAATTGGAAATACCAGAAAACTATATAATATATATAACCACCACCAGAGTGCATAATTTTAAAACCATTTGTAACATTCATATCTTCAGATATATGCTAATATATTGTACAAAACCTTTCAATTTGGAGCATTTAAAATGGCTAGAATTACGTCATGCAGGACTGAAATTATACTTGATACAGGACTAGACTGGAAAATTGTATCCAAAGGAAGTTATAAGTAGCTACTATATCCATTGTCCTCATTTAGCTCTCTAGGGCACAATGTCTGTAGTTCATATATACAGTACACTTCCCATTGCAATAAAAGTTTCTGGATGTCTTCCCCACATATAGGGCTTTTTTACTCATTCGATTCTAATATGCCTAAGAGAAGCTGCTGATTCATGGGCACTCCTGACATAATGTTTTGCATTGGCATAATTCAAGTTATTCGTTCTTACAGCTGTTTTATGTTCACTCACAGGGGTCTTTAAGGCACATTTTGTTTGACCAATATATACAAGTCCACAGGGGCAAGTTAACATATAAATTACTTCTTCCATGGTACAATTAATAAAGTCTTTGATGTAATATTTTTCCCTTATCTTGGATGGTTAAAAGTTTTGGAATTTCTGGTACTGCTGCACTGTACACTGTTGCCACATTTAAAATTCCCAGCTGGTGCTGGTGGCATCCACTCAGGTCACAAGTTCCTTTTCTAGTCTTGGAATGGAGTGTCTATCAATGCATCCTTTAAATTTCTGACTTAACTAAATCTTGGCCCATTTTCTACAAACGTATGGAGTCAGGGTTCAACTTGCAGTACTTCCCAATGTTTTTTTTTTAATAATACCCTTTACTTTGCTGTAAGCTGTATTATAAGTGGTACAAAATGAAATTACTCGAGTGTTACTGTCATTTTCAGATTTATTTTCTAGTAGAGCTTCTCTGTCCCCCATGTTTACTTTTTCTACGGCCTTCAACAGTATACCAGGTTTGTACCCCTTATTTAGGAACCAATTGTGATGCTTGGCCAGCTGGTTATGATTGATCTTCCCTTGTCAATCTTCACCATTAATTACTGCTTGGGTAGTGCGAGACCGCACCCGCTTCTAGGAGATTTTTTTTGGAGTCAGCTCAAGCGGCGCCGCCCACGAGAGCAATGCGGCCGTCATGTGCGGCGGCCGTTAGATGCTACGAACTCCTCCTCCATCTCAGTTCTGTTTCTCCGCCGTCGAGGCTGCACTGCTGCTGCGGTTAGGATTTTCAATGCGCTAGGCCTGAGTTGTCATTTGTCGGCTCCGTATTCAGACTTCTCCTTCATCCTGCCTTTTCTTGGCGTCGTCACTGGTAAGACTTCTGTTTTTCTCTATTATTCGGCGATGCGAGAGCATGCTTTGTTTTTGCGCCTAATTGTTTTGCATCATGTCAGGTTGGTGCAAGCGCCGAAGTCAAGTGGGCGGCGCTATAGTCGGTGCTTCTGTGGCTGGCATTTTCTGTCACAGACCGGCATGATGTTTGTCTCCGTTGCCTGGGACCCAACCATAATATGGATGCGTGTGACATCTGTTTCTCGATGGACCGTTGCGTCCTGGAAGTCTGCACGTTCAAGATCGGCAAGGCTCCGCCGACTTTCGGGGGATGGTGCTGCTCCAGGGATTCCCAGGTAAGGTCTCTATACCCTTCCTCCAGGTCCCCTCTCAGGCCTATACGGTCTGGAGAGGAGGAGGCCTCCTCATCTTCTCTTGCCGAAGAGGAGGCCTCTTTCGCGGTGTCAGAGGAATGCTGGTGTCCCTCCTAGGGCAGCGGTTGGGACACCGCCTCAGCAGTCACCTTCTCGGAGGTGCAGGCTCCCCCAGTGTCGAGGCCCAGGTCTGCTGGGCCCGGCATCGGTGGACCCTCGACACCACCTTCTGGCGCCGTTTCGGATCCCGGCGCTGCTCATGGCACCTGTGATCGAGGCGGCACCGTGAACGGTGCCGTGTTGGCTCTTGGCACCGCCTGTGGTGCCATGGGCCTGGTCGGTTCTTCTAGCAGTGCTGAGTCGGGTCCCGGTGCCGGGGGCAGTGCTGTGGGTCTGGCCGGCGCCGTTGGGGAGTCAGGGCCAGGTTTCGGCATTGCGGAGGGTCTGGGATTGTCTGGCACGGCCGCTGGCACCGGCGCCGTTCGAGGTGCCGTTTCACTGGAGACCCCCAGGGTGGCCAGTATTGTGATCCAGCTGGTCTCTTTCTCCTCCTTGGAGGATGATTCAGAGTCAGGGTCTCCGGTGAGACGAGTTGCTAGGCGGACCAGTGCATCTATTCCTCTGTCTCCTCTGCTGCCCTCCCCTGAGGCCTCCCAGGCTTGGGGTGGTCTGGGGTCCCTGGAGGGGAATGGCATGGAGGTGGAGGGAGGGGCTCTCCCTCCTGCGGGGGTTGTGGCAGCTGCCAATCCCGGTGCTGCTGCACCTCCTCGGGGTGAGGTGTTGCTAGGGTCAAGGAGGAGGGTGTTCTCGGAGTCCAAGGGGTCGTCAGACCAGGTTGAGGCACCTCGGTCTTCACCTGCCACCCCTCGGGGGGGTGGGTAGGAGCTGTAGCACTGGGCCCCGTCTTTCCCTCTGAGCCCCAGGGACCCTTCTGGTGGTGTTGCTGTGGGCTGCCCTTCTGGACCCATGCAGCCCCAGGTTCATCACAGAGGAGGATCCCCTACTTGGATCTTCCAGGCTCCGCATCCCCAGGGTTCCATTCTGCGACCTGGTTTGTTGTCCAGGATGCCGCCAGCTTGGGCCCCATTTTCCAGATTTCAGAGCCTCAGCAGAGGGCAGTTGCCTCGCCGTAGGTGCCCCTGTCCCATTCCTCTGCAGCCACCCCCCTCTCTCCCAGGCCATGTCGGTCCTCAGGGCCCCATTATCCTGGGAGACGTTCAGAGGCTCTGTGGCGGCCTTCCCCATATACGTTAGATATATGCATGAGTGAGTGTTTCACCTATCCCCACCACCGCAGGAGTCCTCTGGACATTCGAGCTCTCTATCATCCTTGTCTCCCTCCTCGGAGGGAGAGGAACCCACTGCTCATCTCTCCTCCGATGCTGATTTCACTGAATATCAGCGATTCCTTTCGAGGATGGTGAGGGATCTTCGTATCTCCTTTGTTAGGTGAGACAATACTGAATGGGAGACGCACGAATTCCTCGGTGAATTCAGTGGCCAACATTTGGTGGTACTATCCTGGCCTATTCCCTTCCAGGAGGCGTCTATCCATTCCTGGCAGTCGCTAACGCCCTTTCTCCAGCCCCAGCAGACTGCAGAAGAAGGTATTGTGCCCCATCGGAATCTCTAGGTACTCTCCCCAACCCGCCTTCAGGATTGGCATACCTAGAAACTCCTCTGTGTGCGCCGCCTGCCCACGCACCGTCCACTGGACTCATATTCCTACAATTTGACTGGTGGGGGCGAAGAGTGTTCTCTTCCTCTCATGCGATGTTATGCATTGCATCACATCAGGCTCACCATGCTGCCTACAGTAGGCATTTGTGGTCGATGCTCTCCCAAATCTTAGCATCAATGCCTGATATGGAGCAATCCTGACACGCTATTGCTCTCTCTGCTATAGGCCTGGAGCTGGCAAGACACCAAGCAAGGGTATCTTATAATGCCAGTGAGGTGACTTCCAGGCTTGCAGGGACAGCGATCTGTATTAGATGGACGGCATGGCTTCGTCTATCAAGGTTGTCACCCCTGGCCCGGCGTAGGGTGATTCGCTCCGCTTTCAGGGAGACCCGTCTTTTTTCCCTCCAGAGCTAGGAGACTTCTGCAGGGGCTTCCTCCATCTCCCCATCCTTGGAGGACACCTCCTAGCTCTCCTCCACCATAGACTTCTCACCTGATTAGCCCAGGTTTTCCCCTCCTGTTTCCCACCAACAGGAGGCTGGGGGTCTTGTTCCCTCAGGGTTTCTGTTATCTCCCCCCCCTTGGGGGGGAGCTTGGTTCTCACCCAAGCAGTAATGAATGGTGAGATTGGCAAGGGAAGATATGAAAATTACGTACCTACCGTAATTCTTGATCTTCTCTTGTATCTTCACTATTCATTACTGATACCCACACACCTTCCCCTCAGTGGCCTCCTACTACGGCGTCTCCCCCTCCCTTCTCGTTCCTCTCCTTTCCTTTGGCCTTTATGCCAAAAAAAAAAAACTATCCTGGTTTCCATTCTTCTATGGACGGATCTTTTTTCCTCAAGATAAAGGGACCAGTAGGACTTTTTTCCTATCCTGAGGGAACTCTTTCTGACTGCCCGTAAGGGTGACCTCTGGGCTCCTTAGCCACGTTGTTCAGTTCACAGCTGAAGAGACCATCCCTCTATGGCTCGACCTCAAAATTCAGGTTCCTCCTGGCAGGCATTATTTAATTGTCAGCTTCTTCTGGTTGGTGCTTCTGCACTTCTGTAACCTTGAACTGTTGTCCTTGCCTTGCCTTCAGGGAGTCCGATTGAGTTCCCACTCTATCCTTCATACAAAGCTGCCTTTTGTAGGGCCTCCAACTACCCACACACTTCGGTGTTAGCACTTAACAAGGTGCTAGGGGCTTATCCCCTCATAGTTGGGCTCTCCTTCTGGAACAGATTTCTATCTGGGCAGTCTGTGAGCTCTCAGCTAGAGTGTAGGGGGTTGGGATGATGAGAAGATAGAGAATCTGCCCTTTGTGTCCAATCGATACAAGCGGTTCAGCTGAAGCTTTTCTCAGTCCTATCGGGAGGGATTCTTGCTCCCTTGTTTTTGGTTCCGAGCTTATAACCCTCTCAACCAATGTATCTATGGGCAGTGTTCTCCCCTCTCAGCATCCCTTCTTTTTCTTCTCTTTCTTCTTCCTTTTCTCTTTATCTGTTCCTCCCTTAGAGCCGCCCCAGAAGGGAGGCCCTGCGGTCCCTTAGGGTAGGTATTCTCCCTCTTCTATCTGTCCTCTACCGGCTTATTCCTTCTTTAGTTTATATCCTTTCCTTTTTCTGTCCCTCGGCTCTCTTGCCTCGCTCTCCCTTTTTTTCCTTTATCCTTTATTTCGCCTCTCCGGCTACCAGAACTGAGATACAGGAGGAGGAGTCTGTGGCACCTAACGGCCGCCCCTCGCTGTCGTGGGCGGCGCCGTTGGAGCTGACTCCAAAAAAAATAAATTAAAATCTCCAGCAGTGGGTGCGCGCCTCCGGCACTACCCAAGCAGTAATGAATGGTGAAGATACAAGAGAAGATCAAGAATTACGGTAGGTACGTAATTTTCATTTCTATGATTTTTGTAATATAAAAATGTAGTGTGTGATTTGTTTCCATAAGGCAGCTGTGCCATGGGTCAGATTTTAGTGAGAATACAGGATGTATTAACCTGAAACCAGGAGGTAATTAAAGACTAGAATGACATAATTAAGGGTCTCCTGTTCATCTGACTTAATTGGAGCTGACCAGCTGCCAGGATATAGGGATCGTAAACTTTTATGATGTCTCAGAGGAAGAAAACATGTTATATCACTATGGTGCTAAAAAGTCCTAAATATCCTTTGATCCTTTGAAGCAGGAAATGACACATGATCAAAAGAAAGGATTGATTAAAGAGAGTCATAGTGGGAAATTGGTTTTGCTGATGTCACCTTATTTGATATACCTCCTGATAGGACATCCTGTTTTGTATAATTTTTATAGTCTAAAAGGAGGAGCTAGATGGCATTCTAGAAGGGGTGGAGACACAGAAAGTAAACTTTATTCTGTATTTCCACTGACACACATTTTCTTTGTGGGCTGTTAGAAACAAGAACTAACTACAAGAACTGTAAGAAGGTAATACATTAGATAGAAAAGTCTAATTGTATTGTGGTAGGAGTTTATGTTTGTACTTTAACCTTGTTCTTTTAAGTGATTGTATGCATTGTGATATATGGTTCTATGTTTACATTTTACATATTTTTATCCATTTAAATAAATCTTTTATTCCAAATACTGCCTGGATCTTCCAAGTTCTTTCTTTTGCATGTGATGTATGGAGGGTTAAGATTGACCAAACTGTTCATAAGCTTAATGGTGTTACCAAACTGAGAAAAGGTAAGAATATACCTAAGGTCTTTTATAGAGTTTTAAGGGTTCATTTTGGATACCTAGTTAGGTGCCCTTAGGCAAAGCTATCTGGCATCCCTGAAGCAGATTATCTGAGCCTGTACATTTGGGTATGCTAGCATAAGGTTCACAGTTTGAATCACTCCAGAACTTGAGACCAAAGGTGATTCGGACCCACAAGCAAACAGGAGGGTTACCCTGTTCTGTTACCTGTTCACAATACTGCACTCAGAGGTTGGCACTGTGGGAGCAGAGGGCCTGACCTGCTGAGTGGGTTTGTGAAAAATTTGGTTGGCAGCAGTGGGATATAAATGTGGTAACGCATGCTTTAAATTGTTCAGTGTGTCAGCTTGATACTGTACAGCTCACTTACAAAATAAGGCAATGATTTATTTTTAAAAAGGAAACAGAACTATATCATTTGGCTTACAGTTAACTTCGTACCTGTTTTATTTTTTTTTTCTAAAGTGCAAGTTAGAGCAGCCGTAGTTAGGGAAGAGATAGCTTCCAGCTACAGCGGACACACTGTAGACTACTTGAGGCAGCTGTGCAAGGACAGAGGAGTCCTGTACGAGGTGAGAGCCACCAAGCAGAACCTCGAGGATGCCCTGATGGCAGCAGATACCAAGAGCGTTGAGTCACAGACTGTGACTGTAAAAGACCAAACCTTGAGCGTGGAGGGGCTAGCGGCCAGTGCAATGTCCAGATCTGATGAGGATGACAGCAGGGCCAGTACCAGTGAAGGGCCACAGCAGCAGGGGAAGGTCACCAGCATTCTGGAGCCATAAACATTCAGGCTGCAGATTGAGTTGCGCAGAATGGAGCTGGAGTTCCAGGAGAAGAGGGACCGAGAACAGCAAGAGGCTGAACAAGAAAGGCGAGAGGCAGAGCATGAACAGCGAGAGGTGGACCAAGAGAAGCATGAGTGCCGGAGGTGACATGAACTGGAGAAGCTACGACTCCAACCACCAGCACCAGAGCAGGTAAGTGGCTTGGGTTTAACTGGAACTACAGGACTGGGTTACAAATTGAATTCAGATTGATAGCTGAATTTAAAGAGGGAGGATATGGATGCCTTTTTAAATTCCTTTGAAAAAGTTTGTATTCAGGCTAAAATTCCTAGAGGGTCCTGGAGCTTCCAGATATCCCGCTACTTACCGGAAAGCGCAGATGCATTGGGTCAAACAGGACAATGAGAACAGTAATGATTACAGCAAACTTAAAAGCTGCACTTTAAAAAGTTTGATTAACTGCTGAAACATACAGAGCTAAATTCTGTAAGCTCAGGAGAAGCCCTGATATGAGCTACAAGGAGCTAGCCATGAAACAACGTAAGTTTTTAAAACGTTGGTGGGAAGGAATTGAAGCAAACTCTGTAGGTAAAATTGAAAATGCTATTTTACTAGAACAGTTTTTTTGGGCATGCCCAGCAGAGCTGAAAACCTTGCTGGAGGACTGAGATCCCAAAACAGTGCAAGAGGCTGCTGGACTCTCGGACCGCTATGCCAAGAGCAGACCTGCTCTGAGAGCAAATGGGGTGGGAGTGGCAGTGCAGAAAGGGAAAAGCACACCTTCAGGACAGCTAAAACCCTCACTGCCTCCACCGAAACCAGTTAGCCCCAGATTTCAGAGAAAAGATTTCTCTGAGAAAAGAAATGAATGTTGGGTCTGTAAAGAAACTGGGCATATTGCCAGACAGTGTCCCAAAAGGATGAGCAATACGCAACAGGGGGCTAGGAAAGAAGTGGGTTGTTTGTGTGCCCCTGGAAGCATGCCTGTGAACATGAGGGAACACATGCACCCAGTCACGGTGAATGGTGTACAGACACAAGGGTTAAGGGACACAGGGGCATCCCTGACATTGGTAAAAGGGGATCTGGTAAAGCCTGGTCAGCTTATACACAATAAATATGTCTCTGTACAAGACTTTACTGGTGAGGAGAAAGCTGTTGCCTCGCTAGTGTTCTCCCTAGGCTGCTGAGGGTGAAACAGGAGGAACTGTGCAACAGGTGGCTGTAGCCAAAACTTTGTGAGTTGACATCATCCATAACAGCAATCTCAACAGGGACGATGTGTGCAGTTACCCTAGCCAAATGGGAAGGAAATTGTAGTTCCCTGGACCTCAGAAAGCCAGTGTGGAAATCACTGGGAGGCTGGTTCCCCAGCCTGTGTCACCTGGTATAGGGACTAATGAAAAGGGGGTAGAAATTTCCCCAGTAGCAGTTAACCACACAGCTACGGAGGGTTACTCCGAAGAAGGGGGGTGACCCATTGTCAGAGGGTATGGGATGACAGTGATCCTGAGTGCCCTGGCGAGTACTGGGACCCTAGTTTAGAGACTGAAGGGACCTGGCCTTGCCTTGGGACTGTGTGAGGTTTGCAGCTGCTCAGAGTGACCTAGCCTAGAGCGGGCTTGGGCGGACTCCTGACAGTGCACAGGGGAGGTGATGGTAAACATAAGGTTTACTGGGAAAATGGACGTGATATACTCAGGCTGTGCAGATGGAGGAGGGGTGATAGGCAGGCGGCTTGTGGTTCCCCAGAATTATCGTGAGCAGTTGCTCAAGATTACACATGATATTTCCTTGTCTGGTCATCTGGGGAATCATGCACTACGCAGTGGTTGGCCCAGAGTTTCTATTTACTTCACCCAACAGGTGAGAAGGAGTATTGCTAGTCTTGTCACGGTGCCAAGAAATAGGAAGGCGGGAGAAAGCCAAACGCCTAATTCCCTTACCCATAGTGGAGGAGCCATTCAGAGATGAGAATGGATATTTGAGGCCTTTAAATACCCAAGCTCCTCCGGGAAGAGGTTCATCCTGACTGTGGTGGATTATGCCACCCGGTACCCAGAGGCAGTCACCCTATCCTCACTGAGGACTGACAAAGTGGCAGATGCCTTACTTCGGATTTTCTCCCGTGCTGGGTTTCCAAAGGAGGTTATCACTGATCGAGGGGGTTCCTTCATGTTGGACCTGATGAAATGTTTGTGGGAGAAGTGTGGGGTGGTGCAGAGATGCATGACACCGTATCATCCACAAGCCAATGGGCTTGTGGAAAGATTTAATGGTACCTTGAAGTCAATGCTCCAAGCGTTTACTGAACAGCATGGGAGGACTGGGAGAAATACCTTCTCACCTGTTGTTTGCATACAGGAGTGCCCCAAGAGTCGACAGATTTTCCCTTTGTACTCTGTATGGATGCAGGTACATGGGCCCCTAGACTTGATCCGGGAGGACTGGGAGGCAAACACGCCACAGGAACTCCCATAGTGGATTATGTCATAGGTTTAGGGAAAGGCTGAAGGAGCTTATGAGGACAGCCCAGAGCAACCTTGCAGCTGCCCAACAGAAACAAAAAGTGTAGTACGACCACAGAGCCAGAGCTCGCTCGTGCATGGTGGGTCAGGAAGTCATGGTCCTTATTCCAGACTGGAAAGACAAGCTGCAGGTTGAGTGGGCAGGACCGTACAAAGTAGTTAGGAAGGTAAATGACGTGAACTATATCATAGAGTTACCTGACAGAAGACAGACAGAAAGGATGTACCATGTCAGCATGATGAAGCCATATGCTAATAGGGCTGACATGGTGTTTGCAGTTTGTAGTCTGAGGAGGACGGAGAAGGGAGACCTTCTGGACTTGCTGGAAGAAAGCAAGTGGGAGTTCTCTGTGGAGGCAGTTAAATTGTCTCCCCAGCTGGCCTCAGACAAGATTCAGGAGTAAAGGAGGTTTTAGCAGACTTTGCCCCCCTGTTTAGCACCAAGCCTGGACTAACCCCCTTAGTGACGCATGATGTGGAGACAGGGACATAGATGCCTTCTACGGTGGACAGCATATCGGGTGTCAGAGGCTGTCCAAAAGGACATTAGGAGGGAAGTGGAGGAGATGCTGGATTTAGGGGTAATCCAGAGATCCCACAGCCCCTGGGCCTCACCGTCATCCTTGTGCCCAAGCCAGATGGCTCTACTGATTTCTCTGTGCGGACTACCATGGACTGAATGCAGTCATGAAGTCAGATGCCCACCGATGCCCCAAACAGGCGAACACCTGGACAAGTTGGGAGGGTGATCTACTTACGACTATTGACCTGACAAGGGGTATTGGCCAGGTAGAGTTACGGACAGAGCTAGGAGAGTTTGGCCTTCATGCTCTGATAAACTGCTTGAATTAAAGTAATGCCTTTCGGAATGAAGAATGCCTGGCCACTTTCAAAGGTTGGTGAACCAGGTGTTAAATGGTGCTGAGGAGTATGCCGTGGCATACCTGGATGACACTGCCATCTTTAGTGCCAGTTGGGAGGAACACCTGTCCCACCTTGGGGAAGTGCTGGGCAGGATACAGAGGGCTGGGCTCACTGTCAAAGCTGAGAAGTGCCAGGTGGCTAAGGGGAAGTGGCATACCTTTGGCATGTTGTAGGCTGGGGACAGCTCCGTCCTAACCAAGCAAAAATAGAGGTGATCAAGGCATGGCCCAGACCAGAAATGCAGAAGCAGGTCAGGAGTTTTCTAGGGACAGCAGGGTACTATAGGAAATTTGTACCCAATTACAGTGCCCTGGCTACTCCTCTATCTGACCTGGTAAAGAAAAGGATGCCTAAGAAAATTACCTGGGAACCAGCCTGTGAAAAAGCCTTTACCAGACTGAAGGAGGCACTGTGCAGTGCTCTGTATTGACAAGTCCTGACTATAGCAGACCCTTTATAATTCAGACTGACGCCTCAGATGTGGGTATTGGGGCAGTACTGAGTCAGACAACCAACCAAGGGAAAGATCACCCGGTAGTGTACCTGAGTAAAAAGTTACTTCCCAGGGAGCAGGCATACTCTACTGTGGAGAAAGAGAGTGTCTTGCTACAGTGTGGGCCCTAAAGAAGATAGAGCCATACTTATATGGGCAGCATTTTGTGGTACAAACTGACCACAACCCCCTGGCCTGGTTTGACTGATGCAAATGGGAAAAACTAATGGTAGACTGTTAAGATGGAGTCTTGCCTTACAAAGGTATGACATGACAATCTTACATAGGGCTGGAGCGACCAATCAGAACAGCGATGGCCTTTTGCGTCTTTACGAGGAGTGAACTGATTTGGGAAGCTCATCCCATGCAGGGGATGGAGCCTCCAAATTCAGTCTAGGTGGGAAGGAATTGTGACGCTTGGCCAGCTGGTTATGATTGTTGTATGATTTTTGTAATATAAAAATGTAGTATGTGATTTTTCTCCATAAGGCAGCTGTGCCATGGGTCAGGTTTTAGTGAGAATACAGGATGTATTAACCTGAAACCAGGAAGTAATTGAAGACTAGAGAGACATAATTAAGGGTCTCCTGTTTATCTGACTTAATTGGAGCTGACCAGCTGCCAGGATATACAGTAGGGATTGTAAACTTTTATGATGTCTTAGAGGAAGAAAACATGCGACATCACTATGGTGCTAAAAAGTCGTAAATATCCTTTGATCCTTGGAAGCAGGAAACCATGCAAGATAAAAAAAAAGGCTTGATTAAAGAGAGTCATATTGGGAAATTAGTTTTTGCTGATGTCACCTTATTTGATATACCTCCTGATAGGACATCCTGTTTTGTATAATTTTTGTATTCTAAAAGGAGGAGGAGCTAGATGGCATCATAGAAGGGGTGGAGACACAGAGTAAACTGTATTCTGTATTTCCACTGACACATGTTTTCTTTGTGGGCTGTTAGAAACAAGAACTAACTACAAGCACTGTAAGATAGTAATACATTAGATAGAAAAGTCTAATTGTATTGTGGTAGGAGTTTATGTTTGTACTTTAACCTTGTTCTTTTAAGTGATTGTATGCTTTGTGATATATGGTTCTGTGTTTACATTTTACATATTTTTATCCATTTAAGTAAACCTTGTATTCCAAATACTGCCTGGGTCTTCCACGTTCTTTCTTTTGCATGTGATGTATGGAGGGTTTAGATTGACAAAACTGTTCATAAGCTTAATGGTGTTACCAAACTGAGAAAAGGTAAGAATATACCTAAGGTCTTTTATAGAGTTTTAAGGGTTTATTTTGGATACCTGGTTAGGTGTCCTTAGGCGACAGATATCTAGCATCCCCCGAAGAGCAGATTATCTGAGCCTGTACATTTGGGTACGCTAGCATAAGGTTCACAGTTTGAATCCCCACAGAACTTGAGACCAAAAGTGATTCGGACCCACAAGCAGACATGAGGGTTACCCTGTTCTGTTACCTGTTCACAATACTGCGCTCGGAGGTTGGCACTGTGGGAGCAGAGGGCCTGACCTGCTGAGTGGGTTTGTAACACCTTTCACAGGTGTTTGCTATTTCAGCTCTCATTTCAGATTCCTCACTACAATTTTGTGTAATCCTTAATAGCTGTCCTTATGGTGTATTGTTTTGCGTGTGTTGTGGGTGGTGACTCTTATAGTATAAAACAATATTTCTCTCTGCATCTTTCTGAAATAACTTTGTTTGTAAACCGTTATTTTTCTTGTAAATTGTGAGATCTAAAAAATCAATTTTCTCTTTACTTATCCGTGCTGTAAAAAAATCTAAGGTTCGGATCACATGCATTTATGTAATTAATGAAGTATTCTAAATCATTTTCTGAACCTTCCCGCACTAGAAGCACATTGTCCACAAATCGTATCCATTGTGTTACGTATGCATGCCATTCATTTTTGTTGTCCCCCCATATATATTTGTCCTCACATTCACCAACATAAATGTTTGCTAGTGAAGGGGCCAATGTAGTGCCCATGGCAGTCCCATGGGTTTGTTGAAAGTACTCATTTTCAAACATAAATTAGTTGGAGGTCAATACAAAGTCAGCCAATTGCACAATGAATTCTGTAGAAAGGACTACATCTCTTGGTCTCTCAGATAACTGTTTTCTAATTGCTGTTAATCCTCCATCATGCGGGGTATTATTGTATAAATTCTCTACATCACACATCACTAGAATGGTGTTTTCCTCAATCTCGGCATTCTTCAAGGTGTTTAATACATCTTTCATTTCAGCAACATGAGATTTTATGTTTTTATCTGTTTTACAAGTGGGCAAAAAACAAAATCAACAAATTTAGACATTGGTTCAGTGACTGAGCCTATGCTGTTAACAATAGGTCATCCATGTGTTTTGGGGAGTAGATAAATAATTGGTTTTACTGGATTCTGCATGGTTAAAAAGTTTTTTTTTTTGTGTTCCAGTAATCCAAACTTTTTGTTCTACATTTTCAATAATGGTTGCCGCATTCCCTTGTATAGTATCTGTTGGATCTGTTTTCAGTGTTCTATAGTATTTTATGTTTTCCAACTGTCTTTTCATTTCTGCTATATACATATCTTTTTGCCATAGGACCACGCCCCATCAGCTTGTTTACAGTATCCGTAAGATTTTGATTTCATGAAGGGCATTTCTTTCTTTCTTTCTTTCTTAGATTGTCTCTGCCTTTTAGAGTCCTATACCTCTGTAATACTTTATCAACATCGGAATCCATTAATTTACTGAATATACTTATCGTAGGGTTTAAAGTCGTATTAGGTATAAAACCTGACTTTTGAGGAAAGGAGTTTTCAAACAACATGAAGTCTTGCTATATTATTACAGATGCAGTTTGTCCCACCATTAGAACTTCTCCGGAGGTGAAAGAGTTAACTCCCATGCAGTGCATGGAACTTAGAGTGCGAGCTCGGTTAGAGAAGCTATGTTAGGGTGGTTTCAAACCGAAACCGTCAGATTCTTTACTCCGCCTCACTGAACAGTCGCTCCGGGGATTCCTCCTGCTGCTTGGTTCATTTCCTCGGTTTAAAGCGTCTTTTCTCGGTTAAATTCAACCACGATATTATTTATTTTAACGCAAACCGATCGGTTCAAGCTCTGTCTATGGTATTGTAAGTAATAGATAGGTTTCTGTGTGGAACTTGTAAATGTTTATCGTGTTCGGTTTGAACCGATCGAATTGTATTTAAACTTTGTTTTGAAACCTTTTAAAGGCTTGTTAAGTGCGGTTCCGGTTCTTCTCGGTTCTAAAAAAGCGGATTTCATTACGGTTTTTCCCGACGACCGTGACACGGTTGGGAACCGATAAGGGTGTCTTGTTCTGGCACTGCCATCAAAAGGGCAAGTTTTTGTTAGGTTGGCATTATGTCTGAGAAACCCAAAAGAAAAAACCGGGCTCACAGGGTTTCAACACTGTAGCTGCCTGTGGGGAAGCCTTGCCAAGGCTGACCCACACACCACATGTGTTTATTGTCTGGGGTTTGACCACCTCAATGCAGACTGCCAGATTTAGAAGAATTTCCTGCAGCCACCCTAGATAAGAGAGTTGGTAGGCTCTAGGAACGAGAGGCCAAAAGTCCGCTGACCCGATGGCCAGCCCAGTTCAGTGCCAGCCAACCGGAGGGAGTGCCCTCTGACCAGGGCCAGACTTCCTCGGGCCAACGTAAAGCTGACTCTGAGGAGCCAGTTCCAGCAAAGAGAACTAGAAAGTCAGCAGTTGTGGAGTCCAAAATCCCTTCTCCAACTGCTGCAGAGATAGCCAGGGCAATACAGATTGTCCAGTCACTGTCCCCGGTTCCCTCCGAACCGCCACTATCTGGCAAAAGGTCGGTTCGGTCGGTTCCACCGGTTCAAGAATATGATATAGAAGAGTTTTATGAACCAGAGGAGGGGGAGGATGATTATGATCAGTGTGAATGTGACTTTGAAAGTCTGGATGTGCCCATTGAACCGGACATCTCCCCAGATAGACCTTTAGGTGAATCTCCTAGGCTTGCTGAGTCCCTTCTCATTTTTGTTTTATAAAAGTTGCTGAGACCCTCCAGCTTCCTTTAGAGGAGGCTTTGGATGAGCAAGAGGAGCCTGACTATGTAGAGATGATGGATATCCCAGAGTCCAGGAGATTGTCCATCCCTTTACATAAATCTTTTAGGAAACAAACAATAACAATTTTAAAAGTTCTAATTCTGTGCCTCCTGTAGATAAAAAGATGGACAGGAGGTACAGTTTATCAGGTCCTGATACAGATTTTCTTTCACAGCAATGCAGTCATGTTAGGGTAGTTCAGGCTGCAGCCTGTGATAAGACTAATATTCCCTGGCTTCACATCCTCTGACAAGGACTCAGGAAGATTGATGCCATGGCCAAAAACAATATATGGCATACAGAAATCTAGATGGGATACTGTCATGGCCTTAGCCAAACAGGTCTCCTGCCAGCTTGCAAAGGAGCTGGAGCAGGTGGCTGTTGATGGTATTGAGGCATCTAAGGTGCAATTCCATGCTGCAGTGGATTCTAATGATGTATCCTCTAGAGTCATGGCTACATCTGTGGCTTTTTGTAGATTGGCCTGGCTCAGGTGTACTGCTTTTGTCACAGGATACCCAGTCTAAGGCTATGGATTTTCCGTGGTGGGAAATTCTCTGTTTGGGAGCAGACAGAGAATTATATGAAGAAATGGATGAATAGAGAACCACTTATAGGAGTGCACAAGCCAAGGAACGGCAAGCCACTCCTCAGAGGCAGCCCAGGGGTAGGGGCAGGCCTTTCACAGGCCTTTTACCAGACTCCAGGCCTCCTCTTCAGCCTATGCTCAGAGGGGTTCTTCAGAGGAGAGGCAGACTGGGCACTGAGCGCAGGCCTGCTCCCACCCTCAGCCTAAAGCCCCCTGCAAACAGGCACCCTGATGGGATGCCCAGGGTCGGCTCTCCATTACCTGTAGGGGGCAGGCTGGCTTACTTCGTCCAGGACTGGGAGTCTTTAACATCAGACAGGTGGGTCCTGGAAGTAGTGAGCCAGGGTCTGGTTCTCAGCTTCAAAAATTTCCAAAGATGAGAGCCAGATCTTTTCCACCTGCAAACCCTTTAGAGACTCTTGCTTTGGAAACAGAAGTCTCAACCCTCCTGGCTCTTAGAGCTGTAGAAAGGGTTTCTCCCCTACACCAGGGCAAGGGTCTGTACTCCAGGTACTTCCTTACCCCAAAAAAGACAGGAGAGAGGCGGCCTATCCTGGATCTAAGATATCTGAACAAGCACCTTTTAAAACCAAAATTCAAAATGGTGACTCTGGGAATGATTTTACCCTCCCTAAGGCCAGGGACTGGCTAGCTTCCTGGACCTCAAGGATGCCTACTTCCATGTTCTTATCAGAAGCTCCCATAGAAAGTACCTCAGATTCGAACTGCCCTCAGGCCATTATCAGTTCAGAGCAATGCCCTTCGGCCTTACCTCTGCCCCAAGGGTGTTCACAAAATGTCTGGCAGTAGCAGTTGCTCATCAAAGAAGGCAAAAGATTGCCATTTTTCCCTACCTGGACGACTGGCTCATTGTGGGTCAGTCTCCAGACCAGGTCAAATCACACCTGCTAGTTACCTAGCAAATGCTTACCTCTCTGGGCTTTCTTCTCAGTCTTCCAAAGTCAGTTTTGGAACCTGTCCAGGTACTCACCTTTATAGGCGCAGAACTGGACACAAAGCAGGCCAGAGCCTTCCTTCCCCTGGAAAGGGTAAGGACCTTGGTGGCCCTGGCCTCGTCCTTCACTCTGCAGGTCTCTCGACCAGCAAGGCATTTCCTGCAGCTCCTAGGACATATGGCTGCTTCCAGCTGTAGTGCAAGGAGCAAGATTTCAGATGAGGGACATTCAGTTCCATTTGAGAGCTTTCTGGTCTCAAAGAAGAGATCCTCATCCAAGTTAATCCTAGTGACTGAACCCTGATCCAGGCCCTTCAGTGGTGGTAGGATCAGAGCAATCTGAGACAAGGGGTGCCTTTCATCCCTCTGTCACACTCCTTGACCCTTACTACAGATGCTTCCCTCTTGGGATGGGGAGCTCACATGGGCGACCTCTCCACTCAGGGGTTATGGTCCCCTCAGGAATCTCTGCTCCACATCAGTCTGTTGGAACTCAGAGCTGTGTTTCTAGCACTTCAGGTTTTTTCTGCATCTGTTCAGAACAAGGTGGTACAGGTCAGAACAGACAACACCACTACAATGTGGTACATCAACAAACAAGGGGGCACTCGGTCTTGACTTTGTGCACGGCTGATGAAGTTGTGGTCTCTGGCTTATTCCCTGAACACTTCCCTCATAGCAGTTCACCTCCCAGGCAAGGACAATGTCCTGGCAGATGCTCTCAGCAGGATTTTCCCAGGGCCATCACGAATGGTCACTGGATCCCCTAGTACTGGGGATAGTATTTGCCAGATGGGGCACTCCTCAGATAGATCTTTTTGCAGCCCCAGACAATCATCAACTTCCACTTTTTTGTTGCAGGCCCCCAGTGTTGGGCTCAGTCCCCCTGGATGCCTTCTTTCACTGATTGAGGAAGTTTCTCTATGCCTTCCCTTCCTCTCCTGTTCAAGGTGCTAGTCAAAATCAGGTCTCAGCCCTGCAAGATGATCCTGATTGCTCCAGACTGGGCCAGGCAGCCCTGGTACCCACTCCTTCTGTCCTTAGCAGTCCATCTTCCCCTGTGTCTCCCCAGGAACCACAATCTGTTAACCTGTGCTCAGGGGAGAGTTTGTTATCCGAATCTCAAATCCCTCAACCTCAAGGCCTGGCTCTTGAGCAGTTAGAGTTTGCTGATCTACAACTTTCTCAGAGTGTTCTCGAAATCTTGAAAGCTGCTAGGAAGCCTTCCACCAGGGCTACCTATAACTCCAAGTGGAAAAGGTTTTCCGTATGGTGTTCTGGGAAGCATATTTCCCCGGAATCTGCTGATTTACCCACTGTATTGGATTATATGGTCCATCTTAATTCTTTGGGACTGAGACCAGCTACCCTGAAAGTGCATTTGGCAGCTGTCTCTGCTTTTATTTCAGCAGGGAAGCCCTCTTCTCTTTCTGCTCACCCTGTATTTTCCAAGTTTTTTAAGGGATTGCTTCATACCAATCCTCCATTCAGGGACCCTGCCCCTGCTTGGGATCTTAATGTTTGCATTGCTCAGCTGATGCAACCCCTTTGAGCCTCTGTCTTCAGCAGAGCTTAAGTATTTGACTTGGAAAACTGTATTTCTAGTAGCCATCACTTCTGCCAGGCGCATAAGTGAGTTACAGGCTTTATCAGTGGAGACTGACTTTATTTCCTTTCACATGGATAAGGTAGTCCTCAGGACTAACAGGAAGTTTTTGCCTAAGGTGGTTTCGGATTTCCACCTTAACCAATCTATTTCACTTCCAGTGTTCTTCATTGACCATTCCTCCTCTGGTGAGAGGAGGCTGCACAGCTTAGATGTTAAGAGGGCCTTGTTACTACATAGAGCATACCAAGGGTCACAGGTTTGACTCCTCCAACTATTTCTCACTTATGGTGAGGTTGGAAAGGAGACCTGCCACTAGAGAGATCCATTGCCAGGTGGATCGCCCTTGTATCCACTTGCTATCAAAAACTGGGTAAGGTTCCACCTCAGGCCTGAGGGCTCACTCTACCAGAGGTACTGATCTCTAGCTGCTGCTAGAGACATCCCTATCTTGGAGATATGTCAAGCAGCTACTTGGCAAACAGTACACACTTTCACCAAGCATTACTCCCTGGATATCCAGGCCAGGAGGGATGCTCGGTTTGGCACAGCCGTGCTTCAGAGCCTATTCCCTAAGTAGGTTCTGTCCCTCCTCCATGGAGGTACTGCTGTGTAGTCTGCATCTGTCATAATATAGCAAGACTTCATGTTGTTTGAAGAAAATTACTCACCTTAGTAATGTTGTTTCTTCTAATGGAGTCTTATATGTGAACCTCCCCAACCTGCCCCTCTCAGAACTTCTACTTCGGGTATGGGGTGGGCAGTCCACTGTTGGCACTTATTGATGCCTCCTTTTATGTTTGGGTGTTGTGTTTTATTTAGTTATTTTATCTTATTTTTTGGTCCCCTGACTTGAGCCTTGGTGTTGGGACCAGGAAAATGTGTGAATATTTTAGTAGCCAGTTGGCTAGTGTAGGTTACAGCTTCCACACAGAGCCTTAGTGAGTTTTGCTCGAAAAGATCTGATGGTTTCGGTTTGAAACCACCCTAACAGAGCTTCTCTAACCGAGCTCACGCTCTAAGTTCCATGCACTGCATGGGAGTTAACTCTTTCACCTCCGGAGCAGTTCTAATGGTGGGACAAACTGCATCTGTCATAATATAGCAAGACTCCATTAGAAGAAACAACATTACTAAGGTGAGTAATTTTTTCTTTTCCCCCCCTGTGCATTCCATGTCTACCTCTTCCCCATCCATCATCATGTAGCATTTTGTCACTGAGATTGTCTGTAATGGAGTTGACCAATTTTGTTATTTGGCAAAATGTACTTTTAGGTGGAGCTGTCAGCAAGGCTCGAAATAAGGGGGCACTGGGTGCCAATTCGCGTCCATTGGTGTTGAAATAGCACCTACGTAGACTGGCCAGCGCAATACAGAGGCGTTCCGTGTAGTGCAGTGTCAGCAGGAATCAGACGTCTGTCAATGCTGCATGGGGGCAGAGCGGTAGTTTTGAAAGGCTGGACATGCACAGCCCACTGCGCCAGTGTGTGCTTCATGAGAGGGAGGGATCCAGCTGCAGTGGGAGGAATCGTGGACATGGGGCAATGTGAAGCGGGGGAAGAGGAGAAGTGAGGGAGGGATCCAGCTGCAGTGGGAGGAATCATGGACATGGGGCAATGTGAAGCGGGGGAAGAGGAGGAGAAGTGAGGGAGGGATCCAGCTACAGTGGGAGGGATCATGGACTCAGGGAAATGTGAGCAGAGAGCGGGGAAGAGGAGAAGCGAGGGAGGGATCATGGACTAGGGGAAATGTGAGCAGAGGGCGAGGGAAGAGGAGCTGCTGGGTGCGAGTCATTCTGTGGGGTGGGGGTGGTCGGAGGAGAAGCCAGGGCTCTGTACTATTGGCCCATTTAATTTAATATTCAGGATGGGGCAGGGAGCATGAGGGATGGATCACATGACCCGCGGACTGTACTGGTGAATCAGGAGTCTGTTCTGTGGCTGAAGACAGTGTGTACAATCCGATTGGAAAATAGTAGTGTCACACACTGTCTTCCAGCCAGTTAGAGCCTTCTGAGGGTGGGAGTTGTGGAGGTAATCTCAGGAGACAATGGACTTGTGGTGCACTTGCAGCTCAGCAGTTGAGAGAGGAGGATCTGTGCTTAATTGCGTCTGAAAAAAAATGCTCACTTTCCCGAATAAGGGAAACATTTTTTATTTGTGTGTGTGTGTGTGTGTGTGAAAAAACTAGAGGGAAGAAAATTTTATTTGGTAGGGGACACTCGATGGACTGAGACCTTGCTGGAAAATTCCTAGGCATATGTCAGCCTTTTCTGTGGCTAAGAGGTCTGTTATTTTAACTAAGAGCAGTCTAACTTTTGATTTAAATGATTTTTCTGCCTCCTGTACTAGACCATCACACTTTGGCAAGACAGAAATAGCTGTTTGCTTTTAGAGCATAAGTTGCTCAATTATTTTATACTAAATCTGACTTTCCTCTGCCTTGAAACTGTTGGCAGAGTGATTTATTTCTTTAATCAACCAAGCCAAGTTCAACTTATGTATGTATGTGTGTGTGTGTCTATATATATATATGTGTATATATATATATATATATATATATATATATAGCAAGCAGTGAATCACGTTTTTTGGGGGGAGCCTTCACATACTCTGCCTGTGTTTGGCAGAAACTAGTCAGTATTCTTTGATTTTAATAGTGTAAAGGGGCAAATAACCCAGCACAGAATTTATTTGAGATTGCTTGAGACTTAATTTGCTTATACTGTGCCTGTTTGGCAGACACATTACAAGCTCTTTATTTTGGTTAGTGTAAATGTGCAAATAACTGTACCAAGGAAAGCACAATAAATATAATTTATTTTTGAGACTTCAGCCATTGGGCAGATACAACAAGTTTATTGATTTATATAAGAATCAAATCCAATCCAGAGTGCAAAGAAGGGGCTAATACCGAGAGGGACATTTGATTTATTAAATACAATTTTATTTAACTTGTTGAGGCTTTTTACATACAAATCTCTGCCGTTTGGCAGAACTGCAGTTTATAGTTGCTCATTACTAACTGACTGCATACTTTAGTGCAAAGGACCTGATTGTAACCAGCAATTATTTTATTAATAAAACATAAATGAGTAAGTAAGACTTTTCTTTTTCTCTGCCCTGTTTGGCAGAACTGCAGTTTATAGTTGCTACTGCTCACTCAACTTATACTAAGTGCAAAGGACCAAAGTGACTACCTACCACCAGAATTATTTTATTAATGAAAAATAAATAAGTGAGACTTTTCACATACATTTAATTTTACTCTGCCCTGTTTGGCAGAGCTGCAGTTAACTGACCACTCAGTGTACTAAGTGCAAAGTACCAGATAATTGGCTGTTCCACTAAACTATTTATTTTATTAATAATAAGTGAGACTTTTCACATACATTTAATTTTACTCTGCCTTATTTGGCATAAATGCAGTTCATATGCTATACTAACTGCTCAGTGTACTAAGTGCAAAGGACCAATAAATAAAATAAATAAACAGAGACAAGAAAAAGTAAGCATACAAAACAACAGTGAGGGACCACAAATAAGACATGATGGGAGTGGTGCAGTGCAGTGGCTGTGGAGCGGCAGTCTTCTGGGAGACGTTCTGAAGGATGCAGTGTTGTCCCATCTGGGCTGAGGGAAGAGGCTGCTCATCTCCAGGCTGAGTTGGCCAGGATTTGGGGGACCTCCTCTCCCACCCAGGGACCACCAGGGCCACCACCGCTGCCTCAGAGGCTCAGAGATTGCCAAGAAAGAGGAGCGGTTGGACCACAGTGGGCTCAGGGAGGGTGAGGGTGGTGGAACAGAGGTGCATCCCTCCAGTTGTACCTCTCCACAATTCGTACACCATTCTAGCAGAGTGTGGTTCCTCTATGGAGGAACCCACAGTGGAGACCAAGGAGGATGCTGGGAACCTCCACAAAGGAGACTCGCAGGAGGGTGGCATGGGACCCTATAGGGGAAGGAAATAACTCCTGATGGGGGACTCCATTATTAGGAGGGTGGAACTGGGGGGGAGGTAAGGTGCCGGCCTGGCGCCATGGCTTGGAGGGACAGGGAGCGAATCCTCAGGCTCGCAGGAGCAACTGCACGGGGGAAGGAGCTGGATGTCATTGCCCACCTAGGGATAAATGGTCTGGCTGGGAAAGGGATCATTACAGTGCAGGAGGAGTTTGTGGAGTTGGGGAGGGGCCTCAGACAAGTAGCACACAGAGTAACCTTCTCAGAGATGCTGCCTGTCTGTGGTATGGGTGAGGCTAGGATGCTCTGCACTATGGGATTCAATCATTGGTTGAAAAATGGGTGCAGAGCTCAGGGTTTTGGCTTCATTGGGGACTGGGGGTCCACCTGGAGTGATGCAGGCCTGTACTGGTGAGATAGTCTGCATCTGTCCAGAAGGAGAACCAGGATCCTAGGTGATAGGTTTAAGTCCTTCATTGGTAAGCATTTAAACTAGCCAAGGGGGGAGGCACTGAAAAGGAGCAGGGAATTCATAGCACCCCCCCCCCAAAAAAAAAATCAGGGTAGTTAGTGAGGTAAACACCAAGATAGAGAAGTTGATAGGGAGAAGGGCAGGAGTAAATGGAGACAAAGGGAAAGGCAGTAAGGAGAGGGATGGGGCAAAAAGGGGTAAGGCCATCAAAAAATGGAGGGTAATGAGTGCCAGTGCCTGCAGTCTAGGTAACAAGCTCCCTGAACTGGTGGCCTTGATGGAAGAGGGACATTTGAATATCTTGGCAGTCACAGAAACATGGTACGCAGAGAACCATGATGGGGATGTCAACATATCAGGGTACAAAATCTAAAGGAGGGACAGGAAGGGTAGAAGAGGAGGAGGACTAGCTCTCTATGTAAGGGAAGGGATCAAAGCAATGGAACTAAACAGGGAGGAGAGGAGGCACTGTGGGTCACCCTGGAGACCAGAAATGGCACCACAATCCACACGGGGGAGAAAATGGACAAGGAAATGATAGAAGGCATCCTTAGGATGGTAGAAAAAGGGGAGATATTGTTGATGGGGGACCTGAATATGCCAGATGTTAACTGGAGCACCTTTGCTGCAGCCACATCCAAGAGCAGGGTCATTCTTGATACCCTACTGGGGGTATGCCTCAGACAGCTAGTGCCGGAACCCACTCAGGAGGGAGCAATCTTAGACTTGGTACTCTCAAATGGGGATGGAGAGAGAATCTCAGATCTAGAAGTGGGTAGCCATCTGGGAACAAGTGACCACCAAACAGTGTGGTTCACGATAAACACAGCCACAGAGTCAAGCCATACAAAAGTGAGGGTATTGGACTTTAGGAGGGCTAACTTTGTCAGAATAGGAGAGTGCCTCAGAAAAGCACTAGCAAACAGGCAAGAAGCGGGGGGGTGGAGGAACTATGGGGAAACATCAAAATTGCCATCAAAGAGGCAACAAGCCTTTGTGTGAAGCAAATAAACAAATCAAAATGAAAAAAAAACGCTATGGTTCTCAAAAGAGGTGGCTGGGAAGGTTTGGAAGAAAAATATAGCATTCAGGAAGTATAAGGAAACACAGAAGGAGCAGGACAGATAACTGTACCAGTTAAAGCAGAAGGAAGTGGGGATGGTAGTCTGAATAGCAAAGGCCCAAACCAAGGAAAAGATAGCCAACTCGGTTAAGAAGGGGGATAAAACCTTTTATAGGTAAAGCCGGCCCAGTGGCGCTGAGGGTTGAGGCGCTGGATGCCACACCTCGCACCACGCGGGCGAGCCCAGGTCATTAGGGGTCAGCAGGGGAAGGAGTTCTCGCTCTTCCCGGGGAGGGCTCAGGGGAAGCGATCGCTCTTAGAGCAACCTCTGGCAAGGGTCGGAGGTGCATGACGTAGCGACGCCACATATGTAAGGGGGGTGGAGCTGCAGCACAGTGATGCCTTGACGGCTGTGCTCTGCATGGGGACAGTAACCTATAAGAGGAAAATAAACCTCTGGAGCCGGTGAGATGATGGAGGCCTCAGGAGTGCACCCACATCCCATCGCCGGTCCAGTGCACCCAGGACTCTCCATGGGCTACCCGACGACTGGTGGGTACCTCTAATTACAGAAAGTGCCACCAAGGGAGGGCAGACCCTCTCCCAGAGGGTGATCCGGGGGGCTGGACCTAACCAGTCATTCGGGGGAGAGCCTGGGAGATGCGAGGATTCAGGCTGGGAGTGACAGGCACAGCTGAGCAGGCACTCCTGAAGGATGCCCGTCCCAGGGAGAAAAAGAGTTGGAAAGAAACAAAACAAAAACCTTTATAGGTACATTAGGAGCAAAGAAAGACCAAGGAGGGATAATGAGGCTTAATAAAGGGAGGGTGGGTGGGCAGAGAGGGACAGTGAAAAAGCAGGGATACTGAACGAATACTTCTGCTCAGTATTCACAGAAGAAGAGGAGGGGAGGTACCTACTCTAATCAATAGAAGCACTCTGGATAGGGGGGTCTATACCAGTCCTTTCCCAGAAGAAAGGGTTCTGAAAGAACTCCTAAAACTGAAGGTGGACAAAGCAATATGCCCTGATGAGAGTCACCCCAGAATTCTAAAAGAACTAAGGGGAGAACTAGTGATACCACTGACTAACCTTTTTTAACAAATCATGGAGGATGGTGTAGTACCTAAGGACTGGAGGTTCTATGTTCATAGGGTGATCACGAAAAGGCGAGATCGCCATTATAGCAAGTACATTGTCGAAAGTTGTACACCCCGGCGACAAAGAAAATGGCTAAGGGACACGAAATTTACTTTATAGCCCCCACACACCCTCACCCCTACTATTAGATTCTCAACCCAGGTGGGTGCAAGTCGGGGGGAGGTGTATCAGTGTAAAAAAAAAATTACCAACTCGGGCTGGGCGCAACAAAACATACCTGTGCCCGGACCTGAACCCTGCATCCCAGCCACCCCAGGCCAGCACCCACCCACCATGCCATGGAGCCAGCTCGGTGGCTGACCGCGACACCACCCCTCACAAACCCTTCCACCCCTCACTTGGCATGCTCCCCTCCATGCATGTGTATGTACAGCGACATCCCGTCGCCATTCTCGAACCCTCCCTATCCGGTTGCCCTCCCTACTCCCTCGCCATCTGGGTATGCACCGCAAGTGGGTCGTCATTTTGGTAGGCACCCACTTGCGTCTAGCCCAGATCACAGGATACTGGACTGGAGGAGGGTGGATGTGATTTCTCTTCACAAAAGTGGGAGCAAAGCAGAGGCAGGAAACTACAGACCTGTTAGCTTGACCTCAGTGGTAGGGAAAATGATAGAATCACTTCTGAAAGAAAGAATTGTTGAGTACCTAGAGGCCAGTGGGGCACAGGACCAAAGGCAGTATGGATTCACAGCAGGAAGGTCATGTCAGACGAATCTAATAGATTTCTTTGACTGGGTGACCAAAGTAGTAGACCAGGGAGGGGCTGTGGACATGGCCTACCTAGACGTTAGCAAGGCATTTAACACAGTCCCACACAAAAGATTAATAAACAAATTAGCCAGCCTGGGAGTGGGTCCCAGGGTGGTAGCCTGGGTTAAAAATTGGCTGGACAACAGGACACAGAGGGTGACAGTAAATGGAGTCCACTCAGAAGAAAGGGGGTTACTAATGGGGTACCGCAGGGTTCAGTACTGGGTCCAGTCCTTTTTAATGTCTTTATAAGTGACATTGTAGAGGGACTGGAAGGAAAAGTATGCCTCTTTCTAGACAACACAAATATCTGCAACAGGGTTGCTACACGGGGGGGGGTGGAAAGGATGAGAAGGGACTTGGCAAGGTTGGAGGAATGGTCAAAAGTATGGCAGCTTAGATTCAATGCAAAGAAGTGCAATGTGATGCACCTGGGAAACAAAAACCCAGGGGAGGAGTATGCAGTGGGGTGGGGGTATTAACAAAAATGGAAAGGGGCCTGGGGGTAGTCATATCAGGTGACCTAAGGGTAAGCAAGCAATGTGAGAAGGCAGTAAGGATGGCCGTGGGGATACTGGGATGTATAGGGAGAGGCATCGCCAATAGAAAACAGGAAGTTGTTATCCCTTTGTACAGACAGTTGGTGAGACCCTATCTGGAGTACTGCGTGCAGTTCTGGCGACCCCATCTCCGCAAGGACATAGACAGGATGCAGGCAGTCCAGAGGAGGGCAACTAAAATGGTACAGGGTCTGCAACAGAAGCTACACGAAGAGAGACTAAGGATTAATATGTATACCCTTGAGGAAAGGAGGGAGAGGGGGGGACATGATAGGAACTTTCACGTACCTCAAGGAAATCAGCAAAGTCCAAGAGGGTAGCATCTTTCAGAAAAAGAGATGTGCAAGAACAAGGGGACAAAATTTGAAGGTGGGGGGACGGCTCAGGGGCAATGTGAGGAAGTATTTTTTCACGGAGAGGGTGGTGGACACATGGAATGGCCTTCCTGAAGTGGTCATGGGGTCAAAAACAGTGTGGGAATTCAAGAATGCATAGGACAGACATAAGGTAATTCTGGTGGGGGGTAGGAAGAAGTAGGCTGTTGGTTAACTAGGATCTGCAGCTTATCTAATAGGTAGGGAAATGGGCAGACTAAGTGGGCCAAGCGGTCCTTATCTGCTGTCAAAGTCTAGGTTTCTATGTTAGAGAGAGGGAGAGGGAGAGGAGAGAGAGAGAGAGAGAGAGAGAGAGAGACAGAGACAGAGACATAGAGAGAGAACCACCAAGCACAAAATTGAGACTTTACATGCAAGAAAGCAGCAGCAAAGGCAAACAAGATGCTGGGATGCATATCTAGGGGGATCAGTAGTAGGAGAGAGGAGGTTATACTGCCCTTGTACAGGTCATTGGTAAGGCCGCATCTAGACTATGGAGTTCAGTACTGGTGCCCACACCTCCAAAAGGACATTAACCTGCTGGAAAGGTCCAGAGGAAGGGTACAAAGATGATAACAGGTCAGCATGGTAAGGCATATGACGAGACATTGAGGACACTGAACATGTACTCCCTGGAAGACAGGAGAGAGAGAGAGGGTACATGATTGGGACCTTCAGGTACTTGAAAGGAATAAATAAGGTTGATAAGGAGAGTCTCTAAGCTGAGTGGCAACCATAACACGAGGGGGCACAGTCTTAAGCTGGAGGGTGGGAGGTTTAGGAGGGAGGTCGGGAAGCACTTCTTCACAGAGAGGGTGTTGGACACTTGGAATGTACTGCTGGAAGAGGTAATCTTGTTGAAGACAGTGGGCAGCTTTAAGACAGGCTGGGATAAGCATGGGGGAAAGTAAGGATCATGGGTAGGGAGGATGAGAGGAGTGGGGAGGGAGGGCAGGGACATTAGCTCAAGCTGTGGACCCTGCAATATGAGCAGACTTGATAGACCAAATGGCCTTCTTCTGCTGGCTTCTTTGTATGTCTGTATGTTTGTATTCTGTGCCCTGACAGTTTGCAAGAACTACAACAGTTCTTCTGATTATCACTGCTCAGTGCAAGGGCCATTTTACTTGTATCCAACAAGAACAATATTTTTAATACAAAAAAATGATAAAAGCTTTGAGTCACTTCACATCATTTTTCTCTGCCCTATTGGCAAAACTTATATGCAATTTCTTCATAAGCATCCTTCCCTACTCATTTAAGTGCAAAGAGCCAAATAATACTGTGTAACTGCACCAAGCACAATTTTATTTAGGGATAAAGCTTTTGAGACTAATCTTGTGCCTATGTTTGGCAGAGAAATTCTTAATATAAAAGCCATCACTAGACTGCTCAGTACAAGCTCAGCTGACACTGAGCCAGACTGTTCTTCCATTTTTCCCCCTGAGCCTGTAGTGTTTACCTGAGTCTTAAGTTCTGACAAAATCATCCTCTCTGTTCTAAATAACAACAGACAAGTCTCAGTTATATGTTCATTCTTTTATTGCAAGTTCACGCAGTACAAACTCCAGAGACTGCCAAGGACTGTACAACAGTTGGGTTGAAACACTACCTTGCAATTCTTGTTCCTTTCTTGCTAGATACTGAATATGTCATTGCTAAAGTTTGGATTTAGTAGAAAACGTACACACACTGCGACTGTAAATCCCACCCCAGGGGAAAATAGTGCACCCACATCTTCTGCCCAGCAGCCTGCTACAACAAGCTCACCTAAGCCAAAGAAAAAAGAGTCACATTCTTGCCACGTTTACACTGTAAAATCGTGGCAGTGCCAGCTGTCAAACCCAGATTTGTCTTAGTTACAGTTTGACTCAGTAGATGGTATTGTGACCAAAATTTGATGCAAGTTTTGCAAAGCCAAACCAGACATCTTTCATAGGTGGGCCACTAAAGTATAGAAAATGGCTAATGTGGATTCTTACATCTCAGGCACAAGCAATGTAAAAAAACAAATTGTGAAAGACACGCGTTGTCCAAAGGTCACAAACAGGCAAAAGAAAGCGTTGTGGAATAGAGAAATGCATTTTAAAAATGAACAGAAAATCTCTTCATAAAATGGAAAAACTGTTCGACATTGCGTACGTCCTGGCTAAAGAAGAGGACCCTTTTCATAAATTTGGGAAGCGTGCAGCACTTGACAAAAGACATGGAGTTTAGTTGGGAGAGGCATATGCCAATGATCAGCTTGTTCAACATTTATTTCTTTTATTGCGGGCCATTTAAGGCAGCCCATTGTCAATCATTTACAGGGAGACACTACAACTTACAAATACCATTCTAACCCCAGGAATCACTCATTATGATTAAACTGATGCAGTCAGCCTCCTATGTTGAACTGCGTAAGGAGATGGAATTATATGCAAATGATGGAACTCTCAACTGGCTCATGCCAATTTCAAACTGCTGCCCTAGCAACTGCTGCACTTTGAGTGTTTCAGATTCTTTACTCCACCTGCCTAGTAAGGACGTCCTCGAGAGCTCTCCTTGAACGGTCTTCAGAATAAATTATCTATGTAGATAAGTACTCATTTTAAGTTTAATTTTAAATTGCTGCCTTAGAAGTTTAGTTTTTTGATGATTGTAGTAGTTTTTTGTGTTATTTGCGGTTCCCTCATGGTTCCTTGGAACTGAGGGTTCCGCGTCTTTTGGCGAGGTTTACCTCAGCTTTATTACCTAAAGTTTGTATTTGCGGTCGGTTCCTTTGACCGCTTTATTTTTATTTAAATTTAAAGTAATTTTCGGTTCCGTTTCTTTAGGGAACCGAGTAGCGCTCGGTTCCAGGAACCGTTAGTGGTTGTTTAAATTTAAAACCTCCAGTTCTGAGGTATTATTAAAAGTTTTGCGATTGCTTTTTACTGTCTTACTCAATGTCAGAGGTCCATTTAGACAAGCCTAAAAAACGCACAGGACCCACTGGTTTTAAATATTGTGAGTCTTGTGGCAGATTATAGCAAAATCAGACAGACATTCCCTTTGTATTTCCTGTTGGGGTACCAGCCATATTTTTACTAATTGTGAGATATGCAAGACTTTTTGTCCTAAAACATTAAGAAAAAGGGCAAAAAAGTTAGAGGAGATGGCTTCTGCTACTGATAGTACATCTACCTCTATTCCTAAAAAGGATAGAGGCAAAGCTAAGGACACTGACAAGAATTCAGAGACATCTGAGCAAGGTAAGTCAAAAAGGGCTGTGGAGACAGTTGCTGAGTCTGTCCCACTAAAGAAAAAATGCAAAGAAAAGCATGTCACTGCGCCTCCGGCCAAGAAGGCTAAGGAGCACCCAGCAGACAAACATAATATGCCCTTGGCTAAGGACATTGCTAAGGCCTTAAAGGTCTTACAAGCCCTGCAGGTTGCAGTCCCGGTTCCTATACTGGCTGCACCGGTTCCTGCTTCAGTTCCTGCCCCTCAGGAACCTCAAGTTATTTATTTTGAGGAGGATGAGGAGGACTTTGAAGGGGAACCGATAGATCCTGAGGTTTCCTTAGAGCAGGAGTTTGGATCTCCTCCTAGGGGTCCAGAAGAGTACTCCTCTCACTATGCATTTGTAAAAAACATGGTAGAGACCCTTAATCTTCCTCTTCAGGAAACTGAAGAGGATGTGAAGGAAGCAGAGTTCCTCGATATGATGGGTCTAACTCCTACAAAACACCTTCTACTTCCAATGCATAAGTCCCTAAAAAAGGCAGCATTGCAGATATTCCAAACCCCAACTTCTATCCCTGGGGTAGATAAAAAAGTTGACAAAAAGTATCAACTAGACAGATCCACAGCTGATTTTTTGTTTAATCACCCTGACCCTGAAGGTGTGGTTCAGGCTGCTGCCTGTGATAAAGCCAGGATAACCCTGGCCTCCTATCCTCCAGATAAAGAGTCACGAAAAATGTATGCCATGGAAAAGAAGGGCTGCATGGCTGCCTCTTTAATAGTCAGGCAAGCCAACTACATGGCATATGGAGTGCAATATCAGAAGGCACTCTGGAATACAGTCTTAGCACTGGCTGACAAGGTACCAGGTGAAATGGCAGTGGACCTGCAAGACACAGCAAGGGCTGCACTTGATGCCACTAAATACCAGTTCCATATGGCAGTGGATGTCAATGACACTGCAGCCAGGCTAATGGCATTAGCTGCCTCCCTTGGGAGATTTGCATGGCTCAAAGCCACCAGCCTCACTGTAGATACCCAGGCCAAAGCAATGGATTTCCCTATTAAAAATAATTCATTGTTTGGTGATAAAACTGAGGCCTATATGAAAAAGGTAGAGGAATACAAATCTACTTATCGAAGTAACTCTAAGGACAGACCTTCTGCCCCTTATAGACCCCAGACTAGGGGAGGCAGGGGTAGGGGATTTTATCCCAGACCTTTTTCCAGGTACAAGCCTCTCAGCTGCAACAGCAGCCTAGAGACTATTTCAGAGGAAGGGGCAGGAGAGCTATGAGAAGAGCTTCTCCCTCTCCTCAGGTTCAGGCACAGCCCACACAGAACCCCTGATAGGCTGCTACAGGTCGCATCCCCTATTGTAGAACCACCAGTGGGTGGCAGACTGGCTTACTACCTCCAGGCTTGGCATACCATCAACACAGACAAGTGGACCCTGAAGGTAGTGAGCCATGGTCTGGCACTCAGCTTCAGATCATTTTCCAAACTGAGAACAAGAACTTTTGCACCAGTCACATCTGCAGACAGAATCTTACTGGAAGCAGAGGTAAAACGTCTGGCAATCAAAGCAGTGGAGCCAGTGTCCCTAAACCAAAGGGGCAAAGGCTTTTACTCCGGATACTTCCTCACAAGGAAGAGAAATGGGGATTGGCGACCTATTCTGGATCTAAGAATATTAAATAGACACATTTTGAAGTCACAATTCAAAATGGTCTCTCTTGCAATAATCATTCCCACATTACAAAAGAGAGACTGGCTAGCCTCCCCAGACCTAAGGGATGCTTACTTTCACATCCCTGTCAGACCATCTCACAGAAAGTATTTGAGATTCAGGCTGGCCTCAGGCCTCTATCAGTTTGCAGCACCTCCATTTGGCCTAACTTCTGCACCAAGGGTCTTCACAAAGTGCCTGGCCGTAGTGGTAGAGTTTTTTTGAGAAAACAAGGGGTAACAGTCTTTCCCTACCTGGACAACTGGTTAGTAGTGGGTCAATCTCTGCAGCATGCAGAGCACTCCCTAGCACTAGCAAAATGTACTCTAGAACCCCTGGGTTTTCTAATAAATGAGCAGAAGTCTCAGCAAATACCAGTCCAAGTACTGGAGTTCATTGGAGCAGAACTGGATCCCAGCCTAGGCAGAGCCTTTCTAACACAGGACAGGGTAAACAACATTCTGCAGATTGCAAACTCATTTGTGCCATGAAAACCCAAACCAGTCAGAGAATTCCTCAGGCTGCTGGGTCACATGGCAGCTGCCACCACAGTGGTGCTAGGTCCCAGATTTCAAATGAGACATCCAGTTTCACCTAAGACAGTACTGGTCACAAAGGACAGACTCACTGTCCAAACTGGTTCCAGTCACCCACAGCCTTTTACAGGCACTGCAGTGGTGGCTGGACAAGCACAACCTTCGGGTAGGTGTACCTTTCTTAAAGGAACAGCCTTCCTTAATTCTCACAACAGATGCCTCACTTTTTTAGGTTGGGGAGCACACATGTTGGACCACACAGCAAGTGGCACATGATCTCCCCAAGAGTCCCTGTTGTATATAAATCTGCTGGAGCTCAGGCCAGTTTACTTAGCTCTACAGGCATTCACCCCGCATCTTCAAAACAAGGTGGTGCAGGTCAGAACAGACAACACTACAACTATGTACTACATCAACAAACAGGGAGGAACCAGGTCAGCCCCACTGTGCACAGAAGCAATGAGGCTGTGGTCCTTGGCATACTCCATGAAAGTATCCTTATCAGCCATACACCTTCCAGGGAAGGATGACGTACTGACAGATTCCCTCAGCAGGATAAGTCAGGACCACCACGAGTGCTGCCTGGATCCCCAGATACTCAGTATAATCTTCAGGAGTTGGGGCACTCCAGAGGTGGATCTTCTTGCCTCTGTAGAAAATCACCATTTAGCAATGTACAGTTGCAGGCCCCCTCTCAGGGGCACACTTCCCCTAGATGCGATGGCCCTGGACTGGACAGGAAAGTTTCTGTACTCCTTCCCTCCTTTTCCAGTGATATTCAGGACCATGCTGAAATTGAGGTCCCAACCAGCAACAATGATATTGGTGGCACTAGATTGGACGAGACAGCACTGGTACTCACTTCTGCTGACTCTGTCAATAGTTTCCCCAATTCACTTACCCAGGAGGCACAACCTGCTGACCTCTTCTCAGGGCAGGATCATGTACCCAACCTCAAATCACTGAGACTCAAGGCCTGGCTATTGAGGACTTAGAATTTGCTAACCTTAAACTATCAGAACAGGTGCTGACAGTGCTTAGGGGTTCCAGGAAACCTTCCACTAAGAAAACACATTCTTCTAAGTGGAATAGGTTCTCCATATGGTGTGCAGGTAAGGGTACTGACCCCTCCAGGGCTGACTTGGCTATTCTCCTGGATTACCTGACACACCTACATTCCTTAGGCCTGAACCCTTTGACCCTCAAGGTCCACTTGGCTTCAGTCGCAGCTTACCTTTCAGCTGGTAAAGAGAGCTCCATGGCCTCTCATCCAGTTTTCAGGAAATACTTTAAAGGCCTAAACCTTCTGCACCCTTCCCTGAGGGAACCGGCCCCGGCCTGGAATCTGAATCTCTGCATTGCCAAACTCATGGATGCACCATTCGAGCCCATGGCAACTGCAGATTTGAAGTATATCACTTGGAAAACTGTTTCTGGTTGCTATTACTTCAGCAAGAAGGATCAGCAAATTACAAGCCTTGTGCACAGATGTGGATTGCATCACTTTTCACAGGGATAAAGTGGTCCTCAGGACCAATAGGAAATTCCTTCCCAAAGTGGTATCTGATTTCCACTTAAATCAGTCCATCACTCTACCTGTTTTTTTAACAGAGCACTTCAGTTCTCCAGAAAGGAGGCTTCACTCCCTTGATGTCAAAAGGGCACTTAGCCACTATATTGACAGAACCAAGTCTTACAGATCAAGTCAAACACAGCTCTTTCTTACCTATGGTGAAGTACTGTAGGTAAGGGCAGAGCTGCCACAAAATGTACAGTTGCTCACTGGATAATAGCATGTATACAGTTTTGTTATAGTAAAGTGGGTAAACAGGCACTCCTGGGCCTGAGGGTACACTCCACCAGGGGCACAGCTGCTTCAGTGGCAGCTTCAAGAGAAATTCCACTACTGGAAATCTGCAAAGCAGCTACATGGAAAACGGTACACACCTTTACAAAACATTACAGCCTGGATTTACAATCCAGAAGTGATGCCAGGTTTGGTACAGCAGTGCTGCAGAATCTATTTTTAAAATAGGTTCTCTGCCCAACCTCCAAAGGTACTGCTTGGTAGTCTGTATCAGTTTAATCTTAATGAGTGATTCCTGGGGTTAGAAGAAAAATTTACTCACCGTAGTAATCTTGTTTCTTCAAAGGGATCACTCATTATGATTAAAGCACCCACCCTGCCTCCCCTACTAGAACCTATAAAGGTTGTTCTGCATCCCTGCATTAGGGAGTTTATTCTGTATGGGTTAAGTCAGAGACTCGCTTTTGTTTAACCAGCTGGTTTCCTTGTGGTCTCCATTTTTTTTTTTTTTTTTTTAGCTTTGTTTATTAAGGATGTTTTTGACCTGAGAGGACAAAAATTATTTTATAAAGATTTTAGTTTTTAACTAGTGGGTTTTATACCCAGTTAGGCTACGTAAGAATCTGAAGCACTCAGAGTGCAGCAGTTGCTAGGGCAGCAGTTTGAAATTGGCATGAGCCAGTTGAGAGTTCCATCATTTGCATATAATTCCATCTCTCTACGCAGTTCAACATAGGAGGCTGACTGCATCACTTTAACCATAATGAGTGATCCCTTTGAAGAAACAAGATTACTATAGTGAGTCAATTTTTCTTCTGTATTTATGGATGGCACAACAGACAGAACAGTCCTGGAAAAATAAATAGTTCACGTAAAAATTCTCGAAGATGGTCTGCCAAAAATGAAATTCCTGGCATTAATGGATGTAGAGTGTGTGGATGGAAATGGGCTAAAGTCAGCTCTGATACTGGCATACAAACAGGTTTTGGGTCACAATAACATTGATTTAAAAGAACTGTGCTGTATTGGTGCAGGAGCTGATGGTGCCTCTGTGAAATTTGGTAGAAACAAATGAATGATGGCAATACTAAAAGAGGATTGCTCTTGGCTTATCACAGTTCACTGTGTCATGCACAGCTTGGAACTGGCAGCAAAAGATATGTTCAAAACTACATATTTTGCTCAACATATTGACAATATCCTGATTTCTATATTTTACTTTTATGAGAGCGGTACCGTGAGCTAAAAAGAATTGCAGAAGTACAGCAGTTCACATTCATCAAGTTTAAAAATGCTCATGGAACAAGATGGGTGATGCAAAAAAAAAAAAGATTCCCTGCTTGCTGTACTGCAAAACTACTCCGCTCTTTTGTGTCACTGGGCCAAACTTGTCTGTGATACTATGCGGGACAGCCCACAAGCTGATAAAGCTAAGATAAAGGGTTAGAGAAAAAGTCTGTAATGTGAAATTCTTGCTGTTTTCACATTTTTATTTCGACATTCTGACTGGCCTGTCATCAGTTTCTTATGCTTTTCAAGATGCTCATCTTTCTCGTCCAATGGTCACGGACACTGTCACAGCTGTATTAGTTGAATTAGAACATCTTGTAGAAAGAGTTGGTTCCAGACCTGCGCTGTTCAAAAGAGAGGCAGTCATGGATCTCGAAGCTGATACAGCTTCTTTCAAAGGTTACGAGCTAAAAGGTTTATGGGATGCCAATGAAGCACTGACAAACGAACGTGAACAAATTGTTAACAGCATTATAGAGTGTCTAAACCAGTGCTTCTCAGATTTCAAAGAAGACGCCCTCTTTGTAAAAACATGTTACTGACACAGCTAATTGGCCTGACAATGGACAAGATCTTGTAGAATTTGGAAATGAAGAAGGGCATTTTCTGCTAAACCATTTTTCACCTGTCCTGTTACAGAATGGCTGTGATCTAGACAGTGCAATAACAAAGTGGATGGTGTTAAAGCAAAACATCAATAAGTATCACTGGCAGCTCTCCTTTCGTGAAGTGTGGCAAGCAGACTTTCAAAGAAAAGCTCATTACTTCAGAAACATTCTGCATCTTATTGCTATACTTCTTGTTTATCCCATATCAAATGCAACTCTAGAAAGAGCTTTTTCAGCGATGAAAATAATTTTCTCTGATTGGAGAGCTAGCCTGAAAACTAGCACCCTAGAGGACTTACGTCTGATCTCAGTGGAGGGTCCGGAATGTGAAGATTTTTGTAGCACACCAGCAGTGAAAGACTGGCTCTTAAAAACAAAACACAGGCTGGGAGCTAAACCCCAACAGGGATCACAAATTATACATCTACCAGTGTTGGAGGAAATTCAGATTACATCTGAAAGTGATACTGAGGATCCAGAACCTGTCCTGAGTCCCCAGGGTGCAAACCAAGATTCAGAAGTTGAAGAGTAAAACATTGAGACTATGACTGCCAAACATCATGGTGCTAGCTTGCTTCTGATACTGAGGAACTCAACTGTTTTTTAGTGCTGCCTGGCTGTTACTTATTTTTTTATTTCAGTAAATTCAGTTTACACAGTCTGCACACCGATTTTTTATTTCTGTAGTTGCAACTAGAGTCCTTCTGACTAAATAAAATAATTCTGAATCCATAAATATTCTGTAGTAAAATCTCCTGTATGCTAGCATGATCTGGCTTCTATTTCTACAGGCTGCTTGACTGTCTCTATAGACTCATTCTGGCCTCTTCTCTCACTCAGCCTTGTTTTCCTATATGTGAGTTGTGTCTCACCTGTCTTCCCTGTCTAAAAAAATTAAAAAAAATCAATTACTTGGTGCCAGCATTTTTTTCGTACATATTATATTTTTCCACACACATATATGCATTATCTCCTGGGTTGGCAGGAGTAGCTCCTGGTCGGTGGAAAATTGCCGATGACCAGGAGCTACTTTTATTTATTTATTTCATTTTTGTTGACCGGGTAAGTGCACTAGACAAATCCTGCCTATTTTCAGGCAGAAGTGCCATGGGATCTTTAACCTCCACCTGAACTAACACCAATCGAGGCAGATGGGACCTCAGTTTAACATCTCATCTGAAAGATGGCACCTCAGAAGTGTAGCACCCCTCTCATGCTGCACTACAGTGTCAGTACTGGGATATTAACCCAAGTGCCAGATGTGAGAACTGAACCCACAGCCCTCTGATCTCCTGGCCTCAGAGGTGAGTGTGCCACCTACTGAGCCACTGACACTGCTTTTGGCTCCCTATTTACAAAACCTTATTTTGAGACTTGTGTCTATATAATTTAAACAGATCTGTTTCTTAATTCAAAGCATTGATTTTATTTTTTGGCACAAATGATAGACCTTTTTTTAATACATGCTTGTGTTCATTACTTAATATGTGATTTGTTAATTTTACTACCTCCATTTCTTGTTCCTTGCTGAGGAGGAGAGCACTCCATCGGAAACTTGATTCTCCTCCCCCCGGCCAACCCCTGAGGTTGCTCCGGTCCTGGGTTACCAGTGTGGTAGCAGGTGAGGCTTGGTGCCTCAGCCCTCCATGTCACCGAGCCAGCTCAGATTATTATCATTTATTACATTGTAAATGTTGGCATTAAATAAGGCTTAGACAGTAATTGCCTGTACCTCTGACAGACAATTTGATTCTTCATTACAGCTGTGATCTCAGGAGGTGCTGAACGCTGGACTTCTCTGGTGGAGCATCTTTCCAGTAATGAGCTGGTGGATGTACTCCTAGCAGAAATAGTGAAGAAGGATGTAAAAGAAAAAGACTACTTTGATGGACTGGTATGCATGTTTTTATTTTCATAACTATATCAAACTGAAAGGCAATATACAAACATAAATACTCCGACTACATACAATACATTCTAGATGGAGCAGCACAAGACTGTTGGCCAGTCATGAAAGTGAACAGCAACACTGGAACTGAGTTCCCGTAGCTTTCTATGGAGCATGAACCCAGTCCCTGTGCAACTTCTATCTCAAATTGGAAGTCAAGTTCTTAATGCTGTTTAAAAAAGGGTATTTTTATGTTGCTGTTACCTATAGAAAGGGTTTTACCACTGCTTATAAAGGAGGTTGTGAAAATCTTCAATTCAAACACCATGAAGTCTTGCTATATTATAACAATAGCAGTCAGCCACTGCAGCTGAACTGCCCCGGAGAGGAAGGAGTTAACTCCAGAAGATTTGGAGTGCTACAGCGCGATGGCGCTGTGCCCAAAGCTCTATCTGGCAGTTTCAAATGAAACTGTCAGATTCTTTACTCCGCTTCACTGAACAGTCGCTCCAGAGATCAGCTCCTTCAGCTCGGTTCATTCTCGGTTCAAGCGAGTATTTTTCGGTTCATTTGAACCGGCAAAAGTTATTATTTTTACCGCATTTCGGTTTTAAAGCTCTATCTGGTAACCGTAAGTACTAAAATTTAAGTCTGTGTGGAAAATTAATTATCGGTTCGGTTTTGAACCGATCGGTTGGTTTTTTCTGCATTTTAAAAGTGTACAGTGGGTTTTAGAGTGCGGTTCCCGTTCTTATCGGTTCTAAAAACGGAATTATAACGCTTTTTTCAAATACCGTGACACGGTTAGGAACCCCATAAGGGTGTCTTGCCTGCACTGCCATCAAAAGGGCAAGTTTGGTTAGGCTGGCATTATGTCTGAGAAACCCAAAAGAAAACCGGGCCCACTGGTTTCAACACTCTGATGTTCAGGGGACGCTTGTTAAGGCTGACCCACACACCACTTGTGTTTATTGTCTGGGGCTGACCACCTCCTGTCAGACTGCCAGGTGTGTAAAATTTCCCTGCAGCCACCCTGGAGAAGAGATTGGGCCGGCTCAGGAGCTAGAGGCCAAAAAGTCCGCTGACCCGGATGGCCAGCCCGGTCCAGTACCCACTGGACCAGAGGAGTGCCCTCTGACCAGGCGAGACTCTCGGCAAAGGAAGGCTTGGTTCAGAGGAACCAGTCCCAAGTAAAAAGACAAGGAAATCAGTAGGTCTGGAGTCCAAAATTGTGTCTCCAACTGCTGCAGAGATAGCTAAAGCCATTCAGATTGTCCAGTCACTGTCTCAGGGATCTGTAGAACCACCAACAGCTGGTAAAAGGTCGGTTCGTTCAGTCCCAGTGGTTCAGGATTTTGAAGTTGAGGATTTTTATGAACCACAGGAGAGGGAGGAGGAATTTGATCAATATATGTGTGGCTGGGGGGGTCTGGACGTGCCCATTGAACCGGACATTCTCCAGACAGACCTTTAGAATCTCCTCCTATACTGTCTGAGTCCCTTCTTTCTTTATTTTTACAAAAGGTTGTGAAACCCTCCAGCTTCCTTTAGAGGAGGCTGTGGATGAGCAAAGGAGCCTGATTATGTGGAAATGATGGATATTCCAGAGTCTAGGAGGTTGTCTATTCCTTTGCATAAGTCATTTAGAAGCAAACAACAAAGATTTTAAAAATCCTCATTCTGTCCCTCCTGTAGATAAAAAAATGGACAGAAGGTATACTTTGTCAGGCTTGGATACAGACTTCCTTACTGAGCAGTGTAGTCATGTAGATGTGGTACAAGTTGCAGCCTGTGACAAGGCTAATATTCCTCTAGCCTCACATCCTCCTGATAAGGATTCCAGGAAGATTGATGCCATGGCGAAGAAACAGTATATGGCAGCTTCTTTGGGACTCAGGCAGGCAAATTATATGGCTTTGTAGCTAGATATCAGAAATCTAGGTGGGACATTATTGCAGTAGTTAGCCAAGCAGCCCATGGCCAGCTGGCTAGTGAGTTGGAACAGGTGGCTGCTGATGGCATTGAAGCCTCTAAAGTTCAATTTCATACTGCTGTTGATGTTAATGATGTTTCTTCTAGGGTCATGGCCACTTCTGTAGCTTCCGTGAGGTTGGCATGGCTCAGATGCACTAATCTGTCCCAAGATACCCAGTCAAAGGCTATGGATTTTACTGTAGTGGGAAATTCTCTTTTGGGAGCAAACAGAAAACTATATGAAAAGATGGATGAATACAGAACTACCTACAAAAGTGCCCAGGCTAAGGAGAAGGCGTGCCATGCCACAAAGGCATGCTCCCAGAGGTAAGGGGCAGGCCCTTTCAGGCCTTTTACCAATTTCAAGCCTCCTCTGCTGTCTACTGAGAGGTTTCTTCAGAGGCAGGGGTAGACGTGGCACAAGTAGACCGCCCCTCCCTCAGCCTAAGGCTGCTAAGCAGGCACCCTGATGGGGTGTCCAGGGCCGATTCTCCTGTACCAGTGGGGGGCAGGTTGGCCTATTTCAGCCGGAACTGGCTGTCCCTAACTATGGACAGATGGGTTCTGGAGGTAATAGGCCAGGGTCTGGTTCTCAGCTTCAAACACTTTCCAAAGATGAGAGCCAGGCATTTTCCACCTGCAAATCCTTCAGAAGCCCTTGCTTTGAAGCAGAGGTTTCTGCTCTGCTGGACTGCAAAGCAGTGGAAAGGTTCCTCCTTGCCATCAGGGCAAGGGCTTTATTCAAGATACTTTCTTACCCCAAAAGACAGGAGAATGCATGGCCATTCTAGATTTAAGATACTTGAACAAGCATCTGTTGAAACCAAAGTTCAAAATGTTGACTCTGGCAATGATATTGCCTTCCCTAAGGCCAGGAGACTGGCTAGCTTCCCTGGACCTCAAGGATGCCTATTTTCATGTTATGATCAGGCCTTCTCACCGAAAGTACCTCAGGTTCGAACTGCCCTCCGGCCACTACCAGTTCAGGGCAATGCCCTTGGCCTTACCTCTGCATCAAGGGTATTCACAAAATGTCTCGCTGTAGTAGTGGCTCACTTAAGAAGGCAAGGGTTGCTGTGTTTCCTACCTGACGACTGGCTCATTGTGGGTCAGTCTCCAGGTCAGGTGAAATCCCACTTGCAAGTCACCCAGCAGCTTCTCACTTCCTGGGATTCCTGCTAAACTTACCAAAGTCAGTTCTGAACCAGTTCAGGTCCAACTTTCATAGGCGCAGAATTGAACACAAGGTTAGCCAGGGCTTTTCTTCCTCGAAAGGGTGGACAGACTCATCGCCTGGCATCCTCCTCTTTACCCCTGCGGGTCTCTCACCAGCAAGGCATTTTCTGTAACTCCGGGCACATGGCTGCTTCCACAGCAGCTGTCGGCAGGGAGCAAGATTCCAGATGAGGGACATTCAGTTCCATTTGAGGGCCTATTGGTCTCAAGGAAGGACCCCTACCAAGTTGGTCCCAGTTACTCAAACTCTGATCCTAGCCTCCACTGCTGGCAGGTCCAGAGCAATTTAAGACAGGGGTTCCTTCATTCCCATTTCTCACTCCCTCACCCTTACCACGGATGCCTCCCTGTTAGGGTGGGGGGCTCACCTGGGCGACCTTGCCACTCAGGGGGTATGGTCTCCTCAGGAGTCTCTGCTCCACATCAGTCTTTTGGAACTCAGAGCTGTCTTTTAGCTCTTGGTGTTTTCAGATTCTGTCCAGAACAAAGTGGTTCAAGTCAGGACAGACAATTCCACCACAATGTGGTACATCAACAAGTAAGGGGCACTGGTCTTCAGCCTTGTGCACCAAAGCAATGAAGTTGTGGTCTCTGGCTTACTCCCTGAACACTTCCTGATAGCGTTCATCTCCCAGGAAAGGACAGTCCCATGCGGACGCCTCAGCAGAATTTCTCAGGGCCATCACGAATGGGCTCTGAATCCACAAGTGCTGGGGTCTGTCTTTGCCAGATGGGGCACTCCTCAGATAGATCTTTTCGCAGCCCCAGACAACCACCAACTTCCTCTTTTCTGTTGCAGACCTCCAGTTCTGGGCTCAGTCCCTCTGGACGCCTTTCTGTTGGACTGGAAAGGGAAGTTCCTGTATGCCTTTCCCCCCTTTCCTCTCCTTTTCAGGGTACTAGTAAAAATCAGATCTCAACCTTACAGAGTGATTCTGATTGCCCCAGATTGGGCCAGACAGCCCTGGTACCCTCTGCTCCTGTCCTTGGCAGTCCACCCTGCCCTGAGCCTGCCCAGAGTCCACGACTTACTGGCCTGTGCACAGGGGAGAGTGTGGTATCCGGACCTAAAATCCCTCCATCTCAAGGCTTGGCTCTTGAGGAGCTAGAATTTGCTGACTTACACCTTTCTCGAGGTGTCATGGATATTTTAAAGGCTTCAAGGAAGCCTTCCACTAGGGCCACTTATAATTCTAAGTGGAAGAGGTTTTCCATCTGGTGCTCTGAGAGGCAGATTATCCCAGAATCTGCTGATCTTCCCATTCTACTGGACTATTTGGTCCATCTGAATTCCCTAGGCCTTAGACCAGCTACCCTGAAGGTTCATCTGGCAGCTGTCTCTGCTTTGTGTCAGCAGGGAAGTCTGCCTCCCTTCTTCTCACCCGGTGTTCTCAAGTTTTTAAAGGGTTACTTCATACTAACCTCCTCTGGGAACCAGCCCCGCCTGGGACCTGAATATTTGCATTGCTCAGTTAATGTAACCCCTTTGAGCCTCTGTCTTCTGCAGAGCTCAAGTATTTAACTTGGAAAACTGTTTTCCTAGTAGCTATCACCTCTGCCAGACGATAAGTGAGCTACAGGCCCTGTCAGTGGAAGAAGATTTTATCTCTTTCCACAGAGATAAGGTAGTCCTTAGGACTAATAGAAAGTTTTGCCTAAGGTGGTTTCTGATTTCCACCTGAATCAATCTATCTCTCTCCCAGTATTTTCACTGAGCATTCTTCCTCAGGTGAGAGGAGACTGCACAGCTTGGATGTCAAAAGAGCCTTAAGCTACTATTTAGAGCGCACTCAGAGGTCATAGGTCTCAATCCTCCAACTCTTTTCTTACCTATGGCGAGGTTGGCAAAGGAAACCTGCCACTAAGAGAACAATTGCAAGGTGGATTGTTTCTTGTATCCAACTCTGTTATCAGAAACTGGGTAGAGTACCCCCTCAGGATTGAGGCCCACCTCCACCTGGGGGTAGCTGCGCTCTAGCGGCTGCTAGAGACATCCCATTCTGGAGATTTGTCAAGTTGCTACCGAAGACAGTTCACACCTTACCAAGCATTATTCCCTGGATGTCCAGTCCAGGAGAGATGCTCTGCCTACAGCTGTGCTTCGAGCCTATTTCCTAAGTAGGTTCTGACCCTCCTCCATGGAGGTACTGCTGTGTAATCTGTTATTGTTATAATATAGCAAGACTTCATGGTGTTTGAAGAAAATTACTCACCTTAGTAATTGCTTTTCTTCTCATGGAGTCTTGCTATATTATAACCACCTCCCTCCTGCCCCTCTCAGAACTTCTACCTGGGTAGGGTATGGATTGGTGCAAGCACTGTGTCATGCCATTGTAGTTTTTCCCTTACCCTCTTTTCCTTTGGGTTAGGGATCTAGATTGTTTCATTTAGGTTATTTATATTGCCCCCTTCCTGGACTTGAGTCTTTGGGGGAAGGGGGGGTTCATATGTGCTTGTCAAGGGTGGTAAAACGAACCATAATACCATCAATTTTTGTTATTATGGCTCTGAGTGTTTCTTTGTTCTTTATATTGTTGTTATTACTACTAGTAGGTAGCCATGGGCTAGTGTAGTTTTTTCCACACAGACTTTCCGTCCTTTGATGTTAGCTTCGTAAAGATCTGACAGTTTCATTTGAAACTGCCAGATAGAGCTTTGGGCACAGCGCCCTCGCGCTGTAGAACTCCAGATCTTCTGGAGTTAACTCCTTCCTCTCTGGGGCAGTTCAGCTGCAGTGGCTGACTGCTATTGTTATAATATAGCAAGACTCCATGAGAAGAAAAGCAATTACTAAGGTGAGTAATTTTTTCCTTTGATTGGCCAAAACCCATCACCTGACTGTGCAGCAACATGCTATATATGCACAGTCAGATGTCAGGTCCTATTAAGTAAGTAAGCATTTATTTGTATATGGCTCCCAATCCCGGAGACTCTGGGCACCTTTCAAGGTAGTGCAAGGACATACAACAAATAAAACATTTTACAAATAAATAGCAGGGTAAATAAGATCAGCAGTTCAAATCAATAAATAAAATAAAAATAAAATCAGTATGATAAACTAATTAAAAAATGCTTGATTAAAACGGTGTGTTGCTTAAGACCCCTTTTAAAAACCTCCCTCAATGGGGCCTCCCTCAGAAATCTGGGAAGTGAGTTCCAGAGGGCCGGGCTGGCCACCTCAAACACTTGATCTCCTGAGGTTTTCAGCCTGGCCCTCAGAACCACTAGAAGGCCCTTGGTGGAGGAGTGGAGCGAGCAAACCAGGGTGGCAGGAGTCAGGAGATCACTCAGATAGCCAGGGCCCGATCCATATAGGGCCTTATAGGTGAGCAAGCTCACCTTGAAGATGATCCTCCATCTGACAGGCAGACAGTGCAGATCACGCAAGACTGAGGTCACATGACTAGATCTAGAAAGACCCGTCAACAACCTGGCCCCTACATTCTGCACGAACTGCTGATGAAGGTTCCCTCCACTGACCCACTGAAAGAGCATTGCAGTAGTCTAGTCTTGATGTAACAAAGGCATGCACCAGTGTGGGCAGGTTGCCAGGCGGAACTAGTGGTTTAATCCGGGCAATATTGCTTAAATGGTAGAAACCACTCTGGATAATAACTAACACCTGAAACTCAAGCGTCAAACTGTCGTCAAGGACAATGCCTAGATTTCTCACCCTAGGAGCAGCCACTAACAGAGTAGGACCAAGAAACAACCCTGTTCCCAAACCTATGACAGCCACATCACGCTGGCAACCAGGCTCGACCACCGGTACCTCTATTTTGTTGGGGTTCGGTCGCAGCCAGTTAGAGGACATCCAGCCTTGGATCTCAGCCAGGCATTTGTTAAGTACTTCCATGGTGCTATTTGTCCTGGAGGCAAAAGACATATACAGTTGGGTATCATCTGCATAGCAGTGAAAACCCAGACTGTAATGTCTAATGAGCTCACCCAGGGGTAGCATTCACACCACTAACAACATTGGCGACAAGATCGAGCCTTGAGGAACTCCACAGGGCAGGGGTTTCGGGCAGGAGGAGAAATTTCCTATCACTACCTGTTGCATCCTGCTTGTGAGATAGGAGTCAAACCAGTTGATAACAGTACCAGTGAATCCATAATACTCTCTAAGGTGATCAAAAAGCACAGTGTGGCCCACGGTATCAAATGTTGTGGAGAGATCTAGGAGAACAAGAATTGACTGTTCCCCTCTATCTCTCACCCTGAGGAGGTCATTTTTCACCCTGACCAATGCTGTTTCAATGCTATGCCTTGCCCTAAATCAAGACTGGAACAGCTCGTAGATATCAAAGGCTGTGAGGTGACCCTCGAGCTGCAGAGCCACCACTTTCTCAACAACCTTCCCCAAAAATGGGAGGTTGGAGATTGGTCGATAATTCACCAAGACGTCATGGTTGAGAGATGGTTTCTTCAGAAGTGGCTTCACCAACGCCTCCTTCAAGGTGTTGGGGAAGAACCCCTCTGAGAGCAAACACTGGACTATCTTGGCAAACACTGGCCCAGTGGACTTGGCACATCCCACTAGGAGATAGGTCGGGCCTGGGTCCAGTTCACAGAAGGTGGGCCTCAGCTTTAAGATTATCTCAACAAACTCTACCACACCCACTGGCCGGAACTCCCCCCAGACAATAGGAGTGCCTCTGTTCACACAAGGCCGACCACTGTAAGGATGATTTAGCTCCACTGGGGAGATTCCAGACCGAATGGAAGAGACCCTGTCAAAAAAAAAACTGAGCACACTCCTCATACACGGTGACTGAAAATGCTCTTTTTGGCTGCAGACAGGCAGGATGGAATAACCTGTCCACAGTCTGAAAGAGCCGAGCTGGTTGGTTCCTCCCTGTGGCAATCTCTCTTGCAGGAACTCTGCCTTCTTACAGTTGATTGCCCTTTGATATTCACCATAGTGAACTATCAAAGCCAGTCTATCCTCCTCAGACCGGGTCCTCTGCCTGCAATGCTCCAACTTCCGACCCATGGTCCTCATCACCTTGAGAGCTCCATCAAACCATAGGGGTCTCAAATGAGAAGACCCTGGTCATATACAGATCAGTGCAGTGACATCAAGTGCTTTGGAAACAGCACTATTATAGACTGTCACCACCGTGCCTCTGCCAACTGTACATGCAGTACTCACACCACAAAAGTCCACCACCATCAGTAGTCCCTCTGAGGTCAACCCCTTCAGTGGGCGGTAGTGGTTCATCTCAGTAGGGGATGGACTACTGGGGGGACCCCAAATGAGAACTGTACTGACTACATGACCAGATCAGTCCTGAGATCAGTGACCTTAAGCCCCAGTGAGAATACCAAATCCAAGGCATGGCCATGGTGGTGAGTCATAGAAGCAACAACTTGTGCGAGGCCCAGAGATATAAGTTGGAGGAAGTTTTGACCAAAATGCAAGAGTTCTTCTTTGACCCAGGTGTTGAAGTCACCCAGAATTAACCGTCTGGGTGACTCCAACACCCTATCGGCAACAAAGTCCGAGACTTCCTGCAGGGATTCTCCCCCATACCTGGGAGGCTGGTACATGAGAAGAATCCTGCAGCCTGCACCTGGAACCCCATGCACAGCCATGCATTCAAATGACGAGGTAGATCCCACCAGGTGCATGGAGTAGTTCAAGCTGGATCTAAAACAGATGGCCACACCCCCACCCTACGTTCCTTCCCCAGGCAGTGCTATACAGAGTACCGGGCCGGGACTGACGCCTCTAAAACTGTCCCTGCATCGTCTCCCAGCCATGTCTCTGAAATGCAAGCCAGATCGATGGAGGACACCAAGTCTGCCATAATTGCGATCTTGTTTTTCCCTTCGATCTGGCATTGCATAGCACCGCCTGAAGGGGAACGGTGGAGACTGCAGGCCCATCAGCTACCTGCCCACTCTGTGTGGTAGGAACCCTGGAGATGGACACCAAACATGTCTGGCCTCTCTCAAGGCCCCATCTTAACCCAGGGCATCTCCTGCCCCTAACCACCCTGATGCTACTCTTTTCTGCTGTACCCCCAGCACTCCTACATACCCCTTAACAATACTGACCTCCCAACAGCATCTTAGTGCAGCAGCTGGAACGGGGAGGGCGACAAAGGGGTAGAGATCATGCAGCAGAGATGCTGTGTAGGTAACACAGAGGGGTCTGGAACATAAACACATCCTGTTACCACTACTCAAAATATAACCTACTACATAAAATCCCCTTCCCCAAATAAATAACACAGTAAACTCTAAAAATAACAACTAAAATTGAAAATTCCCCCACTCACCCTAAGTTCCTATGCACACAAACAATTCAGGCAACCAATCTTAACATATAGCTAAGCATGCACAATCCATTCAGTCACTACCCAACCACACACACACACACACACACACACACACACACACACACACACACACACACGACCAGGCCCCTGTCACAATCTTCCCGCCAATAAATATAATAAATAGGAGAATCCTATAGCGGACTGCAGAGGAGAAATCCTGAGAATGCCACAGAGTTTCCAGAATGCAGAGAGTTTTGAAAAGCTCCATGCAATTTAGTCCAAATCAATTTTTATGAAGAGGCAAAGAACGTAGCTGTACTTACCACTGCATGACTGTTATAACCGCAAACTAGCAATAGGAGGGAGACTGATTCGGGCATTTACTCTCACTATTTTGCACCTCGATGAAAGAACCAGGAGAGTCCTTCTGCTCACCGGAAAGTAAGATGGGTCACAATTGGATGGATGAAAGCACTGCATTCACATAGAGAGGTGCTCTCACCACCCTGTCCCATGGCAGTAGCAGATTTTCCACCGGCAGTCCATCTTTTGAAGTACTACTGTACCCAGAGGCAGATTTTCCAATCTGAACAGGCAGTAGGATCCCAGACCAGTTCCTGGTTCCGAAACTGCAAAGTACTCTCACCACTTCGCCACTTCACTTCCAATCCTTCAGCTGTTATTGAGACAACTCCGACCCCGGTCATGAACTGTCTTGGGCTCTGGTCTCAGTTCATCACCTCCTGACTTCTCAGTTACATACTCCTGGAGGCACAGCAGCACCGCTCCTTCTCTCCCACAGCCTCCACTCCATCCCAGTCCAGGAACGGATGCCTCTTCGATACAGACGCTGGCACCAACGGTTAACAAAGAGAAAAGCTCCTCCGCAAGATGCAAAATTTATTATAAAAAATAAAAAGGAGATATCTCCTAAACTGAATAATTTGCAGGACTCTGATTAACACTTAATCCCTATATCTCACCTCTAACCTTGTTACTAGCTTACCACTAATATTACCACTATGATATAAAAACATTGTTGCTCACTGAGAGTTAAACCAGTGAATGTAACTGTCTAAACTATCTAAGTTCAGGATTCTCCTTCATTATGATTATAAACATTCACAGCAAAATTAAGACAAATTAGAAGGAGGTTTGTGTGCTCACTCAGAGCACAGCCAGATGGCAGCCCAGCTTGGCAGCCATCTAGGGCACTGCAGGACCACCACCAACCTTACCTGCATTACCAATCTGCTACGCACGCAGTTGACTCACTGCTGGTGATGCATGGGTTAACTAGAAAGGGTGCCTGTTACTTAATGCTCCTTGGCTCCAAAATCAAGGGGATAAGAGACACGCCCCTCAAAGTGCTAAATGTACTAAGGCTGACCTCACTACTGCTGATTCTCCTTGCAGGGGACATTGAACCTAACCCTGGACCCCCTGTGGCAAACTTCACCATTGGCTCCCAGCACGACCTGAACTGGGTCTCCCCCAAGGGCACAAGACTAGCTCACATGAATGTCTGCAGTCTTTGCCCCAAAATCCATGAGTGTCAGAGATGGGTGGCTCTCTACAAGCCAGACATACTGGCAGTATCTGAAACATGACTAAAACCCCACATCTTAACCCATGAGATCGAACTCTGTGGCTATAATGCCTTCAGGAAAGATAAGGAGGACAAAAAAGGGTGAGGTACTTATCTACGTAAAAGACTCCCTGAACACATCACTAGCCTCCCTTCCCCCTGTCGGCTGCCCTGGCAGTGAGTCAATATTTGTTAGGGTTACCCTTGGCCGTGCAAGTCCCTAATGATAGGCTGCCAGTACAACCCATGCAAAGTTGTCTCCTAAGCTCTGGATGCACTAACCAAGATGCTGGCAGAAAACGTCCCCTCTGAGATATTAATCCTAGGGGATTTTAACCTGAATTGGGCCTCTGACACTGAGTAGGCTCTTATGGTGACACTCCTGGATGCTAATCTGTCCCAGGTCATCTCTGAGCCCACAAGACATAACGCCAAATCAGGGTACCATTCCACCCTAGACAGGGTACTGGCTTCCAGCCCTCTAAACATCCAAGTGGCTGGCACACTTGCGGATGTCCTGAGCGACCATTCTCCAATATTCTGCATTTGGAAGAATCGCTTGCCCAAGGTTCCTCCAAGAATCATCACAGCAAGAGTCTTTTCCAAATTCTCCTCAGATGCCTTCCAAGAGTACCTACTCAGTCTTGACTGGAGCCCTATCCAGCTTCTCCCTAACATAGATGAAGCTTTGGAATACTTCCTGAATACCTTCATCTCAACAGTTAACCTACGTGCTCCCCTAAGGAGACTTAGAGCCCAGGGCCACTGCTACAAATGGCTTACACTTGAACTAAAATCACTGATGATCAAACGTGACAAGGCCTGGGTCAGGCACAGGAAGTCAGTCCTCCCAGAAGACCGGACAATCTATAGAACCCTAAGGAACCAATGTAAACTAAAGGCAAAGGCTGCAGAGAGAGAGAGAGTATGTTAAGAACCTTCAACAGGCCAGCCTAACTGACCCGAGGTCCTTCTGGACCCACATTAATGGACTGGTGAAGGGCAATGGCAAACCCACTCAAGGCCCGATAGACTGCAGTGGCCAAACACTCAGCAACTGCCAGGAGGCTGCCAATGCCTTCAATAGGTTCTTTATTGACCTTGAACTCTACAAAGTGGACCCCCCTCCGAACTATGGAGCAGCTATGCCACAAGAGACTGAACCCTCAGCACCCACAATTTCACCTAAGGGTAGTACATCCAAAAGAAGTACTCCCTCTATTAAAGAGCATAAAGGCAAAAGGCTCAGCAGGCCCAGATGGCCTTGACCCTAGTTGCTCAGAGCTGCTACCCCTGCCATAACCTTACCCGTTAAATGGTTCATCAACAGGTCCCTGCTGGAAGGAGTTGTGCCTAACACATGGAAACAGGCTTATGTAGTACCCATCCACAAGGGAGGCCCCAGGGAGCCTATTGGTAACTACAGGCCTATCTCCCTCTTATGCATCCTAGCCAAACTCCAAGAGCGGCTTGTCTGCCACCAACTCCATGACTATATGGAAGCAAACCAGTTGCTGGTGAGCACCCAACATGGGTTCAGACGAAAACATGGGACTGACACAGTTCCCATCAAAGTCTCCACTGATGTCCTTAAGGCCCTTCACAATGGCATCCCTACCGGGGCCGTATTTATTGATCTGACCAAGGCCTTCAACTTGGTGGACCACAGCCTGTTGGTATCCAGACTGAGTCACCTTGGCCTTGATCGGCACTCACTAACCTGGTTTAACAGCTACCTATCGAACTGCTCCCAACAGGTCAAGTGGAAAGGTGCCACATCTGGATCGCTGCCAGTCAGGGAGGGGGTACCACAGAGCTCTATCCTGGGGCCCCTCCTGTTCTCGCTGTTCTTAATTGAGCTCAGCAATTACTGTGGGGGCAGCTCAGTGATCCAGTATGCAGACGATGCAGTACTTTACAGAATCTCGAACAGCGCAGCAGACCTGGGCCCTCTACTGCATGCCGATTTCGCAATATTAGAAAGATTGTTCTTGGATAGCAGGCTGAAATTGAATGCAAAAAAAAACAAAAGCCATTATGTTTGGACCAAGAGCCCTAGGCTCTGATAGAAGCCCCCTGTTCACCCTCGTGTCAACATCAGGCTCACCCATAGAGGTAGTGAAGTCTTTCAAGTACCTGAGCTTAGTGCTGGACTAAGGCTTTACCCTGAAACCCCACATGGATCTGATTACCAAAACAATTCACCAAAAACTAGGGCTGCTTTACCGGCTGAATGCTCAAATGATCCCTGAAACCAGGATTACCATAGCAAATAGCATCCTCCTTCCCACCCTAACTTATGCTGCTCCAGTCATGCATTAAATTGCAAAAATGGAGTATAGCAAGATGCAAATGCTATATAATAAGACTGCATGCTTCGCCACTATGTCCCACCCTAGACACCATCACTGTGAAGTACTGGCCTCCCTAAACTGACCATCCCTTAACCACCAACTACAGTACCCTCTCCTCTGTAGTGCCCACAAATTAATTAATGACCACCCCCCAGTAAGACTCGATGACCTGATGGCTCCCAAGCGCTCAGGTAGACAGCTCCATACCTCCGGCAAGAACCTATTGGAGGAACCCAGGGTAAGGACAATGGCTGTCAGCAGATCCTTCACCCATGCTGCACCTGTACTCTGGAACAAGCTCCCTGCCGACCTGCAGGAAGTCAGCTCCCTGGAAGTCTTCTATAAAGGGCTCCAAAAGCAGGGGCAACAGCAAATGCCTATCAGTAAAACTAGCCTACTCCAAATATAATCATCACTGCTGAATGCTCTTCAAAATTTGAGACGTAAATCCCAAGTGCGGTGTTATGTTGTCACCCTTACCCTAGTGACCTATACTAATTCCCCCCCAGGTTAGAAGTCCAGTCATAAAGTGGTTGTGAAAAGAATTGTCTATTGTTGAATGTATGATTACTTGATGTGCAATGTCTTGATTGTAAACAAGAGTGACATGTTCTCTTAAGTACTGTTTGCAAAATGTTTTTACTTTATGTAACTAATTCCAGGTCGCCCCTGAAAAAGGGACCTTCAGGGCCCAGTGGGCCTACCCGGTTAACAAAACTGAAATAAATAAATAAATGATGCCCAATGTGTTGCATTTTTGATGCACTTCCCAAGGACATAAGAACACTCAGCATTCAGCCTTGTTTCTTATACCTGGGGGGCACATAAAAATGCTATATACTTACATCCTGACCCAATCTATGAAAGGCTGAGGAGGCCTTGCGTGCCCATGTAGGGGTGGGTAGTGTGGCTGTGGGTGCACAGAAATCCCAATCTGCACATATAGAGACCTTTAGCATTCACTGCCATCAGTGTCTTCCCCACAGAAGCCTGCCCCAACCCAATTCATGCCATTATGCACATGACTGAGTCTCGGATAGGGTTGAGGACATTCCTCCATGTGATTCAGGAGTTGGTTTCTGCACAAGGGACAGGGTGTAGAAGATGGTAGCTTTGCACTGCCAAAGGGGAAGCAGTAATGCTTTCGTGCCCTCTGCAAAAGTGTCTCACTTCTCTCCTTGAATCATCCCCAGACCTGATGCAGGCCTCTGATTCATGCCACTAGCCATTCTAGCTGGCATGGATGGCTGAGTTCAATGACCTGATGTTTGCTGTTTTTGTTGAAACATCACTTTCACTTTAAGTGATACAGCAACTGATTGGGTTACTAATGATTGGTTCAGTGCACTTGATCAAAAACTCACTAATGTGACAATTTTCTTAGACCTTAGTAAAGCTTTTGATACTGTGAACCACAATATTCTTCTGAGTAAACTCACAAATATTTGCATAGGTCTAGATGCAGTACCTTAATTTAGGGAGTACCTTGTTGGGAGACAACAGCAGCTAAAGATGGAAGGATTATCATCCTCCTGTCCTGTGACCACATTTGGAAAGGCATGCCACAAGGATCTACAGTATATTAGGATCATTGCTATTTATGTTTTATATTAATGATCTGGGTGCTAACATTGTAAATGTGAAGCTGCATCTTTACTCAGATGACACTGTTCTGCATGCTACTAGTTCTACCCCAGCGATGGCTATGAATGTCCTTCAAGAGGCATTTGTTCAACCTCAAATTAATCTGTGTGCTTCAAAGCTTCTTCTAAGTGCCACAAAAAAACACAAGTACATGGTTCTCTTCCAAATCATTACTGCCTTCCTCCTCAGTAGGCATTACAACTCTAACAGGTGAAAGGTTGGAACTGGTAGATTCCCTCAAGTATCTGAGCATGTGGCTGGATACTTGGGTTCTATTATAGGAATAAATTCTGTTTTAGCCCTGAGACCTTTCTTCCCCTACTAGATTATGGTGACATCATATACAGAAGCGCCTCTGTTGCTCACCTAGCTAAACTAGATGTGCTTTACCTTCGAGTACTCTAGTTTATCACTGGCTTGCAGGCCAGAACACATCATTGTCTCCTTTATATGGCAGTGGGTTGGAGTTCACTTACATCAGCTGGCTCAGGAATCTGCATACTGTATCTGCTCCTTCAAAGCTACAGTATGTGGAATTCACTGCCACCATATACATCAAGTCTCCCTCAGAGATCTGCGGGATTGTACAGCCTAAGAAAACTTTACTATTCTGCTTGATGTCCCAAGGCACTGTTCAAAATTTGGTAAGATGGCTTTTAGCTGGGCTGCGCCCACATCTTGGCATGCCCTGCAGGAATCACTTAAACAGAATCCGTTAGTTAGTCCTTTTATTTTAAGGTTCCACTTGTCAGTTTTGCATTGACAAGTGTGTATGCTAGTAAAATACTATGTAACTTGTGTTTTACGTCATGATAAATACTACATTTGTTAGTAACTCTGTGAGTGCATCCACTCTGCTGCAAATCCGTGTATATGCAGTTCTGTTGTTTCTAATCTTTGTATTAGATTATGTCTGTTGGCCTGTGTTTATAAACTGATTTTAACTTCCCGTATTATATGTTCTGCCACTTTACCTTCTGTAATGTTATCTGTCCTAATCAGGACCTCCTTGCAAATGAGCATTGCTGAATGGAGCTTTTTTTTTCTTGATAAAATAGATACAAATGCACTGCAGTGGTGGAAAGATGTGAGAAATCTCGGAGAAAGTATTCCCTTCTTTTAGTCCTCACTTACAAGAATCTTAACCACACATGCATCGATTTTGAGATGGAAAGGGTATCTAGAGGGCAGAACCATAGGGGTATTGGAAACAAAAGAGACACAGAAGCTCACAAATCTGTTGCAACTCAGAGCTGTGCTCCTGTCTATAACGTATTTCTTCTCCCTGAAATAGGACCAAACTGTCCTGATAAAGACAGACAATACAACTATAAACTATTACTGTATATAACTGCATATACAGACTGTACATAATTGATGAAGATATGGGACCTGACATACACACCGAATACTAGCCTATCTGCAGTACACCTAGCAGGCAAGGAGACTGTACTGGCAGATGCACTCAGCAGAATGGGTCATGTTAACCACAAATGGTTTCTGAACTTAGAAGTGCTAAATTCAGCGTTCCAGAGATGAGGCGTACCAGAGATGGGTCTGTTTGCCTCATGAGAGAGCAGGAATCTACCCCAATTCTTTTTCAGACCTCCTTCTGTGGGAACTGTTCCATGGGATGCTTTACCCGGCCCATGGAGGTACATGTTCCTTTTTTGTTCCCCAATTCCTACTAATCCACAAGGTTTTGTTGAAATTTAGAAGGGGAGTCAGAAACAATGATCCTGATAAAAGTAACAATAATGGGAAAGGAAATATTGTTGTAATCCCAGTTTAAAACACTGACGCTCTAAGGTGCCTAGAAGAAAAAAACAAGACCACCCTCGGCAGTACCTTTAATATGGCGGTTGTGGCTGGTGCCATTTTAAAATATACCCTTCACCAGCCAACCCTTGCAACTGAACTGCAATAAGTATGCCTAAAGACATTTTACCACGAAGGAAAAACAAAGTCCCTTCAAACAACATGAAGTCTTGCTATATTCTGACATATGCAGTGAGTCCCAACCTTCGAACTGCTCTCCGGAGCTGAAAGAGTTAACTTTCCATGCCAGGCATGGAACGCTGAGCTCGAGCTCGGTTGAGACTCTGTCTGTTGTTCTTCAAACTCAAACCGTCACTCTCCCTCTTTGGAATCGTCTTCATGTTGCAGTTCTTGGGATGGGCCACTCCTAAATTCCGCTGCTATTTTGTCCACTATCTTCTTTGCCTCCTCCGGGTCTGTAAATTGAAATGTTTTGCCACCATACACGATGCGAAGCAATGTGGGAGCAAGGAGTGAATAAGCCACACCAAGTCCCCGAAGCTGTTGCAGCAGCAGGTTGAACAACTTACGGTGGCTCTGAGTGGCAAAGGACCAGTCCGGGAAAACTTTAACATCTTGATTCTCCAATAACGGGATAGATAGCTCTCGCCCAAGTCACAATAGCGTCTCGTATCTCAGGGCCGGCTGTTGCTAGTAGGATAGTGTGGCTTGCATCCTGATTCAGTTGGGCCACACGAAAATTCACTCTGTATGCCCTTTTTAAAGTCTCTGCGTTTGGACGCACATCCTCCAGCATCACTGATAGTAGCCAGTTCTTCAAAAATGATAGCAGGTTATCACCTTCTGTGCCTTCAGTGAGTCTCACCGATAGTATATGCATCACTCTATTGGCATTCTCTATAGTTCAAGTCGTGCTCCAAGATGAGTTACTTTGGACATCATTTGTGCAAAGGCCTCCTGCATCCTTTGCGATCGCTCATCACCTTCAATAGCAGTTTTCACCGCTCCATCCATGTTTACATCCTGTGCAGTCAGGCGATCCAAGATTTTTTTCCACCTTCAAACAACATGAAGTCTTGCTATATTATGACATATGCAGTTTGACCCAGCCTTCGAACTGCTCCGGAGGTGAAAGAGTTAACTTTCCATGCCAGGCATGGAATCTTGAGCGCGCGCTCGGTTGAGAACTCTGTCTGTTGTTCTTCAATCTCAAACAGTCAGATTCTTTACTCCGCCTCACTGAACAGTCGCTCCAGAGATTTCTCCTGCTGCTCGGTTCATTTTGTCGGTTAAAAAGTGTAATTTCTCGGTTTTTAAACCGTATTTTGTCTATATTTTAACCACAACCGTTCGGTTCAAGCTCTGTCTGTGGTATCGTAAGTAATAGATAGGTTTTACATTATTCTGTGTGGAACTTGCAAACGATATTATTGGTTCGGTTTGAACCGATCAGGTTGTTGTTAAACTTTATTAGATTGCATTTAGAGTGCGGTTCCCGGTTCTTATCGGTTCTAAAAAAAACGGATTTCATTACGTTTTTTTCCACGACCCGTGACACGGTTGGGAACCGATAAGGGTGTCTTGCTTGGTGGATTGCTGTAAACGGGCAAGTTTTTGGTTAGGCTGGCACTATGTCTGAGAAACTCAAAAGAAAAACCAGGCCCACTGGGTTTCAGCACTGTAGTGTCTGTGGGGAAGCCTTTGCCAAGGCTGACCCACACACCACATGTGTTTATTGTCTGGGGTTTGACCACCTCAATGCAGACTGCCAGATTTGCAAGAATTTCCCTGCAGCTACCCTGGATAAGAGAGTTGGTAGGCTCAGGGAACGAGAGGCCAAAAAGTCCACTGACCCGGATGGCCAGCCTGGTTCGGTGCCAACCGAACCGGAGGGAGTGCCCTCTGACCAGGGCGAGACTTCTTCGGGCAATCGGAGGGCTGACTCGGAGGAGCCAGTCCCAGCAAAAGGACTAGAAAATCAGCAGGTGGAGCCAAAATTTCCTTCTCCAACCGCTGCAGAGATAGCCAAAGCGATCAAAATTGTCCAGTCGCTTTAGTTCCGACCGAACCGCACCATCAGGTAAGCAGTCGGTTCGTCGGTGCCACCGTTCAAGAATATGATATAGAGGAATTTTATGAACCGGAGGAGGGGAGGAAGATTATGAAGAGAGTGAATGTGTTTGAAAGTCTGGATGTGCCCATTGAACCGACATCTCCCCAGACAGACCTTCAGGAGTGTCTCCCCAGGCTTCTGAGTCCCCTCTCATTTTATGTTTTATAAGAAAGTGGTTGAAACCTCCAGCTCCCTTGGAAGAAGCTGTGATGAACAGGAGGAGCCTGACTATGTAGAAATGATGGATATCCCAGAGTCTAGGAGATTGTCTATTCCTTTACATAAATCTTTAGGAAACAGACAATAAAATTTTAAAAGTTCCTCACACTATACCTCCTGTGGATAAAAATGGACAAGAGGTACACATTGTCAGGCCCTGATACGGAGTTCCTTTCACAACAATGCAGCCATGTTAGTAGTGCAGGCTGCAGCCTGTGATAAGGCAAATATTCCCTTGGCTTCACACCCCTGACAAGGACTCCAGGAGGATTGATGCCATGGCAAAGAAACAGTACATGGCAGCATCCTTGGGACTCAGACAGGCAAATTATATGGCCTATGTTGCAAGATACCAGAAATCCAGATGGGATACTGTTATGGCTCTAGCGTAAACAGGTCTCTGGCCAGCTTGCCAAGGAGCTGGAACAGGTGGCTGCTGATGGTATTGAGGCATCCAAGGTGCAATTCCATGCTGCAGTGGACTCTAATGATGTATCTTCAAGAGTCATGGCTACATCTGTGGCTTTTCGAGAGAATGGCTTGGCTCAGGTGTATTAGCCTGTCACAGGATACCCAGGCTAAGGCCATGGATTTTCCTTGTTGGGTAACTCTCTGTTTGGGGAGCAGACAGAGAATTACATGAAGAAAATGGATGAGTATAGGACCACTTATAGGAGTGCACAGGCCAAGGAAGGCAGGCCACTCTCTCAGAGGCAGCTTTCCAGGGCAGGGCAGGCCTTTTCACAGACCTTTTATCAAGCCCAGGCCTCTTCAGCCTATGCCCAGAGGGGGTTTCTTAGAGGGAGAGGCAGACGGGCACGAGCAGGCCTGCTCCCACCCCTCAGCCTAAAGCCCCTGCCAAACAGGCACCCTGATGGGAGGGCCAGGCCGATTCTCCATTACCTATAGGGCAGGCTGGCTTACTGCTCCAGGACTGGGAGTCTTTAACATCAGACAAGTGGGTCCTGAAGAGTAAGCCAGGAACTGGTTTTCAGCTTCAAAAATTTCCAAAGATGAGAACCAGATCCTTTCCACCTGCAAATCCATCAGAGGCTCTCACCTGGAAACAGAAGTCTCAACCCTCCTGGCTCTCAGAGCTGTAGAAAGGGTACCCCCCACACCAGGACAAAGGACTGTACTCCAGGTACGCCCTACCCCCAAAAGATGGGAGAATGGCTGCCCATCCTGGATCTCAGATACCTAAACAAGCACCTTTAAAACCAAAATTCAAAATGGTGACTTGGGAATTATTTTATCTCTCTAAGGCCAGGGACTGGCTAGCGCCCCTGACCTCAAGGATGCCTACTTCCATGTTCTCATCAGAAGCTCCCACCGAAAGTACCTCAGATTCGAACTGCCCTCAGGCCATTACCAGTTCAGAGCAATGCCCTTCGGCCTCACCTCTGCCCCAAGGGTATTCACAAAATGCCTGGCAGTAGCAGTTGCTCATTTAAGAAGGCAAAAGATTGCCATCTTTCCTTACCTGGACGACTGGCTCATAGTGGGCCAGTCTCCAGACCAAGTCAAATTACACCTTCAGGTTACCCAGCAGCTGCTTACATCTCTAGGTTTCCTTCTCAGTCTCGCAAGAAGTCAGTTCTAGAGCCTGTTCAGCTACTCACCTTCATAGGCGCAGAACTGATACAAAGCAGGCCAGAGCTTCCTCTAGAAAGAGCAAAGATCCTGGTGGCTCTGGCCTCCTCCTTCACTCTGCAGGTCTCTCACCAGCAAGGCATTTTCTGCAGCTTCTAGGGCACATGGCTGCCTCCACAGCAGTAGTGCAGGAGCAAGATTTCAGATGAGGGACATTCAGTTCCATTTGAGAGCCTTCTGTCTCAAAGGAGAGATCCTCTAACCAAATTGATCCCAGTAACTCGAACCTGATCCAGGCCCTACAGTGGTGGCAGGATCAGAGCAATCTGAGACAAGGGGTTCTTTCATCCTCAATCTCACTCCTTGACCCTTACTACAGATGCGCCCTCTTGGGGTGGGGAGCTCACATGGGCAACCTCACCACCCAGGGATTGTGGTCCCCTCAGGAATCTCTGCTCCACATCAATTTGTTGGAACTCAGAGCAGTTTTTCTAGCACTTCAGGTTTTTCTGCATCTGTTCAGAACAAAGTGGTACAGGTCAGAACAGACAACACCACTATAATGTGGTACATCAATCAGCAAGGGGCACTCGGTCTTCGGCCTTGTGCACGAGGCAATGAAGTTGTGGTCTCTGGCTTATTCCCCGAACACCTCCCTCATGGCAGTTCACCTCCCAGGCAAGGACAATGTCCTGGCAGATGCTCTCAGCAGGATTTCCAAGGGCCATCACGAATGGTCTCTGGATCCCCTAGTACTGGAGGTAGTATTTGCCAGGTGGGGCACCCCTCAGATAGATCTTTTTGCAGCCCCAGACAATCACCAACTTCCGCTATTTTGCTGCAGGCCCCAGTGTTGGACTCTGTCCTTTGATGCCTTCCTTCTCAACTGGGAAGGAAGTTTCTATGCCCCTCTTGTTCAAGGTGCTAGTCAAAATCAAATCTCAACCTTGCAAGATGATTCTGATTGCTCCAGATTGGGCCAGACAGCCCTGGTATCCATTCCTTCTGTCCTTAGCAGTCCACCTTCCCCTGTGTCTTCCCAGGAATCACAATCTGTTAACCTGTGCCCAGGGGAGAGTTTGGTACCCGGATCTCAAATCCCTCAATCTCAAGGCCTGGCTCTTGAAGAGTTAGAGTTTGCTGACCTACGCCTTTCTCAAGGTGTACTCGATATTTTGAAAGCTTCTAGGAAGCCTTCCACCAGGGCTACTTATAATTCTGAATGGAAAAGGTTTTCCATATGGTGCTCTGGAAAGCATATTTCCCCAGAATCTGCTGATTTGCCAACAGTCCTAGATTATATGGTCCACTTAAATACTTTGGGGCTGAGACCAGCTACCCTGAAAGTGCACTTGGCAGCTGTCTCTGCTTTTATATCAGCAGGAAAGCCCTCTTCTCTTTCTGCTCACCCTGTATTCTCCAAGTTTTTCAAGGGATTGCTTCACACCAACCCTCCATTCAGGGACCCTGCTCCTGCCTGGGATCTTAATGTTTGCATTGCTCAGCTTATGCAACCTCCCTTTGAGCCTTTGTCTTCAGCAGAGCTTAAGTACTTGACTTGGAAAACTGTGCTTCTGGTAGCCATCACTTCTGCCAGACGCATGTGAGTTACAAGCTTTGTCAGTGGAGTCTGATTTTATCTCCTTTCACAGAGATAAGGTGGTCCTCAGGACTAACAGGAAGTTCTTGCCTAAGGTGGTTTCAGATTTCCACCTTACTCAATCTATATCTCTTCCAGTGTACTTCACTGACCATTCCTCCTCTGGTGAGAGGAGGCTGCACAGCTTAGATGTGAAGAGAGCCCTTAGTTACTACATAGACCGTACCAAGGGTCACAGGTTTGACCCCCTCCAACTGTTCCTCACTTATGGTGAGGTTGGTAGAGGGAAACCTGCCACTAAAAGATCCATTGCCAGGTGGATTGTCTCTTGTATCCAATTTTGTTATCAAAAACCGGGTAAGGTTCCCCCTTCAGGCCTGAGGGCTCATTCTACCAGAGGTACAGCTGCGTCCCTGGCTACAGCCAGGGATATCCCTATCATAGAGATATGTCAAGCAGCTACCTGGAAAACAGTTCACACTTTCACCAAGCATTACTCTCTGGACATCCAGGCTAGGAGTGATGCTCGGTTTGGCACAGCTGTGCTTCAGAGCCTATTTCCTAAGTAGGTTCTGTCCCTCCTCCATGGAGGTACTGCTGTGTAGTCTGTGTATGTCATAATATAGCAAGACTTCGTGTTGTTTGAAGAAAAAATTACTCACCTTAGTAATGTTGTTTCTTCTAATGGAGTCTTGCTATATTATGACCTCCCCCCCTGCCTGCCCCTCTCAGAACCTCTGCTTTTGGGATGTGGGTGGGCAGTGCAGTGTTGGCACTTAGTAGATGCCCACCTTGTTTTTTCACCCCCTTTTTTGGGGTGTTTGGGTGTTGTGTTTTTATTTTTTGGATCCCCTGACTTGAGTCTTTGTTTTGGGACCAAAAAATGTGTTAATATTTTAGTAGCCAGTTGGCTAGTGTAGGTTTACAGCTTCCACACAGAATCTTAGTGAGTTTTGCTCATAAAGATCTGACAGTTTGAGTTTGAAGAACAACAGACAGAGTTCTCAACCGAGCTCGAGCTCAAGATTCCATGCCTGGCATGTAAAGTTAACTCTTTCACCTCCGGAGCAGTTCGAAGGCTGGGTCAAACTGCATATGTCATAATATAGTAAGACTCCATTAGAAGAAACAACATTACTAAGGTGAGTAATTTTTTCTTATGGTCCATATCTCTCACTGCTCTCAGTACCATATCCAATGCTGGGGACTCTCCTCCTCCGCTAGGTTCGGCTATGTTGGTCGGATCCCTGGGGCCATCCCATTATTGTTACTTTTATGCAGCCTTGCCTCATATGTTAATCTTTGGCCATAACCAATGTAGCATAATTTTCTAGGTGTTCAGTGCAGTTTACTCTTCAGTGGTGTCTAAGATATAATGTTAATCATTTGTGGCTCGATGTTATGATCAAACTCAAGGCAGAGTGATTCACCCATGTCTTAGATAATTTCATTTGAGAGCATGATTCTTGAAAAGCTAGAGTGCTCTAGTCTACACCTGTCAAACCAGGTAATCGAAGTTTTGAAAGCTGCCAGGACACCTGCAACAAGGAAAAACGTATATGTCCAAATGGAAAATATTCCATTCTAACCCTAGGTATTCTTCAATATCATTAACTCTAGCAGTCAGCCTCCTGGATTGCACTGCCCCGGAGATGAATGGAACTTATGCTAATAGTGGAACAATGATTGGCTCGTGCCACCATTCAAACCTGCTGCCCTGTCGACTGTATGCATTCTAAAATGCTCAGATTTTGAATAAGCCAGCAACCACATATCTTATTATGCTATCCTAACAGTTGACAACAAAATAATAATAATTTGATTAAATCATCCCCCCCTTTTGTTCCCTTAAGTCAACTGGCAATGTTCAGAAAGCCCAATAACAATAAAACTGGGCCATCTGGTTAAAAAATATTTGTACCAGTGTAAGGCCAACAAACAATATAATGCCATCTGTATGCATATACTGATTGATTCTGGAAGGGGAGGTAGGGTGGATGAGTTAATGATATTGAAGAATACCCTGGAAGAAAGAAAATTACTACAGTGAGTATTTTTTTCTTCTTACCCCAGGTATTCTTCAATATCATTAACTCTAGCAGTCTGTAAAGCAGTGCCTTTGGAGGAGGACCCAGAACCCTACTTAGGGAACAGGATCTGTAGCACTGCTGTGCCAAACCTGGCATCACTCCTGGACTGAATGTCCAAACTGTAGTGCTTTGTAGAGGTATGTACAGATTTCCATGTGGCTGCTTTGCAGATCTCCAACAAGGGAATATCCCTAGCTGCTGCTGCTGTAAGAGCTGTACCCCTAGTGGAATGTGCCCTCAGGCCTACTGGGGACTCCTTGCCAGCTTTACTGTAACAGAATTGTATGCATGCCACAATCCAGCAAGCAGTTGTCCTTTTTGAAGCTGGCCTAACTTTATCCACATTACCATAGGTCAGGAACAACTGTTGCTGGTCCTGCCTATGCTCCTTTGTATGCTCAATGTAATAGGTCAAAGCTCTCTTTACATCGAGACTATGCAATCTATGCTCTCCAAAGCTAGAATGCTCGGTGAAGAAGACTGGCACAGTAAAAGACTTGATTAAGGTGGAAGTCAGAAACTACTTTTGGAAGGAATTTCCTGTTAGTTCTAAGCACCACATTGTCCCTGTGGAATGAAATGTAGTCTTGCTCCATACACAGAGCCTGTAACTCACTTATCCTTCTTGCAGACGTGATGACTACTAAGAAGATAGTCTTGCAAGTGACAAACTTTAAATGAGCATTGGCCAGTGGCTCAGATGGAGGCTCCATGAGCTTGGCAATACAGATACTTAGATTCCAGGCCGGAGCTGGCTCCCTGTGAGGGGGATGTAAGTGGGCCAGCCCTTTAAAGAATGTTCTAAAAATAGGATTAGCCGCTAAGGAAGCTCCCTTACCAGCTGAGAGATATGCAGAAACAGATGCCAGGTGGACCTTGAGTGTAGCTGGCTGAAGTTCCAGAGTATGTAGGTGTGTCAGGTAATCCAGCAGGACTGAAAACCCTGCCTCATTGGGAACCACCTCCTTTGAAGCACACCAGATGGGAAAATCTCTTCCACTTGGAAGTATAGGTTTGCCTAGTTGAGGGTTTCCTGGAACCTCTTAGCACCTGTAGGACATCCTCTGAAAGGTGTAAGTCAGCATATTGTAGGTCCTCAAGAGCTATGCCTTGAGACTGAGAGACCTGAGGTTCGGGTACAGAATCCTTCCCTGGAAGGATGTCAGGAGATTGTGTCTGTGTGGAAGGTGTGTTGGTTGGGCCACTGACAGAGAAAGCAGCAGTGAGTACCATGGCTGCCTGGCACAATCAGGAGAAATCAGAATCATTGTGGCCGACTGTGTTCCGAATTTGATCAGGACCCTGAGCAATAAGGGGAATGGAGGAAATGCATATAGGGTTTTCCCTGCCCAGTTCAGCACCATGGCATCCACCAGAACTGACTCCTTGGCTGGGGGTCTGCAGCAAAATTTTGGCAACTGATGATTCCCTTCTGAGGTGAAGAGATCCATGTCTGGAGTGCCCCACCTTCTGAATACTATCTCCTTCCCCAGCACCTGTCTGCTGAGGTACAATTTGTGGTGGTTCTGACTGATTCTGCTTAGGGCATCTTCCAACATATTGTCCTTTCCTGGAAGGTGCACTGCCACCAGGGACACCTGCAGAAAATATGCCAGGCTCCATTGCTTCTGTGCCGAGCAGGTCGGACCTTGTCCCTCCCTACTTGTTGATGTAATACGTAGTGGCGGTATTGTCTGTCCTTACCTGTACCACCTTACCCTCTATCAGGGATGCAAAAGACTGAAGTGCTAGAAGCACTGCCCTGAGCGCCAATAGATTTATATTTAGCAGTGACTCTGTGGGGGACCAAGTGCCATGTACTGTATGTTCCTCCAGGTGCGCTCCCCCCACCCCAGGAGGGAAGCACTTGTTGTGAGTACCATGGTAGGAGACTCTCGAATGGTACTCCTTCCCTCAGATTGCTTTTGTTCTGCCGCCATTGCAGAGTCTGTATCAGAATCCCTGACACTGGCACCAACTACCTGCAAGATCTCCTGACTCCCTACTGCCCCCTCCGTCCTCTCCGATCCACCGATGAGGGATTGCTAGAGATTCCCAGGGTGCGTTTAAAAACATCTGGTGCCCATGCTTTTTCTTTTCTGGCACCTATCCTGTGGAATTCTCTACCTCATTGGTTCAGAGAATGCCTGACCATCGATAGATTCAATATTGACTTAAAAACATATTTGTTCAATCTAGCCTTCCCAGACGAAATTTAATATATTGATGTTGTTATTATTTAAGATTACATTTTTATGCTGTTCATTGTATTTTAATTGTGCAGCGCCTTGATTTTGAAAGGCGCTATATAAATAAAGATCTTACTTCGAGAGGGTTCCTGCAGTAGCTTATCACATATAGGACTTCGCCCTCTGGCGTCAGGACCACACAGCAAACTTTTTCAGCAATGCCTGGTGGGGGACCACCTGCCTGATGTCACGTGATGGACGTCAGCGTTACCCTATATAATGGGTGGTCCCCAAGCCCGCCTTCCAGTTCTTTCCCGCTGTCGACCTGTGCAGAGTACCTCGCAGTAGCACTTGCCCAGTCAATCGCTATTTTTGCTAGTTTTTTCTCACTTTACTATCGTTCTTTCTTTTATTTTTGTTTATGTCTTCTCCATCGACCAAAATGAAGAAGTGCGGCACCCAAATTCCCCATAAGGACTGCCACATCCGTTGCTTCTTCTGCTTGGGCCCAGATAATGATACTGCGGCCTGCTCCAATTTCCAGCCATTCAACCAGGCCAAGAAAAGGAGGCAGAAGGTGCTGGAAGCCCACGTTCTGAAGTCCAGGATGGCTTCACTCAAAAAAGAAATGCAGAAGCTTCGGGATTCTGCATCTTCCCCTTCTTCAGAGTCGAAAAAGAAGAAAAAAGGAAAAGAAAAGCATTGGGAGAAGGAGCGCTCAGAAAATCGGGACCTAGGGGATTCTAGTAGGCCCTCGACCAGCAAGGCCGTTCCCCCACCACCTGCCATAGTGGTTCTTTAGGCCACGCCCAGGGCTCCTCCAGGTACCTGTTCTGCTGCCTTTCTCCTGATATCCACTGGTAAGTCATCCACTGGCTTCTCCGGCGATCACCCGGTCTTAGCCGATAAGTCAGCCCCCAGCTCCTCCAGGGCCCGCCCAGCTGCCATTAAGCTGAATCCCCAGGGCTCTTTTGGGACTTGCCTGGCCTCTATCAGTAAGTCAGTCGAGGGTTCTTCCCTCCACTGCCCCGTTACTTTAGTGTCCGATAAGTGGTTGTTCCTGAAGTCCGCCTGGACCCCGCTCTCCCATCGGGGGCTCATGCTAATACACCCAACGTCCAGATGGGCACTACTGTGGCTGCTGGCCATTCTTCCCCCCAGGCTTCGCCTGAGCGGGAACCTTCCCTACCACTTCCCTGGTGGTCCCTCAATCTCCCGTGGTCTCCACCGGTACAGAGGATTTACTAGGATTTACCAGGAGCTAAAGGGGTGGCCCAGTGGCACTGAGGGTTGAGGAGCTGGGCCACACCTCGCCCTGCCTTGGCGACCCAGGTTGAATAGCCACCCCAAGGCCAATTCAGTTGTCATTGCTGTGGCCCATGACCGGTTGGCGGCACCAAAGCATATGAGCACTTCTCCTCCAGACAAGGAGTCTCGGCAGCTGGACCAGTACGGCAGAAAAGTTTACTCTTCTGCCACGTGTGCTCTTCACTCCCTTAATTACGTAGTGCACATGGTCACATTCCAAAAGGCTACCATGGCCAAACCTGAGTCCTGGATCCAGGCTCTGGAATCTTTGGAACTCAAGGAGGAGTTGGTGAAAGACCTACGTTTGTCCAAAATTTCGTGCCGTCATGCACTGAGGGCTACCTATGACACCGTGGATGCAGTAGCTCGCTCCTCTACCATGGCAGAGTCCCTTAGATGACATGCCTGGCTTCACATTTCTGGCCTCACTAACGATGTCCAGTCTGCGATACAAGATGCCCCTTTCAGAGGCTCAGTCCTTTCTGGAAGTAACACCAAAGACATCATCACAGGCCTACAGGACAGCGGCCAAGCCCTGAGATCTGTGAGGTCCATGTACTGATCGGGAATTCAAAAGAAACAGCCCTTTCAGAGATAGACCAAGAGACAGAGGAAACAACCCTTCACTTGGTGACAGGGAAAAAGAAAGGAAACAGGCACCCTCTTTTCGTCCCCCTGCCTCAAAGAATCAGCGAGGATCTGGGGAGGCCTCCTCCCCCTCGACCCTTTGCTTCCTGACTGGCTACCACCTTCCCCTCCTCTGCTGGTGAGCAAGGAGCCAGTGGGAGGGAGATTCACCCTCCATACACAGGAATGGAGGGACGTCACAACAGATGTATGGGTCCTACAACTAGTTTCAATAGGACACACTCTGGAGTTTCTGGAGATTCCCCCAGACTCTCCCCCAGGTCGCTTGTCCCATTCTCCTCATCAAGCTCCTCCAGTCAAGAAAAAAATCAAGTCTCTAAGCCAGAAGGCGGCCATAGAACCTGTCCCTCTGCCTCAAAGGGGGAAGGGATTTTACTCCCACTTTTTTCTAGTTCCGAAAAAGATGGGCGATCTCAGACCCATACTGGATCTCAGCAGTCTAAATTTTTACATTGAGTACAAAAGGTTTTGCATGCTGACACTGCAGAGCCTTCTACCCCTTCTACAGGAGAATCATTGGCTTTGTGCACTGGACATGCAGGATGCTTACCTGCACATACCAGTATTCCCAGGCCACTGTCCCATCCTTCAGTTCCGTTTCCAAGGGGAGCACTGCCAGTTTGCAGCCCTCCCCTTTGGCCTCTCCTCAGTACCTCAGGTTTTTACCAAGTGCCTTGCAGTGGTGGCAGCGGCTTTACACCATCGGGGGATAGCAGTGTTTCCTTACCTGGACGACTGGCTGCTGTCAGCCCCATCCAGGGACAGTCTACTGGAAGCTCTCTCATGCACTTTGGCCCTTTTTTCTCACCTGGGTATTATGGTCAACTCCCTGAAATTGACCATTATCCCTTCCCAGAACCTTCAGTTCATTGGGGCCATCTTGGATATGATCCAGTGCAAAGCCTTCTTCGCCCTGGACAGGGCAGAGACCATTCGAGAGCAAGTCACTATGCTGACTTCTTCCAGGTACCTTCTGGCCAGAGCGTGCTTACGTCCCTTGGGACTGATGGCGGCCTCCATCTCCACGGTCCCATTTGCCAGGTTGCATATGAGAATCACCCGGTGGACCTTGAGAGTCCAATGGGATCAGCAGTCGGACGACTTGGAGCACCCAGTTCTTGTCTCCAATGTGGTCCAGAAGGATCTACTCTGGTAGTTATATCCTCTGAACCTTTCGAGGGGCCTTCCATTCTGAAGTCCCCAACCACTTTGAACTCTCAGCACTGATGCATCTTGTCTGGGTTGGAGAGCCCACCTAGGGGACCACCGCACCCAGGGATCATGGTCTCAATCGGAGATGGATCTCCACATCAATATCCTGGAGAAGAGAGCAGTTCTTTATGCTCTTCAGGGTTTTCAGTCCATTCTGTCAAAAGGGTCACTACTAGTCCAGACAGACAACATGTCAGTACTCTGGTATATCAACAAACAGGGAGGCACCCGATCGTACCTCCCTTTGCAGGGAGGCGATGAGGGTGTGGAACTGGGCAATTCAACACAGTCTGTGTCTGTTCCTCACTGCCATGCACGTCCCAGGGGTTCTAAACATCCTGGCAGACAACCTCAGCCAAACCTCGTCCTCAGCCCACGAATGGCAACTCAGTCAGGAAGTAGCAGATTCTTTGTTCCTGAGATGGGGTCGTTTTAAGGAAAGAACTTCTACAGGTTCAGTTTTGTATCCGAAGGGTCCGACCACTGAAAAAACTGGCATATCTAAAGATATCTGTTCAAATGCCCCTGAAAAAGACAAGACATTTGTACTTAAATGACCAGTAAAGGATTCACCTCCTTTAAAGAAACTGGATAAGAAAAAGAATACTGGTTCCTCAGCTGAAAAAGCAGCAGGGCTCCCAGTGATTCTGGGCAATATGCCAACAGCTAACCAGGTTGCACAGGCCCTCCAAATACTACAGGCTTTGCAGACTGGATTAGCACCAGTTAACCAGCAACCAGTTAGTTCCTCTGCATCAATGAGTATGTTTTCTGCAGAGGCTATGGATCCCTCCCAGGATGATTTTGGGGAGGAGTACTAAGAGGATGAACTGACTGAACTGGACATTTCCCCCGGAACATGGGTTAGAATTCCTCAGGTGACTGAAGACTTCTCCTCACATTTTACTTTTGTGAGGCAGATGGTCGAAGCCCTTGACCTCATGTCTTATGAACCTGACCAGGATGAAGAGGAGGTGAAATTCATGGATACGATGGGGTTAATACCCACAAGAAAGGTGTTATTACCTATCAACAAGTGTTTTAAAAAACAAGTGGTCAAAATTCTTTAAGACCCCAAATTCTGTCCTACCTGTGGTGCCTCAACAGACAGGTGATAGAGATAGTGTTCAGAAAGTGGCACACTCTAGAAATCGATCTCTTCACCTCAGAAGGGAATCATCAGTTGCCAAAATTTTGCTGCAGACCCCCAGCCATAGGGTCAGTTCTGGTAGATGCCATGGTGCTGAATTGGGCAGGGGAAACACTGTATGCATTTCCTCCATTCCCCTTATTGCTCAGGGTCCTGATCAAACTCAGGTCCCAGTCAGCCACAATGATTCTGATAGCTCCAGACTGGGCCAGGCAGCCAAGGTACTCACTGCTGCTTTCTCTGTCAGTGGCCCAACCAACACACCTTCCACACAGACACAATCTCCTGACATCCTCCCGGGGGGAGGATTCTGTACCCGAACCTCCGGTCTCTCAAACTCAAGGCATGGCTCTTGAGGACCTAGAATACGCTGACTTACACCTTTCAGAGGATGTCCTACAGGTGCTGAGAGGTTGAGAGGTTCCAGGAAACCCTCAACTAGGCGAACCTATACTTCCAAGTTGAAGAGATTTTCCATCTGGTGTGCTTGCCTCAAAGGAGGTGGTTCCCACTGAGGCAGGGTTGTCAGTCCTTCTGGATTACCTGACGCACCTACATACTCTGGGACTTCAGCCAGCTACACTCAAGGTCCACCTGGCATCTGTTTCTACATGTCTTTCAGCTGGTAAGGGAGCTTCCTCAGCAGCTAATCTTGTTTTTAGAAAATTCTTTAAAGGGCTGGTCCACTTACATCCCCCTTACAGGGAACCAGCTCCGGCCTGGAATCTAAGTATCTGTATTGCCAAGCTCATGGAGCCTCCATTTCAGCCACTGGCCAATGCTCATTTAAAGTTTGTCACTTGCAATACTGTCTTCTTAGTAGTCATCACGTCTGCAAGAAGGATAAGTGAATTACAGGTCCTGTATATGGAGCAAGATTACATTTCATTCCACAGGGACAATGTGGTGCTTAGAACTAACAGGAAATTCCTTCCAAAAGTAGATTCTGACTTCCACCTTAGTCAGTCTATTACTTTTCCAGTCTTCTTCACTGTGCATTCTAGCTCTGGAGAGCATAGATTGCATAGTCTCGATATAAAGAGAGCTTTGACCTATTACATTGAGCATTCAAAGGGGCATAGGCAGGACCAGCAACAGCTGTTACGGACCTATGGTGATGTGGGTAAAGGTAGGCCAGCTTCAAAAAGGACAACTGCATGTTGGATTGTTGCATGCATACAATTCTGTTACAGTAAAGCTAGCAAAGAGCCCCCGGTAGGCCTGAGGGCACATTCCACTAGGAGTACAGCTGCTACAGCAGCAGCAGCTAGGGATATTCCCTTGTTGAAGATCTGCAAAACAGCCACATGGAAATCTGTACATACCTTTACAAAGCACTACAGTTTGGACATTCAGTCTAGGAGTGATGCCAGGTTTGGCACAGCAGTGCTACAGATCCTGTTCCCTAAGTAGGGTTCTGGGCCCTCCTCCAAAGTTACTGTTTTATAGTCTGCTAGAGTTAATGATATTGAAGAATACCTGGGGTTAGAAGAAAAATTACTCACTGTAGTAATCTTCTTTTTTCCAGGGTATTCTTCAATATTATTAACTCGCTCACCCCACCTCCCCTTCCAGAACCAATCAGTATATGCATATAGCTGGTATTATATTGTTTGTTGGCCTTACACTGGTACAAACATTTGTTAACCAGGTGGCCCAGTTTTATTGTTATTGGTCTATTTGGACATGGCCAGTTGGCTTAAGGGAACAAAAGGGGGTGGTTTGATTTAATCAAATTATTACTATTTTGTTGTCAACTGTTAGGATAGCATAGTAAGAGATGTAGTTGCTGGCTTATTCGAAATCTGAGCATTTTATTTTTTTTATCACTGCTTTATTTTTCCTCCTTATGCAGCCACCACTCTGCCTTACATCCAGCCGCCACCATGCTTCCCCCAACGGCCTCCCTGGGGGCACCCCCACACTGCCTGGTATATGCTGCTGTACCCACAAAAGGGATCCCCCTAAGTCCCCGCGCCAGGCTAGGATCCAATACCCGCGTGTTAGGTCACCCCTGAGCTGCCGCCGGGCTCAGGAAGCTACGGCCATCAAGCTGCTGCGAGTGGTGCTGCTGATTTTCCTCCTTGTATTTCCCCACTAGTGCAGATGTGCAATGACGTCGCGCAATGACATGCTGATGTCCACTGCACTACTCCTTCCATTGCACCAGCTCTAGCAGTGCCTCCGGGTGTCCCCAGGGGCCGCTGCAGAGCGGCGGATGGCCACAACCCTCCCCAGGATAGGAGAGCAGTCCTTCCGGATGCTCAATCCTATCCTCCCCTACCAACCCCTGGCAACCCAGGCTCACATCCGAACCCGGGTCGCCAGCATAACGCGAGGTGTTGCGCCCAGCGCCTCAACCCTCAGCGCCCCGGGCTGGCCCGAAATGTGAGCATTTTAGAACGCATACAGTTGACAGGGCAGCAGGCTTGAATGGTGGCACAAGCTAATCAGTGTTCCACTATTAGCATAAGTTCCATTCATCTTCGTGGCAGTGCAGTCCAGGAGGCTGCCTGCTAGACTTAATGATATTGAAGAATACTTTGGAAGAAAGAAGATTACTACGGTAAGTAATTTTTTCCTTTTGGTGTAACTGTCACTATAACACTACAATAACTGTAGATTTATCAGTAGTTTTGGACTATCTGGTACATTTTAAATCCTAGGGCCTACAACATTCTACTTTGGATGTTCATTTGGCAACTATTTCAGCTTTTAAATCAGCTGGTACAGAAAAAGCCTTTGCAGTACCTCCAGTGTTCAAGAGATTTTTCAAAGGTTTGAATCCCTTGTTTCCACCAGTGAGAGAACCAGTACCTCAATGGAACTTGGTTCTTTCGCAATTAATGAATCCTCATTTTGAGTCCATGTTTTCTACAGAGCTCAAGGGTCTCACCTGGAAAACAATGTTCCTTGTAGCCATCTCCTCTGCAAGAATGGTCAGCGAGCTGCAAGCACTCCGTACAGACCCTACCTTTATAGTGTTCCATAGAGATGTGGTGGTGCTTAGAAAAAATGCAAAGTTTTAACCAGAAGTGGTCTCTGCATTTCACACAAACCAGTCTCTGACATTGCCTATGTTTTTATAAAACATCACTCCAGTGTAGGTAGGAAGAAACTGCACAGTCGAGATGTGAGAAAGGCTTTGAATTTTTACATGCAAAGAACAGAGAAATACAGAACTGTCTCTTAATGGATTGTCTCTTTCATACAGTTCTGCTATAAGAAAGACGGGAAGCATCCACCCAAAGGCTTATGAGAGCATTCCAATAGAGTAAAATCTGCCACAGTGGCAGCACTAAAAGGTATACCCCTATTGGGGTTTGTAAAGCAGCTTCCTGGTCTATAGCACACACCTTTACCTGCCCGGAGAGCCACACTAGAAGAGATGCTAGGTTTGGTACTTCAGACCCTTCTAGACTTTACTTTCCTAGGTACTGCTTGGAGTCTGCAGTTTGTATGACCTCACTAATAAATTCTGGTTGCTAGAAGAAACAATTACTCACAATAGTAATGATGTTTCCTCTTGAGGGTTTATTAGTGATTCACACAAACCATTCCCTACTATCTCATCTAGAACCTTAGTTAAGAAGGGTTCTTAAGAATAAAACGTGTTTTATTTGCTTGAGCATTTCATTACTGCAAACTTCACAGTTTTTACAATTTTCATGTGTGGGTTTTCTGATCTTATCTGTGTCAATCTTCACCATTCATCACAGATGGGTACTGGCCGGAGATCCGGACCCGTGGGAACCTTTTTTTTAAAAGGATGCGTGGTCGAAGCGCGCAACATCGGCGCGCCTCAGGACTGACGTGTCACGTGGCACTCGAGGATTGTATCGCTAAGCCATGTCAACCCGCCTGCCCACCAGTTCTTCATCTCCCGCCATCGAGGTCGCCTCGTGGGAAGCCAGCTGAAGAAATTTTCAAACTTTTAGGCCTTAGCCTTTTGTCGTCGACAGTCCGTCGGTTCCTGCTAGTTCTAGTCTGCCCTACTCGACGTCGCTGGTAAGATCTTTCCATTTATTTTACAGTATAAGCGACGTTGAGTCTGTTTTTGGTTTGTTTAGGTCATGTCGTGGTCAGAGGGCAAGAAGTCGTCTAAGGTGGGGTGGCCCCCCATGCATCGGTGCCTGTGCTGCCGCAAGTACTCCGTTACCGACCAGCATGACCGGTGTCTCTCGTGTCTTGGCGCACTTCACGACATGGATTCATGCGACGCCTGCTTCTCCATGGACCGCCATGTCCTCGAACAGCGTGCGTTTAAAGTAGGGCGAGCTCCGCCGACTTTCGGGGGTAGGATTCGCACTCATCGGGCCAAGCCGCGCTCTCTCGGCCTTTCCTCCGGGTTCCCTCCTGGTTCTATATGGACCGAGGAGGAGGGAGCCTCGGCCTCTTGTAGCCTAGCCTTGGCCAAGGCTCCTTCCGAGGTGCAGGAGGCCCGCCCCGCTTCCTCCCGGGAGCAGGCGGGAGGCTCGCTATGGCAATCACCCCGCCCGGGGGTGAAGGCTCCCTGGTGTCGATCCCGCGGTCCAGAAGGCCGGGTCAAGCGCTGTCCTCGGCGCCCGTCGCTTGGTGCCGTTGGGGCCTTGGCGCGTTCCGGCGATGCCGTGGGCCTTATGCGGTGCCATTAGCGGTGCCGACCCTGCTAGCGCCCGTGACCTGAATCGGCGTCCACCTTCGCCATGTCTCATCTCGTGCCATCCTCGGCGCCATGGTTGAACCGCGGCGCCGTGGCGCCGGAGTCATCCGTCGGTGCCTTGGTGCTCGGTGCCGCTCGCGCAGCGGTGCCGAGCTGGCCCTAGTTCAGGACCTTTGGCCCGTGCTGCCCTGCTGCCTTCTGCCAGCGCCACTTGCGGGGCTGTGGAGGGTGCAGGTGCCGCCTTGGCCACTGCTTTGACTTCTGGGCCCTTTGGTAAGGTCGCCTTCCCTCGCCCTCCTACCGTCTGGCTTAGGGCCTCAGACTCTACCTCTTCGGAGTCGGAGTCGGACTTGGAGTCGAACGGGCAGTCACACCCTTCGGGGTTGTCTGCAGAGGAGGACGAGCCGGTGGTCTCCATGACGGGTCTCAGTCAGCCTCCTACTGAGGTGCGTCTGGTTCCCCCAAGGCTAGGGTCAGTGGTACTGACCGCAGGCTGTGGTGCATGCCACCATTGCCATGCAACCTGGCCTTGGGGGTTCTGACCCGGGCGGTGGTACCCCTCGGTGGTGTGTCTCGATCGCCCAACTTTGGGGCCCTATCGGGAAGCCCACAGAGGGAGGAGCTGCTCCTGGGTCTCCCCCCTGACAGACCCAGGTTGCCAGCTTCCTAGGCTGGCCCTTTCGAGGACTAGGACTCTCCTCAGACTTCAGGGTTCAAGGGGTGTGGGCTCTAGCTGGGCCGACCTTTCTCTGGACCCACCCGGGCCCTGATCGGCAAGTGCAGACTTCCGCCCTTCCCCTTCTAGTTCCTTGAGGGGTCCCATTCTCTGGAGGCAGGGACCGTCTTCTGGATCTACCGGCCCCAGTCGCCTCACTTGGGGATTCTTCTGGGCGCAGCCTAGCGAGTACCAACGTGGTTGTACAGCTGTCGGCTCGTGAGTCTTCAGGACACCCTCCCGGGGGTCCATGGTCTGCTCCCTAGCCCTGACAGAGGTCAGCCGACTTCCTCTCTCTGCTCTGCCCCCTCCCCTCTGCCACCTTCTCCAGCGTTCCCAGGTATTCTTGGTCCTAGCGGCCCTCTCACCTGGGAACAGTTCAGAGCGGTGGCTGCTCAGTTCCCTGCCTACGTTAGGGCCATGGACAGCCAGGTTTTTCAACCTCCCCCCGAGCAGCCACTCTCAGAGCGCATGGTGACCTCCAGCTCCTCATCCCCCTCTTCAGGGGGAGAGGAACCGTCTGTCCATATCTCTCCTGCCGCTGATCTCTCCGAGTATCAGCGTTTCCTCGTGAGGATGCTGGAGGACCTTCACCTCTCTCCCCTGTCCGTGAGCAATCCTGAGCATGTGGCGCATGCCTTTCTAGGCGATTTCGGTGCGGCCACCCTTGTGGTGCTGCACTGGCCTGCTCCCTTTCGGGAGGCGTCCATGCGTTTCTGGCAGAGGCCCTTCTCCAGAGTTCCTGCCCCTAGGGACCTCAGCCAGAGGTATTGCACTCCCCCAGAGTCTCCAGGTTCTATGCCTCATCCACAGTCCGGATTGACGCACCTGGACACTCCTGACAGGCTTCGCGCCCTCCACCGTGACCGGCCCCAGATCAGGACTCTTCAGATTTTGATTTCTGGGGGAGGAGGACTTTCTACTCGGCACGGTTGCTTCTCTCCATCTCCGCTCATCAGGCCCACTGTGCAGCCTACAACAGATTCTTGTGGTCAGCACTGGGTCAGATCCTAGCTGCTTTGCCTGACTCGGAGCAAACCAGGCAAGCCATCGCACTCTCTGCACGTGGCCTGGAGCTAGCAAGGCACCAAGCAAGGGCATCTTACGACGCCAGTGAGGTAGCTATCAGGGTAGTAGGGACAGCGATCTGCACCAGGAGATCGGCGTGGCTTCGCCTTTCCCGGTTGTCACCCTTGGCCCGGCGTAGGGTGATTTGCTCCGCTCACCAGGGAACCTATCTCTTTTCCCGTAGGGCGAGACGGCGTTTGTCGGGGCAAATTCCTTCCCCCTCCGGGGGACCCGTCTCGCTCTCCCCACTCTCGGGCCTCCTCAGGCCCAGAAGGTTCCCCCCCTTAGTGTGTCACCCACTGAGGGCTAAGGGACACTGTCCCTTAGGGTGCAATTAATCAGCCCCCTTCGGGGGGCTTGGTACTCACCCATCTGTGATGAATGGTGAAGATTGACACAGATAAGATATAGAAATTACATACCTACCATAATTATGATCTTTCTGTGTATCTTCACCATTCATCACAATCCTGCCCGCCATCCCAATGGGGCTCCAGTCTCTGGATCCTCCTCCCTCTGTGCCTACCCCTCTTTTTGAGCGGGGTAAAGTTGGGACACACAGGGGGGTAGTTTTCTTCCCCAAGGGGTACAGTTCGAGTGGTATTTCTTCTCTACTACTTATCTTCACCCCTACGGGGTGAGAACTGGTGGTTGCCCTCCTTCTGTTATCCATCCTTTAAAAAAAAAAAAAAAAACTCCTTTTTCACCAAATATCTTTACAGAGAGTACTGAGTCCTGTACCCTGTCCTTCTCCAGTATAGCCGACTCTGCTTTTGGGGTATTGCCAGTTATTCTGTGCCTTGAATTCTGGCAAATGAGCTTTGCCACTCCTTGCAGTTCCTATACAGTCTGGTGACGGACAAGGGTCCTGGATCCTTGTTACCTCTCACTCTCTCCTAAATTCTCTCTCCCTTCCTTCCTCCTTTTCCAGAGATTGGGGCCCCTACTCAATCCCCTTAGTCTTATTTCTTCTCAGTCATTATTTGTCCTTTTGGTTCAGTTTTTCTCTTCCTTTTTCTGTCCCTTGGACTCTCTTGTCCCACCCTCCATCCCTTCCTCTTACCTCTCCAGCGACTCAGAACTGGTAGGCAGGCGGAGTCGACACAGCTTAACGGCTAATCCTCGAGCGCCACGTAGTACGTCGGCCTCATGGGCGGCGCAGATACTGCGTCGACTCCGCCTATCCTTTTAACAAAAAAAACAAAACAAAAAAAGGCTCCCGCGGGGTCCTGATCTCCGGCCAGTACCCATCTGTGATGAATGGTGAAGATACACAGAAAGATCATAATTACGGTAGGTACGTAATTTCTATTTCTTATTTACGTTTATTTTAGATAAGAATACTAGCATTACACAGGTGCAGTTGCGCCTGTATATTAGGGTTGAGTAAGCACTTTAATGTTAGACTCCAGTTTTTGCACCTTAATAACTTTGCCCCCGCTCAACCGATTTAAATGAAATTTGGAAAACTCATCCTTTGTACCAGAATCTCTTGATTCTGAAAATTTCATTTAGATCGTTTCAGTGGGGGCAAAGTTACAGAGGGTGCAAAACATGTAAAAAATAAAATCGCCATTTTTGAGAATGTTGACTCTTTTTTTTTACCACCCGGTAACTGAAAAAATATGAAGCATTAAAACAGGAAAATTACGTACCTACCGTAATTCTTGATCTTCTTGGACGAGTCTCCACCACTCATTCACACTAGTGGGATTGGCGCCGGAGGCACTAAGACCCATCGGGAGCAAACTTTTTGCTGGAGGGTCGGCGCGAGAGACAGCGCCGCGAGACACGGTGCCGCGAGCAGCGGCTCGAGCGGTAATGACCATCTCGGCGACGACCCTCCAACCGCCTCAGTACCTTTTTTACCAAGGAGGTGCAGCGCAACTAACGTAAAGAGTAAACCCAAACATTAAAAAACGGACATAAGATAGTCCGTATGACCCGTGTAAGAAGGGTCAGCAAAGAAGTCCTCACGGCCTAAAGATTTGAGGGAGTGAAGACCAATACAGCGGTGAGCTCGGGGATTGAGGTGGGCGTGTGAATGAGTGGTGGAACTGCGTCCAAGAAGATCAAGAATTACGGTAGGTACGTAATTTTCCTATCTTCCTGGACACAATCTCACCACTCATCCACTAGTGGAAGAGTACCAAGCTGATAATCCCCAAAAGGCGGCAGGAGAGCCAGAGCTCACGCGTCTAAGATAGAAGCCCATTAAGGATAGTTCTACCGAATGCGGAATGTCGCCTAGCATGAACATCCAGTGCATATGTACTGAACGGTATGCACTGAGCTCCAGGTGGCGTTGCATATATCTGCAATTGGAACATGCGCACTTCCGCTAGGGATGCCGCGATCGCCCTAGTAGAGTGGGCACACTCTACCTTCTAATTTAACTTGAGCCATGGAATAGCAATGACGAAGGCATGCCACTAACCATGAAGAGATGCATCTAATAGCGACAGGTTGACCCAGCGGTGTCGCTGAAAAAAGCGAACAGTTGCTGAGTCTTGCGAACATCCTTGGTTCTATCTAAATAGAACATGAAGGCTCTCTTAACATCCAAGGAATGAAGAGCTCGTCCCCTTCATTTTGGAAATTAGCGGAAAGCGGAAGTACCAGAGGTTGGTTTAGATGGAATTCTGACACACCTGGGAAGAAATTTAGGATGAGTACGGAGAACTACGTTGTCTTTATGGAATACAGTATACGGAGGGTCCGTAACCAGAACATGTATCTCAGAGACCCTAGCGGGCTGAGGTAATAGCCAAGGAAAGCAGTCTTCCAGGTAAGAAATTTTAGCTCACAGGTAGCTAAGGGTTCGAAAGGCTTCGAGTGAGCAAGTCCAGCACCAGGTTAATGTCCCAGGCTGCAACTGGACGCTTAACAGGGGTCTGGTATGGAGAATCCTTAAGAAATCTCTTCACCATAGGTAACTTGAGCCAGAGTTAAGGAAGAAACCGGCTCATGGAGCGCTGAGATGGCACTAAGGTGAACTTTAACTGTAGATGTACTGAAGACCTAAGTTTGACAGGTCCAAAAGATACTCCTGAACCTTGCCAGGAGGACAGGAAAGGGATTCCAAGAGGATTTTGCACACCAGAGAGAAAACGTTTCATTTGGAAGCGTGACGCTGGGTGGCTGGCTTCCGAGCAGCCAGAAGGATGTCTGAGACTCACGAGAGCAGTTGAACCGATTCACTTCTATCTCTTCAGGAGCCAAGCATGAAGGTGAAGTGATTTCAGGTTGGGATGGACCAACGAACCCTGAGTCAAAAGACTGAGTTGCAAAGGAAGTGGTCTTGAGAGGCTGCCAACATACTGTTGAGTAGAGAAAACCATAGTTGCGAGGCCAGGAAGGAGCAATGAGAATCATCTTGGTCCCCTGAGACTCGAACTTGAGGAGTACTCTCTGGATTAGAGGAAGTGGTGGAAAGGCGTAAGAGCGTTTTGTCCACGCTAGAACGATCCTGACAGAAAATGCCAGGCCCTGGATTTCTGGAGCAGAAGAGAGGCAGTTTTGCGTTGAGTGGGGATGCAAAAGGTCCAGGTCTGGAGTCCCCACTCTTTGAACAGGGACCGAGCTATGGCTGGATCGAGAGACCACCGTGAGGTCTTCCTCCGTTCTGCTGAGGTGATCTGCTAGGTCGTTTGTATACCTGGCAGATAAACCGCTGAATCAGAGACTTGTCAAGCACCACTCCCACACCCTCATTGCTTCCTGCAAAGGGGTAAGAATGAGCACCGCCTTGCTTGTTGATGTAATACATCACTGCTTTGTTGTCCGCTTGAAGGAGAATGTTCTTGTGACAAAGGACATCCTTCAGAGCTCGGATTGCATAAGGACCGCTCTCATCTCCAGGACATTTATGTGGAGATGAGTTTCGAACTGAGTCCATACACCTTGAGTGTGGAGGAGAGACAGTGAGCTCCCATCCCATTAGCGATCGCCTGTGGTGATGGAGACCTGATGATCGCAGGAATCCTTCCAGGAGATTGCTCTCTTGAGACCACCAGGTGAGAGACCTTCGAAGGGGCTCCGTCACCTTGATGGGATAAGACTGGGGGTGAGAGGTCGGGGACCACTGAGTGGAGAGCATCCATTGGGTGGTTCTCATGTGCAGTCGGGCCAGGGGACAGTGAAGACCGAGGACGCCATGAGACCCAACATGCGTTGCATCGAGAGAGCTGTAACCGATTGGTTCTCCCTGATGTAATGGGCCATTCGAAGGATGTCGAGTCTTCTGTCCTCTGGAAGGAAAGCCTTCGCTGAAGAGGTGTCTAGAAGCGTCCCTATGAAAAGGAGCCTCTGGGAGGTTGCAGTTGAGATTTTTTCAAATTCAGCAGAACTCCCATGGACGTGAGAAGACGAGAAGTCGTTTGCACGGCTTCCAAAGTCCCTTAGACGGAAGGGCTTGCTAGAAGCAATCGTCCAGGTAGGAAACACTGGAGTCCGACTTTCCTGAGATGCTGCGAGAACTGCACAACACTTTGTAAAACTTCAGCGCCGAGATAGCCCAAAGGGCAGGACTCTGAACTGATAATACTGACCCAAAGCTACAAACCTGAGGAACTTGCGGTGGGTGGGTGGACGAGGATGCTGGTAAGCATCCTGCATATCCAGAGAGGCCAGCCAGTCGTGCTGATGCAGCAAGGGTAACAGGGTACTTAGGAAATCATCTTGAATTTCTCCCTTGGGAGGAATTTGTTTAACTTTCTGAGGTCTAGAATGGGGCGCATCCCCCCAGATTTCTTTGGAACCAGAAAGTAATGGGAGTAGAACCCTGTGTTTCGCAGATGCGGGGGCACCAGTTCTATTGCCCTGTTGTTCAGAAGGCCCTGGATCTCCGCGGTGAGGAGGTCTGACTGAGAGGCCGACAACCTGGGTTGTCGTCTGGGAGGACAATTCCGGGGGGTTTCCAAGAAATTGAGAGAATAACCCTCGCGAATTATCCGAAGGACCCATTTGTCCGAAGTTATGGACTTCCACTGGTTGTAGAAGTACATCAGACGACCTCCCACCGGAGGAGAAAGTTCCACCTCGGGCAGAGTGGATGGAACTTGGGCCAACGACTCATAAGGTAGCGCTGGGAGCTTTAGGCCCCTGCGCTTTCTGCTGCGTCTTCTTTTGAGGTTGGGCAGGTTGGCTTTTATGGAAGCTTCCCCTGCCTCTGCCTCGAAAGGACTGACGACTATGAAACTGACGTCTGTTCACATGCCCCCGAGAGGGGGCAGGCGGAGGTCTGGCCAACTTAATGGCCGATCTAGTCTTCTGAGTGGCCTCTAAGGCTTGCTCCACCTGAGGGCCAAAAAGAAAGGAGCCATCAAAAGGCAGCGCCATCACCTGCTGCTGAGCATCATTCGTGAAGCCAGAAGTACGCAGCCAGGAATGGCGCCGAGTACAAATCCCCGCGGCTGCTGAGCGAGAAGCAGTGTCGACAGCGTCCATGGCGGCTTTGACCTGTTGGTTATTGGACTCAATACCTCTAATACGGTCAGAAGAAGCTCTGACTTGAATCCGAATCTGGAAGAGCTTCAACCATTCTTTTCATAGAGTGCCACAGGATATACTCATACTGGAAAAATAGCCTTGATAACTGGCAATACACATACTTAGAGTGGAGGCAGCAAGACTCTCTTACCTAATGTATCAATCTTACGAGACTCTTTGTTAATAGGTCGAGCTGTAGTAGTTTGAGGAAGAACCACCTTGTCATTCTCTGCCAGGACTACAATAGGATCCGCAAAGGCTTGGGATGCCAAAATGAGTACGATCCTTGGGAGCTGAATACTTCTTATCAATGGATTTAACCACTGAGGAATAAGAGCAGGATTATTCCATACCATTTGAGACAGCGTCTCGAAGGAAACTGGATCGGAGAGTCAAATCCGTAGGGATCTCTCGAAGCATGAAGATACTGGAGTCTTAATATCTTCCCAGGATCGATGTCTGTAGTCTGGAAAGAAAGAGTGGATCCCAGGTTCTTCAACAGAGACTTAAAGGACAGGTCCTCGACCACAGGCTCTGTAGCAAAGAAAGATCCTGTTTCCTCCACTTCATCACCCAACCGAAGGTCTGGGTCAGGCTCAACATCATCTCCTGATGGTCCAGAAAGGACTGTTTGGACAGGAAAGAGTGAAAATTAGGAGAGGAGAAATAGCAGAAAAACAAGGAGAGTCCCCAAGGGCTGCCCGGCGCCCGAGCGGCAAAAGACGGGCTGAAGGCGGCACGAGGCGCACGGCGCGAAGAGCCTGTGACCCGCAAAGCGCCCTGGCGGCGCCAGGCATATTGCTCAGCGCTCGGCGCGACCGGCAACGCGCCACTGCAGCGCCAAAAGCGCAGCGCCCAGACGATCCGCGATAGGCGCGCGAACGGCGCCGCCCATCCGCGGCACACGGCGGCGCCGTGAGACCCAGCGGCACCGGGCAGCGCCCATAAGACCGCTGACACGGAAGCAGGCGCCCGACAAGCCAACAGACCCTGCCGAAGGCGCTGGAAAAACCCCAGGAACCTGGAAAGCTAGAGAAGGAAAAAAACAGGAGATAAGGGCATCGGTGGAGGCCCCTGCGCCCGCAACCATGTGAGGGGAAACACTAACGCGGGTCGCTGGCACCGAAGAAGGCGCCCGCGCGACTAGGAAGGTCCAACCGCCCTACCTGATCGCCGAGGGCCCGAGGGCTCCGGACAACCGAGCCAGGCAGAAGAACCAACCTCCGAGCCCATTGCTCCATAAGAGCGGCCCACTGATGAAACTGCTCATCTGGAGTCCTACCTATAGGCGGGGAGGGACTCCGATGTCGAGGATAGCATTACGGAAGTTGGCGACTCCGAAGAAGACCGGCAACTGCTAGCGATAACCGGCGTCGGCGCACAGACATACCAGAGGCGACCTCGGTGATGCCTTCTCTTTTTGACCTGTGGGCGAAGAAGAGCTCGAGGCGAGCGGTGCGAGAATGCGACCGTTTATTTTTATGCCGGAGGCCGCCCATCCCCAGACATCGGACTGACCGTTAGTCGGAACCCGCTGAGAGAAGGAGGCTGACGGATCCAGCCAACTGACTGAACAGCTTTCATCGAAGTCTCCCTACCGTCACCTGACCTGCTCATGAGTCGACTCCGTCCAGTAGGCGAGACTTCTTCAAGTAAAATTTAATATTAGAAAAATTTAGCGAAAATAGAATAAAATTAGCGATACTACTTATTGAGATAAAGTTACAAAAAAACAAACTGAAAACTATGCGCTAGTTTGAAGTTTGACTTCCACGTAATGACGTAGTCACTGAGCGCACTCGGCAGGAGGAAAAAAGAACGAAGAGCGGTTGGAGGTGCGTCGCCGAGATGGTCATTACTGCTCGAGCCGCTGCTCGCGGCACCGTGTCTCGCGGCGCTGTCTCTCGCGCCGACCCTCCAGCAAAAAGTTTGCTCCCGATGGGTCTTAGTGCCTCCGGCGCCAATCCCACTAGTGTGAATGAGTGGTGGAGACTTGTGTCCAGGAAGATCTGAAACTTTCAGGTTTGATAGAGGTTGGCCCAAGGTATGTGCCTTTGTTGTTTTTAGGTCCAGATGTCAAGTGGTTTTTAAACTATTTACAAAAACTGTTCAGTTTGTGAGCATGTGCAGTTCAAAACATCTACGTTCCATGGATAGCTGAATTTTTGCAAAAGCGAGATGCTCTGTTGTCGTGTTTCGTTATGTGTGTCGTGTCATATACTGTGGTGTGTCGTATAGCATGACACACATAATGAAAAAAGAAAGCCTGAGAAGTAAGAACCATTTCCTTGGTGGCTAGTGGTCCCTCCCCCCACCCAGTCACCTGCCTAATATGTAACAAAGTTTTCCCTCGTGGCTAGTGGTCCCTCCCCCACCCCATCACCCTCCCCTTATATCCTGTTATTGTATTTTGTTATGTGTGTCTTATCATTTACTGTGGTGTTTCATATAGCAGAACACCACAGTATATGATACGAGACACATTTTTTTATGTTTTCCCTGGTATCTAGTGCCTGCCCCCACACCCTCAGATTGCTGTCCCTGTTTTATTTCCCTTTTCCCTGTCGTCTAGTGGCACCCCCACCCTCCAGTTGCTGTCTCCATTTTATTTCCCTTTTCCCAGGTGTCTAGTGGCACCCCCCCCACCCTCTGATTGCTGGACCCCTTTTATTTCCCTTTTCTCTGGTGTCTAATGGCACCCTCCACCCTCTGACTGTGGCCCCATTTAATTTCCCTTTTCCCTGGTGTCTAGTGGCACCCCCCACCCTCTGATTGCTGGCCCTGTTTTATTTCCCTTTTCCCTGGTGTCTAGTGGTACCTCCCACCCCTGACTGTTGTCCCCATATTTTTCTTTTTGATTCCTTGGTGTCTAATGGCAGCCCCACCCTCTGATTGCTGGCCCTGTTTTTCTTTTTCATTTCCCTGGTGTCTAGCTTCAACCCCACCCCCCACCATCCACTGTCGTATTCATTCCTGTAAAGAAGAAAACTGTTCCACAATGTCTTTTTTTACCTGAAAAAGAGAAAACTGTTCCTCATCATCGTTGCCATCCCCCTTCCCCCATCCCGACCCTCTCACTGAGCACTTACCACCCTCCCTTACCCTGTACTTACCAGCTGAGTTCAAATGCTGTCATCCTCTGTGGACCAAGACACATCTGCGCTCTTCAATGCTGAACCGTGAACTGAGGAATACAGGTAAGAGCCTTATAATGTATTTCAATGGCGTTTTGAACTTATGTTCACAACTTTGTCAATTTTAGGAATTTTTTCACCAAATTTTCAACATGGCCTTTTTGGGACCCCACCTCATGAACACTGTCAGTGTCTTTTCATTATTCAGCTCAGGAAGGTGATTTCACAGTCACTGCATGAAATCACCTTTCCAGCCTGATTAACAAAATCTCACTGTCAGTGTTCAAGAGATGGGGTCCCATAAAGGTTATGTTGAAAATTTGGTGAAAAAATTCCTAAAAATTCCCAAGTTATTAGTGTACATTGAAATTCTTCTATGCGCACACATAACTTGTGTAATTTTTAATAGTTTGACCCCAAATTTTCAACATAGCCATTTTTTCACAACACGTCATGAACATTACAGCAGTCATTTTTCACATTCTGGCCAAAACGTATTTTTGCACCTGAGGCGAGGAATGGGTTTTCGGCAGGGATTTGAAAATTTTCACCTACTGGGTTCATGAGGTGGGATTATAAGAAGACTATGTTGAAAGTTTGGGGTCAAAATATTAAAAAACAAAGAATGTATTAAGTAACGTTGTTTGCAGGGATGTCCGTTGCACCACTGGGGAACACGATGCCTTACCGTGCCAGTGAGCTGAGTTCAGGTGTGCACATAGACAGCCAGTATAATGGGACAAGACTGATGGGGAAGGTGCTGTAGCATGTAGCACCAGCCCCGGCCTTGGCAGAGATGGAGCAGTGTTTTGGCACAGATGTCACACCCTGTGGTGGGTCAGGGAACCTCACCCACAAAGTTATCGGCATGCATGCTGGGACATGTTGGGCCCATACACTGGGTCAGGACTGTCTCCAGTATTGTATTTACCTAATTTTGCACAGGTCCCTTGCAAATGAGGACACAATTCCACTATCAGAAAAAGAAGGGGAAATTTACTGCAAAAAAACTACATTAATGCAGATATTAGGGTTGTAGAACGCAAAGTGCACAAAGAAGGGAAATGAAAAACATTGGAGATTTGGGTCTCCGGAGTATTGGCGAATCAGTGATGAGGTCTTACTTGGGGTTTTCAACCGTAATGCCCTCCCCTTCCCCTGATCAGACAAGGTCACATGTGTTGTCTTCACACAGGGCCTGTAGGGTTCTGCATGAAGAAAGCTCCGACAGATTATGTTGGCCGTACTGTATCACCATGAGGCTCTAGGTTGGAGCTGTACCTTGTGCTTTGAACAGGAGGCTGCGGGCTGGGGGGAGGTGTGGGCATTAGGCTTGACAACCCAAAGTAAGACACCACCACTGATTTGCCAGTACTCCGGAGACCCAAAACTCTAATGTTTTTAATTTCCCATCTTTGTGCACTTTGCGTTCTAAAACCCTAATATCTGCATTGACGTCGTTTTTTTACAATGAATAGATTAAATAGGTGGTCACAGCTCTGTTCTGGTCTTAAGCTATAAACCTGCTGTTAGAATACTGGGGGAGCACGACAACAGTGCAAAGTTTGAACTTCAAAATTCTGAAGTTTTGTCTCTGGGGCAGTGTTCCATGCCTGAGATGGTACAACTTCTCTGAATCACTAAGAAACCCTCTAGAAGAAACATCATTACTATGGTGAGTCATTTTTTCATTATGTCCATTAGAGGTTCTTGCAGTTCTGTATACAATAAAAAGATTGATAAAACTCTATCAGTAGTCCTTCTGGGGGTTGGCCCGGTGGCGCTGAGAGCTGAGGCACTGGACGCCACACCTCGTGCCACACTGGCGACCCGGGTTCGGTGACAGACTCGGGTAGCTGGGGGTTGGCAGGGGAGGGAAAGGATGGAGCATCCGGAGGACAGCTCTCCTCTCCCTGGGATCCAGGGATGCTCAGTGTCCTGATGACCCCCGATGGAGATCAGAGGTATTGCAGTTACACCAGCCGATGTAAGGGGTAGAGTGTGGCAGACACTAGCAGGGTAGCCATGCACAGGCAGCACTGCACGCTGCACTCCGAGGGGGAACCGAAAAAAAAACAAGAAAACCCCTGGCAGCTGGGTGAGGCGATGGTGGGTCTCCTGGGGCGGAAAGCCCACATGCTCAGTGCTGGCCACAATCCTGACCCTACCCCCTGGGGATCCTCGGCCTCCTCCCGTATGGCTGATGGGAGAGGAGGGGATCCTGATACCGATGCTTCGGTTGGAGGAGTGCTTCAGGCGAGCGGCTAGGGGTGGAGCCGAGCAAGCCCACCTGAGAGATGCTCCAGACTGTCAGGTGAGAAAAATAATTAAAAAAAAAATAGTCCATCAGGGCCAGTAAAGCTGGTGACAGCATAGTATCGATGTATGGTGCCACGAATTTTCCCGCAACATATAAGGTGGACCAGCCCCAACCAACTCAATTCTTTTTTTAATGACATCATAGCACAAAGCTCCTTGTCAGGGATCAGAACTCTGTTCTTCATCAAATAGCATTCTTGTCTAGTTTTTTGTTTTATTATTTGTAAGCCGCCAAGTTAGTGCAATTTTCATCACTTGGGATTTTATGTAGAACTGTTTCCTTCCCATGGCTGGGGTGCTGTGATAGCATTGCCCTCCATTCTAGGAACATTAGGTCAGGTAAGCACCTTTCAAAACTGTTGCAAGATGATTTCAACTCCCAGCCCCCAACCCGCTCCTCTTGCTAAGAGTGTCTTGATACTGATCACAACATCCAGGAAGGGAGGTGTGTGAGTAATACTACACCAGCTCCTCTTTGAGCACTGAGACAGCTAGTGTCAGTAAGGATGCATGTTGATGGAGCTGTGTTATGTGTCCCCCACATGGTGCATATGACTTAACCTCCAATGATAGAAGGGCAGCAAATAGAGGAACATTTGTTGCATCAGAATGGTGGAGCAAGAACTATAAGCAAGTGACTTCACCATCCAGGCACCAGGCCTCATTTCCCAACTGGAGTCTCAGTGGCAGAGCCCCCAGGAGCTGAGCCCCACCATATAGGGTAAGCCATGAGGGTAACCAGAAAGTGAAATGGGGCTTGGAGCATGATTTACTCCTCAGAGGATCCCCAAGGGTGTGTCAGACATGAGCAAGGAGGGGATTAAGGGAAAATATTAAAACAATGAAGAACTGAGAAAACCTGTCATGTTATGTGCACAGTTTATTGGTTTCTGTGATGGATGGTATTGGGCAAGCATCTAGAGCACATGTGGAGGGGATCATGGATACATGCAAACAGACTTGTCCAGGAAAATCACTATACCAGGAGGCAATCAGGGTGGAGAAGAGGAAATATTTTTCTGCCATGATTGAATCTGGGAGGAACTGTCCAGTGTCAGCTTTCAAACAACATGAAGTCTTGCTATATTATGACAATTGCAGTATGACCGCAGGTTAGAACTGCTCCGGAGGTGAAATAGTTAACTTCCATGCAAGGCATGGAATCTTGAGCGTGAGCTCGGTTAAGAAAGCTCTGTCTGCTTGCTTTCAAACCAAAACCGTCAGATTCTTTACTCCGCCTCACTGAACAGTCGCTCCGGAGATTTCTCCTTTTGCTCGGTTCATTTTCGCGGTTTAAAACAGTTTAAAAATAGTAAATTTAACCGCAACCGTTCGGTTCAAGCTCTGTCTGTGGTAACGTAAGTAATAGATAGGTTTTACATACGATTTCTGTGTGGAACTTGTAAAACATTTATTGGTTCGGTTTGAACTGATTAGGTTGCATTTTTCAATTGCTAGTCCATTTTTAGAGTGCGGTTCCTGGTTCCTATCGATTCTAAAAAAAACAGATTTTTTTACGTTTTTTTCCACAGCCCGTGACACGGTTGGGAACCGATAGGAGAGTCTTGCTTGGCGGATTGCCATAAACGGGCAAGTTTTTGGTTAGGCTGGCATAATGTCTGAGAAACCCAAAAGAAAAACTGGGCCCACTGGGTTTCCATCTCACGATGGCTGTGGGGAAGCCTTTGCCAAGGCTGACCTCACACCACCTGTGTTTATTGCCTGGGTTTGACCACCTCGATTCAGACTGCCAGATTTGCAAGAATTTCCCTGCTGCCACCGTTGAGAAGAGAGTTGGTAGGCTCAGGGAAAAAGAGGCCAAAAAGTCCGCTGACCCGGATGGCCGGCCCGGTTCGGTGCCAACTGAACCTGAGGGAGCGCCCTCTGACCAGGGCCATACTTCCTCGGGCAAACGTAGAGCTGGCTCCGAGGAACCAGTTCCTGCAAAAAGGACTAGAAAGTCTGCTGCTGTGGAAAAAGTCCTTTCCCCAACAGCTGAAGAGATAGCCAAAGCAATCCAAATTGTCCAGTCTCTTTCACCGGTTCCTGAACCGTCCCCATCTGGGAGACGTTCGGTTCACCAAGTCCCATCGGTTCAGGATTATGATATTGAGGAATTTTTTTGAACCTTGGGGGGGGGGGGAGGAGAGTATGAAGAGAGTAATTATGGTCTGGAAGATCTGGACGCTCCTATTGAGGCAGATACCTTTCCAGACAGACCTTTAGGGGTTTCCCCCCCTAGGCTTTCTGAGTCCCCTGCTCATTTCTTTTTTTACAAGAAGGTTGCTGAAACTCTTCAGCTTCCTGTTGAGGAAGCTGTGGATGATCAGGAAGAGCCTGATTATGTGGAAATGATGGATATTCCAGAATCTAAGAGACTGTCTATTCCTCTTCATAAATCTTTCAGGAAACAGACAGTAAACGTTTTAAAAACTCCTCATTCTATACCTCCAGTGGATAAAAGGATGGACAGAAGGTATACTTTATCAGGTTCTGACATAGAATTTCTCTCACAGCAATGCAGCCATGTGGGTGTAGTGCAGGCTGCAGCCTGTGACAAGGCAAACATCCCCCTAGCTTCACATCCTCCTGAAAAGGACTCCAGAAAGGCTGATGCTATGGCAAAGAAACAGTACATGGCAGCATCCTTGTGGCTCAGACAAGCAAATTCCATGGCTTATGCTGCCAGATACCAGAAATCCAGATGGGATACTGTGCTGGCTCTAGTCAAACAACTCCCTGACAAGTTTGCCAGGGATCTGGAACAGGTAGCTTTAGATGGTATAGAGGCATCAAAAATGCAATTTCATGCTGCGGTGGACTCTAATGACGTATCTTCTAGAGTTATGGCTACTTCTGTGGCTCTTCGCAGAATGGCCTGGCTCAGATGCACCACATTGTCACAGGATACCCAGTCAAAGCCATTGATTTTCCTGTGATTGGCAATTCTTTGTTTGGGGAGCAAACAGAGAATTATATGAAGAAAATGGATGAATACAGGACCACCTATCGGAGTGCACAGGCCAAGGAAAGGCAGACCACTCCTCAGAAGCAGCCCTCCAGGGGCAGAGGCAGGCCTTTTCATAGGCCTTTTTATCAGGCTCAAGCCTCCTCTTCCTCCTATACCCAGAGGGGATTCTTTAGAGGAAGAGGCAGAAGGGGTTCAAGCAGGCCTGCTTCCACTCCTCAGCCCAAAGCCCCTGCCAAGCAGGCACCCTGATGGGGTAGCCAGGGGCCGCTTCTCCTCTACCGGTAGGGGGCAGGCTGGCTTACTTTGTCCAGGACTGGAAGTCTCTCACATCAGACAAGTGGGTCCTGGAAGTAGTAAGTCAGGGACTGGTCCTCAGCTTAAAAAATTTCGAAGCTGAGGACCAGATCTTCCTCCTGCATCTCCATCGGAGGCACTCGCCTTAGAGTCAGAGGTCTGCACCCTCCTCGCTCAGAGCCGTGGAAGGGTTCCACCCCCACCAGGGCAAGGGTTGTACTCAGGTACTTCCTTACCCCAAAAGACAGGAGAATGGCGCCCATCCTGGATCTCGGATACCTAAACAAGCACCTTTTAAAACCAAAGTTCAAAATGGTGACTCTGGCAATCATTTTACCTTCCCTAAGGCCAGGGGACTGGCTAGCATCCCTGGACCTCAAGGATGCCTACTTCCATATTCTCATCAGAAGCTCCCACGAAAGTACCTCAGGTTCAGTTGCCCTCAGGCCATTACCAGTTCAGAGCAATGCCCTTCGGACTCACTTGGCTCCAAGGGTATTTACCAAGTGCCTGGCAGTAGCAGTAGCTTGCCTAAGAAGGCAAAAGATTTCCATCTTTCCTTATTTGGACGATTGGCTCATAGTAGGACAATCCCCAGATCAGGTCAACCTACATCTTCAGATAACCCAGCAACTGCTTACGTCACTAGGTTTCCTTCTGAATCTCTCAAAGTCAGTACTGGAGCCTGTCCAGCTCCTTACCTTCATAGGTGCAGAGCTGAACACCCAGGAAGCCAGGGCCTTCCTCCCTCTAGACAGGGAAAACGCCCTTGTCTCCCTGGCCTCTTCATTCACCCTGCAGGTCTCTCGACCAGCAAGGCATTTTCTGCAGCTCCTAGGGCACATGGCTGCTTCCACAGCAGTAGTGCAAGGAGCAAGGTTTCAAATGAGAGACATTCAGTTCCATCTGAGGGCCTTTTGGTCACAAAGAAAGGATCCTCTTACCAAACTGATCTCAGTTACTCGAACCCTGATCCAAGCCCTTCAGTGGTGGCAGGATCAGAGCAATCTGAGACAAGGAGTTCCCTTTGTCACTCAGCCTCACTCATTAATCCTTACTACAGATGCATCCCTGTTGGGGTGGGGGGCCCACATGGGAGACCTCACTATCCAGGGGCTGTGGTCCCCACAGGAATCTCTGCTCCACATCAACCTGTTGGAGCTCAGAGCAGTTTTTCTAGCACTTCAAGCTTTCTCAGAATCTGTTCAGAACAAGACTGTGCAGGTCAGAACAGACAACACCACTACAATGTGGTACATCAACAGGCAGGGGGCACTCGGTCTACGGCCTTGTGCACCAAAGCCATGAAGTTGTGGTCTCTGGCGTACTCCCTGAACACCTCCCTTTTGGCAGTTCACCTGCCAGGCAAAGACAATGTCCTGGCAGATGCTCTCAGCAGGATCTCTCAGGGCCATCACGAGTGGTCCCTGGATCCCCTGGTTCTGGGAGTGGTATTTGCCAAATGGGGCACCCCGCAAATAGATCTCTTTGCAGCTCCAGACAATCATCAACTTCCTCTCTTTTGCTGCAGGCCCCCAGTCTTGGGCTCAGTCCCTCTGGATGCCTTAGCCCTTAGCTGGGAAGGGAAGTTCCTCTATGCCTTCCCTCCTTTCCCTCTCCTGTTCGAAGTGCTAGTCAAAATCAGAGCCCAATCCTGCAGGGTCATTCTGATTGCCCCGGATTGCGCCAGGCAACCCTGGTATCCTCTCCTCCTGTCCTTAGCAGTCCATCCTCCCCTGTGCCTTCCCAAGAATCACAATCTGTTAACATGTGCCCAGGGAAGGGTTTGGTACCCAAATCTCAAGCCTCTCAATCTCAGGGCCTGGTTCTTGAAGAGCTAGAGTTTGCTGGCCTACACCTCTCTCAAGGTGTAATGGATATACTCAGGGCTTCTAGGAAGCCTTCTACCAGGGCTACTTATAACTCCAAATGGAAAAGATTTTCCATATGGTGCTCGGAAAAGAATATTCTCCCAGACACTGCTGAATTACCCACAGTCCTAAATTATGTGACCCATCTAAACACTTTAGGGCTGAGACCAGCTACCCTGAAGGTACATTTGGCAGCTGTCTCTGCTTTTCTTTCAGCAGGTAAACCCTCTCCTCTTTCATCTCACCCTGTATTTACCAGGTTTTTTAAGGGTTTGCTTCACACTAACCCTCCATTCAGGGACCCTGCTCCTGCCTAGGACCTCAATGTTTGCATTGCTCAGCTCATGCAACCTCCTTTCGAGCCCTTGTCTTCAGCTGAGCTTAAGTTCCTGACTTGGAAAACTGTGTTTTTGGTAGCTATCACCTCTGCCAGATGCATAAGTGAATTACAAGCATTGTCAGTGGAGCCAGACTTTATCTCCTTTCACAGAGATAAGGTAGTCCTTCGGACTAATAGAAAGTTCCTGCCTAAGGTGGTTTCGGATTTCCACCTTAATCAATCTATTTCTCTCCCTGTTTACTTCACTGATCATTCTTCCTCTGGTGAGAGGAGGCTGCACAGCTTAGATGTGAAGAGGGCCCTTAGCTACTACATAGAGCATACCAAGAGTCACAGGTTTGACTCCCTCCAACTGTTCCTTACTTATGGTGAGGTTGGAAAGGGGAAACCTGCCACTAAAGATCCATTGCCAGGTGGATGGTCTCTTGTATCAATTCTGTTATGAAAATTGGGTAGAGTCTCCTCCCCCTCAGGCCTGAGGGCTCACTCTACCAGAGGTACAGCTGCTTCTCTGGCTGCTGCCAGAGACATCCCATTCTAGAAATATGTCAAGCAGCTACCTGGAAAATGGTTCACACTTTTACCAAGCATTATTCATGGACATTCAAGCTAGGAGTGATGCTGGGTTTGCTAGCTGTCCTTCAGAGCCTATTCGTATGGATTCTGTCCCTCCTCCATGGGGGTACTGCTGTGTAGTCTTGCAATTGTCATAATATAGCAAGACTTCATGTTGTTTGAAGAAAAATTACTCACCTTAGTAATGTTGTTTTTCTAATGGAGTCTTGCTATATTACCTCCTCCCTGCCTGCCCCTCTCAGAACCTCGTTTTTGCGCTGTGGGTGGGCATCACAGGGTTGGCACTCTGTTTTTCTTGCCACTTTGTTGTTTTGTCTCACCCTCCCTAGGGTGATTGTGTTTTTTTTCATTATTGGTTCTCTTGACTTGAGTCTTTTTTCGAGACCAACAAGTGTGTTTGTTAGGGTAGTAGCCAGTTGGCTAGTGTAGGTTTACAGCTTCCACACAGAACATTAGTGAGTTTTAGCTCGTAAAGATTTGACGGTTTTGGTTTGAAAGCAAGCAGACAGAACTTCTTTAACCGAGCTCGCGCTCAAGATTCCATGCCTTGCATGGAAGTTAACTATTTCACCTCCGGAGCAGTTCTAACCTGCGGTCATACTGCAATTGTCATAATATAGCAAGACTCCATTAGAAGAAACAACATTACTAAGGTGAGTAATTTTTTCTTCTCCACAGTGGACAGTCTTATACATCCTGAATGTCTGTAGCACAAGGAGACTGTCTCCTTAGAGAGGCATGTCAGTTTAATGTGTTTTTCAATTCCAAGATTGTTGGACTCCATGGCTGAATCTCTTCTGTTGCCAATAGGACCAGTGATAGGGGTCTGGTTGAGGGGAGTCAAAGAACAGTTAGGTCCTGTTGATAGTTCCACCAGCTGGATGAACAAGATGGCTACAGAGTGATTACATGCTTGAATGCACCTTTTTGAGACTGGATCCAGCTCCAACTCAGCTGCTAAAGTCAGTGCTCAAAGCTTTGGTCCCAGTCTTTGTGGGGATTGTCATTGCCTCCTACAAGGGCCTCTTACCACTGCCTCTTAAGATAACAGTGGTAAAGCCTTTGATCAAGAAGCTGTCTTTGAATCCTGACAACCTCGCTAATTATATACCAGTCTCTAGCCATCTATTTTTTTTTTTTTGCAATTGTGGAAAGCTTGTTTACAGGTGCGACCTGGGAGCACAGGGAAGTTAAATGACTTGCTAAGGGTCACACAGTATGCAAGTGGGGGCTGTGGGATTCAAACCCAGGTCTCTAGATTTGCAGCTCAGAGCCTTAAACCACTGCTCTATACTGCCTTGGCAGCAAAGATTGTGGAGAAAGTAGTAGTTGAGCAGCAGGTGATTCACCTTGATGAAAATGACATCTTGGTGTCATTCTAGTCTGGTTTCCAAAGGCGTCACAGCATTGAAACAGCCCTGGACAGGGTGAGTAATGATCCCCGCCTGGCTAGGGATAGGGGAGAAATATCTGTTCTCACCCCAGGAATGCTTCAGTATTCTTAACTCTTGCAGTCAGCCTTCTGAGTAGTAACTGCCCAGAGAATGGAACGTATGTAAATGTTAGAACCCATCATTGTCTTGTGCCACTATTCAAATGCTGCCCTTACTAACTGCTGCATTCTATAGCGCCTCAAATTTCATTCTCCACCTGTGAAGTCAAGATGCCTCAGAGATCTCTCAGTCGTGACTCTTCTTAAGAGTTACTTCAAGATATTTAAGTATTTTTAAGTTTATTTTCATCTGCTGCCTTTATTATCTGTCTTTTATAAGTAGTGCTAGTTTATTTAGTTTAAATAAATGTTAGTTTAGCGGTTCCTCTTGATTCCTGGTAACCATTGAGGAACTGACATTTCCATTAGTTTTATTCTTTTTCATCAGTATTGTATAAGTTTTCTAGTTTAGCCTTGCGGTTTAAATTTTATTCTTTGTCAGAACTAACATTTTCGGTTCTTTTTCAGATCGTGATCACGGTTCCTGACAGGATTTAACCGCGATTGTGAAACTGAGTTAAACTGCAAAAAAAAACTATATTGCGGTTACCTTTGTTTTTTTTCTTTTAGCTAAAATGTCAGAAAAACCGAAGAAGAAAACGGGGCCTCCAGGCTTCAAAAACTGCTCTCAGTGTGGAGAGGTGTTTGCCAAGGTAGACAAACATGATCAATGTCTTGTCTGCCTTGGTGAATCACACTTCACAGCCGAATGTGAACTTTGTATTTTCCACCTAAAACCATAGAAAAGCGGATGGAAAGATTTAAGAAGTTGGCTTCAGAATTAGGCCAGGGAGACAATGGTTCTAACCAGTGTACTCCTTCTAAGGCTATGGGTGAAACTGCTAAACTGAAGCTAACCACCCCTGACACGGTGATTCTTCACAGGGAAAGTGAACCAGTGAACCGGTTGAAACTCCGGTTCCTTCCAAAAAACTGAAAAAGACTAAACACACAGAACCCCCAGCTGGAACGCATAAGGGGACTTCTGGTGAAAAAAATAAGATGTCTACACCTGAGGCTATTGCTCAGCCATTTAAAGTTATTCAGGCACTCCAAGGGATTTTTCTGGTTCTGGTTCCACAAGCACTGATTCAATCCTCAGTTCAGCAACTGGTAGCCCTGCTTCATTCCTCTCACTCAGAGTTCCCAGAGTATAAGAAATATGAGGAAACTGAGGATGATGATGGGGAGCCTATTAAACCACAGGTTTCCCCAGATCAAGAATCTGAGTCTCACTGAGGACGCATTGGATATAACCACAAGAGAAGCAGTGGCAGATTAGGAAGAGGCTGAATACCTTGAACTCATGGGACTCACCCCCAACAAAGAAATTGTTGCTTCCCATTAATAAATTCTTTAAGAAAGCTATTTCAGAGATTTTACAAATCCCTAATTATCTATGTATCTATAGTATGTAGTAGGAATCTATAGTAAAGGATCTTGTAGACACTGACCAAGGGGACAATGAGCAGCACAGGTTTGTGGTGGGAAGGTCATGCATGACCAATATGCTATGTTTCTATGAGAACATCTCAACAACTTTGGACAGGGGGGAGGCTATGAATTCCTTCTGTCTGGACTTAGCGAAGGCTTTTGATAAAGTCCCTCACCTACAAATTATGCGCTGTCTAAAGGATATAAATGTGGACCACAGAGTGATCTGCTGGATTGGAGATTGGTTGGGTGATAGATTGCAGAGAGTGTGTATAAACTGGTACTACTCAGATAAAATATCAGTGACGAGTGGGGTTCCACAGGGATCAGTCCTGGGTCCTGTAGTCTTTAGAATTTTCATATCTGGAATGGGAAAAGGGAGGGAAGGAAAGCTGGATAAGTAAATACGCAGATGATACTAAGTTAGCCGGATTGGTGGTAAATGCAGAAGGGGTCAAAAACCTGCAGACTGACCTAAACAGCATCTATAACTGGGCAACAGCAAAGGGCATGAGTTTTAACATAGATAAATGCTGTGTAATTCACTTGGGTAAGCACAATGACAAAAATAACTACTACATAAATGGATCAGCTCTGCGTAAATCTGAAGAAGAAAAAGACATAGATATTTTAATAGATCACAAACTTACACATCACTCTCATTCTAACAAACAAATCATAAAAGCTAAACAAGTGCTGTGGAATATAAAGAAGAACTTTAGGAGCCAGAGTTGGGAGGTGATTATGCCTCTGTATAGGGCATACGTTAGGCCAATACTGGACTATGGGGCCCCAGTGTGGGGACCCATCACTAACCGGTGAGTAGATAACATCAAAAGGGTACAAAGACAAGCCACCAAAATGATACATAATATTAAAAATATACCGTACAAACAGCGATTGAAGGATTTACAGCTCATGTCACTGGAGACAAGAAGGGTAAGAGGAGACCTATTGTTATGTTATGATATAATGCAGGATAATTACATAGTAAATGAATTAAACCTTCAATTAAAAAATGATGAAAAGGGCACTAGGGGTCATCCACTCCAGCTACGACACATTAGATACAACACCAACAGAAGAAAGGCTTTCTTTACTCAGAGGGTGGTGGCTCCATGGAACAGGTTACCAGAGGAAATTATTTGTTCAAAAAACAAGACCCACTTTAAAAACCAGCTTGATAGTTATACTCTAAGAAGATGTGTATTGACTTACTAAGGGTGAATGGACAGGAGAGGTAATGGGCCACAGATGGCCTTCTTCGCTCCTGAAACTCCTAGTATGACTCCTAACACTGTACCACCCCTGGACAAGAGGGCAGACAAGAAGTATCAAGCTGACAGGGAAGGGGATGAATTTCTATTTGCCACCCTGATCACCAAGGGTTTTTTCAGACTGCGGCCTATGATAGGGCTAGGGTGCCTTTGGCATCCCACCCACCAGAAAAGAATTCCAGAAAGAGCGACAGCATGGCCAAAAAGGGCTATCCGTCAGCTTAACTGCCTATTAGGCAGGCCAGCAACCTGACATATACTGTCCAGTACCAGAAGTCACAATGGCAGTGGGTTCAGGCTATGGCTGATAAGGCCTCTCCCGGGATATCAGCTGACCTGGCTGAAACTGCAAGATTCAGTTTAGAGGCATCCAAATACCAGTTTCAGAGGGCAGCAGATGCCAATGGCACTGCTGCCAGTGGGATGGCACTCACAGTGGCTCTCAGAAGATTTGCATGGCTCAGAGCCACTAACCTCACTCAGGATACCCAGGCAAAGGCCATGGATTTTCCTGTGGAAAACAGCTCCCTGTTTGAGGATAAGACTGAAGCTTACATGGAAAAGCTGGATGAATATAAAGCCACCTATAAAAGCAATTCAGCAAAAGAGAAACCCTCACCTTCCAGTAGGCCACAGGGAAGGGGGGGGGTAAGGTTAGGGCTGGTTATACCAGGCTCTTCTTCCAAGCACAGGCTATACAGCAGTACCCTCAGTAGACAGAGTACTTAAGGGGCAGAGGCTGACCAGGCCCAGCCCCTATCTAAACAGAACCTTGAATTATTTGCCAAGGCCCCCCTCTCACATTCCAGTAGGTGGCCGACTGGCTCACTACTTCTGTGCATGGAAAAACATTATCACAGACAAGTGGGTCCAAGAGGCAGTGAGTCGGGGTTTGTCCCTCAGTTTCAAATCCTTGTCAATATTAAGAAGAAGATTGTTCAGAAACTCAGAAAGGAAGCTGCTGGAAGAGGAAGTTGCAAACCTACTGTTGCTGAATGCAGTGGAACCTGTCCCCCTACAGCCAAAGGGGAAAGGTTTTTTACTCAAGATACTTCCTCACCACAAAGAAAAATGGGGAGTGGCGGCCTATTCTAGACCTAAGGTTGCTAAACAGACACCTGGCAAAGCCAACGTTCAAAATGGTAACCTTGCCAGTGATTCTGCCAATCCTTCAAAAGAAGATTGATTGGCATCTCTGGACCTAAAAGATGCTCACTTCCACATCCCCATAAGAGAGTCTCACAGAAAGTACCTCAGATTCAGACTCCCATCAAGTCACTACCAATTTTCAGCAATGCCATTCGGCCTCACTTCAGCCCCAAGGGCATTCACAAGATGTCTGGCAGTGGTAGTGGCTCATCTAAGAAGGCAAGGGATGGCTGTCTTCCCTTACTTGGATGAATGGCTGGTAGTGGGAAAATACCCACAACAGATGACAGAGTCTCTAAAGACAACCCAGGACTTGCTGGAGGCCCTAGGCTTCCTGGTAAACCTAAAGAAATCAGTCCTACAACCTATGCAAATATTGCATGTCATAGGAGCAGACTTGGACACACTGAAGGGAAGGGAATTCTCACCCTGGGACAGGGTAAGCAGCATCCTTCAACTTGCAGGGTCTTTCAAACTAAACAAGTCAAGTCTGGCAAGTCAGTTCCTGCAGCTTCTAGGCTACATGGCAGCAGTAACAGGAGTTACCTAAACCAAACAATAGAAGCACTCTGGGTAGGGGGGTTGACGCCAGTCCATTTACAGAAGAAAGAGTCCTGAAAGAACTCCTAAAACTCAAGGTGGACAAAGCAATGGGGCCTGACGGGATTCACCCTAGAATCCTAAAAGAGCTAAGGGAGGACCTAGTGACACCACTAACCACACTTTTTAACAAATCATGGGAAGATGGGATGGTACCTGAGGACTGGAGGAGGGCAGATGTGATTCCCCTTCACAAAAGTGGGAGCAAGGCAGATGCAGGAAACTACAGACCTGTTAGTTTGACCTCAGTGGTGGGCAAAATGATGGAATCACTTCTGAAAGAAAGAATTGTTTAGTACCTAGAGGCCAGCGGGGCACAGGACCCAAAGCAGCATGGATTCACAGCAGGAAGGTCATGTCAGATGAATCTAATCGATTTCTTTGACTGGGTGACCAAAGTAATAGACCAGGGGAGGGGCTGTGGATATGGCCTACCTAGACTTTAGCAAGCCATTTGACACAGTCCCTCACAAAAGATTAATAATCAAGTTAGCCAGCCTGGGAGTGGGTCCCAGGGTGGTAGCCTGGGTGGCAAACTGGCTGCACAACAGGACACAGAAGTTAATAGTGAATGGAACACATTCTGAAGAAAGGGGGGTTACTAGTGGAGTACCTCAGGGGTCAGTACTGGGTCCAGTCCTCTAACGTCTTTATAGGTGTCATTGCAGAGGGTCTGGAAGGAAAGGTATGCCTCTTTGCAGATGACACAAAGATCTGTAACATAGTTGATACACAAGGGGGGGGGGGGTAGAAAGGATGAGAAGGGACTTGGCGAGGTTGGAGGAATGGTCAGACATATGGCAACTTAGATTCAATGCAAAGAAGTGCAAAGTAATGCACCTGGGAAATAGGATCTGGGTGGAGTCATATCAGATGACCTAAAGGTGGGTAAGCAATGTGAGACGTCAGTAAGGAGAGCCAGGGGGATACTGGGATGCATAGGGAGGGGCATCACAAGTAGAAAAAGGGAAGTGGTTATCCCTCTGTACAGACAGTTGGTGAGACCCCATCTGGAGTACTGCATGCAGTTTTGGAGACCTCATCTACGCAAGGACATAGACAGGATGGAAGCAGTCCAGAAGGGGCAACTAAAATGGTGCAGGGTCTACATCAGAAACCATATGAAGAGAGACTAGAGAAGCTTAATATGTATACCCTTGATGAAAGAGGAGGGACAGGGGGACATGATAGAAACTTTTAAGTACCTCAAGGGAATCAACAAAGTCCAGGAGGGTAGCATCTTTCAGAAAAAGAGATGTGTAAGAACAAGGGGACACAATTTAAAGTTAGAGGGGGGACGGCTCAGGGGTAATGTGAGGAAATTCTTTTTCACGGAGAGAGGGGTGGATGCATGGAACCACCTTCCTGGAGAGGTTGTGGGGTCTAAAACAGTGGGGGAATTCAAACATGCATGGGACAGACATAAGGCAATTATGGTGGGGGGTTGCAGGAAGTAGGCTGTTGGTTAACTAGAATCTGCAGCTTATCCAATAGGTAGGGAAAGGGGCAGACTGGGTGGGCCAAGTGGTCCTTATCTGCCATCAAACTCTATGTTTCTATGAGTTGTTTTGGGAGCAAGGTTCCAAATGAGAGACATTCGGTTACACCTCAGGGCACACTGGTGCCAAAGAAGGGTCTCTTTTGCAAAGTTGGTGCCAGTAACTAAAACTTTGCTACAGGCACTCGAGTGGTGGCAGGTAAAGGACAACCCCAGAGAGAGAGAGAGAGAGAGAGAGTTCCTTTCCAGCAAGAGCTACCTTCAGTAACCCTCAGTACAGATGCTTCCCTCCTAGGTTGGGGAGGGGCACATCTGGGGACTCCTAAAATTCATGACACTTGGTCATGTGCAGAGTCAGTCCAGCACATAAATCTGTTGGAACTCAGAGCAGTGTTTCTGGCCCTGTAGGCTTTTGCATCCATGATACAGAGCAAGGTGGTACAGGTCAGAACAGACAATACCACCACCATGTACTACATAAACAAACAGGGAGGAACAAGGTCCATCCCCTTATGCACACAGGCAATGAAGGTTTGGTCTCTGGTCTACTCACTTCAGGCCTCCCTAATAGCCATCCATCTGCCAGACAAGGACAACACCCTGGCAGATGCCCTGAGTTGAATCAACTAGGACCACCATGAATGGTCCCTTAACAGGCAAGTACTGGAGGTAGTATTCAGGAGATGGGGCACTCCAGAGATAGATCTCATTGCATCCCACGACAACCCCCAGTTGCCAAAATTCTATTGCAGACCACCAGTGGCAGGCACGGCTCCCCTGGACGCCCTGGCACTGGACTTCTTGGGAATGAAGCTTTATGTATTTCCTCCTTTTCCTGTATTGCTCAGGGCACTGATCAAGCTCAGGTCACAATCAGCATCAGTGATCTTGATTGTTACAGACTGGCCCAGGCAGCCACGGTATGCCATGGTACTCCTTATTGCTTTCCATGACTGTGACCCCTCCAACTCACCTCCCAAGGAGACACAATCTATTGACCTCCTCCCAAGGGAGAATCCTGTGTCCGGACCTCAAATCCCTCAGACTCAAGGCTTGGGTCTGCATCTCTCTGAAAGTGTATTGAATGTATTGGGAGGATACAGGAAGCCCTCCACTAAGAAAACATATGCCTCTAAGTGGAAGAGATTTTCATTATGGTATTCATCTAATGATGTAGTCCTCTCACAGGCAGGGGTGCCAGCCATGCTGGATTGCCTTACCCATTTGCACTCTCTGGGTCTGCAGCCCACTACACTGAATGTGCATTTGGCTTCTGTTTAAGCATATATCTCAACTGGTAAAGATGTATCATTAACTTCCAATCCTATCTTTAGGAAGTCCTTTAAAGGTTTGGCCCACCTGCACCCACCCCATAGGGAACCGGTCCTGTATCAAACCTTAATGTGTGCATTGCTAAGCTCATGGGACCACCATTTGAACCAATGGTATCAGCCCATCTGAAATATGTTATATGGAAAACAGTGTTCCTGGTGTCTATCACTTCAGCCAGAAGGATCATTGAGCTTCAGGCTTTGTGTGTTGAACAGGACTACATTTCCTACCATAAGGTCAAAATAGTGTTCAAAACAAATAGGAAATTCCAACCTAAGGAGGTGTCTGATTTTCACCGTAACCAGTCTATTACTCTACCGGTGTTTTTCACTGAACTTTCTAGTTCAGGTGAACGCAGACTTCATAGTCTTGATGTCAAGAGAGCTTTGAGCTACTACATGACTCATACTAAGGACCATAGGCAGGACAGACAACAACTGTTCCTGACCTATAGGGATCTGGGTTAAGGAAAACCATCATCTAAAATAACCATCTCTCGGACTGTTCAGTGTATCCAGTTTTGTTACTCAAAATCTGGATAGGAGCCCCCAGTAGGACTAAGGGCCCATTCTGCTACCATAGCAGCTGCCAAGGATGTCCCATTACTAGAAATCTGCAAAGCAGCTGAATGGAGGACAGTACATACTTTCACAAAGCATTACTGTTTGGACACTCAGTCCAGGAGTGATGCTAGGTTTGGCACAGCAGTTCTGCAGAGTCTATTCTCAAAATAAGTTCTGTGCCCGCCTCCAAAGGTACTGTTTAATAGTCTGCAAGAGTTAGGAATATTGAAAAATTCCTGGGTTGAGAAGAAAAAATTACTTACCATAGTAATCTTGTTTCTTCCAAGGTATTCTTCAATATTCATAACTCTCCCCAACCTGCCTCCCCTTCCAGAACCTGTGGCCTCTGCATCTCAGACTGAATAACTGTAGGTATTATGGCCATAAGCTGGCCTGGTCACAAGTTTTTGAGCCCTGTTGGGAAAGTTTTTCTCTCCTGTTGGGAGGTTTATTAATAGGGTGTTATAGTCATAATGGTCATTATTACTTTTTATTATTATTAGGGATTATAGGACCCTAGGTTCCTAGTTGTTAGGATAGTTAGGAAGGGCCTTTCCTTGCAGGCTCTTCATGAAATCTGAGGGGTAACACCCTATATGGGTGAGTATTATTGAGCGACTCAATATGAGCGACTCAGTAATACCGCTCATGTTTAGGGTGACCATTGTAAGAGAGTGAAAGAGCCTGTATAGCAAGTGTAGCAGTGAACTACACTCGCTATGACAGGATATAGGCAGGTGTGTGACCAAACCCTGTGTAGCTGGCCATTTGGCATAGTGGCTAGAGCCACCACCTACAGAACCAGTGGACCTGGGTTTGGGTCCTATCTTATGACATTAAATCTTCTTTATTTTCTTTAAGTCCATCCCCCAGAGTTGATTATATTATTTTTGGGGGTGCGGGGGCTGTCCCATAAAGGGGGTGCAGTGGGCATGGCCCCCTCAAAAAAAAAGCAATGCAATTTCTTTTGTTTTTGTGGCTGAGAACCGTCCCTGTTTGCGGTGGTCTCTGTTTATTTCGGTCGCCCTTTTGCTTCGGACGATATTTGCATCACTCTTTGTGTGTGGCAAGATAAGGGACTTGCTCTTATCACATAATTCCAATCTGAGGAGCTATAGAATGCAGCAGTTAGTAAGGGCAGCATTTGAATAGTGGCACGAGACAATGATGGGTTCCATCATTTACATACGTTCCATTCTCCGGGCAGTTCTACTTAGAAGGCTGACTGCGAGAGTTATTAATATTGAAGAATACCTTGGAAAAAACAAGATTACTATGGTAAGTAATTTTTTCTTCTTCTCCTTCTTGACCTGTCATCTGCATTTGACACTGTGGATCACTAGATAATGCTGAGCAGACTTGAAGGACTTTTGGGGGTGATTGTTACTGGTTTCAAATGGTTCTGGTCATTCCTAAATGGGAAATGGGAGTGAGTGGTGATTGAGTTTTTCTGGTCACATCCAATTGCTCTCAACTGCTGAGTCCCTCAGGGTTCTGTTCAGTTGCCTATGTTGTACGTATGTTTAGGAGGTGTATATGCTTCTGCTGGGGTAGATCATAAGGCGATACAGCATAAGGTTTCATTGGTATGTCAGCAATACTCAGCTGTGTCAGTCATTTGCCCTGGCAGAGTGTCATCAGTGCAGTTCTTAGAGCAGTGGCTCTTGGAAATCAGAGTCTGGATGGCCTCAAACTGACTGTGGCTTAGCCTGTGAAAAAACAAACTGCTCCTGGTGGGGAGTAATTGACAGTTGTCTGGCTTAAATGATAGCCTGAAGTTCCCTATCTTTAATGTGGTTTAGCCTAAGGTGGAAAGGGAAGTTCACAGGCTTATAGTAGTCCTTGATGGACAGCTGTCATTTGTGTCACAGGTGTCTGCTGTGGCTAGGTGCTGCTTTTATCATCTGAGAAATATTTCCAGACTGTGTCCTTTTCTTGGCACAGATGACCTCCATTCCCTGGTGCAGCCCTTTGTCCCCTCCAGACTGTAGTATGGTAGGTAATGCACTCTGGAAGGACTTACCTTGTGACCAGCTGCAGCAACTGATTCAGAATGCTGCAGCAAGGCTTCAGACTTCCATCCAGAAGTCTGATCATATATTACTCCCTTGCTCACAGTTCTGGGTTAGCTGCCGTTTAGGTGGTGCATTGGCTACAAGGTAATTTTACTTGTTTACAAAGCCCTGAACAAGTTGGGCCGTCAGTGTCTCAGCGAACTCATGATCCCCTATGAAACTGCCAGGGTGATGAGGTCCAGGGGACAGGGGCTTGTGAGGGGGTCATCCTCACTATTAAGATCAGTGAGTGACCGGTCTTTTGTAGTGGTCGTCTTTGCCCCCCAGAATTCTTGCCCTTGTGATGTCCAATGCTCTCATTCTCTTGCTATTTTTAAGGCCAAAATTAAGAAATATCTGTTTAACCAGACCTTTCATGTACCATCATCGCTGTGGTTTTGTAATTTTGTGCTGTTCTTATAGCTGGTGTTTTCTCTGATCTACAGTAGGTATTTTCCTTTTTTGTTTGGTATATACATACTAGTATTATATGTTTTTGCTGTACCTCTTTCCCAAAACTATATGTCTCTGGATGTTTTTGTCTTGTCTGATAATTGCACCATTGTTCTGTGAAATAGCCCCGAGCATTGGAAGGGTGCTATATAAAAATACAATTACTACTATTACATATTTGATAATTGCAGTTTTGTTGTACAGGGTGTGGGCAGTGATGTCCCTTTGTACCTGCGACATGAGGGCCAGGTTAAAAACATGAAGTTGAGCAGGAAAGATCTCATTAACATACTGAAAGATGTCTGGAAAGAGAAGGTTACAACAGATCAGCAGGTAAGTTGGTATTTTAATGTGGCTTTTATGAATTTTCTCTCTTGCTTGAGTCCCCATACCAGTTACAGAAGTTTCATCCACAGTACACAAAAATCAGCAGTTGACTAAGTTATATATTATTTTAACTAAAAGTCATATCTCAAACAACATGAATAAAATGTATGTCACTCAACTTGCAGCATCTCAGTAGTGAGTGATGCCCTCGAGAAAAAAATTGGAATACTCCAGATTCAAACCATAAACTCTGCTACAAGTGGTTATTGTTATTCTATTAATAAAATAGGGGCCAGATATTCAAAACTTTGCCCTCTGCGCAAACCATTCGTGCCAGGATTGCACTGCAATTGCACCAGACCGCCATATTCAAAAGGCCAAATAGCACCAGTGCAACATGCTAGTACTGGTGCTAAAACATAATATATGCACAGGGCAAAGAGAGGGGTGGAAATATGAATACAGGCACAACAGTATATTCAAAGCCATAGTGCCTTGCAGCATGTAGCACAGTGCAAATTACCGCCTATAAAAAGGTAGTCTTAACTCCAGGCAAAATTAGGATGAGAGCGTGGACATAGCAGCAACAGGCCACAGGGCTTCATGCAACAACAACAGCATGGTATACCTGATAATAGCAGCCAATGAGGAGTCAGAGGGGCCGACACCCACCTTGGGCCACTCCATATGCTGTGGAAGATACATGCTGCACCAGGTCCCTGGAGAGGGTGGGGGAGCAGAGGATAATTCCCGGGACCCTGCACCAAGAGGCGACCAGGCCTCTCAGCATACTGTATGCAGGGAAGGGGCTGCAAGCTGGTAAGGGCCTCAGAGAATGAACCTTCCCCGGGGCCTGGAATTTCTCTCAAGGGACCTGTACTGCACACAGATGGTACTGCCCATGTCACCATCATCTGTCACTGGTCCCAACCCTGCCAGTCATTCGTGGGTGCCCCGGCACCCAGTGGACACCTTGTCAGTACGTCCATGCAGCACACACCTCCTGTCCCCCCCATAGAGTACACCACCACAGTCCAGCACACACAAGTAGCACTGGGGAAATGGAAGGTGCTGGGGAGAGTGTGTACAGGCGTTCAGGCTGTACCACATTGTAGATGCTGCCACATGGCTGGGACCGTCCACACAGTACACATGCAGGAATGCCCCTGACATCAGTGTGCCTGTATGATGGTATGTGTCTGCACCCCCCCCGGCACATACCGCACACCTGTCCAGACTCCCTGTCACACATGGCCAGCCATATGTATGTTAGTGTAGGAATCCCATGCCACTGGCTCAGCACATGTGGGTCACAGGACAGTATGACTGTGGTGTCCACTGTCAGTACACACCTGCCAGCTGTGCATGTCACTGTGTGGATGGCAGCAGTTATTGTTGCCTGACAGACTGTAGGCATTGCTGTGTCCCTCACAATATCGACTACTATGGCACTGTACCATCTGATACACACTGTAGCAGGGATGTTTATGGCATGCAGCACAAACACCCGTTCCTGTGGTGCTAGTCCCCTGGGCCACAGTGGCCTGTGCTGCTGTGTCCAAACCCAGCATGTAGCTACCATCCTGTTGTTCCAGGCTGACATACAGGTGGTGCTGTGTACAAACCCAGCCTACAGCCACCAACCTGTAGTTCCAGTCTGACATACAGGTGGAGCTGTGTACAACATGAAATAGTGCTGGGCAATCTACATGGTAATGCATGCAAAGGAGGCCATAATGAGATGCTAATCTTGCTATTTGCCCTCGGATTGCCTGAGTAGGCTCATTTGCATAGGAGCTTTGAATATAGCAACATTTTGTACCAGGCGAATGTGTTGGCACCGGGCAAACCTCTCAGAACCATAGCATAGTTCTGCAGTATTTGGCCTGCAATGTTGTTTGCAGTTGTTGTGCACTACTTCATTGCTATTGCACACACTGGCCAACTACTGCAACTCTGTCTTACTCCACTTCTGTGTGTACTGAGCCTCTGTTGCAGTTTACACTGCCTGATTGCTATATTCAGAGCTGTCTTATTTGCTGGGCTGTTTTTGCACTGCACTCTCAGCCCTGTTTGCATGCCTTCGTTTACACGCTATATTCAACTGATTTAGCCCCTGGGCTGTTCCTTTGAATATAGGGTGCAAATGATTCCGGGCTATTTTTGCACACTGGGCAGTGCTAATTTTGCCCCAGGGCTAAGTTTTGAATATTGGGCCCCAGGAGTCTTTGGTTCCTGCACTTCTAAAAACATTTTAAAACTTTTAGCATCTTTTCCTTTGGTTCCCAGTCAGACCTGGGATCCATGTATCTACTGCATTTTCTTCTTTTCCAAATGACTGGGGCCAAAGTGCAGTAAAACCCTTTTTATAAGTCTGATTTATCAATTCTCAGGGCTGAACCCAAACAGAACTTTATATATTACAAGTACATTAAGCTTTTTTCTCTTCTGTTCCTAATGACTGGATAAAAACATTGCACTGCTTAACTTGCTTCCAAGAACTAAGCTCACTTTAAACAGGGATATTGTAAAAATAAAGAAGATTTTGAAGAAAACTCCCTGGTTTGTGGTAATGTTTGCCAAAACACAACAGTTACCCACAGAACTTTTAAAACATACAGTACACTCATTTTAAACGTATTGGCTATTGCAGCTCTGAACCACTGGGGCCTAACTAGATAAGAAGCCAAAAAAAGAAGATGGGTCCTACTAGTTTTAAAAAAGTGTGTGTCCTGTGGTCAGCTGGTGCCTAAGGTACAGTAGATAGGCATTCATAGTGTTTTGTTTGTGTGGATCAGGCCCAATCACAACACTGATGATTTTGAGTTTTGTCATGTGTTTGACGCTAAAACAAAAAGAGGAGAGAAAGGAAAAGAAAGTCTTTGTCTGCGCCAGTGTAACCAGCCTCTCTTTTCCCCCAAGCTCAAGACACGTTACGAGGGAGTACTTGAAGGGTTCACCTTGTCCCTAATAGTTGTCTCCCGCTTGGTCTCAGCTAGGAGACCAGGTGTCTAAGTGTGTATGTGTTTTCATGCCTTTTGGTTGCCCAAAGAATTGGAGCATGAATGTTCATATCCCTGCACGTCCCCTCTTTTCCTATAAAAGGGAGGAGGCTAGCTGAGACTGGTTGCTGTTAGGCATGAATGGAAAGAAAGAGCGTGTTCCAGAGTTGCTGCAGGAGAGTTTGGATTACAACCAGAAAGAAGAAGAAGCCCCCAAGGAGCCCTGCTTCTCCTCGTCCCTCAGAGTGTGGGAAGGGGCCCTCTGGATGACAGCCCTAGGAGAGAAGATTCCATTAACCTTGCTGCAGTGGTGGGTAAACCATACTGCGTAGCCCGAAAGGCACCTGGAGGATGTAGTGGGCCTTCTTCCAGTGGAGGTTGCTGGAGTCCATGTGGATTGACTCCCTAGAATGCAAGAGTAGAGAGCAAGATGAAAGTATACTTTTATAGGAAGCTTCAGTAGTGATGGGTACCAAAGTAAGTAGAATATCTCATGAAGTAATGTATGCCTTGTATTGCGTATGTCAGGGCAGAGGCGCCTGGCAAGTGTATGAGTCAGCTTAAAATCCTACTGAGAAGGGTGTGTGGCCTGAACCTGGGCATGATGGCCACTTAACTCTTAAGTTTCTTTATACTCCGACCAATATCCAAAATAATCCTACCTGACCTCTGAATGCACTTCATTTTCAGCGTACACTTCAACGGGGCCAAACAGGTTGAAGAGAACGTTACCAGAATCACCATTACAGTTGTTCTTGCTCAAAGGATACCATAACTGTCAAACTTACCTCAGATATTCCTCAAGGTACAGACTCAATCTTCAGCAGTGATGCTTCAACAAGGTGGTACAGCTGTGGTCGCCCTGGAGAAAGTAAAAGTCATATCCCAACAGCTCATGACACAAATAATGAAGCTCAAGGTGTCCTCACAACAAACAAATGCAGATGTTCTTCAGATGGCCTATAGAATTAACATGGCAGAGCAGATGGTGGTGGACACAGAGGACCACACGCACTGCCTCAGGGCACACATCCGAGAACAGGATCTGGCAATTAGGATCATGTGGGTCAAAATTGACAATCTTGAGAACAGGGGCCGATGAAACAACCTGCAGTTTATTGACTTTCCTGAGTGCTGCAAGGGCAGGAATGTGTATACTTTTCTTCAAGCTGCATTACCTGAAGTCCTGGGGAACCAGTGTACAAAGACGACCACATCGATCTCTGGCCCCCCCTTCCAAACTAGGAGAGTGTCCACGCCCCATTTTTGCCAGATTCCTTTACTTTACAGATTAAGAACTATTCATGGAGTGGGCGAGGCAGAAAGGGACTTTAAAATAGAGGGGCCACACCATCCATATTTTCCCAGACTTCTCCCAAGACCTCACTGCTCAGAAGAAAACCTACACTGCAGCCAGAAAAGCCCTAATGGACTTGTGGATTGCATACAGCCTGAGATACACGGCCATGCTAAGAGTGACCACTAACAGAGTATCCAGGCAGTTCGAGTCTTCTGAAGTTGCTGAGGGTTTCATCACAAAACAATGTCCCTAAACTGACTGGTTTTGCTATAGGCCCCATAGGAGACAGGGTGGTTGAGTAAGCCAGAAACAGTGCATGAACACTACTCTGGTGGCAAGATACTACCCACACAGAGCGTCAATACTAGAGGTATGGGGTTCCACTAGGCCCTCTTTCCCAAGCCGGATGCCTGGCAGCCCTCATCAAAGATTTGGAAAATCCAAAAGGCCATAGTAGAAAGGGACAAGCATAGTGAAAGTGCACCCCACTTCCACAGCAGGAGCCACACTGCTAAAAGTTAGAACCTCAACTCATCTGAGACCCCCTCTTTACTACAAGGAGGGAACCAGTATGCACCTCTTCTAAGGGCCCCTCCAGACAAGGATAAGCAAGACCCTTCTGCTCTTCCTCCTCCTCCAGCGAAGGCTCTGGATTTGATGACCTGCTCGAAATCCTGGGCCGAAGCAGTGAGCCTCGTGGCAGCTGCCACTGACTTCCCGCCATTGTACAAATTCTCCTCCCCAAAGGTGGGTAAACCATACAGCCCAGCCTGAAAGGCACCTGGGCTCTGTGGTTGGTGTCCTCCCAAAGGAGGTTGCTGGAGTCCATGCAGATTGACTCCCTAGAATGCAAGAGTAGAGAGCAAGATGAGAGTATACCTTCATAGGAAGCTCCTGTAGTAACTGGTACTACAGTAAGTAAAACACCTCTTGAAGCAATGTTTGCCTTGTATTGCGTATGTCAGGGTAGAGGTGCCTGGCAAGTGTATGAGTCAGCTTAAAGTCCTACTGAGAAGGGGGCGTGGCCTGGACCTGGTCATGATGGCCACTTAACTTGTAAGTTACTTTATACCCCTATGAATATCCAAAATAATCCTAGCTAACCTTTGGATGCACTTCATTTTCAGTGTATAGTTTGAGGGGTCTAAATGGCTGAACAGAACATTACCAGAATCACCATTGCAGCTGTTCCTGCTCAAAAGATACTAAAACTGTCAAACTTAACTCAGATGTTCCTCCAGGTACAGACTCAGTCCTCAGCGATGATGCTTCAACAAGGTGGTGCAGCTCTGGTTGCCTTGGAAGAAGTAAAAAACGTATTTCAACAGCTCATGACACAAATAATGAAACTCGAGGTGTCCTCACAGCACACAAATGCAGGCATCTTCAGATAGCCCGTAGAATGAATGTGGCAGAGCAGAAGGTGGCAGACATGGAGCACTGTACGGGTCACCTCAGAGCATACATCCAAGAACAGGACCAGGTAATTAGGATCCTGTGGGTCAAAATCAACGATCTTGAGAACAGAGGGCAACAGAACAACTTGCAGTTCATCTACTTCCCTGAGGGCTGCGAAGACAGGAAAGTGAATACTTTTCTTCAAGCTGCATTACCTGAAGTTCTGGGGAACCAGTGTACAAAGACCATTGAAATAGATTAATCGCATCAATCTCTGGCCCCCCCTCCCAAACCAGGAGAGCACCCTTGCCCCATCCTTGCCACATTCCTTCACTTTACAGATAAAGAACTAATCATAGAGTGAGAGAGGCAGAAAGGGGACTTTAAACTGGAGAGGCCACACCATCCATATTTTCTCAGACTTCTCCCAAGACCTCACTGCTCGGAGGAAAGCCTATACTGCAGCCAGGAAAGCCCTAATGGACTTGTGGATCGCGTACTGTCGGAGATACATGGCCATGCTAAGAGTAACCTCTAACAAAAGTATGTAGGCAGTTTGAGTCCCTTGAAGCTGCTGAGGGTTTCAGCATGAAACAATGGCCCCGAACTGACTGGTTTTGCTGTAGGCTCCGTGGGAGACAGGGTGGATAAGCCAAAACCAGTGCATGGACACTACTCCAATAGCGGATGCCATACAGAGCATCAGTACTAGATGTATGGAGTTCTACTGGGCCCTCCCTCTGAAAAGACCACACTACTTCTGCAGCAAGAGCTGCAGTGCTGAAAGGACACCCTCAACTCATCTGAGACCCCCCCTCCAATTCCAAGGGAACCACTTCTACAGGCCCCTCCAGATTTTGGTCAGCAAGGCCCTTCTGGTCCTCCTCCTCCTCCAATGAAGGCTCTGGATCCAGTGACCCACCTAAAATCCTGGACCGAAGCAGTGAGCCTCGTGGCAGCTGCTGCAGGCCTCCTGCCATTGGACGAATCCTCCTGCCCAGAGGAGGCCGATTGTGGCACAGTAAAACTTCCTTGGTACATTGTGCAACTTTGTACTATGTTCTGGAAGGCGTACATCAAAACAGCACGAGGATCCCAACATTTATAGAAGGAAGGGAGATGATGAGGTCTGTCCTCTCAATCAGGACTGCCGTTCAATTAAGATTCGTGTCTCTTAAAGGGACATCCCTCACTAGTATCCTTTAAGTACTGTTACCTAACCACTGTTGTTGCTTGTATACAGGCATGGATGCTTGAAGAGGACAATGGAGAATTCTGGGTTTTGTAAAATGTATCTTCTTTTTTGGTTTTCACAGTAGTTACATAGTGCGTCAGGAAGGGCCCCTGTTTTTTCTATTGCCACCCATGAAGCATCGCCCAGTGCAGGAAGCTCCTTCATGCACCAAATCTCTTACTGTAGCAGGGTAGGTCACTATATCATGTAAGGAAACCTATTTGCCCCCTGAGACAACTGGCCCACTGGGGACAGTGATGCGTCATCCCACCCACTTGCCTGCCACAAAGGCTGCTGCAAGAGTAGCCGTGATGTCTACATGTTGGCCTCTGCATAGTAACACTGCCAGCATTCAATTTATGTTTGAGGCCGAGGATGGGGTTGTCACAATTCTGTGCTTTCGTTTGTAACTTTGAGTGGCACAGTGGCAACAGAGTGGGCTGTTTCAAGAGCGATTTTTCTTTAAAGTTGTCTGTTGACTGTATATACTGTATATCTATCTACATGGTGTTGCTGGGGAAGTCTGGGGGACATGGTGAGACAAGAATGGGACTACAGGTCCATAAACCTGGGACTTTAGGAATGAGAATAATAGCTGCCAGCCACTTACAAATACTATCACTAGCACCCTGCAGGAGAAATCAGTGCACAAAGCTGTGCCTGCTACAAAATGGTGGTGGTGGCAGAATACAAGGGCAGGTGGCAGGAAAGCTGTAATCCCCCTGGTACCCACTTTCAACAATTTAGGTAGCCAACCCAGCTGCTTGTCTGACAGACCTTCTGGAGGAGTGATTGATAACGAGAGGTCGAAGCCTCCCCAAAAAAAAACAGATGGTTTTGTCATGATGGGTTCGGAACAGACTGGCAGGGAGCATGGAGAAGGAGGGACTGCCCACACATGTGCAGCGTATTTTTTTACTCACTCCCCCCCACACCCTACCCAAGTTGTCCTTGCCACTTAGGTTCTGGCTAGAGGGTTAGGGATTACCTGGTGCTACAACACTTTCTGTGTACTGCACTTGGGCAGATGGCTTGTGCACTGAGGTACTTCAGGGAGTATGATTTGGGAGGGTGGGATCTACTTGGAAGGGGACAGAAGAGGGGACAAGGAGGCATTTTTAGGATATGGAAACTGTAGGGGTAAAAATGATGTGTCTGCTGTTGCACTAGGGGTTGGTTTCATTGAAGTAGCTGTTCTTTAGACATTGGAGACAACTCCACAGATGGTCAGAGTGGGGCTTCATGCAGCCACATCAGGTCACAAAGTCTTGCAGTATTGGCTATGACACTAACTGAATAAGGCTGATATTTGTGCCACAACTTTGAATGTGCAGGGACTCAATTCTTATGTCAAGTGAAAGAAAGTCTTGACACACACCTGAAAACACTGAAAGCCCAGATAGCCCGTTGCAGGAGACCTGGCTAATGTCAGATGAGCAGCACAGTTAAACTGTGAATGGATGGGTGTGGAAGCACACAGCATGGCCACAAATAAGAAGGTAGGTGTCTCTGTACTCTTCCATAAGAGCCTCAACTGGTCAGTATCATGCTCAGAAATAGACCAGGAGGGTTAGTGGAAAATTGTAGGGATAGCCAAGTCTGAAGGGCCCTTAATAGTTGTTGATCTCTATGGGACTAATACAGATGCCCCCTTTCTTCCACTCACTCAGTAAGGAGGTGAGTCAATTCATGCCTCCATCTGCACCATTGTTGGTAGGAGGAGATTTTAATATAACCTTGGAGTCCTGTCTTAACAGCAGCACTGGGACACGAGAATCCCATGTAAAGGCCAGGGTATTACTGAGACTACTGCTAGAGGAGCATAGCCTGGCAGACATCTGGCAGCTACACAACCCCAGCACCAGAGATTTCACATATTTCTCAGCAGCCCATGCAACCTGGAGCCACATAGACATGTGGTTCTTCTCCTCAACACTCACTCACTTACAACACACTGGAGGTGCACATCCACCCCGTCATTATCTAGGATCACACCATAGTGTTGCTGCATAGTTTGGAGAGCATAGTCTCCATGTACAAGATCCTGGTGGTTGGAATATCTACTTTTTGTGACCGAGTTTAAGGCTTAGGCCAAGACCAGAACTGCTGCATACCTCACTGCCAATGACACGGGAGAAGTGTCTAAAGGCGTGGTCTGGGAAGCAAGAAAGCTACACTCAGGGGCCGGATTATCAGCTACATGGCCAGGAGAAAGATAGTGAAGGTGATGGAGGCTTTAAAACTAGGAGAAAGAGCTGCATGAACTGGAAAATGCATATAAGCAGGCTCAATCTCCAACTCGGGAGCTAGTGGCCAAATTGGTCAGTACTAGAATCAAGTTAAATGAGCACCTGAGTAGGAAAGCTGAATTGTCTCTGTTCCACATGTGACATGCATGTTGGGAAGGGGGGCAACAAGGCCAGCAAACTGCTCGCCAATCCCATCAAAAAGCACCAAGCAGAAAGATATATCCCCAGCCTCAAAGATCACTCTGGGACAGTACATACTAATTCCCCAAAAATCAACAAGATCATGCAAACCTTCTACCAGTCCCCCTGTGCCTCTCCATCTCCACCAAAGCAAGGACCGGTCCAAGGGTTTCTGGACAAAATTTCCACACCAGGATCCCCCATCACCAAAATGAGGTTATGGAAGTCCCAATAACTATCTAGGAGGTCAAAAAGGTGATTTGTCCCTCAACAAGGGGAAGGCGCCTGGACGGGATGGGTTTCCTGCAGATTATTATCACATGTTGAGTGTGGATGTTGCACCAGCAATAGCCGACATGCTACAAAAAACATTCACCACTGGCCTTTTGCTGCTGACTCTAAGGGAAGCGGCCTTTTGCTGCTGACTGTAAGGGAAGCAGTCATCATGGTCCTCCCCAAGAAGGACAAGGACCTCACTACACCCGGGGGCTACAGTCCCATTTCCCTAATCAACACAGATGCCAATATTCTGGCCAAAATCATGGCTTCCAGGCTAGATCTTACCCTACAGGGACTGATCCACCCAGCTCAGGCTGGGTTTGTGCAGGGGTGTAACAGTATGGATCACCTCTATACCCTAATCAGTGTGATTTATGCAGGCTAGTTGTCCCCCACTCTGGCTGTAGTATTGGCTGTGGACATAGAGGAAGCGTTTGATTTTGTGGAGTGGGCACATGAGCACCATGAAGCACATGGGAGTGGGCCCACAGTTCCTGAAGTGGGTAAATCTCCTGTATACCTCCCACTCCCACACTGCATCAGTCCTAACAGATGGCCTGTGCTTCCCACATTTTCAGTTGCAAAAAGGGACCAGACAACATGGCCCACTCTCCCCTCTCCTCATCCTCATGGCTGCTGAACTACTGGCATTAGCTATCCGACAACACCCAGGCTTTAGGGGGATTCAAGCAGGGAATTAAGCGATAATCCATGACAGGGTATTAATTATGGTGGGATTTACCCCATTTGGTGTGGTTTGGTCACAAGGTTGCAGGCGCGGTGAGTGAGCCACACCAGAAGTGGGTAAATCCCCACTATAAACCACACCCTGGAGTGGATTATTGCAATTATACAATGTCTTGTAATAAAAAATAAAAAAAAAAGTTTGCTAAAATGTTATCTTCTTATTTATTTATTTATTTTTTAATCAATTGTGCTTCCTCCCTATTATATAGTCCCTTGTTGCTAGGCAGACTGTGGTTGAGGTAGTCAACCAACCTCCCACTCCCCACACATACAGACAGACAAAAGAGTTGCTTGCATGCTTTTTTTTTTTTTTTTAATAAAGAGACATAGTGTTGGAATTAATAGAAAAAGAAAGCAGAAGGAGACCAAGGGTCCAACAAGTCAGCCCAATGGGTTCCGAGAACTCTAGCGGTCATGGTCCTAGCACCCCCCCCCGCTGAGTTGTATACTCTTTCCATGGAGCCTAAGGTAGCCCTTGCCTTGTCCCACCCTTGTTTGAAAGCCACCACGGACCTAAAGTAGCTCCTACCACCTCGGCAGGCAACCTGTTCCATGGTTCCACCACCCTTTCTGAAAAGCAATGTTTCCTTAACTCCCTCTTGAAGTGACCTCCTCTCAGTTTCTATTCGTGTCCCTTTGTGTTTGAGTCTGACAACCTGTTGAAGAGTTCTGAGTAGGGCACCATGTTTATGTCCCTCGTGAATGTGAGTGCTTCAATCATATTCCCCCTCTCCCTCCTAGTTTCAGTGGGTACATGTCTAGTGCCTTCAAACAATCCCATATGAGAGCTTGTGGAGCCCATGTATCATCTCAGTCGTCCGTCTCTGTATGCAGTTCTGAGTGGCTGTGTAGTTTTCAGGGTTTCTGACACAGTGTGGTGGAGTCCTGATGGTAACTATTTATGGCTTGCTGACAGAGTGTGGTGCAACTGCTGATGGGCTGTCACATTTCAGGGTCTGCTTCTGGGGTGACTGTGGCTGCTGTGGTGGTAGATTTTTTTTTCTGGTTCTGATTGGAAAGGGAGTGTTTTTTTTCTATGGAGGACATTGGGCCACATAGTATTCTGAAGGACTGTGCAGTGTGGACTTGCCAGCTGATGATGTTGTGGGGCACGTTATAATGGAGCTGAGCTGAGACTGCAAAAAAAGATGACAGGTGAACCGGGTGCAAGCAGTCATGGGGGACAAGTTCAAAAACACTGTTTTGGCTGTTTCATGGATTTTAGGAGTGTTTAATGAGGTTATTTCACTTTTTATACTGAGTGTTGCATTGGGAGTTCTCACAGTTTCAGACAAGACTGACTGAGGTAAATTTTCTGTGTTTTGTTCTCTGATGAAAGGCAATTCCATTTCCTTAAAAACACTCACAATTCCAGCACCACCCACCACAAAGGCAGACCACAAGCTCATCAAATGTAAGCAATTTATTAAGGCAAAATATGTATACAGGCAGAAAAAGTGCAAACCTCAAAAAGTGCATCCACCGGATCCTGCCCACTGTTGCTACACGGTCCTCCAACAAGACCGCCCTACTGGTCCCCAGGTCAAGAACCACTCACGGTCAGAGGTCTTTCTGGTACAGAGCCCCATTCTGGTTTAACTCCCTCCCTGCCACCATCTCCAATGCCACCTCAATCTCCAAATTCAAAACCACCCTTCGTAGCCAACTCCTCAACACTCGTAGCTGCTCCTGTCTCTAAATGAGGCCCTACCTCAACCTCTCCACTCATGACAATGCCTGCCAGGCAGATCCCCACCTATCCCACCCCTACACCCTTACCCAGCACACCATTCCTAAGTATAACCTGGCCAGAGCCTGCTGTCTCATGCCAGTTGATTTGCTCAACATGTGAAACCAATTGTGTAAGACCTATTTCAATTATCTGTACCCTGTAACTCAAATGTATGTTGTTTGACCACAGTGTGACGTGGTGCCTCTAACAAACGCCTATTTGAAGAAAACCTGTACTATGTAATCTAAAATGCTATGTATGTCTCAATGTGACGAGGTACCTTCAGAAACGAGCCTCTGACTCAAAGGTTGTAAACTGATTCTCACAAATAAATATTAACCAGATGCTCTGAACCCAGGAACAACAGGCAAGGAAGGCCCTCACAAACTTCGAACGGTTTCGCCCTAAGACTTCCTCAGGAAGTGTCCCACACTCATATATGTTCCCACATTTAAATGCTGTTCTTAAAGTGACAGTATACACTAATAAATAGTGGATAGTAGGTTATATAACATATCATATTAATAACAATCAGAACAATACCTAATAGGTGTAACACACCAAAAAAAAAAATAAGTATGTGAAAATGATGTAAAGGTTACTTAAACCATTATCCACATCATTAAATTTGATATCAAATGTTAGAGTGAAATAACAATACAATGAAATGATTGCCTGAAATAGGATAAATCAAGGGACCGAAGGTCCTCAAAAGCAGATACTGGTATACTCAAAAATGTCTTATTACATGGACTTAAAAAACTCAACATTCCAATATATGTAATTTTTAACTATTGAACTAATTCACTGTTATATAAAATATACACTAGTAGTGCACTACTCCATTTCTTGTAATGTGCCCTTATGACATGGTTTTATACTACTAATGTTAGGCATAAATATAGTTCAACTATGTTATACTGTATATGATTAACTATGTTAGAATATCATCGGAAAAGATGGGGATTGAGTACAATGATCTATATACAATACATTTATCAAAAGCACCAAAAAATTATTACCCCCAAAATTAGTTATACCCAGATATGTATATTATTTATATTGTTTTGTTTGTTTGTGATGTAATACAGGTATATATCTACACCCTAACTCTCAGAGTCAGATACATTCCTGTACTTAAATCCAAATAAGGCTTTTGTTTGTTTGTGAGTGATGTAATGCAAATACATCTCTTCACCCTCACTTTCAGAGTCAGATACCTTCCTATATTAAAATCCCAAAAATACTTATTTATGCAAGTAAACAGACAGGCCAGCCCCATCATTTAAGCCTGGTGGATCCAATGCACCAAGTACATAGATTCAAAACGATTCCTTTTCTGCCAAGAACTGTTTAACGTAACTTCCTCTTGGTGCCCTAAACGCATGGTCAATGCCACAGAAGGTGAATCTATGGTTCTCTTTATTCCTCTGTGACAACAGGTGGGTACTTAGGGCACTTTTTTCATCCTGTAACCTAACTGAGCTCAAATGTTCACAAACCCTAGATTTAAATTGGTGACCTATCTTGCCTACATAGAAAGATTTACAAGAACATGTGGCCAGGTAAATAACATTATTTGTGCTACAATTTATAAAGTGCAGAGTTTCAAAAGACTTGGAACTATTGCAGGATGTAAAGGTTTTAGACTTCTCTATAACTTTGCACTGTGCACATCTGCCACAGCTGAAGCAAGCTTGTGGGGAGCCGGGTAACCAACCCACATTTTTTGGAACTGGTTAAAAACTGTGTACAAGAGAATCCTGAGGGTCTGTGGCTCGTTTGTACACAATCTTTGGAGGTGTACTGGCCACACCCTGGAGTGCTTCCTCTGTGGATAGTATGTGCCAACATTTGTTAATGGTTTCTCATATCAGATGGCTATCCCTTCCACATCTGGTAATAAAGAGAACATCACCTGGACCTGTCCTTTCCTTAGTCCTGTACTGGAGTAACTGTTCCCTAGGAATTTCTGATACCTGTGTCTTAACATTTTCTAGTAATGTTGTGGCATACCCTCTGTCTCTAAAACAATCAAACAGTTCTGCACGTCTAAGATCACATACACTCTGGTCTGAACAGTTGTGTTTTACTCCTTAACAGTAATTGAAGCGAAAATCACTTTTAGCTCCTCATTGTCCACTGCTTCAAAGCTGCAGTCCATTTTTTAAACTCATGTTTTTTGTTTAGTGGTTTATCAGAGATCCAGTATGGTGGAGTTTATGTTTTCATTTTTGGGGGGTTGCAGTAATGTTTTTAAGGTTCTCATTGGTGAAGTAGCTGACTGGCACCTTTTGTGGTGATTATGCTAGGATTTACCACAGCAGAAAGGTGCCAATCAGCCAATCACATTGTGACATTTCCCAAGCCCATTGTATAAGTAAGGAATAAGACATGATGAGGTGTGGTTTATGGGCTGATAAGAGCACTCCCAGGTGTATAATGAGGCACAAGGCTCTTGCGCTGAAAGCTATAGCGCCTGGGAAGTGCTCTTATCAGCCCATCAACCACACCTTGGAGTGCCTTATTCCGCTTGTAAAATGGGTAGAAAATCTCCAATACAGATTCTGATAATTAGTGCAGTTTGAAAAGTGAGATTTTATTTATTAATGTTTATATTTGTTTGTTTTTTTCAGTTTGAAGAAAATAGTCCCTTTTACTGCCCATCTACAGAATGTTTTAAAACTCCTTTTAAGATTTCAGAGAAGGTGATGTGATATCTGTCTGTCTCTCCCCTGTCCTCTCTCCCCTCCAGTATTTGTTTATTTCCATTTTTGGAGGGTGTCTTTGGCAGGGGTCAACAGAGAGAGCAACTGTCAGTTTCACTGTTACTGAGCTTGTGTTGCGATTTTCCTCCAGGCAGTCCCCTCCCCCCGCTCCCCAACACACACATACACACACACACACAGCCAGCCAGCATATTTTTAGTTATTGTTTTCTTTCTTTCTTTTTTTACAATAAATGTTGTATTGGACATTGGACTTCAGTTAACAGACCACCCTGTGTGTCTGAGTGAGAGGCCAACTTGAATTGCAGTGAGCATGTCCCTTTGGAGCTGCCATACTGAATGGTTTCTGCTTCATGCTTCAAGAGTGAGCCACTTGTCGTTCATTGCGGTTTCATTGGGCCACTTGTTTATCTGACATGCTTTTATGGCAAGAAACTAATTTTATTATAAAGAATGATTTTTTTTGTGGGCAACCTGGAAGATTGGCAAGTGGGTGGCTGAGTCCACTGCTGCAATACCGGAGACTGAGGTATAGCAGGCAGTGAATCATTGGTACAGTTTGCAGTTTACACAGCGGGAGTGGGAGCTGTGGACTTGAGATGGGACAAATGGGCAGGGTTGAAAATAAAATAAGAGGTACAATTTTCTGATAAAAGGAGGGGGACCTTGGACATACTGTTTTAGTTACTTCTGTCATGATGGCAGTGCTCTTCCACTGTAGCTGTTGTGGTTCTGTCCAATACTAGGTATTGGCCTGCAGTGGGACAGCAGTGGCAGGCATTGATCTGTGAGTGTGCTGCATTCTGGTCGGTGTAAGTAGTACCAGTTGCCAGTATATGTTCTAATAAGGACATGGCAAATGGTACCTCTTAGCCAATCAAAACAGGACATTTTCTACCTCTTTTATAATAAAGAATATAGCATGCTTTTATACACTGATAACCTGCTGACACTGCAGGCCAATGGAGAAGCCGCCCTTACACCGCTACTGGATCTGCTGGCCCATTTCTTGACTGTCTCACGACTCTGGGTCAGTCAATCCAAGACAGAGGTTCTGCCCTGAAAGCATCCTGCAGTCACCAGCCCTTCAAGGACAAAGGTCTGAGGTGGGTGCCCAATAGTATCATGTACCTGGAGATTAAGGTCCATCACTCCATTGGCAAGGTGATTTCCCAGAACCTGAATCTTTTCCTGACTATGACCCAAGCACAGCTCAAAAGGTGGAAACTGTTAAAACTATACCTTGTTTGAGAAATAGAAGCCTTCTGCAAGGTGATGAGGCCAAAGGTCTGTCACATACTGACACACCTACTCTTAACAATACTTCCCCTCTGGTTTACCAAGCTAGACAAACTAGTGTTGAAATTTTCTTTTGGAGGGCGAACACCCAAGATACAGTAGGGCTAAGGTGTGGGCACACTGGAGCCAGGGAAACTGGGATCTGCCTTGATTTCAGGGATATCATCTAGCATATGCAATAGTATAGATGGTTCAGTTGATTGCCCCAGCTAATACTCTGTCAACCCAGATGCTCCAGATAGACCAGGAGAGGAGTGGATATCCACTGGCAGTCATGATGCTCTACAATAAAACTTGCCTCACCACTAAGATGCACCCTAGAATCAGGGCACCAAAGGCAGCCTGGAAGAAATTGTTCAGTAATCTAGCCCTGGATCCCAACCCACCTCAGCTCCCCCCCTCCCCATGGGGGAATGGCACTCTGCAGATCAGGGAACAGCCTCCTTGTTGGCATTCATCGACCCAAAAAGGCATCCTTCAGATGACGGACCTCCTAACCGCTGATGGCCTCCACATAGAATCCTTTACAGCCTTACAGTATCAGTATGAAATCCCAAAGCATGATTTCTGGAGGTACCTCCAGCTGAGAAGCATACTGGGCCCTATGCTCCCAAAAACTTGGACTCCAACAGCACAGGAATCCACCGCTCTGATAACCACTCTGGGGAAATTGTCCAAAAGGGTCTCCAGCTCCTGCTACAAACTGCTGCAGGATAGCCTACCAGATCTCTCCATCTCCTCCAAAACAGCATGGGAGGAAGAGCTCCATACCCAGATATTGGATGAGTTGTGGTCACACACTCTGTTCAGGGCCCACAAGGCCTGCCTGGATGGCTGGAGCTAGCTCTTCCCAAACAAATTCTACTGAGATGGTGTAGAATCCATGCAGTGTTAAATTGCCTGGGGTTACTACCTGATTATAGATGCTGGAGATGTGCCCAGACTGCTGCCCATCCGAGTCACATTATGTGGGACTGCCCTGCCATTCAGGAGTACTGGAAGCATGTCAGGCAGGCATGCTCTGCAGTGGTGGGCGCCAACATACTGATGGATGCCCCCTCTACTGCTGTTTGGAGTCCCAACACACCTCTTACCCAAGCACTGTTGTTCTGTCTGCTGGCATGTAGCAGTCAAAGTAGTGGTGAAACGACTCATTCTCTCTAAATGGAGAACCCCAGTAATCCCAACCAAGCTGGAATGTCTCAATGCCATAGGCCATCTGGCCACTCTAGAATGCCTCTCTCATGCCAGTGCAGGCACCCTTAATACATATTACTTGGTATGGTGACCATACCTTCACTCCCCCTTTTGCTCAAATGTCCAAGGCAGGGCATCCCCTGCACTCACTTATGATTAGACAAGGCTGCAGGATATGCATGATGACACACCTGTCCCTTGAAGCTTGGGACAGTATTATATTAGTTTCAAGTGACCATCAGATGTGTTTCCAACTCTGTCTGTTACTTCTATCCAAAGTGTAGGAACCCACAGCCACTCAGCGAGATTGTCCCTCTGATACCATAGTAGACATGGTGAACACATAGAGTTCAGTGTTAATAGCTGTTAGTCTTTTGAACTGTTACTTGTTCCTTTGTTTTGTTAGTTATTCTCAGGGCCTTCATGGTCCAAATGAAATACTTATGTATATAACTTCTCAATGTTCTGAACAGGTTGTAAGATGAACTACACCTTGTTTTTATTTTAAGAATGACTGTTTATTGTTCTCGTCTTAGTGTTCTGTTGTTTCAATAAGAAGAATGACTGAAAAAAAAGACCTACTGAGGTTGGGCGAGGTGGTAGAGCCCATTGTGAAAAATGTCAGTAGGGCCAAGTAAACATGACACAGAATGCATATGCGGGCTGAACTGACAGGTGCAAAAGTTCAGAGAACCATAAGCTGGTTCCAGAATTTACCTTGGTGTCAACCACTGTCACATAGCTATTCACAGGCTTAAGTAGCCCCCGAGACAGTGTCTTTCCCTATGTGGGGAGAGTGCCATCGTGCATCCATCTTATGGGGAGTTGCACCCATGGGATTCTAATGGGAGATAGGCCTGTAATGAACTAGAACTGTCTGTGATGCAGCAGTACCCATCTTAAGCGGAGGTTCCAGATGAACTGTGTGAGTCTTCCCTAATTAACTTAAGGGGGAGTGGCCTAGTAAAGAAAGATACCCATGTAAGACCATATATAACAGCATTTGGGTAAATCATCACTGATCTGCCTATTTCCAGTTCCAAGCATGGATAATCCTGTTTGTATGTGGTCTTCTGCTTTTAATGTCTCTGTGGTTGCTGATGTCCCTGGTCCCCGTTCCCAAGGCTCACAGTGGTCAATCAAGCTTCAGTTCTGGTATAAGCAGGCCTTCCCTAGATGCAAAGTACTATCCTATGCCCCTTGATACAGGGAAAGACCTGGCCCTTACACCAGCATCAGTAATGAGTTCTCTACAGTACACCCTCTTAAAAAGGTTGCAAACCTATTTTATAGCATTTCCAGTGAAGCCTCATTTTCTAAGTAATCTCAGTGTAAATCAGAGACTTCCAAATGTGGTAAAAGTAGTAGTAAAGAACACAATGTTGACCCCCTGAGTGAATGGAGTGTAAATACAAGGCCAGTTACACATCCAGCTGAAGCAACTAATGGGGAAAATATCACATAAAGAAAAACATTCAGAATCTGCAATCCCACAAGGGCAAGAACCCACTGTACATCTAGCCTTGAAAAGCATTAGCTGCTCTCTATGAAAGAATTCAAACACATGTGACAGTGCTTTTAGAAAATGAAACAGGATGCTATCAATCTCTCTCTTAAGAGTTACACTTAATAAAATGTTTGTATTGCTCCATGTTGTTAACGGGAATTACTTACAATGGCCCCTATGCACTAAATAGGCATATACTCCACCAGCGGAGCTCTGCACCTGCGGACAGGTGCACACCTGGGGGTATGCACAACCGATGCACACCTGTCCTCGGCCCCACCTCCCAGTGCACAGGTACGTGCGGGGCAGACGGGTGGAGTAGCAGACCCAGGCGGGCATCCAATCAGATGCCTGTCCTGGGCCCAAAGTGAATTACTTGTACCGACGTGTGCGTAAATAGCCACCGCGTGCACTTGGACCCGCATGGCCATGGCCCATTGTTGGTAGGATCCCCCCTCTGAGCTCCTGTGGCAGGACCCCTCCCCAACAGCATACACACCCCAGGCCCACGTGCTGGCACCTCCTCCCCACCACACAGCACATCCTTGACCTTGGGCAGGCATAATACCCCCCAACACACACATCCGAGTCCTATCCAGGCTGTGTTCCACATCCCCCCACATCAGAGCCCTAATCCCAGTTGTTGTGAGACTGTACGTAACCCCACACACACACAGTTGTGCCCTGTCCCCATATAGCTAGCTCCCCCTTGCACACCCCGGCCCTCTGCTGCAGTCACTGCTCTGACCAGTCATTGGTTGCAGTGGCCCCCACCCACCCAGGCACCAAGACTGTCATCCCCCCTCCCCGTGCCTTGGATGTAAGTCGCATCGCAAAGGATGGTCAGTGGAATGTCCCACCACACACCTCCTCAGCCACCAGCCGTCCAAGGAAAGTTGGGAGCATGTCACTATATATAGGCAGCGCGCTCTCAGCTGCCCTTGGACAGCTGGCAGCTGAGGAGGTGTGTGGAGGGACAAGCCGCTGGCTGTCCCTCGCGAGATGACTTGTGTCTAGGGTACGGGTGTGGAGAGGGGAGACTGCCTGCCTGGACCAGGGCTGTCACTCCACTGTGGTGGGGGGATGGAGTATGCATACTGGGACGGGGCAGTGATGTGTTCGTGCGGGGGGGGGCTGGCACCTGGGTACGGGACAGAGCCTGGGCACAGCTGTGTCTGTGTGTGTGTGTGTGTGTGTGTTGGGGGGCAGTCAAGTATCGGACCAGCGGGGTATGGATCTCTGGGGGTACTGTTTTCTGGATGGGGTGGCACCGTCGTCTTTGGGGTACAGCTGCCAGGACCGTGGGGCAATTGATGGTGTGGGGGCATCTATGTACTACAGCTGGTGGTGGAACTGCCGTGGTATATGTGTGTATGGGGGGAACATTTCTACAGGACCGGTGGATGTCTCTGTGTCATTGGCTCCTGGTGTAGAGCAGTTATGATCAGGGTCCCCCTGCCTTAATCTGCATCCTCCTCCATCCACTGTGTGCCACTCGTGGCAGCACATACCACGTAGTTGCAGACTATATCCCCGATCTGCCCCGGTAGCAGAGCTGTCTGTGCAGCTGTGGGATCGGTGCATAACTTGGTTAATGAATGTTGCGATGGGTCCACGGACCCTCTGTGTGGCATTCATGCGTATCAATGCCTATGCACCCAGTTTCTGCGACACGTAGGCATCGTGCATAGGGCCCATTATACGTAACGTGCACCCTGACCTGTGTCTCACTGGGACAGCTATAGCTATAAGAGCTCTCCCTAGCAGCACAGAATGTTGGTATAGTGAATGTTCCTCTTCTCCATTCTGTTCTATCTTTTGTACCAGTGTAATAGGGACAGCAGCACTGTTGAGGAGTTCTTTACCTAGTTCACTGTCTTCGCAATTCTTTTCCTGTTGAGTAACTATAACAGGTATGGCTGTTTGTTTCTACAGGCAGTTCCTCTAAAGTTAATCATGCCTGTTTTAAAGGGGTTGTAAACTGGTATGCCTGCTTTCAAACAACATGAAGTATTGCTATATTATAGACATTAGCAGTTTGTTCCAGCTCTAGAACTGCCCCGGAGTGAAATGGTTAAAACCATTCCAAAATAGAATTTTGGCACGAGAGCAGCTCTATCTGTGTCATTTCAAACTTGAACTGTCAGATTCTTTACTCCGCCTCAGTGAACAGTCGCTCCGGAGATTTCTCCTTCTGCTCGGTTCATTTCTCGGTTTAAAAAGTGTTTTCTCGGTTGGATTTAACCGAGAATAGTTTTATTTTAACCCTAAAACCGTTCGGTTCAAGCTCTATCTGTGGTAACCGTAAGTAAATGAAGGTTTTGTCTGTGTGGAACTTGTAAATTATCGGTTCGGTTTTGAACCGACCAGTGGGTTTAAAACTCATTTAAAACTAAAAGTTACTATTTTAGAGTGCGGTTCCCGGTTCTTATCGGTTCTAAAAAATGGATTTATTACGTTTTTTTCCAATACCCGTGACACGGTTAGGAACCGATAAGGGTGTCTTGCCTGGCACTGCCGTTAAAAGGGCAAGTTTTGGTTAGGCTGGCATTATGTCTGAGAAACCAAAGAAAAACCGGACCACTGGGTTTCAACACTGTGATGGTTGTGGGAAGTCTTTGCCAAGGCTGACCCACACACACTATGTGTTTATTGTCTGGGGTTTGACCACCTCCAATCAGACTGCCAGGTATGTAAGAATTTCCCTGCAGCCACCCTGGAAAAAGATTGGGCAGGCTCAGGGAACGAGAGGCCAAAAAGTCCGCTGACCCGGATGGCCAGCCCAGTTCGGTGCCAACCGAAACAGAGGGAGTGCCCTCTGACCAGGGCGAGACTTCCTCGGGCAAACGTAAAGCTGACTCAGAGGAGCCAGTTCCAGCAAAGAGAACTAGAAAATCAGCAGGTGTGGAGTCAAAAATTCCTTCTCCAACTGCTGCAGAGATAGCAAAAGCCATGCAAATTGTCCAGTCACTGTCTCAGGGTCCGTCCGAACCACCACTATCTGGTAAAAGGTCGGTTTGTCTGGTCCCAGTGGTTCAGGATTATGATATTGAGGAATTTTATGAACCAGAGGAGGGGGAGGAGGATTATGAACAGTATGAATGTGGCTGGGAAGGTCTGGGTGTGCCCACTGAACGGACATCTCCCCAGACAGACCTTTAGAATCTCCCCTATGCTGTCTGAGTCCCCATCTCATTTTATGTTTTATAAAAAGTTGCTGAAACCCTCCAGCTTCCTTTAGAAGAGGCTGTGGATGAGCAAGAGGCCTGATTTTGTAGAAATGATGGATATTCCAGAGTCTAGGAGATCGTCTATTCCTTTACATAAGTCTTTTAGGAAACAGACAATTAAAATTTTAAAAGCTCCTAATTCTGTGCCTCCTGTAGATAAAAAGATGGACAAAAGGTATACATTGTCAGGCCCTGATACAGAATTCCTTTCTCAGCAATGCAGTCATGTTGGGGTAGTTCAGGCTGCTGCCTGTGATAAAGCTAATATTCCCTTGGCTTCACATCCTCCTGACAAGGATTCCAGTGTAACCCCTAGATGGCGCTATCCCAAGGGCTACTACCCCTGCCTGATTTGCCACTAACAGGTTGAGGGGCCTGGATCCAATGGCGGGTGCCTCCACCCAGAGGTCAGGGTTTGCAATAGTTAAACTTACTTGGTCACAGCCCTCTGGGACACTGCAACCCCCCTTTCTTCCCACTAGTGGCCCACACAATATATCAGAATTACTTTCACAGTATACACTTACCCCCAGGGCTGGTTCAGGCACTGGGACCTCCTGTAAAATAAGATACAGTGCAACAATCACAGTACAATACTTTAACATAGACAAATACCTCAGGCAGTATAACTTTGCTGAAACAAGCAGCTCTGATTTATTTAGGGGGAATATAACAAGGACAGGGGGAAATCAGGTTAATTAGCTTATACTTTACTCATCTACCTATGGCTCTGTGCACAGGCCTATCCCTACCAGTTACTGTCCCTGGGTACCCAAGCCCTAGTGGCTAGTCCAAACCGTGGCAGCTGGTAGGGGCCCTTTCACACAGAGAAAAGAAAAATTTAGTTAAACAGTCAGCAGTACAGTAATTCCATTTGGATTCAATGTGGCAATTCAACAGGGAGCGACCCTGAATTAGTACTCACGACCTCCAAACAAGATAGGGTCCTTCAATGTCAGCAGGGCTACTCTTGAGCTCCACGAGACTCCTCACACATTTATATGGCAAAAGAAGTACTATACCAGGCAGGCTGCTTCTCTATCCTGATCGTAATTACTGCTGTCTGGAGGAGAACACACAGCAGATTCAGTTCCTGACAGACAGAGTGCAATTCAGCAATTTCTGCAGTCTTCTACAGAGTGAGCCTGGTTTCTACTCTTCAGATAACCTTTGATTCTCTTCACAGGACGGATTCAGTCCTAACAAGCAGTTACACAAGCTGCAGACCGGAACTCTGGACCTTACACGTTTCCCGACTAAAACTGTGCACTGAAGGAGCACAGGGTTCCTTTCCCCTTCACTGCCAGAGCTAAAACTGAAACTCCAACAGACAAAACCGGGCACTTCCTTTGAGTTCCTCCCAGTTCTTGACTGGATTGGCTGTCCTCACAATAGACTGCTCCTGTTGGTCAAAAAGGCGAAGTCTAAACTACATCTCCCAGAGTCACTGCCCATACAATCCTCTTGTGGCTGGCTCAGATTATGAGTCCAAGTTCTGATTAGTCCAATGCACCATTTTAGAGCTAGCTTACCCACACTGATTGGTCCAGTTCAGCAGTTCAAAACCAGAATGGGGAACTAGGCAGACACAGTTCTGACTGCAAAAAGCAGGTTAGACAAACTGTAATTTCATTATTACTCTAAATGATTTCTGGCAAACAGTTACATCTTTCAGATAGGTTCCCTTTGCACTCTAGTGACTGCAAAATGGAGTGAATTGGCAGCAGCTCGAGTGGTACTCAAACAGAGAAGCACACAGTCCCCATACAACTAATTATGTCTGCAAGCAGACAGCTCTTAAAGAGACAGTACCAGAGGTTCTAAAACACTCACTGATAAATGGCTTAAATGCAAAACACCATTCAGGCTTGGAGCATTCAAGCAAGCTTCTGAAGTCTTTTGGGAACCCCATTTGCAGGGGGTTACACCATTCCTCCTGGTTTGGGAAAGCTTGACGCCCACGCCAAGCAAGTACCCCATAGGTTTTAACTGCAACCATATACATTTGCATTAGGCTCACACATGTAATCATCAGTCAATATATAATTTTACCAAGAACACATTTCTGAAACATTGCAGAACGTCACTCTTTACAAGTATTACATACACATTGTACCATAACTCAAGTTATTACCTCTTGTACATGAAACCTGAAGAGAGGGCCCTTCCTATCAGTTACCTTGGGGCTGGATGGGGCAAGGGCACCATATAGAAGGCAACACAAGTAACTTGAGTTAGCACTGACGCTCAGTTTGGGCAATGAGCTCGGGACACATACACTCCTTTATGGACAACATTGAGAGGCAGATCCACTGGCGCCCAGGGAATCATAACTGAGGTGCACCACAGGCTTTACAGCTCGACCAGTCTTTCTAGGGGAACTGTTACAGTCTGCACTCTGAGCCTCATTTTCAGCATTGTCCTCACTTGTCAGCGGAGTCTCCATGGGGTGAGGAGGCTAGAACTTGGGGCACTTTCAGCTCCAGGAGTTACAGTTTCTGAGTCCACAACATTTGGCTGCATGGAGAGCTTGGACACTGGCAGTGGACTGTCAGGGCACTCAAAATACTCTTCTTGTTCTGGTGTATCACCAGTCTGACCTAATCCATCATTTTCCTCCCTGAAAGCTCAAACAGTTCAACCATGCACAATGATTCCATTTCATCTGATCTGATGCTTTGCACTTCACTTTCTGGGAGCATTGGCTCCAGGGACGAAGCTGGGGCTTAGACAGTCCAGAAGGCCCAGCTTCATCTCCAGTATTGACTAGGGATTGCCCGAAACAATTGACTCATTTCGTAAGAAGGATAGTATTCAAAGTCACTCTCACTTTCTTCGATATGGACTGACAGTCATGCTCAACTGGGACCTGTGGAGGGAACACTTTAACTTTGCTTCTGTAGGTGCAGACTTTCTTGATCTTTTCTTAGCAGCAGCTCTAGTCACTGGTCCAGAGGGGCATCTTCTGGGGCTCAGACTCAATCAAGATTTGTCCAATAGGCAGTAAATGATTTCTATGCATTGTTTTACATCTTTTGAATTATTCTCAGGCCTTACTTTGTACACTGGCAGATCATCTAGTTTGCCCACTATAATGTGAGGGAGATGGTGCCATCTGTCAGCAATCTTGTGTTTGCCATGCAGTCCCAGATTTCTTAGCATACCCGATCTCCTCCTGGAGTTCTTGTGCTTTCACCTTTTATCATACCTTTCTTTGTTGGCCAGATTTCTTTTGGCAGCCATGGTTTGAGCCAGTTGGTACGCATGAGTTAGCTGGGCCTTTAACTTTGCACATACTGTAAATAGTTGTCAGCTTGAACCCCATCAGGAGAGACCCCAAAACACACATCTACGGTGAGTGAGCTTCTCTTCCAAACATCAGGCGGTGGGGAGAACCCAGTGGCATCACTTTTGGTGCAGTTATTAGCATGTACCAGGGTGCTAATTTGTTGGCTCCATCTAGGCTTGTCCTTTGGGTGCAGGGTGCCTAGCATATCTAGCAAAGTGCGGTTGAAACGTTCAGGCTGAGGGTCCCCGGGGATGGTAAGGAGTGGTTCTGGACTTTGCTACCCCACAGAGAAAGCATCTCTTTGATCAGACGACTCTCAAAGTCTCTCCCTTGATCAGAATGGATTCTTTGTGGAGCCCATAGTGAACAAAAAGTTTTCACAGTACTTTGGCCACAGTGGATGCTTTCTGGTCTTTGGTGGGAAAGCTTGGGCATATCTCGTGAAATGGTCAGTGACCACCAGCACATTACTGATATTTCTTTGATCTGACTCCAAACTCAGAAAATCAATACAGACCAGCTCCATGGGTGCACTGGTGGTGATGTTAACAAGGGGCAGCCCTCTGGGGCAAAAGCTTTCCTCTGTAAGCATGCGACTACAAGTTTGAATGTGTTGCTCCACATCAGCCCCATCTTAGGCCAATAGAATCTGGATCTCACCAAGTCAAGTGTTCTGTCTATACCAAGGTGCCCCATGTGGTTGTGCAAGGACATCAGTACTGAGTCTCGAAAGGCAGTGGGCAGGACTAGTTGTTGTTTGTCTACTTGTCCCCCTCTGTCTACTGTTTCTCTGTATAACAGTTTATTGATCAGTTTCAACTTAGGACCTTCTTTGTATAATAGTGCAGTTCTCAAATCCGGTGGGGCGTAATTTGGACACATCTTTTCCTGCATAGAGGGCTTCTAAAGCTGCTTTGATCATGGGATCGCGGGATTGAGCCCGCTGAATACTGTCATTGTCCAGCTGAGGCAGTGCACCAATGTCTATTGCAGAAAAGTGGCAATAAGCAGCAGGTATGCAATTCTCAGAGGGTCCCAAGCAATCCACCATGCAGTCCACTGCATCCGTGGACATTTGTTCCTCCCTGTCAAACTGCAGAGTGCCCAATGTCAGGTTCTGCCAATCGGACCCAATCATTCTGGGGAACAGGCCTCCGGAGAGAGCATCAGCATCTATGTGGTTCAGACCTGCTCGGTATTCGAGACATAGTCATATGTAGATAATGCAGAAAGCCACCTATGGCCAGTGGCATCCAACTTAGCTGAGGTCTGCACATAGGTCAAAGGATTACTGTCAGTTTTACTAGTATTTTAGCCCATACAAGTACTCATGGAATTGGTCAACAATAGCCCACTTCAAAGCTAGGAACTCTAACTTATGTACAGGATAGTTCTTTCGGATGGGGTCAGGCTTCTACTGGCAAAGGCCACTGGTCTCAGGTCATTCTCGTGCTCTTGGTACAACACAGCCCCAACCCTTGCAAGCTAGCATCAGTGTGCAGGACGAGTTTTCTTGGATCGGCATAGGCCAGCACTGGAGCATGGGTAAGTTGATATATGACCTCATGAAAAGCAGTCTCACAAACAGGAGTCCAGCGAGCCCCAAATACTTCACTCGGATGAAAATACACTCTTTCAGTCTTGAGGGACGCTGACTTTTGGTATTTTTTGTGGGTTGGGGGATACCCTTGAGTAAGGTTAATTAAAGGGCGGATCACTCTTGAATAGTCCTTGATGAAACGCCGATAATAATCACAGAATCCCAGGAATCTTTGCAGTTCTTTTAGATTTTTGGGCTGTGGCCAGGTGGTCAAGGCCTCAACTTTACTTGGTCGGTTTCTATTCCTCGGTGGATACTATGTGTCCCACATACTTTACTGATGTTTGAAAGAATTGACACTTATCAATGGACAGTTTAAGGCCAAAGTCCTCCAGTCGGTCCAATACCTTAAATAATCTGCTCTCATATTCCTCCAGTGAGCTGCCAAACACAATAACATCATCTAGGTATACCAGGCACTCTAGTAAGTTCATGTCCCCACTGCACGCCCATCAATCGTTGAAAAGTGGCTGGGGCACCTGAAATCCTTGAGGCATCCTCATGAATTCATAGAAGCCAAGCGGACAGATAAAGGCTGTCTTCTCATGGTCCTCTGGGGCCATCGGGATCTGTAGTACCCACTGCGGAGATCCAGCACAGAGAACCACTTGCTCCCATTTAGGCAGTCCAAAGCATCCTGAATGCGGGCATTGTGTACTGATCAGGGATAGTCCGCCGGTTTAAGTGCGATAATCACACACATCCTTACTGTTCCATTCTTTTTCCTCACTACCACAATGGGGAAGCATAAGGGCTTGAATTCTTGTATTACACCAGCAGCTAACATCTCTTGCAGATGCCGCCTCACATCATCTATGTCAGCAGGTGCCAGGCGTCGAGACCTCTCACGAAATGGTCTTCGTCATGCAGCCGGATATTGTGCTCAGCTCCTTGCACGCATCCTACATCCCATTCCTTTAAAGAAAACACCTGGTCTCTCTGGGCAAGCTTCTACTGATCCTCACTTTCCATTCAGCTGGCAGCGAGTCACCGAAATCAAACAAGTCAGGCGTTACTCTGTCATTCTTCCTTGAACTCTTGCTGCTGGGTAGCACTGCAGTGTCTGCACAATGCACATTAGCCAGGATGCAACCTCTATTTACTCGAATGTCTCTTTCAGACACATTATGAACTTGGACCATTACCCTTCTGGCATAAGCATGGGCTCTAGCGGGCAAAATACTAAGCTTGACCAGCAGTCCCTCTGGCAATTTTCCATCGCCTGGTGCATCCAACATTAATATTTTATTCTTAACATCCTTTCTGATACGGACCTCTCCTGTAAGGTACACTGGGCATTTGGCGCCAGGATCAGAGACTCAGGATCCTTCTTCCATACAATTCCGACCGGTTCCTCTGGTTCTATTTTTCAGCATCTCTCTGTGCCTCATAGGCCTTCTTAATTAAAGCCAGAACTCTTAAAGCTCTACTAGTCTTTGACCCTGTTTTCCTATAACACAACTGTGCCAGCCTTCTGAACAAATGAGCATTTGTTCCAATCAACAAAGGGACACCATCATACAGTTCAGTGGGGGACACACTAAGGCTAGGGTCTCTACTTGTTCGCCACTCCAGCCACAGAGGTGGGGAAAGACAGCCAAATTTGGATATACCGGAATAGGGGTGAGCCTTCACTAACCCCCATACATGCAGTCCTTCTAATGGTTGTAAGGGTACGTCTGACAAATGCTTCTGATACCAATCCTGGAACATAATTGTCACTTGGGAGCCACTGTCTAATACAGCTCTTGTAGACACTCCATTCACCTTTACAGTGGTCTCCATGGAGGGACCCACTATTCTGGACCAGTCTGGAGAGGCGGTAGTGGGGGCCTGGGCAACTGACCTTGCCACAAAAGGACGTGAGTTAGCATTTTTGGTGCCCTCACTGGGATCATTTCTGCTCCTCTTAACCACTGATTTGTTCTCGAAGCTCTCCTTGTAGCCTATATGCAACTTTGTCAGTGTCTTTTGGGACCGGCATTCCTTTTCATGTGCCCATCTTTCCCCAATTATAGCAAAACATACTTTCTGGAGTTTGAGCTGGCGAGGCGCCACACTGGGAGCCAGGGGGGGTATTACTAACTGGAAACCTTGGTGCCGTCTCTGTCTGTGGCGTGATAAGCATTTGGAGACATCTGTCAGTTTCTCCACTTCCATGGTCAAGGAATCGAGTTCGGAGCTGTTATCAGCAGGAGATACATGGGTGGGTACCCCACCCCATAGCAGATGCAGTCGGATATAGGTCAGGGCCCGTGCTTGCAGGCGTGGCCTTCATAAAGGGACTGTTTTGAATTCCCAGATCTCTCTCAACAGTTCCCCCATTGTGACATATCTTTTCCTTGTCAGAGCACTCATTGACTGTCAACCTCTGCCCTGAACTTCACTTGATGGGTCACCCTCAGTCACCGGTCGTAGCCACAGCTGTTGGTGCAGGTCCCTCCCGAGGTCGCCTTTTCTCAACTCCTCGAATTTCTCTCATTAACTCATCATAGGAGGGTGGGGATTCCAGTCGATTTGCAAGGTGTAACTGAAGCAGCAGCAGTTCTGAGAAGGGGGCAGACTTAAGGATTCTGTCCAGTCTGGTTCGGTCCAGTTCAATCGCTGGCAAACTACCCTTTCTGATGCATTCTTGCAACAATTTTTCCAGCCGAGATACATACACAGACAACAACTCCCCTTGGTACTGTTGTGCATTTCTTACTCTCCACCATAGGTCCTCATCAGAATCTGGGCTCACACACATTCTCCAAGGCCTCAAGATAAGCCTGTGCAGTCGCTTCAGGGTTACTGGCCCGTTGCTGCAGGATGGTAACCAGGGCAGGACCTCGGAGGCTTTCACCCTCTTTTCGACCCCGGCTCGAGCATTGCCATTCTAGCACTTGGGGGCAACATAGTCTATCCAGGTCTCCCAGTCATCCTCCTTGGGGGTGGGAGGTGCCAGAGAAGATCCTCAACCTTCGGTAAGAGTCGTGACTAATGGCAGGTGCAGGAGTGGAGTCTGCATTGGTTCAGCCACCATTACGGGCACTGGAGCGGGAGAGGGTGTTGGGGGAGGAACACCCCCAGGTGGCAAGAATAGTTTCTTCAAGTCCTCCACAGTTTTCCCTTCTCCCAGCAACCATTTAGCAAATTTCTCCTCAAAAGTTTCAGATAGTGGTGGGGGCTCATTCCCCCCCGGGTCTTTACTGTCCTTAGTTATCACTCTCCAAGCAGTGAGGGCTCCCTCTGGGGTAATGGTCTGTGGCACTTTGGAGCTATCTATGGGATCCTTAAACTCTACTAGGGCCAGAAAAGTGTGGGTGAGCAGATTAGCATGCCGACCCACCACCACAGGGTTTTGTAAACCTTCCACCTTGGAAAGTACTCCCTGTACAATGTCGTGTGATACCCAAGGGGATGTCCAGTATAAGCATAGCATTTTGGGGTCGATCTCCTCCCCAGTACACCACTCCACCAGCGGTGCACAGCCACTTCTGTCGGGTACCCATTTTTCTTAACAGTGGTTAGTAAATATGGCCACTAGAGGACACACAATCCCAGCGGTGCCTCCAAGATGTAACCCCTAGATGGCGCTATCCCAGGGGCTACTACCCCTGCCTGATTTGCCACTAACAGGTTGAGGGGCCTGGATCCAATGGCGGGTGCCTCCACCCAGAGGTCAGGGTTTGCAATAGTTAAACTTACTTGGTCACAGCCCTCTGGGATACTGCAACCCCCCTTTCTTCCCACTAGTGGCCCACACAATATAATCAGAATTACCTTCACAGTATACACTTACCCCCAGGGCTGGTTCAGGCACTGGGACCTCCTGTAAAATAAGATACAGTGCAACAATCACAGTACAATACTTTAACATAGACAAATACCTCAGGCAGTATAACTTTACTGAAACAAGCAGCTCTGATTTATTTAGGGGGAATATAACAAGGACAGGGGGAAATCAGGTTAATTAGCTTATACTTTACTCATCTACCTATGGCTCTGTGCACAAGCCTATCCCTACCAGTTACTGTCCCTGGGTACCCAAGCCCTAGTGGCTATCCAAACCGTGGCAGCTGGTAGGGCCCTTTCACACAGAGAAAAGAAAAATTAGTTAAACAGTCAGCAGTACAGTAATTCTATTTGGATTCAATGTGGCAATTCAACAGGAGCGACCCTGAATTAGTACTCACGACCTCCAAACAAGATAGGGTCCTTCAATGTCAGCAGGGCTACTCTTGAGCTCCACGAGACTCCTCACACATTTATATGGCAAAAAGAAAGTACTATACCAGGCAGGCTGCTTCTCTATCCCAATCGCAATTACTGCACAATACCCGGGAGAACACACAGCAGATTCAGTTCCTGACAGACAGAGTGCAATTCAGCAATTTCTGCAGTCTTCTACAGGGTGAGCCTGGTTTCTACTCTTCAGATATCCTTTGATTCTCTTCACAGGACGGATTCAGTCCTAACAAGCAGTTACACAAGCTGCAGACCGGAACTCCGGACCTTACACGTTTCCCGACTAAAACTGTGCACTGAAGGAGCACAGGGTTCCTTTCCCCTTCACTGCCAGAGCTAAAACTGAAACTCCAACAGACAAACCGGCACTTCCTTTGAGTTCCTCCCAGTTCTTGACTGGATTGGCTGTCACTCACAATAGACTGCTCCTGTTGGTCCAAAAGGCGCAAGTCTAAACTACATCTCCTAGAGTCACTGCCCATACAATCCTCTTGTGGCTGGCTCAGATTATGAGTCCAAGTTCTGATTCGTCCAAGGCACCATTTTAGAGCTAGCTTACCCCACACTGATTGGTCCAGTTCAGCAGTTCAAAACCAGAATGGGGAACTAGGCGCAGACAGTTCTGACTGCAAAGAAAGCAGGTTAGACAAACTGTAATTTCATTATTACTCTAAATGATTTCTGGCAAACAGTTACATCTTTCAGATAGGTTCCCTTTGCACTCCTAGTGACTGCAAAAATGGAGTGAATTGGCAGCAGCTCGGGTGGTACTCAAACAGAGAAGCACACAGTCCCCCATACAAACTAATTATGTCTGCAAGCAGACAGCTCTTAAAGAGACAGTACCAGAGGTTCTAAAAACACTCACTGATAAATGGCTTAAACGCCAAACACCATTCAGGCTTGGAGCATTCAAGCAAGCTCCTGGAAGTCTTTTGGGAACCCCCATTTGCAGGGGGGTTACACCAGGAAGATTGATGCCATGGCAAAAAAACAGTATATGGCAGCCTCTCTGGGACTCAGGCAAGCAAATTATATGGCTTATGTAGCTAGGTATCAGAAATCTAGATGGGATACTGTTATGCAATTGGCCAAGCAGGCCCATGGCCAGCTGGCTAGTGAACTAGAACATGTGGCTGCTGATGGCATTGAAGCCTCTAAGGTTCAGTTTCATGCTGCTGTGGATGTTAATGATGTTTCCTCTAGGGTCATGGCCACATCTGTAGCTTTTAGAGGTTGGCCTGGCTCAGGTGTACTAGTTTGTCACAGGATACCCAGACTAAGGCTATGGATTTTCCTGTGGTGGGAAATTCTCTGTTTGGAGAGCAGACAGAGAATTACATGAAGAAGATGGATGAATATAGGACTACTTACAAGAGTGCCCAGGCTAAGGAGGCGGCAAGCCACTCCTCAAGGCATGCCCCAGGGGTGAGGTAGGCCTTTTCACAGGCCTTTCTACCAGACTCAGGCCTCCTCTGCCTTTGCTCAGAGGGGCTTCTTCAGAGGCAGGGGCAGACGAGGGGTGGGCAGACCTGCTTCCACCCCCAGCCTGAAGCTCCTGCGAAACAGGCACCCTGATGGGGTGCCCAGGGCCGATTCTCCTGTACCAGTGGGGGGCAGGCTGGCTTACTTCAGTCAGAATTGGGCTTCTTTAACCTCAGACAAGTGGGTTCTGGAAGTAGTAAGCCAGGGTCTGGTTCTCAGCTTCAAAAAGTTTCCCAAGTTGAGAAGCAGACTTTTTACTGCAAGTGCTTCAGAGACCCTCGCTCTGGAAACAGAGGTCTCATCCTGTTAGCTCTCAGAGCAGTAGAAAGGGTTCCTCCCTGCATCAGGGCAGGGGTCTGTATTCAGATACTTCCTTACCCCAAAAGACAGGAGAATGGCGGCCATTTTAGATCTCAGATATCTGAACAAGCATCTTTTGAACCAAAGTTCAAAATGGTAACTCTGGCAATGATTTTACCTTCCCTAAGGCCAGGGACTGGCTAGCCTCCCTGGACCTCAAGGATGCCTATTTCCATGTCCTAATCAGAAGATCCCATCGAAAGTACCTCAAATTCGAACTGCCCTCAGGTCATTACCAGTTCAGAGCAATGCCCTTCGGCCTTACCTCTGTTCCAAGGGTATTCACAAAGTGTCTAGCAGTGGCAGTGGCCCACTTAAGGAGGCAGAGGATTGCTGTTTTTCCCTATCTAGACGACTGGCTCATTGTAGGCCAGTCCCCAGAACAGGTAAAATCTCACCTGCAGGTCACCCAGCAGCTTCTCACCTCCCTGGGTTTTCTGCTAAACCTACCAAAGTCGGTTCTGGAACCAGTCCAGGTACTCACCTTTATAGGGGCAGAATTGGACACAAAGCTAGCCAGAGCCTTTCTTCCCCCAGAAAGGGTAAGGAATTTAGTGGCTCTGGCCTCTTCCTTCACTCTGCAGGTCTCTTGACCAGCAAGACACATTCTGCAGTTTCTGGGGCACATGGCTGCATCCACAGCTGTTGTGCAGGGAGCCAGATTTCAGATGAGAGACATTCAGTTTCACTTGAGAACCTTTTGGTCTCAGAGAAGAGACCCCCTTTCCAAGTTGGTCCCAGTGACTCGAACCTTGATCCTAGCTCTCCAGTGGTGGCAGGATCAGAGCAATTTAAGAGTGGGGTCCCTTCATTTCCCCTTCTCACGACTTGACTCTCACTACAGATGCTTCCCTTCTGGGTTGGGGAGCCCACATGGGCGACCTTTCCACTCAGGGAGTTTGGTCCCAGGAATCTCTGCTCCACATCAATTTGCTGGAACTCAGAGCTGTCTTTTAGCTCTTCAAGATTTTCTGCATCTGTCTACGACAAGGTGATACAAGTCAGAACAGACAACACCCCAACAATGTGGTACATCAACAAACAGGGGGCACTCGGTCTTGAGCCTTGTGCACTGAGGCAATAAGTTGTGGTCTCTGGCCTATTCCTAGACACTTCCCTCATAGCAGTTCATCTTCCAGGGAAGGACAATGTCCTAGCGGATGCCCTCAGCAGGATTTCCCAGGGCCATCAGAATGGTCCCTGGATCCTCAAGTGCTGGGATAGTTTTTGCCAGGTGGGGCATCCCTCAGATAGATCTTTTGCAGCCCCAGACAATCACAAACTTCCTCTGTTCTGTTGCAGGCCTCCAGTGCTGGGCTCAGTTCCCCTGGATGCCCTTCTTCTGGATTGGGAGGGGAAGTTCCAATATGCTTTCCCCCCCTTTCCTCTCCTATTCAAAGTACTAGTCAAAATCAGATCTCAGCCTTGCAGGGTGATTCTGATTGCCCCAGTTAGGCCAGGCAGCCCTGGTACCCTCCTTCTGTCTCTGACAGTCCATCTTCCCCTCCCTGTGCCTCCCCAGGAATCACAATCTGTTGACTTGTGCCCAGGGAAGGGTTTGGTATCGGACCTCAAATCCCTCAACCTCAAGGCCTGGCTCTTGAGGAGTTAGAGTTTGCTGATTTACACCTCTCTCAGGGTGTTCTTGAGATCCTAAAGGCTTCCAGAAAGCCTTCCACTAGAGCTACTTATAGTTCTAAATGGAAAAGGTTTTCCATTTGGTGTGCTGGAAAAATATTTCCCCAGAATCTGCTAATTGCCCTTTTGTTAGATTACATGGTACATCTTAATTCCTTGGGTCTCAGACCAGCTACCCTGAGAGTTCATTTGGCAGCTGTGTCTGCTTTTGTGTCAGCAGGAAAGTCATCCCCTCTTTCCTCTCATCCTGTGTTTTCCAAGTTTTTTAAGGGGTTACTCCATACTAATCCTCCCTTTTGGGAACCGGCCCCCTGCTTGGGACCTTAATGTTTGCATTGCCCAGTTAATGCAACCCCCTTTTGAACCTCTGTCTTCTGCAGAGCTTAAGTACCTAACTTGGAAAACTGTTTTTCTAGTGGTTATCACTTCTGCCAGACGCATAAGTGAATTGCAAGCCTTGTCAATGGAGACTGACTTTATTTCTTTCCACAGGGATAAGGTAGTCCTTAGGACTAATAGGAAGTTTTGCCTAAGGTGGTTTCAGATTTCCATCTTAATCAATCTATCTCCCTTCCAGTATTTTCACTGATCACTCCTCTGGGTGAGAAGAGGTTGCACAACCTGGATGTTAAGAGAGCTCTTAGTTATTATATAAAGCGTACCAAAGGTCACAGGTTCGAATCCCCCAACTTTTCCTTACCTATGGTGAAGTTGGGAAAGGCAAACCTGCCACTAACAGATCAATAGCCAGATGGATTGTCTCTTGTATCCAATTTTGTTATCAGAAAGTGGGCAGAGCCCCAGTTTGAGGCTCATTCTACCAGGGGTACAGCTGCGTCTCTAGCTGCTGCCAGAGATATCCCTTTATTAGAGATTTGCCAGGCTGCTACTTGGAAAACGGTACACACTTTTACCAAGCATTACTCCCTGGATGTCCAGGCCTGGAGAGATGCTCGGTTTGGCACAGCTGTTCTTCAGAGCCTATTCCCTAAGTAGGTTCTGCCCCTCCTCCATGGAGGTACTGCTGTGTATTCTGCTAATGTCTATAATATAGCAAGACTTCATGTTGTTTGAAGAAAAAATTACTCACCTTAGTAATGTTGTTTCTTCTAATGGAGTCTTGCTATATTATAGACCTCCCCCCCAACCTGCCCCTCTCAGAACCTCTACTTGGTGGGGTGCTGGCAACTTAGTGTGGGCACTACTTATGTCCTGTTAGCATTTTGTCCCCTTTGGGACTTTGGGGGTGTGTATGTGTATGCGTGTGTGTGTTTTATTATACTTATGTTCCATTTTCATATTATTAGAATGGTGTTAGTATTTCTGGTCCCCTGACTTGAGTCTTGGGTGTTGGGACCATCAATGGTTGTTATTATTTAGGTAGCCATTTGGCTAGTGTAGGTTACAGCTTCCACACAGACCTTAGTGAGTTTGGCTCGTAAAGATCTGACAGTTCAAGTTTGAAATGACACAGATAGAGCTGCTCTCGTGCCAAAATTCTATTTTGGAATGGTTTTAACCATTTCACTCCGGGGCAGTTCTAGAGCTGGAACAAACTTCTAATGTGTATAATATAGCAAGACTCCATTAGAAGAAACAACATTACTAAGGTGAGTAATTTTTTCTTTTTCCCCCTCATTTATAGTTTCCATGAAAATCTGAGTGAGTTAGCCATTGCCAGTGTATTTGTGAAACTGTAAAGGGTTTTTTTAACAGTTACCTTTGTTGTACTTGATCTATTTTTCTTTGCCTAGTGTCTCAGGTAAGTGCTTTTGGGGGGTGGGGTTTTCTACAGAGCTTTTTCTTCCCAGCCGTGTTCATCATGGATATTATCTATTGAGGCTCGCTTATTCCTCTTCTTCCCAGGTCCTTAAGCAACTTGACATCCCCCAAGGGTCTCCTCTCAACTCCACCACTCCCACCCCTTCCCCTGTGACAGGGGCTCCAGGGGTAGGGCCATTCTCCCCCTGAGGCATTGTGGACTGGAATCCAGTGTCAGCTGACTCTTGGACCCAGGGGATTCTTGGAGCTCAGGCCTTCAGATAGATGGTCATGTTTTTTTCTATATAGCAAAACTCAAGGGGGGGGGCGGAGGCCGGCCCATTGACACAGCGGTTGGATTTCTGCTTGTGACGCCGGCGACCTGGGTTCAGGAGCAGACCCGGGGCATCAGAGGGCTGGCTGGGGGCATACCTCTCAAGTGTCCCTCATTACAAGGGACATCCTTCATTTTGCCCCTTAAAATTGCTCTGTCCCTCATCCGTCCCCTCATGGAAAAGGTGCTGCCCACAGAGAGAATGTGCTGTATAGTCAGATTTTAAAGCAGAAACTCTAAATATTCAAAAATACTGAATCCAAAATAAACCTTGTACAAGTAAACACTATGGTTTTCACAGTGTTCTGAACTTGTATCTCCATGTTTGAGGATATGTCCCTCATTCTGAGTGTCTGTGTCCCTCATTGTCCCTCATTTTGAGTGTTCAAACATGTCCACGTCCCTCATTTCAGTGACAAAAGGTTGAGAGGTATGGCTGGGGGGAGAAGGATTGAGTGTCCCATGACTGCTCTCCCCCTACAGGGGGAAGGGAGGTGGAGTGTTCGGTGCTGCAGGGACACCCAGTGGAGACTGAGCAGCACCTCAAGTGCTGACACCTAGCAAGCTCAGGGGCGGGGGTGGATGCTGATCATCATTGCATGTCCCCGCCCCCGCCTATGGGGGAAAAACATGCCTGCCACCAGGACGATGCCTGCCCCTCTGCTCTAATGAGCTCCCAGGCTGACTCCTGGACCTATCCCATTGTCTGCAGCACTTGGGCCGATGCCACAACCCCACCCTGAGGGGTAATCCACGGGGTATCTGGGAGTTGTGGCTAATGTGCGTGTGGGAGCAGAGGGGGCTTGACCTGGGCAGAAGGTACGGTAGCTAGGTGGCAAGAAAACACTAGAGTGAAAAAAAAAAGAGAGGGGGCAGTGCTCTCCCCCCCCAAAAAATTTTATTCACTGGATTCTTCGTTTTTTTGTTTGTTTTTTTTTGGCATATATCTTTTATTGGCATACATCCCAACGTTTCGCCACTCATTAACTGGCTTCTTCAGGGGACTGCTTTGTGTAGATTTCTAGCCTTAAATATAAATAAAATGTCATTGTAAACTTGTTTATGACCCAGCATAAACAACATTTTTTATGTAAAATTATGTGTACACAACCACAAGAGCTGTGCAGCATGATACCTCACATTCCATTGTGTTTGTAGCTTTGCTTAATACTTCTTATTTTAAGATGTGCCTGCTTCAGTATTTAAACAACCTGATACTTCTATACATAAATCTTCTTATAACCAGCACCACCACCCTCTGATATGTGTGATACAGCAAACTCTTATGCCTTTTCTATCCTTTTACCCAGCTATAGCTTTCACTATACCTGCCAATGCCATGCCTCTGTTTGTTTGTATTACTTTCCAGTTTAACTTGTGGTTTTAAATTCCTCCATTTCTAAGTACCGAGTTCAAAAAGTGTTTTTTTGACGAATACACTTTTTCTCTTTAACGTTGTAAACTCTTAAACTGTTGCTTGCCAGATTAGAATAGGCACCTTCCTTTTGCCTGACAAGGAGTGAGTGTCTATTCCTGCTCCGCTCTTGAACCCAAGAAAGGCCTGACATCATGCATCACTGACATCATGAAATACTTGCGTGGACAAACATGCTGAGTTGCTAAGCAACTCTCTGCATGCATGACAGCAGCTACAGGCACTGCCTCCTGGGTCCTAATTTCACAGTGGCATGTATACATTTTCCAGCAGAGTGTTGTACTACCTTGCATCTCAGCAAGAAATCACTGTATCTGCCTGCACTTACTTTGAAACATTTCTTTTTATTGAATCAATTAACACCATGTTTTCATCAATTAGATGTTGTATGTTTTAGGTAATACTACGTAATGTTATGCATGTCTGCATATAGAACAGCTCGTCCTGTATTATACTGATGTATGCTTCTATTTTCTCCTCCATGTTTTATTACATGCATATTTGTATTTAGGTAGTGCTATAAAAGATAAACTTCTCATCACTATTTACACCTTTATGTACATATTGTACACATAGATTTACAAAACACATTCTTTCACTGCTCATTTATACATACTGTTTTTTAGCATAGTGCTTTTACTTCAATAGCCCAATAATACTAGAGTGATTCAATTCATTTTACACTACTATCGATGCTAAGCTTATAAAAATGTACTTGATAAACAATTCAAATTCTGGTTAATAGTATACCTCCTTGTATCATTTTAAGTAAGCCTAATACTGAATCCCAGTAATGAACCATTAAGGGTCAGCATATTGTGCAGAAACCACGCTAATGCTGGGTCATAACCCCCCACCCCCACCCCACTTCCAAGGCCCTGAAGAAAATGGTCTCAGACCAGTTCACTGACTACCTGACTAAATGTAACCTCCTTTGCAAAGAACAGCATGGATTCAGGAAGGGGCACAGCACCTCAGCTGCACTGCTGGAATACACCACCTTCCTACACACAAAGCCCTACACCATGGACACCTAGTCAGGTCTGTGTACTTAGACCTGACTAAGGCGTTCGACACAGTCAGTCACCCCTCTTCTACTACAGTCTCTCCTCACTCTGGATCTTGCTTCTGAACCCATCTCCTGGTTCGAGAGCTACTTAAGTGGTAGATCACAGCATGTCAAAATAAACTCCACTCTATCTAACAGCCTGCCGATTCAGTCTGGCATCCCCAGGGATCCATACTAGGGCTACTTCTCTTTGGCCTCTTTCTAAATTCTCTCCCAAAAGCATGTTCTGGCCAAATGCTTCTATATGCGGACGACGCAGTTATCTTCTGCAGTCACCATGACCTCCCCCTTCAGCTTGCCCTCCAGTCTTTTCTCTGAAACTGAAACATGGTTCTCCACCAATAAACTGGTGTTAAATTACAAAAAAACAAAGTCTATGGTCTTCACTCATTGTCAGAACAAATACAGGGACACCCCACTGTGCATACCTAACTGTCAAAACTCACAGCTAGAACAAGTGACTTCCTTTAAATATCTGGGTGTTATCCTTGACTCCACACTAAACCATCATGAACATATCCATCGTCTTAGCTCTGCCGCAATTGTCAGAATTGGTCTCCTTTACAGGAACAAATGGTGTATGCTTTCTGCAGCCCTCCGTCCAGCGGTTACCTCCTCTGTCCTTTCCCTATTGGATTACGGGATCATCTTCTATGGCACGGCTGACAATACTGCATTTTGCAGAATTAAGGTCACCCTGAATAGGGCCTGGCATCTCGTCACAGGGTGTGATAGGATGACTCACACCTGTAACCTTTATCGGCTCTCCAACTGGCTCAACTTTGAGGGCCGGCTGAAATACCACACCTGCCTCCTTGCCAGGAAGATTGTCAATGGTCAATCCCCCATCGGGCTCCTTAACCTCATTCAACATGCACCATCCACAAGGAATGCTAGAGGCTCAGCTAAAGCCACATTGCTTATGCCATTCTGCAGAACATCCTTGGGGCAACGTGCCTCCCACTATAGGGCTCCACTCTGGCTAAATGATCTGCCCCCTGATACCTCATCTGTCCAGAACCTTGGTCGTTTCATACTCAAACTCAGAGAGCAACTGCTCACTGCCAGTACGTGTGACTGCTCCTGAGCTGTCCACTTGTGTAGTCGCCCCTCTTTCACTGCTGTGCCAAGCCAAACCTCTGTGCCTTCTGCCCCCTCCCTCCTCTCCCCTCTCCCTCTACTCTGATCGATACTGCTGATGTATTGCACCTTTATCTTAAGTATATGTTTTATTGGCTTAGGAAACCCAGTATCATCCTTGAAATTTGAATGTAAGCAATAGCGTAATTTGCTTGAAACCTTTGTGTACCATGTTTGACTCTAGGTTGTTTTACCCTCCACATTCAGATGAAATACCTTTCAATGTATTGCTTGTTACCTTTGTACCATACTTGACTCTGGGTTGTTTTACCCTCTGCATTCATTTGTAATTCCTTTCATTGTATTGTTCATTTCTCTTGTTTTGTACAGTACTTCCATGACGTGGAGCCTTTGCAAAGGAATCTCTGACTCAAAAGTTTGTAATTCCGATATCTCAATAAATAAATAAACAAGTTTATAATGAAATGTTATTTATAGTTAAAGGCTAGAAATTTACATAAAGCAGTCCCCTGAAGAACCCAGTTATTGAATGGCAAAACATTGGGGTGTTTGCCAATAAAAGATACAGTATATGTTGAAAAAAGTGAAGCATCCAGGGAAGCTCTAACAGTAAATAAATAATAAATATTTTCATTGCCTGTATCATCCTAGTTTCTTTTGTGCATGTGCTTTTTTCTCACAATTTTTCTTCATTTTTCTAGCATAGAGTTTTCTGCTTGGAAGTTTGTTTTTCTTCTTGGGCTCCCCTCTCCTCTCCACCCCCCCACACTTCTCAACCTCCTGCACTGTAAATCAGGGAGAAGGCTTAAAAAATCGGGCAAGAGGCCAAAATCAGGGACACAGCTTCAAAAATGGTAATATTAGCCCAACAATTCTCCATAATATTTGGCTTAGTGTAAAAGGTATTTTGTGAAGGAGAACTAGACTATAACACTAAAGTCTGGCATTGTTTTATGCCTTGAATCCCTCTTCTTCTGTGACAGAAATCCTAAATTTAGGAAAGGTGGTGGAACATTTTGAGACAAAAACCAGGGACATCCCTGAAAATCAGGGACAGCTGAGAGGTATACACCCCCACCCATCTCTCTTGGCATGGGCAGAACATTCCTGTTAACCTTGACTGCACGCAGCAGCTTCCTGTGAAGGGAGCAAGCTCACTTGGCCTACCGCAGTGGTCACTTGGGCACTGGAACCCAGCGCCAACCCTCCCTCATCAGGGTACACTTCCCAACACAGCATCCTGAGCTCACTTCCCACCTCAGGTAACCTGCAAAGCAGTGCATCATGCTGTTGCTGGGCCATCGGACGGACAGTTTTGTTTTCTGCCACTCCCTCCCCCTGCATCACTTATTACTCATTTTTATACGGTTGCCTATTCTTCCAGTAGTGTATATAGGGCTGTAGCTACTCTTGACCATTTGCAGCATTTACTTGTGCTTTTTGCTTGGTACTTTCTTTTTCTTCTTGGGCTCTCCTCAGCTGTTGGTCACATGAGGGTTGCTTCTGCACTCATTCCATAGGTTGGGCATCAGCGACAAGCTTTTTGGGAGTGTGTGTGCTTTCTTACACTCAATGACACATATCTTCTGTGTCGGGTATGTGACCTCATTGCAAGCATGCTCTAGATATCACTGAGGCTGTTCGGTAATGAGTGAAACAACAAAAAAACACTTTTAAGTGTTTTTTCCTTGCTCTAACAGCAGGAATCCATCAATGAGATCCTTACAGATGTTATCAGTCCAAAGGAGTGTGTGCTGCTCCTGATATACAACTGTATGCTAACTATGGACTATAGAATACTAGTTCAAGCTCTACACTGTGTTCATGCACTCCCTGTTGTTCTTGTGACAGATTTGTTTCTCCATTTGCAGAGAGCAGTCACTCCAAAGTAAGCTCCAGTCTTCTGTTCAACTATTTATTTATTTTAGAAATAGCATTATTATTTTCTGTTTAAAAACAAGTTAGTTTTTGATAACTGTGCATTACATAGGGTGTTTAATTAATAATTTTATTAATTTTAGCAGTTCTCTGGTTCCTGACTGGTTCCTAGGAACCGGAGAAAGCTGCTTCACAATGTAACAGCCGTGGAACAACTGTTCCACAAGAAGGGTGGAAAAAATTAATAGAGATCTAGGTAAGCTTGAGCAGCGGTCTAGGAAGGAGCAACTAAGTTTCAATTAAAAAATGCAAAAGCATGCACTTGGCGTGAGACCCAGGGTCAGAGTTTAAAATGGGGGGGGGGTGCGGGGGTGGTACTGGTGACCACCAAACAGGAAAGAGACCTGGATGTTATCATATCTGATTACCTAAAGGTGGCCAAATAGTGTGACAAGGCAGTGGGGAGAGACAGTAGGATGCTAGGTTGCATAGGAAGAGGTATCACCAACAGAAAGAGGGAGGCGATGATACCTCTGTATCAGTCTCTGGTGAGATGACACCTAGAGTACTGTGTCAAGTTCTGAAGTCCTCATCTCCGAAAGGACATAGACAGAGTTGAGGCAGTCTAGAGGAGGGCAACTAAAATGGTGCAGGATCTGCATCAAAAACCCTATGAGGAGAGACTGAATTACCTCAATATGTGCAGACTGGGGGGAAAGGAGGGTGGGAGGGGGGATATGATAGAGACTTTCAGTTACCTCAAGTGTATAAATAAGGTTCAAGAGGGAAGCCTTTTTCAGAGAAAAGGATGCACAAGAACAAGGGGTTGTGTGATGAAGCTGGAGGGGGTAGAATCAAGGAAAATGTAAGGAAACACTTCTTCATAGAAAGAGTGGTGGATGACTGAAACAGCCTTCTTGAGGAGGTTGTGGAAGCAAAAACTGTAACAGGATTTAAGAAGGCATGGGATAGGTATAAGGAAACCTTACAAAGCAAGGAAAAGGTTGGAAAAGCCAGAGATCAAGTAGGGTCTATGGTGTGACTGTAGGTAGGGAACATGGGCAGGCCAGGTGGGCCAAGTGGTCCTTATCTGCTGTCAAATTCTATGTTTCTATGTAAGTATTAAAATGGGTACCTTAGTGAAGAATAGGTCTCCTAGAAGCAGGTTCAAGACTGGGTTCCACCAGCAAAGAGAGAGTGGACCCTGTAGAATAAATTTGAAAAGTTATTAGTGCAAGGGTATACAGTAAGCAAAGAGGGGGACAGAAACCGAGTTCTTGCCTCCTTAAATGCATACATGTACATACTTTTAATATAAACAGTAATAAGTCAAGGGCTAGTAAATAGTTGCCCTGGCTAGTAATTCTCAGTCCTAGTAGTCCAGTGGTAAAATGGGGTCTGCATAGTTATAATCAGTAAAAAAGCATTTATTTATTAATTAAAATGAAGCATTGTGCCATTATTCAAGTACTGTGACAGCCTGCTGCAGAGCTACTGTGGAGAGCAGCAGCAGCAGCGCAGCGCTGAGGCACCCAGAGCAATGGAGTGAGGGAGAAAGAGAGAAGCATTGGCTCCTGAGAGAAGCGCTAATGTGCTGTGCAGGGGAATCCCCTCACAGCAGCTCTGAGCGGCTGGGAAGAACTGCGAAGTGGTCGTGGAGCAGGCTATGGCCTACCAGAGCAGAGTTCTTTTGTGGAGAGCGAGTCGCAATAGAGCGCTCCTCTTGTGGACAAGGAGGCCAGACAGTTTACTTACAAACTGTATTAGCTGACAGGCGACAAGACCCAGGAGAACATTTCAGCGACTGGCTGCATTATTTTTTTAATAAGAATAAATACAAAAGTGGTACAGAGTAGTGAATGGGAGAGTCCCATTCTCAAAATGAAAGTGCAAGCCAGGCACCATTTTAGAGCAGCAGGAGAGCTACTCCAATATTCGGAAGCACTACACAGAAACACACAATGAAAATCCATATAAATATGGATTAAATTAATTGTAAAAAGTTACAGGGGGCTAGTACTTGGTCCAAAGGACATGGCTATGTGAATGTTTTGATACAAAAATACAGCGTTTCTAAAATGGAGCTAGTTAAAACTAGCTAGCATACAGAAAATGGAGTAGCCATTTTAAACTGCAGAAATGTGCACAGTTTTCTTTTACTAAGTAATGCTGCCAATCTACTTATTATCCAATTTTTACAAAACTTGGCAGGAATACACATTAAGATGTGCTCTAAATGAGAAAAATATTTGTGGATAAAAAGTCTGGAAAGGGGGGTAGCTAACCTGGGAAGGTGGAGTGACTGGAAATCAGGTTCCATGCTGCAAGGAGGCAGAGTGGAGGAAGAGTCAGGAGAGGGTATAAGATTTCAGGCAGGAGGTGTTACTGGAGTCTACGGGACAGCCCCAGGGAGGAGTTTCAGAGAAAGGGTGACTGTGTAAACAGACTAGGCTAAAGACTAGTGCAGGAAGTGTATTTAAATGAGAAATGATTCATTTTAACTGTAGTTTAGTTCTAGACATAGGGGGGTCACTGCAAGATGTGTGATTTTTTTTAAATAGGGGTGAACTTCAATCTTTAGTGACTCTGGGTTCCCATGAGTGAATTTCTTTTTTATTTTATTTATTTAAACAGCAGTTTGGAAAAACCTTTGAGCCATAGGCTCATTTACAAAGGTACCTTGTTTCTGAGGGACAAATGCAGGAGAAAGCTGAGAAAGCTGAGAAAGTGAGCTTTCTCACCATAAAAGTGTAGCATTGCTTAGACTTTGTGAAGTAAGGATTTATTTATGTGTAAAAATATGTATGTAAAATGTGCAGTCCAGGCTGACAGGACAAGGCAGCTTCGGAATGTTCCAAGAGAGTAGTTAGGATTCAAAAGTTGGATTCCATTGTGGCTTATGCTGCTGCAGAATTCCAAATGGGAGTTTAATTTGATTGGTGATGAGTACTGGAACAGAGTTTTGTCCACTCATAGACCAGGATTTGGGTAAATTGGAATGCTCAGAGAGTATAAAAAGCATCTGCCTAAAGGATTCTATGTGAAATAAATAAATAAATAAATAAAAGGAACTGTACAGCTCAGTTGAGGAGAGTTTGAGCAGAGAGAGTGACCTGAAGGAACTGGATCAGAGGGAGTCCAGTCTACAGAGGCCTACTATTTTGATAGTGCCTGGGGGACCAGCCTTCAGTTTAAAGAGCAGCTTCCTAGTAGCTGCTCCCCCCAGCGTAGTTGATAACTAACCTGGCCAGGAGTTGTTTGCAGAAATCAGGCCATGTAATGCTTCACTTTTGTAATGTTATATCCTTCATAATTTTAGTTTTGCAGCTTGCAAAGAAAAACAAACCTACTTCCCAATAGCAAAGTCATGCCCCCATGCCGGCCCACACAGCCCCCTTTTGTGATGCCACAAAATGATGGCTGCGTGTGCGCACTCCATTGAGTTCTATGGGGGTGATATTACTATACATTGTTATACCACTTACAGCTGCGATGTTAATAAATCAAAGTGACCAATCAACTAATAGGGTCCCTATTAGTTGATTAGTCACTGATTGTCTTGCTCGCAACTATAAAATATATAATGTATAGTAATATCATATAGAACTCAGTGGGCTTAGCCATTGCAGCCTTCATTTTGTGACATCAGAAACCGGGGCTGTGGGCCAGCGTGGGGGCATGACTTTGTTACCAGGAAGTAGGTCTGTTTTTCTCAGCAAGCTGCAAAAACTAAAATTACAAAGGATATAACTTTCTAAAAGTGGATCATTACATGGCCTGATTTCTGCAAACAACTCCTGGCCAGGTCAGTTATCAGCTACGCTGGGGGGAGCAGATATTAACAAACTAAGAAGCTGCTCTTTAAAGTAATGGATATAGGGAATCACCTGTATCCCAGTGCTAGGTATGGCAAGGCAATCAGTGAGAGCAGGGCAACTGTTTTGAGAGCCTGCTGCTTTTAGTGCCTGAATTTTTTCCTGCAAGTGTTTCAGTTTCAGCAAAGAAGATTGCAACAGCTTCAGCTCCAGGTGTGAACTTTGTAAAAATATTTGCCCTAAAATCCAAACAAAAGGGCATTGAAAAGAGAATAATTCATGGCTTCTCAGTCTGCCTCTTTGTCACTAAAGCACAACAATGGCTCAGATGAGTTTCTATTGATGGTGGAAAGTACACATAAGAGGGTTCTTCTACTTATAAGCCGCAGCCCCTGTAACAAGGCAAAAATACAAATAAAAGAGCTTCAGAGCACGTGCTGCAACCAGTGCCTGCTAAGAAAAAGCAAAAAGAAAAGTGTATCCCTGCCACTCCTTCTGTAAAGGAGAAGGCAGTGGAGCAGGATCATATACCCTCATAGTAAGGTATGTCAGTTTTTCCAGGCCTTTCGAGCTATGGGAAATGTATTCAGTGTACCCAACCCCCACCCCCCAACCCCAGGCTCTGGTTATAGACCATTTGTCTTTAGAGGATGGGGATGTGTACTATGATGAGGAGGAGGAAGGTGAACCTACAGAACCTGATGGTTAACCTGATCAAGAGTCTGGTTTCCCCTCCTAGGCCTGCAGAGGATTATACCTCTTATTCCACATTCACCAAACAGATAGTGAATGCCCTCAATATCCCTTCTAATGAAAAAGTGGAGAATGAAGAGGAAATAGAATTCATGGACACTGTCGGGCTGGTTCCCACAAGGAGATTACTAGTCCCCAGCCACAAATCCCTTCAAAAGGCCACATTAAAAGTCATGTCAACACCCAGTCCAGCTGCTGGCATATAAAAAAAGTTGAAAAAAGTATCAGGTGGACAGACAGGATGTGGAATACCTGTATATCCACCCTAATCATGATGGAGTGGTATAGGTAGCTGGTTGTGAGAAGGCCAAAGTACCTTTTTCCTCACAATGTCCTGAAAAGGATTATATTAGGGTTGCCACCTTTGGATGAGGCAAAAAACAGATCCTAAACTTTTCCCCTAGCCCCACATTTTTTTTAAATATAGTTTTTATTCAACGAAGTGCTGCATACATAAAGCAATGAGTTTAAGACAAAGCAAGAATATCATTGCATCAATATTGATATAAGGCCACAGAGTCCACGAGCATAATATAGTAGTATCCCTAAAATATAAAAAAGTAAATCCTGTTGTCATTAATATTCTCACAGAACTGAACACATTCCAGTAGAATTTGACTTTAAAAAGAACTGAAAAAGTATCCATTTTTTATTTGTCCCTCCACAACAGGGTGGCAGTCCAATCCCCCCACCCCACCCATTGGGTCTACAGCACAAAATCAGCATCAGTCTGTTCTGTGTACCATGTCCATCTCTGCCACTTGGCCCTAAAGGAGGTAAGCTCATCATAGAATCCAGCATGAGATTTTAAAACCTGTATATGTCCATGACAATCCTCCTCCAATCCCCAATTATAGGTATAGCAGTGAACATCCATTTGCGTGGGATGGCTTTCTTAGCAGCCAGAAGGTAAAGGGGCAGCCAGGATTTGTGCCATAGGGGATGATGTTCCGGGAAGATCGACAGCAGCACCATCTCTGCCATGAGTTCCACCCAATCACCCAAGCACTCCCGTAACAACTCCTGTAAAGAGCACCCGGAAGGCATTAGCATTGGGCATAACCAAAAAATGTGACCCAAATCTACCAGTCGGCATTTGCATCCTCTGCATCAAACTCCATATGAAGGAGGTATGTATTTTGCGAGGACTGCTGGGGAATGGAAGAACCTATTCCTGCTTTTCCACACAAATTCTCTCCAGATGTTGGAGGAAGTGATCTTAACAGCTGGCAGGGTTGCTTTCATCCAAGAGACACAGGGTATTGAGAGGTCCAGATCCCTATTCCAGCTTTCCAGAACAGAGTGAGTAGAATCCCCCAGGGATTCTCTTAAAATTTTGTATAGAAAGCCTATTAAATGGCCGCATGGGTTACCTGCCACAGAATCCCTTAACATAATTAAGAGGGAGGGTAGTGTGTTAGGTAGTTTTGATACCTCTGGGCGTTGTCGTAAAATATAGTTTTTACCCTGCGTATATCGGAAATGGTCCTGACTGGGACGCCCGTAGTGCAGCTGCAGTATTTTAAAGGAGATAATACCCACAGAGGATAAAAACTGATGAATATAATTTAACCCCAACCGCTGCCAATGGGTAAAAGCAAGAACAGATTGGGTTGGTTGAAAATATTCATCCTCTGAAAACCGCCTGCAATAGTAAAATAGATCCTGAAAGATGGGTTGTATTTTTAAATGGTTCCACACACTTAAAATAGCCCCACCCCTTTTGATGACTGATCGTGCATTGCTCCTCCTCCAAAGCCAGTTGTTATGTCAGTAAAACACAACACTTGAAACAGCTGTTCAACAAAAATGTCAACATACTGACCCTGTTAAAGTTACTTTTCTAGGTTCTTCCTAGTTATTAATTAATTGGTTTACCAGATAAACGTACAGAGATAAAAGAAAGCTGATTTACAGAAATGATCTTGGGGGACACATAGTATACAATAGTATACATGTATATAATGTTATATAATAAATAAATTGTTTCCTATAATGTGTACTTTATATCTTTTACTGGCTCAATTTCCTTTTCATGTCCACAATACTATTTCAAAGCCAAAGAAGTGACAATACTATTTTTCTTGATGAAAAAAAATAAAACATTTAAAAATGCCTAAATTCTGTTAGAAGATTACAGGAAACTGGACACTGGCCAAACAAGAGTATACAACAGCCCCCCTGCTCCTAAGGCAGGTAGCTTATTTGGCTTACACAGCCCAGTACCCAGTATCAGCGTTGTGGAATCCCGTGATGGCCCTAAATGATAAAATGGATGGTAAGATGGCACAGGATCTGGCTTCTACAGCGAAGTTAGTCCTGGATGCCACTAAATATCAGTTGTGTATGACTGTAGACATAATGATTTCTTCATTAGTCTTGGCTCCTGCAGTGGCATTGAGGGGATTTGTCTGGTTAAGGGATTGTATCCATACCCAGGACAGTCAGGCTAAAACCATTAATTTCCCCTTTGAGGAAAATTCTCTATGTGATGATAAAAAGAACAGTTACGTAAGAACTTGCCATAATAGTAGATGTTTGAGGGAATCTCTGTCATCAGGTCACACCTATGGAACTTAGCCGTCAGGATCCCACATAAGCTTTTTCTGCAGCAGTCTATTAGGGGCCGCCCACGCTGACATCAGGCTCTGACGTCACACATCCTGTATAAACACAGGTGGCCCTGCTCCCTCCTCAGCTTTTTTCCTAGCTGCCAGCCATGGGATACAGGAGTCCCATCAGGGAACCAAGGAAAGAGAGAAGGTGCCCAGCTAGCAGAAAGGCTGGAGCAACAGGACAGCTGAGCTCTAGAGAGAGAGAAAGGGGGATGGAGAGAGGGATGGCATGACCTGATGAGAGAGATTCCCTCGAAGATCTACTATTACGGTAAGTTCTTACATAACTGTTCTATCTTCTTCAGGGATATCTCTGTCATTAGGTCACACTTATGGAATGAGTCCCAAGCAGTGCTAAGAGCAAGGACAGTCTGGGTTGCAGGAGGCCAGAGGCATAAGAAAGAAAACCCTGAAGTACAGATAGGCCAAAGCCTGCCTTTCTTCTCGAGGCAATGTCCAGACTGTAGTGCTTGATGAAAGTATGGACAGTATTCCAATTGGCAGCAGTGCAAATCTTGGCTGCAGACGCACCCCTGAAACAGGCAACTGAAGTGGCCATACCCTTGGTGGAATGGCCCTTAACAGCCCCAGGAAGTTCCTTACCGTATCTCCTGTAACAAAAAATAATACAGTTGGCTATCCATTTGGACAAGCACTGTTTCAAAACTGCAGCACCCTCTCTGCCAGGGGCAAAAGAAACAAACAACTGCGAGGACTTCCTGCAGTTCCTCGTAAGGTGTGTATAGTAACGCGAAATTCTATGCAAATTTAAAGTATGGAGCAATGCTTCCCCTGGATTGGCATGTTCTGGAAAATAAACAGGCAGGCGGATGGATTAATTTAGGGTAAATTCAAACGCCACCTTAGGAAGAAACTGAGGGTTAGTACACAAAGAGACTCTGTCTTTGTGGAAAATCAAATAAAGCTGCTCACACATGAGAGCCTGTAGCTCTGAATTTCTTTGAGCAGAAGTAATAGCAAGTAAAAATAATGCTTTCCATCACAGAAAGTGTAGCTCGCAAGACACAGCTGACTCAAAAGGAGGCAGAGTCAGCTTTTCCAGAACAAAAATCAGATCCCAAGCTGGAACTGGGTTACGGATAGGAGGCTTCAAGTGGAGAATGCCACGTAGGAAAGTACCGGCCACATCTAGCTGGGCCACAGTACGGTCATCAGTGGGTACATGAAAGGCCAATATGGCTGACTGGTGCACTTTAAGAGAGGGGTATTTGAGTCCTGCATCAGACAAAGTCCAGAGATACTCCAGAACCTGGTTCACTGGACAGGTGAAGGGGTTCAGGCAGTGAGAAGTGGCCTGGATTGTAAACCACTTCCATTTCATAGAGTAGGTGTCCCTGGTGGAAGGCTTTCTGGTGGCCATCAGGACATCAGCCACCTTCTGAGACACACCAACGCAAGCAGTGGCTATGTCCTCAGGAGCCATACATGCAGGTGGAGGAACTTGAAGCATGACTTTTCTTAGTTCACAGTGCCATGTTAGTTGCTCAATAGTTCAGTGTAAAGCTTCCAAACCATCGAACAACTTTGTCCAGTGCCATTGTTAGGGTCCAGGCAGGCCACAAGCACCACAAAACAAATCCCAGACAAGCTCCCATGTTGTAGGTCACCCCCTCCCCAGTGGCTAGGGGTATGCTGATGTCACTGTTCATGGGGAGGGGATGGCAACAGCAGAAACTTCCCAAGATTGACTTACGTTTGCAGGTCCTTGCAGATGTGTGCTGCCAGGCCCCCAGTGCTGGGCTATGAGGAAAAATTGTGGTTAGTAGCATTAACAGTCTGTTAAAGAGTGGAGGCAACTTTTTCTTCAAAGTAAAACAGGGGGATCCCATTTTAATTGAACATGATGCCACTCTGTGGAGCAGTGAATTATACATGGGGGGAGAATACATCACACTGGACCATTATGGTCACATAATCCCAGAGTCCTTAATATCCCTTCACACAACATCCATTCCGTAGGACGTGATCCTGTTTAACCCAAATTTTCAGGAAGCTCAGTTCATCTTAACACAGAAATCAAAATACTGCAGGACTGTTTTTGTTTTCTCACAGTCCCGGAGTTCCACCAAGCCGCATCAACAGGAATTCTGTCGAGCAGCATTACAGCGATGGCACAGTGCTGACAGCTGGGATTGTGCCATCAGGGGACATAAGTGCCCCTGCACCCCCCATGTAGGGGGCTCTGCCCCCTGCACTATAGATTACTAAACTCTGAGTCTGAGTTGTTTCGGGGAGGGGGGCAAACTCCCTGGAGACAGCAGTGTCGGACAAACAGCAGACCATTACAGTGAACAGCCGATTCTGTCACTGTAATGGTCATCACTGTTTTTCTGTCCCTGTTTGAACAGTATACCCAGTCCTGCATACCCACATGTTCCCATCATCTCAACTCAGCTGACCTCTTACCTCATGGCCACTGCTTCACTGTCCCAAAAGGTCAAAATAATTCTTGGAGAGTGGGCACACTAGCCTCTCACCTTGGGGCTACCATTCCCTCCTCCCAATTTGCCACCTTCTGATGCTTCAAGTGGGCAGCCTCTCACTTCAGGGCCACTGGCTCCCATCCTGCCTCTGGGCACACAGTTCACTGTGGGTGATGGTTCCCGTGGAACATAGTGGCACGTCTCCATCTTGTCTGTGATCACTCTGCTCTCCATCGCACCCCACTTCTGCGGCTGCCTCTAGCCATGCGGCCACCATCCTCTCGCTTGGTGCTAATTTCATCCCGCATGTCCCCAACCAGGGAACCCCTAGCAGCAGCCACCACCATGCCTGAACAGGGTATTGGCTGTCCACCCACTATCCCGACAGAAAAGCAACAATGCACTCAAGTGGGCAGTCGGCCCCGCTCGACCCGTGCCAACCCACACACTCTCTCTCTTGCCTGATTCATGCTCTCTCTCTATCTGGCCCACCCACAGGTAATCCCACACTGCCAGCAGTCCCTCAGGGTGGCAAAAACTATTAACCCTTGCAGGTCCTGGGACAAACTGTCCCAGACACTTATCCCAACTGGTGCACATCTCAATGCACTATAATGATCACCCAGTTCCCGGGGGGGGGTTACACCTGGAAAAGCACTAACTGTAACCGGGAAAAACACCACACAATGTTCAAAAATCTCCACTTATTACCTCTGAGAAATGCCTGTAGGTGGCAGCCAAATCATCCCCTTTGTCTCCCACAACAACTTCAGTCGGCAGCCAAAGACTTCCCGTTTGCCCTGGATACTTCTCAGGTCACCAGCACTATTTCTTTGCATTACTTGTGAGCCAAATTGATTAGAATTGACTGCATAGCACCGTTAAAAATGTAATTTTGTGCTGAATAACTTTTTTGCTGATACTTTGTGTGTATCACGTATACTTTAGGAGTTATTCACATTTGTTTATGGTATGGTGTGTATGGCTGACATTTGTCCCTTAAGCCTCACCTAAGCACCTTGAATAAAATGGGAAAAAAACAAATTTTATATTAGAAAAATTTCTTTTTAGTACAAAATTACTTTTGTATCTACATCTAATGTGTGGATGCTTAATTTGGTGTTGATATGTTACATATTATTTTACCAACAATTGTTTATATTGCCTTTTTTATTTAAAAACAACTTTTTTTGCTATTTCGACTAGTATAGAAAAACAAAGAAATTGCTTATAATTAATTGCATAGCACCATTGGAAAGGTAATTGTGTGCTGAACAACTTTGCCACGTATACTTTGTGTGTAGCGCTTATGGTTCATGAGGTATTTGCATTTGTTTGTGGCATGCTGATTGTGGCTTGATTTTGCTTAGAAAGGCCCAGGATGCAATGTTAAGCATATACAGGACACAAGTGATGTAACTCTCAAAGAGCTTCTGTGCAGTGAATGAGTTAATCTACGTGCCTGTAACCCAATAATCTGCAGATGTTTTCCTGGTTAGCGGATAAGTCTGGACAAACCGTAAACAATTACCATCTTTACTGAAATACAAAATCCTGAGATATATCGGACAATATTCTCCAGTAGGAACCAAGGACTCCTGGGAGAGGCCCCATTGACAATGTTGGAGCTAATAGACAAGGAAATTATGGTAAGTATGAAAAAATTACTCACCTTAGTAATTGCTTTTCTTCTCATGGAGTCTTGCTATATTATGACATATAGCAGTTAGCCACAGCACTTGAACTGCCCCGGAGAGGAAGGAGTTAACTCCAGGCTGACTGGAGTTCCAAGCATGCGCCTTGCTGAAAGCTCTATCTGGCTAGTTTCAAATTGAAACTGTCAGATCTTTACGAGCCAACACTAAGCAAAAAGTCTGTGTGGAAAACTTCACACTAGCCAAATGGCTACCTACTAGTAGAAATAACAATAACAGAAACAACAACAACAACAACATCACCTGACAAGCACTATCAGGCCCCCCTCCCCAAAAGACTCAAGTCCAGGAGGGGCCAAACCTACAAGTAAAACAGGAAATACCTAGTTTTCCTAATCCTAAAGAAGAGGAAAAAAGGAAAAAAGCTATAATGGCATGACACAGTGCTTGCACCAATTTGCCAACCCTCACCCAAGTAGAAGTTCTGAGAGGTGCAGGTTGGGGTGGTCATAATATAGCAAGACTCCATGAGAAGAAAAGCAATTACTAAGGTGAGTAATTTTTCTTCAACATCATGAAGTCTTGCTATATTATGACATATAGCAGATTACACAGCAGTACCTCCATGGAGGAGGACCAGAACTCACTTTAGGAAATAGGTTTCCAGCACGGTTGTGTTAAACCGAGCATCTCTCCTGGACTGGACATCCAGGGAGTAATGCTTGGTAAAGGTGTGAACTGTTTTCCAGGTAGCAGCTTGACAGATTTCCAGAATAGAATATCTCTAGCAGCCGCTAAAAGATGCAGCTGTACCCCTGGTGGAATGGGCCCTCAGTCCTGAGGGGGGTTCTCTACCTAGTTTTTGGTAGCAAAATTGGATACAAGAGACAATCCACCTGGCAATTGTCCTCTTAGTGGCAGGTTTCCCTTTGCCAACCTCGCCATAGGTAAGGAAGAGTTGGAGGGATTCGAACCTGTGACCCTTGGTGCGTTCCAAATAGTAGCTTAAAGCTCTTTTAACGTCCAAACTGTGCAATCTCCTCTCACCCGAGGAAGAATGCTCAGTGAAAAATACTGGAAGGGAGATGGATTGGTTAAGATGGAAATCTGAAACCACTTTAGGTAAAACTTTCTGTTAGTCCTGAGGACTACCTTATTTCTGTGAAAAGAAATAAATCCTTTCCACTGACAGGGCTTGTAACTCACTTATCGTCTGGCAGAAGTGATGGCCACTAGGAAAACAGTTTTCCAAGTTAGGAACTTAAGGTCTGCTGAAGACAGAGAGGTTCAAAGGGGGTTGCATTAACTGAGCAATGCAAACATTAGGTCCCAGGCAGGGCTGGGTCCCAAAAGGAGGGTTAGTGTGAAGTAACCCCTTAAAAAACTTGGAAAACACAGGGTGAGAAGAAAGGGAGGCAGGCTTTCCTGCTGATATAAAAGCAGAGACAGCTGCCAGATGAACCTTTAAGGTAGCTGGCCTGAGGCCTATGGAATTAAGATGGACCAAGTAGTCCAGCAAAATGGGCAAATCAGCAGATTCTGGGACAATTTGCTTCCCAGAACACCAGATGGAGAACCTCTTCCATTTGGAATTATAAGTGGCCCTAGTGGAAGGCTTCCTAGAGGCCTTTAAAATATCAAGGACACCTTGAGAAGGTGTAATTCAGCAAATTCTAACTCCTCAAGAGCCAAGCCTTGAGGTGGAGGATTGAGGTCCGGATACAAACTCTCCCTGGGCACAAGTCAGCAGGTTGTGGACCTGGAAGGCCCAGGGAGGGTGGACTGACAGGGACAGAAGCAGTGGGTACCAGGGTTGCCTGGCCCAGTCTGGTGCAATCAGAATCACTTTGCAGGGCTGGGATCTGATTTTACTAACACCCTGAAGAGAAGGAAGGGGGAAGGCATACAGGAACTTCCTTCCCAATCCAACAAAAAGGCTGAGGGGACTGAGCCCATTACTGGAGGCCTGCAACAGAACAGAGGAAGTTGGTGGTTGTCTGGGGCTGCGAAAAGATCTATCTGAGGAGTGCCCCATCTGGCAAAAACTGACCCCAGCACTAGGGGATTCAAAGACCATTCGTGATGACCATGAGAAATCCTGCTGAGGGCATCCGCTAGGACATTTGTCCTTCCCTGGAAGGTGAACTGCTACTAGGGAGGTGTTCAGGGAGTAAGCCAGAGACCACAACTTCATTGCTTCGGTGCACAAGGCTGATGACCGAGTGCCCCCCTGCTTGTTGATGTACCACATTGTTGTGGTATTGTCTGTCCTGACCTGAACTACTTTGTTCTGGACAGATGCTGAGAAAACCTGAAGAGCTAAAAAGACAGCTCTGAGTTCCAACAGGTTGATGTGGAGCAGAGATTCCTGGGGGGACCACACTCCCTGAGTGGAAAGGTCGCCCAAGTGCGCTCCCCACCCCAGCAAGGAGGCATCCGTGGTGAGGGTGAGGGAATGAGAAATGGGAATGAGGGACCCCTAGCTCAGATTGCTCTGATCCTGCCACCACTGAAGAGCTAGAATCAGAGTTTGGGTCACTGGGACCAATTTGCAGGGTCCCTCCTTTGGGACCAATAGGCCCTCAAATGAAACTGAATGTCTCTCATCTGGAATCTTGCTCCTTGCACTACAGCTGTGGAGGCAGCCATGTGCCCTAGAGTTGCAGAAAGTGCCTTGCTGGTCGAGAGACCCGCAGGGTGAAAGAGGATGCCACAGCAATCGGCTTCTCTACCCTTTCCGAGGAGAAATGCCCTGGCCAACTTTGTGTCCAATTCTGCACCTATGAAAGTTAGTACCCAAACTGGTTCTAGAACTGACTTTGGTAAATTCAGCAGGAATCCCAGGAAGTGAGAAGCTGCTGGGTGACTTGCAAGTGGGATTTTACCTGATCTGGGACTGACCCACAATGAGCCAGTCGTCCAGGTAGGAAACACAGCAACCCTTGCCTTCTTAAATGAGCCACTACCACAGCTAGACATTTTGTGAATACCCTTGAGCAGAGGTAAGACCAAGGGCATTGCTCTGAACTGGTAGTGACCTGAGGGCAGTTCAACCTGAGGTATTTTCGGTGAGAAGGCCTGATCAGGACATGAAAATAGGCATCCTTGAGGTCCAGGGAGGCTAGCCAGTCTCCTGGCCTGAGGGAGGGCAAAATCATTGCCAGAGTTAACATTTTGAACTTTGGTTTCAAAAGATGCTTGTTCAGCTACCTTAAGTCTAGAATGGGCCGCCATTCTCCTGTCTTTTTTGGGGTAAGGAAGTATCTGGAGTACAGCCCCTTGCCCTGGTGACAAGGAGGAACCCTTTCCACTGCTTTGCAGTCTAGGAGGAAGAGACCTCTGCTTCCAAAGCAAGGGCCTCTAAAGGGCTTGCAGTGAAATGTCTGGTTCTCATCTTTGGAAACTGTTTGAAGCTGAGAACCAGACCCTGGCTTACTACCTCCAGAACCCATTTGTCCAAGTTAGGGACACCCAGTTCTGGCTGAAATAAGCCAACCTGCCTCCAACTGGTACAGGAGAATCGCCCTGGCATCCCATCAGGGTGCTTGCTTGGCAGTAGCCTTAGGCTGAGGGGTGGGGACGGTTTACCTGCGCCCGCCTACCTCTGCTCTCTGAAAAACCCTCTGTGCAAAAGCAGAGGAGGCTTGGGATTGATAAAAGGCCTGTGGAAAGGCCCTACCTCTCGGGAGTGTGCCTCTGTGGAGTGGCATGCCTCCTTGGCCTGGGCACTTTTGTAGGTAGTTCTGTATTCATCCATCTTTTTCATATAATTTTCCGTTTGCTCTCCAAACAGAGAATTTCCCACCACAGGAAAATCCATAGCCTTTGACTGAGTATCCTGTGACAGATTAGTGCACCTGAGCCATGCCAACCTACGGAAAGCTACAGAAGTGGCCATGACCCTAGAGGAAACATCATTAACATCTACAGCAGTATGAAATTTAACTTTAGAGGCTTCAATGCCATCAGCAGCCATGTTCCAATTCACTAGCCAGCTGACGTAGGCCTGCTTGGCTAACTACAACACTATCCCATCTAGATTTCTGATATCTAGCCACATAAGCCATATAATTTGCCTGCCTGAGTCCCAAAGAAGCTGCCATATACTGTTTTTTTTCGCCATGGCATCAGTCTTCCTGGAATCCTTATCAGGAGGATGTGAGGCCAGGGGATATTAGCCTTGTCACAGGCTGCAGCTTGTACCACACCCTACATGACTACACTGCTCAGTGAGGAAGTCTGTATCAGGGCCTGATAAGTATACCTTCTGTCCATTTTTTATCTACAGGAGGGACAGAATGAGGATTTTTAAATTTTTGTTGTTTGCTTCCTAAATGACTTATGCAAAGGAATAGACAACCTCCTAGACTCCGGATATCCATCATCTCAACATAATCAGGCTCCTCTTGCTCATCCACAGCCTCTTCCAAGGGAAGCTGGAGGTTTCTGCAACCTTTTGTAAAACATAAAATGAGAAGGGGACTCCAGACAGCATAGGGAGATTCTAATGGTCTGTCTGGAGAAATGTCCGTTCAATGGGCACGTCCAGACCCTCCCAGCCACATACATAATGATCAAAATCTTCCTCCTCTCCTGTGGTTCATAAAATTCCTCAACATCATACTCTTGAACCACTGGAACCGAACGAACCAACTTTTGCCAGCTGTTGGTGGTTCGCCGGTCCCTGAGACAGTGACTGGACAATCTGTATGGCTTTAGCTATCTCTGCAGCAGTTGGAGAGGCAATCTTGCACTCCAGACCTGCTGATTTCTTAGATTTTTTTACTGGGACCGGTTCCTCAGAACCAGCCTTCCTTTTGCCCGAGGAAGTCTCGCCCTGGTCAGAGGGCACTCCCTCTGGTCCAGTGGGTGCTGGACCGGGCTGGCCATCCGGGTCAGCGGACTTTTTGGCCTCTTGTTCCCTGAGCCGGCCCAATCTTTTCTCCAGGGTGGCTGCAGGGAAATTCTTACACACCTGGCAGTCTGACAGGAGGTGGTCAGCCCCCAGACAATAAACACATGTGGTGTGTGGGTCAGCCTTGGCAAAGGCTTCCCCACAAACATCACAGTGTTGAAACCCAGTGGGCCCGGTTTTTCTTTTGGGTTTCTCAGACATAATGCCAGCCTATCCAAAAACTTGCCCTTTTGTAGCAGTGCCAGGCAAGACACTATATCGGTTCCTAACCGTGTCCGCGGTATTTGAAAAAAACAATTTAAAAGTTAGGTTCTTTTAGAACCGATAAGAACCGGAACCGCACTCTAAAGCCCAAATTATTGTTTAAAATTAGTATTTTGCCAAACCGATCGGTTCAAAACCGAACCGATAATGAATTTCCACAAGACTTTAAAATCCTGTACTTACGGTTTACCAGATAGAATTTTGAACGAAATGCGGTAAAATAATTACTTTTGCGGTTAAATGAACAGAGAAAACACTCGCTTGAACCGAGAAATGAACCGAGCTGAAGGAGATCTCCGGAGCGACTGTTCAGTGAAGCGGAGTAAAGAATCTAACAGTTTCAATTTGAAACTAGCCAGATAGAGCTTTCAGCAAGGCGCTTGCGCTTGGAACTCCAGTCAGCCTGGAGTTAACTCCTTCCTCTCTGGGGCAGTTGAAGTGCTGTGGCTAACTGCTATATGTCATAATATAGCAAGACTTCATGGTGTTTGAAGAAGGAATTTCTCCTTTCTGTATCACTGAACTCTGTCAATAGGAAGTGTTTATATATGGGTTCTAAGAAGCAGTACCTAATTCTCAACTCAGTGGGGGAATACTGTCCCATATATAACCCATGCGTGTGGAAAGGAATTATCTGCTAACCACTGCCTACAACACTCTACGACTGAAGGCCGCATCGGCTGAACTTTGAACATCCAATCTGTAGTGCTTAGTGAATGTATGGACAGAGGACCATGTTGCCACCTTGCACAACTCTAACACAGATGCCTCACCTCTGTCCACCTAGGAAGTAGCCATTGTCTTGGTGGAGTTGGCCTTGATCAGAATCACTAATCAGAGCTTTCTTTTTCCCCGCTTCATATGCGTTGGCAATGCAAGCCCTGACCCACCTGACCATAGTGGCCTTGGAGGCTTTTTGACTCTTTTTCACTGCTCTGAAAAGTATGAACAGCCTTTCAGACTTCCTGAACTGTGTTATCCTTTTAAGGTACATCCTGACTGCCTAGCATAAATCCAACTTGTGCAGTTCACATTCCTTGGTGTGTTCTGGCTTAGGGCAGAAGGACAGCAAACAGATTTCATGATTTTTATGAAAGGCTGTAGGAATTTTAGGGACAAAGGACGGAACTGTCCTCAGGACCACCTTTTCCTTATGGATGATACGGTAAGGTTCTTTGTGTGACAATGCCTGAAGTTCACCAATCCTTCTGGCTAAGCAGAGATCAATTAAGAAACATACCTTATATGACAGGATATCCAGAGTCACTGATGAAAGGGACTCAAAGGGTGCTTTACAAAGGGCATTCCACACCAGATTTTAAGTCTCATGGAGGTACCAGAAATCAAAACAACAGTCTGCTTCTGCTAATCGCTCTTAGAAAATGGATGACCTCCCACTTTGTCCCTAGGGGCGAGCCCATGGAAGTTTCCAGGATTGCTCCTAGCACCAGTGCCTGACCCCTCAGGGTACTTAACACAAGTTCTTTGTCTACCCCTGCCTGCAAAATATCCAAAATCTGTGGAACCATAGCTTTAGGTGGTCTGATACCACTCTGTCTGGCCCAAGCCAAGAAAGTGTTCCACACTCAGTCATAAACTGCAGATGTAGACACCATCCTGGTGGCCATTAGGGTGTCCACCACTTTTCTGGAAAACTTGTGTTTTAACAATCTCCTCCTGTCAGGAATCAGGCCACCAGCTGCACTGCCTCCAGATTTGGATGCAGAATGGGCCCTTGAAAGAGAAGGTCCCCCAGGAGAGGACGTTGGAATGGCATGTGCCACGCAAGATTCACCAGGTCAGAGAACCACGGTCTTCTTGCCCACTCTGCCACTATCAGAAAAAATTTCCTTTTGAGTGTCTTATGTTGAGAATCACCATGGGGAGGAGTGGCAGAGGGGAAACAAATATGCTCTGGAGAAGTCCCATGTCTGGGACAGAGCATCCACTGCTTCTGCCAGCAGACACCGGCACCAACTGAAGAACTTTGGCACCTGACCATTTTCTCTTGACATGAAGAGGTCGATCTGAGGATGACTGAACCTTTTTCACAGGAGGCCAAACACCTCCAGGTTCGACATCCATTCCCCTGGATGAACTGTCTCTTGACTCAGCCAATCGGCCTGGCTGTTCGGTTCTCCTCCCAGATGAACAGCTGAAAGAGACAGAAGGTTCTCCTCTGCCCACAGTAGCACTTCAATTGTTTCTGTCAACATCTCTTTGTTTCTTGTGCCTCCTTGATTGTTTATGTATGCTACTACGGTGGTATTTTCTGATCTTACTTTCATGACCTTGGACTGTACTAAACTGTGGAAGTAGAGAACAGAAACACTGTATTGCCCTCTTCTCCAATACATTTATCTGTAGCTTCTCTTCCTGAGGGGTCCAAATGCCTTGGACCAGAATTTGGTCCAGAACCGGTCATCAGGATCAGCTCTGATGGAGCTTCTAAGAGGGAACCCTCGCTTAGGTTCTCAGGACATTCCCACCAAGTCAGTGACGGCCGGGATGATCGTGGAAGTGTCATAAGGGCTTGGTAGTTTTCGGAGGCCAGATTCCAGGCTGCTAGCACCCTGTTCTGAAGAGGCTGCATATGCAAGTGGGCCCACAGCACGAGTTCTATTTCTGCAGTCAACAGTCCCAGAATCTGGAGCAGTCCCAGAATCTGTCAGCTGAGACTGATGACTAGTTTCTCAACCACTGAACCTCTCACTTTTTGATCCCTTTCCTAGCTGAAGAGAGAGAAAGACTTTCCCCTCATTCCTCCTGAACACCATGCCCAAGTGTTCCATAATCTGTGATGGGGTGAGGGAGCTCCTCAGCTGATTGACAACCCAACTGTGTGTTTCCAGTACCTCCAGAGTTCGTGACACTGATCTTTTCACCATCTGAACAGATGACACTCGAATGAGTAAGTTGTCCAAATAGGGATATATGTAAAGTTACTCCTGTCTCAACTGCACCACTAGAACTATGAGGACCTTTGAGAACACCCTGGGTGCTGTTGCCAACCCAGAAGCGTGCACCCGGTACAGGGGGAAACAAAGGATTAAAACTGTACAATAGAATATGTAAGGCTCGTATATACCTTTCTCCCCCAATTAAGTGGGATCACTGTCTCCTTATCCCCCTCCTAATCTGGCAAGGAGGCAAGAGCAAACAAGACTTACTGATTTTTTGGGCAGCTGCCTAGTAGATAATGCTTCCTGACTGGGGGTATGAAACAGTAATGCTGTCTAGATTAAAAATGCCATCACTTATACTGAAAGTAAAAAGGACACTTAGAAAACAAAAATCCTTTGCTCCTAGTGGAGCTTCACGGTAGAGAAAATGTTGTGCAAGGTGGCAGGAGTATGGAGTGCAGCACGTGAACTGGGTGATGTCACACGAATACTTTTGAGATCACCACTCTAGTGTGAGCCAACCCAGATACCAGGGCACGAAAGTGTAGCTGGTCAGACGAGGAAGCATCTGTGAAAAAGGGTGCAAATCTCTGCTAGCAAACTGCCAGTTATGGCTGCCTGACCGCATGACTCTGTAGAGCTGGTAGACATGCTACAAGGTGCGACTTTACAACATAATGCTGTGGAGCACTCTAAACATGGTCAGAAAGATGACCAGGGACCAATAAAAACAAAATGGGTACAAATTTCTGTTACAGTGGCTGAGGGAGTAAAAAGTAGAGTCCCTAGTACAGTCCCCAAATCGCCAAGCAGCCCGAGTCCCACACAGAACACATGTTCAGAAGAACGCTGAGGAGGAAAGAGTGAAGTTAGTAAAATTCCTCAACCTGACCGATGGTGCCCCTCCACCAAGAAACAAAAATAAATCACTTACCTGAGGCACCAGGTTAGTGGATCAGACACCTAAAACACCCTCTATTGAGGCAGTGGCATGTAGTCTCCAATTCATGCACAGAAGGGATGGAAAAATGGGGAAAAATAAGTAGGCTAGTCAATTTGAAAGCCACAGCGTAACAGGCACTATTTTTAAAATTTGAGGTGCTGTCTGTCACCAGGTAACCCCAACCTGCTCCACAGTTGCACAGTTCTAACCAAAGAATAAATGAATAAAAAAGTCTTCATCAGAGAGAATCTTCTATGCTGTCTAACCTAAGTGGCACTATGCTGTCTAACCCAAGTGGCACAGCAAAGACTGGGAAATCTCAGCTCCCAGAATATTCATATGCCCAGGGTTCTATGCTGATTGACAGCTTTGGTCTGTGCCACTACCCCAGTAGGGATGGTCATTACCCATATGTAACGACTTCCTATTGACATTGTGAAGTGATATGGAAATGTCTTTTCAAATAAAAGCACCTAAGTAGAATTTCTTCTTTAAGACAGTAAACTTTTCCCTGTGAGTTCTCAGAGTGTTAGTTATATTGCCCTTGCAGCTAGCTGGGGAAGTCTGGCATAACTGATTAAGCATCTCATGTTTCACATGCTTAGTGGTGCTTGGACCTTAACCCATTAATGTCTTGGTCTGAGTTTTCACTGTAGCAATAGCCCTTCCTAGATGGCTTTTACAGTATACTTTGAATACCTGTAGGTAGTCTAGGGGCAAACAAGTCCAGGTAAGCCCCCATCATTTGTGGGGGATTACATAAATGCTAGCCTTTGTCTCTATTCCACATCACAAGTGTGCTGTCCTGTAAATCAGCTTACTGTACATATGAAAATAAGGAGAAAGGTACCACTGAAGGTGGAACATCAGCTTCAGTCCACTTCACATGGTTCCTTTTCTCCGCTGTGGTCTGTGGAACCTAAGAAGACTTACAAAAAAACTTAAAGTGTGTCCATATGGAGAAAGTGCCACTGAAAGTAGAAAGTACACTTCCGATATCTCTTCTCCGCAGTGGTCTCTGGCACCCAAGGAGACTTAAAAAGTTGTAAAATACTCCCCTGTAAGAGATCAGTTTTCTCCTGCAACTAAGGAGACAGACGAGACTGTTAAGCCATCTTCCAGTACAGAGCACGGGGCTCACAGTGGGGAATGTTCTGATGCCTCTGGTGGCAGCTGTTACAAAACAAGCATTTGTCAGTGCTGAATGTTTGCTTGCTTGTATTTGCTGTGTAAGTGTTTGGCACTGATAGTGCAGAGGTGATAATTAACAAATTAATAACATGCGTTACAATAGTGAAACTGTCATGATTGGTAAATGAAGAGGTTCACACATAACATTGTCATTTCTTAAACTGTGACCTTGAATTTTCAAAATACTAATTTCTCCCAGCATGTGAACATGACAGTGTCAGTTATGAAAGGTGACCCAAACACTGTTTTGTAGAATGACTGCAAAAACAGGTTTTTAGGAGGATTTGATAATTACGTCTGCCATGTTTATTCAATGGGGGGAGATGAGTATTTTGAAAATGTGAGTTAAAAAGTAAAAATATTGCAAAGTTATGAATAAATGTTGAAAAATATCAATGTTTGAGTATAATTTTGTTTTTTTGTTTTTTTCAATTTTGACTTCAAATTTTCAGCATAGTCTTTTTATTACAACACCTTATGAACATGAGAGGTCATTTATGAAATCCTGTCCAAAATGTCATTTTGCGGCACAAGTGTGGAAAGACGTTTTAGGCAAGATTTAAAAAATGACGTGTTATGTTCATGACATGGGGTACAAAACTGGCTATGTTGAAAATGTGGGGTCATAATCTGGTAAAATAGCAAAAGTAGGAGTCAACATTGAAGAATTTCAATGTTTCTCAATAACTGTCATTTTTTGTGATTCCATCCCTAAATTTTCAACATAATCTTTTTATTACTCCACCTAATGATCAAGACAAGTAGAATTTTTTAAAGTCCCATCTGAAAAGTGATTTCGCAGAGCAACTGTGAAAACAAGTTGGGGGGTGTGTGAATAATTTCTTCTACCTGGTTCGTGAGGTAGGATTAATAAAAGGCCAAGTAGAAAATTTGGGGCAACAATATTACAAAATGACAAAGTTAAGAGTAAAAGTACAAAAAGCGTTAAAAAGCCATTAATGTTATGTCAGCACCTGGAATGGTGGCTTGACTGAGAGATCTGATACCCTGGCAACAAAATCCATATTAATCGTCTGACTTATTGAAATTGAAGATCCATAAATTGTATAATACCTCATTTCCACACATCTATAGAAATGGGGGCGCCAAAGAAATCAGCAGCTGAGGAGACCCCTCAGGCAGCAGGCAAGTTGAAATCCCTGCAGCCCCATAGCCCAAGTCTCGCGTTTTCGAGATCCTCCAACCTGATGGTGGGATTGGGTAATGAAGAGGATGAGTATCAATCAGAGACTGGATCCAATTGGGACAAAAACAGTAGCAGGGACATTATCAGGCTCCTGCACAGAATCGACAGATAGGTGTCTGGAATCAGGAAGGATCTCCGAAGATTAGAACAACACACTACAGATACAGATGGTCAGGTGGGCCCGTTCCATGAGGAGCACATGCTCTATGGGCACTCCATAGCCTATCTACACCAAAGAGAAATGGAACTTATATAGAGGGCGGAAGATGCCGAGGCATGTTCTCGAAGAAATAATATAAGAATTTTTGGCTTCCCTGAAGGAGTGAAGCAAAACAACATGGAAGGCTTTTTGTCAATGTGGCTGAAAGAGATGGATCTAGGAGACAACTTTGAGCTGGGCATTGAAAGGGCCCATCAAGCAGTTGGCCCAAAGCCAAAACCGGGAGCCCCCCATGCTTAATCATTATTAAATATGTATGATACACTACAAAAGAAAAAAATCCTCAAAGATGTCTGGAATAAAAAAAAAAGGCCTTAATTTGGATGGCAGACAGGTCTATGTGGACCAGGACTTCCCTCCTATTATGTTGGCTAAGAGGAAAAAGGTTCTTTTCATCAGCAAGCAAATCAGGGTGAAGGGGGTTAAGGCTCAGCTACATTATCCTGCCAATCTTTTGGTGACCCTTCCCAAAAGACTCAAGTTGTTTGACACACTGCTGCAAGCCAGTAAATTTCTGCAGACTCACAGGTGACACTTGCAGACCTCCAGGAGGAGTCAGCAGAAAAAGAAATAGGAGACTTACTATGGTTACCCCTGACAGCCTGGGCAGTAAACGAAAAACTAGCAGTCAGATTCCTCTACAAAACTGAGCTGAAATGTGTAATGCAGCTCACAAAGGGGAAAAAACCTAATGCAGCTTTAAGGCTAGCCCCCTTTTCTGCTTCTTTAAATCTTTGTTCAGAGACTTCCTATGATTACTCTCCTATCCCCTGATCCACTGTATTGAGCAAATCTCTCCTCATCCCTCTACTTCAATGCCCCCAAACCATTGGAAGTACTTCAAGTGATTTTTACCTGTATTGGGAGGTGCTGGAAAGTGATGTGATGGTCCTTCCGATATGACTTGGTGCACCCACATGAACTCAGCATCTATCCAGGTTAGTCGACTGTCCTGCATGCAGAACCATGAAGCAAATGGCTATCCCAGATGGAATTTGTATTTCAGTAACACCTCCCCAGTTCATTGAGACTGCTTAACTTTCCATGGTGGATAAATCAACTTCTTGGGTCAGCGCCATCTTGTATGCCACACATATCGCTGCAATTTATTTCTCAGGATGCTATTGCAGCTGTGCTAATGCTAATCATTACTACTTCTGAACAGACTGTACCTAAAAGTAAGCATTTTTGGGGGGTCACGTGCTTTAGCAGTGGAACATTCAACACCGGAGGGTGCAGCTATTGCCTTTCAGTAAGCCCATTTACAGCTACTCTGGGACTAGTCTCTTTCTGTCCACATTTAGGACTTTGATCCTTGGGCACCCAGGTGCTGAAGTGGCTAACTGATAACATTATTAATATATGGGCTTGTACCAATGGGTGCCATGAAAGACTACTGTTTCTCCTGTTTCTGTTCCTCCAGCAAAAATGTGGACTACTATAGAAGTTGGGCATGCTTGATCTTCCAGGAATGTATCTTCACTATTTACTCACACTAATGGGTTTTAGAACAGAGGTGCTAGGACTCTGCAGGAGTCAAAACATTTGAGAAGGGCCAGCACCGAGGCAAGCTGTGCACATGCACGGTGCCACGAGAGTGGCTCACGGCACGAAGGCTTACATCGGTGTCTGCCCCCAGCCTCCTCAGTTCCTTTTCCCCTGCTGTTGAGTGCACTTCAGTAACAATGTTGCTTGCACTTCAGGAATCAGAACTTCATGTCTATACAACAGCAGCTTCAGTTTGTTTCAGTTTTTATTCGTGTAAAGCTAGAATTTATTATTTTTGTATAATTTTAGTGATTTTATGAAAATGTTTCTGTCAGTTTCTCTCAGCCGTACTGAGCCTCATCATGATGTCTCTATGGGATCATGGTAGGGAGCCTTCCTGGCATTTAGCCTGGTGCCATGTTTGGCCCTGTGCTGTGCTGACCTGGTGCCATGTTTGTCCTGGTGCCGTGTTTGACCCAGCACCGTATTTGACCCGGAGCGATGTTGGGCCTGGCGCCATGTTTGACCTAGTGCCATTTTGGGCCTGGTGCTGTGTTTGGCCTGGTGTCATGGTTGTTAGGTTGCTCTGGCAGTGTGGGCCATGTCCAGTCCACTTTCCCGCAAGTGAAGGGTTCTGACCATGGGTGGTCCTTTGCTCCGGGGAAGGGGAACTCCTCCAAAGCATGAAGGAGCTGGCCAGTTCCTGATTCCAGTTGGGTTCTTGACACTGCTTGGTCTCGAGTTCTTTCTCTTGCCTTTCAGCATGAGAAAGAAATGGTACCACCGAGACCCTCGGTTCCTGAGGCCATGGCCCCTTCGGCATGGTCCACATTGCCATGGGCCTTGCTGCTGCGACACAGAGACCTCAGGCCTGGAGTCCTCCTCTGTCCTTAGGGGGGTCCCCAGTGGGCAGTCTTCCTTGGGCAGCTGTTCAGAGCAGTGGGTGTAGCGTCAGGCTGGGGTATCGCTGCTGGTGGGTCTGATCCCTGGCTCTCGTAGGTTGATGGCACTGAACCCACAGGTGAGGCCCCCCCCCAAGCCAAGTAGAGTGTTTGGGTCTAGCAATGGCTTTCTGCCCTTGCCAGTGGCTGCATCGCCGACTCCTGCCCTGCTGGCTGCATCCCTACCTTGTGTCACTTGGTAGGACTGACTGGATACTGCTCTGGTCGCCTCAGTGCTGCTGTGGTTGTTGGTGCTCTGGGGCTGCCGTTGGTGCAGAGTTTGACCTTCTAGGCCTGTCATGGTGCCTTCCTAACCCTGCCTCCAGTGCTAGTTCAGCTCTTTGGCCTCTCCCCGGTGCCAGAGTTTCTCTCTCTCTCTCTCTCCTTCTCCTGCCTTGGTACCGGTTCGGTGCCTCTAGTGTGTGGCAAGGAGTCTGGTTGTTGAGCTGGCACCATATTTGAGCTGGTGCAATGTTTGACCCAGTACTGTGTCTGGTCTTTTGTCTGGCACTGTGTCCAGTGCCAGGTCAAGCATTGTGTCCGGGGCTGGGTTCCACGCTAGATCTGCTCTGTTCCTAGTGCCATCTCTAGCACACTCAGTGGTATTCTTTCTGGCACCCAGTTGCCAGAGGTTCTCAGTTTAGGGGAACTTCCCTAGTCTTCTTCCCCCTTGGGGGGGGATATCGAAGAAGATAAGTCCCCCCCATCTCTTGTGAGGGTGGTGTTATTGACTTCTTTCCCTGGACTCTTCAGTCCCAGGTACTTCTGCTTTGCCTCAGGGCATATTGTTGCACTTGCTAGCTCCAAGGGTAATTTTCTCTTTGTGTGTATCCTTTTGAAGCTCACCTTGCCCCTGGCACAGGGTTTATAAAAAAAAAAGGGGAGGGGATTCTGCTGACTGCCATATACAGGATTTTATCCAAGCAGTCACCAGTACTTTTATTTTTCGAGGACTGGTTAGCTCACTGGATATGCAAGCTTCTAGGTACTTCCCCATGCACTCCCTCAGCACACCTGAGATATTAGGAGTCCCAAGTTACCATTACCTGGACAGTTAGCTGATAGCCACTTCATCCAGCCACGGCTTCTCTCTTCCTTCCCTTCTTGGAGTTCTGTTGAGTCTAGAAGTCTCAGTTCTGACCATCGCAGTAGTTGCTGTTCCTAGGAGCTCTCCCGGATGCAGTCAGGGCCTAGCCTTTCCTTGAGGGCAATATACATATGGCCCTGCATATAACATGCTACTTTTTGGACAGCAACTCTGTTTATGCCCACCCCATGCAACCCATGGTGGGCCTTATGTCAGCTAATCAAGCCCTTGGTTTGATCACTAACTTGCCAGTCAGTGGAGAACAATCTTCTCCACAGTTTCTCTTCTCCCATCCGGAACCCTGGGCAACTTTGTCTTCGGAGGCCTCCTTGTTGGGTAGCCCTCTGTCAGTGTTTCAGTCACTAGGTGTCTGGAACCCATCCGTCAGTGTCATCTCCACTTCAATTGGTTTGACATGCAAGCTGTTTTTGTATGGCCTGCCAGCCCTAGTGGATCTGAACTGCTACAAAACAGTCCTTTTCTGGACAGACAACAGTCTCCCTTGTATTACACAAACAAACAACAAAGAGCACTTTCTTGCCTTGTTTACTGAGAAGCTCTGAAAGCATGGAGAGAGGGCCTGGAGCAGTAGATCCTACTCCAGGCCAGTTATCTGCCAGAAGTCTAGTACACACTGGTGGGTATGCTCAGCCAAACAGGGGTCCTTCTTCTCAACTGATTTTGTGAGATCACTGTTGAGTGAGTGGGGCACCCCAGATGTGGACCGGTTTGCACAAACTGCCTCGAGTATGCTCTAGAAGACCAAAGCATGGCATTTTCTGCCAGTATGCTTTCAGACTGCTGTAGCAAAATCATTTCTGTATGTGTCCCTTCAAGCCCCTTAGTGCTGGGAATACTGCTCAAACTGGATGAACGAGGGGGCAAAATCACTTGATTGCACCCTGTGGCCTCAGCAGATATGGTTTCTCTGTTAATCAGGTTTTCACTCAGCCAACAGAGGATGCTTCTCTCAGGCTTGACATGTTGTCTCAGGGTCTTCTATTCCATTCCTGCAATACTTTAGGGCATTTTTACATATGAGACCCCTCATCCGAAAGCTGGCTAGTTGCCTGGATATTAAAGTGATTTTCTAAGCTTTCTGCAGCCTGTCCCAATACTTATTAGCAGTTCCCATTATGGCAGTAGATGCTGACATACCTGTTTTTTCTGCTGTATCCCTTATGTTTTTTTAACTATGTAGTTACTTCCAAGCTCCCTCTCTGCCAGCCACTGAATTTTTTTGCTTACTGAAGTGAGGATACACCCCCTTTTGAGACGTCATCCAAGGGAGCGTGTCCCCATCTGTCAGCGTGTTCAGAGTGTTGTCAGCAGGAAATGCAATGCAAGGGATCACGTTTCTGCCTCACAGAGTGGTCACACTGTTGTGCGCTGGAAATTCAATGCACACTATATTTTCCCAGAGTGTCTCTGTTTTACATTGGTGATTGGCGACTGGAATGCCTGTAATCACAGTACTGACTGACTTTGCCTAAATAGGATAATTTTCAAAGTATGTCTTTTGCTGTGTCCTTTTTTTAATATAACCATTGTCTTGTTCTGTCTGGGAGTGTGTCTCTCGATCTCCCTGCCCTGCAGCAACAGTTATAACTGTAGTAAAAACCAAAACTTACTGCATTTGGTTTTTTTTTCTAACTTTATTCATAACTCTGCATAATTTACTGATTCAGGGAATGTTTTAGGCAGTCTTGCAGGTTGTGTTATTTTGAGCAGTGTGAGACTGTGTTTCTCTGTGTCCCAGCCCTGGTGCAATGGTCAAAACTGTGAGAAAAAGGTTGTCCCCATTTCTTGGCAGTGTAAAAAGGTACTTTAATGCCCAAACTGACTGCAGTATTGTTCTCCAAATTCTAAGGAACCCTCATTTACTCAGTACTGTTTGGGTGCTCTTCAGGTATTACATTGGCCACTGGGCTACCTCTGCTTTTTTATCATAGTCCTACAGCCTCACAATGGTAAATTATTGTGTTGTGGCAGGGTGTAACACAATCTGGCCAGAGTCAGCACGGCTGCAGCTGATGGGGCAGATGGAACATGGCACTGTCTGGCAACTCCAGAGCACCGGTGGCAGTAAGCACCAGTGGCCATACTGGACACAGCGGACTCTGCTGCTTTGCCCAAGATGGCGCTGGAGTTATCTGCCCATGTGCAGGAACTTGCACATGTGCAGTAAGCACCAGTGGCCATATTGGACATAGCAGAGAGTGCCATGTTCCGGCCACCGAGCAAAGTAATGCAGTGGACGCGCATCCGCCTCCACTACTGGAACTCCAAAGAAAAAGGAACGGATGGTATCCAGTCAGCTTCTTGTTCTCAACAATCGTAAAACAAGAGAAAAGAAAATCAAAACACTGCAAAGTGGTACCCTTTTTTAAACATTTTACACCCTCTTTATAAATACATTTAAGTAGTTTCCTGAGGGTGGGAACCACACTACAAAATGGTCTTCCCTGGGTTCATGGGAACCAATGTGGAAATGGAAGTTACAAATATATACAAATAGACACCCTAACTAATGCAGAGTCATTGGAATATAACTTAAAGTTATACTTTTCAAGAAATAAAAATAATGTGAAGAGAAGACTTCTGGGTGGCTGCTTTCTTCAGGCAGAGAAATATATCTGCTGTTAGAATGCAGGGGTGGGCATGACCACACAGCAGAGTTTTAAATTCCATTCTAACATTCTCTAAATAGCAGAAAATTCTAAGCTCTGTGGCCACTCATTCCAGGTGCATGATTGCAGTTGGTAAGCATAAGTGAGGGATTCCTGGGGTCTGAATAGCCATTTTTTCTGTTCTTTTATCACCCCTTTTTCCTATCCTGTTTTACCTTGTTTGCTCTTTGTCCCCTAGTTTTTTCCAATTTTCCTCCAGTTATTCCTAGTTTTCCGATTTCCCCCAGTTTTTTCAAATATTTTTGTCCATATTTCCTATTCTTTGTTCCCTAGATTTCTTTATTCTTTCTTTCTGTAGTTTCTCCCCTGGTTCTAACTGTCCCTCTCCTCTAAAAATGGGATTAGGATTACTAAAACTTCACCCTTCCTCCAGCAGGGAGGGTATGCAAGTGGCTGCTGCTTTTGCATCCATCTTCAATGCTGATCCATGATCAACCCACTTTGGGGGGATGGGGGACATGAATGTCAAAACACCAGCACTCGTCCCAGGAGCTGGGCGCCTCCCCAGACTGGCTCCTGAGTGGGATTCCAGTGCTGGCCTACAAACCCTGCTCTCTCCAGTGACACACCTCACACTTTTAAAATTGTTTACAAGCACTGTCATTTTAAGTCTTTTCCCCAATGCCTCTCCTGAGGCCAAGAATATGTGCCCTGCCATAGTTTTCTACCCATCATTGTCCTTCAGCAGTTGCTGCAAAGCCACAGATTTCTTATGCGCCGACTGGCACGAACAACAAACTGCACTGGCTGTCATACAAAGTGCATCTCCTGCTGTGTTGCCCTGTCCTTGCAGTGTTACTTGTTCAATGCTGCAACCAAGATCATGGGACTGGGCGAAGAACAGGGTCAACACTATGGGCAGTGGCCTGTCATAGCAATGCTGAAGGGCCTATTACAAATGGATGAAAAGCAGGACTAGTGGCAGCACTTCAGCAAGGCACCACTGAGATACCCAATACAAACTTTGTTTTAACAAACTGGATGGATGAGCTAGTGTTCCACATTACTTATTTTAGTGCGGTGGCAACCAGCCCTATATTTGTTTGCCACTGCCCTGTATTATTTACCACCACCCTAATATTATATATATTTTGGTTTTTTTAAGTAGGTAAGTAAATACATCTTTATTTCTACAGTGCCCAATCCCAGAGGATCCAGGCACTTTTACAGAGAGGTATAAGAAACGTACAAAAATTTCATACAAAAATAAGTACCACTGCCCTATATTCAAACAACATGAAGTCTTGCTGTATTCTGACAAATGCAGTTAGGCCCTGCCTTTCAACTGCCCCGGAGAACATAGGGTTAACTTTCCTATGGCATAGAATGTTTATCTCGAGCTCGGTTGAAGCCTCTGCCTGTTGTTATTCGAACTGCAACCGCCAGATTCTTTACTCCGCTTCACTGAACAGTCGCTCCAGAGATTTCTCCTGCTGCTCGGTTCAAAGTCGGTTGAAGTGTTAGTTTTCAGTCGGTTTTCTTCCCAAATTGTTGTTTCCGCATAGTCGGTTCAAGTCTCTGTCTGTGGTACCGTGAGTACTAGATAGGTTTTGTTCTGTTTTCTGTGTGGAACTTGTAAATCTGGAGCCGAACCGATCATTTTGAGGTAAAATTTGTGCTTTACTTTAGTGTGTGGTTACCGGTCAGTATTGGTTCTAAAAAAACAGATTTTAGTACGTTTTTTTCCAAGACCCGTGACACGGTCAGGAACCGTTAGGGGAGTCTTGACTGGCAGATTGCCAAAAAAAGGGTAAGTTTGGTTAGGTTGGCCATGTCTGAGAAACCCAAGAAAAAAAACGGGCCCACTGGGTTTCAACACTGCAGTGTGTGGGGGAGTTCTTTGCTAAGGCTGATCCCCACACCACCTGTGTTTATTGTCTGGGGTTTGACCACCTCGATTCAGACTGCCAAATTTGCAAAAATGTTCCAAATCTACCCTGGAAAAGAGATTAGGTAGACTGAGGGAAAGGGAGGCCGAGAAGTCCGCTGACCCGGATGGTCAGCCGGTTCAATTCGACCGGGCCAGAAGGTACCCTCGACCAGAGCCGCCGGGCAGAAGGAGGCGATTCAGAGGAATCGGTTCTGACAAAAAGAAAAAGACAAAACAAGTCGACCAGTTCGGATCCAGAATCTCATACTCCGACCGCCGATGAAATAGCCAAAGTGATTCAGATTGTGGAATCGCTTTGATCGGTTCCGACTGAACCGGCACCTTTTGGCAGGGGCTCGGTTCGGTCGGTTCCCCCGGTTCCGGATTATATCCTGGAAGAATTTTATGAACCGGAGTTTGAGGAGGAAAGAGAGTTGGAAGATGATTATGGTGATGGTGAAAGTCTGGATGTGCCTATTGACCCGGACATCTCCCCAGACGGACCTTCAGGTGTTTCTCCTCCTAGGCTTTCTGAGTCCCCTTCACACTACATGTTTTACAGAAAGGTGGCTGATACCCCCCAGCTTCCTGTGGAGGAGGCAGTGGAGGATCAGGAAGAGCCTGACTATGTAGAGATGATGGACATCCCAGAGTCCAGGAGACTGTCTATTCCCCTCCACAAATCTTTTGGGAAACAGACACAAAAAATTCTTAAGTCCCCCAGTTCCATACCTCCTGTGGACAGAAGAATGGACAAGAGGTATACTCTTTCAGGCTCAGATACGGAGTTCCTTTATCAGCAATGCAGCCATGTTGGGGTTTGCCTGTGGTAAGGCAAGCATTCCCTTGGCATCACACCCCCCAGACAAGGACTCCAGGAAGACTGATGCCATGGCAAAGAAGCAGTACATGGCATCATCCTTAGGACTCAGGCAGGCTAATTATATGGCCTATGCAGCCAGGTACCAGAAGTCCAGGTGGGACACTGTACTGGCACTGGCTAAACAGGCTTCCCCCCAGCTTGCCAAGGAGCTGGAGGAGGTGGCTGCAGATGGGACTGAAGCATCGAAAGTTCAGTTTCATGCTGCTGTGGACTCCAATGATGTATCATCAAGAGTCATGGCTACATCTGTGGCTCTTCGGAGAATGGCTTGGCTCAGATGTACTAGCCTCTCACAGGATACTCAGGCTACGGCCATGGATTTTCCTGTAGTGAGTAATTCTCTGTTTGGGGAGCAGACAGAGAATTACATGAAGAAAATGGATGAATACAGGACTACTTACAGGAGTGCTCAGGCCAAGGAAAGGCAAGCAACTCCTTAAAGGCAGCAGTCCAGGGGCAGGGGCAGGCCTTTCCAAAGGCCTTTTTACCAAACACAGGCCTCTTCTTCTTTTTCACAGACGGGGTTCTTCAGAGGGAGAGGCAGAAGGGGGATGAGCAGGCCTGCATCCACCACTCAGCCTAAAGCCCCTGCCAAGCAGACACCCTGATTGGTCTGCCCGGGTCGATTCTCCTATCCCAGTAGGGGGCAGGCTGGCTTATTTTGTCCAGAACTGGATGTCTCTTACATCAGACAAGTGGGTCCTGGAAGTAGTAAGCCAGGGTCTGGTTCTCAGCTTCAAAAAAATTTCCCAAGCTGAGAGACAGATCTTTTCCACCTGCAAATCTCTCAGAAACCCTTGCCTGAGATGCAGAGGTTTCTTCTCTCCTAGTTCTCAGAGCTAGAGAAAGAGTACCTACCCTACACTGGGGTAAAGGATTGTACTCCAGGTACTTCCTAACCCCCAAAAAGACAGGAGAGTGGCGACCCATCCTGGACCTAAGATACCTGAACAAACATCTTTTAAAGCCAAAGTTCAAAATGATAACTCTGGGAATTATCCTTCCCCTCTCTAAGGCCAGGGGACTGGCTAGCCTCCCTGGACCTCAAAGATGCCTACTTTCACATTCCCATCAGGTGCTCCCACAGAAAGTACCTCAGGTTCAAGTTGCTCTCAGGCCACTATCAGTTCAGAGCAATGCCCTTTGGCCTAACATCAACCCCAAGGGTCTTCACAAAGTGCCTGGCAGTAGTTGTTGCCTTCCTAAGAAGACAAAAGTTTTCCATTTTTCAATACTTGGATGACTGGCTCATAGTAGGCCAGTCTCCAGACCAAGTCAAGTCACACCTGCAAGTGACCCAGCAAGTGCTCACTTCTTTAGGATTTCTTCTCAACCTACCAAAGTCAGTTCTCGAACCAGTGCAGCTCCTCACCTTCATATTGGCAGAGCTGGATACGGTAAAAGCAAGAGCCTTCCTTCCCCTGGAAAGGACAAGGACCCTCATAGAACTGGCCTCTTCATTCAGCCTTCAGGTGTCTCGACCAGCAAGGCATTTCCTTCAGCTACTGGGCCACATGGCAGCTTCTACAGCAGTGGTCCAGGGTGCAAGATTCCAGATGAGGGACATTCAGTTCCACTTAAGAGTTTTTTGGTCCCAAAGAAAGGATTCCCTTACCAAACTAATTCCAGTGACTCAAACTCTGGTCCAAGCCCTACAATGGTGGCAGGATCAGGACAATTTGAGGCAAGGGGTTCCATTTGTCACTCAGTCTCATTCAGTGGTCCTCACCACAGATGCTTTCCTGCTGGGCTGGGGAGCCCATTTGGGGGAACTTACCACCCAGAGGCTGTGGTCACCTTAGGAATCTCTGCTTCACATCAATCTCTTGGAACTCAGAGCAGTGTTTCTGGCATTGCAAGCTTTTTCCAAATCTGTACAGAACAAGGTGGTTCAGGTCAGAACAGACAACACCACCACCATGTGATACATCAACAAGCAAGGAGGCACTCTGTCTATGGCCTTGCGCATAGAAGCGATGAAGTTGTGGTCCCTGGCCTATTCCGTGCAGACCTCTCTGATAGCAGTTCACCTCCCAGGAAGGACAATGTCTAGCAGATGCACTGAGCAGAATATCCCAGGGCCATCACGAATGGGCCCTAGATCCTCTGGTGTTGAAAGTGATTTTCTCAAGATGGGGCACTCCAGAGATAGATCTTTTTGCAGCCCCAGACAATCACCAACTTCCTCTTTTTTGTTGCAGACCCCCAGTCTTGGGCTCAGTCCCCCTGGATGCTCTGATCCTGAACTGGGAAGGGAAATTTCTATATGCTTTTCCCCCCTTCCCTCTCCTGTTCAAAATGCTTGTCAAGATAAGGTCACAACCATGCAAAGTGATTCTGATTGCTCCAGACTGGGCCAGGCAGCCATGGTATCCCTTGTTGCTGTTCCTAGCAGTCCATCTTCCCCTGTCTCTTCCCAGGAATTACAACCTGTTAACATCCTGTCAGGGGAGGATTTGGTACCCGAATCTTCAGTCTCTCAATCTCAAGGCTTGGCTCTTGAAGAGTTAGAGTTTGCAGATCTGCATCTTTACCAAGGGGTTCTGGATATCCTTAAGGCTTCTCGAAAGCCTTCCACCAGAAAGACATACAACTCCAAATGGAAAAGATTCAGCATTTGGTGTTCTAAGAAAAATATTTCTCCAGACTCTGCTGAATTGCCTATGGTTCTGGATTATATGGTCCATCTTAATGGCCTAGGTCTCAGAACAGCTACTCTCAAGGTACACTTGGCAGCTGTTTCTGCTTTCCTGTCTGTAGGCAAGTCTTCCTCTCTGTCATCCCATCCTGTATTCTGTAAGTTTTTCAAGGGATTGCTTCACACCAATCTCCCCTTTAGGGATCCTGCTCCTGCTTAGGATCTTAATGTTTGCATTGCTCAGCTTATGCAACCCCCTTTTGAGCCTTTGTCCTCAGCGGAGCTTAAGTACTTGACTTGGGAAACTGTGTCTTTGGTAGCCATTACTTCTGCCAGACGTATCAGTGAGTTGCAGGCCTTGTCAGTGGAATCTGATTTCATCTCTTTTCACAGAGATAAAGTGGTCCTTAGAACTAACAGAAAGTTCTTGCCTAAAGTGGTTTCAAATTTCCACCTCAACAGTCTATATCTCTCCCTATTTTCTTCACTGATCATTCTTCCTCGGGAGAGAGGAGGCTACACAGCTTGGATGTTAAAAGAGCCCTTAGCTACTACATAGAGCATACCAAGGGTCACAGGTTTGAATCCCTCCAGTTGTTCCTCACTTATGGAGAAGTTGGGAAGGGCAAACCTGCCACTAAGAGATCTATTGCCAGGTGGATTGTTTCTTCTATACAATTCTGCTATGAAAAACTGGGTAGAACTCCACCCTCATGCCTGAGTGCTCATTCCACAAGAGGTACAGCTGCTTCCCTGGCTGCTGCCAGGGATATCCCTCTCTTAGAAATTTGTCAAGCAGCCACCTGGAAAACAGTCCATACTTTTATCAAGCATTACTCTCTGGATATCCAGGCTAGGAGTGATGCTCGGTTTGGCACAGCAGTACTTCAGAGCCTGTTTCCAAAGTAGGTTCTGTACCTCCTCCATGGAGGTACTGCTTGGTAATCTGCATTTGTCAGAATACAGCAAGACTTCATGTTGTTTGAAGAAAAAATTACTCACCTTAGTAATTATGTTTCTTCTAGTGGAGTCTTGCTGTATTCTGACTTCCGCCTCCCCTCTCAGAACCTAGATTTTTGGGATGTGGGTGGGCAAGTGCAGTGTTGGCACCCTAGAGGTGCCTCCCCATTTACACCCTCTTTTTTCTTTGGGTGGAATGTTGTTCATTTGATTGGTTTTTGTTTTTGGGTTTCCTGACTTGAGTCTTCCTTTGAGAACCAAAAACATTATATTTCTGCCAGTTGGCTAGTTAAAAATTTTACAGTTTCCACACAGAACACCTAGTGAGTTTTTGCTCGTAAAGACCTGATGGTTGCAGTTCGAATAACAACAGGCAGAGGCTTCAACCGAGCTTGAGATGAACATTCTATGCCATGCATAGAAAAGTTAACCCTGTGTTCTCCGGGGCAGTTGAAAGGCGGTACCTGACTGCATATGTCAGAATACAGCAAGACTCCACTAAAAGAAACATAATTACTAAGATAAGTAATTTTTTGTTTTGTACCATCACCCTACATTTGTAGCCATGAGCATAATTTGTTTTCATAAAAGCCTCTAAAATTGCCTTTTACCGCCATCCTATACTGCAGTACTGCTCGTTATAATACCAGTACTCTAAATCTTACTAAAAACTACTCATGTACATGTACAGTGTATGTCAGAGGCCCAAAGAATAATAAACCTTCGACCCCAATCACTACAGCCACTGCCCTATATCTGCAGGCTATGGGGAACCATGGATTAACCATATAATATTTACAAGAAAAAACAGTCAAATTGTGAGCTCCAGGGTGATAATTCAAAACTGGGGTTTACAAAACAAGTAAACCACTTGAGCTTCACAAGTTTTTTTTTAATTTTTTTATGTTCCACAGACCCCTGAGTTGAATTATCACCTTAAATAACACTTGTGTAAGTGAAATAATCCATTCTAGTTGTGTGTCAATGCTGTAAAAACCTCACTTCCTGGGTGGCTGAAGGCCCTTGGCTACACCTTTGGCCTCACAACCTACCCAGGTCACTCGGTTATTACGAACATATGAAAAACGCCAGCAGATATAGGCCGTAAAGTCTATTCAGTCTGCTCGAGTGTGCAGTTATCAGATTTTAATCTGTAGCTGCCCCACCCCACCTTCCAGTAGTAACCCTCCCCTTGATCCTGTCTCACCCCCTCTTAAAACTGTCTACCGACTTCAATGATTCCACCTCCTCAGGCAGTACATTCCACCCAGCCACCACCCTCTCCGTGAAGTAGTGTCTTCTCATTTCCCTCTTGAACCTATCCCCTTCCATTTCAAACTGTGCCCCCTAGTGTCCCTCCCTCCTTTTAATCTAAAAATTCCCTCTGTGCTGACCCTGTTTATGCCCTTCATATATTTGAAGGTTTCGATCATATCCCCTCTATCCCTTCTTTCCTCCAGGGAGTAGATGTTGAGCTTCCTTAGTCTGTCCTCATAGGGTTTTTCCCTCCATTCCTGTGATCATCCTGGTTGCTCTGCGTTGGACTCCCTTCAGCAGCTTGACATCTTTCTTTAAGTAGGGGCACCAGAACTGCATGCAGTACTGCAGGTTCGGTCTGACTAGTAACCTGTACACTGGTAAGATAACCTTCCTTCCCCTTGAGGTGATACCCCTGGCAATACACTCCATCATCTTTTTAGCCTTAGATGCTGCCTTCCTGCACTGTGCTGAATGGTTCATTTGTCTTGTGATTAGCACCCCAAGATCATTTTCCTTCTCTGTAGTGGCCAACTGTACTACCCCTAGTCTGTAACAAAACTTGTGGTTCCTGGCTCCCATTCACTTTTTTGCATTGAAACCCAGCTGCCATGTGTCAGACCAGTGTTTGAGTTTATCCAGATCTTCCTGCAGCCCTATCCAGCTCTTTGTGTTGTCCATCACTGCACCTATCTTCGTGTCATCTGCAAACAGACTGACCGAAAGGCCTTGCTGAAGTCCAAATACAGGATATCCACTGCCTGGCCCCTGTCGATTGCCCTTGTTACCCAGTTGTAGAAGTCCACCATGTTTGTCTGGCAGGATCTACCAGAGACAAACCCATGCTGCCTGTTGTCCTGGAGACCATTCTCTTTCAGAAATGCTACCAGCCTCTCCCTGATGATGGACTCCATGAGCTTCCCCATGATGGAGGTGATGCTGACTGGCCTGTAGTTCCCTGGCTCATCCTTGGGCCCACTCTTATGAATGGGCACCACATGTGCCATCCTCCAGTCCTGGGGCATGTAACCAGTTCCCAGGGAGGTACTGAATGTGACAATAGCCGTCTGCTTGTTATTATTTGTATTATACTTTTTTGCTATAAAATATGTTTTTGAGTGCTGCTTAGGAAACCGGCCAAGCAGCAGAGCCTCATGGGACATTGGATTTTTAAAAGGGAAAAAATGTGCTGGCCTTGCTTTCTGTCACAGCTATCTTGTAAAAGCTGACTTCCTGGGACTATAATAAAACCACGTTATAAAACATTTCACTGCTCTGAACCCAGGCAGCTTGTCATAAAATATTGCATTCAAACAACATGAAGTCTTGCTATACTATGACTATTGCAGTTTGTCCCAGCCTTAGAACTGCTCTGGAGGTGAAAGAGTTAACTTCCATGCAGAGCATGGAGCTTAGAGCGCGAGCTCGGTTCAGAAGCTCTGTTAGGCTGGTTTCAAACCGAAACCGTCAGATTCTTCTCCGCCTCACTGAACAGTCGCTCGAGATTCCTCCTGTTGCTCGGTTCATTTCTTCGGTTTAAGCGCTATTTCTCGGTTTAATTTAACCGGCGATTTAATTATTTTAACGCAAAACCGATCGGTTCAGGCTCTGTCTATGGTAATCGTAAGTAATAGATAGGGTTTTTTCTGTGTGGAACTTATAAAGTATTATAGGTTCGGTTGAACCGATCGAATTGTATTAAAATATAAGTTTAAAGCCTTTTAAAGCTTCTTAGAGTGCGGTTCCTGGTTCTTATCGGTTCTAAAAAAACCGGATTTCATTACGGTTTTTTCCACGACCCGTGACACGGTTTGGAACCGATAAGGGTGTCTTGCCTGGCACTGCCATTAAAAGGGCAAGTTTGTTGGTTAGGCTGGCATCATGTCTGAGAAACCCAAAAGAAAAACCAGGCCCACTGGGTTTCAACACTGTAGTGTCTGTGGGGAAGCCTTTGCCAAGGCTGACCCACACACTACATTTGTCTATTGTCTGGGGTTTGACCACCTCAATTCAGACTGCCAGATTTGTAAAAATTTCCCTGCAGCCACCCTGGACAAGAGAATGGGCAGGCTCAGGAGCGAGGAGGCCAAAGTCTGCTGACCGGATGGCCAGCCGGTTGGTGCCAACCGAACCGGATACTCCTCTGACCAGGGTGAGACTTCCTCGGGCAAGCAGCTGGCTCTGAGGGCCAGTTCCACAAGAAATCTAAAAATCAGCAGGTTTGAGTCAAAATTCCTTCTCCAACTGCTGCAGATATCAGAGGCAAAACAGATTGTCCAGTCCCTGTCCCGGTTCCCTCGAACCGCCACTGTCTGGCAAAGGTCGGTTCGGTCGGTTCCAGTGGTTCAGGATTATGATATGAAGAGTTCTATGAACCAGAGGAGGGATAAGGATTATGATCAGTGTGAATGTGACTTTGAAAGTCTGGATGTGCCCATTGAACCGGACATCTCCCCAGGCAGACCTTCAGGTGAGTCTCCCCCTCGGCTTTCTAAGTCCCCTTCTCATTTTTTGTTTTATAAAAAAGTTGCTGAGACCCTCCAGCTTCCCTTAGAGGAGGCTGTGGATGAGCAAGAAGAGCCTGACTATGTGGAGATGATGGATATCCCAGAGTCCAGGAGGTTGTCCATCCCTTTACATAAATCTTTTAGAAAACAAACAATAAAAATTTTAAAAGCTCCTAATTCTGTGCCTCCTGTGGATAAAAAGATGGACAGGAGGTACACTTTGTCAGGTCCTGATACAGATTTTCTTTCACAGCAATGCAGTCATGTTGGGGTAGTTCAGGCTGCAGCCTGTGATAAAGCTAATATTCCACTGGCTTCACATCCTCCTGACAAGGATTCCAGGAAGATTGATGCCATGGCCAAAAAACAATACATGGCAGCATCCTTGGGACTCAGACAAGCTAACTATATGGCTTATGTTGCAAGATACCAGAAATCTAGATGGGATACTGTCATGGCCTTAGCCAAACAGGTCCCTGGCCAGCTCGCAAAGGAGCTGGAGCAGGTGGCTCTTGATGGTATTGAGGCATCTAAGGTGAAATTCCATGCTGCAGTGGATTCTAACGATGTATCCTCTAGAGTCATGGCTACATCTGTGGCTTTTCGGAGATTGGCCTGGCTCAGGTGTACTACTTTGTCACAGGATACCCAGTCTAAGGCTATGGATTTTCCTGTGGTGGGAAATTCTCTGTTTGGGGAGCAGACAGAGAATTATATGAAGAAAATGAATGAATATAGAACCACTTACAGGAGTGCCAAGCCAAGGCAGTAAGCCACTCCTCAGGGCAGCCCCAGGGGTAGAGGTGAGCCTTTCACAGGCCTTTTACCAGACCAGGCCTCTCCTCTTCAGCCTATGTACAGAGGGTTCTTCAGAGGAGGAGGCAGGACGGGGTTCGAGCAGGCCTGCTCCTACCCCTCAGCCTAAAGCCCCTGCCAAACAGGCACCCTGATGGGATGCCCAGGGTCGGCTCTCCACTACCTGTAGGGGGCAGGTTGGCTCACTTCGTCCAGGACTGGCAGTCTTTAACTTCAGACAGGTGGGTCCTGGAAGTAGTGAGCCAGGGTCTGGTTCTCAGCTTCAAGAAATTTCCAAAGATGAGAGCCAGATCTTTTCCACCTACAAACCCTTTAGAGACTCTTGCTTTGAAACAGAAGTCTCAACCCTCTTGGCTCTCAGAGCTGTAGAAAGGTTTCTCCTTCACCAGGGCAAGGTCTGTACTCCAGGTACTTCCTTACCCAAAAAGACAGAAGAGTGGCGGCCTATCCTGGATCTAAGATATTTAAACAAGCATCTTTTAAAGCCAAAGTTCAAAATGGTGACACTGGGAATGATTTTACCCTCTCTAAGGCCAGGGGACTGGCTAGCCTCCCTGGACCTCAAAGATGCCTACTTCCATGTTCTTATCAGAAGCTCCCATCGAAAGTACCTCAGATTCGAACTGCCCTCAGGCCGTTATCAGTTCAGAGCAATGCCCTTCGGTCTCATTTCTGCCCCAAGGGTATTCACAAATTGTCTGGCAGTAGCAGTCGCTCACCTAAGAAGGCAAAAGATTGCCATTTTTCCCTACCTGGACGACTGGCTCATTGTGGGTCAGTCTCCAGACCAGGTCAAATCACACCTGCTAGTTACCCAGCAGCTGCTTACCTCTCTGAGATTTCTTCTCAATCTTCCAAAGTCAGTTTTGGAACCTGTCCAGGTACTCACCTTTATAGGCGCAGAACTGGACACAAAGCAGGCCGAGCCTTCCTTCCTTGGAAAGGGTAAGGACCTTAGTGGCCCTGGCGCCTCCTTCACTCTGCAGGTCTCTCGACCAGCAAGGCATTTCCTGCAGCTCCTAGGGCACATGGCTGCCTGCACAGCTGTGGTGCAAGGAGCAAGATTTCAGATGAGGGACATTCAGTTCCATTTGAGAGCTTTCTGGTCTCCAAAGAGATCCTCTATCCAAGTTAATCCCAGTGACTCGAACTCTGATCCAGGCCCTTCAGTGGTGGCAGGATCAGAGCAATCTGAACAGGGGTGCCTTTCATCCCTCTGTCCCATTCCTTGACCCTTAATACAGATGCATCCCTCTTGGGATGGGGGCTCACATGGGCGACCTCTCCTCCCAGGAGTATGGTCCCTCAGGAATCTCTGCTCCACATCAATCTGTTGGAACTCAGAGCTTTTTCTAGCACTTCAGGTTTTCTCTGCATCTGTTCAGAACAAGGTGGTACAGGTCAGAACAGACAACACCACTACAATGTGGTACATCAACAAACAAGGGGCACTCGGTCTTCGGCCTTGTGCACGAGGCGATAAGTTGTGGTCTCTGGCTTACCCCTGAACACTTCCCTCATAGCAGTTCACCTCCCAGGCAAGGACAATGTCCTGGCAGATGCTCTCAGCAGGATTTCCCAGGGCCATCACGAATGGTCACTGGATCCCCTAGTACTGAGGATAGTGTGCAGATGGGGCACTCCTCAGATAGATCTTTCGCAGCCCCAGACAATCATCAACTTCCACTGTTTTGTTGCAGGCCCCAGTGTTGGGCTCAGTTCCCTGGATGCCTTTCTCCTCGATTGGGAAGGAAGTTTCTTTATGCCTTCCCCTTCCTCTCCTGTTCAAAGTACTAGTCAAAATCAGGTCTCAGCCCTGCAAAATGATCTTGATTGCTCCAGACTGAGCCAGGCAGCCCTGGTACCCACTCCTTCTGTCCTTAGCAGTCCATCTTCCCTGTGTCTCCCCAGGAACCACAATCTGTTAACCTGTGCTCAGGGAGAGTTTGGTATCCGAATCTAAATCCCTCAACCTCAAGGCTTGGCTCTTGAGCAGTTAGATTTGCTGATTTGCAACTTTCTCAAAGTGTTCTCGAAATCCTGAAGGCTGCTAGGAAGCCTTCCACCAGGGCTACCTATAACTCCAAGTGGAAAATGTTTTCCATATGGTGTTCTGGGAAGCATGTTTCCCCAGAATCTGCTGATCTGCCCACTGTATTGGACTACATGGTCCATCTTAATTCTTTGGGACTGAGACCAGCCACCTGAAAGTGCACTTGGCTGCTGTCTCTGCCTTCATTTCAGCAGGAAGCCCTCTTCTCTTTCTGCTCATCCTGTATTTTCCAAGTTTTTTAAAGGATTGCTTCACACCAATCCTCCATTCAGGGACCCTGCCCTGGCTTGGGATCTTAATGCATGCTTGCTCAGCTATTGCAACCCCCTTTGAGCCTCTGTCTTGGCAGAGCTTAAGTATTTGACTTGGAAAACTGTATTTCTGGTAGCCATCACTTCTGCACAGGCGTATAAGTGAGTTACAGGCTTTATCAGTAGAAACCGACTTTATTTCCTTTCACAGGGATAAAGTAGTCCTCAGGACTAACAGGAAGTTTTGCCTAAGGTGGTTTCAGATTTCCACCTTAACCAATCTATTTCACTTCCAGTGTTCTTCACTGACCATTCCTCCTCTGGTGAGAGGAGGCTGTGCAACTAGATGTTGAGGGCCTAAGTTACTACATAGGCGTACCAAGGGTCACAGGTTTGACTCCCTCCAACTGACTGTTTCTCACTTATGGTGAGGCTGGGAAAGGAGACCTGCCACTAAGAGATCCATTGCCAAGTGGATCGTTTCTTGTATCCAATTTTGCTATCAAAAGCTGGGTAAGGTTCCCCCCTCAGGCCTGAGGGCTCACTCTACCAGAGGTACAGCTGCATCTCTAGCTGCTGCTAGAGACATCCCTATCTTGGAGATATGTCAGGCAGCTACTTGGAAGACAGTACACACTTTCACCAAGCATTACTCCCTGGATATTCAGGCCAGGAGGGATGCTCGGTTTGGCACAGCCGTGCTTCAGAGCCTGTTCCCTAAGTAGGTTCTGTCCCTCCTCCATGGAGGTACTGCTGTGTAGTCTGCAATAGTCATAATATAGCAAGACTTCATGTTGTTTGAAGAAAAAATTACTCACCTTAGTAATATTGTTTCTTCTAATGGAGTCTTGCTATATTATGACCTCCCCCCCAGCCTGCCCCTCTCAGAACTCCTACTTTGGGTATGGGGTGGGTAGTCCTCTGTTGGCATTTATTGATGCCCTCTTTCATGTTTGGGTGTTGTGTTTATTTAGTTATTTTATCTTATTTTCTGGTCCACTGACTTGAGTCTTTGTGTTGGGACCAGGAAAAATGTGTTAATATATTAGTGGCCAGTTGGCTAGTGTAGGTTACAGCTTCCACACAGAACCTTAGTGAGTTTTTGCTCAAAAGATCTGACGGTTTCGGTTTGAAACCAGCCTAACAGAGCTTCTGAACCGAGCTCGCGCTCTAAACTCCACGCTCTGCATGGAAGTTAACTCTTTCACCTCCGGAGCAGTTCTAAGGCTGGGACAAACTGCAATAGTCATAATATAGCAAGACTCCATTAGAAGAAACAACATTACTAAGGTGAGTAATTTTTTCTTTTATGACATATCAGGAGGGAAGCCAGTTCTGATAGAGACCTGTGAAAATTCACCCAGCTAAGAGAAGTGTCTTTAGAATGTTCTGCTGAGAGATCAAAGGGGAATGCTGTCATAACGTATGCTTTGATGAAGAGAGACTGTCTGTTATAATTTAATATTGCTATCTTTGCAGATTTCAAAAAAAACAGTCGGATGAAACAATTTTGGTTATACCTGGTCATGTTACAAATTAATTACAGGATTAAAAGTGACCTCATGTGCTGTGACATCACAAGGAGGGTGGGACTTTAACTGATATTGCCAAGCTGGCTGAAGGGACTGAGATACTTGTGTTTTGAACTTGCAAGGGACGCTTATGTTCCTGGACTCAAAGAGAGGCAATTCTGCCAAAATAGGTAATTTCAGCACTGCTATTTACCAACTGAAACTGGGGTAGGATTAGATATTCAGTACAAAGTGGTTTGTTTATAATTGTCCATTTATTTTCTGACTGTACCCTTAATGTATATATGTTCTGTGTTTTGTATGTTATTTAATATTTTTAATTTTAGTAAATTTTGTTTTTCCTTAAAATGCTGCCTGAGACATACTCATTTGTGTGTGAATGGTGGAACAGTCTTAATATTCTAACACAGCTGTTAAATGCTTATTTGTCTCACCTTATGCAGCCACGCTAACAAGGATCGGTGTAAAGATCAAGCAAGGTAAGAAAAATACCAGTGTCTCAACTGAGTCAGAAGAGGGTTGTGAACCAGGGTTGGTTGTATGCCTGCTGGGCCAAGTATATTGCACTGCTTTCCCCAATGAGAGTGTGGTATTTGGACCTGTTACCTGGGCATGCTAGCTAAAAAGGGTTCATAATTGACCCCAGGACTCAAGACTGGTAGTTTGCGCAGACCGAAAAACAAACAGGAGGGTGTCCCTGTTTGTCCCCTGTTCACGAATCGCACTTAAATGTTAGGCATTGTGGTAGCAGAGGGCCTGGCCCCAGGAGTGGGTTTGTGACACTGAACAGGTCTGCCAGTGGTTCTGCCAGGACCTCTGCCATCTCCCTCAGCACCCTGGAGTGTATGCCGTCTGGACCTGGTGCCTTGTCCATCCTCAGGACTCTCAGACCTTCCAGCACTCTGCTCTCTTGGATTACCCCCACCACAAACTCTGCCCACTCCCCATACCCACTGATCCCTTCCACTGTGGGATTGGCCCCAGTTTCTCACTGGTAAACACAGAGCAGAAGTACTCATGAAGTGCTTCTACCTGCTCCCCCCCTTCTCTGCCCACCCTCCGTCCACCTTAATCCTAACAATCTGATCTTTACAGCTTCTTCTCTCTGTTATGTATCTGAAAAAATCTTTCTCCCTTCTACTATCCCCTGTGCCAGCCTAAGCTCTTTTGTTGCCTTGGCCACCCTGACTGATCTGCTCACCTCTCTCAGTTTCTTCACATACTCCTCCCTGTCCTCCTCCCGTTTGGATCTCGTGTATTTTTTGAAGATGGCCCTTTTATCTCTTAATCCTTCTTTACACCTCCCTGCTTAACCAGCTTGGCCTCCTGGACTTGGCCTTTTTGCTTTGGAGCTTTGAACATGAGACTGTGGCCTCTGCTAGCTCAAGCTTGATACTAATTGATTGCAATACTGCTGCACACCCTACCATGAATTATTCCTTACATAAGTCACAGTTGGCTATCAGTTTTTCTATATATAATTATAGGTAATCCTTTATAATACACATTTTGCCAGTGTTTTCAATCGCTGTAATACCCTGGGTTTGCATAATAACAGGCAGTGTATTACAGCCTTTTTTTCCCAAACAACCCTTTTGATCCTCATAAGATGTATATATCACTCCGGTCTGCTGCGCATTTTTTTTTTTACTTTACCCTCCTCCTCACTGCACGTTGCAGACCTCAGCCCATTAGCTTGAGTGGGTGTTCCCGGTCACGCCACAGGTGCAATCTATGACAGCATCAGTTCATGAATCCCCTTTTCACTCACACACACTCCATACTAAACAGAATAATCGGCAGTGCATTAACACTGCTGCTTCTCTTCATTAATTGTATGTTGCATGACTCTTCCCTCTCAAAACTAGGTAACAGATAGATTTATTTATTACTAATAATAACAAATATCAAATAAAATATAGGGAGCCATATAGTGAGTTCCTTCTTTCCTAATCTTTGTAAGTAGCCTCAACCAGCAACTATTAAAAAAAACAAGACAGCCCTCATCTTACATTTTTAGAGATGAAACACTGTGCAGGTGCACAACTGCTGAGACTCAACAGTTTTTAAACAATTCTGATTATTCTGAAAATGGTATGACACCCATGGTTGCTTCCTACCATTAAACAGTTACCATACCGGCAAATCGCCACATGGTGCATTTAGAGGCAAATCCTTTGTTTAACTTTGATTTCAATCACAAGTCACCTCACATGATTTCACCACTGAATAACTAGATTATTAGTACCACTATTCCACTTGTGGTTTAAAAATACTGTTTCATGAAAGTAGAGGCAATTTACATAACTCACTTCTCTTGCTGTTCAGAGTCTGACGAGACTCAAGACTCGCGTCAATAGTCCGATGTGCACCTGAGATGTTCGCACTCTTAATGCAGGAAATGCTCAGCACTACGCGCCCACAGGGGAGTAGCTAGGCTGTACTGGATGCAAACCTTTTGACCAAATATTCTTTGCCATGGATAACAGCCTACCCTACAGAGCACATACTGGTCCTTCAGCTTTCAGTGTTTTGAAATCCTGGCCAATTAAATATTTTCAAAGCAGCAAGCAAATGTAGTTCAAGTTAGTTGTAACAGTAACGGGTGCAGCCACCCCATTACAGTTCACCCACCAAGTATATGTAAAACAGAGGGACATGCCTGAGTGCCAGGGTGCCAAGGGGTAGTCCTAGGGAGATGTCCACCACCCTCTGTAAAAAAGAATAGAAAAGGGGGCCACAAAGGATCCACGGCACTTAGGGGGATAAATAGGGCAGAATAGACATAAAATTATGCTTATCTGATGGGGTAGGAGTTCACATCCTGTCAGACCTGTAGAATAAAAATAGAAGGCAGGTTAGTTGGAGGGAAAACAGTAATAAAGCAGAAACAGAGGAAGGGAAGTGTGTTTGTGGGGGGTGGCTCAGTTCAATTCAACCCTGTGTCCATTGATGGCTGAGTGGCCAGTATTTTACATAGTAGCCCAGGCGGGCTTGTGAAGGCTCCTGGGGGCTAGTAACCCTTTTGAAAAAAATAAAGTCACTGGTGGTCCTGTGGGCTAGGGAAATGCCCTGGGGGGAACATAATGTAAATAAGTCCTGGTAGTCTAGTGGGCTAACTCCTTGGTGGCTGAGGCCAGCATTTTATAAATAAATTAATACCCTTCCCTGGTGTTTAGGGGGACTCCTAGAGCCCTGGTATTGTGAGATCTTATTGGTGGCAGTGACAGTAGGATGACCAGCCTGGGCTGCAGTTGCAGCCAGCAGCTAACACGATCGCACTAAAGGAGAGTGCCTACAGGTACTCGTCACTCCCAGCCTGCATGGAGCTCAGGCTGCGGCCTACTCTGCATGGGTGGGAGAGGAGAAGCAGAGTGGAGCCAGTGGGAGGTACAGGAGGCAGTAATGGAAGTGCCTCCCCCTCCTTCCCCAATTGCCGCTCTGGCGGCAAAGTATTTATGCCCTTAGGGGCTCAGAGGCTGAAGGGGCTGAGGAGCACCAAAGAATCATAGAATCATAGAAACTGATGGCAGGAAAGGACCTCTTGGCCCATCAAGTCTGCCCCTTATCCCCCCCTTAATCTACCCTTCCCCTCCTAGCGTGCCCCCCCGCCTCCCTGTAGCCCCATGTGCCTGTCTCGTGCCCTCTTGAAACACAGTATAGTCTCAGCCCTCACCACTTCCTCTGGAAGCCTGTCCAGGCCTCCACCATCCTCTCAGTGAAGAACCGACCTCTCACATTGCTCCTGTAGCTTCCTCCCTGTAGTCTCAGACCATGCCCCCCTTGTTATGGTGCCTTCCTTCTTGTGAAATAATCGCCCCGGGTCCACTTTGTTTACCCCTGTAATGTATTTAAAAGTCTCTATCATGTCCCCTCTCTCCCTTCTAGTCTCCAATGTGTAGAGCCCCAGTTCCCTATATCTCTATTTGTATGGTTTGCCCTTCATCCCTTGCACCATCTTGGTTGCTCTTCTCTGAACCCTTTTCAATCAATTCTATATCTTTTCGCAGATATGGCTTCCAGAATTGGACTCCATACTCGAGGTGTGGTCTCACCATGGCTTGGTATAAAGACATGAGGACCTCCCCCCTTCTGCTAGTGATCCCCCTTCCTATACTTGCCAGCATCCCATATGCCCTCCCTACCACCCTGGTATACTGTTTCCCCACCTTGAGGTCACTGGATACTACTATTCCTTGATCTGTCTCTTCCTCCATGACCCTGATCTCCTCCCTTCCCCAAGTGTGTATTCTGCCCTCGGGTTTCTGTGCCCCAGGTGCATAACTGCTCACTTCTTAATATTAAATTTGAGTTGCCAGGTCTCCACCCACCCCTCCAGTGTCTTCAGGTCCTGTCTCATGTCCTCAACTCCCCCCGTAGAGTCTACCCTATTGCAGATTTTCATATTATCTGCAGAAAGGACTACACAACCCTTCAGACCATCCGCTATATCGCTTATGTAGATATAAAAAAGGAGTGGCCCTAGCGCTGACCCCTGGTGGACCCCATTGGTTAACCTCCCTGTCGCGGAGTGCACCCCATTCACCACCACCCTCTGGCTTCTGTCTACCAACCAGTTTTCTATCCATCTAGCTATTTTGTCCTCCACCTCCAGACTTTCCAGCTTATTGACCAGCCTTCTGTAGGGTATGGTGTCGAAGGCCTTGCTGAAATCCAGATAGGCCATGTCCACTGCCCCCCGGTCTGTTACCTGTATCACCCAGTCAACAAATTCAATTAAGCTGGACTGGCATGACTTTCCTTTTGCGAACCCATGTTGTCTGTCATGCAGCAGTCCATTTACCTCTAGATATTCTGTCACCCTTTCCCTGATGAGTGCCTCCATGACTTTCTCCACCACTGCGGTGAGGCTGACCGGGTGGTAGTTCTCCCTCAACTCCCTTCTCCCCCTCTTGTATATCGGTAATGCAGTCGCCCTCCTCCAGTCCTCCGGCACCCTTCCGGAATCCAGAGACAGGTTGAACAGCCTCACCATTGGGGCAGCCAACTCCTCTCTCAGTTCCCCGATTACACTCCAATGCAGCCCGTCCGGCCCCATGGCCTTGTCCTCCTTCAGCCTGTCTAGTTCCTCCCTTACTCTCTCTGCACTGAAGGGTCTCATGTCCACCTCTGTGCTCCCCTCCCTTTTTCTTAACTCCAGCCTCCTGCCTTCCCCCTTCCTTGTAAATACAGAGCAAAAGTATCTATTTAGCTCTTTAGCTTTGTCCCAATCATCTTCTACTGGCTCCCTTCCTTCCCCCCACAGCCTTGCGATCCCCTGGCCAGTCTTCTTCTTATCTCCCACATATCTAAAAAATGTCTTGTCACCTCTCTTGGCCTGTTTTGCTATCCTCTCCTCCGAGTTGGCCTTTGTCCTCCTAATTACCCTCCCAGCTATCTTCCTCATTTCCCTATAAGCCTCCCTGTCTTTGTCCTTCTGTGTTTGCTTGTATTTCCTAAATGCCCTCCTCCTACCCCTGACCACCCTCACCACCTCGCTATTGAACCGGAGTGGCCTACTTTTTCTTGTTCCCTTCTTAACCCTCCTTATATACTTTTGTGTGGCCTCCCTCACCTGGTCTCTTTCAGCTCCCCATAATTCTTCCATGTCTTCTATTTCTCCCATGCCCTCCATAGCCTCCCTCACTCTCCTTCTCATCTTGCCAAAGTCTGCGCGCCTAAAGTCCAGCACTGTTGTGTTGGTTCAACTCGCCTCTCTCCCTGCTCTAACCTTGAACCTGACGGTCCTATGGTTGCTATTTCCTAGCTTCTTCCCCACAACCACCTCCTCTACATTCTCCCCATTTGTTAAAACCACATCTAGCAGGTTGTTCCACCTGGTTGGCTGTTGGACCAGCTGTTGAAGTAACACCACCTGCAGTGCCTCCATTAATCTCCCTGCTTCTGGCCAAGGCCACATCTGGAATGGTTCAGTCAATGTCTGGTAGGTTTAGTTCCTACACCAGAAGTGTCTCCCCTTTGAGAGACATCCTCGCGATGGCCTGTGACATCTTCCTATCCTGTTCTTCCCGTTGCATGGGTGGTCTGTAAACAACTCCTAGTCTTAAAGATTCCCCTGTCCTTTTGCCCAGTGTCATAGAAACATAGACTTTGATGGCAGATAAGGACCGCTTGACCCACCCAGTCTGCCCATTTCCCTACCTGTTATATAAGCTGCAGATCTTAGTTAACCAACAGCCTACTTCCTCCTACCCCCCACCAGAATTGCCTTATGTCTGTCCCATGCATTTTTGAATTTCCCCACTGTTTTTGACTCCACAACTTCCTCAGAAAGGCCATCCCATGCATCCACCACCCTCTCCATGAAAAGATACTTCCTCACATTGTCACTGAGCTGTCCCCCCCTCTACCTTCAAATTGTGCCCCCTTGTTCTTGCACATCTCTTTTTCTGAAATATGCTAACCTCTTGGACTTTGTTGATTCCCTTGAGGTACTTGAAAGTCTATCATGTCCCACCTCTCCCTCATTTCCTTCACAGAATACATATTAAGCTCCTTTGGTCTCTCTTCATATGGCTTATGGTGCAGACCCTGCATCATTTTAGTTGCCCTCCTCTGGACTGCCTCTGTCCTGTCTGTGTTCTTGCGGAGATGGGGTCTCCAGAACTGCATGCAGTACTCCAGATGGGGTCTCACCAGCTGTCTGTACAAAGGGATAACTACCTCCTGTTTTCTACTGGTGATGTCTCTCCCTGTTCATCCCAGTATCCCCTCCCCAGCCCTCCTTACTGCATTCTCTCATTCTCTCATTGTTTGCCTACCTTTAGGTCATCTGATATGACTACTCCCAGGTCCCTTTCCATTTTTGTCGTTGTTAGTACCTCCCCCAGCACTGTGCACTCTTCTCCTGGGTTTTTGTTTCCCAGGTGCATTACTTTGCACTTCTTTGCATTGAATCTAAGCTGCCATACTTTTGACCATTCCTCCAACCTTGCCAAGTCCGTTCTCATCCATTCCACTCCCCCATGTATCAACCCTGTTACAGATCTTTGTGTCATCTGCAAAGAGGCATACTTTTCCTTCCAGTCCCTCTGCAATGTCACGTATAAAGACATTAAACAGAATTAAAGATAATATCGTACAATATTAAAGATAATATCATACAATGTAAAAGGTATTTACTCTCCTATAAAGAGGACTCGACTATTAGTCAAATTAGAGCACCTAGGGTGTGATATTGCTCTTATACAAGAGATTCATCTGAGTCCACAGGAACACTTAAAACTTAGGCATTTGTGGGTGGGCCATTTTGAAGCAGCCTCACATGACTCAGCAAAGAAAGCTGGAGTAGCTATATTATTGAAGAGGAATTTTCCATTCCAAGTCCAAGAGGTAGAGGGAGCATTGCAGGGGAGATACCTTAGCGTATCAGGCACTCTGCAGAATAAATCAGTACATCTGATAAACATTTATGCACCAAATATGGGAGCAGAGAAATTCTTCAAAGAAGTGTTTCCTAAATTAGCAGAGCTAACAGAAGGCCAACTCATAACAGGAGGAGACTTTAATGCCATCCTGTGCCCCACAATAGATCGTTCTTCAGGACAAACCTCAACAGCCAAACTAGCCACTACAAAATTGAAAGCATTGATGTGTGAGTGGGGGCTGGTAGACATCTGGAGGTCCTTGCACGGTTCAGAAAAGTGCTACACATTTTATTCAGCAGCTCAACAGTCATACTCACATATTGACATGTTTCTTACTCGTCAAACTGATCTCCATGTGTGTATGGCCTCTACAATACATCCTATAACATTGTCGGATCATGCTTTGATTTCTCTTGAATTATGTTGGAGCAATGTACCTAAAATATCCTTGTGGAGACTGAATGTCTCTTTGTTAAATGACAGGAACTTCCTGCAACACATAACTAAAATGATACAGGATTTGGTGATAGTTCCCCGCTAATTTGGTGGAATACGATAAAAGCTGTCCTCAGAGGGCAGATCATAAGTTTTGCAGCTGCTAAAAAGAAAAGTTTAAACAAAAAATACATAGAAAGTAAAAATAAAATATTGGAATGGGAAGCCAAACATAAATTAGATCCTGCTAATTCTAAGATCTTAAAAGAACTCACTCAAGCCCAGACAGAATTGCAATCCCTGGATAATAGGAAAGTGGAAGGGTTGTTAAGATTCTCTACTCAAAAGTATTATGAAGGAGGGCCCCGAGCCACGAAACTGTTAGCAGTCTGACTTAGGAAAACCCAAGCCAATAGATATGTTCAGTGTATCCATAGCAGCACTCAGATCAACAAAGTGTGGAGACAACCTAAGGAAATAGCTCAGCAATTTATGCAATATTATAAAAATTTGTATTCAGAGGACAAACAGCCACAGGAGGTGGCAGAGGCAACAAAACAATTTCTAAGGAACTTGTCACTCCCCAAACTACCAATAGAGGCACAAAAGGTTTTATCAGCATCAATTACGGAGCAGGAACTGAACTCCATTATACTTCAACTTCCATCAGGTAAATCCCCCAGATCAGATGGGTTTCCCGCTGAATTCTATAAAAAATTTAGGAAAATATTAGTCCCAAAATTAACAGTAGTAATGAACACAACTTTGGAAGAAAGCAGGTTTCCTAGATCGTAGTCCGAAGCTATAATTTCAGTAATCCCAAAGCCAGGAAAATCTAAAATACGCTGTGAGTCTTATCGACCTATTTCATTGCTGAATCAAGATTTCAAACTCTTAACTAAAGTGATGGCCACTAGATTATAGAATTAAATAGAAACCCTGGTGCATCCTGATCAATCGGGGTTCATACCCCATAGACACCTTTCCAACAACATCAGGAGGTTACTTAATATTTTAACAGCCCAAACTAAAATAGATACCCCCCAAATAGCCCTATTTCTAGATGTGAAAAAAGTATTTGACCACATTAATTGGGCGTATATGTAAGAAATTCTAAAGTGGATGTGGATAGAAGGGAATTTTCTTAAATGGGTAATGCTAGCATATCAAAATCCGATGGCTAGAGTGAGGGTTAATGGTACACTCTCGGAAAGATTTAAAGTAAATAGAGGCACCCATCAGGGATGCCCTCTCTCCCCACTACTGTTCGCCTTAAGTATTGAGCCCATAGCTCAGGCTGTCAGGAAGAAAGGAAGATAATATAGAGGGGATTAGGTTGGAACAGGCCGTGAACAAGAGCTTGATGTATGCAGATGATATATGTGAGTAATCCAGAGACTTCCCTTCCACCACTTTTAAATTTATCAGACCAATTTGGAAATATTTTAGGATTCAAAGTAAATAAAGAGAAGTCCGAAATGATTGTGATTAAAGGGAAGAAAAAGATAGGGAATTATTTAAACATATCCTTTAATTGGGACAAAGATAAAATTAGATATTTGGGCATCCTGATACCCACAATGATATCAAAGATCTATTGCATTAATTCAAACAACATGAAGTCTTGCTATATTATGACTAAAGCAGTTTGTCCCACCATTAGAACTGCTCCGGAGGTGAAAGAGTTAACTTCCATGCAGTGCATGGAACTTAGAGCGTGAGCTCGGTTAGGAAAGCTCTGTCAGGGATATTTCAAACCGAAACCGTCAGATTCTTTACTCCGCCTCACTGAACAGTCGCTCCGGAGATTCCTCCTGCTGCTCGGTTCATTTTCTCGGTTTAAAGAGTTTTTCTCGGTTAATTTCAAATTTTATCATTATTTTAACCGCAAACCGATCGGTTCAAGCTCTGTCTATGGTATTGTAAGTAATAGATAGGTTTTCAGGTGGAACTTGTAATGTTTATCAGTTCGGTTTGAACCGATCAGATTGTATTTAAACTTCATTCTAAGCGTTTTAAGGCTTGTTAGAGTGCGGTTCCTGGTTCTTATCGGTTCTAAAAAAGCAGATTTCATTACGGTTTTTCCACGACCCGTGACACGGTTGGGAACCGATAAAAGTTATCTACCTGGCACTGCGAAAAAAGGCAAGTTTTTGGTTAGGCTGGCATTATGTCTGAAACCCAAAAGAAAAACCGGCCCACTGGGTTTCAACACTGTAGTGTCTGTGGGAAGCCTTTGCAAGGCTGACCCACACACCACATGTGTTTATTGTCTGGGGTTTGACCACCTCCAATGCAGACTGCCAGATTTGCAAAATTTCCTGCAGCTACCCTAGATAAGAGTGGGTAGGCTCAGGGAACGAGAAAAGCAAAGTCCGCGACCCAGATGGCCAGCCCGGTTCGGTGCCAACCGAACCGGAGGGAGTGCCCTCTGACCAGGGCCAGACTTCCTCGGGCAAATGTATAGCTGACTCTGAGGAGCCAGTTCCAGCAAAGAGAACTAGAAAGTCAGCAGGTGTGGCGTCAAAAATCCCTTCTCCAACTGCTGCAGAGATAGCCAGGGCAATACAGATTGTCCAGTCACTTTTCCCGGTTCCGTCTGAACCGCCACTATCTGGCAAAAGGTCGGTTCGGTCGGTTCCAACGGTTCAAGAATATGATATAGAGGAGTTTATGAACCAGAGGAGGAGGATGGTTATGATCAGTGTGAATGTGACTTTGAAAGTCTGGATGTGCCCATTGAACCGGACATCTCCCCAGACAGACCTTTAGAAGAATCTCCCCCTAGGCTTGCTGAGTCCCCTTCTCATTTTCTGTTTTATAAAAAAGTTGCTGAAACACTCCAGCTTCCTTTAGAGGAGGCTTTGGATGAGCAAGAGGAGCCTGACTTTGTAGAGATGATGGATATCCCAGAGTCCAGGAGATTGTCTATTCCTTTACATACATCTTTTAGGAAACAAACAATAAAAATTTTAAAAGCTCCTAATTCTGTGCCTCCTGTAGATAAAAAGATGGACAGGAGGTACACTTTGTCAGGTCCTGATACAGAATTTCTTTCACAGCAATGCAGTCATGTTGAGTAGTTCAGGCTGCAGCCTGTGATAAAACTAATATTCCCCTGGCTTCACATCCTCCTGACAAGGACTCAGGAAGATTGATGCCATGGCCAAACAATACATGGCAGCATCTTTGGGACTCAGACAAGCAAACTATATGGCTTATGTTGCGAGATACCAAAAATCTAGATGGGATACTGTCATGGCTTTAGCAAACAGGCCCTGGCCAGCTTGCCAAGGAGCTGGAGCAGGTGGCTACTGATGGTATTGAGGCATCTAAGGTGCAATTTCATGCTGCAGTGGATTCTAATGATGTATCCTCTAGAGTCATGGTTACATCTGTGACTTTTCGTAGATTGGCTTGGCTCAGGTGTACTACTTTGTCACAGGATACCCAGTCTAAGGCTATGGATTTTCCTGTGGTGGGAAATTCTCTGTTTGGGGAGCAGACAGAGAATTATATGAAGAAAATGGATGAATATAGAACCACTTATAGGAGTGCACAAGCCAAGGAACGGCAAGCCACTCCTCAGAGGCAGCCCCCCAGGGGTAGAGGTAGGCCTTTTCACAGGCCTTTTACCAGACCAGGCCTCCTCTTCAGCTTATGTTCAGAGGGGTTCTTCAGAGGAGAGCAGGCAGGGGTACAAGCAGGCCTGCTCCCACCCCTCAGCCTAAAGCCCCTGCCAAACAGGCACCCTGATGGGATGCCCAGGGCCGGTTCTCCATTACCTGTAGGGGGCAGGCTGGCTTACTTCATCCAGGACTGGGAGTCTTTAACATCAGACAAGTGGGTCCTGGAAGTAGTGAGCCAGGGTCTGGTTCCCAGCTTCAAAAAATTTCCAAAGATGAGAATCAGATCTTTTCCACCTGCAAACCCTTTAGAGACTCTTGCTTGGAAGCAGAAGTCTCAACCCTCCTGGCTCTCAGAGCTGTAGAAAGGGTTTCTCCCCTACACCAGGGCAAGGGTCTGTACTCCAGGTACTTCCTTACCCCAAAAAAGACAGGAGAGTGGCAGCCCATCCTGGACCTAAGATATCTGAACAAGCACCTTTTAAAACCAAAATTCAAAATGGTGACTCTGGGAATGATTTTACCCTCCCTAAGGCCAGGGGACTGGCTAGCTTCCCTGGACCTCAAGGATGCCTACTTCCATGTTCTTATCAGAAGCTCCCACCGAAAGTACCTCAGATTCGAACTGCCCTCAGGCCATTATCAGTTCAGAGCAATGCCCTTCAGCCTTACCTCTGCCCCAAGGGTATTCACAAAATGTCTGGCAGTAGCAGTTGCTCATTTAAGAAGGCAAAAGATTGCCATCTTTCCCTACCTGGACGACTGGCTCATTGTGGGTCAGTCTCCAGACCAGGTCAAATCACACCTGCAAGTTACCCAGCAGCTGCTTACCTCTCTGGGCTTTCTTCTCAATCTTCCAAAGTCAGTTCTGGAACCTGTCCAGGTACTCACCTTTATAGGTGCAGAACTGGACACAAAGCAGGCCAAACCTTCCTTCCCTAGAAAGGGTAAGGACCCTGTGGCCCTGGCCTCGTCCTTCACTCTGCAGGTCTCTCGACCAGCAAGGCATTTCCTGCAGCTCCTAGGACACATGGCTGCTTCCACAGCTGTAGTGCAGGAGTAAGATTTCAGACGAGGGACATTCAGTTCCATTTGAGAGCCTTCTGGTCTCAAAGAAGAGATTCCTATCCAAGTTAATCCCAGTGACTCGAACCCTGATCCAGGCCCTTCAGTGGTGGCAGGATCAGAGCAATCTGAGACAAGGGGTGCCTTCATCCCTCTATCTCACTCCTTGACCCTTATACAGATCGTCCCTCTTGGGATGGGAGCTCACTGGGTGACCTCTCCACCCAGGGTTGTGGTCCCCTCAGGAATCTCTGCTCCACATCAATCTGTTGGAACTCAGAACTGTTTTCTAGCACTTCAGGTTTTTCTGCATCTGTTCAGAACAAGGTGGTACAGGTCAGAACAGACAACACCACTACAATGTGGTACATCAACAAACAAGGGGGCACTCGGTCTTCGGCCTTGTGCACTGAGGCGATGAAGTTGTGGTCTGTGGCTTATTCCCTGAACACTTCCCTCATAGCAGTTCACCTCCCAGGCAAGGACAATGTCCTGGCAGATGCTCTCAGCAGGATTTCCCAGGGCCATCACGAATGGTCACTGGATCCCCTAGTACTGGGGATAGTTTTTGCCAGATGGGGCACCCCTCAGATAGATCTTTTTGCAGCCCCAGACAATCATCAACTTCCACTTTTTTGTTGCAGGCCCCCAGTGTTGTGCTCAGTCCCCCTGGATGCCTTTCTCCTCGATTGGGAAGGGATGTTTCTCTATGCCTTCCCTCTCCTGTTCAAGGTGCTAGTCAAAATCAGGTCTCAGCCCTGCAAGATGATCCTGATTGCTCCAGACTGGGCCAGGCAGCCCTGGTACCCACTCCTTCTGTCCTTAGCAGTCCATCTTCCCCTGTGTCTCCCCAGGAACCACAATCTGTTAACCTGTGCCCAGGGGAGAGTCTGGTATCCGAATCTCAAATCCCTCAACCTCAAGGCCTGGCTCTTGAGGAGTTAGAGTTGCTGATCTACAACTTTCTCAGGCGTTCTCGAAATCTTGAAAGCTTCTAGGAAGCCTTCCACCAGGGCTACCTATAACTCCAAGTGGAAAAGGTTTTCCATATGGTGTTCTGGGAAGCATATTTCCCCGGAATCTGCTGATTTACCCACTGTTTTGGACTATATGGTCCATCTTAATTCTTTGGGACTGAGACCAGCTATCCTGAAAGTGCATTTGGCAGCTGTCTCTGCTTTTATTTCAGCAGAGAAGCCCCCTTTTCTTTCTGCTCACCCTGTATTTTCCAAGTTTTTTAAGGGATTGCTTCATACCAATCCTCCATTCATGGATTCTGCCCCTGCCTGGGATCTTAATGTTTGCATTGCTCAGCTGATGCAACCCCCCTTTGAACCTCTGTCTTTGGCAGAGCTTAAGTACTTGACTTGGAAAACTGTATTTCTAGTAGCCATCACTTCTGCCAGGTGCATAAGTGAGTTACAGGCTTTATCAGTGGAGACTGACTTTATTTCCTTTCACAGGGATAAGGTAGTCCTCAGGACTAACAGGAAGTTTTTGCCTAAGGTGGTTTCAGATTTCCACCTTAACCAATCTATTTCACTTCCAGTGTTCTTCACTGACCATTCCTCCTCTGGTGAGAGGAGGCTGCACAACAGATGTTAAGAGAGGCTCTAAGTTACTACATAGAGTGTACCAAGGGTCACTAGGTTTGACTCCTCCAACTATTTCTCACTTATGGTGAGGTTGGGAAAGGAGACCTGCCACTAAGAGATCCATTGCCAGGTGGATTGTCTCTTGTATCCAATTTTGCTATCAAAAACTGGGTAAGGTTCCCCCTTCAGGCCTGAGGGCTCACTCTACCAGAGGTACAGCTGCGTCTCTAGCTGCTGCCAGAGACATACCTATCTTAGAGATATGTCAAGCAGCTACTTGGAAAACAGTACACACTTTCACCAAGCATTACTCCCTGCATATCCAGGCCAGGAGGGATGCTCGGTTTGGCACAGCCGTGCTTCAGAGCCTATTCCCTAAGTAGGTTCTGTCCCTCCTCCATTGAGGTACTGCTGTGTAGTCTGCATTAGTCATAATATAGCAAGACTTCATGTTGTTTGAAGAAAAAATTACTCACCTTAGTAATGTTGTTTCTTCTAATGGAGTCTTGCTATATTATGACCTCCCCCCCAGCCTGCCCCTCTCAGAACTTCTACTTTGGGTATTGGGTGGGCAGTCCACTGTTGGCACTTATTGATGCCCCTTTTATGTTTTCCACCCCTTCTTGTTGGGGTGTTTGGGTGTTGTGTTTTATTTTATTTTATCTAATTTTTCTGGTCCCCTGACTTGAGTCTTGGTGTTGGGACCAGAAAAATGTGTTAATATTTTAGTAGCCAGTTGGCTAGTGTAGGTTACAGCTTCCACACAGAGCCTTAGTGAGTTTTGCTCGTAAAGATCTGACGGTTTCGGTTTGAAATATCCCTGACAGAGCTTTCCTAATGAGCTCGCGCTCTAAGTTCCATGCACTGCGTGGAAGTTAACTCTTTCACCTCCGGAGCAGTTCTAATGGTGGGACAAACTGCATTAGTCATAATATAGCAAGACTCCATTAGAAGAAACAACATTACTAAGGTGAGTAATTTTTTCTTATGGGTTGCTGAAACAACATGTATTCACAGATATCAGTCGGTGGCAGACTCTACCTCTTACACTGTCAAATCGAGTGGAAACTGTAAAAATGAATATTTTACCTAGATATCTGTTCTTGTTCACCTGCCTTCCCTTACATTTTACCAAAAAGAACTGGAAAGAGCTTAAACTTAAATTGAGTAGGTTTATATGGGCAGGGAGGAGACCTAGGAAAAGATGAGACCTATTAACAGAACCAAGGACTAGAGGTGGATTAGGTGTTCCTAATTTTTACAATTACTATCAAGTAGCCCAAAGTCAACCCATTTTAAAAATGTTATCTGCAGAGTGCCAGAGTGGATGGTGTCAGATGGAACAAAATGCCCATCCATCAACTCCCCTGCAGTACCTGCCACGGACAATGGTACCATCCGAGATCAATATAATTAAAAATCCCTAGACTAAACAAACAATATCGATCTGGACACAAATTAGACAGAGTTGGGAGATTATCAGACCGGTATGGAAATATATACCTTTACTATACTTACCCCAGTTTCCCACTACAGCTGAAGACCATTGTTTAGTGATTTGGAGGAACAAGGGGCTAATCTTTCTTACCCAGTTTCTTCAAGGAGAAGTAATCAAAAGTTTTGTGAAATTGCAACACGAATTTAACATCCCACAGAGAGACTTCTATAAATATTTACAATGTAGGCACTACCTACTTACACAGGTAGGTATAAATGCGCTTGCAGAACCCATAGTACAACCATTGAAGTTAACCCACCAAAAAAGTCATTCAGGGGATTTGAGGGGCTACGTATCCTTTATATACAAAACCATACAGGAAGGGATGGGCATTCTAGCGGTCCAAGCTATAGAGCAGAGATGGCAGGAGGCGCTCTCTATAATACTGACAGAAGAAGATTGGTCCAAGGTGTGGACTGGGGTAAGCAAAACAACAAGCTCCCAGTGTGGAGAGAATACCATTGGAAAGTTACTTCCAAGTTTTTTATAACCCCAATAATCTCTTCTCACTATTCCCCATCCTCTGTGGACAGGTCTTAGAGAGCCTGCGGGCAAAAGGGAACATTTTCACATATTTTTTGGGACTGCCCACAAATTATCAATTACTGGAGGGAAGTAACACAAGCAATCCAAGAGATCCTTCAGGTAGAAAATAGCTTAAATGGTATAAATGTGGTGGTTGGCCTACCTCCAAAGGAGGTTACAACAGCAGGTCAAAAATATTTATTTTATATTTTAATAGCAGCAGCATTGAAAACTATCACACAACATTGGCTCAGTCCGCACCCTCTGTCATATGACCTGTGGAGAGCTAATGTTGAAATTATTAAAGCCATGGAAGGGGCCACAGCTCGTCTGAGGCTATTAACAGACAAATGTAATTCTAGATGGCTACCCTTTTATGATTACGTAGAGAAAAGAGATGGGATAACAGTGATAGAACAACAATTACTTCCTTGGTAATCAGTTAAAGGTCTCATCTAACACCTTGCCAACTAGAGAAGTAACTCTAGATAAAAAGATTTCCTACATGGACTCATTATCCAACAATTCACTCCACTAAAAAAGCTACTAAATGTTAACTTAATCATAACACAGTAAATAAATTTAAAACTTGTCAACATAAGAAATAAGACTCCACACATGTTGTTTTTAATTTTTTATTTTGTTTAATGTGGTTTATCTGCTTTTTTCATTTTTTGTGCTCAATGGAATAGCAGACATTTCTGAATAGGTAATTGCAGGAAACAGTCATAGTTTTGGAGATATACAGTGGCGTGAAAAAGTATTTGCCCCCTTCCTGATTTTCTCTATTATTGCATATTTGTCACACTGGATGTTTTCAGGTCTTTAGACAAAATATAATATTAGATAAAGGGAACCTGAGTGAACAAATAACACTTTTTTTTTTTACTTATTTCATTTATTTAATGAAAAAAGTTAACCAACACCAACTGGCACTGTGTGAAAAAGTAATTGCCCCCTAGTTAAATCAACCCAATTAAAGGGATAATTAGAGTCAGCTGATTGAACACAGCCAGGCTTGATTACAGCCAGCCCTGCTCAATATAAACCTCACTTATTTTGGCCCTTACCATCAGAGTCACGTTGCCAGCACAAAGATTCAACAAGCACATTATGCCATGATCAAAGGAAGTTCCTGAAAAGATCAGAAAAATAATTGTTGCCCTCTATCAGTCTGGAAAGGTTAAAAGATATTTCTAAGGCTCTGGGACTCCATCGAACCACAGTGAGAGCCATAATCTCAAATGGAGAACACTTGGAACAATAGTGAACCTTCCCAGGAGTGGTGCCTGCCAAAAGTACTCCAAGGGCACAGTGTAAAATCATCCAAGAAGTCTCAAAGGATCCTAAAACAACATCAAAGAACTGCAGGCTACTCTTGCCTCAGCTAAGGTCAGTGTTCATGACTCCACAATCAGAAAGAGACTGGGCAAAATGGGCTTCATGTGAGAGTAGCAAGTGAAAACCACTGCTAACCAAGAAGAACAAATGCTCATCTCTCATTTGCCAAGAAGCACCTGGATGATCCACAAGCCTTTTGGGAAAATGCTCTATGGACAGATGAGTCCAAAGTGGAACTTTTTGGACAACATGGATCCCATAATGTCTCGCGTAAAGCAAACACAGCATTCCACAGTAAGAACACCATACCAACAGTCAAACATGGTGGTGGTAGTGTGATGGTGTGGGGATGCTTTGCTGCCTAAGGACCTGGATGACTTGCCATAATTAAAGGAACCATGAATTCTGCTCTGTACCAGAAAATTCTTAAGGAGAATGTCCAGTCATCCTTCCGTCAGCTGAAGCTGAAGCGTAGTTGGGTCATGCAGCAAGACAATGATCCAAAACACAAAAGCAAGTCCACATCAGAATGGCTAAAAAGAAGTAAAATTAAAGTTTTGGAGTGGTCTAGTCAAAGTCCAGACTGAAACCTAATAGAGATGCTGTGGCAGGACCTGAAACGAGCAGTTCATGCTCGAAAATCTACCAAATGTTACTGAATTAAAGCAGTTCTGAGAGGAAGTGGGTTAAAATTCCTCCACAGCGATGTGAAAGACTGATATTGAATTATAGGAAGTGTTTGGTTGCAGTCATTTGCAGCTAAATGTGGCATAACCAGTTATTAAGTGTGGGGGCAATTACTTTTCACACAGTGCCAGTTGGTGTTGGTTAACTTTTTCATTAAATAAGTGAAATTAAAAAAAACAAGTGTTATTTGTTCACTCAGGTTCCCTTTATCTAATATTACATTTTTCTAAAGACCTGAAAACATCCAGTGTGACAAATATGCAATAATAGAGAAAATCAGGAAGGGGGCAAATACTTTTTCACGCCACTGTACATGGAGGGCGGGATATTCAGACTGTGCCAGGCTGTGGCGCAAGCCTGGGCGCAGCGTAACCTGGATGCACAGGGGCATTGACAGGGTGATATTCAGCGGAGCTGTGCCATGGCACAGCATCGTTGAATATCACTCCTTGGCCACCCGCAGTGCGCATGGCGCAGTGGCACTGCGCCAGCGCAAGTGGCCAGAGTGGAGCAGGGGGATGCGCAAGTGCTGTTGCGATAGGCGCAACCACCGCGATATTCAAAAGTGCACATGCAAATGGGGCCATAATGTATGCAAGGTGCAAATGGGACTATTTGCATGTCATTATTGCCCCATTTGCATGCAGGTGCACCGATCCCTGGCGATTTGCGCCTGGCGCCCTGCCAGGCTGTAGCCGTCGGGGACCGACGCCCCCTGCACATCGCGGCAATGTGCCCCAATGCCCGATCGCGGGCATGTGTATATGAAGAACACGTCCTATATCCCTATGAGCCAATGGCGTGCAGCCCGTACTGTACTACACAGTCCAGATATGTGAATGGATCCATTCACATATCTGGACTAATGGCAAATGAGCTGCCTCAACTCATGCTGTGAACCAATGGGCGTAGCCCTCACCGTGACGGTGTCAGTCGGCGGGCGGCAGGCGGCAGTGGTGGGAGCCGCCACCGCCGCTGACCGGGAGGAGCGGAGTGGTGGGGCTTAGTGGGTGGGTGAGGAGGGGGGTACCGCTTTACCACTAGGGATATGGGACTAATAGTTTTTACTACAGATGCCCGTGATCGGGCTGCAAGTGGTCCACTGGACCACCAGGGATATCGGACTAACATTTGTACTACAGATGCCCGCAATTGGGCTGCAAGTGGTCCACTGGACCACCAGGGATATCGGACTAACATTTATACTACAGATGCCCACCCTGTGGGTAGCCAGCTATTGCTCCTTTTTTTGGCTTACGTGCAGCAGGTAGAGTTGCGCATGCATGAGCTCAGCACATCGGGCTGAATATCGGGATGTGCGGGTATGTAGCCCCCACCTGCGCCGCATGCATTACTGATGTGCTCCGGCGCATCGGGATTTGTGCCGGGCACAATCCCCCTTTGAATATCATGCCGGGGTGCATCAGTGGGTTGCGCATGGCGAAACTGTGTTGTACCATGCGCAACCCTTCTGAATATCCCGCTCGAAGTGTATCGAATTGAAAGTAGAATTGACACATCTGTATAGAGAGCTGATTGCCGAAGAGTATGGACTTTGGATCCTCCAAGCTTTCTTCAATTGAAATTGACAGATGAACAATCTAGAAATATATCATAGAAAAAGAATGATTAAGAGAAATGTATTCAAACACCATGAAGTCTTGCTATATTATGACATATAGCAGTTAGCCACACCACTTGAACTGCCCCGGAGAGGAAGGAGTTAACTCCAGGCTGACTGGAGTTCCAAGCGCGAGCGCCTTACTGAAAGCTCTATCTGGCTAGTTTCAAATTGAAACTGTCAGATTCTTTACTCCGCTTCACTGAACAGTCGCTCCGGAGATCTCTCCTTTAGCTCGGTTCATTTCTCGGTTCAAGCGAGTGTTTCTTGGTTCATTTTAACCTGCAAAGTAATTATTTTACCGCATTTCGTTCAAAGCTCTATCTGGTAAACCGTAAGTACAGGATTTTAAAGTCTGTGTGGAAATTCATTATCGGTTCGGTTTTGAACCGATCGGTTTGCAAAAATACTAATTTTAAACAATAATTTGGGCTTTTAGAGTGCGGTTCCAGTTCTTATCGGTTCTAAAAACCTAACTTTTAAATTGGGTTTTCAAATACCCGTGACACAGTTAGGGAACCACATAAGGGGTGTCTTAGCCTGGCACTGCCATAAAAAGGGCAAGTTTTGGATAGGCTGGCATTATGTCTGAGAAACCCAAAAGAAAAACCGGGCCCACTGGGTTTCAACACTGTGATGTTTGTGGGGAAGCCTTTGCCAAGGCTGACCCACACACCACATGTGTTTATTGTCTGGGGGCTGACCACCTCCTGTCAGACTGCCAGGTGTGTAAGAATTTCCCTGCAGCCACCCTGGAGAAAAGATTGGGCCGGCTCAGGGAACGAGAGGCCAAAAAGTCCGCTGACCCGGATGGCCAGCCCGGTCCAGCACCCACTGGACCAGAGGGAGTGCCCTCTGACCAGGGCGAGACTTCCTCGGGCTAAAGGAAGGCTGGTTCTGAGGAACCGGTCCCAGTAAAAAAATCTAAGAAATCAGCAGGTCTGGAGTGCAAGATTGCCTCTCCAACTGCTGCAGAGATAGCTAAAGCCATACAGATTGTCCAGTCACTGTCTCAGGGACCGGCCAAACCACCAGCAGCTGGCAAAAAGTTGGTTCGTTCGGTTCCAGTGGTTCAAGAGTATGATGTTGAGGAATTTTATGAACCACAGGAGGGGGAGGAAGATTTTGATCATTATGTATGTGGCTGGGAGGGTCTGGACGTGCCCATTGAACCGGACATTTCTCCAGACAGACCATTAGAATCTCCTCCTATGCTGTCTGAGTCCCCTTCTCATTTTATGTTTTACAAAAAGGTTGCAGAAACCCTCCAGCTTCCCTTGGAAGAGGCTGTGGATGAGCAAGAGGAGCCTGATTATGTTGAGATGATGGATATCCCAGAGTCTAGGAGGTTGTCTATTCCTTTGCATAAGTCATTTAGGAAGCAAACAACAAAATTTAAAAATCCTCATTCTGTCCCTCCTGTAGATAAAAAAATGGACAGAAGGTATACTTTATCAGGCCCTGATACAGATTTCCTCACTGAGCAGTGTAGTCATGTAGGTGTGGTACAAGCTGCAGCCTGTGACAAGGCTAATATCCCCCTGGCCTCACATCCTCCTGATAAGGATTCCAGGAAGATTGATGCCATGGCGAAAAAACAGTATATGGCAGCTTCTTTGGGACTCAGGCAGACAAATTATATGGCTTATGTGGCTAGATATCAGAAATCTAGGTGGGATACAGTGTTGCAGTTAGCCAAGCGGGCCCATGGCCAGCTGGCTAGTGAATTGGAACAGGTGGCTGCTGATGGCATTGAAGCCTCTAAAGTTAAATTTCATACTGCTGTAGATGTTAATGATGTTTCCTCTAGGGTCATGGCCACTTCTGTAGCTTTCCGTAGGTTGGCATGGCTCAGGTGCACTAATCTGTCACAGGATACTCAGTCAAAGGCTATGGATTTTCCTGTGGTGGGAAATTCTCTGTTTGGAGAGCAAACGGAAAATTATATGAAAAAGATGGATGAATACAGAACTACCTACAAAAGTGCCCAGGCCAAGGAGCGGCATGCCACTCCACAGAGGCACACTCCCAGAGGTAGGGGCAGGCCTTTCCACAGGCCTTTTTATCAATCCCAAGCCTCCTCTGCTTTTGCACAGAGGGTTTTTTTCAGAGGCAGAGGTAGGCGAGGCGCAGGTAAACCGTCCCCCACCCCTCAGCCTAAGGCTACTGCCAAGCAGGCACCCTGATGGGATGCCCAGGGCCGATTCTCCTGTACCAGTTGGAGGCAGGTTGGCTTATTTCAGCCAGAACTGGGTGTCCCTAACTTCGGACAAATGGGTTCTGGAGGTAGTAAGCCAGGGTCTGGTTCTCAGCTTCAAACAGTTTCCAAAGATGAGAACCAGACATTTTCCACCTGCAAGCCCTTTAGAGGCCCTTGCTTTGGAAGCAGAGGTCTCTTCCCTCCTAGACTGCAAAGCAGTGGAAAGGGTTCCTCCTTGTCACCAGGGCAAGGGGCTGTACTCCAGATATTTCCTTACCCCAAAAAAGACAGGAGAATGGCGGCCCATTCTAGACTTAAGGTAGCTGAACAAGCATCTTTTGAAACCAAAGTTCAAAATGTTAACTCTGGCAATGATTTTGCCCTCCCTCAGGCCAGGGACTGGCTAGCCTCCCTGGACCTCAAGGATGCCTATTTTCATGTCCTGATCAGGCCTTCTCACCGAAAATACCTCAGGTTGAACTGCCCTCAGGTCACTACCAGTTCAGAGCAATGCCCTTCGGTCTTACCTCTGCTCCAAGGGTATTCACAAAATGTCTAGCTGTGGTAGTGGCTCATTTAAGAAGGCAAGGGGTTGCTGTGTTTCCCTACCTGGACGACTGGCTCATTGTGGGTCAGTCCCCAGATCAGGTAAAATCCCACTTGCAAGTCACCCAGCAGCTTCTCACTTCCCTGGGATTCCTGCTGAATTTACCAAAGTCAGTTAGTTTAGGTACTAACTTTCATAGGTGCGGGAATTGGACACAAAGTTGGCCAGGGCATTTCTCCCCTCGGAAAGGGTAGAGAAGCTGATTGCCGTGGCATCCTCTTTCACCCTGCGGGTCTCTCGACCAGCAAGGCACTTTCTGCAACTTCTAGGGCACATGGCTGCCTCCACAGCTGTAGTGCAAGGAGCAAGATTCCAGATGAGAGACATTCAGTTTCATTTGAGGGCCTATTGGTCCCAAAGGAGGGACCCCCTTACCAAATTGGTCCCAGTGACCCAAACTCTGATTCTAGCTCTTCAGTGGTGGCAGGATCAGAGCAATCTAAGACTAGGGGTCCCCTTCATTCCCATTTCTCATTCCCTCACCCTCACCACGGATGCCTCCTTGCTGGGGTGGGGAGCGCACTTGGGTGACCTTTCCACTCAGGGAGTGTGGTCCCCCCAGGAATCTCTGCTCCACACATCAACCTGTTGGAACTCAGAGCTGTCTTTTTAGCTCTTCAGGTTTTCTCAGCATCTGTCCAGAACAAAGTAGTTCAGGTCAGGACAGACAATACCACAACAATGTGGTACATCAACAAGCAGGGGGGCACTCGGTCATCAGCCTTGTGCACCGAAGCAATGAAGTTGTGGTCTCTGGCTTACTCCCTGAACACCTCCCTAGTAGCAGTTCACCTTCCAGGGAAGGACAATGTCCTAGCGGATGCCCTCAGCAGGATTTCTCAGGGTCATCACGAATGGTCTTTGAATCCCTAGTGCTGGGGTCAGTTTTTGCCAGATGGGGCACTCCTCAGATAGATCTTTTGCAGCCCCAGACAACCACCAACTTCTCTGTTCTGTTGCAGGCCTCAGTAATGGGCTCAGTCCCCTGGAGCCTTTTTGTTGGATTGGGAAGGGAAGTTCCTGTATGCCTTTCCCCCCTTTCCCCTTCTCTTCAGGGTGTTAGTAAAAATCAGATCCCAGCCCTGCAAAGTGATTCTGATTGCACCAGACTGGGCCAGGCAACCCTGGTACCCACTGCTTCTGTCCCTGTCAGTCCACCCTCCCCTGGGCCTTCCCAGGGTCCACAACCTGCTGACTTGTGCCCAGGGGAGAGTTTGGTATCAGGACCTCAAATCCCTCCACCTCAAGGCTTTATTCTTGAGGAGTTAGAATTTGCTGAATTACACCTTTCTCAAGGTGTCCTTGATATTTTAAAGGCCTCTAGGAAGCCTTCCACTAGGGCCACTTATAATTCCAAATAGAAGAGGTTCTCTATCTGGTGTTCTGGGAAGCAAATTGTCCCAGAATCAGCTGATTTGCCCATTTTGCTGGACTACTTGGTCCATCTTAATTCCTTAGGCCTCAGGCCAGCTACCTAAAGGTTCATCTGGCAGCTGTCTCTGCTTTTATATCAGCAGGAAAGCCTGCCTCCCTTTCTTCTCACCCTGTGTTTTCCAAGTTTTTTAAGGGGTTACTTCACACTAACCCTCCTTTTGGGACCCAGCCCCTGCCTGGGACCTTAATATTTGCATTGCTCAGTTAATGCAACCCCTTTGAACCTCTGTCTTCAGCAGACCTTAAGTTCCTAACTTGGAAAACTGTTTTCTTAGTGGCCATCACTTCTGCCAGACGCATAAGTGAGTTACAAGCCCTGTCAGTGGAAAAGGATTTTATTTCTTTTCACAGAGATAGGTAGTCCTCAGGACTAACAGAAAGTTTTTACCTAAAGTGGTTTCAGATTTCCATCTTAACCAATCCATCTCCTTCCAGTATTTTTCACTGAGCATTCTTCCTCGGGTGAGGAGATTGCACAGTTGGGCGTTAAAGAGCTTTAAGCAACTATTTGGAGCGCACCAAGGGTCACAGGTTGAATCCCTCCAACTCTTCCTTACCTATGGCCGAGGTTGGCAAAGGGAAACCTGCCACTAAGAGGACAATTGCCAGGTGGATTGTCTCTTGTATCCAATTTTGCTACCAAAAACTAGGTAGAGAACCTCCCTCAGGATTGAGGGCCCATTCCACCAGGGGTACAGCTGCATCTCTAGCGGCTGCTAGAGATATTCCCATTCTGAAATCTGTCAAGCTGCTACCTGGAAAACAGTTCACACTTTACCAAGCATCACTCCCTGGATGTCCAGTCCAGGAGAGATGCTTTCGATTTAACACAACCGTGCTTCAGAGCCTATTTCCTAAGTAGGTTCTGGCCCTCCTCCATGGAGGTACTGCTGTGTAATCTGTTATATGTCATAATATAGCAAGACTTCATGGTGTTTGAAGAAAAAATTACTCACCTTAGTAATTGCTTTTTCTTCTCATGATCTTGCTATATTATAAACCACCCAACCTGCCCCTCTCAGAACTTCTACTTGGGTAGGGGTTGCAAATTGGTAAGCACTGTGTCATGCCATTATAGCTCTTTTTCCTTTTTTCCTTTCTTTAGGATTAGGAAAACTAGGTATTTCTGTTTTACTTAGTTTGGCCCCTCCTGGACTTGAGTCTTTTGGGGAGGGGGCCTAATAGTGCTTGTCAGGGTGATGTTGTTGTTGTTGTTGTTGTTTCTGTTATTGTTATTTCTACTAGTAGGTAGCCATTTGGCCAGTGTAGAGTTTTTTCCACACAGACTTTTGCTTAGTGTTGGCTCAGAAGATCTGACAGTTTCAATTTGAAACTAGCCAGATAGAGCTTTCAGTAAGGCGCTCGTGCTTGGAACTCCAGTCAGCCTGGAGTTAACTCCTTCCTCTCCGGGGCAGTTCAAGTGCTGTGGCTAACTGCTATATGTCATAATATAGCAAGACTCCATGAGAAGAAAAGCAATTACTAAGGTGAGTAATTTTTTCTTAAGAACTATAGATTATAATTCATGTATTAACTGTATGACTGGACCTTTATTTTAACATGATTAATAAAAAAATATACAAGTTCAAAAAAAAAAAAAGACATTAAAGAGGATCGGTCTCAGTACTGAACCCTGCAGTACCCCACTAGAAACCCCCCCTTTCTTTGGAATGGACTCCATTTACTATTACCCTCTGTGTCCTGTAGTCTAGCCAATTTTTTCCCCAGGCCACCACCCTGGAGCCTACTCCCAGGCTGGCTAATTTGTTTATTAATCTTTTGTATGGGACTGTGTCAAATGCCTTGCTAAAGTCTAGATTGGCCATGTCCACAGCCCCTCCCTGGTGTACTACTTTGGTCACCCAGTCAAAGAAAACTATGCTATTCGTCTGACATGACCTTCCCACTGTGAATCCATGCTGCCTTGGGTCCTGGGTCCCGCTGGCTTCTAGGTAATCAACAATTCTTTCTTTCAGAACTGAATCTATCATTTTTCGTACCACTGAGGTCAAACTAACAGGTCTGTAATTTCTTGCCTCTGCCTTGCTCCCACTTTTGTGAAGGGGAATCACATCCACTCTCCTCCAGTCCTCAGGTACCACACCATCCTCCCATGATTATTGCACATTTATCCTACTCCCACATTGCTTCCAGCTCCCCAACAGAAAAAAAAGATTGCAATGCCATCTATCACAGACAGTGAGCCCCCCCCCCACCCCAACACCATTGTTTTGTACCATGGCCTCCTCTCTTCCTCTTTCTGCCCCCCCAACACAAACACACCAAACAGAGAGAGGATATCACAACAGCAAATGTTCAGTCAAGCAGTCCTAGCTCTGCGTACACAACAGCTGGCATCATCATGCACCTCACCACGCTGTCACCATCACCCACAGGGCAATGAACAGAGTCAGGCAGAGAAAGACACTCGCGGTCCCCACCCTATAGTCAACTGGAGACCTGCACTTTTGAAAGTTTTTGTACAGTCTCAAGTGAGCCAGAAGGTCATCTATGATTTCTTTGGGGTGTGGGCTAGACAAACCTAAGGGGCTTGGAAAATAGAAAACTATGACATTTGTATTTGTAAAAGCATTGATTTTAATATGCTCTGCCCCAACAATAACAGATTTTTCTTTAACATTGTCCTTTCGTCAGCTATGGGGAAACAGTACATAGGCATAACACTATACTATTTCTATTTCCGTATAGGATGATCTATGCACCCCAGGAATGCCTATTTCAAGGTTTCAAATTATGTATTTTATCAAGGTTTATTTTTGTACCATACATGATCCAAAGCTTTGTTTTAGGCTGAAAGGACATGCTGAGTGGGATAAGGGTGGAACTGTATGGATGGTGATGGCTGGCTTGGTCCATTTAGAAGAGCTGAGGACCCCCTACACTTGCCAGTAATGGCAGCTATGGATCTATGGATGGTCACTTCAGAGTCTGGTCTGCAGTGGTGTCCAGGGAAAGAAAAGAGTTAAGAGATTTGGGAGAGGGAAGTTATGGTGAGGCTGGGATAAAACCCACCACCTGCAGGGCCGATCCTGTATACCTCTTTGCATTTTGCCACTGAAATGCTGGATACAAACACTCAAAATGTAGAGAAATGAGGAGCACTGGTCCTAATAATATTGGACAAATTGCTAGACATAGACACATTCAGAAAACTGGAACCTAGTGACTTAACAGCACTCTACCCTTGATCACACCCTGAACACTAGCTGAACGTTTTAACAGTGGAGTGATAATGACTCACATTGAGTCTTTTGTGGGATCCCTCTCTTGAACTGCCAGATAATTGTAGCTCTTAATGAGCTGTTAATCACATCTGGCCATCTGGAACACTGAGAGAGATTAGCATGAGGACTAGAGAATGCTAAAGTAGAGACTTTTTTAACTTCATTAACAGCCATGAAAATCTGCACTAGTCAAGACGGGCAAGTAGAGAGTTAGCTGCACTAGCCCTGGTCAATTTGCACTAGTGTTTGGGCTAGTAAAACAATGTTACGATTGACCCCTGGTTTAGGTACCTCCCCCTCCTCCTCTTTTGTGAATACTGAGCAGAAGTATTCGTTCAGTATCCCTGCTTTTTCACTGTCACCCTTGCCCACCCCCTTCCCCTTTATGAAGCCTCACTATCCTCCCTTGGTCTTTCTTCCTCCTAATGTACCTATAAAAGGTTTTATCCCGCTTCTTAACTGAGTTGGCTATCTTTTCCTCAGTTTGGACCATTTCTATTCTGACTGCCTTCCCCGCTTCCTTCTGCTTTCCTTCTCTGTCCTGCTCCTTCTGTGTTTCCTTATACTTCCTGAATGCTATCTTTTTCTCCCTAACCTTCCCTGCCACCTCTTTTGAGAACCATAGTGTTTTTTTCCTTCATTTTGATTTATTTACTTCACGCAAAGGCTTGTTACCTCTGTGATGGTAGTTTTGATTTTCCCCCATTGTTCCTCCACCCCTCCTTCTTGCCCGTTTGCTAGTGCTTTTGTGATGCACTCTCCCATTTTGCCAAAGTCAGCCTTACTAAAGTCTAGTACCTTCACTTTTGTATGGCTTGCCTCTACGGCTGTGTTTATCATGAACCATACTGTTTGGTGGTCACTTGTTCCCAGCTGGCTACCCACTTCTAAATCTTAGATCCTCTCTCCGTCCCCGTTTGAGAGTGCCAGGGCTAAGGTTGCTCCATCCCGAGTGGGTTCCAACACTAGCTGTTTGAGGCATGCCCCTGTAGGGTATCGAGAATGACCCTGCTCTTGGATGTGGCTGCAGCAAAGGTGCTCCAGTTAACATCTGGCATATTCTGGTCCCCCATCAACAATATCTCCCCTTTTTCTGCCATTCTAAGGTTGCCTTCTGTCATTTCCTTATCCATTTCCTCCCCCTGAGATGGGGGTCTGTATACCCAAAGGAGTTCAGCTTCCCTGACCCCCTCCTCCCCTCCATGGCCTTTATGTCTTCCCTGACATATAAGGCCACCCCCCTTGTCTCTCCTGTCCTTCCTGAACAACCTGAAGCCCAGAATAGCTGTCTCCCACGTATGATACTCCATCCACCAGGTTTCTGTGATTGCAGTTATATCCAGTCTGTCATGTAAAATGATGGCTATCCGTTCCTCAGTCTTGTTTTTCAGACTCCTAGCATTAACCACCAATCCCCTCCACCAACTGTCCCCCACCTTTGCTCTCCCTGCTTCATCTTTTCCCCAGGTGGGGCCTAGGGCCCCCCATCTTAACTGTAGTATGGTGTGGTTTTAATCCCAGCCCCCCATTTAGTTTAAATTAAATGCTCTATCAAAGAACTCCTCCAGCCTGCATTTCAGTACAGCTTCCCCCTTTGTTGAGGTGTAGCCTGTCATGGGCAAAGAGGCTCTCATCCTCCCATGTCGCCCCCCCAGCCCCCAATGAGTCTGTACCCCATCTGCTTACACCGTCTCGCTAGCCAACTATTGAACTCCTCAATCCTTTGCGTCCTGTCTGTACTAGCTCTGGGTACTGGCAACACCTCTGAAAAGGCTAGAGATCTGAAGCATAGACTGCCGCAAAACCTAGCCAGGGCCTTAAATCTTTCCTGCATCTCCAGGAGACTGTTACCTTCCAGGTCGTTTGTTCCCAAGTGGAACACCAGATGCGATTCCCTATCCTGTTACCCCATGATAGAATATGGTGAATTACCTCCAGAGCCATCATCCCCGGCATGCCCTGCACCCAAACTGCACTATTTCTACCCTCCACTTGATACCCTTTATGATAGAATCCCCAGTCAGTATCGCCTTTAACCCCTTTTTTCTTCCAGATCACCTGTGTCACTGTTCTCCTTCCCCGAGATGCCGGTGTCTGTTCTGTCATCCTGTCCCTCATTTCCCCCCTTCCCAAATCCTTTCCTCGATCCCTACCCCCTGCATCCCCAGTAGCTTCCCCCTTTCGTTCCCTGTTGACTTCTACCACTTACCCTGATGCTCTTTCCCCTAGCACTCCTATCCCTTGCACCTCTGTGCGTCTATACCCTGACCTTGATTTACTGGATTGCCTCAAAGAGTAGGTAGCCTATATTTTGTGGTCTTCCAGTCCAGTGCCATGTTTCTCCACTTGTTTCATCCCATCTTCTCGTGTCCTTTGCTCCCTTATGGAGACTCCCTGCCGACCACTTGCCACCTGGGTTCCCTCCAGTCTCATCTCTTCCCCTTCTTTCTCCATTACTGTGTACCCCCCCATCCTCCCTACCCCTATTTTCCCTTGTGCCTCTGTTTGTCCTGGTACCCCTTCCCCTACCCCCACTACTGCCCTCCTTCTCCTTACGGCCCCGCCTGCTGGTCCCCTGCTTCATCCGAGACCCCTTCCTCCATGGTTTCCATCAGTGCTGAGTACCTATTTGAGACTGGAATCCCCCTAACATGCTGCCTTCTAGCGTCCCCTTCTGGTGAGTGAACTCTCTTGCCTGGGTCCATGGAATCCTCTTTCTGTTGCTGCCAGCATCCCCCACTTTCTGCCATCCTTCACCCTCCTTACTGCCCAGACTCAAACCCCTTTCCCTAATTCACCCCCAACCTGGCCTGACCATCTACGGTTCCAGCTGACCCCCCACCCCCCTGTTCCTGAGTTTGCAGACACTCCCCTCCCCTCCCCGATCTATCTTTATGTATGTGCCTCTCAACTCCTGCACTCATGCCCCTAGTCCAACTATCCAGTTCTTCCCTGAGCCTGCATACCTCAGCCTCTAATTTTGTTAACCTTGCACATACTGGACAGTGACTTAGCCTCCACAGTGTATTCATGGCCATTGCAACACCACAGCCACTGCATACCACCAGCCTGCCTCCCCTCCAAACAGTAGCCGAAGTCCCCCTCCACATCCAGTAATGACCCTGCCCAGGCTGTGCCTCTCTCCCCCTCCACACAGGACAATGCCCCCACCCACCCAAGGAGCTGCTGTGTTAGAGACACTGCTCTCGCACCAAATTTGAAGCAGTGACAGTGAGTGTGCAGGGTGACGGGAGCCAACAGTGTGCAAGCCGCTCCTGCGGCAATGCAAAAGCTGGAGAAGGGTTAGCAAGAGGAGGCAGCAGCAGAGCGGCGGGTGCCACACGTTGGAAGCCACCCTGTGGCTTCTGGCAGTGACCAGAGAACCACATAATTTAATTTGTTAAAGCCCGCAGGGCACAAGCAATGATGGAGAGTTCCCCAAGGGGAGAAACAGATGAGCCACACAGGTACTATACAAGCCTTGAGGGACTGTGTGGGGGGAGGGGGAGAACAGAGAGAGAGCATTTGGGCTAGGAGAGCTCACACAGCACAGCGGCCAGCAGCAGATGCCCACAGGGGCATAATTCAGTAAATAAAATAATATACATTAAATAAGTTGTTACCTGGGGCAAGAAGTAAGTGATCCTCCAGGTAGACTCAGTTAAGTTAATCAAGATAGTATGGCGTGTTCAGTATGGCCAACGGAGAGATATATGCACATGCACGGCAAGTCGTGCATGCGCAGTAAGCACCAGTGGCCATAATGGACACGGTAGGCAATGCCGTGTTCTGCACACCGAATAAAGTGGTGCAGTGGACGCGCATCTGCCTTATCTACCAGAAGTCCAAAGAAAAAGGAGCAGATGGTATCTGGTCTGCTCCTTTTTCCAAATGATCCCAAAATGGCTGCAGTGCTCTGTCCACTGCAGCCATAAAAAATGGGACCAGTACAGGGGCAGTGCTTCACATTTGAAGTAGCAGTTAAGATCAACTGTTAGAACACATCCAGAAGCAAATGGTTTGATACCTTTTATTGGACCAACACAGATGTAACAAAAAGGAAACATGTTACATCTATGTTGGTCCAATTAAAGGTATCAACCCATTTGCTTCTGGATCTCTTCTTACAAGGACCAATACAGCAACTAAACTAATTCTGTATGTGATCAACTGTTAGGACAGTTATACTGTAATAAGGGCTTATTCCTGATTTATAAAAATAAAAAATAATGAAGAGAAATTCCTGTTAGACTAGAAACAGTTAATAAAATGCGAGAGTGGATTAAGAGATAGTGGCAAACAGAAGCAGTCAAATGGAAAGCTGTTAGATAGTAAATAGGACTGACAGTGTTATTTTTTATAGCATGGAACTTATCTTACTGAACAAGGAAGAATCAAGGTCCCCTGTAGTATGGAGAGAGCTTCTAGATGTCACTCCCCCACTGTTGCAGTATTCGGTCTTGTAGATTAAAATTTATTTGTAAAGCAAAAGAGAAACAGATCAAGATTCTGTGCCCCCCTCCCCACCGCAACCTCCTCCCTCCTTAACTTTCATAAAAAAATATTCAGAAAGATAATCATATATTCACACTCCTGGCACCCATCCTACTAGCTAACGCAATACCAGAGTTGCCAGTCTTGTTCTCAAACCATGCTTCAGCCACTTGTTCCCCACCTACCACAGTAGTTGCACTTTACATGTCCAATTTAATACCTTAATGTGTTGTATTGTTTTCTGTATCCTGTATCCCTACCATTGCTGTTTTATGTATTGTATACCTGTATTTCTACCATTGTGTATTATTGTAACCCCTAGGTGGCGCTATCCCAAGGGCTACTACCCCTGCCTGCTTGGCTAGTAGAAGGTTAAGGGGCCTGAGTTCTGAAACGGGTGCCTCCACCTGGAGATCAGGGTTGGTAGTGGTCAAGCTAACCTGGGCACAGCCCTCCGAGACACTGTAACCCCCCTCTTTCCCCTCTAGTGGCCTGAACACTGTACAATAATCACTTTCACAATACCCCTGGTACACCACACAAGTACCCACACTGTTTGCACTTACCACCAGGGCTGGTTCCTCTGGCTCAACCCTGGGGAACCTCTGTAAAACAAGGTTATGCACAGCAAATAGCAACAGTACAGTACTCTGAGCACAAACTGGAACCACAGTCAGATTACATGCAGAAAAAGTTAGATCTCATTTATTCAGGGGACTTGAACAAGGGAGGGGCAAAATCAGGTTAATTAGCTTACAGGTTATATCAATCAAGCAGTTATGGTTGTGCTTTGAGTCCCCCCACACAGTCATACCTCTGGGTACCCAGGTGGAGAAGAGATGGGCTAGCCAGGACTGTTGCCCGGGGTTGGCCAGTGTTGCAGCTGGTTGGGGCCCTGTGATGGAAAACACAACATGCACAGTACACAATATTTGTAATCTGGAGCCAGAGGGCTCAGTTCGTAAAGGAAACGAAACAACAAGACAATTAGATGACACACTCAGATTAAGCTGTTGTTGCAGGGAGCTACCCTGGTATTTACTCGCGATACCCAAGACTGGACACAGGCTGGACGAAAATCGAGACTGCAGGTGGTTGATCTGGAATGCCAGGATAAGCAGGGCCCACACGAGTCACAGAGGCGTTGTTCCTGTTCAAGCGTGGAGCAGGGGGCTGATCCCCAGGCAGGTCTCTCGTCGATGGCTTCTCTGTGCAGTGGGTAGTCTGGCTGGGCCAGTCTGGCAAGGCCCAGACCGCATGGAGACAAATTTGGATGCAGTTCGTTTTGGGCTGGATACAGCTTCCAGCAAGCAGAGCACAGTTCACACAGTGGGGAACTAACTCACAACCCACTAGCAGCTCATAGCACATTTACATGTATGGGAATTCTACTGTACCAGACAAAGCACTCCCCGGTCACAATCGCAAAGTCTCTGCACACACCGGGAGCTTAGGGGTAGCTGAAACTCATGACAGGCCGATCGCATTCAGCAAAATCTTCGGTCTTCTTCAGGTTGAGCCTGGCCCAATTCAGTAGCTTACTTTAGTCACACAAACTTGGATTTAGTCCAAAGTAATTCTCTTTTCTCCCTCTCAGGAGCAGCAGGCAGACATGCAGGCCAAACTCTCAGCCCTTTCACAGTTTTCCCATGCGAATCCACTCAGGATTGCTGCTCAGAATCACTTCAGCTACTCTCATTTCACTTCCCAGCTCAGAACTAACTGAAAACTGCAAGCAGCCCGGGACTTTCCCAAGATCCAAAAGATTTGGTTGGACGATTTTGCTGTCAGTCAAAGCAAGAGCTCCCCCTTCAGTTGCAAAAAAGACGCAAAAAGCTCAAACCACAGTTCCTACAGATTTTGAATTCAGACAGCTCCTGTAGTCCGGCTACATTTTAGGTCCCACCAGTACTGTTTGGTCCAATTTGCAGTCCAGGACCAAGATAGTGGAGACAAACAAAACAGTCCTTGCTACAAAGAAAGCAGGTTAGACAAACTACATTACCATTGTCACTCTAAATGATTTTCAGTAAATAGTTACATCTTTCAACAGAGCTCCCTCTCAGGTTACTTAAGTTGCAATTAGGCAGCTCTTAAAGAGACAGTACACAGAGGCTATACAGGCTTTGGTAATCACATTTAAACTACTAAAATGCAGGACACCAGCCTGGCAGTGAGCATTTAGGCAGGCTCAAGGAAGACTTTTTGGGAACCCCCATTTGTAGGGGGGGTTACACCATGTATTGCATACTCCCAGTGTAGTGACTGTTATGTTTTTTACCCTATGTATTCTCCCAGTTCCCCTTCCCCCAGGTCGCACTGGGAGACGAGCAACTTGTTGTTCAGCGTGCCTTCCTGGTGAAATATGTCAATAAATCAACAGTTGACAGTGCGAGACAAAATCACTCAACTGTTCCACAGCCACCCTTTACCACACAGGTTGCTGTGAGACAGGTGTGTGATTGTGCCTTGCACTGTTAGCTGCTGCTATAAGGCAGTGGGTCAGGGACTAGCGGCTGAGTCTGGTGTTGATGGTGCAGAAAACTCCCCCAAGAGTGTTAGCATTTTGTCATATTCGGTATCAGCCAGGCTAACAGAACTAATAGAAAATGACATGAATGCTGCTCAGGCAGCCGTATTACCAGAGTGTAATCCATATATGTGTGTGTGTGTGTGTGTGTGTGTGTGTGTGTGTGTGTGTGTGTGTATGTTGTCAGTGTCTGAAGAAAACTCTGCTAGTACTGTCTCCACTTCTCTGTACTAAGATGACTAATAGCAGTTGGCACCAAAATAAAACAGCACCAGGGCAGGAAACAGTTTCAGATTCCAGTCTAGCACCAAGAAATGCCATGGTAACAAAACAAAACTAGGATGTATATTGCCCCGGGTTATTATTGCCCATATGCATTATCTTGCATTTTTTCGCAGTGAACCCCAGCTGCCAATCCCTGGACTAGTCATCTAGTCTCTGTAGGTCCCTTTGTATTTTAATCACCCCATCTGGAGTGTCCACCCTGTTGCAGATTTTTGTGTCATCTGCAAACAGGCATACATAACAGAGATACCCATGGAGCAGTCAGTTACTATTTATGCACCCCCACCACATATCACAAAGATACCCATAGTTATTATTTATGTACCCTACCCCATCATATACTACAGATACATACACAACAGTTTTTGTTAATGTACTACCCCCCCCTTCACGTACCACACAGGCATCCACATAGTGTACCCCCCTCCATGTTATCACACAGACCCATAAGGTAGTCAGTTATGGTTTACTTACCCTCATCATGTATCACATGGACGCCATGCAGGCCCCACACAGCAGTTATTTTTATGGTCCCTCTGCCCCATCATGTAGCACACAGACACCCTCAGGGTAGTTTGTTATATATATATTTTTACTTTCTGTTTATGCCCCCTGTCCCCTGCACTCCACTTCCTCAGGAGTCACCTATGGGATCTGTCACTGCCTCTCTTACCTGGAGCCTGTGGTAGTCCCCCCATGTAGCCTTGGTTTGCCCCCTGGTGTGGACGAGGTGGGGGCCCGTACACCCCAAACATCTTCCTTTTTCATCAGGGCACTGGTCCGGGACAGGCAGGGGAGCTTGGTGGATCTGTGCCTGGGTGCTCAGTCTCCAGGAGTGCAGAGAGCCATTTTTCTTGTTCTGCAGACGTGACATGCGCCCCGACATCTCAGTGTGACCACCTCCCCCTCTCTATGTGGCTGGGTACTTGCTGTACCCCAGGCCTCCACCCTGGGGCCAGTCAAGCACCGAGCCTCAGCCCCCGGAAAAGGCGAGCGATCCTTCAGATGCTCAGCCTCCTTCCCCTAGCCAGCCCTCCAACTCCCCAGGCTCGTCCCCAAACCTGGGTCGCCAGTGTCCCGAGCGGTAATGCTACCGCTGCAACGGCAGGCCGGCCTCGTTATATTTTATTGTCCCCTTGCCCCATCATGTGGCACACAGACACCCTTACGGTAGTTCATTATATTTTATGGTCCCCTTGCCCCATCATGTAGCACACAGACACCCTCAGGGTAATTCATTCTTGTGTATGTACCCCCATCACATCTCAGACATTCACCCACACGGCAGTTACTGTTTATGGTCCACCCCTCCCCCATTGTGTATCACACAGACACCCATAACACAGTCAAGTTATTGTTTATGTACCCCTCCTTTGGCTATTCAACAAACGCACTCAGCAGTTTATTTCACTTCCCCCATCAGTTCATTATTATTTAGACAGTCAGTCATTGTTTATGTACCACCCTTCAGTTATTTATCGCACACACTCAGCAGTTTATCTTGATTCCCCCCATTAGTTCAGTATTCAGTCAGGTATTGCTTATATATCAAACACACTCGGCAATTTATCATGCCTTCCCTGTTAGTTCAGTATTGTTTGTCTCCAACCCCTCATCAGTTATCAACCCAACATGCACTCGGTAGTCAGCTTCTCTCCATTTTCTCCCTCAGATTCACCCTCTGCGCATGGCTCTGCCATCGCCTCCAAAATTGATTGCACTGTGCCGGGGTATGCCCTCCTGGCATGCCGTGCTGCTCGATGTTGGGCACCTTAGGGATGATGGCGGCTCGTTGTCGGCTATCCCAGGGACCACAGCAATGTGTGAAGAGGTTCTGAGATGGCTCATTGTCGGCTGTCCCAGAGACTGCAGCTCGATGTTGGGAGCCTCTTGTCTTTCGCTGCCCGGTTCACACGACCTTTTCCGATGGTTCGTCAGTGGCGACTCTCGTGTTTGCTTTCTCTACCAGCGGATCTTCCTCAGTGTTTCGCAGACAGGCCCAGGGCTCACGATGGTACTCTTCTTTCAATGTCTCATGGAAAGGCCAGAACTTGAGGCGCGTTTCTCCCTCAGTGTCTTGTAGAAAAGCTCAACTCTTGAGAACTCCCGCTGTTGACTTACACTTCCAGCACATGGTAGTGACTGCTCTTGAGGCGCGGGTTATCACCCTTGTTTGGTTCGGTCCCGGACAGAACTCAGAATGTCATATCATTTACAAAAGGATGATAGGTGTTGTAGTCTGTAGTTGCTCAGTGCAGCTGCATTTCTCAGCAGTCAGAGGAATGAAAGGTATAACTCCCAGCAACTAATGCATAGCTTGCCACCCCTTCCTCTCAGGTGGGTCTCGTGATTGTCTCCTTTCCCTTCCCCCACTTGCTGTCAAGCATGAAAGGCAACAAGGGAGGGACTCAAAGTTCACAGGCACTGATGGGAGTGGTAGTCTTTTAATAAAGTCTGACATCACATCGGGGTGGGTCCATTGCCGTCACATGGAGCTTGTTGTGCTGAGTCACAGCAGTGGTCAATGGATTCCGCGTGAGGAGTCTAAGAAGACATGCAAAAAAGAGTCGCACTCAGCTTGTTTACCATTTTGAGTGGCAGAATTGGTGGATAGCCCACAGTAACTCAGTTCCATGACTTATTTAAACAAGATGGCATCGCAGATAGAACTGCATATGCGCAACACGTGTGCATGCGCAGTTCTTCTCTGAAATGTGGAAGTGGCGGACTAGCCATGAAATAGTGCGCCCATGGCGGACCATTTCTGAGTGTTTTAGAGTTTCAGAAGGATCGTTCTGAAACTCCAAAATGGAAGCATTCCATGGCCTGAATCTGGTAGCTCATTTTTTAGAGCTGCCGCAAAATGGATGCAGGCTCCGCCCACGCAGCCGTAAAAATACACCCAGTGAAAATGTTGCTGTTCCAGCATTCCCAGAAGAGGGACAAGTCCCCAGACAGATTCAAGAAGTGGGTTGACTTTGTAATGCTTGACTGGTGCTGGGATTGGCAGTCAGCAGTTTCCCCAGATATCTGCTCTGTCCATTTTTCTGATGACTGCTTTGAGAATCTAATGCAGTTTTGGATGAAATTTGCCAGATTTCTGAAGTTGAAGAAAATATCAGTGCCCATTATCAGACCAGCAACATCCAAGTTCAACATCGCCTCCATCACTGTGAACTCAGAAAGGTCATCATCCGCAGGAGAACCTGACAAGATCTGCAAACATAGCCATGCTGGCGATATGTTGCTGGCATCAACTATGAGTATTACAGTTCATTTTTATGGCCACATCAAGGTGTGTGAACTTTGGGGGAGGGGGGAAGGAAACGCATTTTCCATAATGGCTGCACACAGCTGGCCCCATCTGCCCCGTGTGCTGCAGACCATGGAGATGCAGTTGTCAACCATGTGGGTCCTCAATAACCACCACAGAGGTTGTAGTGGGTTGGGGGTGACTTTTGAATTGGTGAATTATGGAAAAAGGAACGTGGGGCTCTGAGGGGTGTGCTCAGAAAAGTCTGTGACAGTCTGGACTGTGCTGGTGTCTGGATGGGGTGGCATGTACCCTGTATTTGGGACCACGCTGGGGCTCATTTTTGGGGGAGGCACACATTTGCCATAACAGCTGCACACAACTGTCCCCATCTTACCTCCACAATCAGGCCTACATATGCCAGGACCCACAGGATGTAACTTAAGTCCCTCGTGACTACTGGTACCTTCCCCCAGCCCTATGCATGGTGTGCCATGCAATGCCTGGTACCCATTTATCACTCCTCCCACCCCCCAAAGCACAGCCTCTGCCCCGGTACTTTAGAGAAGAGACTGTTCCTCCACTTCCCCTTACCATACATTGATGTCAGTGATGGCAGCTTAGTGGTGGCCACTGGGTTCCCAACACTTGTGCCACCTTCCAACACCTCCTCCCCCAACCTGTATCATGCTGGTTGGAGTGGTGTGTTAGGATACAGAAATGTGCCATGGAGCTCCTGAGGGCAGTCCATGCTGGAGTGATAGGGTGCAAAAAGAGTGAGTAAGTAAAAAAAGATATGAATAAAGCACATAATTCCTACAGGTACTCAATATTTCAACTAAAACCCCACAAAACCCCACATAAAACCCCAAAATAAACACCCTCCCCCACAATTATGCCTCTCATACACACAGTAATACAATATAAATATATATCTATTAACAGATCACCACGAGTCACTCCAGCAATGACTCAGTAAATAAAATAAAATAATGCATGGAAACTTTTGCCTAGTGTCCTGTGTAGGGTGCCAATATAAACAAACTGCAAGTGTCCAGTTCAGTTGTTTTAAATATTCAGACTTCAAATCTCAAATGATCATGAGATTTTATTCTTAGTGGTACTGAAAATTAACTACTCTGAGTCTTAATAAAACATTCACATCCTTACCTGCTACCACCAAGTGAGGAACATTTAATCACAAGTCCATACAGACTAAGCCCTGTCTAAACTTAACCCCCAAAAAAATAGGAAACTTATCAGCCCGTTTGGTTTCATACCCCCTTGCTTCAGGCGGAACCAGTCTAAACTCTTTCATGGTTTATGAGGCCGGGAGATCAGAGGGCTGTGAGTTCAGTTCCCACATCTGGCACTTGGGTTAATATCCCAGTACTGACACTGTAGTGCAGCATGAGAGGGGTGCTGCACTTCTGAGGTGCCGTCTTTCAGATGAGACATTAAACCGAGGTCCCATCTGCCTGGATTGGTGGTAGTTCAGGTGGATGTTAAAGATCCCATGGCACTTATCGAAAAGAGTAGGGGAATTGCCCCAATGTCCTGGCCAAATTTCCCTCATTCACTAAAAATACCACCAACAGCTTACTCTGGTTCAAGGTCAGTTGGCATTCATCTGTATCCCCTTCCCCCGGATCGTGCCTGAAAATAGGCAGGATTTGTCTAGTGCACTTACCCGGTCAACAAAAACTAAATAAAATAAAAAATAAAAATAAAAATGGTGATTTGCATATACTTCCCACAATGCTTTGCATTATAATAATATGCATAATTGTACATTTCTTTGAACCCTGGCTTTATTGCCAGTGCCCTTTCCAGGTAACCGTTGCCTCAGTGCTTCTGTGCAGAAGTACTTTGACTTTTAGATTACTTTCCTATTTTGGGTTCCAACATGACCCAGTACTGTAAGACCAAAATATGACTGGTTCATCCTTCCCCTTAGCTGTTACAGATGATACACTGATAAGTCTAACTGTAGTTAACTGTCTAATTTTTCGTGCTTTAAAAAATGAGTCTTTATTTGAAGCTCTATGTCTAGAATGGGGAAATAGTTTAGGTTCTACTCAATCTCATAACATAAAAATCAAGACATTCATTGTAAAAACAAGTAAAAGAAAAAACTTCATAACTCAAAGAGTAATTCCAGTATGGAACTCCTTGCCACAAGAGGTGGTAAATAGTCCTAGCTTTAATGTGTTCAAAAAAATTTGGACAATTATATGGGTGAAAATAAATACTACTTCCATCCTAGTTAATGGGTGGCGAAGTCATAATGGGCTAGTTCCCTCGACTTTGTATCTTACCTATGAACCTATGAAGTCCTGTGTAGCATGAAACACGTGTCTGTGTCTTCTGTTTTCAGCCTTTGCAGAATATGTGAGAGGCCATTTGGCACCATATATTCTTTCTTAAATTGGAACCAGTCTAAACTCTTTCTTGGTGATTTACATATACTTTCACATGATGCTTTGCATTATGAAGATACAGTACATGTAATTTTGTATTTCTTATCAGCTGATGGCTCCATAGTCCTCTCTCCCTGGACCTAATGTAGACCACTGACACAGGAGTCCACAGAAAGGTAATGAATAGCAGATGCTGAACTCTTGCTGCAGTGCTGGATTAGCGCTTTATTGAATACTCCTGCTTACTCCTCCTCTTCTCTAACGGGCAGTCGATTGAGGAAAAGCTACAATACCATGGGTATCTTCACCTGCTACCACAAGGTGAGGAAAAACTGTGTCACACTGCATCTCTACTATGGCCTTTATCACTATATCTGTAACCAAAGAAAAACAAGCATTGGTGTTCGCTTGCATGTTTTAGCAGTGCAATAGGTAGAGATAGTGAGAGAAAGGCATAAATGTTAACAAGTGGGAGGGTAGTGCATTGAGGCTAGTGGGAAGGGCTGCCATGGTGGTGGGCAGGTAACTGGTTCCCATTTAGGACTGTGGACACAGTAGGAGGGGTCAGCCCAAGACTTGCTCAGGACAGGCAGCGTAGACAGGCAAGAAGGCAGGAAGATAAGCAAATTGGCAGGCCATCAGGATCTAGCAAACTACAGTAAAGTTGGCTTGGTGGATTGCAAGCTGGTGGAGAATACAGACCAGTGCAGTTTCCAGCAAGTGCTGGCAGATATCACCTCAACAGCAACAAGCCAGCATGATTCCAAGCAGGGTCAATATAAACTGGACAAAACAAAAAGCCCACACTTTTTTGGAACATGGTAACAAATAAACTAGTAGAAACATAGCAGCAAAAATGCAGTTTATTAGTGCAATTAAAACAAAGCAAGCTAGATGAAAGCTACGATGACCGGAACCCCAGCGCTTCAGACCTGGGCGGTTCTTCATCAGGGTGCAGAGTTGTGCTGCAATACTAAAGCAAAATACTACTTAAGTAGACTTGGGTACCAGAACATGGACAAAAGTGGGGGTGCTGAAGTTTGAAAGGGCACAGGGTAAAAAAGGTAGTTTGTGCAAGCAAAGGGGCCCTTTGAATACTCATGGGCAAAAGTGGGGGTGCTACAGCCCCCTGTGTCCATAGGTTTCGGCACCTATGTAAGTAGGTGACACAGTGAGGTCCAGAGGAGGGCTATAAAGATGATAGTGGGTCAGCAGGATTAGGCATATGAAGAGAGGTTGAGGGCACTGAACATGTACTCCCTGGAAGACAGGAGAGAGAGAGACAGGGGACATGATTGGGACCTTCAAGTACTTGAAAGGGATAAATAAGGTTGATAAGGAGAGTCTCTATAAGGTGAGTGGCAACCATAACACTAGGGGGTACAGTCTTAAGCTGGAGGGTGGGAGGTTTAGGGGGGAGATCAGGAAGCACTTTTTCACAGAGAGGGTGGTGGACACTTGGAATGCACTGCCGGAAGAGGTCATCATGTTGAAGACAGTGGACAGCTTTAAGAGAGGCTGGGATTGGCTTAGAGGGAAAATAAGTATCGTGGGTAGGGAGGATGGGAGGAGTGGGGAGGGAGAGCAGGGACATTAGCTCAAGCTGTGGACCCTGCAATACGAGCAGACTTGATAGACCAAATGGCCTTCTTCTGCTGGCTTCTTCGAATGGTCGTATGGTTCCTCTCACGCCCCGAGAGGTGCCCACGGATCCCAGCGGCATCAGCGCCGCCACCACCGACCATCGACACTTTTCTACCGCCCTCCTGGTCCTGCCTCCTGGAGCCCACCTCAATTCCTCTGGGCCCAAGTAGCCCGCAGATCCAGCGGCATCACGGCCGCCACCACCGACCATCAACGCTTTCCTACCGCTCTCCTGGTCCTGCCTCCCGGAGCCCACCTCAGGTAACTACGCTACTACTCCCACAAGCCGCCCAGCTTCTAGCGCCTCCCCGATTGGTGCGCTTACCATTTTGGTGGCCCCTGATTGGCCCGGCGCTCAGCCCTCAGCAGCTGATTGGGGCGCCTTTCCTACCGAGCCAGCCAAGCTGCTTCCCTGCCCGTGGAGCCCTCCAGCTGGATCGCTGCAGCGGCCGCTAACCTCGGACCTGTTACCTTCTCTCCTAACTTGTGTGCTATTTTTTGACTGGGAATTAACTACTGTTGTGCCCTAAGACATAGCCTAAAAGCACTGTAATACAAATCTTGCTGTTGTTATATTTATTTAGGATCTGTGATTCTGAACTGCTTAGATGTAGTGATACAGTCTTTTAGTGTAGAATTTATAGTCTATTGCATCCCTCGCTACTGCAAGGCAAGCTAACTAGTTAATTGTAAGTAACTGCTGCATTGCCCCGTGTTGTTTAATCCTGCTGTGACTCCTTCTATTTTTCCTAAGTAAGCCTGCCATCTTCCTCCTGACTACTCTGCAATCCTTGTCTTGCGCTCCCTGGCACCATATTTCCTCTGCTTTTTTCCCCTCCCTTAACTCCTGCACTAAATTCTCTTCCTGTAGCCTACCCCACTCCTCACCCATCTAAAATCTTCGGCCCACCTGAATTGCTAATTCTGTCCTTTGTCCCAGGTTCTCACCCCCACCCCCTTTTCAAGTGCCAGCCTGTCTCCTGCCTTCCTTTGTTCCCCTCAACTACTTGTTTACTTAAACCACCTGTTTTCCTTGTCTTCCTCCCAGGTTCCTCCCGCGCCCCGAGAGGCGCCCACGGATCCTGGCGGCATCAGTGCCACCACCGCCGACCATCGCCGCATTCCTACCACCCTCCTGGTCCTGCCTCACAGAGCCTACCTCAAGTAACTACCGCTGCTACTCCCACAAGCTGCCCAGCTTCTAGCGCCTCCCCGATTGGTGCACTTACCGTTTTGGCGGCCCCTGATTGGCCCGGCGCTCAGCCCTCAGCAGCTGATTGGGGCGCCTTTCCTACCGAGCCAGCCAAGCTGCTTCCCTGCCCGTGGAGCCCTCCAGCCGGATTGCTGGAATGGCTGCTAGCCTGGGACTGTTACCTTCTCTCCTAACTTGTGTGCTATTTTGTCCTGCCCCCACCACCCCCTTCCAGGCCACCTATTAAATACGCTACTTGCACCACCCCTTTCTACCTACTCCAATCCCCTTCCAAACAAGTATCTCCCCTTCCCTCTTCCCCCCCCAGCTACCTTCCTAGTGCTTCTTGTGACCTCTCCTCTTCTCCCTCCCCTACACTGTCTCACTGTAGTATACCTCCCAGCACTCTCTATCTGCGCCTCCAGTACACTTGGCAACAATGGAACAATCATTAAGAAATTTATTTTCGTTCTTCTCCTTCCTATTTTTTCTACCCTTCTAACACCCCCTTTAAGTTGCTACCCTGCATCCCCCCCCGCTGCACTGACTCTTCCTACAAATGCCCCCCATTTGTCCACAACACCTCTCCCAGATACTATCTGGTCCTGTTTCCCTATGAGCCCCACCACCTCACTCTATTCCTATGGCTGCCTCCTGGTCTCCCTCTACCAATGCAGACCTCACTTTCTCCATTCCACCTGCCCTACTGCTTCCCCTAAGTGGCGGCTGCCCAAATCTTGGTGCCTTCACATACTTCATCACCACTTAATCCTTGCCCTACTACTGCTGGCTGCAGGGGATATCCATCCTAATCCAGGCCCAACATCAACCCCTAGTGATAGTAACACCTTGCCTTACCCCTCAGCCAAGGCCACCACCAACATTCGTTCTGGCTCCCTCCCCCGGGGACTACGTCTATTCCACCTAAACATTCATAGCCTAGCCCCCAAGCTCGATCAGCTTTAGGTCCTAGCCGCCCACCATGCCCCTGACATAATCATTATATCCGAGACCTGGCTAAACCCAAATCTCCCTGACCCAGCCATCGCTATTCTGGGGTTCACTATCACATGGCAAGACCGACCCACCAGAGGCAGAGGGGTGGCTATCTACACCAGCTCAGCACTACATTTTTCTGTCACTCTCTCTAAAGCTGAACCCAAGGCCTACGAGCTGCTCATGCTGAAACTGTCCCCTCCTTCCTCACTCCCCATCTTCGTGGCTGGTATTTATTGCTGCCCTGGCACCCCAGCCGCAACAGTCACCAACATCCTGAACCAACTGACGTCTCTTGCCCAGTCGGGTGAACTATATGTCATGGGTGACTTTAATTACAACTGGTCAACACCCACCCTTAACAAAACCCGTACCGAGATATCCGTGCTCAACCTTACCCAAACCATTCTGGAGCCTACACGGTCAAACCATAAGTCCAGAAACCATTCACTTCTCGACCGGGTGCTTACCTCCCATCCACACCATGTCGTCAGCTCTGGTCTCCTTCCAGACTCCATTAGCGATCACCACCTAACCTACTTGGTGCACAAAATCCACCGAATTAAATCCCCTCACAAATTTATATTTCAACGATCATATAAATCTCTAAACCTCTCCCCTCTCCTGGAAGAGCTAGCTCACTCTAACTGGGGCCCAATCCTAAGATGCTCTAACATGGATGCTGCCCTCATGCACTTCCGGAACACCTTCCTTAGCGCCTGGGACAGACATGCCCCCCTGCGCCGTGCTAGGGTCCGAGGGTCACACCTTCCCTGGATATCACCCGAGCTGACAGCTTGCCAACAAGCCCGTGACAGGGCATGGCATACCTACAAATCCTCGCTCCTCCCAGGCCACAATATCATCTACCGCATGCTCTGAAACAAGTGCACAAAGGCCATCTGCTTAGCTAAGGCTAAATATTTTAACGACACCCTAAATACAAATCTTGGGAGGCCTTCTAAATTCTGGAAAGTCATCAACTCCCTTTTCTCCTCCCCAACAACAAATCCCCCTCCTCTCCTACTCGCCCAAGGGACCCGACTCTCCGACCCCCTGGTGGCAGCCTCCAAGTTCAATTCCTACTTCACTACTTGTGCTACGACCCTTCTGGATTCCCTTCCTCCTGTAACCCCACCCATTCCCCAGACAGCTACCCCCCTCCCGTCTGGCCAGAACGCTTTCTGTTTCAGACATGTCTCCCCCATGGAAACCTTAGAAGCCCTTCGCTCCATGAATCCCACCAAAGGTAAATCTCCCGATGGCCTCAACAATAAACTCCTCTTCCTATCTGCCCTGGCCATCGCTACTCCCCATGCTGCCCTGCTAAATCTTTCATTCACCACTGAGTCACTCCCCACAGAATGGAAACATGCCACTGTCCTACCTCTACCAAAAAGAGGTGACCCTACCTCTGCTGCTAACTACCGCCCCATCTCCCTCCTCCCCACTCTCGCCAAACTCCAGGAACACCTAGTACTATCACAGCTCTCCCACTTTCTCTCTGAAACGAACTTCTTCACTCCATTCCAGTCCGGTTTTAGGAAGAACCACTCTACCACCACCTTCCTACTAAGACTCACGGACTTCATCCTCTCTGGAATGGACAAAGGACATATCACTGCCGCTATTTTCATCGACCTAGCCAAAGCTTTTGATATGGTATCCCAACCCCTCCTACTGTCCTCCCTAGCAGGTGCTGGTCTATCGCCATCGGCCATAAATTGGTTCAGTGCCTACCTACAAAATAGAACCCAGTCTACAAAAATAACTGACTGCACCTCCCCATCACCACTGGCATTCCCCAGGGCTCAGTCCTTGGCCCCATTCTCTTCTCCATCCTACTAACTGATCTGCCAAAGGCTTGCTCCACTACCTCAATACACATGTATGCTGACGACACAGTCCTCTTTGCTTCCGGCCGTACCCATGAAGAAGTCACCTCTAATCTTCAGACCGACTTCAACAAAGTACAACACTGGTTTTACTCCAATCAACTCTCCCTAAACATCAAGAAAACAGTCTCTATGTCATCTGGCACTAGACAGAGACTATCCAGACTTACATCCCCCTGATCTTCCGTACCCTAAATAACACCATCCTTGAAGACGTGTCCTCCTTCAGGTACCTAGGGGTTTGGCTTGATCGTCACCTCTCCTTTTCCACCCATGTGGACGCCATCCTATCAAAACTACGCCCTAAGCTCAGGGCCCTCTATAGAAACCGCATTAGTCTCCCGCTTCCTGTGAGACATGAAATAGTCCAGAAAATGAGTCTACCTTCCTTTGACTACTGCAATGTTGTCTACAGCTCTGCCTCCAAGTACGCCTTATCCAGACTGGACCCCCTCTTCAATGCTTTCTGCCGCTTTGCCCTCGATGCCCCCCCGCACCCATCACTGTGAGCTCTTCCATTTACTGGCCCTTCCATCCCTGAGCAACTGGCGCCTACTTCACAGTGCTAAATTTGTTTCTAACTTGTGGCTCGGTTCCCTCCCACCCTACCTTGTTTCCTCCCTATCATCCCCGCCAATCCCCGCTCACACCCTTAGGTCTACTGACTCCTGGCTTTTAGTTATTCCTCACCGAAGAACCTCCGCAGGCCAATCAGCTTTCTCTTACCTCCTCCTCCTCCCTAAGCTCTGTCATGACCTGCCGGCCGAAATCCGCCATTCTTCCTCCAAACACTCTCTATCCTCTGCCCTCAATAACTTTTCAGACCCAATTGTACCTGCCCCTGACCTCCCCATGACTGACTCTCTTCCCCCATCCCTCCTCCTCACGCTCTGACCAGCTGCTGGGCCATTTCGAAATGACTGGCTTATAAATTTGCCCTAACAATCCTTGCACTTATCCACTCTTGACACTTCTGCTCCTCCCGCTTATTCCCATCAACGTCTTCCCTAAGTCCACCCCCTCATCTTTCCCATTGTTTGACTACCCAGACCTATCACCTCCCCCTGGCCCCAAGCTCAGGCTCCCAGTTCGCTCTGCCAACTTGGTGCATCTTACTTCAGTTCAATCTCTAGATATAGACATTTATGTAACCATGTATAGTTTTGATTGTGTAATCAACTATGTTATGCCACCCTCCTTGTGGCACAAATATGTGGTGCCTCCGCATGTAACAAGTCTGTCTAGCCACACTCAACTATGTAACCATTGTTTGAATTGCTTGACTCTAATTTCAACCCATTGCTTGTTTTATGTATATTTCTCCCATGTACCCCCGGTCTCACCGTGAGACTAGCATCGTTTGCTCAGTGTGCCTCTCCTGGTGAAACATTTTCAATAAATAAAAATAAATAAATAAAGTATGCAATGAGTAGTTGACATTAGTAGAGGTTGAGCCTGCAATCTCCATGTTCTCAACAGTGCTTTAACTATTAAAACACATTGCTTGCAGGAGAGGGGAGACCAGGCAAGGCAAGCAATTGGCGACTGTGTTTTCTTAGTTGTTTTTCCCCTTATTTATTTCACTAGGGTAGCCCAACTGAGATGCAGTTATCTTTTTTCCAGTGGGGTTCTGCTTCTAACCATTTCAGCTGCTGCATGGACTGGAGCAGCTAGAGGTTACGTGACCTGCTCAGGGTAACACAGTGAGTATTTGGCTGCACCTGGGTTTGACCCTGTTACCTCCTGATTCCAGGTCACACCTGGAAGCAAGCTTTTGTTCAGTATGCATTTTCTAGCTAAACAGTACCCTAACCAGTAGAACACACTGCCTGGGGGCTTCAAAGACATTTTCAAAGACTATTGCAGCTGGTATGCAACATCTCATTTCCAATGAGGTCCTCTTTTTACCCATTTTTACAATATATTTACCCAGGATAGTCCAGCTTAGCTGCAGCATTGTATTTTCAGTGGCTTAGCCATTTCCAGCTGGGTGGACTTTTGCCTGGGAAGCTAAGTGACTTGTTCAGGGTGACACAGTATTTGGCTGTAACAAGGTTTGAACCTGGGATCTCCTGGTACCTAACAGCGTTCCAACTACAGGACTACGCTGCCTCAATGGATGGGGGTTGGGGGCAGGGTACCAAGAAAGGCTGGTGACTGCTGGCAATGTTTTGTTCATTTATGGTTTACAGTTTATTTACCCAGGATAACTCAGCTGAGATGCAATATCTTATCACTAATGGGATCCTGCTTCTTCCCATTTTCACAGCAGGGTTGATTGCAGCACTGGGAAGTTAAGTACCTTGCTCAGGGTCACACAGTATTTAGCTGTAGCAGACTTTGAACCTGTGATCTACCAGTTCCCAGTGGTGCTCTAACCACTAGACCACACTGACTACAGGGGAGGGGGGGATGGGAGACTGGGAAAGCCCAGTGACTGCCGGCAGTTTTTTGTTATACTTTCAAACAACATGAAGTCTTGCTGTATTCTGACATATTGCAGTTAACCCCAGCACTAGAACTGCCCCAGAGATGAAAGAGTTAACTATATGCAGAAGCATAGAATGTTGAGCTCGAGCTCGGTTCAAACCACTGTCTGCTGCACTTGAAGTGTAACCGTCAGATTCTTTACTTCGCCTAACTGAACAGTTGCTCCGGAGTTTGCTCCTCGCTTGTCGATTCGCTAAAGTAAATCATCGGTTTAAACCGTGAGATTTTCTCTCATTTTCTTGGTTCAGATCATTGTCTGTGGTACAGTAAGTGTTATAGGTAGTGGACTGTAGAGTTTTGAGATTTTTTTCTGAGGAAATTGTAAACTTTGTTTCTTGCGGTCGGTTCGGCTGAACCGATCATTTGTTCTTTTCTTTATACTTGTGGTGATTCTGGTGCCTATCGGTTCTAAAAAAAAAACGCATTTTCGTTTTTTTTCCGACACCGTGACATGTGAGGTGAACCCATAGGTTAGTCTTACCTGGCCTGAAGCCGTGTAAAGGGTAAGTTTATTTGTTTGTGGCCATGTCTGAAAAACCCAGAAAGAAAACCGGGCCCACTGGGTTTCTGCACTGTAGTGTGTGTGGGGAGGCCTTTGCTAAGGCTGATCCCCACACCACCTGTGTATATTGTCTGGAGTTTGACCACCTCGATTCAGACTACCAAATTTGTAAACATTTTCCTAAGACCACCCTGGATAAACAGTTGGGTAGGCTTAGGGATAAGGAGGCTGAGAAGTTCGCCGACCCAGATGGCCAGCCCGGTTTGGTTCCGACTGAACCTGAGGGAGTGTCCTCTGACCAGGGCCATACTTCCTCAGGCAAGAGGAAAACTGGCTCTGAGGGGCCAGTTCCTTCAAAAAAGAGAAAGAAGGAGAAATCGACTGGTTCGGATCCTGAATCTCTTCATCCGATGGCCGAAGAAATTGCCTGGGCGATTAGTATTGTAGAATTGCTCCATCCGGTTCCGACTGAACCGGCCCCTGCTGGTAGACGTTCAGTTCAGTTGGGTCCTCCAGTTGCAGATTATTCTCTGGAGGAATATTATGATCCAGAATGGGAGGGGGGAAGTTGAAGAGGATGAAGAAGACGAGTATGATGGTGGGGAAGGTCTGGATGAGCCTACTGAACCGGACATCTCCCCAGACAGACTTTCTGGAGTTTCCCCTCCTGGGCTTTCTGAGTCCCCTTCCCACTTTATATTTTACAAGAAAGTGGCTGAGACCCTCCAACTCCCTGTGGGTGAAGCTGTGGAGGAGGAAGAAGAGCCTGATTTTGCTGAGATGATGGACATCCCAGAGTCCAAGAGGCTGTCTATTCCCTTGCATAAATCTTTTGGGAAACAGACACATAAACTTTTAAAGACTCCTAATTCTCTGCCTTCAGTGGACAAACGTATGGACAGGAGGTATATGCTGTCAGGCTCAAGTTCGGAGTTTCTGTATCAGCATTGCAGCCATGTTGGGTAGTACAGGCTGCAGCCTGTGATAAGGCTGGCATTCCCTTGGCTTCACACCCCCTGGATAAGAACTCCAAGAAGATAGATGCCATGGCCAAGAAGCAGTATTTGGCATCTTCCTTGGGACTCAGACAGGCTAACTACATGGTCTATGGAGCCAGGTTCCAAAAGTCCAGGTGGGAATCTGTTTTGAAACTGGCTTAGCAGGCCTCCCCCCAGCTGGCTAAGGAGCTGGAGGAGGTGGCTGCTGGTGGGATTGAGGCATCAAAAATCCAATTTCATGCTGCTGTCGACTCCAATGATGTGTCATCTAGAGTCATGGCTACATGTGTTGCTCTGAGGAGAATGGCTTGGCTCAGATGTACTAGCCTATCACAGGATACCAAGGCTAAGGCCATGGATTTCTCTGTTGTAGGTAATTCTCTGTTTGGGGAGCAGACAGAGAATTACATGAAAAAATGGATGAATACAGGACCACCTATAGGAGTGCTCAATGCAAAGAAAGGCAAACCACTTCTCAGAGGCAGCAGTCTAGGGGCAGGGGCAGGCCTTTTCAAAGGCCTTTCTTCCAAGCTCAGGCCTCCACTCCTTTTGCTCAGAGGAGGTTCTTTAGAGGGAGAGGTAGAAGGGGGATGAGCAGAGCTGCATCCTCCTCTCAGCCCAGGGCCTCTGCCAAGCAGACACCCTGATGTGTCAGCCCTGGTCGACTTCCCCATTCCTGTAGGAGGCAGGCTGGCTTACTACTTCCAGGACTGGAAGTCGGTTACCTCAGACAAGTGGGTCTTGGAGGTAGTAAGCCAGGGGCTGGCTCTCAGCTTCAAAAAGTTTCCAAAGCTGAGAGCCAGATCTTTTCCACCTGCAAACATCTCCAAAACCATTGCCCTAGAGGCAGAAGTTTCATCTCTTCTGTCCTTAAGGGCCATAGAGAGAGTTCCTACAATACACAAGGGCAAAGGTCTGTACTCCAGGTACTTCCTTACCCTGAAGAAAACAGGGCAGTGGCGGCCCATCCTAGACTTAAGATACCTGAACAAACATCTATTAAAACCAAAGTTCAAAATGGTGACTCTAGGAATAATTCTTCCCTCTCTAAGGCCAGGAGACTGGCTAGCCTCCCTGGACCTAAAGAATGTCTACTTTCATATTCCCATCAGGTGCTCCCACAGAAAGTACCTCAGGTTCGAACTGCCTTCAGGCCATTACCAGTTCAAAGCAATGCCCTTCTGTCTAATATCAGCTCCAAGGGTGTTCACAAAATTCCTGGCAGTAGTAGAGGCATTCCTAAGGAGGAAAAATATCTCTATATTCCCTTACCTAGACGACTGGCTCATAGTGGGCCAGTCTCCAGACCAAGTCAAGTCAGTTCTGAAAGTGACCCAGCAAGTGCTCACTTCTCTAGGTTTCCTTCTCAATCTTCCCAAGTCAGTTCTCGAGCCAGTACAACTATTGACTTTCATAGGGGTGGAACTAGACACTGTCAGATCACAGGCTTTTCTTCCTTTGGCAAGGGTGAAGGCCAATTGGGAGCTGGCCTCCTCTTTCCACCCTCTGGTCTCTCGACCAGCAAGACACTTTTTTCAGTTACTGGGCCACATGGCAGCTTCCACTGCAGTGGTCCAAGGGGCCAGATTTCAGATGAGGGACATTCAGTTTCATCTGAGGGCTTTTTGGTCCCAGAGAAAAGATCCTCTGACCAAGTTGATTCCAGTGATTCAGACTCTGATCCAGGCTGTTCAATGGTGACAGGATCAGCACAATCTCAGACAAGGGGTCCCATTCATTTCTCAGTCTCATTCTGTGGTCCTAACCACAGACGCCTATCTCCTGGGTTGAGGGGCCCACTTGGGGGCTCTCACAGCTCAGGGAGTGTGGTCCCCTCAGGAGTCTCTTCTCCATATCAGTCTTCTGGAGCTCAGGGCTGTGTACCTGGCTCTACAGGCTTTCTCACAATCAGTGAAGAACAAGGTGGTTCAGGTCAGGACAGACGACAACACCACCACCATGTGGTACATCAACAAGCAGGGAGGCATTCGGTCAATGGCCTTGTGCATGGAAGCCATGAAAATATGGTCGCTGGCTTACTCCCTTCAGGGCTGTTTGGTAGCAGTTCACCTCCCAGGAAAGGACAATGTGCTAGCAGATGCATTGAGCAGGATTTCCCAGGGCCATCACGAATGGTCCCTGGATCCCTTAGTGCTAAAAGTGATTTTTTCAAGATGGGGTACTCCAGAGATAGATCCTCTTTGCAGCCCCAGACAATCACGAACTTCCTCTAATTTGTTGCAGACCCCCAGTCGTGGGCTCAGTCCCCCTGGATGCTCTGATTTTGGATTGGAGAGGGAAATTTCTGTATGCTTTCCCTCTGTTTCCTCTGATGTTTAAGGTCCTGGTCAAGATAAGGTCACAATCTTGCAAAGTGATCCTGATTGCTCCAGATTGGGCCAGGCAGCCTTGGTATCCTCTCTTGCTGTCCCTAGCAGTCCATCTTTCCCTGTCCCTTCCCAGGAATCACAATCCATTAACCTCCTCTCAGGGGAGGATTTGGTATCCCAACCTTTGGTCTCTTAATCTTAAGGCATGGCTCTTGAAGAGTTAGAATATGCAGATTTGCACCTGTCTCAAGGGGTTCTGGACAGTCTCAAAGCCTCTCGAAAACCTGCCACCAGGAAAACTTATAATTCTAAGTGGAAGAGATTCAGTATTTGGTGTTCCAAGAAGCATATATCTCCAGACACTGCTGAATTGTCTACAGTTCTGGACTACATGGTTCACCCCCAGTGGCCTAGGCCTCAGGCCAGCTACCCTCAAAGTACATTTGTCAGCTGTTTCTGCCTTTTTGTCTATAGGGAAACCTTCTTCACTGGCATCTCATCCTGTTTTCTGTAAATGTTTCAAGGGATTGCTCCATACCAATCCACCATTTAGGGACCCTTCCCCTGCTTGGGACCTTAATGTTTGCATTGCCCAGCTTATGTAACCCCCTTTTGAACCTTTGTCTTCAGCAGAGCTTAAGTACTTGACTTGGAAGACTGTGTTTCTGGTAGCTATTACCTCTGCCAGACGTATCAGTGAGTTGCAAGCTCTGTCAGTGGAGCCTGATTTTATCTTATTCCATAGAAATAAGGTGGTCCTTAGAACCAATAGGAGGTTCTTGCCTAAAGTGGTTTCGGATTTTCATTTAAACCAGTCTATGTCCCTCCTTGTATTCTTCACTGATCACTCTTCTTGAGGGGAAAGAAGGCTACACAGTTTAGATGTTAAGAGGTCCCTTAGCTACTACATTGAGTGTGCTACGGCCCACATATTTGACTCCCTTCAGTTGTTCCTCACTTATGGGGAAGTGGGTAAGGGCAAACCTGCCACTAAGAGAACTGCTGCCAGGTAGATTGTCTCTTGTATACAATTCTGCTATGAAATGCTAGGCAAAACACCACCCTCAGGCCTGAGGGCTCATTCGACTAGAGGTACAGCTGCTTCCCTGGCTGCTGCCAGGGATATTCCTTTGTTAGAGATTTGCAAAGCAGCCACCTGGAAAACAGTCCATACATTCACGAAGCACTACTCTCTGGATATCCAGGCTAGGAGTGATGCTAGGTTTGGTACAGCAGTGCTGCAGAGCCTATTCCCAAAGTAGGTTTGATTCCCTCCTCCATGGAGGTACTGCTTGGTAGTCTGCAATATGTCAGAATACAGCAAGACTTCATGTTGTTTGAAGAAAAAATTTCTCACCGTAGTAACTGTGTTTCTTCTAATGGAGTCTTGCTGTATTCTGACCTCCCTTCCTGCCTCCCCTCTCAGAACCTGTTTGTTTTGGGAAGTGGGTTGGCAGGTACAGTGCTGCACCCTAGAGGTGCACTAGTTTTTTGCTGTGTTGGCTTTACTTCTGTTTAAGTTATTTCAGTTCACTACCTGTTTTTTGTTTTTGGGTTTCTCGACTTGAGTCTTATGGGCATCCAAAACAACTTAGTTGCCTTTTGGCTAATGGTTTTTACAATTTCCTCTTTTAGAGTGTAGCTAGTTAGTGGTAGCTTGTAAGAATCTGACGGTTACACTTCAAGTGCAGCAGACAGTGGTTTGAACCGAGCTCGAGCTCAACGTTCTATGCTTCTGCATAGAGTTAACTCTTTCATTTCTGAGGCAGTTCAAGTGCTGGGACTAACTGCAATATGTCAGAATACAGCAAGATTCCATTAGAAGAAACACAATTACTAAGGTGATTAATTTTTTCTTACTTGCACCAGGAAAGATAGCCCAGCTGAGATGCAAAATCTTGTTTCCAGTGGGGTACCGATTTTACACTCTTTCACACCCACCGAGCAATTAACAAGCAGGGTATTTCCTACCTAGATCTTCTGGAGTCTAGGATGGGGGTCTTGAGGTTACATATGGTTGTACCTGTAAAGTAAAAACAGAGATGGGGTCATAAAAGATCTGTAGTTCTTATGGGAAAAAACAAAACAGAAGGTTGAAGATAAAGCAACTGATAGGTAAGTGGTTGGTGATAAAGGGTCAGCATCCTGTTAGACCTAACATTAGAAGAGTAGTGCAACCCGTATTATAATAATCAGTATTCAATAACATGGGCAGCCTGTCAAGTAATGATTTAAGATAGAGTGTATTTTGCTTTCTCATATAACATGCATCAACAATCCAGACTTGACAGAAATTAAACATTTTTTTTTATTTATGCTTTATGCCCCCTTCCTCTCCACTGCCTTACCTGACCCCCAGTACCCGTGAATTCGTCCAGTCACTGATCCTGTTGTAGTCAATATTCATCTCCCATCCTGCCATGGAACTTCCCCCCGGTGGGGAAGAGGGAGAGCAACTCCCCCAATCACTATATGTGTCAGGCCTCTCACTGGTCTCCGACTGCCACAAGGTCCTGTCACCAGGCTTGGCAGCGGGGCATTTTCTGTTTTTCTGTTCCTCTCCCCGAGAGCGTCAGCTGCCAAGGGGTTCCATAGAAACGATCACATGCAGAGATGTATCGCAGTTCCGGAAACAAGCCGATGTCTTCCCTTCCCACGTAGCACTCCCTGCTGCACCTCCACTCGTGTGCACCCAGGTGGCAGTGTTGCAGCGGGAGCAACCCTCCCTCCCCAGAGGAGGAGAGCATCCCTTGAATGCTCAGTCCCCCCAGACCAACCCTGCAGCAACCTGGGCTCGGTCCCGAAGCCCAGTCGCCGGTGCCGCAAGCGCCGACGGGCAGCATCAGAAATTTAACTTTTTAAGGCTTCAACTATGATAGTGTTGAGCTCCTTTCTTGTGTGGCTTTGAGTTGATGTCGGTGTTGTCGATGCAGATCAGGCCCTGGTGTCTGTTCCAAATATCCATTATAAATGTGGATCTTCTTTGGGGTATCTCAGTCATCAGGTAACACCGTAGGAACCTTCACCATCGGTGAAGAGGTATCCACACAGAAGATTTTCAGCAGTACAACTGGGGCCACCCACACTGTTGATGTCCGTCGATGTCACCAACCCAATATAGGCATGGGTGGCCCCCGCTTCCTGCACAGTTCTTTCCCACCACTAACTCGCTTGCATAGGTCTCTGCGGAAGCTTTGTTGCAAGAAGTTTAATCAAACAACCCTTCGGCGAAACAAAAAGGCTGTCAACAAATTCTTAATGAATCAGCAGATAGCCAGCTCTGGGCAGGGGTCCTCCAGAGCCCCAGCTCCCCAGTTGCTGGCTGGTTCTTTGAGCTCCCAGGCCTCCAAGGCCTGAGGACAAGTCCTCAGGGAAAAGCCATAAGAAAGACTGAGATTGCAACCACCCCTCTCAGCGTCGAACTTGCTCCCTGTTGGCCTCTCATTCTTCTGGGAGATCTTCATCAGCTGTGGCCATTTCAATGAAGAGAACTGCTGTCCAGGTCTCTGTGCCCACCAGACCCATACCGAGAGCACCTCCACTTGATTCACAGGGCACCCAGCAATTGATCTCAGGGTTGTTGCCCCTTCCGTCGTCGATGACAGGCTTATTTTTGATGGCTCTGCTGTCAAGGCCTGTCCCTTTTCCCCTACCAGGGCTACAGGCTCATTGGTTTCTCAGGACACAGCAGGCAGGTCATCGACATCTGTGCCATCGAACCCCCCCCAGTCGATGTCCACTGTCGACCTAAATTAATTCCTGCTCAAGTTCACCAATGTGCTTGTACAGCAACTGGGTGCCTTAAAAGACGCCAGCTTCATCATCGGTGCCAACTCATCAGCCCCAGGAAACTCCTCATGGGCCGTCGATGGTGCACCAAGTATCAGACCCAGAGATTGAAGATGTTGATGTCAAGGAGCAGTACCATCCAGACCTCATTCTTCCTGATAATGAGGAGGAAGTCGAGGAAGAGGTCCCTCTCTCTGACAGGTCTACAGCCTCCTCTGTCAGTGATGACTCTGTGAAGCATACTCCCAAGTCTCTTCCTGAGACTATACATTTTTAATGTGATGAAACAACTGTCCTCAGCCATGGGCTTCCGTACTGAGGAAGAGGATGCCACATGAAACGATCTGGTGGATTTCCTGGAAATTCCAGAATCTTGCGCAAAGATCATTCCTCCAATGCTTCCAGCATTGAAGAATACAGCCACAGCAGCCTGGGACAGACCAGACATGGTGCCAGCTATGCCACGCAGGGCGGACAAACTTTATCATGCCCCCCTTGGTCTTCCCTGTTATGCTGCCCAAGCAGAGACTGACTCAGTGGTCATTAAGACAGCTCATGACGGATCTGAGATGCCTAAGCACTTACCATAACAGTAGATCTTCAAGAGTTGTCAGGTATATTTTCTAACCCCAGGAATCACACAGTATGATTAAACTAATGCAGTCAGCCTTCAGAGTTGAACTGCCCGGAGAGATGGAATTTATGCCAATTATGGAATGCTCATTGGCTTGTGCCAATTTTGAACTGCTGCCCTTAGTAAATGCTGCACTCTGAATGCTCAGATTTTTACCCCACCTGCCAGTTAAGACACCTCAGAGAGCTCTCCTTCAACTTTCTTAAAGAATAATATTTTGGCTATAAGTATAGTTTTTTTTTACTTTTTGGTACAATTGCTGCCCTTAGAGTTTAATTTTAGTCAGTTTTAGTATTTTTTTTTTTTTAATTTGGAGCAACTCTTGAAGATCTACTGAGACAGTGTCTCCAAACAGATTTTTCCAATATTGAGATCTGGATAAGAGACTCAGGTCTCTTAATGAGTACTGGGAAGATGCAGAGTATGACTTTTTCTGTGGGACAACATGCAAAAAAGGATTTTACTGATCTTCAGATTAAGTTTCTGGATGAAACTACGGTTCAGAAGGTATATACTTATAAATACCTGGGGGTTCTTGTTGATTACCATTTTTCTTTTTCTGAACATATTTTATCACAGAAAAAAAAAAGTGAACCAAAGATTGGGAGCCTTAAGAAGGTTGTCAGGGTGTCTGACTAGAGAAATTAAGACTAAATTAGTAAAACAATTGTTGCTGCCTGTACTTGATTATGGATATCCATTATATATGCATTCCTATCAACAATTTTTAAACAAACTAGATCAGACTCACTATAGATTGGGGAATCATATCTTGAAGAACAAATTCCGGGTCCATCGTTGTTTAGTTTATCAGGAACTTGATTGGTTACATCCGACAGTTCGTAGAAAGTACTTATGGTTAGTGATATGTCATGGTTTAATCTATTCTAATAATAAAGAAACACATTCATTAAATTATTTAATATGTTTGAATTCTAACTCAGCATATTTAGATAGGCCAAGGAAAACAACTAGAAAATTGCCTATGATCCGAATTATAAATCGGATGGGGGACATAATTCTCCAGAATAGTTTAGCAAAGACTTGGAACGAATTATCTTTTCATATTGCTGAGATTTCTGACTTGCACATGTTTAAACTTTAATTACATGATTACTTAAATGTTTGTTGTAGTTGTTTTTAGACTGAATGTGACTTTGTATTGTATGAAGAATACAGCCACAGCAGCCTGGGACAGACCAGACATGGTGCCAGCTATGCCACGCAGGGCATATATGTATTTATTTATTATTCTGTTTTTGTTGTTGTGACTATGTTCTACAGGAATTTGTTGTAAACGGGGATTTAATTCTCCAACAAACTATCCTGTATAAAAATAAACTTTTAAACAGACAAAACAAACAAACAAACTTGCCCCATTTATACCCCTCCTGTACACCCTCAGTGCTCCACTCCTTCAGGCATTGCTCGTGCCCCTCCTAAGTCCGCTACCATGGTGTCTGTCCCCTAGAGTGCTTAGTTACTCCTTACCTCCCCTCTATTGCTTTCATGGAGCACCTGCACAGCAGAGATCTTCCCATGAGACCAGGACTTGGATGGCAGTTGGAGCGGCCATCATCTAGGCTCACAGAGGCTTTTCCATTTTTCGGTGGATCCCTATCCAGCCCCTGGAGCAGCCAGTGCAGGGCGTGGAAGTCCAGAGAGGTGGCGTGCAAATGCACACCTCCTCCCAAGTGCCTGACAGCATCCCCCCTTCCCGACTCCAGTGAATGGAGCCGCCAGAACCCTGGAGAGCCCGTGCTTCCAACGGCTCTCTCGGGATGTGGGTGCTCAAGGCACCCTTGGTGTCCCTCCCCAGAGGGAGGAGAGCGTCCGTTGGGACTCTCAATCCTCCCTCTCCCAGCCGACCTGAGTCCGTTCCTGAACCTGGGTCATCGGTGCAACACGAGGTGTGGCGTCCAGTGCCTCAACCCTCAGCGCCACCGGGCTGGCAGTTTTAGTGGTTTTTTATTGTGTTTTGCGGTTCCGTCACGGTTCTGTGGAACCGCGGGGATCCACAGTTCCTAAGAGGTTTTTACCTCAGAATTTAGTTAAATTTAGTTGTATTCGATGGTTCCCCTTGGGTTCCATCTTTAGAAGTTTATTTTTAATACATTTGGTGTATTTGCGGTTCTCGTTTCTCTCAGGGAACTGGTTCCTTTTTGCATTAGGAACTGACCGCTTGCTTTGTTTGTGCCTTTTATTGGTTTTTAGGAACCGATCTCTAGTTTAGTGCTGTGGATTTAGAGCTTACTCAATGTCAGAGGTCCCTAGTGAAAAACCTAAAAAATGAAAGGGATCCATGAAGTTTAAGTATTGTGAAAGTTGTGGCTAGATAATAGCCAAAGCAGACAGGCATTCCCTGTGTGTTTTTTGTTTAGGCACAAGTCATATCTTCTCTAATTGTGATATCTGCAAGAATTTGTGTCCCAAAACTCTTAAAAAGAGGGCCAAAAAATTAGAGGAGATGGCCACTGCTTCCATCCACACAGAGGATGTACCCTCCACCTCTGCCTCTAAAAAAGATAAAGACAGGCCAAAAGACTCTGTGGAACCCAAACTCACAGAAAAAACGGACTACTAAATCCAAAAGGCCTATGGAACTGGCTTCTAAACCAGTTCTATCAAAGAAAAAATGTAAAGAGAAGCATGTTGCTGCGCCTCCAGCCAAGAAGGCTAAGGAACTCCAAGCAGACAAACCTAGCATGCCCTCAGCTGAGGACATTGCCAAAGCATTAAAGATTTTGCAGGCACTACAAGCTGTAGTCCCTACTCTGACACCGGTTCCATCAGTTCCTGCCCAGACCCCAGGGGCTCAGGAACTGCAGTATTTGTATGAAACTCAAGAGGAGAAGGAGGAGGATGAAGAAGGGAAACCCACAGACCCGGAGGTCCCTTGAGCGGGATTTTGGTACCCCCATCAAGGGGCCCAAATGATTATACATCCCACTATATTTTTGTAAAAAATATAAAGAGCAGTACTGCACATCTTGAAAACCCCCACTTCAGTGCCAGAAGTGGACAAGAAAGTGGACAAAAAATACCAGTTGGGTAGATCCACTGCTGCATTTCTTTTTAACCACCTAGACCATGAAGGTGTGGTTCAAGCAGCAGCTTGTGACAGAGCAAGAATTCCTTTGGCATTACACCCACCTGAGAACAAGTCCAGAAAGATGGATGGGATGGAAAAAAGGGATATGTGGCTGCCTCCCTCTTGGTAAGGCAGGTCAGTTATATGGCCTATGCAGTGCAGTACCAGAAGGTCTTGTGGAACACTGTGCTGGCCTTAGCCGATAAGGTGCCAGGTGAGGTGGCAATGGACCTCCAGAAAACTGCAAGGACAGCTCTGGATGCCACAAAATACCAGTTCCACATGGCTGTGGATTCAAATGACACTGCAGCCCGACTTATGGCCATTTCCATCTCCCTCAGGAGGTTTGCCTGGCTTCGAGCAACCAACCTGAATCAGGACACCCAAACAAAGGCAATGTAGTTCTCTTGTGAGGAGGATTCCCTTTCTGGGGATAAAACTGAAGCCTATATGAAAAAGGTGGAAGAGTACAAGGCCACCTACAGGAATAACTCCAGCGATAGGCCAGAATCTTCATACAGGTCCCAGTATGGGTGGGAGGCAGAGGTAGGGGCTCCTATTCTCTGCCCTTCTTCCAGGCACAAGCCATGAAAGACTACCAGTAGCCCAGAGAGTACTTCAGGGGCAGGGGCAGGAGATCCATGAGGAGGCCTGCCCAGACAACTCAGGTGCAGAACCAGCCCAAGCAGAATCCCTGACGGCTAGTACAGGTTGCTTTCCCATTGCCAGTAGGTGGCAGATTGGCTCACTACCTCCAGGCTTAGCATGCCATTACCACAGACAAGTGGGTCCTGGAGGTAGCGAGGCAAGGACTGTCCCTAAGTTTCAAGTCACTATCCAGGTTAAGAGACAGAACTTTGCCCCAGTCACATCTGCAGACAGGGTACTACTGGAAGCAGAGGTGAAAAATCTCCTGGCAATCAAAGCAAGAGGAACTGACCCTCTGTCCCAGAGGGGAAAGGGTTTCTTCTTAAGTTGCTTTCTCACTCTAAAGAAAAATGGGGATTGGCAGCCCATTCTGGACCTGAGACTTCTAAACAAACACATACTGAAACCAAAGTTCAAAATGGTGACTCTGGCCATGATCATCCCCACACTGCAAAAAAGGGATTGGCTAGCATCCCTAGATTTAAAGGATGCATACTTCCACATTCCCATCAGACTAAGCCACAGGAAATAACTGAGGTTCAATGCAGGGAAATGCAAGGTACTCCACCTGGGGGCCAGAAACCCAGGTCAAATGTACACCCTGGAGATACTACAGTCTCGTGGCTGAGAGGGACCTGGGGTGGTGGTGGATGTCAAGATGAACAACTCTGAGACTTGTAGGGGGCAGCAGCCAAGGCCAACAGGATGCTGGGATGCATCGCTGGAGGATCACCTCCAGAAGGAGGAAGTGATACTCCCTCTGTATAACTGCTTGGTGAGGCCGCACCTTGAGTACTGCGTGCAGTTTTGGAGGCCACACTTAAAGCGGGACATTAACCTCCTGGAGAGGGTCAGAGGAGGGCAACCAAAATGATTTGGGGCTTGGGGACAGGACCTATGAGGAGAGGCTCGAAGAGCTAAATATGTCACATTGGAAGAGAGAAGGGACGGGGGACACATGATAGAGGTCTTTAGGTACATAGAAGAGGGTAAATAGGGAGGAACAGTTGGGGTGCTTGAAGGAAGGAGGAAGGGGCCACTAGAGGGCATGGCTGGAAGCTGGAGGGGAAGATTCAGGGAGAAAGGAGGAGGTGCTACTTCACTGAGGTGGTGGAGCCATGGAATGCACTGCCTAGGGGGCTGGTGGAGGCAGAGACAGTGGAGGGGTTCAAGAGGGGGTGGGACAGGTACAGGGGAAGGGTTCTGGAAGCAAAATCCAATGCAGCAGGAATATCCGGAACTGGGAAGGGAGAAGCCAGAGAAGGCGAGGGGGACAGCAAGGTCAGCACCCAGGTTGGGGACTGACCAAACGAGCAGACACGAAAGACCGTTAGGCCTATTCTGCTGGCATTTTAGTATGTTAGTATGTTAGGTTCAGACTACCCTCAGGCCACTACCAGTTTGCAGCAATGCCATTCGGGTTAACCTCAGCACCAAGAGCATTCACAAAGTGTCTATCAGTGGTAGTGGCACATTTAAGAAGACAGGGAGTGACAGTGTTCCCTTACCTAGATGACTGGCTAGTCGTAGGTCAGTCCCTGCAGCACACCAGAGTCTCTGGGATTCCTCACAAATGAGCAAAAGTCTCAGCAGGAACCTGTTCAGATTCTGGATTTCATTGGAGCAGAACTGGACACCAGTCTGGGCAGAGCATTTCTTCCCCAGGACAAGGTGAACAGCATCCTGCAGGTAGCAGGATCATTCCAGCTAAACAGGCCCAGACCAGCCATGGAGTTCTTGCACCTACTGGGACACATAGCAGCTGCCACAGTAGTGGTCCCAGGACCCAGATTTCAGATGAGGGACATACAGTTCCATATTAGAACCCATTGGTCTCAAAAAAAGAATGCACTGGCCAAGCTGGTTCCTCTTACAGACACAGTCCTGCAGGCTCTGCAGTGGTGGTTGGGCAGAGACAACCTAAGAGAGGGGGTTCCCTTCTTGAAAGAACATCCCTCAGTAGTGCTCAAAATGGTTGCCTCACTGCTAGGATGAGGGGCTGACATGCTGGACTTAACAGCCAGTGGGACGTGTTTGCCCCCAATAGTCTATTCCGCACATTAATCTTCTAGAGCTCAGGGCAATATACCTGGCTCTACTGGCTTTTGCTCCTCATTTACAAAACAAGGTGGTTCAGGTCAGAACAGACAATACCACAACCATGTACTACATCAACAACCAAGTGACTTTTAAAGCTCTTCACGATCAGGGTCCGACCTATCTGAAAGAACTTCTGGTGCCTTATTGCTCTGGCCGATCGCTCCGCTTGGCTGACGAGGGATTGTTAGAGATTCCAAGAGTGAGTTTAAAATCTTCTGGAAGCAGAGCATTTTCTCATGCTGTACCCACTCTCTGGAATTCTCTACCATGCCAGTTATGGGAGTGCACAGCCGTGGAGGTATTTAAGAAGGATTTGAAAACTTATTTATGGCAAAAGGCCTTCCTGGATAATTAAGTCATTTTACTGTGTCTGTATTTTATATTATAACTTATTATTTGATTTTAATATCTGATGTTATTATGGCATAATTTTTTTATATGTATTGTAGATTTGTATTTGAAATTTTGGTTTTAAAATGTTCAAGGCCTTGATATATTGAAAGGTGCTTTGTAAATAAAATTATTATTAAGTAGGAACCAGATCCACCCCATTATGCACAGAGGCAATGAAGTTGTGGAACCTGGCTTACTCAATGCATGTGTCACTTTCAGCTATTCACCTTCCTGGGAAGGAAGATATTCTGGCAGACTCCCTCAGCAGGATAAGCCAGGATCATCATGCACGGACACTCAACTCACAAGTGCTACAGGCAGTATTCAGAAGGTGGGGCACACCAGAAATAGACCTCTTTGCCTCCACAGACAACCATCAACTGCTACAATTCTGTTGCAGGCCTCCAAGCAAGGGCGCAGTCCCTCTGGATGCACTGGAACTAGACTGGATGGGAAGATTCCTGTATGCTTTCCCTCCTTTCCCCATGTTGCTCAGGACCCTGGTGAAGCTCAGGTCACAGCCAGCAACCATGATCCTAGTAGCATCAGACTGGGCCAGGCATCCTTGGTATTCATGTCTGTTGATCCTGTCAGTATCTCCCCCGATACACCTGCCTCGGAGACACAATCTCCTGACAGCATCTCAGAGAAAGATACTGTATCCCAATCTCAGATCACTCCGACTAAGGGCCTGGTTCTTGAGGACCTAGAGTTTGCTAGTCTGAACCTTTCTGAAGAAGTCCTGACAGTGCTCAGGGGATCAAGGAAGCCATCCACTAAGAAAACCTACTCAGCAAAGTGGAAAAGGTTTTCCATTTGGTGTTCAGGCAAGGACATTGTATTTTCAAAGGCTGGACTTCCTGTCCTCCTGGACTACATGACACATCTGCACACATTAGGCCTTCGGCCCTCAACTCTGAAGGTGCTCCTAGCTGCAATCTCAGCATATGTGTCAGCTGGCAAGGAGCGGTCCATGGCCTTTCACCCTGTTTTTCAAAAATACTTCAAAGGTCTTAACCCCCTTCACCTTCCCCTCAGGGAGCCAATGTCGGCCTGGAATCTGAATATCTGTATTGCCAGGCTTATGGAGCCACCATTTGAGCATATGGCAACTGTAGACATGAAGTACTGTATGTTACCTGGAAAATGGTTTTCCTGGTGGCCATTACTTCAGCTAGAAGAATAAGTGAGTTGCAAGCCCTGTGTACGGATCTGGACTACATCTCTTTCCACAGGGACAAGGTGGTGCCTAGGACCAACAGATCCAGAAGCAAATGATTTGATACCTTTTATTGGACCAACATAGATGTAACAAAAATAACAAAGTGCTTTAGCTTTCGGACCAACAAGTCCTTCATCAGAAGCATAATAATAGTTATTTAGAAAAAAACATACTTTTAACACACAGATCATGCAGAAAAAAACAGAAAAAATCCCCATTGGTTTAAAATACTCATTTAAAAAAAAACAGAAGATGATGTCAGAGAAGCTTAACAGTACCATGTCACCTTTAGTTGGGAGAGTCTCAGGGTCAGAGGTGCTTAGTGCAGAAGACATACAAAGAACTCTACTGCATATAAATTAAATTGACTTATAAGATAACAACTACTTGAGCAGATTGCTCTTAAATCAAACTATGAGTGTCACAATGTGTATAAGAATACAGTTACTGAAAAACAACTCCCACCAGGATTAAAGACATACTCAAATTGTCTGTTAAAAACAAGCACCACCAGATAAGGACTACAGGAAGCATCTATGTATATATAACATACAAAGAGTAACCAGTAAAGCTTTCTTAAAAAGATCGGTAGTTACACACTGTATGCTATGTAAAACTTACCTGGACCCATTACCCAACTGTACTCTCCTGCTAGATATTGTGCCCCATAAACTTCAAAAGCCTATAGTGTAGTAACAGGAGTTTATAAATGATAATATAAATATAAATTGACAGTATAAGTGTCAAACAAAAAACTACTTGTCAAGGACCACCAAGAAATTAAGACCTTTCAGCCTGATATGTACAGATGTCAATAAATTCTCAGTGTATAATATAACAACTTGATGTACGGAAAATGTCTAAGGAATCTGAATATTAAATAAAATGTAATTCTCTCCCCCCACACACACAACACACCCCACCCTACCCCACCCCACCACCCCCAATATTGTGGGGTGGGGGGAGATAACTAGTTTTAAGGAGATACACACACACACACACACACACACACACACACACACTCCTATTGCACTATCATTCACTGCAGTTGTTACCCAAAGGAATTCAACTTGTCATGAAATCCCAAGAAAAAGGGATCATGTATCCTAATATCTACAGAGTAAAAATGTGACACTGTGTAACCTCACTCCTATCTGCGCAGTAACAGTCCAAGGATTCTGAATAGAACCACAAAGAAATAAAACATCCGCCCTCCCCAGGGTAAGGTAACTAGAACTAAATATACAGTATGTGTGTAAGACAAGAGTCCAAGCATACTTACATTTCCACAAATCACTACAATATTAGCCTAATGTAAATAGATATGTCCAGGACCCCCATGCAAATGAGATCTCACACCCAATATGTCCAGAGTTCAAAAATGTGACAGTCTATAATAACACTGCTGTATGTACAGTAACAGGCTAGGAATCTGAATATGAAGCAATAGAATCAACCCCACTCCCGGGGAAAGGTAAATAATAAGAAGAAATTAATATTCATTATGTGTGTTAAGTAAGAGTAATAACACACTGTGACTCCATGTATTTAAATAGAAGCCTACCTCAATGTGACAGCAAGCTCCACACCTGCCATATTCACATACCCCCCAAACACACACATACGCACCCATCCACATGTCCTGAAGTCCTATAATATGTCAGTCCAAAAAGAAGAGGTCTGTAGATTGTAAATCCTGTAATGTCCCACGAAACCCAAATCTATGTTCATCCCATCTGGTACCATATTGAGATGTAAAATAAGTTTGATCTCAAGCTCGTCTCTGTTATGTGCTTTGAGATTTCCTTTTAAGACCATTACTGATGTATCTGAAATTGAGTGGTCAGACTGAGAGAAGTGTTGCCCCACTGGTGTTTCAGTCATCTTCCTTTTAATAGTATGTCTGTGTGAGTTCATCCTAGTGCAGAGCGGTTGGCTTGTCTTTCCAACATAAACTGTTTGTGGACATCTCTTGCACAGAATGAAATGAACAACATGTTGTGATGTACATATATAACTCCCACATACCTTGAATTGTCTGTTTTGTGATGTAACCACACAGTCCGAAGTGGAAATGTGCTCACAAGTCATACGGGTGCATTAATTGTAGGGTTGTGTACAATTTAGTGTCATGGTATTCTGTTCTGGCGAAGGCTTACTCCTAATAATTAGGCTGGCTAAGTTTGGTGGTTGTTTAAAAGATGGTAGTGGTAGTTCCTTAAAAATACAATTAAGGGTCTCATCCTCACTAAATATTGGATGAGGTCCTTAATAATCTTATGCAGAAGTTCAAGGTCTGGATGATATGTGACTACTAAGGGTATTCTGTCTGTAGCTGTCTTTTCTTTATGCTGAAGTAGTTGTTGTCTTGGCACATTCTATTGTTCTGTCAACTTCTCTGGAAGAGTGTCCCTGCTCAATAAAGGTGTTTTTCAACATAGCCAAATGTGTATCTCTGTCCTCCTCATTTGAACAAATATGGTGACATCGGAGTGCTTGACTGTACGAGACAGATTTTTTTTGGGTTTGGGTGATTACTTTTCTTGTGTAAGTATCTTTGTCTGTCAGTTGGCTTCCTGTAAATACTGTACATGTATGTAAGGTTCCATCCTTAATGGTGACTGTGGTGTCCAGAAAATTAACATTGGTGGTAGAATACTCCAGGGTAAGCTTTATGGTAGGGTGAAGGTTATTAAGTTCCTGATAAAAATCTTTAAGTGCATCTGTGCCCTCCATCCAAATGATAAACAAATCATCAATGTAACGGAAATAAGTTAGTGGTTTCTGGGGACAGTGCCTTAAAACGTCCTCTTCCAGGTCTGCCATAAAGAGGTTAGCATACTGTGGAGCCATCCTGGTTCCCATTGCTGTTCCCATAGTTTGAACATAATGTTTGCCATTGAAGTTGAAGTTGTTATGTGTCAACATTAATTCCATAAGTTTCCCCACCACTTCAGGGTTGATGTTTTGGTCCAGTCCTTTCTCCTGTATGTATTTAAGGCAGGCTGAAATGCCATCCGTGTGTGGAATATTAGTGTAGAGGGATGTTACATCCATTGTCACTAAAATGATATCAGGTGGTAAGTCCTTATAACTAGAAAGTACACACAAAAAGTGTGTAGTGTCCTTAATATAACTGTCTCTTTCCATAACCAGTGTTTTCAAAATGGTTTCTACAAACCCTGAGATTCCCCTCAGTCAGGGTACCATTACCAGAGACTATGGGTCTTCCTGGACTGCCAGATTTACGTATTTTAGGCAGCATGTAGAATGTCCTGGCTTAGGTTCAGCAGGGATGAGGTCAGTTAGTTTTTTTTTGGACATGGTTAGCTGCAATGGATATCCACTATTGGAAATCTGCAAAGCAGCTACATGAAAGACAGTACACACTTTCACCAAGCATTACAGCCTGGATTTACAGTCCAGGAGTGATGCCAGATTTGTTACAGCAGTGCTGCAGAACCTTTTTTTCAAGATAGGTTATCGGCCCAGCCTCCAAAGGTACTGCTTGGTAGTCTGCAGAGTTTAATCATACTGTGTGATTCCTTGGGTTAGAAGAAAAATTACTCACCATAGTAATCTTATTTCTTCCAGTGGATCACACAGTATGATTAAAGCTCCCACCCTGCCAACCCTACCTGAACCTTAACAACAAAAAAAAAGAGAGGCAAGGACTTGGTTCTGCATCTCTGCTTTGTTTTTTGTGTGGTTTATTATATATATGTTGGTTCTTGAACCTGTTGGTTCATACTGTGTCCCCATAGAGGATGTTGTTTTTTTGGGGAATGTGATTGGGGGGGGGGGCTTAATCAACATGGTTAGTTAGCTAGAGGATCTTTACCCTGTTAGGCTGCGTAAAGAATCTGAGCACTCACAGTGCAGCAGTTACTAAGGGCAACAGTTCAAAATTGGCATGAGCCAATGAGCATTCCATAATTAGCATAAATCCCATCTCTCTCTGGGCAGTTCAACTCTGAAGGCTGACTGCATTAGTTTAATCATACTGTGTGATCCCCTGGAAGAAACAAGATTACTATGGCGAGTAATTTTTTCTTCCCTCCCACCATCCCCCTTCTTGCGGCCCCTGTCTAGGGAACTGACTATCTGGTGTATCCAGCTTTTCACTTCAGTCTGGGTACCTCTTTCTCTTGTCAGTCCCCCAGGACAAGAGCCTTGCTCCCTTAGTCTCCGGGGAAAAGAACTGAAGAAGGAGTGGTGCCATCCACACCTATATAGGGTTGGTAATGTCGACGGACATTGACGGTGTGGGTGACTCCAGTTGTACTGTTGAAAATCTTCTGTGTGGATTCCCCTTCACCGGCGGCGAAGGTTCCTACGGTGTTACCTGACGACTGAGAGCCCCTCGAAAATCTACTGTTACAATAAGTTTTTGCGTAACTCTTCTTTTCATTAGTTGCTCTTAACAAAACTACTTACTTTGTAAGGGACCTGATTAGACTGAAGTCTCAGTTGAATCCCTGATGCACACAGTGGGCCACGTGCATGCAGCAGCAAGTGATCTGCATGCACCTTTCCCTGCTGAAGGGGCTTTTGCATGTGTTAGTACTGCTTAAAAACAGAGTACCCTATGAACCTGTCAGTGTTTGACCAAAAGCCAGTGATACAGTGCCACATTACCTTGCCCATGATGTAGGGTCCCCTTTTCCTTTGCGTCCTGTAACATATAGTAGTCTACAATGACATAAAATCGAAGGGACACTTTTTGAGGATAGGGCCCTATATACAGAAGTAAATCAGCTTTGCATATCACAGTGCAGCGCTGGTGCGAAGATATTAACAGCTGCTTCACTATGGCACAGTGTAGAAAGTTATTTCTCAAAAAACACAAAGTGGAAAATAAACTGTAAAAAAAGATTTCATTAAAGTAACCTTAAACTGCAGTGGATATTTTAAGCTTTCACCACTGTGAGTCATGGCAGGCCATACATCTTGCCTACTCTGCTTGAATGTTCAAGGGCTTCTTGGTACCTGCTCTGCATTGTGTTGAGTTCAGTGAGCCTTAGTGCAATTCATCCTTCATGGCTGACGGGCTCGTTAAATGAAGTTTAGAGTTACTGTATGAAATGATTTTGGCCACCTGTGAGATACTAATACAAAGTATCTGCAGTAACCAAATGTTTTTTAGAGCACATATCCATTTCAGTGTGTTCTGTCACAATTTATTGAGTCATCTTCCCCAACTTATCCATTAGGTCTAGATAAAAAAAAAGTCCCTAATTAGGATTTTCTGACCTCATAATGCGCTTGTTAATGACATCACAACCTGTGCCATGACAACAGACTGCAATCTCTCAAACATGCCAATGGTGCAATCATTTGGGAGTAGTCAGATGTTTTTGAGACAAACAGTGGAAAAGTTTTTGAGAAATATTTAATAGATAAAAACAAATGGGACATGGTCTAAAACCTAAAAAACATTGACTTTTAAATACAGTTTTCAGCTGATGCTCAGCTCTGAGAACTAAGTACCCACTGGGGGCGTGGCCAGCAGCCGACAGGAGAGGACGTTCCTCAATTTGCTCCAGGCTCAGGTGGGTGCAAAAGCTTTAAAAAACACTATTTTTACTGCAGCTGCCCAGTTTAAAGTGTGAGACCTTAAGGCTGAAATCTTTTTGACTCTATCGGCAAACTTTCAGATGATTCCCATGATGGAAAGAACTAAAACAGACTCATCTAAAGACAGCACTAAGGGGAAAGGCCCAGTACCTACTGCTAGTGGAGTTCTGAGTAATGTGTCGGCGAGTGGGAAGCCTGGAGATTTAGAAGCAACAGTAAATGCAATTCTCCAAGCGGTACAGCAAATGGACAAAAAGCTAGAAACATATAACTCTAGGCTTACCCAGGAGGAGACTAAACTGCTGGCGTTAGAAACAAATCAGACTGAGCTTACAACTTCTGTTCCTAAGGCCATGACTGTGACTGATGGAGCTCTTAAGGAAAACAAACTGCTTCGCTCCCGACTTGAATACCTCGAGAACAACGTCCATGCCTGCAACCTCCAATTTGTGGGGATCCCCAAAGAAGTAGAAGGCGCAAACTTGGCAGTTTACATGCATCAACTGCTGCAGACTTGTTCCATTTGTGAGATGATGATCTAATTCAACGGGCCTACCGTATAATGCCACGCAGAAGACCTACTAATCCAGATCTACCTCGGACTGTACTGGTGGTAACTAAAGGAGTGCAAATCAGGGACCTTGTTCTGCATCAAGCTAAATCAGCAGGGGCACTTACTTTGTCAGATGGCTCCAGTATTCATTGTTTCCCTGACCTCAGCTATTCTATGAGGATGTGATGACATGGATTTGATGTTCGTGCAGGCCTGCGGGAGCTGTGGATTAACCATGCGCTCCAAATGCCAGCTCGTCTGAAAATACTGTACGCCGGAAAAACCTACGTCTGCTCTGATCCAGCAGACGCGGGTCATAAGCTGGACATGATCCATTTAGACTTTGCCAAACCGGGACCTTTAGATGTTGAGGAAGAGGACACTTGAGCAAGGACTTTTCAGGGCAGTTTAAGTGATTAAGCTCATTTAAAGTTGGGTTTGTACCACTAAACTAAATTAATAACAGATTATTTGGAGCGAATATCAGTTACTACTTAGATGTGGCTGTCAATTATTTAAAGGCAATGTGGTTCAAATTAAAATTGTAGCTTCTTGCGCTGGGGGTTTAATGCACAAATTTAAAGTTTTTCACTGTGTTGTCACCATCTGGTGGCGAAGTGGAGTGAGTACATCTCCATCTTTTGCCTGTTTGTGCTATATACCTGTTAAAATGTTTTAGCAAGTTGTCTGAGAGCTAATGTTGAGGGACATCCCGGTTATCAGCCTGAAAGGGAATAATTCTCTGTTTAGTTTTTGTAGGATGGTCTCCTGGGCCATGTCAATTGACAAATGCCTTTTCTGCAAAGAAGGGACTCTCTGGACTTTTATAAAAATCATTTAGGTATGGTAGTCCGTGGTCTTGCTGCATAAGCCTTTTCTTTATCAGATATGTTTGTAACAAACCGATAAGTACCCCCATCTGATGTAACAATGAAAGAAGGGCTAAGATTTACCGATCATAATGTATCTGAAACGAGCAAAATATTTTGTATGTTCCTTAACTAAATGTACAAAAATAAAGTATATATATAAAAAAAGAAAGAAGTACCCACCAAGGTGAGTGCAGCCAGTAAGTAAAGGGGTGGGGGCTGCAATGCAAATGGCCCACAAAGGACCAATCGCACACAGAGATTGTGGCCCTTGCAGGAGTGAGTGCACACTGCTGCACCCCACTTGTGTACCCTCTGTTACAAGGATGGGGCATTGTCACAGTGATGCAACTTTGGGCATGTTGCTATGCTGTGCTGCAGTCATGGGCTTAGTTCCGCTGATTTGAACTGCACCACTCCCGTGGGACGTACTCCACCCCCAACTTGTATCAACATTTAATATAGCAGTTTCAGATGGAACCACAGATCTGTCAGCACAAACCACCTGCATTGTCTTGCCATCCAAATACTAGGGCTGTGCATGGGCCGAATAGCATTTCCTGAATACCACGAATAGTAGGCTTCCTGAATATTTGGATCGGTCACTATTCGGGAACTACTATTCGGTGAGATTTTCAAGTCTCGCAGAGCTTTGTTGGCCAATCAAAAACTGTTTCTTGAGCTCAAAGGCAAGCACACCATGTGACTTCCTCACTCTGAGCTGGTAGAAGACCGGAGACCGTGGTTTCTGAGAGCTGCTCTGCAGTACTTTTGAGACCTTAAACTTGCTAAAAAAGAAATTGATTCTTGCTTCACAGGCTTTTTTGGGTCAGTATAGTTTTTTTGATCAGTGTCAGAAAAGCTACGTTTGGCTTTCTGACAGGTATATTGTCCTTATTGCTGTACTCAGTTACAGGGACTAGGAGGGCTGTCTGCTAACACCCCTTCTCTGCAGCTGTCTGACATAGCTCCAGTGTGATTTTTTTTTGGGTGGAGCACATTTTATTTTTGTGTTTTGTTTTTTTGCTGTTGTCTGGTTCCAGGCTTGGTTCCTTGCATGACTGATGAGGGTGTCTGCTAACTCTCCCTCCTGCAGGTCACTGCTTATAATTTGCTGTATATGTGCAAAATATTTGATTTGTGAGGCTTCACCCTGCATGTGCATGCTTAATATATTTTTTCATGAGGCAGGACCACACGTGTGCACTCAGATTTTGAAATAAACTTCTTCAGTTCTAAGCCAGTCAGGCTTGACTTACTTAATTAGTATTGTTAGTGTCCTCTGGTTCTGGGGATAGATCCCTGTACACATGAGGAGGAGAAGAAGAAGAATAATCAGCATTTATATAGCGCTTTTCATACTCAGTGTATCCCAAACCGCTTTACAAGCAATGCTAGACTGGTAGTGAAGTGACTGAATGTGTGGTGGTGGCCATATCGCACATCATCACCCACACACAGCCTGGATAATTGCACGAACCAGTTTATGGGAAGGGGAATGTTGGCCAGGACACCGGGAATGTTCCCTACTCTTTGCGAAGAGTGCCGTGAGCTCTTTTACTTCTACCTGGACACCCACCAAGACAACACAAGGATGGGCAGAAGGGACCTCGGTTTAACGTCTCATCCGAAGGATGGCACACCCCAGCAGTACAGCACTCCCCAATACTGCATTCGGATGCCAGAGATTTTTAGGTGCAAGTCCAATCCCAGTGTGGGACGAGAACCCACGACCTTCTGGTCCAGAGGTGCTACCAACTGAGCCACGCTGACACGGCGGCTGACTCCCGCCCCCCCCCACACTTCTACAGCCCACTGCACACAGTTAAGCTGTGCTTGTGAAATATATCCCCCTGCGAGTCTGTGCCGTGTGTGTGTGCACAGTTGTGGCCATGCATTTTTTTTGTTTGTTTATTGTTGTTTTGTTAATTAAACCATTGCACTTAGTGGGGCAGGCTTGTCTCACTGAGTTAATTGTATGTCATCTGTCTGATCCTTGCTTGGTTACGTTTGACTAAATAGGTTGCCCTTTTCTTCCCATTCTCAGTAGCAGTGTTTTTCTTTAGTGCTACTTTTTTGTGGTGCAGTATAACTGGAAAGGTTGGTGTATTACTGTAGTTCCACAAGCACTAAGTAAAGCATCACACACACAGGTACTGCGTAGTAATAGTTTGTGTTTTACACAGTAACCACTAGTGACCTGATCCATCATGTCTTTAGCAATCTTGCAAACATGCTTGGTCTAGCCCCAGCAAAGCATCTGCACCGCTGGCCCCAAGTGGTGAGGGACAAGATGATAGACCACAAACATACAACACATCCACACAATTACTGCTAGTGTTGTCCCTGGGCTGCCAAACCTCCAAACAATCATATGTAGAACAAAGGAAGCACTCAGCCGGGGTTGCAGTAACAAAATACAGTTAAGAGCAGTGCAGCATAAAGTTGCCAATACATTTGTTCGTGCTAAGGCTGGAGGATGCCAATAGAGCCCTGATGCTTTCACCAGAACCTGGTCTTTGTCAGAGTGCATGTCAGGAACGTACAAACACGCTATGAATATACAGTACAACCCTTAAAGAAACACACACCATAAATAAGTGAAGTTAAAATGAATGAGACTGAGATGCCCTTGTAACAAAACAATCCACAACTAACATACCCAAGGATGAAACACTGCATCAAGATTATAGAACATAGTTCATACTGTGGTGCCAGACAGTATGCAATGCAGTATTTTGCAAAATTGCTGTAAAATGCTGCAGTATGCTGCAAGGAGCAGCATAATTTAATGGCAATTAAGCCCTCCAGTCATCCAATATTTTGTGGCATGTCATTTACTGCAACTGAATTGCATCTTGTCTTGCTCCACTGTAAATTATTGATACATAATACAATTCCAGAGAAGGTGGTGAGATAGACTACATAGACAATGACATACAGGTGTCTCTCTTTATTTGATGGGCTCAAATACTGTTCTCCCCAAGCAAGCCTTTTAGCTCTTGTAGCATTGGTAATAGTACTACTACCACTAATACCATTAGCAGTACTACTACTGCTAGTGTCACCACCTGTCCATCTGTACGTTCACTGTCACATCCTGTTGTGCAGTAGTAGGGGGGAATTAGAGCATACATGCTTTGTGTAGCAAGCAGCAGACACCACCACCAGTGTCCCCACTGCTACCATAATGGCTGCTACATCCACAGCCAGTGTGCTTCACACCACCACCAGTGCCATTCTTGCAGCAGCCACCCTTTCAGCTGTCACCACTACTGCAGCCACTGCTACCACTATTCCTATGCCCATGGCTGAAGTACCTTCTACCCCATGTCTGTGACCATGAACACCCTCTAGTGCTGACCCAATGCAATGCTTGATATTGTTTTCAGAGTGCTATGTGTGTGTTGTGGTGGATCGAGTGTGCCACATGAAGCTTGTGTTGCATTAGTGAGAGCTCAATGTTGGTGGCTGAAGTGTCATTGGGGTGTATATGGTATACCAGGTTCAATGGGTGATTAATGGTGTTGCTGAAGTACTTTTTTAAAGTTTCCTTAAAAAAACACCTTTTCTGGCCAAATACCGCATACCGAATAATGAATACCGAATACTTGGGACCAGAATATTGAATATTCGGGAAAAGGTATTCGCACAGCCCTACCAAATAGCGACACATAAACATGTAGGATAGTGTATGGATGCCCATACACAACAGGGTTGTGTTTCCATCAAGAGCATGTGATGACATCATAGAGACCTCGACAACGAAGCTCAAGAGGTCTCCATGGTGTCATCGCATGCCCGAGATGGAAACACAGCCTTAGTTGTGCATGGACACTTATACACTGTTTTATATAGTGTATGGTTTTTCTCTAACAGTTCAACTTCATTTAGTTTGGCAGTTGTACAGTACCTTGAAAAATTGCTCCCGCTCACTCCGGCACCTCACTGTGCATCTGACCATGTCACTTCTGAGGATCTGTCACTTCTACTTCCAACCAACTGTCCATGGCCACAGTGTCAATTTAAAAAAAAAAAGTGATGAAGAACAGTTTCATAACACAGGGCCATCTATGGCTGTCCATGTCCAAACTGTCTCGGCCTCCTGCTCAGCACTTGCTGTATGGTGCTGCCATTTTTTCCTGAGTTTTTTGGTCAAAGCTGCACCTTCAGCCAATCAGTTGGCATGTCAAGGCTGAAAAGTTGTGGTATCACTGTGCTGTCAGAATGATGCCACATATAGAATAGTGTATGGGTAACCATCTGCAGCAAGGCTATTTCCATCGAGGGGTTGTAGTGACATCATAGGGACCTCGAGAGCTTTGCTCTCAAGGTCTCTATGATGTCGTCACAAAGCCGAGATGGAAACGCAGCCTTGCTGGATATGGTTACACATATACTGTTCCTATAGTATATGGTTGTCCTAAGTTGTGGATAGATAATGTTAGGTTTCTAAATAACACAGAATAGAGCACTTGATTTTCATCACAGTTAAGAAAAAAACAGAACACTTGATTTTGAATCACAGAGATTAAACTAAACATATTTCATTACAGATGTTCACTTTTAAACATTTTAAAGCAGGCATAAAAGGGTATTTTGATGTCTTCTATGCTTCTGTTCTTCTCACAGGTTTTTAGAAAGAGGGAGTGAGAGTGAGAGAGATTGCGTTTAGTAACAACTCTCCAACCACGCTGACACTCGCTACTGCTGCCCCCATTCCTGACTGTCAATTTCAGAGGTGTTTTTCCGACATTTAAATGACTTAAATACGACAATCTTTTTCTGAATTTGCATAGATTTGTTAGGTTTAGTGTGTTGCTTATAATCATTTTCAGCGTGACGAGTGCTACCTTGGTACCTGTCAGAATTGAAGTTTGCCAGCGGCTTAAACTGTCAGTGACTGTGCGTGCTTTCAAAGGTAGTGAAAGTTGTTGTAGCATTGAGCTGACATCAGAACGGTACTATAATAGCTTTTCCTGACTTTTGAACTGTACAACAACAAAAGAAAACTACTGAAATCCAGTCACAATCGAGGACAACCATAAACTATAACAACTTTTCATGACCTTTGAACTGTGCCACAACAGCATTTTGGAGTGTACAGAAATCCATACATAATAGGAGCTACCCATACACTATACAGAGAATACAGGCTGGGCAACCATACACAACCGGCCAGTGCTGCCACCAAGAGGTTCAGATTCCAATTGACTGTGAGAGCGTTCCCAGCAGCTGGGAACTGAAGGGCTAAAACAAGATGTGGCAGGCATTTCCTCAGTTTTCTGATGATGTTTTCTCTGGTCGGGTATGTTGGCTGTTAGCTTAAATAGACATGGGTTCTTTCTTCTATCACTGTACAGTGTATCTGTGTGTCTGAAGCAATACAGTATGTATGCCTTCTTAGACCCAAGACACTTAATATAAAATATAAAAAGGCGCCTGCCTTGTGGCACCCGGTTGTGCAGCTCTTCTTAGATCCCCAACCTATGAGTGACTTGTTTACTGTACTGGACTATTTTCAATAATGGGCTAAGTGTTTCTTGCCTGTTGTTTGATTTCTTTGCTAAGTTACTGTGGCCTGCCAATATTGTATTATTATAAAGTTCATTAGGATATAGTTTACAGAGTATTTGCTAAATGGTTGATTATGTTATCTCTGGCTATCCTGTTTAGCCGATCACTGGAAACAGGGGAGGTACCCAAAGACTGGAGGACAGCAGATGTAGTCCCCTTATACAAAAGTGGGAACAAAGAGGAAGCAGGGAACTACAGACCAGTCAGCCTCACCTCGGTAGTGGGGAAGATCATGGAAGCACTACTGAAGGAGAGATTGGTGGAACATCTGGTTGTCAATGGACTACAGGACCCAAGGCAGCATGGTTTCACCAGGGGGAGGTCATGTCAGACCAACCTCATTGAATTTTTGACTGGGTGACTAGGGAGGTGGATCAGGGAGGGCAGTGGACATGGCCTATCTGGACTTCAGCAAGGCCTTGACACTGTGCCACATAGAAGACTATTACACAAACTGGGAATATGGGGTGGGCAGGACAGTAGTGTGGTGGGTAGGTAACTGGCTGGGTGGCAGGACACAGAGGATGGTGGTAAATGGCTGTCACTCCACAGAGGAAGAGTGACCAGTGGGTACCACAGGGATCAGTGCTGGGACCGTCCTATTCAACATCTTCATGAGTGACATGGCGCAGGACCTAGAAGGCAGAATTTCACTGTTCGCTGATGACACAAAGCTCTGTAACAGAGTAGACACACCAGAGGGTGTAGACAGAATGAGAAGCGACCTGCAGAAACTTGAAGAATGGTCAGGGTTTGGCAGTTGAAATTCAATGCAAAGAAGTGCAAGATAATGCATATGGGGCACAAAACCCTGGCACAATATATCAGTTGGGGTGAGGATATAGCATGCACCAAGCAGGAAAGGGATCTTGGGGTTATCATCTCTGATGACCTCAAGGTAGGGAAACAGTGTGACAAGGCAGCAGGTAAAGCAAATAGGATGCTGGGATGTATAGGCAGGGCATTACCAGCAGGAAAGAGAGTCCATAATTCTGCTATACAAGACACTAGTGAGTCCCACCTGGAGTACAGTGTACAGTTCTGGAGACCATACCTACGTAAGGACATAGACGGGTAGAGAAGGTTCAGAGGAGGGCAACAAAGATGGTGCATGGATTGCATCACAAGTCCTATGAAGTCAGGTTGAAGGAACTGAACATGTATTCCCTGGAGGAGAGGAGGAGAGAGAGGATATGATAGAGACATACAAGTATCTTACAGGGAGGAACAGGGTGCAGGAAAACACTATTTTAAGCGAAAAGATGTTCCAGGACTAGAGGGCATGGGATGAAGTTGGAGGAAGGACGATTCAGAGGAAACATGAGAAAGAATTTCTTCACAGAACGGGTGGTGGACAAGTGGAACACCCTGCCAGAGGAAGTGGTGGGGGCTGAAACAATCACGGGATTTAAGAATGCATGGGATAGACATAAAGGAATTCTGGAGGTCAGGGGTAAGGTGCAACACACTTCTAGGAAAACAAACTGAACTTACAAGCTCAAATGGGCAGACTGGGTGGGCCATAGCCCCTTATCTGCCGACACTGTCTATGTATCTATGTTTTGTCTTTTCTCAGCAAACTTTACTCTGTGGTTTTCACATAACTGTGGTTCTGTAATGTTCATGTATGATTTTTGGGAGGAGGGCCAAATTCTAAACACAATTTATACACATTTTACAATCATTTAGTCTGTGAGGCCATACAGGCATTTAGGTAGCCTGAGAAGATAATTGTTGTTATTTTTATTGTGTAATAGGTCTAACATGTTTATGGCTAACTGCTGTTTTTTTTTTTTGTGCATCTGTTTATTCTCCTTGTCTTCGACTTGGGGATATACCCCATATTGGTTTGCTGGGTCCCGCAAGGATCCCGGACTTCATGCTGCTCATCATCAATGTTTTTTTCCTATGTGTGGTTACCCTATGGCCCCACCCCGGTGGACGTGCAGTGACCTCAGTGCATGACTGGACATTTTCCTGCTCCTGATGTTTATTTATTTAACTATTTTTTGTTGACCGGGTAAGTGCACTAGACAAATCCTACCTATTTTCAGGCACGACCCGGGGGAGGGAGATACAGATGAATGCCAACTGACCTTTGGACCAGATTAAGCTGTTGGTGGTATTTTTTTTAGTGAATGAGGGTAATTTGGCCTGGACACCGGGGAAATTCCCCTACTCTATTCGATAAGTGCCATGGGATCTTTAACATCCACCTGAACTACCACCAATCCAGGCAGATGGGACCTCGATTTAACATCTCATCTGAGAGACGGCACCTCAGAAGTGCAGCACCCCTCTCATGCTGCACTACAGTGTCAGTACTGGGATATTAACCCAAGTGCCAGATGTGGGAACTGAACCCACAGTCCTCTGATCTCCTGGCCTCAGAGGCGAGTGTGCTACCTACTGAGCCACTGACACTGCTGTGCAGACATCTGCTGCTTCTGCCAATCAGTACTGGTCCTGGCTCACCGACACCTAGCCATCGCTAGGGGTCAGTGTGCAGCCAGGTTCCAGATCTCCTCCCTCTATGGAGAAGGTGAGCAGTCCAGTGGACACAGCCTTCTTCCCCTGGCCAGCCTTCAAACAGCCCTGGTTTGCTCCTGAACCTGGGTTGTCAGCGTCGCAAGCAGTAGTAAGATTATCCCTATATGTAGTTATACCCCCACTGAGGTACAAAACTGGGTATACTAGCTAACATACTAACATACTAAAATGCCAGCAGAATAGGCCTAATGGTCTTTTGTGTCTGCTCGTTTGGTCAACCCCCACCCTGGGAGCTGACCTTGCTGCCCCCCTTGCCTTCTCTGGCTTCTCCCTTCCCAGTTCCGGATATTCTCGCTGCATTGGATTTTGCTTCCAGAACCCTTCCCCTGTACCTGTCCCACCCCCTCTTGAACCCCTCCACCGTCTCTGCCTCCACCAGCCCACTGGGCAGCGCATTCCATGGCTCCACCACCCTCTCAGTGAAGTAGCACCTCCTCCTTTCTCCCCTGAATCTTCTCCCCTCCAGCTTCCACCCATGCCCTCTAGTTGCCCCCTCCTCCTTCCTTCGAAGTATCCTGACTGCTTCTCCCCTATTTACCCCCTTCATGTACCTGAAGACCTCTATCATGTCCCCCCGGTCCCTTCTCTCTTCCAATGTGTACATATTTAGCTCTTCAAGCCTCTCCCCATAAGTCCTGTCCTCCAAGCCCCAGATCATTTTGGTTGCCCTCCTCTGGACCCTCTCCAGGAGTTTAATGTCCCTCTTTAAGTGTGGCCTCCAAAACTGCACGCAGTACTCGAGGTGCAGCCTCACCATGCAGTTATACAGAGGGAGTATCACTTCCCTCCTTCTGGAGGTGATCCCCCTAGCGATGCATCCCAGCATCCTGTTGGCCTTGGCTGCTGCCCTCCTACAAGTCTCCGAGTTGTTCATCTTGACATCCACCACCACCCCCAGGTCCCTCTCAGCCATCGAGACTTGTAGCATTCTCCCCCCCCCGGGTGTACACTTGGCCCGGGGTTCTGGCCCCCAGGTGCAGTACCTTGCATTTCCCTGCATTGAACCTCAGCTTCCACTTTCTAGACCATCTTTCCAGAGCCTCCAGGTCCCCCTGTAGGGCCACTCTCCCCTCCTCCCTATCCACCACCACCTCCAGTTTTGAGTCAACCGCAAAGAGACTCACCTCACTCCTGATATCTGTCCTTATGTCAGAGACGTAGGCGTTGAACAGGAGGGGCCCAAGGACTGATCCCTGTGGGACCCGACTAATGACCCTCCTTGGGGATGAGACTATCCCGCCAACTACGACCCTCTGGGTCTGGTCCTGGAGCCAATTGCCTATCCATCTGATCATCTGGTTTCCCACCTCCATTTCTCCCAGCTTATCCAACAGGCCCTCATGAGGAACAGAGTAAAATGCCTTGCTGAAGTCTAGAAAGAGGGCGTCCACTGGTCTACCCAGGTCCAAGGCACTCATCACCCAGTCATAGAATTCTCACTAGGTTTGTCTGATACGATTTCCGGGACGAATCCATGCTGTCTATCGTCCAGGCACCCTGACTTTTCCAGGTCCCCCCTAGCCTCTCCTTGACAATGCCTCCATCACCTTGCCCATCACCGATGTCAGGCTGACAGGCCTGTAGTTCCCTCCACCTCCCTTGATCCCCCCCCTTGTGGATGAATGCTATAGCGCAACTTCCAGTTCTGGCGCACCCACCCTAATCCTCTCAGAGAGATGGTGAAAGCTCGCCAGGGGTTTCGCCCAGGACATCCGCAAGTTCCAGCACTCTGGGATGTAATTTATCCGCCCCGTGCTTTCTCCATCTTAAGGGACTTGAGGGCTTCCTCACCTCTCTCTGCTGTGATTTTCACCTCCACTACCTCTTCTCCCTGCTTAGCCTTTCCCCCTCCTGCCAGTGATGCCTCCCCTTCTTCCCAGACCCGCCGATCGGTGAGGGTCCCCAATATCACTGTCTCCTCCCATGCATGATGCAGCACCCCATTTCCTTGGTGAAAACTGAGGTGAAGTACTCATTTAGTACCTCAACCGCTGCTCCCCTGGGTCTTGTACCCATCTCTCCCTGTTTTAATCCTGCTAATCTGCCCCTTCACCCTTCGTTTTTCCCCAATGCATCTAAAGAACCCCTTGTTCCCTCTCCTAATTTCCCTGGCCAGGTTCTGCTCCTTCCTTGCCTTAGCCACCCTCACCACCCTAGTGGCCCTTCTAACCATCAGCTCGTACTCCCCTCGATCCCTTTCACTCCTTGAGCACTTGAATTGCCTATAGGCTGCCTTCTTTCCCCGCACCACTTCCTGGACCTCCCTGGTCCACCAGCAGGGTTTTCGGGCCCTACCGCATTTTCGCCTTACTCTTGCACAGGTACTGGTAGCATCCTGCACCCTTCTTCTGATGATTTCCCACCTACTGTCAGCATCCATGTCTGACCCAATCACATCCAAATGCTCCCTAAGGATCCTTCCCATTTCCTTAAAATCTGCCCCCCTGAAGTCAGTTACCTCCATCTTTGTGCAGCTGTGTCACCTATTGCAATTATGAAGTGTCCTTTTTGCCTTATGTATCTTTATGTGTACTGTGCATTAAGTGCATAATTCTTATAAACTAATAAAAATAAAATTAAAAAAAGGCACAAATTATTCCCCTTGATTGCTGAGCTTCTATTTCTGATATGAAGATGTGACTGCACCCCTGCCCCAAAACAAATTTGTATCCCCTACAGTGTCAGACATTTGGGTGACAAAAGGTGGAGATGAATGGGAAAAGGGTAACTTGGTACATCATTACAGACTCTGTGCTAAATATTAGATGTTCAGAGTTGGGTCTTCACTTATCACAGGAGGCGTTCTAAATTTTTTGCCATCGGGGAAGGTGCTGTGACAACAAAACTGTTAACTCGAACATAAAAATGAGTGCTTTTTTTTAAAGTCCTTATAAGAATGTTTGTTCTTGTTTTGTAGTAGTAAGGTCATGCCATGCCTGCCTTTGCTTCACACAGCCGCATGTCCTCTGGCTTCCCCTACTCTCTGGCAGTAGCAGTGGGACCGGATATGTGATACCTTCAAGCTGTTCTGTTGCATGTTTGCAGACATGTATAGCTGGCCTTTGCAGCTGCTGAGAAAAAGTGGACAGTCTAAGCTGCCCTTGCATTTCCATGCACATTTTTTTTGTGTTTGTGTGTAGGGGGTGGAAAGAGTAGCGAATGTTAGGAAGTTTCATGGAACACAAGGTGCCCCATGGTCAAGCTGATGAGCTTGACCTGTTGTCATTTGTGCAAAAAGCAAATGGTTTAATTATTGCAACAGTGTGGGGGAATCATTATGTGTGCAGGAACGGATATGTAAAAAAATCATCTGTAGGTCCTCAGCTTGGATCAAAGCATCCAGCTGCATTCTGTGTGGTACTTATATGGGTAAGCTTATGTGTTAAGAGTTGAACAGCTACTGAGATCATGGAAAGCACTGGACGTGCCATTGGAACTTTGTTGCTGTGGCATGACCACATTCATTTTACAGCGCAGGACTAAGAGAGGAGATATGCAGGATCAGCAGCAGTGGATAGGATTCTGCTTTTATGCTTCGTTTGCACGGGGGAAATAAAAGTGATGCCAAGTAGCAGGTATATGTTTAAAAAAATGAATGTTCTGCCCTTATAAACCACAGTAAACAGTGTTCTCAAACTTTTGATGCACCTGGACCCAAATGTAGCCATGTGTCAGCTCAGTCCAGCACAACATACAGTGGCTAAAGACTTCCATGCTTGTGGCTACTAAAAAATGTCCTACACAGAAATGCTGACAGTGCAGAGTCTGGGGTTGGGGGGTTGGGGTTAGCTGCAAATACAGAGCAGAAGAACTTTCCACACTGGCCGCATATCTGCCTCAGAAGCAGATTGACACCTTAACCAATGGATCATAGACTGGCTGATGTACACTTCAACTCACAAATCACATCCAAGTAACTATGACCGTCAACAGGAAAATGTTGGTCACCGGTGATGTGTATGAAATGGTCACATGTTAGTATTCAAATGAACTGAGAGTCTAGCATCACCATTAGCTGGTAAGTGGGAGCAACTGTTTTCTCCGTTGCTTACTGGATAACACCTTAACACACTACAGAGTCCACCATACTAACAACATGTTTCTTTGCATTCTGCAAGCAAATATAAAAGCGAAATTGATCCTCCCTTCAGAAGCCATGGTCTGTGTGGGTAGGTCTAAATATGAGAGGTGGGTGGGCCTATGTGGGGGGAAAAGCCAGCATCACTAGAATAACATCAACACCATGCCCCCGTGTTACTGTGCCCATACTGCAGCTCGTCAGCTTTGCCTTCTCCAAGCAAACATAAATGAGTCCTATTTCACTGGGGCCCAGCTACGTGGTGTGGGTCCTGTGGTGTGGCTGGAATGGAGGTGGAATCTAAAATGGCAGACTGGAGAATGGAGTGGTGTTCTAATGGGAAACAGCAGAGACTACTGACAGTGGTACCGGGGGGAAGTGTTCTGGATGAGCAAAGGGAGGTACAATAATAACTGGGGCATGAATAAAAAAAAAAAATAGGAAAAAAAATAATTTTGTAATGTTAGTGTAGACAGCTTGCTTTTCTCCTTTCTGTATTTTGCCTTTATGTTCTTTCCTTCTTTTTTAAATGTTTTTAATGAATCTTTTTACCTGACCCTGGAAACTGCCAGGGCTATCAGCTCAACCCACACCCCACCGGCAACTGCCTCCCCCAGGACTCACCTGTATCCCCCTCAGATTTCTCCCTGCAGTGGGGCCTGGAGTGGGAGGTCTGTCCTCCCTCCTCAGAGCACAGTCTAGAAGGGCAATGTTGGGTGGCAGTACAGGTTCGGAGCTGGGTCAGGCTTCATTCACTGGCCTCAGGCATTTTTCTTGTTCTTTCCCCAACACCCAACAGCGTACAAGGAAGCAAGTGTACATGTGTGTAGAGACACACATACACTACATGCCTGCCACTGGATGTTTTCCCAAAAAGCTGCACCAACTGCCCTGCCAGCACACCTCCAAATGGTGGCAGTCTAGGAAGGGTGAGGCATTGCCCTCCTCTTCAGGAGAGTAGAGCAGTCCTCTGGATGCTTACTCCTCTCCCACTCTGGCTGACCCCTGCTGGACAAGCTTGTTTCTGAACTTGGATCGCTGGCATGGCAGGAGGTAAGGCATGCAGCACCTCAGCCCTCCATGCCTCTGGTACAGCCCTCTTTATCTTCTTTCCTATTGGAGCACTTGGCTGTTTCCATTTGATAACTGGATGGTTTGTTTCTAATTATGCCTACAAATAATATTAATTTCAAACTGGGAAGTGCTACAAATCTGTACCTTGTTTGAACTCTGTGATATGTTATTTTCATAAAAACTTTTGTTGAATGAAACTTTAAATCTTGAAATCCTTCTTTGCAGACATCGAAGCGATCCAGCCTCCCAGAGTTCTTCCACACTTACCTTCAGACAAAGTACGGAGACTCAGAAACAGAGTGGGCATACAGTATCTGTGAAAGCTGCCAACGCAATACATCTGATGCATTCATCAATCTATTTTTCAACATCCTTACTGGACAGGTGAATATTATTTTGAGTGCAAAAGTCATGTGTTGCAGGAGCCTTGAAGTCAGCAGCATCTTTAGATCCCCAGTATTTCCTAGGAGACCTCATACACAGTAGCAATGGTGCAATGTGCAACAACTACTTTGCTCCAATTTGCTGTTTTGCTCCCAGTTTCAAGCCTTTCCTTGTGTAGTCGATAAGTGAATTGTGACTGCATGAGGAAAGGGTTGGGGAAAGCCAAAAAAATGTGGGCGTGGCATGATAATGAGGCACTGAACAATTCTCAGCTTCTCACAGCCCCCCCCCCCCACCTCAAGTGAGGGATTAAGCACACAACACTGTTGATCAAGCTTTACAGAAAGGATAGGGCTGGGGAGTTGGGGTCCAACTGGACACCGAGGACTATTTCATGCTGTTTAAAAGACTGGGGGGCACTGGATCACCTGGGCTGACTGAAGAGATGCAGACTACAGTGGCCCAGAAGTGGACTCCAAGGAAGGGGCGAGGAGGATGGGGAACATGTACCGGGATAATGCCCTTCACCCAGGGTTTGTGCCATGGCATAGTGCCAGGAAAGTAACTTTGTGCTATTGCCTGACCCCAGTAACAGTTGCAGTCCAGTCCAATCAAGTACGTCAGTGGGCACAAACCCCATATGCACCCACTAAAATCTGGAACACCTAAATTGCATTCAAGAAATGAGAGTTTGCTAGTGATGTCATACAATCTTGCATCATTTCACTTTGTGCCATGTTACACTGTTGCAGAACAACTCCCCCCCACACACACACACCAGCTTTGGGTATTGCAGACAGAGTGTGGGGACACTATGGGACAACTACATGCCCAGTTTAGTGACATCACACTTTTTTAAGACAGTGTATTGGGCCCCTATGTTATAATAAACAAGCTGGAACAGTGTAGAACTAGGCAGTTCTTGTCAGATCTTCATCGAGGATATCTTCTCTGTTGGGCCACACTTTTGGAACTGTAAGTCGTTGGTGTCGGGACCAGTTGGAATCTTCTTCTAGCCAGGGTCCACCCACAAAGATGTGCAAGGTCAGCACCTATATAATCTTGGGTGGCCTCATTGCTCCTCAGTTCTTTCTCCCACTGTCAACTGCTCATTGGACCTGCAGAGAAATAACACCATTGTTTTCTTTGACTTTTTTGGTTTTCTAAACTTTCATTTCACCTGTCGAGGTTGTCCTTTTATGCTGCTGTCAAAAGGAGCTTTATTTAGTTTTTTTTTTGTAGACTTTGTTTATTCTCTGGGCACCCAGAGAAGTCTCTCCAGCTACCCCTGTGACCTCGACTCTACCTTCCTGTCTGAAGCCCACACATCCAGGCCACTCCAGCCCGGCAGACCCCCGGCTCTGAGCCCCCCAAAGTGGGACCGTCTTACGCCCTGGCGTTCTATCTGAAATCTAATGTGCCAGGCCGGAGTCGGGGGCCCTGATGAGTGAGTCCAACGGTGGGAGTGTGGTCGTGGCACAGGCAGTGCCTTTGCCTATCCTCAGGGCTGGGGCTTTTTCTTTCCCCCAGTGTGGTAGTGTTCGTGGGGTATGGTAATTAAAGCATACATGGTACTCCAAGATTTGTTTAACACACAAATTCTGTGTGATGTTTATTTTTGTAAAAATAATATAGAGCAAATTATGCTATACAAAAATAAAAACAAAACAATAATAAAGTAATACTGTCTTAAACTTCAGACTATAAACACAAGAAAACAATAAAGAAATAAACGAGCTCTCCTCGAGCTCCAGAATCACTTCCCTCCAGTGATTCTGCCACAGTGTAGAATACTTTAACCAGTGCAATTTTCTACCAACTTCTGTGCTCTCACACCAACCTCTCAGGACACTCTCCCAGGATGATCTGGCTAACCTTAGCTCAGTGGCAGCTTTTATAGTGCAGTCCTTCTATGACATTAGTGTCAGCTGATCCGCCCCTTTTCTGATACAGGGGAATATTCTGGCTAGTACAAACATGTGGGGGGATCAGACTGACTGTATATACAGAGGGAAAACATACAATCATAAGGAGTTATTTCATTCTGCCTTTAACACACTGTCACTGAAGCTGTTGAGAAAGATTTCTTAATTACTTCGTAAACAAGAAAACTCCGCCCCTTTTCAGCTGAATGACAGCTGGGGAGTTTCTTATATAACAACCTCATCATGGGGCTGTTGGCTCCTAGAAGTACATTTTTTTCCCCAAGAAGGCTTAGCTCAGGTACGAGCACTCTCTGCATAGAATACTAAAGGAAACACTCCTATATTTAGTTTCTGCACATTAGTTATGCCTTCTTTAGGGTGTTTATATAAAAACTGCTTTAAAAAGAGAAATCCTACATCTGTATTCAACACACCTGACGGCTGCAATCAGTCGCTCTACCTCCTACATTGCTGCTAGTGTAACCGCCAGGGGGCGCTACCCTTAGGGCTACTACCCCTGCCTGCCTCCACTGAGACAGGGTGAGGGGCCCAGATCCGTTGACGGGTGCCTCCACCCAGAGGTTGGGGTTAATACTGTTGAGATTGCCTCGGTTACAGCCCTCTGGGTTACTGCAACCCCCCTTTTGTCCCACTAGTGGCTCACACTGGGTACCAACAATTCTTTTCACCAGCACACTTGCCCCCTGGGTAGTATCTCTCAGGTCGCTCCGGGGACCCCCTGTAAAGTAAGGTATAGTTATATCACAGTCACTACGTAGCAGTTCTCCAGGGATGCACAAACCAGCCAGGGTGTCGTTGCAACACAACAATCTGATTTATTAGAGGGGCAAAAAACAAGGAAAGGGGGGAAAATCAAGTTGATTGGCTTATCACTATAATTATCTACCTAGGGCTCTGTGCACAGGCCTGGACCTAATATTTACTGTCCCTGGGTACCCAAGCCCTAATGGCTAGTTCACCGTGGCAGCTGGTTGGGGCCCTTGACACAGATAGCGTTACAATCCTGAGAAGGTCAGAATGGGAAGACAGTTCAATTAGGCAGTCAGCAGCATAACAATACAACTTGAAACCACTCTTTACACACTTGGCAGGGAGCTACCCTGATTCAGTACTCACAACTCCAGCAAATAATGGTTCCTTCACCACTGGCAGGGCTAAGCCTGAATTTCTCCAGCCTCCTCACACATTTATATGGCAAACAACAGAGGGGTACCATACCAGGCAGCTGCTTCTAGGCCCCACGCAAACTTGCAGAAGACTCGGGCAGTAAACGGCAGCTTCAACATCACGGGTGGACCGAGCGCGATTCAGCAGATTCTCCAGTCCTCTCAGGTTGAGCCTGGTAGGTAGCTGGGCTGGCACCAGCCTCCTCTGACCGCACGCCGACGGATTTAGTCCGAATTCTCAAAAGGCAAAAAACGGCCGCCTCAGGCCTTCATGCGCTTCCCGCGCAAACACTCCTCCAGCACAGAAGCACAGAGCTCCTTTCTTCTCCTCAGCCACAACGCCTCTGCCCTTGACAACATGGAGCACTCCTTACAGTTTGGGCGCTACCCATTTCTATTGGCTGGCGTCACATGCCAGTCAATCACTCTGGCCCTCAGTGGTGCGAAAAAGCGCCATCGCCCATAATGCCTTTTCCAAACTTACAAGCAGTTCCTCCATTGGTCAGCCAGCTCTGTAGAGTCCCGAGGTACTGATTGGTCCGATTCAGCAGTTCTGGACCAAAATGGAGGGGATAATCAAAACAGTCTCTGGCTGCAAAGAAAGCAGGTTAGAACAACTTATATTATCATCACTATTTAAAAGGATTGCTGGCAAGTAATTACCCCTTTTTTGGGGCTCCCTCTGCACCAGCAGCGATGACAGAATGGAGCTAGTACTCAGAAGCCCGGGTGGGACTCAGGCATACAACCACACAGCCCCCCTCCAGTTTCAACTGAATATGACTGCAACAGGCAGCCCTTACTAAGACAGTACACGGAGGCTTTAAAAGCGCTCACTGGCAACGGCATTTAATCGGCTTTTCGCCAGACACCAGCCAGGCAGGAAGCATTCAAACAAGCTCCGGGGAAGCTTTTAGGAACCCCCATTTGTAAGGGGGTTACACTAGAAAGCGAGACCACAGTGCTCCCTTAATGCTACCCTTGCAGACTGAAAAGGACATAAAAACAATCGGCTGCTAAACATTTCTTGAAACGGAGTGTAGCTTTTCAAAGGGGACACTCACTTTTACTCCAGGGCACTTTACTTAGCGAAAATGCACATCAGCGCACTTTTTACATATTATAAAACACAACAGTGCTCACAAAGACACCGTCCTGTCTCTGACTAAGCATGTATATTAAGTTCTTTAATGGAGCATAAAATAGTAAACAAGGACACAAACCAACTCTGTGCAGATTATTTCTGCTAATTATTTTTTAGTCTTTATTCTTTATGTCAGTTTACTGTTCTAGTGCTCATTCTCATGATGATTTATGGCAGGGGAGGAAAAGGAATAAAAAAGAGGGAATAGTCAAGGGAGAAGGGGCACTATCATGGGTGGCTTACCCATAGTAGTAGAAAATGAAAAATAGTTATTCAGAAAAGTTGAGAAATGCTACTGCAGTAGACTGGAGGGGTTCAAAGAGAAATGCCATAGCCTTATCTCTAGCAGGGGGTAGTCTAAACTATCACACCCCCCCATGGACAAGCGGAAACTAGAGGTTTCACCAGTCTTGTTTCCAAGACAACCTACCCATTTATGTCTGGGTAGGATGGAACTACCGCCCACCCTTGCTATGGTAGCTCCACCCCAGGGTCCCTTATAAAACTAAACACAGAGGTAATACTTTTATATTAAGTATACTGAAACACTCAAATACAACCCTGGGGTGTCTAATTTGTAACAACATGTCTTTACTCTGAAAAAAATCAAGGTACTTCAAGTACAAACATTTTATTTCCATCAGTAACAGGGGCCCCATATCTTCACAGAAAATCAGCATTCACATGTTGTGTTCCAGCTCTGTGTTTTATTACAAATTTGTAAGGCTGCAATGCTAGGTTCCATCTCATAATTCGGTTATTACCATCTTTCATCTGGTGTAGAAAGCATAACGGATTATGGTCTGTAATCAGCGTAAAAGTAGCACTCCACAAATAAAACTTAAGGGCTTCAATCGCTAACTTGGCAGCCAAACACCCCTGTTCGACTGTAGCACACTTCTGCTCACGGTCATGAAGTTTACAGGAGATATATAGAATGGGATGTTCAACTCCGTCAATTGTCTGGCTTAATACTACCCCAAGTCCAGTGCCTGACACATCCGTATGGACTTCAAAGGGATGTGAAAAAACTGGCGAGGAGCATAATGCTGCTTTTATGTCTCTGAAAGCCTTTTCGCATTCCTCTGTCCATGTTATCTTATTACCATATTTTTTCTTGGTCAGCTCTGTAAGGGGGGTAGCAAGTGTGGCAAACTGGGGTATAAACCTCTGGTAGTATCCGTCCAGCCCTGGAAAAGATCTCACATGCTTCTTGGTTTCTGGCTGGGGACAGTTGGCTACAGCCTCTACCGTGTCAATCTCAGGCTTTACCACACCATTGCCTAATATGAATCCTATATACCGGATTTCAAACATTGCCAGAGCACATTTAGCAGGGTTGATGGTCACACCAGCTGCTTTTATTGACTCTATAACCACCCTCAAGTGTTGCAAATGGGTATTCCAATCAGGACCTATTCACGATAACATCATCCAGATAAGCTGCACAAAGATTCTGGTGAGGTGCCAGTATCTGGTTCATGTATCTTTGCAATGTGGCTGGTGCTCCATGCAAACCAAATGGCATAGTCCTAAACTGAAATAATCCCATTGGCGTACTAAATCCGGTCTTCTTCTTTGATGTTTCTTCTAACAGAATCTGCCAATAGCCCTTGGTAAGATCTAGGGTTGATATATACCTGGTGTTTCTGATTTTATCTAGGATGTCATCTATCCTCAGTATGGGGTAGGCGTCAAATTGGGAGACCTGGTTCAGTGCTCTAAAATCGAGACACAGGTGAATCTCTCCCTCTTTCTTTGGCATGACTACAGTCGGGAATCCCCAAGTACTCTTAGATGGCTCAATTATGTTCAATTGCTGTAGCTTGTCCAATTCCCTCTGTACTTCAACCCGCACTCGTTCAGGCAATCTATATGGCTTTTTCTGTATGGGGCGGGGGGTCAGTTCTAATAGTATGTTCTACCTCTTTAGCAATGCCTGGTGTACTGGTAAATGTGTAGGGATACTCTTTCAATACTGCTCTTAACTCCTCCTGCTTCTCTGGTTCCAGGGAAAGGTTTATCAGTATTTGCTGTCCCTCTTTAGGCTTCTCTAGCTGGCTATATGCTAGGTCTATCTCTGTCTCTTCTCTCTCAGGGATTACCAACAGACCTGCTGTAGGTGTGTCTCTCTCATGCCATTTTTTTAAGCAAATTTGCATGATATATCTTTTTCTGATGTTTCTTTTCTGGGGTCCCAATCTCATATGTCACCGGCCCAGTGCGTCTTAATACAATAAAGAGTCCTTGCCATTTCATCAGCATTTTCTGACTAGATGTAGGCAATAAAAGTAATATCCGTTCCCTTGGGAGAAAATTATTTTCATGTGTCCCCTGATCATAAGTCAGTTTCTGCCTCCCTTGTGCTGGTGCTCCCATCTCATGTGCATTTTGGGTATACCTCATTAGTCTCTAGCGTAGCTCTTTCATGTAGATAACTATTCCCATGTGCTTTAAATCTTTGCCCTCCTCCCAACATTCTTTCACTACTTCCAAGGATCCTCTGGGATTTTTACCATAGAGTAGTTCGAAAGGGACTATCCAGTGGATGCCTGAGGGACCTCACAATAGGCAAATAAGGCGAAAGGGAGATACTTGTCCCAATCATTACCTTCTTCATGAACAAACTTCCTCAACATCCTCTTGAGGGTTTGGTTAAACCTCTCGGTGAGTCCATCTGTCTGGGGATGGTAAGGGGAAGTTCTCAGTGCCACAATACCCAGGAGTCGGTATAGCTCTTTTAATAAAGCAGCATTAAAATTACTACCTCGATGTGTTATTATCTCTTTTGGTATTCCTACCCGGCTAAACACTTTGATCAACTCCTCTGCTATTTTTGGAGTGGTCGCTGACCTCATGGGAATGGCCTCTGGGTACTTGCTAGCGTAATCGCAAATGATCAGGATGAACCTGTTGCCCTTCTTACTTTTTGTTCAGGGGCCCCACCACATCAATCCTTATCCTCTCAAAAGGGGTTGTAACCAAAGGTAAGGGCATTACGGGAACCATATCCTTTTTTTCCCACCTGTGCGACTAACTGGCAACTTTCACAGGCCCTTCAGTAATTAGCCATGTCCTCATGAATCCCCGGCAAAAAAAAAATGTTGAGTTAACCGGCCTAGTGTTCTGTCTTTCTCTGCATGGTTTGCCCATGGGAGGTCATGACTGAGATACAAAAGATCCTCTCTAAAACATTGAGGCACCAACAATTGCTCAATACGTTCTTGAGACACAGGATTCTTACATATACGGTATAATAACCCATTCTGATGTATAATCTCAGGATTGCCTGGGGATGGTATCTGACCCACCTGTAAGAAAAAAAGTTCTAAACTTTTATCAGCTTTTTGTTCCATAATCACATTAGCCTTTTTAAAAATACCAGACATAGTCTCTGGGGTTAACCCTTTTTCTTCCAAATGCCACTGTCTCTGTTGTTTCTTCTTGGCATTATGAGAGAGTTTTGACTTTCCCGGTTCTTCAGCTACGCCACCCTGAAAAGGAAAAATTTCCCCAAGTTCTCTCTGGTTCTTCTCCTGTGCCCTTGTTTTTACTGCCACAATGGTTCCTTTTTCTAGAATGAGGGATGTAAATTCTGGGTAATCATGCCCAATCACCATGGATACAGTGGTACTACTCCAGTAGTAATCAAAGTAGGGCATTCCTTTATAACCATTTCAACAGTTGCGGTTGGATAACGGTGTGTATCCCCATGCACACACACCATGCTCATGCTGGGTCCCCTTTTCCCATTGGTTAGATACTCTGGCCTTATCAGGGATTGCTTACTCCCAGAGTCAATGAGAGCTGCAATGGTTTTATCTTCAGTCTGGACATCAGTGAAAAAATATCCAGGATTTAATAAAGCAAGCTGTACTGAGTCATTCCTTTTTGTGGGGCAGAACCTCAGGCTTATGTTCTCAAACCCATAGCTGGACTTCCTGGGGCAATATCTGGAGAAACTGTTCCACTATAATAGTCTCTATCACTACACCAACATTCTTTCCTTCTGGCTGAATCCATTTCATGTACAACTTCCTGAGGTGTGTGAAAACCTCTCTAGGGGCATCATTACTCTGGTATTTAGACACAGTCCTTACCCCGATCACATGCCTCATCAACCACTCTCTTTGCCTGGGGAAGGTTCCAACTGCCTGGAAAGTCACCACTGTCACCCCTATCTTTAAAGGTGGTGATAGGACTGTGGCTGGAAACTATCGACCGATCTCCATTCTCTCTCCTCTCTCCAAGGCCTTGGAAAAAGTGGTGGCCTCTCAAATCTCTGACTACCTCTCCACCTACAATGTCCTTTGTCCTGAGCAGCATGGCTTCGAGGCGGGCCACAGTACCAACACAGCCCTCCTAGAGTTCTCCAACTTTCTCCACTCCTCCTTAGACACTGGTTCTCTGGCTGGTGCTGTCTTCATTGACCTCTCGAAAGCTTTCGACACTGTCTCCCACCCCCTCCTTCTTGATGCCCTTAGTCTCTCTGGTTTTGCTGCTGGGCCTATCTCCTGGTGCACCAGTTATCTGTCTGACCGCTCACAGCGTGTAAAAATTAATAGGACCTACTCAGACATCTGTCCCATCTTTTCTGGGGTTCCCCAGGGCTCCATTCTGGGCCCCTTACTATTCTCCCTTTACCTTAACACCCTTCACGCTCTTGCTCGGGAACATTCCTATGTCTTGCTGATGATGCAGTCATCTTTGCCTCAAGTCATAACCCTACTGCCCTCCAGGACTCGCTGCAGAAGTCCTTCACTGAAGCCGAGGGCTGGTTCAAGGAACATAGATTGGTGATAAATCTTAAAAAAACAAAAACCATGTTCTTCACTCATCCCCAAAACAAGTCCTGCAACTTCAAACTCCTCATTCACTCTGGGTCCTCATTCCCACTCGAACAAGTTTGCTCCTATAAATACCTAGGGATCCATTTTGACCCCTCCCTCTCCTTCCATGGACACATCGCTGCCCTAGCCACTGCCACTAATATCCGATTGGGCATCTTACATCGGTATAAACACTGCCTCCCCCCGGAGGCTCTTACTATCGAGTCACCTCCTCTATCCTGTCCCTAGTGGACTATGGACTGCCGGTGTATGGTGCTGCTGATCAGACCGCACTCCATAAAGTCCTTTTCTCTGAATAAAGGCCTGCAGGTTAATTACTGGAGCACCTAGGATGACACACACCTGTCTACTGTATGCTAAAGCGCTGGTACTTGATCTCGACGAGCGCCTCAAATATCTTACCTGTACCCTTACAAAAAAGACCCTCCTTGGGCTTTCCCCACCAGGATTGACCACCACCATACGCAGCTCTGTCCCACTAGTTCATACTCGGACCTCTGGGAAAACCTCTCTTGTTATCCCTAGAGCTAGGACCTCTCACGGCCAAAGAGCCTTCAGCTTTAGGGCCCTCCTGGTTCAACACACTGCCCCTCCATCTCCGAGCTCCAACTATATCATGCTTCAAAACTTCCTACGTAACCACCTTATTAACACCGATGCTGTAACTGCCACTAGTCAAAGCCGCACTCAATACTTATGATAAACTTATTACTAAGCTGCTAAGACGACATAACTCTGGTATTGTTTGCATCCATCCTACCTGTACCAGCTTGTTTGTATCTATGTCTTAATTTTACTGTTATACTTATGTGTTGTACTGCTATACTGTGTATTTTGGTTTGTCTTACTGTAACAAGGTACCTTTGTAAATAAGCCTATGGCTCAAAGGTTTTCCAAACTGCTGTTTAAATAAATAAATAAATAAATAAAATAAATTTGAGTGTCCTGAACCTGTGCCTGTACGTCTCCTTATTAATGTTGTACCTCTTAAGGATCTCCTTCTTAACCAAATCATAGGTACGGGCAGATCTAGTGTCCATATTTGTGTATACCAGCTGTGCTTTTCCAGTTAAGTATGGGGCCAAGCGTACTACCCATTGAGTCCAAGGCTACCTACATGCTTCTGCCACTCTCTCAAAGGTGGTCAGATAACATTCAGTGTCATCTGATGGCATCATCTTTATTAGTTTTATATCTTTCGGGTTTTGATCTGATTGGCCCCTTTCTTGCCCTCGACCAGCCCTCAAGTCCTGAAATGCCTTTAAAGTTTCTGCCCACCTGGTGTCTTGTCTGCGATGCTTCTGTTCCCCCTCTCTCTCCATCTCTAGCTGACTTATGGCTAGCCAGCGCATCAACTCTGGAAGCCCTTCTGGTGGTTCCTCCAATTGTCTCCATCATTCCTCTTCCATCCTCTCTTCCTCTCCTGGAAACTCCTCGGTCTGATCCTTCGCTCTTCGAGTCCGCACCACAGACTCTACTCCCGTCATCATTATCTCTCCGGATTTCAACATCTGCGTCCGGGTCTTCACTCCTCCTGTTACCGTATCACTCTTATCCTCCTCTTATGACATGCCTGATTATTACCATTAGTACCAGGTCTGGTACTGGATACTGGTTTCTCCCGCCATGTAAGACAGCCAGATCCCACTTCTGACATCAAATTCTGTGGTAGGGTTCATGGGGTAGAGTAATTAAAGCATACACAGTACTCCAAGATTTGTTCAACACACACATTCTGTGTGATGGTTATTTTTGTAAAAATAATATAGAGCAAATCATGCTATACAAAAATAAAAACAAAACAATAATAAAGTAATACTGTCTTAAACTTCAGACTATAAACAAAAGAAAACAATAAAGAAATAAATGAGCTCTCCTCAAGCTCCAGAATCACTTCCCTACAGTGATTCTGCCACAGTGTAGAATACTTTAACCAGTACAATTTTCTATCAACTTCTGTGCTCTCAGACCAACCTCTCGGGACACTCTCCCTAACTTTAGCTCAGTGGCAGCTTTTATAGTGCAGTCCTCCTATGACACTAGTGTCAGCTGATCCGCCCCTTTTCTAATACAGGGGAATATTCTGGCTAGTACAAACATGTGGGGGGATCAGACTGACTGTATATACAGAGGGAAAACGTACAATCATAAGGAGTTATTTCATTCTGCCTTTAACACTCTGTCACTGAAGCTGTTGAGAAAGACTTCTTAATTACCTCGTAAACAAGAAAACTCCGCCCCTTTTCTGCTGAATGACAGCTGGGGAGTTTCTTATATAACAGTCTCATCATGGGGCTGCTGGCTCCTAGAAGTACATTTTTTTCCCAAGAAGGCTTAGCTCAGGTACCAGCACTCTCTGCATAGAATACTAAAGGAAACACTCCTATATTTAGTTTCTGCACATTAGTTATGCCTTCTTCATGGTATTTATATAAAAACTGCTTTAAAAAGACAACACATCCGATGGCTACAATCAGTTGCTCTACCTCCTACACTGCTGCTAGGAAGCGAGACCACAATGCTCCCTTAATGCTACCCTTGCAGACTGGAAAGGACATAAAAATAATGGACTGCTAAACATTTCTTGAAACGGAGTGTTGCTTTTCAAAGGAGACACTTGCTTTTACTCCAGGGCACTTTACTTAGCGCAAATGCACATTGGGGCACATTTTACATATTATAAAACACAACAGTGCTCACAAAGACATCGTCCTGTCTCTGACTAAGCATTTATATTAATTTTTTTAACGGAACATAACATAGTAAACAAGGACACAAACCAACTCTGTGCAGATTATTTCTGCTCATTATTATTTAGTCTTTATTCTTTATGTCAGTTTACTGTTGTAGTGCTCGTTCTCATAAGGGCATATGGCAGGGGAGGAAAACGAATAAAAAAGAGGGAATAGTCAAGGGAGAAGAGGTACTATTATGGGTGGCCTACCCATAGTACTAGAAAATGAAAAATAGTTATTCAGAAAAGCTTAGAAATACTACTGCAGTAGACTGGAGGGGGGTTCAAAGAGAAATGCCATAGCCTTATTTCTAACAGGGGGTAGTCTAAACTGTCACTCCCAGGGCGCAGCCGTGAAATGACATCCGCACGGCTGCCCATAGACGTCCGCTGTGCTCATCCCACACAATGTGCTTCTGTGCTAGTAGTACCCCCGGTCTCCACTGGGGGTCTCTACTGCACCGGAGAAGCTCCGGAGCCCTCCCCAGGGAGAAGAGAGCAGTCCTCCAGACGCTTGACCCCCTCCCTCCCCTGCCTACTGCCAGTGCCCGAGCTCGTTCCTGAACTCTGGTCGCTGGTGTGGCACAAGGTGTGGCATCCAGTGCCTCAACTCTCAGCGACCATCGGATTGCCCACTTTATTTAGGTTTTGCACCTACAATTACAAAGTCCACAAGAACAACACTTACACGGTTAGTGTTTCTGTTTTGTCCTGTCCAACAACGTCAGGGCCTGCAAGGTCTACCATGTAGTCAAGCAGGCCACTAGGAGACACTGGAAGAAGGCTCTAGAAACTTTCTTCACCATCAAGGCCATGGAAGCACATGCCAAGGCTGTAGGCTCCAAGCTGCCTTCTCTCTCTCTTGCTTGATCGCCTTGGGGGAAGAGAACTCTCCAGTACCTGGCAGCACTGTCACTGCCGCAGTCAATGAGGACTAAAGACAAAGACAATGATAAGTCATCATCAAAGTCCTCCTCTTCCAGTCATCACCACAAGCATAAGGATAACGCTCTGGTGATAACAACTACAGCCTCTTGATCATTGTTGAAACACCAAGGTCGGGGTCTGGCTCTGGCACTGCTGTACCTACTATGGATGGTATGCAGCCTCCATCTTCGTGTTCTACCCCTTCAACGTTGGTTGTCTCAGGCACTTTACAGGGTCTCATCGACTCCCAGGTTGTGCTGGTATCATTCTCTGAACTATTTTGACACCTGTTACCATCATTCCTGCCAATGATAATGGCTGTCCTATTGACTGGGCCTCTCCCATCAGCACCATAGTCATCGCTGGGATCCAGAAGCGCACCAATCATTCCTCCATCACAGCTTTCACCTCCATTGCTGACTCCATTGATTGCTTCTGTTGCCATCCCAAATAAGGACAAGGTAGAATAAAATCCTGATCTCCCTAATGTAGAGGAGGATTTGGAGGATGGTAAAAGGGACAATGATCCCTATGAGGGGAGTTTGCCTTCCACTTCTACCCTCTCCTCTTGCAGTGAGGACTCTGTCGCGTATACTCCTAGATCTCTTACTGAGGATCCCTCTTTTCAGGATTTACTTAGACAAATCCAGGATGTCATGGGATTTGAAGCTGAGGAGGAAGACTTCACTAGTTTAAATTTAATGAACATTTTGGAGGTTCCAGCTGAACCCTCCATTGTGATTCTTTCAGTATATCCTACCTTAGAGGATGTTATCTTTGCTGCTTGACATAGGCCTAATACCTTGCCAGCAGTACCTAGAAAGGGTCACAAGCAGTACCCTGTTTTGTCTGTTAAGCCTTATTATGCATCCCAGCCTGAAACAGAGTCTGTGATTATCATGGCTGCTCATGACCACCGCGTTAGAGTCCCTAGACACATGAGCACTTTGCCTCTTGATAAAGAATCTGGGAGACTGGTTGTTATGGCCAAAAGAACATATGCCTCTGTATTTTTAGGCCTAAGAATTGCAAACTACCAAGCATACATGATTAAATACCAGAATGGCCTATGGAAATCTGCTATGACTACCTTTCAGGCTCTGCCTGATGATCCTGCCAAGAGTGACTTGCTTAAAGATGCCTCAGCTGGTGTGGATACTGGAAAGTATCTGTTACGCTCTGCATGTGATGCTTCTGATGCTTCTGCCAGGGCAACTGCCTTTGGAGACATTCCTGGCTAGAGATAGCTGGATTTGCTACTGATGTACAACAAGCTGTGCTGAATGCCTGTTCTAGAGGCTTCAGGATGCTTGAGAGTGATGTTGAAAATCCTGTAAGCAAGCTTCAATCCTCCAGAATGACTTTAATGTCACTCAAATCTCTTACCCCTGAACCCACCAGAGGATGCTGTAGGAGTTAATTTCACAGGCCTGATGCCCATGATGGCCATGCCTCCCGTCAGCAGCCCCATGCACAAAATCACTGTGGTGGTCCTGTTGCTTGTCCCCTCCCAATCAGAACCCATGCAAAAGTACTCAACATTATCAGTCAAGGTAGCGCCCCCTTCCCCCAGTACCTTCTGAGTCCCCGTTATTTCCCCTTTATTGTTGCGTTGGTGCAACTGGGAGACAGATCTCCCTTCTTCTGGCAAAGTGGAGGGATTTCATGATGGATGAGTGGGTCCTGGAAATAATGGAAAAGGGGCATGCTCTGGAGCTGCTGTCTACTCCTCCATTTCACCCTCTGCCTCTTTGTCATTATCCTCTGGACCACTTGTCTCTTCTACTAGAGGATGTTCAGTCACTTATAAACAAATGGGCTATCAAACCTCTTCCTCCCCAAGAAAGGAACAAAGGGTTCTACAGATGTTTCTTCATTCCCAAGTGGACAGAAGATCTGTGTCCTGTACTGGACCTCAGAGACCTAAACTTGTTCATCGAATACAAAAAGTTTCAAATGGTGTCTCCTCAGGCTCTCATCCCCTGTTGCAAAAGGGGGACTTGTTTTGTGCCCTGCTCGTGAAGGACACAGAACTTCATGTAATGCTCCCCACAAAATGGGGGCTTAGCTTATTGCCCGTTGCTCCCATTTCTGGTGCACCTCTCATCTACTTCTTTCTGCATCCTCCTGGTTCCCCTATAGTTGTCCCCAGTTACACTGACTGACCCGAGTCCAGTATCATGCTCCATACAGCCACAAGTAGTCCTGCATTTGCTTTTGCCCCTGTGGAGCTAGAGGCGCACTGTGGAGCCGCCGGCCATTTTCCCATATATTTCACAACTGGCTGGAGAGCTTGCGCATGTGCAGAGACACACCCCATGTGCCGACCGCAGTCGGGGTAAAATCAAAGGGTTTTCCGGTGGTCCCGGTCCCAGCAAAAGCCACAGAGGGGGACTGGAGACCAGGGCAAGGGCCAAGAGAGCCCTCCATACATTTTAAATAAGGAGCGCTATGAACATTAATTAGGAGCCCACTGAATATTAATGAGGTTGCTGCCTGCCGCCTAGGGGCACTTTATTTCAGTGGCAGCGACGGGCTGTGGGGTGAAATAAAATGTAAAGTAGGGACTGTCACAGATTCGCTCAGCAGGTCAGCCCTCTACTCCCAAAGTGCCAACCTCTGAGCGTAGTCTTGTGAATAGTGAACAGAACAAGGTAGCTCTTTTGTCTGTTTTGTGGATTCGAGTCACCTTAGTCCCAAGTTCTGGAGGGATTCAAACTTGTTAATCTCTTGTTAGCACACCCAATTGTCAGGCTCAGATAATTCTGTCTTCGGGAGGTCGGATATCTTTGCCTACGGGCACCTAATCAAGTATTACAAAATGAACCCTTTTTGAACTCTATACAAGACCCAGAGAAACTCTTAAACTGTTTCCCAGTTTGGTACACCCATAAACTCATGCACCATGTCAGCTTTAAAACCATCTAACTTCACTTAAAACCAAAGAAATGTTTCAGGGCACACCAAGCAGTTTCTGTTTTTAAAATATATATTTACTAAACAAAAGGTAAAATAGTAAACAGTAATATACAGAACTCTTATCACAAAAACATACAAGTCATTAAACAAAAAGGTGTAAAAGTGCAACTATATTTACTTATCCACAAAATACTTATCTTCTAAATGAAACCAGAATCATAGTTTTAAAAGCTGCTTTCTCCAGCCCCCTGGATGAGGTCACTGTACTTCCTCCCTATCAGGATATTTTTACTAAAAATATATCTCTACAGAAAACAGGATCCTTATAAGGCAATAAGATCCTGTTTTTCTCAGCATAACATCCATTCTCAAATGACACCTCTTTGATGAAAAAGGGTCTTCCTGATCTTCACAGATATCAAAACCTTTTTAATTTCACATAGAAGTGTCATGCCCTACTTTCCTTTCCTGTAAATGTTGTAAAATGGATATGTTTTTTCCTGCCAACTTGGCTACTGATAATAGAACTAGCGAAACAGGATGTCCCTGATTTTAGGTACCTTTTAGCCCTGCAATTATCTTGGCCTTGCAGGTGTTAGATTTTTTTATCTAAGTTCCTGTGTATGTGGTCATCTCACATACTGAGATCTGGGGGGGGGGGGTGTGAGTGAAGGTGGTCACTCCAAGTACACTGGCATTTCCCACAGACAAATTCAATACCACATTTCTGTTATTTTTAAGAAATAAAAAATGATACAGCACTCAGAGACGGCTGTCTATGTCACAATTCCTCCCCACCTAGACTGAATTTTGGGGGCTCATCCCCTGCATGGGATGAGCAACCCAAATCAGTTCACTCCTCATAGACCCTAGACAGCCCATTTGAGTTCTGATTCTTCGCTTTTAGATCATACCCTTGTAAAGCAAGGCTCCATCTTAGCTATCTCCCATTGTTCTTCCCCATCTGCGTCAGCCAAACCAGGGGGTTGTGGTAAGTCTGCACCACAAAATGCTGCCCATACAAGTATGGCTCTAATTTCTTTAGGGCCCACACTATGGCAAGACACTTCTTTTCCACCGTGGAGTATGCTTGCTCCCTGGGAAGCAGCTTTCTGCTCAGGTACACAACTGGATGATCTGTCCCTTGGCTAGACATCTGGCTCAGTACTGCCCTAATACCCACGTCGGAAGTGTCCGTCTGAACTATAAAGGTTTTGCTATAGTTAGGACTTGTCAAAACAGGAGCACTGCACAGTGCCTCCTTTAGTCTGGTAAAGGCTGTCTCACAGGCTGGGTCCCAGGTGATTTTCTTGGGCATCCTTTTCTTTGTCAGGTCAGATAAGGGTGCAGCCAGGGCACTGTAATTAGGTAAAAACTTTCTGTAGTACCCTGCTGTCCCTAGAAAGCTCCTGACGTGCTTCTGGGTTTCTGGTCTGGGCCATGCCTGGATCACCTCTATCTTTATTTGGTTAGGATGGAGCTGACCCCAGCCTACCACATGTCTGAGGTATGCCACCTCTCCCATGGCCACCTGACACTTTTTGGCTTTGACAGTGAGCCCGGCCCTCTGTATCCTGCCCATCACTTCCCTAAGGTGTGAAAGGTGTTCCTCCCATCTGGTACTAAAGATGGCAATGTCATCCACGTACGCTACGGCGTAGCCCTCAGCACCATTCAACACCTGGTTCACCAACCTTTGGAAAGTGGTTGGGGCGTTCTTCATTCCGAAAGGCATTACTTTAAACTCAAATAAGCCTATCGGAGTGATGAAGGCCAATCTCTCCCTAGACCTGTCTGGCAATTCTACCTGCCAATACCCCTTGGTCAGGTCAGTAGTCGTAAGGTAGGTTGCCCATCCCAACTTGTCCAGGAGCTTGTCCGTCCAGGGCATCGGGTGGGCATTGGACTTCGTGACTGCATTCAGTCCATGATAGTCCACACAGAAACAAGTCGAGTCATATGGCTTGGGCACAAGGACTACGGGTGAGGCCCAGGGGCTGTGGGATCACTGGATTACCCCTAAATCCAGCATCTCCCCCATTTCCCTCCTAATGTCCTTTTGGACAGCCTCTGACACCCGATATGCTGTCCGCTGTATGGGCATCTGTGTCCCTGTCTCCACATCGTGTGTTGCTAAGGGGGTTAGTCCAGTCTTGGCGCTAAACAAGGGGGCAAAGTCTGCTAAAACCTCCCTCACTTTCTGGATCTGGTCCGGGTTCAGCTGGGGAGACAATTTTACTGCCTCCACAGAGGACTCCCGTTTACTCTCTTCCAGCAAGTCCAGAAGGGGGTCTCCTTCATCCGTCCCCTCCCCATGACTACACACCGCAAACACCATGTCAGCCCTATTGGCATATGGCTTCATCATGTTGACATGGTACATCCTTTCTGTCTGTCTATGGTCAGGTAACTCCACAATATAGTTTATGTCATTTACCTTCCTAACCACTTTGTACGGTCCTGCCCACTCAGCAAGCAGCTTGTCTTTCCGGACCGGAATAAGGACCATGACTTCCTGACCCACCATGTACGAGTGAGCTCTGGCTCTGCGGTTGTACCATACTTTTTGTTTCTGTTGGGCAGCTGCCAGGTTGCTCTGGGCTGTCCCCATAAGCTCCTTCAGCCTTTCCCTAAACCTAAGGACATAATCCACAATGGGAGTTCCCTGGGTGGTGTGCTTGCCTTCCCAGTCCTCCTGGATAAAGTCTAGGGTCCCACGTACCCGGCGTCCATACAAGAGTTCGAAGGGGGAAAATCCTGTCGACTCTTGGGGCACCTCCCTATATGTGAACAACAGGTGGGGAAGGTATTTCTCCCAGTCCCTCCCATGCTGTTCAGCAAACACCCGGAGCATTGCCTTCAGGGTACCATTGAATCTTTCCACAAGTCCATTGGCTTGTGGGTGATATGGTGTCGTGCATCTCTGCAACACCCCACACTTCTTCCATAGACATTTCATTAGGTCTGACATGAAGGAACCCCCTCGATCGGTGATTATGTCCTGCGGAAACCCAACACGGGAGAAAATCCCAAGTAAGGCATCTGCCACTTTGTCCGTCCTCAGCGAGGATAGGGTGACTGCCTCTGGGTATCGGGTGGCATAATCCACCACAGTTAGGATGAATCTCTTCCCTGAGGAGCTGGGGGTATTTAAATTAAAGGCCCCACAATATCCATTCCCACCCTCTGGAATGGCTCCTCCACTATGGGCAATGGAATTAGGGTGGCTTGGGTTTTCTTGCCTGCCTTCCCTATTTCTTGGCACTGGTGACAAGACCTGCAATACTCCTTCACCTGCTGGGTGAAGTTAGACCAGTAGAAATTCTGGGCCAACCGCTGCATTGTGCGCGTGATTCCCAGATGGCCAGACAAGGGAATATCTTGGGCAACCTTGAGCAACTGCTCACGATTTCCCTGGGGAATGACAAGCTGCCTGCCTAGCGTCCCTCCCTCTGTCTGTACTGCCTGTGTATACATAAGTCCATTTTCCCAATAAGCCCTATGTCTTCCGTCACCTCCCTGTGCTCCGTTTGAGTCTGCCCAAGCCCTCAGCTTCTCTAAACTAGGGTCACTTCTCTGAGCAGCTGCGAACCCCTCACACCTTCCCAAGGCATGGGACAAGTTCCCTTCAGTCACTAAACTAGGGTCCCTAGCACTAGCATCAGGGCTCTCAGGATCACTGTCAATTCCTACCCTCTGACAAGGGGTCACCCCTCCCTCTTCGGAGTAACCCTCTGTAGCTGGGTGGTTACTTGCTCCTGGGGAAATTTCTGCCCCCTTTTTATCAGTCTCCCCCTCTGGAGACATAGGCTGGGGAACCAGCCTCTCAGTATCTTCCTCAATGGCTTCTGGGGGGCTCAGGGAACTACAATTTTCCTTTGCTGCTTGGCTACGGGTAACTGCACATGCCACCCCCTGCTGGAGATTGTTACCCAGGATCACATCCACTGCTAATGTGTTGGCTACAGCCACCTGCTGCACAGTTCCCACTGTTTCACCCCAGTTAAGGAGAACACTAGCGAGTGATAATGTTTTCTCTTCACCAGTAAACCCTTGTACAGTTACGTATTTATTGGGTATAAGCTGACCAGGCTGTGTCAGATCCCCCTTTACCAATGTCAGGGATGCCCTGTGTCCCTTAACCCCTGCGTCTGTACACCATTTACTAAGACTGGGTGCATGTGTTCCCTCATGTTCACTGGCATGCTCCCAGGGACACGCAAACAACCCACTTCTTTTCTAGCACCCTGTTGTGTATTATGGCTCACCTTTTTGGGGCACTGGCAATATGCCCAGTTTCCTTACATAACCAACAAGCATTTCTTATTTCAGATAAATCTTTTCGTTGAAACCTGGGGCTTACTGGTTTCTGTGGCGGCAGTGAGGGTTTTAGCTGCCCTGAAGGTGCGCTTTTCCCTTTCTGCACTACCACGCCTGCCCCATTCATTCTCAGAGCAGGTCTGCTCTTGGCATAGCGGTCCGAGAGTTCAGCAGCCTCTTGCACTGTTTTTGGATCTCAGTCCTCTAGCCAGGTTTTTAGCTCTGCTGGGCATGCCCAATAAAACTGTTCTAATAAAATCACATTTTCAATTTTATCAACAGAGTTTGCCTCAATTTCTTCCCACCAACGTTTTAAAAACTGACGTTGTTTTGTGGCTAGCTCCTCATAGCTCATATCAGGGCTTCTCCTGAGCTTGCGGAATTTAGCTCTGTATGATTCAGCAGTTAACTGAAACTTTTTTAACAGTGCAGCTTTTAACTTGCTGTAATCGTCACTGTCTTCATTGTTCATTTGACTCAATGCATCCCGAGCTTTCCCAGTAAGTAGCGGGGATAGCTGGAAGCTCCAGGACTCTCTAGGAATTTTAGCCTGAATACAAACTTTTTCAAAAGAGTTTAAAAAAGTGTCTATATCTTCCCCTTCCTTACATTCAGCTATTAATTTGGAGTTCAATTTGTAGTCCAGTCCTGCAGTCCCAGTTAAACCCGAGCCACTTACCTGCCCTGGTGCCGCTGGTTGGAGCCATAGCTTCTCCAGTTTGCGTTGCCAGTGGTGCTCCTCTCTCTTCTCCTCTGCCTCTCACTGGTGCTCACGTTCCTCACGGTCTGCCTCCCTCTGTTGTCGCTCTGCCTCACGATCCGCCTCTCTGTTGTCGCTCTGCCTCACGATCCTCCTCTTTGTTGTCGCTCTGCTTCTCGATCCACCTCTCCCTGTTGTCGCTCTGCCTCCAGTTCCATCCTGCGCAACTCAATTTGCAGTTTGAGTACCTCTGGATTCAGGATACTGGTGACCATCCCCTGCTGCTGTGGCCCTTCACTGACAGTGGTCCTGCTGTCCTCCTCATCGGCTTGGGACCCCTCACTGGCCTCTAGTCCTACCACACCCGAGGTCTGGTCCCCTTCAGTCATGGTCTGTGACTCCCTGCTCTGGGTATCTGCTACCATCAGGGCCTCTATGAGGTTCTGCTTACTGGTCTGTCCCCACACAATTGCTTTAAGAAATCTACAGTGCACCTGCTATAGTCGGAAGCCATTTTCTTCTTCCCTCACTACTGCTACTCTGACTTTGCACTTTAGAAAAAAAATAAAATAACTAGGAACTTGACTGTACACCAAGTGATAAAGTTTTGTTTCCCTTTTTTTAATTAAATCACTGCATTTCTTTCTTTCAAGTGAGCTTAACAGTCTCAGGCTGACACACTGTACAATGAAGCTTGTTATACCAAACTTTATCCGCACCGCTGCTAACCAGTCTGTCACAGATTCGCTCAGCAGGTCAGCCCTCTACTCCCAAAGTGCCAACCTCTGAGCATAGTCTTGTGAACAGTGAACAGAACAAGGTAGCCCTCTTGTCTGTTTTGTGGATTCGAGTCACCTTAGTCCCAAGTTCTGGAGGGATTCAAACTTGTTAACCTCTTGTTAGCACACCCAATTGTCAGGCTCAGATAATTCTGTCTTCGGGGCAAATATCTTTGCCTACAGGCACCTAACCAGGTATTACAAAATGAACCCTTTTTGAACTCTATACAAGCCCCAGAGAAACTCTTAAACTGTTTCCCAGTTTGGTACACCCATAAACTCATGCACCATGTCAGCTTTAAAACCATCTAACTTCACTTAAAAGCAAAGAAATGTTTCAGGGCACACCAAGCAGTTTCTGTTTTTAAAATATATATTTACTAAACAAAAGGTAAAATAGTAAACAGTAATATACAGAACTCTTATCACAAAAACATACAAGTCATTAAACAAAAAGGTGTAAAAGTGCAACTATATTTTCTTATCCACAAAATACTTATCTTCTAAAGACTTGATGTTGCTGTTTCAAAGTCAGGTAAAGAAGTCACTCTATGAAACCAGAATCATAGTTTTAAGAGCTGCTTTCTCCAGCCCCCTGGATGAGGTCACTGTACTTCCTCCCTATCAGGATATTTTTACTAAAAATATATCTCTACAGGAAACAGGATCCTTATAAGGCAGTAAGATCCTGTTTTTCTCAGCATAACATCCATTCTCAAATGACACCTCTTTGATGAAAAAGGGTCTTTCTGATCTTCACAGATATCAAAACGTTTTTAGTTTCACATAGAAGTGTCATACCCTGCTTTCCTTTCCTGTAAATGTTGTAAAATGGATATGCTCTATCCTGCCAACTCGGCTACTGATAATAGAACTAGCTAAACAGGATGTCCCTGATTTTAGGTACCTTTTAGCCCTGCAATTATTTTGGCCTTGCAGGTGTTAGATTTTTTTTATCTAAGTTCCTGTGTATGTGGTCATCTCACATATGAGATCGGGGAGGATGTGTGTGTGAGTGAAGGAGGTCACTCCAAGTACACTGGCATTTACCACAGACAAATTCAATACCACATTTCTGTTATTTTTAAGAAATAAAAAATGATACAGCTCTCAGAGCTGGCTGTCTATGTCACAGGGACATCTTCCAGCAGGGTACTAAAGGGGCTAAAGGACTGTGGGGAAATACAGAAAATAAAATAAATGTACTGGCTGCTCCAGACCTCTAGGGCTTGGACTCTTGAGAATGCCTGTCTGCTGCCTGGGGACTGCATATTTCGACAGCAGCGACAGGCTAGGGACTGCAACAAAATATTTAAACTTAGCAGCAATAATGAGGGCACAGTAATGATGACCGAACAGTGGGGCAAGGAAGTAAATTACATAGAAATACAAAATCACACATGTTCCCATAATGCAAAGCATCATGGGCTGCATATGCAAATCACCACAGAATATTATGCTGGTTCAACTTTAAGCAGAAATGCATGGTGCCGAAAGGCCTCTCACACAGTTTGCAGAGGGTGCCAACAGAAGACACAGACACGTGTTTCATCCTACCAGAACTCATCAGTGTGCCTCATCTGTTTGACACTCCAGTGAAATGACATATTACATATTCTACCTGGCTGCACCAAAATTTCATTCTTGGGACTGTGATGATCTGCATTGGGACCGTGTTTTTCAGCAGCCATGTTTGTGTAGCAACAGCCAATCGGAAAGTCAGGATTTTAAGCAAAGATTGTTGGGACAGTGCCAGAGACTTGTGGTACATTGCTAAAGGCTTGTGGAGAAAGTGCAGGGACCTAATTCAGGCACCAAAACTGGTGGTCTATTGAGCATCGAGTGAGGCTAATGAATATTCATTATTGAGACTGACAAGTGGATTTAGCCAATGGTGTTTGGACCCCTCAGTGGACTCGGTCAATCGGGAGCCCCAGAAGGACTTCATAAAACCCAGGGATTTTCAGTCTGAGTTTAGTTCGAGCAGGAGCCCCTCCAAAGGGAGGGGGGGCTCAGGCCTCCAGCTAGACAAAATGGGCTTAGTTCAGTTTAGTGTGAGCTCTTCTACACGGGAGGGGGGCATCTACCTCTGCCAAAGAGAACAAGTGGCTGCCAGCAGCCAAAGTAATTAGCCTGGAGGTTGCCAGAGATTATCGTCCAGGGCTAACAGTACCTTGCCATGTTAGGAAAACATGGAAAAGAAGCCAGCATCTGCCTGCAGTTGTGAGAGAGCTGCAAGAAATGCTTCTGCCTCAGTAGTGAGAGTGCCGATGAATGCCTGCAATTTCTAAAAAAGGAAAGTGTGAAATCAGTCTGAAAGAGTAACCTTCTGCTAGCATTGTCATGACATTTTGGATGTACACCATGGTACACATTTGAGCAATTGGAGACCTGTTTGGGGCCGAGACGCCCATCTAAGATAAAGTTAAGACTGTCTGTCTGCACCCTGCATTCAACCAAAGGAATGGATGGACAAGTGAGCAAATGACCAGAGAAGGGTCCAGTGATTTGTAAAATGCTGTTTTGGGACTGTGTAAAGTGCTACAGGACTGGAAGGGGAGTTCCCTAAACATATAGAGCTTTTCCTAACAGTGTCTGGAATGCCAGAAAGTGTATAAACGTCCAAGTTGAAGCTGCTAATGCCAGCAAAACCACAAGGGACTGTAGAATTGCGTTGAGAGCCTGAGAAAGCTACAGAGATCAGTTTTGCTAACAAGTAAAGTGTTTCAAGTTTAAGAAGAGCTACAGTGTCAGCTTTGCCGACCAGTAGAGTCTGCTAAACGGTGAGGAGCTGAGCCTCAAGCTCCTTCTGCGGTTTCAAGTGTGTCAAAGCGTGTTTGGAATTGCCTTAAATGGTGGGGAGCCAAGTCTCAAGCTCTGTCTAATGATGATAAAGAGTCAAGTTACAGTGCATGGACTGTGAGAGTCTGGGTCACCCTAGCCTTAGGGAAGAAGCACCCGTCAGTTGAAACTTGTGTCTGCAAGTTTGAGAGGACCATCTTGGCCACACTGGCACTTGGTGGAATGAATGGTGACTGCTGTGAGCTAATGTATAAATGTGCTACTGATAAATGAGCTGCATGCAACACAACAATCTCAGATCGGCCTGGGAGATGACCTGGTAGTGTGCCACCTAGGGTGCTGCCTTACAGTGGTAGTTGTCAAAAAGTTTCCTACATCAAGGTACCTCGAGGTACCATTGAGGTAATTTGCATTGGCTGTAATGTGATCCTGCCTCATTCTGCCTCAGTATACCTCAGTACTGCAAAACTTTTCAATGGCTACCATTGTATGCATTTCCACTGAGGAGTATAGCTTAGACATGGGGTTTGAAGCGTGCAAGCCCTGGTTCTGGCCTAGTCTGATCCAGAAGGTGACCTCAGCCTAGAGAGGTGCACTACAGAAGAAGCTAGAGGCATTTTTCACCTGCAAAAGCTGCAAGATCCTGCAGTCAGAAAGGGGGTTACCTGGCTGTAAGCATTTGCCCACATCTTAGCATCTAAAGCAGAGCCCGCTTGCTTCAGTCACTCAAATCTGCTTTGTACAGCCTGATTGTGACTTGCCTATGATGACTACCAAACTGTGACACAGGGTCCAGTCCTGTTTCAACCAATAGTTTAATATTGTTGCCAAGCCAAGTTTAACATCTAGAGCAGAGCCTTTTCCAATCAACCAGTTTTAAGTTCCATAATCTACAATCAGTAATGTGTCTCAAAATTAAAAGTAAAGTTAATCTGCTTATTTTCTTCAAGGGCCCCAACCAGCCGGCTGTCACAGCTACACCATACAATAGGCCTGCACCTTAGACTCTAGTACTGGATATCCAGGTATGAGAATTAGAATTGTGGGGTTTTAATGCATTCTGGAGACTGGTACCAGTGTGGGCATTTATTAATGTTTCTGCTATCTAATGCAGTGAGCTAGTAGATAGCAAAGAATCTGAATACTTCACAGGTTGCTGGGTGGACACTAAAATTAAAGTTTACATCTAAATAAAAAATGATTATTGTGATTTTATGCAAACCAAAACCAATCAAAGTTATCAACTTAACCTATAGCTTAACCTCTGCCTCTAATTCTACTCTTTCCTAACTCTCACCCCATGTAAATAAATGTTGTTTTTGCATAAATCTGTTATCATAAGCATATTATTAGAGAGGGTCAATAATGGCAAAATGTTGAAATGTGGAGTTTTGAATTGTGGCTCATGCTTGGGGGGGCTATATGATATTGTGGGTGGGTACAGCATCCCAGAGGGTTGTACCAGGTATTATTCTAGCCCACTGAAAGGTATACTCTGGGTGAAGGCATTGCACATTTTTATTATCTTGGGAAAGAACCAGTTTTAAAGTAAAGTACGAACCCAGGCCCCTCAACCTTGGTCTGGCTAGCTAAGGCAGGTGTAGTGTAGCTCTTCTGATGGACGCTGCCAGAGTTACATTCATATCAAGGTTCTCAAGTGCCACAGGCAGCACCTCCACTTCATGCTGAAGGGCAGCCATTATCATTCCAAGTCTTGCTCTTTGGTTTATCCTTGGCACTGTAGGTATTTACCAAATGCTTAGTGGTTATGACGGCATTCCTTTGCAGGGAAGGACTTTATATCTTCCCATATCTGAACGACTGGCTCCAAAAGGCCCCATGTAGGGAAGCAATCTTATACACATTGTCCAGAATGAGACAACTGTTTGAGGAATTGGGTGTTATGGTAAATGTATTTAAACCCATACTCGTTCCTTGTCGGTGCCTCCAATATACTGGTGCGGTGCTGGACATGGTGGTGGGCAGTGCCTTCCTGCCTGCAGACAGGGAGCATGCTCTTATTGCCAAGGCCCAGCGGATACACAGGAGTCATTACATGTCAGCTCAGATGATGTTACATATCATGGGGCTGATGGTTGCTGCCATCATTACGGTTCCCTTTTCCCATCTCCATATGTGCATACCACATTGGACTCTTTGAGTACAATGAGATTGGCTAACAGACAAGCTGGAACAAAGGACCCTTGTCAAGCCTCTTCAAACAACATGAAGTCTTGCTATATTATGACAATTGCAGTTTGTCCCACCATTAGAACTGCTCCGGAGGTGAAAGAGTTAACTTCCATGCCAGGCATGGAACTTAGAGCACGAGCTCGGTTAGAAAAGCTCTGTCTGGAATATTTCAAACTGAAACTGCCAGATTCTTTACTCCGCCTCACTGAACAGTCGCTCCGGAGATTCCTCCTACTGCTCGGTTCATTTCTCGGTTTAAAAGAGTTTTTCTCAGTTAAATTCAACCGCGATTATTATTATTTTAACCGCAAACCGATCGGTTCAAGCTCTGTCTGTGGTATTGTAAGTAATAGACAGGTTTATTTCTGTGTGGAACTTGTAAATGTTTATCAGTTCAGTTTGAACCGATCAGGTTGTTCTAAAACTTTATTCTGAAGCATTTAAAAGCTTTTTAGAGTGCGGTTCCCGGTTCTTATCGGTTCTAAAAAAAACGGGTTTCATTACGGTTTTTTCCATGACCCGTGACACGGTTGGGAACCAATAAGGGTGTCTTGCCTGGCACTGCCAGAAAAAGGGCAAGTTTTTGGTTAGGCTGGCATTATGTCTGAGAAACCCAAAAGAAAAACCGGGCCCACTGGGTTTCAGCACTGTAGTGTCTGTGGGGAAGCCTTTGCCAAGGCTGACCCACACACCACATGTGTTTATTGTCTGGGGTTTGACCACCTCAGTGCAGACTGCCAGATTTGCAAGAATTTCCCTGCAGTTACCCTAGATAAGAGAGTTGGTAGGCTCAGGGAATGAGAGGCCAAAAAGTCCGCTGACCCGGATGGCCAGCCCGGTTCGGTGCCAACCGAACCGGAGGGAGTGCCCTCTGACCAGGGCGAGACTTCCTCGGGCAAACGTAAAGCTGACTCAGAGGAGCCAGTTCCAGCAAAGAGAACTAGAAAATCAGCAGGTGTGGAGTCAAAAATTCCTTCTCCAACTGCTGCAGAGATAGCCAAAGCAATCCAAATTGTCCAGTCACTTTCCCGGTTCCGTCCGAACCGCACTATCTGGCAAAAGGTCGGTTCGGCCGGTTCCACCAGTTCAAGAATATGATAGAGGAGTTTTATGAACCAGAGGAGGGGGAGGATGATTATGAACAGTGTGAATGTGACTTTGAAAGTCTGGATGTGCCCATTGAGCAGGACATCTCCCCAGACAGACCTTTAGAAGAATCTCCCCCTAGGCTTTCTGAGTCCCCTTCTCATTTTCTGTTTTATAAAAAAGTTGCTGAAACCCTCCAGCTTCCATTGGAGGAAGCTGTGGATGAGCAAGAGGAGCCTGACTTTGTAGAGATGATGGATATCCCAGAGTCCAGGAGATTATCTATTCCTTTACATAAATCATTTAGGAAACAAACAATAAAAATTTTAAAAGCTCCTAATTCTGTGCCTCCTGTGGATAAAAAGATGGACAGGAGGTACACTTTTGTCAGGTCCTGATACAGAATTTCTTTCACAGCAATGCAACCATGTTGGGTAGTTCAGGCTGCAGCCTGTGATAAGGCTAATATTCCCTTGGCTTCACATCCTCCTGACAAGGACTCCAGGAAGATTGATGTCATGGCTAAAAAACAATACATGGCAGCGTCCTTGGGACTCAGACAAGCAAATTATATGGCTTATGTGGCAAGATACCAGAAATCTAGATGGGATACTGTCATGGCTTTAGCCAAACAGGCCCCTGGCCAGCTTGCCAAGGAGCTGGAGCTGGTGGCTGCTGATGGTATTGAGGCATCTAAGGTGCAATTCCATGCTGCGGTGGATTCTAATGATGTTTCCTCTAGAGTCATGGCTACATCTGTGGCTTTTCGTAGATTGGCTTGGCTCAGGTGTACTAGTTTGTCACAGGATACCCAGGCTAAGGCTATGGATTTTCCTGTGGTGGGAAATTCTCTGTTTGGGGAGCAGACAGAGAATTATATGAAGAAAATGGATGAATATAGAACCACTTATAGGAGTGCACAAGCCAAGGAACGGCAAGCCACTCCTCAGAGGCAGCCCTCCAGGGGTAGAGGCAGGCCTTTTCACAGGCCTTTTTACCAAACCCAGGCCTCCTCTTCAGCTTATGCTCAGAGGGGGTTCTTCAGAGGGAGAGGCAGACGGGGTACAAGCAGGCCTGCTCCCACCCCTCAGCCTAAAGCCCCTGCCAAACAGGCACCCTGATGGGATGCCCAGGGCTGGTTCTCCATTATCTGTAGGGGGCAGGCTGGCTTACTTCGTCCAGGACTGGGAGTCTTTAACATCAGACAAGTGGGTCCTGGAAGTAGTAAGCCAGGGTCTGGTTCTCAGCTTCAAAAAATTTCCAAAGATGAGAATCAGATCTTTTCCACCTGCAAATCCTCTAGAGACTCTTGCTTTGGAAACAGAAGTCTCAACCCTCCTGGTTCTCAGAGCTGTAGAAAGGGTTTCTCTCCTACACCAGGGCAAGGGTCTGTACTCCAGGTACTTCCTTACCCCAAAAAAGACAGGAGAATGGCTGCCCATCCTGGACCTAAGATATCTGAACAAGCACCTTTTAAAACCAAAATTCAAAATGGTGACTCTGGGAATGATTTTACCCTCCCTAAGGCCAGGGGACTGGCTAGCTTCCCTGGACCTCAAGGATGCCTACTTCCATGTTCTTATCAGAAGCTCCCACCGAAAGTACCTCAGATTCGAACTGCCCTCAGGCCATTATCAGTTCAGAGCAATGCCCTTCGGCCTTACCTCTGCCCCAAGGGTATTCATAAAATGCCTGGCAGTAGCAGTTGCTCATTTAAGAAGGCAAAAGATTGCCATCTTTCCCTACCTAGACGACTGACTCATTGTGGGTCAGTCTCCAGACCAGTCAAATCGCACCTGCAAGTTACCCAACAGCTGCTTACCTCTCTGGGCTTTCTTCTCAATCTTCCAAAGTCAGTTCTGGAACCTGTCCAGGTACTCACCTTTATAGGTGCAGAATTGGACACAAAGCAGGCCAGAGCCTTCCTTCCCCTAGAAAGGGTAAGGACCCTGGTGGCCCTGGCCTCCTCCTTCACTCTGCAGGTCTCCCGACCAGCAAGGTATTTCCTACAGCTCCTAGGACACATGGCTGCTTCCACAGCTGTAGTGCAAGGAGCAAGATTTCAGATGAGGGACATTCAGTTCCATTTGAGAGCCTTTTGGTCTCAAAGAAGAGATTCCCTATCCAAGTTGATCCCAGTGACTCGAACCCTGATCCAGGCCCTTCAGTGGTGGCAGGATCAGAGCAATCTGAGACAAGGGGTTCCTTCATCCCTCTATCTCACTTCTTGACCCTTACTACAGATGCGTCCCTTTTGGGATGGGGAGCTCACATGGGCGACCTCTCCACCCAGGGATTGTGGTCCCCTCAGGAATCTCTGCTCCACATCAATCTGTTGGAACTCAGAGCTGTTTTTCTAGCACTTCAGGTTTTTTCTGCATCTGTTCAGAACAAAGTGGTACAGGTCAGAACAGACAACACCACTACAATGTGGTACATCAACAAACAAGGGGGCACTCGGTCTTCGGCCTTGTGCACCAAGGCAATGAAGTTGTGGTCTCTGGCTTATTCCCTGAACACTTCCCTCACAGCAGTTCACCTCCCAGGCAAGGACAATGTCCTGGCAGATGCTCTCAGCAGGATTTCCCAGGGCCATCACGAATGGTCACTGGATCCCCGAGTACTGGGGATAGTTTTTGCCAGATGGGGCACCCCTCAGATAGATCTTTTTGCAGCCCCAGACAATCATCAACTTCCGCTGTTTTGTTGCAGGCCCCCAGTGTTGGGCTCAGTCCCCCTGGATGCCTTTCTCCTCGATTGGGAAAGGAAGTTTCTCTATGCCTTTCCCCCCTTCCCTCTCCTGTTCAAGGTGCTAGTCAAAATCAGATCTCAGCCCTGCAAGATGATTCTGATTGCTCCAGACTGGGCCAGGCAGCCCTGGTACCCACTCCTTCTGTCCTTAGCAGTCCATCTTCCCTTGTGTCTCCCCAGGAACCACAATCTGTTAACCTGTGCCCAGGGGAGAGTTTGGTATCCGAATCTCAAATCCCTCAACCTCAAGGCCTGGCTCTTGAGGAGTTAGTTTGCTGACCTACACCTTTCTCAAGGTGTACTCGAATCTTGAAGGCTTCTAGGAAGCCTTCCACTAGGGCTACTTATAACTCCAAATGGAAAAGGTTTTCCATATGGTGTTCTGGGAAGCATATTTCCCCGGAATCTGCTGATTTGCCCACTGTTTTGGACTATATGGTCCATCGTAATTCTTTGGGACTGAGACCAGCTACCCTGAAAGTGCATTTGGCAGCTGTCTCTGCTTTTATTTCAGCAGGGAAGCCCTCTACTCTTTCCGCTCACCCTGTGTTTTCCAAGTTTTTCAAGGGATTGCTTCATACTAATCCACCATTCAGGGACCCTGCCCCTGCTTGGGATCTTAATGTTTGCATTGCTCAGCTGATGCAACCCCCCTTTGAACCTCTGTCTTCGGCAGAGCTTAAGTACTTGACTTGGAAAACTGTGTTTCTAGTAGCCATCACTTCTGCCAGGCGCATAAGTGAGTTACAAGCTTTGTCAGTGGAGACTGACTTTATTTCCTTTCACAGGGATCACGGTAGTCCTCAGGACTAACAGGAAGTTTTGCCTAAGGTGGTTTCAGATTTCCACCTTAATCAATCTATTTCTCTTCCAGTGTTCTTCACTGACCATTCCTCCTCTGGTGAGAGGAGGTTGCACAACAGATGTTAAGGGCCCTAAGTTACTACAGAAGTACCAAAGGTCACAGGTTTGACTCCTCCAACTATTTCTCACTTATGGTGAGGTTGGGAAAGGAAACCTGCCACTAAGAGATCCATTGCCAGGTGGATTGTCTCTTGTATCCAATTTTGCTATCAAAACTGGGTAAGGTTCCCCTTCAGGCCTGAGGGCTCACTCTACCAGAGGTACAGCTGCGTCTCTAGCTGCTGCCAGAGACATCCCTATCTTAGAGATATGTCAAGCAGCTACTTGGAAAACAGTACACACTTTCACCAAGCATTACTCCCTGGATATCCAGGCCAGGAGGGATGCTCGGTTTGGCACAGCCATGCTTCAGAGCCTATTCCCTAAGTAGGTTCTGTCCCTCCTCCATGGAGGTACTGCTGTGTAGTCTGCAATTGTCATAATATAGCAAGACTTCATGTTGTTTGAAGAAAAAATTACTCACCTTAGTAATGTTGTTTCTTCTAATGGAGTCTTGCTATATTATGACCTCCCCCCCAGCCTGCCCCTCTCAGAACTTCTACTTTGGGTATGGGGTGGGCAGTCCAGTGTTGGCACTTATTGATGCCCATTTTATGTTTTCCACCCCTTCTTTTTTGGGGTGTTTGGGTGTTGTGTTTTATTTTATCTTATCTTATTTTCTGGTCCCCTGGCTTGAGTCTTGGTGTTGGGACCAGGAAAATGTGTTAATATTTAAATAGCCAGTTGGCTAGTGTAGGTTACAGCTTCCACACAGAACCTTAGTGAGTTTTGCTCGTAAAGATCTGACAGTTTCAGTTTGAAATATTCCAGACAGAGCTTTTCTAACCGAGCTCGTGCTCTAAATTCCATGCTTGGCATGGAAGTTAACTCTTTCACCTCCGGAGCAGTTCTAATGGTGGGACAAACTGCAATTGTCATAATATAGCAAGACTCCATTAGAAGAAACAACATTACTAAGGTGAGTAATTTTTTCCTCTCTCTCATTTTCTAGTATGATGGGTGGACCACCAGAAACTGTTACAGGGTGTTCCATTCTTTTGTTAAGTTAATCTGTAAGCCCATACATTTCATACCTCCTGCTGTTCTTCTGTCTCTGCTGTTGTGTCCTGCCCCCTACCCACAATTCCCCAGCTCCTATTTAATTTCTTGCTTGTCTCTTTCCCCCTCAGTGGAGGCCCAACTTGGGTGCTTCCTCCAGCATGGATCCTATCTCTGCTGCCTCCAGAAGCCTTGCCCGGTGTGGTCGGCTCTAACTAAGCCTCCACCTGCACTACTGAGCTGGTCTGCCCGGAAGAAAGCTCCCCCTACCCTGCAAAGTTATGACAGGACTCTGCCAACAGGCTCAATTTGTGACGCTTTCCACAACCAAATCCTGACTGGACACTGCCCTGTGTTGCTGCATCTCGAGTGGCTTTTCCCCTGGCTAATTATTCCTGATGCCAAAGTTGCTTTTTATACTTAAAATTACTGTTTTCTGCTAATTTTTTTTTTTTTGTGTGGCCAGTTTTCCATTAGCAGATTATACAGATCTGCCACTAGAGGGATCTTATTCTTTCAGTTAAGGGAACGTCCATACCGTCGAGCCCTTCCCGTAGTGAAGGGGGCTTCGATTTCAGATGTAAAAAAGTATTAAATGTGGCACTTACTGTTTATTAATATTTTGATTAATCTGGTTGACCGCGCCCGGCACGAAACTTCACCGCCCATGTTATTCGCTGTGGCGTCTTCGATGACGTGAAACAGCCGGGTCCTAGGTGAGTTGTTACTGCAGGTTTTTGAACAGCTCGTTTGAGTCTGTGGCGTCGGCATCAGTTGCTTGTTGTCTGTACTCGGTTGCATTGCAAGGACACCGACAGATTCCAAAACCAGAGTTGAGCTTCAGCTACCACAACACATAAATCTGTATTATGCAGCTCAGATAGTCTGGTTTTGAATCTATCAGTGTCCCTGAATCACCGAGACCAGGTACAGACCAACAGGCACACAAGCTGTCTGTACCTGGTCTCCGATGTCTCGAGAGCACACGGGCTCCAAACCGGAGCCGCTTAAAAAGCCTGCAGTATGGCAAGTCTATGGAGACACCCTGGCTGTTCTCCTCATTGCCACATCACGGGACAACCACGGTGCTTGTGGGCGCGAAGGGGAGGGTTGAAAACCTAAAATGCCGGCGGGGAGGGCGCAGGATCAACCAGATATAAATCAAAATAATATAGTAACCAGTAAGTGCCACATTTAATACTTTTTTTACATCTGCTAATCGGGTCCCGCTTCACACGGAGGTGGGGCTCGATGGGACATGGACGTTTCCCTTTAAGGAAATCTGCCCTCTTAAAGTCACAGTAGCTTTACTTGCTATATACCTTCTTTGTACTGCCTCCCTACTAAATCCTATTGGACCTCACTTAGTTCCTCTCTTGTCCAATGACATCACAGGGTGCAAACTATTTCTGGTGCTTTTCTGCCCACTGTTTCCCACTCTCATTTGGATGGAACCCCACATCACATACCCCTGTTCTCCCTACCACAGAGCTTTCTCTTATCACACTTGGCATGGTCACCAGTGTCGATGTGGCATACTGCACCCCTTTCTTTCCATGGGAGCTGCACTACAGCAGGCCGCACATGAAACATGGAAGATACCTGTCCAATATTGACCCCACTGTTCTTATGCTACTTAAAAGCCTCTCTGTTCCTAAAGGGGAAATCTCGTCCTCTTAGACTTTATTTACTAAGACAACTCCTGAAACTCCTCATTCTTTTACTTCTCCTTATCTCTGGAAGTGTGCATCCTAGTTCGGGCCCTCCTTTATATGGAGTCAATGGCAGCAAAAAACAGGGTATGCTTCTACTGGCCAGTATGAACATCTGCAGTCTGTTAAAAAAAATATGATGCCCTCGCTGCATGGGTTGTAGTACACAATCCTGACATCCTGTCAGTCGTTGAAACATGGCTGTCACCATCTACCCCTGACTCCGCCATCATCCTACCAGGCTACTCACTTTTTAGGCAGGACAGACTATCTAGAAGAGGAGGTGGCTGTGGCATATACCTAAAGGAGTTATTGTTGGCCTATCCACTTTCCCTCCCTGAACCAGCTATGGATATTCAGATCCTTGCTGTTAAGGTTATGCTCGGTGCAAACAATAAGGTCCTAAACATTGGCTCAGTCTATATTCCCCCTGATCTCACCAAATGGGGCTTAAAACCCCTAATGAACTGCGTTATTAGTCTAAAACAAGACACAGAAACCATCCTTTTAGGTGACTTTAATGTCAACTGATTCTTGTCAGGTGCCAGAAGGCATAGTGATGAGTTAACAGGCCTGAACTTTACCCAGTTAATAACAACTCCAACCAGGATAAACTATAAGACTGGGACTAGCACACTCCTGGACTGGGTCCTAACAAGTCATCCAACACATACAGTATCTCCCATTCTGAAGTATTACCTGACACTATCAGTGATCACTCTCCTACCAAGTATTATTGGTCTAACAAATTTATCAAGCCCCCTGCCAGAACAATCACAAGTAGAGTGCTCTCCCATGGCCACCTGCAGCCACTAAAGTCTCTACTCCGACAAGAAGACTGGTCTTACATTGAAACCGCCCCTGATATTGACTCAGCTCTACAATACTTCATTGAATGCTTCAATGCGGCCTGTGACATCAACGCCCCTTTTAGGACATGTAGGATCAGGGGACTTGATAATCCCTGGATCTCTTTTAACCTTCTTGCTCAAATGAAAGCTCGAGACCACCTCTGGCATAGGGCCAGGACCTCAGGCAGTCAACCTGACATACAGGTCTATAAGATGGCCAGGAATGCAAGTACTAAGGCTATCCATGAGCACAAAGTGTGTTACTATAAGGACATCCTTGCCAAGACCTGAGTGGATGGGAAAAAAAATTCTGGGAAAACCTTTCGGAAGTCACTGGGAAAGCATCCAAGCAGGCTCCAACTGTATTAAATGTTGATGGATCTGTCACAAATGACCCCGTGCTAATTGCCAACACATTTAATTCATTCTTCACAGACCTTAGCCAAACTCTACCACCACATTTCTTTGAACTGCCCAGCACAGCTCCTATGTCCACCAAATCAGAAGAGGCCTTGACCCACCCATGTTTCTACTTCAGCGCTATCTTGGAAAGCGAGGCCAAGACATACCTACGTAAAGTTCTAGGAGGAACTAGGACAAGCAGTGATTCCCTCGACCTGAAACTTCTTACCCTAGATGAAGTCCTATCCCTCCCTCACCAAGCTTCTCAATCGCTCCCTCATACTTTCACAATTCCCCCCAGATCTGGAAATCTGCTCTGGTTACACCAATTTTTTTTTTTTTTTTGAATGCTCTGTTTATTAAAAATTTTCTTTTACAGAAACATACACGTACAACATACAACAATAGACATCTACTAACACAGACATACTAACATCCCAGTTAGACCATTGATGCATATCACATACCAACACAAACTGTAGATGCAGTCGAGCGTGCATTACAATTCATATTCTCAGACATATTCAAGTATCCACAGTTGATCATATAATATTAATCATATAATATTCAGGTGATCCATTACAATTCATACTGTGCAGGGCAAAAAAGGGCCATGAGTACCTGATAGGCCGTGGGTGGGCCACTGACACTAAGAGGAAGGGCATTCTCCCCTTACCTAACAGTTAACCTGAGATTTAGATGTTCAACCCTGTACGGAGCATTAGGTTTTCAGATATGCTCAAGGACGCCAGAAAAGGAGCCCAGTCCCTCAAAAACACCCCCTCCCTGTCTCTTACGAACCATGTGAGCCATTCCAAAGCCAAGGAGCGTATAACCATTCACTGCCACACAGTTAGCGTTAGGCCCATTTCCAGTGACCCAGGTGTTCTGAATACAGTGCCTGGCCAGCACCAACAAAACCCTTACCCACCTAGGCAGTGGCTGCCACTCCTCCTCCACTTCAAACAACATGAAGTCTTGCTATATTCTGACATATGCAATGAGTCCCAACCTTCAAACTGCTCCAGAGGTGAAAGAGTTAACTTTCCATGCCAGGCATGGAACGCTGAGCTCGAGCTTGGTTGAAACTCTATCTGTTGTTCTTCAAACTCAAACCGTCAGATTCTTTACTCCGCCTCACTGAACAGTCGCTCTGGAGATTTCTCCTTCTGCTCGGTTCATTTTGTCGGTTAAAGTATTGTTTTTCTCGGTTTTCGACCAAATTTAAACCGCAACCGGTCGGTTCAGGCTCTGTCTGTGGTATTTGTGAGTACTAGATAGGTTTTACATTGATTCTCTTCTGTGTGGAACTTGTAAACGGTTTATAGGTTTGGTTTGAACCGATCAGGTTGTTTAAAATATCTTAATCTGTGATTTAGAGTGTGGTTACCAGTTCTTATCGGTTCTAAAAAAAACAGATTTTATTACGTTTTTTTTCACGACCCGTGACACGGTTGGGAACAGATAAGAGGGTCTTACTTAACGGATTGCCATAAATGGGTAAGTTTGGTTAGGACTGGCACTATGTCTGAGAAACCCAAAAGAAAAACTGGGCCCACTGGGTTTCAACACTGCAGTGTGTGTGGGGAAGTCTTTGCTAAGGCTGACCCCCACACCACCTGTGTTTATTGTCTGGGATTTGACCACCTCAATGCAGACTGCCAGATTTGTAAAAATTTTCCTGCAGCTACCCTGGAAAAGAGAGTTGGTAGGCTCAGGGAAAAGGAGGCCAAAAAGTCCGCTGAACCGGATGGCCAGCCCGGTTCGGTTCCAACCGAACCAGAGGGAGAGCCCTCTGACCAGGGCGAGACTTCCTCGGGCCAAAGGAGATCCGACCCTGAGGAGTCGCTTCCAGCAAAAAGGACTAGGAAATCTGCTGGTGTGGAGCCAAAACTTTCCTCTCCAACTGCTGAAGAAATATCCAAAGCGATTAAAATTGTCCAGTCGCTTTCCCCGGTTCCGACCGAACCGGCACCATCAGGTAAGCGCCCGGTTCGGCCGGTTCCACCGGTTCAAGAGTATGATTTAGAGGAATATTATGAACCGGAAGAGGGGGAAGAGGAGTATGAGGAGAGTGAATGTGGATTTGAAAGTCTGGATGTGCCCATTGACCCGGACATCTCCCCAGACAGACCTTCAGGAGTGTCTCCTCCTAGGCTTTCTGAGTGCCCTTCTCATTTTATGTTTTATAAAAAAGTGGCTGAAACCTTCCAGCTCCATATGGAGGAAGCTGTGGATGATCAAGAAGAGCCTGACTATGTGGAAATGATGGATATCCCAGAGTCTAGGAGACTGTCTATTCCCTTGCATAAATCTTTTGGGAAACAGACATTTAAAATTCTAAAAACTCCTCACACTATACCTCCTGTGGATAAGAGAATGGACAAGAAGTACACATTGTCAGGCTCTGATACAGAGTTCCTTTCACAACAATGCAGCCATGCTAGTAGTGCAGGCTACAGCCTGTGACAAGGCAAATATTCCTGGCTTCACACCCCGGACAAGGACTCCAGGAGGATTGATGCCATGACAAAGAAACAGTACATGGCAGCATCCTTGGGACTCAGACAGGCAAATTATATGGCTTATGTTGCTAGATATCAGAAATCCAGATGGGATACTGTTATGGCTCTAGCAAACAGGTCTCTGGCCAGCTTGCCAAGGAGCTGGAGCAGGTGGCTGCTGATGGTATTGAGGCATCCAAGGTGCAATTCTATGCTGCAGTGGACTCAAATGATGTGTCATCAAGAGTCATGGCTACATCTGTGGCACTTCGCAGAATGGCTTGGCTCAGATGTACTAGCCTGTCACAGGATACCCAGACTAAGGCCATGGATTTTCCTGTTGTGGGTAATTCCTGTTTGGGAACAGACAGAGAATTACATGAAGAAAATGGATGAGTATAGGACCACCTATAGGAGTGCACAGGCCAAGGAAGGCAGGCCACCTCAAAGGCAGCTTCCCAGGGGCAGGGCAGGCCTTTCATAGGCCTTTACCAAGCCCAGGCCTCCTCTTCTGCTTATGCCAGAGGGGGGTTCTTTAGAGGAAGAGGCAGACGGGGTACAAGCAGGCCTGCTTCCACCCCTCAGCCCAAAGCCCCTGCCAAGCAGGCACCCTGATAGGGTTGCCAGGGACAATTCTCAGCTATCTGTAGGGGGCATGCTAGCTTACTTTGTCCAGGACTGGGAGTCTGACATCAGACAAGTGGGTCCTGGAAGTAGTAAGCCAGGGACTGGTTCTCAGCTTCAAAAAGTTTCCAAAGATGAAAACCAGATCATTTCCACCTGCAAATCCACCAGAGGCACTTGCCCTAGAGGCAGAGGTCTCTTCCCTCCTGGCTCTCAGAGCTGTGGAAAGGGTTTCTTCCCTACACCAGGGCAAAGGGTTGTACTCCAGGTACTTCCTTACTCCAAAAAAGACAGGAGAATGGTGGCCCATCCTGGATCTCAGATACTTAAACAAGCACCTTTTAAAACCAAAATTCAAAATGGTGACTCTGGGAATTATTCTACCCTCTCTAAGGCCAGGGGATTGGCTAGCGTCCCTGGACCTCAAGGATGCCTACTTCCATATTCTCATCAGAAGCTCCCATCGAAAGTACCTCAGGTTCGAGCTACCCTCAGGCCATTACCAGTTCAGAGCAATGCCCTTTGGCCTCACCTCTGCTCCAAGGGTGTTCACAAAATGCCTGGCAGTAGCAGTTGCTTCTCTAAGAAGGCAAAAAATTGCCATCTTCCCTTACTTAGACGACTGGCTCATAGTAGGCCAGTCCCCAGACCAAGTCAAGTTACACCTACAGATAACTCAGCAACTGCTCACCTCTCTAGGTTTCCTTCTGAATCTTTCAAAGTCAGTTCTAGAGCCTGTCCAGCTCCTCACCTTCATAGGCACAGAGCTGAACACAGAGAAAGCCAGAGCCTTCCTTCCTTTGGACAGGGCAAGGACCCTGGTCTCCATGGCTTCCTCATTCACACTGCAGGTGTCTCGACCAGCAAGGCATTTTCTACAGCTCCTGGGGCACATGGCTGCTTCTACAGCAGTAGTGCAGGGAGCCAGATTTCAGATGAGGGACATTCAGTTCCATTTGAGAGCCTTTTGGTCTCAAAGGAAAGACCCTTTAACCAAACTGATCCCAGTGACTCAAACCCTGATTCAGGCCCTACAGTGGTGGCAGGATCAGAGCAATCTGAGACAAGGGGTTCCTTTTGTCACTCAGTCTCACTCCTTAATCCTTACTACAGATGCATCCCTCTTGGGGTGGGAGCTCACATGGGCGACCTCACTACCCAGGGCTGTGGTCCCTCAGGAATCTCTGCTCCACATCAATCTGTTGGAACTCAGAGCAGTTTTTCTAACACTTCAAGCTTTTTCAAAATCTGTTCAGAACAAAGTTGTACAGGTCAGAACAGACAACACCACCACAATGTGGTACATCAACAGCAGGGGCACTCGCTCTACGACCTTGTGCAATCAAGCAATGAAGTTGTGGTCTCTGGCTTACTCCCTGAACACCTCCCTTATGGCAGTTCACCTCCCAGGCAAGGACAATGCCCTGGCAGGTGCTCTCAGCAGGATTTCCCAGGGCTATCACGAATGGTCATGCTGGACCCCTGGTCTTGGAAGTGATATTTGCCAGATGGGGCACCCCTGCGATAGATTCTTTTGTAGCCCCAGACAATCACCAACTTCCCCTTTTTTGCTGCAGGCCCTCAGTGTTGGGCTCAGTCCCTCTGGATACCTTAGTTCTCAATTGGGAAGGGAAGTTTCTCTATGCTTTTCCCCCCTTCCCTCTCCTGTTCAAAGTGCTAGTCAAAATCAGATCTCAACCCTGCAAGATGATCCTGATTGCTCCAGATTGGGCCAGACAACCCTAGTATCTACTCCTACTGACCTTAGCAGTCCACCTTCCCCTGTGTCTTCCCAGGAATCACAACCTGTTAACCTGTGCTCAGGGGAGGGTTTGGTACCCGAACCTCAAATCTCTCAATCTCAAAGCCTGGCTCTTGAAGAGTTAGAGTTTACTGATTTACACCTCTCTCAAGGTGTATTGGATATTCTGAAGGCTTCTAGAAAACCTTCCACCAGGGCTACTTATAATTCCAAATGGAAGAGATTTTCCATATGGTGCTCTGGAAAGCATATTTCCCCAGAATCTGCTGATTTACCCACAGTCCTGGATTATATGGTCCACTTAAATACCTTGGGGCTGAGACCAGTGCCCTAAAAGTGCATCTGGCAGCTGTGTCTGCTTTTATTTCAGCAGGTAAGTCCCCTTCTCTTTCAGCTCACCCTGCATTCTCAAAATTTTTCAAGGTATTGCTTCATACCAACCCTCCATTCAGGGACCCTGCCCCCGCCTGGGATCTTAATGCTTGCATTGCTCAGGTTATGCAACCCCCCTTTGAGCCTTTGTCTTCAGCAGAGCTTAAGTACTTGACTTGGAAGACTGTGTTTCTGGTAGCCATCACTTCTGCCAGACACATAAGTGAATTACAAGCTTTGTCAGTGGAGCCTAATTTTATCTCCTTTCATAGAGATAAGGTGGTCCTCAGGACTAACAGGAAGTTCTTGCCTAAGGTGGTGTCAGATTTCCACCTTAATCAATCTATTTCTCTTCCAGTGTACTTCACTGACCATTCCTCCTCTGGCGAGAGGAGGCTGCACAGCTTAGATGTGAAGAGAGCCCTTAGTTACTACATAGAGCATACTAAGGGTCACAGGTTTGACTCCCTCCAACTGTTCCTCACTTATGGTGAGGTTGGTAAAGGGAAACCTGCCACTAAAAGATCCATTGCCAGGTGGATTGTCTCTTGTATCCAATTTTGCTATGGAAAACTGGGTAAGGTTCCTCCCCCAGGCCTGAGGGCTCACTATACCAGAGGTACAACTGCTTCCCTGGCTGCTGCCAGGACATCCCTATTCTAGAGATATGTCAAGCAGCTACCTGGAAAACAGTTCACACTTTTACCAAGCATTACTCCCTGGACATCCAGGCTAGGAGTGATGCTCGGTTTGGCACAGCTGTGCTTCAGAGCCTATTTCCTAAGTAGGTTCTGTCCCTCCTCCATGAAGGTACTGCTTGGTAGTCTGCATATGTCAGAATATATCAAGACTTCATGTTGTTTGAAGAAAAAATTACTCACCTTAGTAATGTTGTTTCTTCTAATGGAGTCTTGCTGTATTCTGACCCCCCACTGCCTGCCCCTCTTAGAACCTCTGTTTTTGGGATGTGGGTGGGCAGTGCAGTGTTGGTACTTAATAGGTGCCCACCTTGTTGTTTTTCACCTCTCCTTTCTTGGGGTGACTTGGTGTTGTGTTTTTCATTTTTTGGGACTCCTACCTTGAGTCTTTGTTTTGGGACCAAAAAATGTGTTCTTTTGTTTAGTAGCCAGTTGGCTAGTGTAGGTTTACAGCTTCCACACAGGACCTCAGTGAGTTTAGCTCGTAAAGATCTGATGGTTTGAGTTTGAAGAACAACAGAAAGAGTTTCAACCGAACTCGAGCTCAGCATTCCATGCCTGGCATGGAAAGTTAACTCTTTCACCTCCGGAGCAGTTCGAAGGTTGGGACTCACTGCATATGTCAGAATATAGCAAGACTCCATTAGAAGAAACAACATTACTAAGGTGAGTAATTTTTTCTTCCACTACCTCCACCCCAAATAGGCAGACCAAAGGGTCACGAGACAGTCATCCCCCCAACCCCTTATTCACCTCTTGTACTATCCCCCCAAAAACTTATTCAAGACCGGGCATGTCCAGAAGCAATGAAAAAAGGTACCCAACCCCCTATTGTACCTCCAACAATTCGGTGACACTGCCAGATGAGCCCAATGTACCGCCACTGGGGGCCAGTATATTCTATGCAAAAATTTATAGAAGGCCTCCTTGAACTTATTGCATACCATAATTCCCTCCAGCATGCCTAACACTAGCTTCCAGTTCTTATCCGATATTTGCTGCCTTAAGTCCCTCTCCCAAAGAGCCTTTGTGGGGCCTGTTAAATCTGGAAGGTTCTGCTTATCCTGTTTAGCCACTTTCCCAATAAATCCTTTTGGATCTTTCCTAGCCTGACATACCATCTGCTCTATTCGATTTGGGTGCAACCCACGCCTTCCCCCCATTCCCAATCTCCCTACGAACGCTTTCACTTGCAGGTACCGAAATAATTGGGATGTCCCTAACCTCATCTCTCACCTAATCTTATCGAACTCACTCAGCTCCCCTTTCTCCTGTAACATCCTTACATATACCGCCCCTCCTCTCTCCCATTCTAAAAAAAAACCCATCCTCCATCCCAGGCACGAAGAAGGGATTCTTCACAATCGGGAGTAACACAGTCTTCCTCTGGGCCAGTCCCTTCCGTCACAACAGATGATCCCAGACCTCCAATGTTTCCCTAACTAACGGGTTGCCACTTCCCAAATCTCTATATGCTTGTAACCCCTTACTATGAAGGTAGGCTGTGAGCCTCCCTGGGGTCCCCTCTTGTTCCAGCCCTACCCAACTGGCCACCTCTGGCCTATGAACCCAGTCAGCCACTCCCCTAAGCTGCACTGCCCTATAGTACGTACCCAGATCCAGGAAATGAAGCCCTCCCCTGGTTCTATCCGCCTTAAGCCTTGTTAAACTTATTCTTGGCTTCTTTCCCTGCCAAATGAAATCCGTGAACCCCTTCTCCAACCGTTTCACATCCCTCAATGTTAGCCTCACCTGCAGCATTTGCATGGGATATAGAATATAGGGCATAATATTCATTTTTATGAGATTGATCCTCCCAATCCAAGACATAGGGAGCTGCATCCATCTCTTAAGATCTGCCAATACCAATTTGATCAAGGGATGATAATTCAGCTTATACAACTCTTCCCATCTCCGCCCATTTCAGACCCCAAAATATTTAAAGTCCATCTGAACCACCTTGAATCCCATTTGCTGTACTTCTTGGCTGGCATCCGGGAACCCCATAACTTCAGTTTTCCTGACATTAATCTTATACCCGGAAAAACCTGCGAACCTCTCAATAATGTTCATCAAATGTCCCATAGAGTTATGTATATCCCCTAAGAATAACAGCATATCGTCAGCATAGAGCACCACCTTATGCTCTCTCCCATTCACATCACCTACACCCACCACGCCTTTATGCTGGCGTATCGCTGACGCCAGGGGTTCGATCGCCAGGGCAAACAACAAAGGGGACAGCGGGCATCCCTGTCTCGTACCCCTACCCAACCCAAATTTCCCAGAAAGGCACCTGCTCAACATCACCTGGTGCCACAAGCCTTGGGTACACAGTCTGACCCAGCCTATAAACGGAACCCCCAGATCAAACCCGGTCATCACTTCAAAGAGGTACTCCCATTCCACCCTATCAAGCGCATTTTCAGCATCTAAGGAGATCACCCCCATCTTACCTCTGGTCTGACCAGCCTGCCATATGACATTTAACAATCTCCATACATTATGGTAGGACTGACGCCCCTTGATAAACCCAGTCTGGTCTGGGTGGATCACCTCCGGCAGAATGTTCTCTAACCTGGTGGCCAGCACCTTGGCCAGGATTTTCATATCAATGTTAAGGAGGGAGATAGGTCAATAAGCTGAACACTCGAGCTTGTCCTGTCCCCCCTTATGTATTAAGCAAATGTTTGCCTCATAACATGAGTTAGGTAGTTCTGGGATCTGTCCCTCCTCCCCCTTCTGAAATACCTTACTCAGCGCTTCAGCCATTTGCCCCCCCAAAATCCTATAATACTTGACAGGAAACCCATCTGGCCCACTGGCCTTACCCTCCTGCAACTTCTGTATGGCACTTAGGATTTCTGTTCTTGAGACGGGCTGACCCAGCATCTCCCTCTGCTCATCTGTAACCTTCTGCAGAGGCACCCCATCAAGGAACTCCTGGATGCACTCTTCCTTCCCCACATATTCTGCTCTATACAGCCTTTCATAAAAACTCCTGAAGCGGTCTGCTATTTCTCTTGAGCTTGTAATGGCTTGCCCCTCCTCCCCCCAATCCTCAGTACCCATATTGGACATCTGCCCCTCTTCATCAGCCTCACCAACATAGGCCCTGGCTTATTCCCCCACTCAAACACTCTTCTTTGACAGTAGAACCATGCTTTCCCTGCCTCTTCTCTCAGTAAAGAATTAAGGGCTTCCCTCGTCGTTGCTAACAATTTGGTGGCTTCTCCCTCTTCCCCTCCCCCTACCCGCTTCTCCAGCTCTTTCACTTGCCTCTCCAGTTCTTCCCTCTTGCCCTTTCTCTGTTTCTTAATTTTAGCTACATAGGCTATTATAGCCCTCCTCATGTAGGCCTTACCTGCCTCCCAGAAAGTGGCACTAGAGACCTCATCCGTGGCATTCGTCTCCTCATAAAACTTCCATTGTTCCGCTAAATACTCCCAAATGTTCGATCCTTAGCCAGATACATAGGAAATCTCCAGGTAGCAGGTCTACTCAGCCCCCCCCCCCCGAGATCCTAAGCACCACCATAGCATGGTCTGAAATGAAGATGGGGCTGTGGCCTATCTCCTTTATCCTTTCCACCCAGCTTCTGGGCAGAAAAATATAATCTAAGTGGGACCAGGTCTTGTGGGGATTGGAATAAAAAGTGTACTCCTGCCCAGTGGGGTTAACCGTTCTCTAGCTATCCACCATATCTGAGTCTGCTATCCCGATTTGCCACTGTCACATAGCCTCCGTCACCCGCCCTTTACCTGCAGAGCGGTCCACATTTGCATCCATAGTCCAGTTAAAGTCCCCACCCATAATAAGCCCGAGAAATTTCTCTCTGACAAGCAGGCCCAGCAAAGAGGAATAGAATTGTGGGTCATACACCGCCGGTGCGTAGACACAGCCAAATATAAGTGCCTCCCCTCGCCACATCCCAGTAACAAAAATATATCTGCCCTCCTTTGGGTCTCTCACTACTCTTTTCACCTCAAAGAGCAGCTTCTTATGTAGGAGTATCGCTACCCCCCTTTTATGAGAGAAGTAAGAGGCTGCCAGGCACTTCCCAACCCAATTTCGCACCAGTTTGGCATGCTACAAGTCTGTCAGGTGGGTCTCTTGCAGCAATGCCACCTGTGCCCCTTTTCATCTAAGCGCAGTTTAAAGTGCGGTCCTCTTCACTGGGCTCGCTATGCCTTTTACATTCCAAGATGTACCATTAAGATTCACTGGATCACCCATCCCAACCTGTAGAACTTTCCAAGTTCCAGTCCGTTCCCACTTGATATTTCTCTACACACATCTATGTTATCATAACACTCTCAGAGATACTTGTACATTGTCTTTGATTTCTATACAATCGACTGCATCCATAGAAGTATAACCAGGTAACTACAGCAACAATGAAAACAGTAGTGAACCTATCTAACACAACATTTACAACTTCATAACCCTGAAACCGTCCCCCCCACCCCCATTGCCCCACTCTCCTCACACACTCTACTCTTCCACTCCCCCCTCCACTGCACTAATTGCTAACATAGCACAAGTGTATATTTTAAGACAAAAAAAAAAACAATCAGAAATTCTCCTCCACAACTGAGAAGCGCGGCTCGCTGCTCCCTCCAGCAGCCAAGTTCCCTCCTTCCCGAAAAATCCCACCCTCAGAGCCCCCAACAGGACCAATCTAAAGCCCAAAGTCACCATACTGTCCCATCTTACACCCCTGGGTTCCTCTCCGCCGTCCCCCTCCCTCCACCCACATCTGCCATCAATCCGTCTCTCCCCTCTTCCTTGCCTACCATCGGAGCTCATCTTTGCATCTCCCCCATCCTTCTAGGACCCTTTTCTTTTGAATTTTAGCCATGAAAGCCTTCCGCCTATCGTTATGCCCTCCCATCCAAATTATCTCTCTACAAGGCAGCCTGCCTTCATCTGGAGGATTCGACACCCTCAAGCACTGCCCCCCCAAGGGCGGGGTCGACTGCCCGTCATTGCAGCTTCTGTCATCTCCTTACCACAATCCTCCCCACAGCCCACTCCCCCCTCCCACTCCCCCAATACCGTCCTACACCAGAGGGAGCAGTCTCCAACCACTCCTCCCCCACCACGTCTCCTCGATCCAGTGCAGCACTCCAGGGCAGCCACACCACCCTGACCCAGGAAAGAACAAGGGCACAGCCATGAGTCACATCCCCTTATCTCACCATGTAACCCCCCCCACCCCATGGACAAGGGCGCACAGCAGTGCTGGAAGCTGGAAAACTCAGAGGGCAGGAAGGGGCTGATCCATGGTGTGCACCAGAATATGCCTGGTTCACTCTCGCTCCCCCTCCTGTAATGGCCCCGCCTTCAGCTCCTCGCTATAAACTCCACGGCCTCCCTCCCCCGCAGCACCCCGAGGGTATGCCTGCCACACCAGTTTTTTTTAGAGTAGGGACAAATTACTACCTGGGAATTATAGGCCAATATCTATTCTTCACCCATTGTCCAAAGCACTTGAAAGGATTCTGCTGACCAGTTTGTGGAGTACCTGGAAAAATGCAACCTACAATGTGTCCAACAACATGATTTTTGGAAAGGGCACAGCACATCTACAGCCCTACTGGAATTCACAGGTTTCATTCACCATATTATTGATCAGGGTCAACTTGTCTAAAGCATTTGACACGTTCAATCACCATTTGCTGACACATCAACTTGCTGGGCTTGATATATCTTCAGACGTCCTAAAGTGGTTCATCAGCTATTTAGCAAACCTCACACAACAGGTGAGAATAGGCTTTCTGTTAAACTGCCTGTCTTCTCTGGGGTTCCTCAAGGATCGATGCTGGGACCCCTTCTATTTAGCACCTTCCTCAATAATCTTCTGGCATCCTGTTCTGAACCAGTACCCCTCTACACGGATGATGCGGTCATTTTCCTCAAAGACTGCTGACCCTACCCTCCTTCAGGCCCAACTTCAGAGAAGTTTTGTTGAAGCTGAGTCCTGGTTCACCTCTCATAAGTTGGTGCTTAATTGCAAAAAAACAAAGGTAATGTTCTTCCATGGCACCCATAGCAAGCACAAAGCCAAACAATTGGTGATTAAAAACAGTGCGGGTGTAGTCCTTGACCAGACTTAGTCTTTTAAATACCTAGGAGTTACTCTGGATAGTACGCTCTCCTACTGCAACCATGTTGAGAATGTTGCCAAGGCAGTTAACATTCACCTAGGCCTCCTACACAGGCACAAACGCTGCCTTACTACTGAAGCCCTCAGATTGGCTATCCAAAGTTCAGTTGTGTCTATTATTGACTATGGTTTGGTCATTTATTGTACCGCCACAGACACAACCCTACGGCGGCTTGCCACAGCTCTGAATAAGGCATGCCATCTACTAACCGGTACAGTGTATCATACTCACACTTGTGACCTTTACGGACAAGCAAACTGGCTTCAACTCCAGGCTCACATTGAATATCAAGCCTGCCTTCTGGCTAAGAAGGCAGATCTTGGTCTCCTACCACCAGGTTCTCTTTAGCTTTTCAGTCCCTTCCGGGGCACTCGTAACACACGAAGTTCTGTGAGCCAAACTTTTACTGTCCCTCACTGTCAAACCTCGCTCCAACAGCAATCCATTGCAGTTAGAGCTGCTAATTTATTTCATTCCCTTCCTCCTGAGATTGCAACGACTGCAACCTTAGGACCATTTAAGCGGAAGTTGCATCAATTTCTAGTTTCCAGAGCATCTTGTGACTGCTATACCTAATCTTTGCAGTCAGCTAAATGCACTGGGACATCCCTCTTTTTCCATTCGCCCCCGTATAGCCCTGCCTTCTTACTGTGCTATTCCACTTACAGCACTTCCTTCCTTCATTCTTTTCCCGTCCCCATTCCGACCCTCTTTTCATCCTACCTCATCCCCCCTTCCTTTACCCCTCTACTCCCACTTCCCCTCCCTCCTCTCTGTTTCCTCAGCTTGTTCTCTCCCTCTACCCCCCAAGCCCCTGTGGGTCTTTTCCTGCATAAGCTTCATTGTGGCAGCTCCCTCCTTGCTGTTATTTTGCTTCTTTCACCACCCAATTCACCCCTGTCCTTCTCTCCTTATAATCCCTTTCACCCCTCTTCAGACAAGGCCACTGGCTGCACTTGACACAATATTTATCTTGCCATATTATTCTTTTGTTTATGTAATTACTTTCCTCATGTTGTACTACTTACTGAAACCATTGTAATTTGTTATTCTTGTTACTTGACGTGGAACCTCTGCAAAAGAGCCCTTGGCTCAAAGGTCTTTCCGATTTGTTAAATAAATAAATAAAATAAATAAATACATTTCCTACTTCCTTACAGATCCTCACAATGGATGCTTCAGGGTCTGGCTGGGGTGCCCATCTCAGATCCTGTCGGCTGTTCTACATGGTCTCCAGGCTTTCTAGGAGCACTTCAGCCACAGTCTCTTGCTGATTCGGACAGACAACGTCAGTGTTATGCACTACATAAACAAACAAGGGGGTACTCACTCTTATCCAGTGTGCAGGGAACCAAAGAGAATGCAGTACTGGGCAATGTCTCAGTCTTCAGCTATCAACCATGTTTCTCCCAGGTGTACAAAACATCTTGGGAGACATGCAAAGTAAGTCTCAGTCCCTGGTGCATGAATGGGAACTGCTTACCTCTGTGGTAAACAACCACTTTGTAAGATGGGGACGTATAGAGTTGAACCTTTTTACATACCCACACAATGCAAAACTGCTGCATTTCTGCTGTCTCGCTCCAGGACATGGAGTTTTTTGATGAGATGTGCTGTCCGTCTCCTGGAAAGGGAGGCTCCTTCATGCCTTTCCTCCAATCCCTCTCAAACAGAGGGTTCTGCTCAAGCTGCAGGCCTCACCAGTTTTAATTTCCACTTCTGCAGTATCTGGCAGTGGAGCCTCCTGTTCGACTCCCCCTTTGTTAGAGTCTGCTGTCACAGGCTCAGGGGTCCCTAGTCCATTTGAACCTGTGGTCCCTGTATGCATACTCCCCCCAGGTGGCTGATGTCTTGCTTGCAGCTAAAAAGCTTTCTATATAACACACCTATTCTTTCAAATAGAAGCGCTTCTCCAAATGTTGTGCTTCCCATCCAATGGATCCATTTACATGTCCTGTGAATACTGTACTGGACTACTTTCTGTCCCTATCTGACTCTGTCTCCGGTACTCCATTAAGCTGCACTTGGCTGCTGTTTCAGTCTTCCATGCTTCTACTGATAGGGGCACGGTGGCACAACTAAAGGTATCTTGTATATTTTTGAATGGTATTCTACATGTGCGTCCCCCAATTTGTAAACCATTTCTGCCTTGGGACCTCAATTTCATTTTGGAAAAATTGACCTTGGCTCCATTTGATCCTGCAGCAACCTGTGAGATGCATTTCCTTTCATGGAAAATGTTGATCTTCCAGGAATCAGTCTTCACCATTGATTCCCACTTATGGCCTGGGTCTGGGACTGGAGATACTAGGACCCCTTTCTTTTTTTGCTGGGAGGGAGCTGATGATTGGCGCCTATGCACTGCACATGCTGCTGCACCCCCCACCAGCCAATAAAAGTCACTGGCTCCCGTAGCACCTCAGTTCTGTTCTTCCCACTGTCGAATGCACACCGTGGAAGCAACAATAGCACCTTTCACTGATTTTAAACAATGGCATCACTTTTTAAAGTAAGCAATGCCATTTCTTCTCTTCTTTTACTTTTATTATTTTTCCAATGATGCTAAAACTAGACAAGAAGGGAGCTAAGAAGAAATATCACCTGTTAGCCATAATATGTCAATGCCCCTGTGGGGAATACATGGGGATGACAGACCAATATTGTACCTGCATGACCTATCATGGCCCAGGTCACGACATGATGAGTGCAATGCCTACCTCTCCATAGACTGTGACACATTAGAAAGCCACGTGAAGAGGGTTGGGTTAGCTGATCCTCACCTTCAGGGGCAGGCATCAAACTCATGAGGCTAAGGTAAGGCCCCCCGTGCCCCTTCCTGGAACCTCTGGTTCTGAGGAAGCACAGGGTCTTCCTTGATCTCCCCCTGCAGAGGCATTGGAGGCCCTGTTGGGTGGGTCTGGTGGACAGACACTCCTTCTGGGTGGCCAGCTGTGAACCCCCACAGTCTGTTTGCCTTGAGCAGCAGACATCCTTGGTGGTGAGGCCTCAGCCTCAGTGGACACCTTGGTGTCACAGCCTTGTGCTGCTCCAGCTCCTGGCATGATTTGCTCTGTTGGTGAGAGAGGAGGAGCTGGCCACAGTGTCAGGTTTGCTTCTGACACTGTTTGCAGCGTCAGAAGAGGGACTGACACTGGGGTTGTGCAGCGTCTTGTTGCTGAGGTGGGGTTTGTTCTTTCCTACAGTGTTGCTAGCAGTGCCGAAGGAGAGGATGACACTGCCTATGGCAACAGTCATGGCAAAGGCCATGATGTTGGTCCTGGGCACAGCACGGAGCACGATGCTAGTGACGGTGTCATTCCTGGGGTCATCAATGGTTCCAGTGCAACAACAGCACCAGGATAGGCACTGGTGCCATTCCAGGCACGAGGGTTGGAGATAAGGGCCTGACACCGAAGACAGTGCTGGCTGTGACAACAGGGGTGAACCTTTTTTCAGATCTGTTGTCAACACTGTGTGCAGCACCGGAGGCAGCACTGTCCTGAAATCTGACGAAAGCCGGGAGTTGGTGTTAGCCCCAGAGCCATTGACTGAGAGCTGCACCAGTGGGGACTGGGGTCCCCCTACAGGAACTGTACAGCTCCATGCTCCCCACCTGGGGGAATCCCCCCATGGGCACTAACCAGATTATTCCACAGATGTAGGGCAATCCTATTCTGGTGGTCCTTCCAGGCATTCTCCTTGGGCAAGTTCCCCTATACAACCCCGCAGCTCAGGTAGAGACCTTAGAAATCCTGTTTCTGTGGTCTCTCATAGGCTTCTGCCACCCCTGCCAGAGTTACCTGGGTACATGGGCCCTCAGGAGCCAGTTACCTGGGTCCAGCATGGAGAGGTGGTAAGTGCCTTAGAGCATGGGTTCTCTGACTTTGTCAAGGTGAACCTCCTCTTTTGGGCCAGAATAAAGTCTGGGCCTCCTCACGTGTCAGACACAGTAACATACCTTGCCAGGGGGAGGAGACAGCCCTTCTCCTGGCCCCAGCATGGGTAGCAATCTGTGGGAGACCTTGCTCTGGTGAGTAGTGCATGAGGGATGGGTGGTGCTCGGTGGGAGCGGGGACAGAGCTAATAGCCCGCCCGCACAGGCCAGGACAGAAGAAGCTTATTAAGGAAAAAAGGAAAAAAAAATGTAACTCTGCTCTCCTGCTTTGTCTCCCCTCCCCCCAATCTGGTCCAGAGCCATAGCTTGTCTCCCCCAACCCCAGTCTGAGCTGAAGCCATGCTTTTGGCACCCCCTCACCATCTCGACTGGAGTCATCAGCTTTGAGGAAGTCATACGGGGAGGGGGTGCTGAAAACAAAGTGTGCATTTTAGTCCAGTGCAGAACATTGTCTCTGCCCTCCACTTTGTATGTAATACACACACAGACACACGCACTCACACACAAACACGCATGCACACTCACTCGCTCACTTACTTTCTGGTCCAAATCAACCAGTTTATCTGCTTTTGTACACACTGTCTTTAATACCCTCCCCCACTTCTGTGTAAAATTCCAACACAAGAATGAACACATCAACCATGCGAAGACCTGCCAATACTGCATCACACTCCAACTCAAAGCAGTGCATATAAACTTTTTTGTGCCTTACTGACTGCTGCGACTGTTTTTTCTTTCTCTGGGCTCTCATGATGGTGGATGGTGTCAGCAGAGATCTGGCAGCTTCAGTGATGGCTGGGCAGCCTCAGTAGAGTTAAGAGTGACTTTTGGGAGGATGGTGACTTCAGGGAGGTCTGGCAGCATCAGTGGGGGTCAAGCAACTTTAGTAAGGTCAGTGGCTTCAGTGAGTGTCAGGCAGCCTCAGTGGGGGTTGGTGGCTGTTGGGAAGTCAGTGTCTTCAGGGAGGTCGGCAGTTTCAATGGGATCTAGTGGCTTCAGCGGGGTTCGCTGTGTCAACAGTAGCAAGTGGAGCACAAACATCCAAGTACAGGAAGTCTGGTTCAGAATCCTAAACAGAGAGAGTGATTTCATTTCAAGTTACCAGCATGCGATTGGCAGACTAGTCACTAGAGAGCAGCCTGTGATTGGGCAGCTACTGCCTTCTTCCTGATTGGTCCTGATATGGGTGACGATGAAGGGGGGGGGGATAGCCCACTGCAATGAGGGGCAGAGGAAGGTAGACCACTGCAGTACACATTGTGCTGTACTTCACAAACACAAAACAATATGGAGAAGTTGAAACCAGCACTTTTGAAACCTTGCAGTTGTGAAACCTGTTGCTTCTCCCCAGAAAGAGCTTTGTGCCTCCCCAGGGAGGTGTACCTTACCATGTAAAAACCTCTGCCTTAGAGCAGTACCACAAGGAGTCCGATAGGGCCCCGTTGTGGCCCATTCTGCTGGCACCACCATCTCTGTTTTCAGCACCTCCTGTCTATAAGCATTTTCTTCAGAAGATAACAAATCATCACTCCACTTGTCCTCAGTTTCTGAGTACACTGTGTATAAAAAGATTCTTGGTGGACATGCTTAAGACACTGGAAGTTGGCTCCTATTCAAGCTGCGATCTGGTATGCTTGCTATTGGGACTCCTTAGAGCTTTCAGAAATAGCTCTGCTGTCATCCCTGCATGACCTAGGGCCTTCAAGGATGCATCAAGGTTAGCATGGAGATGTCGCTTCCCTTGTCCTCCAGCCCCCAGGGACCTCAGTCTCTGGTGCTGCACACCTTTGGGATCTACAGGTGCAGTAGCTCACCCCTTTTCAGGGCTAGAGGGTTTGGAGACCCCAACAAGGCTGAAACACCATATGCATGACCAACCTCCTGAGGCTGACTCTGCTTAGACAGATACATTGGGCAGGAAGATATTTACCTCGGCATGCATTATGATGTGCACTGCTGCACACCGGCAACATCGGGCAGACTTCAATCAGCATCCGTGGGTGTATATAGGTCATCTGCTAGCTGCAATGCGTAAAAGTAAGTTAGTTGGGCAAACCATTTGACTTTCCACTAAGGGCCTGGTGGTGGCAGGGCATCAATCTAGGGCATCGTATGATACCTATGAGATGGCCTCCAGGCTTGTGGGAACTGCAGTCTGCCTAAGGCAGGTGGTATGGCTTCACCTTTTCAGGTTGGCAACTTTGGTCTGACATAAGGCGCTAAACTCACACTTCCATGGGACTTACTCCTTCTCCCAAAAGGTCAAGTGAGAGCTGTTGGGGTGCCCTCTCACTCCTGTGCCACAGGAGTACCTGCCTGATCCTGACCAGTCTTGGGTCCCACCAGACCTGTAAGGAGCCCATGCCCTCCAGTGTTCTCCCCCACACAGAGGGCTGTGGGATTTGGTTTCCCACAGGATCAGTCAGCTGTTATCTCGTGGAAAAAGAGATGCTTGGTACTCGGGCTCATAAGTGGGAATTAGTGGTGAAGATCAATTCCTGGAAGACATGAAAATGACATACGATATGAAAATGACATACTTACTGTAGTTGTTGATCTTCCAGAATATCTTCACCATTGATTACTATGTCCTGCTCACCATGTCCCACAGACAGAGTCAGGACCTCTGGGCAGTTTACCCTGCTGCAGTGCTCCCATATTGATTTGCCATTTTTCCTGTAACTCCAAGGTGATTTTCCTATGCTTTCCTCTAGATTACATTATTTCCTACTGGAGCCAAATTGCTCTGTTTTCCTGTATAACCTATGCAACTCTATAGGGCAAATTTCCCTGTAGATGGCTACGAATACCTGTAAAATAGAGGCATCCCTGTAGATCTGGGAGCTCTGCTGCTGGTACTGGCGTGAATAGTAGGTGCCATGTATCTCCCCAGTTACACCCTCCTCTGGGGGTCTTTGACCTTGTGTTTTCTCTATTGAAAAAAAAAAAGTCGGGCAGTCTTCTGTGTGCCTCCTCAAAAACAAAAGCACAGAAAAACTAGGTTGAGGGTCTTTACTCCATCACACCACAAAAAAAAAAGGAGCAGTAATCCCTTTTCCTTTCTTGTCCTTCGCCCCACTCAGGGGTATATCTCCCTGTGGGTATTTCCCTGTTAGTTGCTAAATGCAGCTTGTGCTTCTGAGCAACATCCAGTCTAACCCCACTTGGCAGTTTACTGCATGTGGTAGGTGCTGTATCAACTGCACTAGCTCTTCCACAGAGTACATCTCTGTGGTTGCAGAAGAAGCTGGTATCCTTCTTGGTTACACGTTAGGTGTCAGTTAACTATAACTGCATTGCAATTACAATGTAGTTGCATGCAACAAACATGAAACTGCAGTGTAATTACCCTGTTGCATGTAAAGTAAAATGCTTCTCTCTATTTTGGACTGTTTTTGGTTGGTATCCCAGTTTCTCTCAGACTAGATGGACCATATGGTCTCCTTCTGCCATCACTTTCTATGTTTCTCAAGTATTTGGGCCTTAGCCCACTACCCATAGAGGTGTCTGGGGAGATTACCACATCTCAGCTCCTTAAGCTTTCTAGCCTAGCAACTTCAGATGTGTTAAGTTCTCTTTTCTTCATCCCAGGCGTAAGGAAGACAGACATACCAACTTATGAGTTACATAAAAACATAGACGTTGATGGCAGATAAGGACCGCAAGGCCCATCCAGTCTGCCCATTTATTTTTCTACCTTTTAAAGGTGCCATCAGCTGGGTGGGTAGCCTTTTTTCATTGATTTCACAGTTGGTGGTAAGCAAGCCAATCTTGTAATTTTAGATGAGGCTTTAAAAGTGGGTGGCATAATGCATGTTGCAAGGTGCGACTTGCGCCATTGGGTTTGGTGCAAGTCACCTTTCGGCATGCATAACCCATTCTGGAATCTGGCTCCCTGGATCCAGTAAAAATACCGGAGATGGTGCCTGCTAAGAAAAAACTGAAAGAAAAACATGCCGCTGTTCCTCCTTCTAAAGAAAGAAAGGAGCCACCAGTAGACACAAATAGAAGGCCCTCAACAGAGAACATGACAAAGGCATGGCAGTTCCTCCAGACTTTCTAGGCTGTGGAGAATTTCATGAATATACCTGCCCCCGGCTCCAGTTCCATTCTCAGTGCCTGTGAAGGAGGAGGCTGAATTTTACTACAAGTAGGAGGAGATGAAGGAGAACCCATAGAGCCTGATGGTTCTCCTAAACAAGAGTTTGGTTTCTCTCCTTGTCCACTGGATGACTGTACCTCACACTATACTTTTGTGAGGCAAATGGTGAACACCCTCAACATCTCATCACAGGAGACTGCTGAACATGGAGACAAGATGGAATTGTTGGATATGATGGGCTTAACTCCTATAAAAAGGTTGCTACTGCCAATCCACAAATCGCTCAAGAAAGCCACTTATAAAATCATGCAACCATCCACCTCAGCTGCTGGCATGGATAAGACAATTGAGAAAAAGTATCAGGTGGACAAACAGGGTTCTGAATACCTCTATTTCTCACCCTGATCATGACCATGAGGGAGTGGTTCAGACTGACGCGTATGACAAGGCCAAGGTGCTCCTTTCGTCTCAGCCTCCTAAGAAAGACTCCAAGAAACTGGATAGCATGGACAAAAAAACTTTATACTTCAGCTTCCCTGCTATTAAGACATTAGCATACTTTGCCTACACAGCTCAGTACCAAAAAGCCCTCAGGAGCTCTGTTTTAGCAGTGAACAAGAAAGCTTCTGGTGACCTGGCACAGGATATTGCTGATACAGCAAAGACTGCCGTGGATGCCACTGAGTATCAGTTCCACATGGCAGTAGACACCAATGACACCGTGTCCAGGGTCATGGCACATGCACTGTCACTAAGAAGGTTTGCCTGGCTTAGAACCACAAACCTTTCCCAAGACACTCAAACAAAAGCAATGGAGTTTCCTTGTGAGGGAAATCTGCTGTTTAGTGACAAGACAAAAGCTTACTTGAAACAGGTGGATGAATACTAGGCCACCTACAAGAGCAACACTAAGAAGAAAAAGGCCTCCACTTCCTACAGGCCTTCTGGACATAGAGGTACAAGATACTTTCTCCGTGCCTAAATTACATATGATTTCTCCCAACAGAGAGGTTTCTTCAGGAATAGGGGTAGAAGGGGCACCACATGTGCAGATGCAACATCAGCTCCCAAAGTCCAAACAAAGCAAAACCCCTGACACACTTGCACAGGTCGACCAACCATTGCCAGTGGGGGGGAAGGCTGACTCACTATTTTCAAGAATGGGTAAAAATAACCACAGACAAGTGGGTCCTGCAAATAGTGAGTCAGGGTCTGCCCCTGCGGCTCAAAAAATTCCCCAAACTGCAAAGCCACAAAATCTTCTGTCCTCACACTCCCACAGAAAGACTATTGTTGGAGATAGAGGTAAGAAAATTACTGCAAATAAATGCAGTACAGAAAGTTTCTCCCTCATAGTGGGGAAAGGGACTTTACTCACGATACTTCCTGACCCACAAGAAAAATGGGCAGTGGCAGCCCATTTTAGACCTGAGATACCTGAACAAACACTTAAAGAAGGAAATCTTCAAGATGATGACACTGGGATCAGTACTCCCATCACTGCCAAAAAAGAGACTAGCTGGGGTTACTGGATCTAAAAGACTCCTGCTTTCACATACCAGTCAGGCACAGTCACAGAAAGTGCCTCAGATTCATGATAGGAAATTGCCACTACCAGATCTTATCTGTGTCAGTCTTCACCATTCATCACAGATGGATACTGGCTGGAGATCAGGACCCCACGGGAGCCTTTTTTTTTTTTTTAAAGGATAGGCGGAGCCGACGCAGCATCGGCGCGCCCTCGGAGGCCGCGATGCTACGTGGCTCGAGATCAGCTGTTGCTGTGCCTGACTCCGCCTGCCTACCAGTTCTTCATCTCCCGCCATCGAGGTCACCTCGTGGGAAGCCTGTGAAGATATTTTCAAAGTTTTAGGCCTTAGCCTTTTGTTGTCGACAGTCCGTCGGTTCCTGCTAGTTCTAGTCTGCCCTACTCGACGTCGCTGGTAAGATCTTTCCATTTATTTTACAGTTAAGCGACGTCGAGTCTGTTTTTGGTGTTTTTTTCCATAGGTCATGTCAAGGTCGGACGGCAAGAAGTCGTCTAAAGTGGGGCGGCCCCCCATGCGTCGGTGCCCGTGCGGCTGCAAGTACTCCGTTACTGACCAGCATGACCGGTGTCTGCTGTGTCTTGGCCCACTTCATGACATGGAGTCGTGTGACGCCTGCTTCTCCATGGACCGCTGCGTCCTCGAACAGCGCGTGCTTAAAGTAGGGTGAGCTCCGCCGACTTTCGAGGGTAGGTCTCGCACTCGTCGGGCCAAGCCGCGCTCTCTCGGCCTTTCCTCCGGGTCCCCTCCTGGTTCTATACGGACCGAGGAGGAGGGAGCCTCGACCTCTCGTAGCCTAGCCTTGGCCAAGGCCCCTTCCGTGGCGCAGGAGGCCCGTTCCGCTTCCTCCTGGGAGCGGGCGGGAGACGCAGCTATGGCAATCACCCCTTCGGGGGTGAAGGCTCCCCCGGTGTCGCTCCCGCGGTCCGGAAGGCCCGGGTCAACGCCATCCTCGACGTCGTTGCTCGGTGCCGTCGGGGCTGTCTGTGCCGTTCGCGGCGCCGTGGGTCCTGTCGGCACCGATGGCGGCGCCACTACGTCTCGGGCACGTGGGTCTTGTCGGCACCGTTCGCAGTGCTGACCCTGCTCGCAGTGCCATGACCCTGGAATCGGCGTCGCCTTTCTCCATGTCTTGCCTCGGCACCGAGGTTGAGCACGGCACCTTAGGGCCTTCAGATTCGTCCGTCGGTGTCGTCCTCAGCGCCGTTGGTGCTCTCGGTGCCACTCGTGGCGCTGAGGGGTCTGGCAGTGCCGTGTTCTGCGCCGAGTCTGCCCTCGGGGTCGTCGGCGCCGCTCGTCCTCGGTGCTGTTCGCAGCTACCGGGCGGCCTGGTGGCGCGCGAGGCTGCCGGGGTTTCTGTCAGTGCCGTCTCTGTTACTGGTACCGCCCCTGGTGCCGGTGGACTTGACGGTGCCGCAGCTGGCCCTAGTTCGACCTTTGGCCCATGCTGCCCTGCCGCCTTCTGCCAGTGCCACTTGCGGGGCTGTGGAGGGTGCAGGTGCCGCCTTGGCCACTGCTTGGACTTCTGGGCCCTTTGGTAAGGTTGCCCTCCCTCGCCCTCCTACCGTCTGGCTTAGGGCCTCAGACTCTACCTCTTCAGAGTCGGAGTCAGGCTCGGAGTCGAGCGGGCAGTCACACCCTTCGGGGTTGTCTGCGGAGGAGGACAAGCCAGTGGTCTCCACGACAGGTCTCAGTCAGCCCCCTTCTGAGGTGCGTCTGGTTCCCCCCAAGGTTAGGGTCAGTGGTACTGACCAGCAGGCTGTGGTGCGTGCTACCATTGCCATGCATCCTGGCCTTGGGGGGTTCCTTGACCCCCTCGGTGGTGGTACCCCCTCCGGTGGTGTGTCTCGATCGCCCAACTTTGAGGCCTATCGGGAAGCCCACAGGAGGGGAGGGTGCTGCTCCCTGGGTCTCCCCTTCAGGGGCAGCCCAGAGCTGCCAGCTTCCTAGGCTGGCCCTTTCGAGGACTAGGACTCTCTCAGACTCTGAGGGGTCGAGGGATGTGGGGTCGGTGCGTCGACCTTTCTCTAGGACCCACCCGGGCCCTGGACGAAGCCAAGCGCGGACTTCGCCTTCGCTTCTGGTTCCTTGAGGGGGTCCCATTCTTTGGAGGCAGGGGACCGTCCTTCTGGACCTATACGACCCGGTCGCCTCACTTAGGGGATTCTTCTGGGCGCAGCCTAGGCAGTACCAACGTGGTTGTACAGCTGTCGGCTGCGGAGTCTTCCAGGACACCCTCCACGGGGGTCCATGGTCCGCTCCCTAGCCCTGGCAGAGGTCAGCCGACTTCCTCTCTTGGCTCTGCCCCCTCCTCTCTTTCACCTTCTCCAGCGTTCCCAGGTATTCTTGGTCCTAGCGGTCCTCTCACCTGGGAACAGTTCAGAGCAGTGGCTGCTCGGTTCCCTGCCTACGTTAGGGCCATGGACAGCCAGGTTTTTCATCCTCCCCCCGAGCAGCCACTCTCAGAGCACATGGTGACCTCCAGCTCCTCATCCCACTCTTCAGGGGGAGAGGAACCGTCTGTCCATATCTCTCTTGCCGCTGATCTCTCCGAGTATCATCGTTTCCTTGTGAGGATGCTGGAGGACCTTCACCTCTCTCCCCTCTCCATGAGCAATCCTGAGCATGTGGCGCACGCCTTTCTAGGCGATTTCAGTGCGGCCACCCTTGTGGTGCCGCCCTGGCCTGCTCCCTTTCCGGAGGAATCCATGCGTTTCTGGCAGAGGCCCTTCTCCGGAGTTCCTGCCCCTAGGGACCTCAGCCAGAGGTATTGTGCTCCCCCAGAGTCTCCAGGTTCTATGCCTCATCCACAGTCCAGATTGATGCACCTGGACACTCCTGACAAGCCGCGCCCTCCCGTGACCGGCCCCAGATCAGGACTCTTGATTTTGATTTCTGGGGAGGAGGACTTTCTACCGCACGGTTGCTTCTCTCCATCTCCGCTCATCAGGCCCACTATGCAGCCTACAACAGGTTCTTGTGGTCAGCGCTAGGTCAGATCCTAGCTGCTTTGCCTGACTCGGAGCAAACCAGGCAAGCCATCGCAGTCTCTGCACGTGGCCTGGAGCTAGCAAGGCACCAAGCAAGGGCATCTTACGACGCTAATGAGGTAGCTACCAGGGTAGTAGGGACAGCGACCTGCACCAGGAGATCATCATGGCTTCGCCTTTCCCGGTTGTCACCCTTGGCCCGGCGTAGGGTGATTTGCTCCACTCACCAGGGAACCTATCTCTTTTCCCGTAGGGCGAGACGACGTTTGTTGGGGCAAATTCCTTCCCCCTCTGGGTGGACCCCGTCTCGCTCTCCCCACTCTCTGGCCTCCTCAGGCCCAGAAGGTTCCCCCCTTAGTGTGTCACCCACTGAGGGCTAAGGGACACTGTCCCTTGAGGTGCATTAATCAGCCCCTTCGGGGCTTGGTACTCACCATCTGTGATGAATGGTGAAGACTGACACAGATAAGATACAGAAATCACGCACTCACCGTAATTATGATCTTTCTGTGTATCTTCACCATTCATCACAATCCACTTGCCATCCCCTGGGGCTCCAGTCTCTGGATCCTCCTCCCTCTGTGCCTACCCTCTTTTGAGCGGGGTAAGTTGGGACATACAGGGTAATTTTCTTCCCAAGGTACAGTTCGAGTGGCACTTCTTCTCTACTACTTATCCTCACCCCTATGGGGTGAGAACTGGTAGTTGCCCTCCTTCTGTTATCCATCTATTTAAAAAAAAAAAAAAGAGAACCCTTTTTTTCACCAAATATCTTTACAGAGAGAGTACTGAGTCCCTGTACCCTGTCCTTCTCCAGAATAGCCGACTCTGCTTTTGGGGTATTGCCAGTTATTCTGTGCCTTGAATTCTGGCAGGTGAGCTTTGCCACACCTTGCAGTTCCTATACAGTCTGGTGACGGACAAGGGTCCTGGATCCTTGTTACCTCTCACTCTCTCCTAAATTCTCTCTCCCCCTTCTTCCTTTTCCAGAGATTGGGGCACCTACCCAATCCCCTTAGTTTTACTTCCTCTATGCTGTCCTCTCAGTCGTTATTTCTCCTTTTAGTTCAGTTTTTCTCTTCCTTTTCTGTCCCTTGGACTCTCTTGTCCCACCCTCCATCCCTTCCTCTTACCTCTCCGGTGACTCCAGAACTGGTAGGCAGGTGGAGTCGGCCACAGCTTAACGGCTAATCCTCGAGCGCCATGTAGTACGTCGGCCTCGAGGACGGCGCCGATGCTGTGTCGGCTCCGCGTATCCTTTTTAAATAAAAAGGCTCCCGTGGGGTCCTGATCTCCGGCCAGTACCCATCTGTGATGAATGGTGAAGATACACAGAAAGATCATAATTATGGTAGGTACGTAATTTCTATTTCACAGCCTTTTCTTTTAGTCTTCCCTTGGCATCAAGGATGTTCACTAAGTGCCTAGCCATAGTGACAGCACATTTGAGAAGGCAAAGGGTGGTGTTTTTTCCCTATCCAGATGACTGGCTAGTCATACAAAAATCACGCCAGGAGACCTAGTCTGCCCTGCTTCTTACACAAGGCATCTTGGAGGACCTGGACTTTCTTATCAGTGTTTCAAAGTGTCAAACAGAACCAATTCAAGTTCTGGACTTTATAGGTGCAGGGTTACATACCCTACAAGGGAAGGCATTCCTTCCCTGGGAAAGGGTAGTAAATCTGATCACAACTACAAAAGCCTTCAAGATAGGTCAGGCCAGACCTGCAAGGGCTTTCTATGCTTGCTAGAGCACATGGCATCATCCACTGCAGTGGTGCCAGGTTCCAAATGAGAGATATCCAGTACTACCTAGAGAGCCAGAGGTGGGATCCACTTTCAAAACTAGTGCCTGTCACAAGGTGTCTGCTAAGGAAGCGGTGGAAGAAAGAATGCAGCCTTAGAGAACAGGGTTCTCTGGCAGTCACCTACAGCCATACTCACAACAGATGCTTCCCTCCTGAGCTTGGGCACCCACCTGGAGGACCTGCTGTAAATGATACATGGAGCACACAGGAGACTCAGGAACACATAAACCTCCTGGAACTCAGGGAAATATACCTGGCAATGCAGGCCTTTTCCTCCCAAATCAAAGGTCAGCCTGGCCAAATCAGGACAGACAACACCAGTATTATGTATTACAGAAACAAACAGGGAGGAACAAGATCTTCAGAACTATGCACAAGAGCAATGAAGACCTGGAACCTAACATACTTATTGGAGGCCTAGTACTCATTAGATGTACAACTCTCTGTAGTACATCTGCAAGGGAAGGACAATGTGTGGGCAGATTCCCTGAGTGGGATCAGCTAGGGAAACCACAAATGAAAGTTGAACTAGCAAGTGCTAGCAACAGTGTTTAGAAGGTGGGGTACACCACAGATAGACCTGTTTGCATCCTGGGAAAACAACCAGCTCCCACTGTTCTTTTGCAGATCCTCCTCAGTTGGTACAGTCCCAGAGAATGCTCTAGTCCTCAATTGGTCAGGCACATTCCATTATGTCCTTCCTCCTTTCCCACTTTTGCTGAAAATACTGCTAAAACTGAGAAGGAAGTCAACCACAGTGATTCTCATTGCTCCGAATTGGGCCAGGCAGATTTGGTACTCCTTGCTCTTGTCCCTTTCCACCAAACATCCAGTCAAATTTCCCCTGAGATACAACCTCCTGACTTTGTCTCAGGACAGGGTAACATTCCTCGATCCAAGAACCCTGCATCTCAGAGCATGGTACTTGAGTTAGAGTTCTCTGGATTAAATCTTTCTGAAAATATTATGGAAGTGCTTAATGTTTCCAGGAAACCAGCAACAAGGAAAACCTGTGCCTCAAGGTGGAAAATATTTTCAATTGTATTTTATTTATTTTCATTTAAACAGGAAGGCGGGCTGGATCAAAAGATCCATTCTCAGCTAAACCTGGGGGGAAGGTACAGCAATATGTATTATAACATTACATAATGCAATAAATAGAATAAAAATGCATAAAGCAGAGAGTTATATGAGTCAACTGTATGGCACACAATTAGACAGCAGTCAGTATGCTGTTCCTATACTCAGCTCAGTCCCTTGTTAGTGATTCTGGCTTCAATCCTGGACTACCTAGTCCACCTACAGTCTCTGGGACTCGGGCCGTCAACCCTGAAGGTTCATCTGGCAGCAGTGTCAGCATACACTTCAGCTGGCAGACAGGTCAGTGGCCTTACAACCCATTTTCAAAAGGTTCTTTAAAGGCCTGAATCACCTGTACCCTTCTGTAAGGGATCCTGTCCCTCTGTGTGACCTGAATCTGTGTATTGCCCAGCTGATGGAGGCTCCTTTCGTGTCTATGGTAACTGCTGGTTTGTATTATGTTACCTGGAAAGCAGTTGCTCTGCTGACTCTGACATCTGCCAGGAGGGTGAGCGAGCTGCAAGTCCTCTGCACGATCCTAGCTATATCATATTCCACAGGGACAAGGTAGTCTTGAGAACTAACAGAAAATTCCTCCACAAAGTGGTGTCTGAATTTCATCTGAATCAGTCATTTACACTTCCAGTGTTCTTTACAACAAAATCCAGCCCAGGAGAACAGAAGCTTCGTAATCTGGATGTCAAGAGAGCTCTGAGCCACTACTTGGACCACACAAATGATGTAAGGTCTGCTAGCACTCAGTTGTTTGTCACCTATAGTGAAGTGGGGAAGGGAAACCCACCATCCAAGAAAGCCATTTCTTGTGGATAGTTTCCTGCATTCAGTTTTGGTATGGCAAAGTTGGCAAACTACCACCTGTAAACCTTAGGATCCACTCCACAAGGGGCATGGCTGCCTCTGTGGCAGCATCAAAAGGTGTTTCCCTGCAGGAGATCTGTAAAGCAGCCACCTGGAATACAGTACATACTTCCAAATAGCACTACTGCCTGGACATACAGTCCAGGAGGGATGTCAGTTTTGGCACTGCTTTCTTGCAGAACCTTTTCCCTAAATAGATTCTGTACCCAGCCTCTCGACGAATTGCTATGGAATCTGCAGTTATTAAGCGTAAGTGAGGGATTCCTGGGGTTTGAAGAAACAATTACTCACCATTGTAATGTTTTTTCCTCCAAAGGGATCACTTACTATGCTTAACAATCCCAATCCCTACCTCCCCTTCCAGAACCTGGAAAAGGTTCGCACAAAAAATATAAAATTATGTTCCTACCGTAATTGTTGATCTTTCTGTGTATCTTCACCATTCGTCACTGGTGGGTTATGGCTGGAGGACCAGGACCCCACAGAAGCAATTTTTTTTTTTTGCAGGAGAAGTTGACACCATGACGGTGCCATCCTCTAGGCAGATGTACAGCATGGCACTTGAGGGTTGGCCAGTAATCAATGCCGACTCCTCCCTCACCTCAGTTCTGTGTATGCCGGAAAGTGAATAAATTAGAGATAGAGAAAGGAAGATGGTGGGGCCAGGGAGCCTGAGAGACAGACAAAAGGAAAGGATGTAAACAGAAAAAGAGATAATGCCAAGAGAGAGAGGACAGGTGAGTAACCTAGGGGTCTGGGACAGGGGGCCCCATCCTCTGGGCAAGTAAGACAGGAACAGGAGAGGAAAGACAGAGGAGAAAGAGAGAGAGAGAGAGAAAGAAAAAGAAAAGGAGATGGGAGACCTCACAACTCCTCAACAAAGGACTCACTGGGAGACCAAAGGGAAGGGACCCCAACTAAGCCAGATCCACCGAAGGATCTGTCCCCCCCTTTTGGGGGGGCACCCACAGAGGAAGTGGAGTGCAACAAAACACAGTAATTAGGGAGATAAACACCAAGATAGAGAAGTCCGTAGGGAGCAGGATAGGGATAAATGCAGAAAAAGGCAGTAAGGACAGGGATGGGGCTAAAAGAGGTAAGGCCATAAAAAATAAATGGAAGGTGATGAGTACCAGTGCCTGCAGTCTGTGCAACAAGCTCCCTGAACTAGTGGCCTTGATGGAAGAGGGATGCCTGGATATTGTGGCAGTCACTGAAACATAGTACACAGAGAACCATGACTGGGATGTCAACATACCAGGATACACAGTCTACAGGAGGGGCATGATGGGTAAAAGAGGAGAAGGGGAAGTAGCTCTCTATATAAGGGAAGGGATTAAAGCAACAGAACTAAAGAGTAAACAGGAAGTTGATGAGTTACTATGGGTCACCCTGGAGACAGGAAATGGCACCGCAGTCCACATGGGGGTTGTGTACAGAACCCATCTCGGGGGAGGAAATGGACAAGGAAGGCATCCTTAAAATGGCAGAAAAATGGGAGATATTGTTGATGGGGGACCTGAATATGCCAGATGTTAACTAGAGTACCTTTGCTGCAGGCACATCCAAGAGCAGGGTCATTTTTGATGCTCTACGGGGGCATGCCTCAGACAGCTAGTGTTGGAACCCACTCGGGAGGGAGCAATCTTAGACCTGGTACTCTCAAATGGGGAAGGAGAAAGGATCACAGATTTAGAAGTGGGTAGCCATCTAGGAACAAGTGACCACCAAACAGTGTGGTTCACAATAAACACAGCCATAGAGTCAAGCCACACAAAAACAAGAGCACTGGACTTTAGGAAGGCTGACTTTGGGAAAATGAGAGAATGCCTGAGAAAAGCACTAGCAAACGGGCAAGGAGGAGGGGTGGAGGAACAATGGGGAATAATCAAAACAGCCATCGCAGAGGCAACAAGCCTTTGTGTGAAGCAAATCAACAAAACAAAATGAAGGAAAAAATCACTATGGTTCTCAAAAGAGGTGGCAGGGACGGTTAAGGAGAAAAGTATAGCATTCAGGAACTATAAGGAAACACAGAAGGAGCAGGACAGATAACTTTATCAATTAAAGCAGAAGGAGGCAGGGAAGGCAGTCAGAATAGCAAAGGCACAAACTGAGGAAAAGATAGCCAACTCTGTTAAGAAGGGGGATAAAACATTTTATAGGTGCATTAGGGAGTGAAGAAAGACTTAATAAAGGGGAGGGAATGTGGGCAGAGGGTGACAGTGAAAAAGCAGGGATACTGAAAGGAATATTTCTGCTCAGTATTCACAATGGAAGATGAGGGGGAGGTACCTAAACCAAACAAGAGAGAAACTCTGAATATGGGGGTCGATACCAGTCCATTCACAGAAGAAAGGGTTTTGGAAGAACTCTTGAAACTGAGGGTGGACAAAGCAATGGGGCCTGATGGGATTCACCCAAGAATTCTAAAAGAACTAAGGGTAGAACTAGTAACTCCACTGACTACTCTCTTTAACAAATCATGGGAGGATGGGGGTGGTACCTGAGGACTGGAGGAGGGCAAATGTGATTCCACTTCACAAAAGTGGGAGCAGGGCAGAGGTAGGAAACTACAGACCAGTTAGTTTGACTTTGGTGGTATGGAAAATGATGGAATCACTTCTGAAGGAAAGAATTGTTGAGTACCTAGAGGCCAGTGGGGCACAGGACCCAAGGCAGCATGGTTTCACAGCAGGAAGTTCATGTCAGATGAACCTAATAGATTTCCTTGACTGGGTGACCAAAGTAGTAGACCAGGGAGGGGCTGTGGATATGGCCTACCTAGATTTTAGCAAGGCATTTGACACGGTCTCACTCAAAAGATTAATATACAAGTTAGCCAGCCTTGGAGTGGTTCCCAAGGTGGTAGCTTAGATAAAAAACTGGCTGGACAACAGGACACAAAGGGTAATAGTAAACAGAGTCCACAGTGAAGAAAGGAGGGTAACTAGCGGGGTACCGCAGGGTTCGGTATTGGGACCGGTCCTCTTTAATGTCTTTATAAGTGACATTGGAGAGCACCTGGAAGGAAAGGTATGTCTCTTTGCAGATGACACAAAGATCTGCAACAGGGTTGATACACAGGTTGGGGTGGGAAGAATGAAAAGGGACTTGGCAAGGTTGGAGGAATGGTCAAAAATGTGGCAGCTGAGATTCAATGCAAAGAAGTGCAAGGTAATGCATCTGGGAAACAAAAACCCAGGGTAAGAGTACACAATGGGGGGTGAGTTAATAACAACAACAAAAATCGAAAGAGACCTAGGAGTAATTATATCAGGTGACCTGAAGGTGACAAGCAATGTGAGAAGGCAGTAAGGAGGGCTGGGACGGATACTGGGATGCATAGGGAGAGGCATCAACAGTAGAAAACAGGAAATTGTTATCCCTCTGTACAGACAGTTAGTGAGACCCCATCTGGAGTACTGCGTGCAATTCTAGGGACCCCATCTCCACAAAGACATAGACAGAGTGGAGGCTGTTCAGAGGAGGGCAACCAAAATGGTGCAGTGTCTGTACCAGAAGACATACAAGGAGAGACTAAAGCAGCTTAATATGTATACCCTTGAGGAAAGGAGGGAGAGGGGGTCATGATAGAAACTTTCAAGTATCTCAAGGGAATTAACAAAGTACAAGAGGGAAGTATCTTTCAGAAGAAGAGGTGTACAAGAACAAGGGGGCACAATTTAAAGATAGAGGGGGGATGGCTCAGAGGTAATATTAGAAAGTATTTTTTCACAGAGAGGGTTGTGGATGCATGGAGCAGCCTTCCTGAGGAGGTTGTGGAGTCAGGAACAGTAGGAGAATTCAAGAATGAATGGGACAGGCATAAGGCAATTCTAGTGGGGGTAGGAGGAAGTAAGCTGTTGATTAGCTAGAATCTGCAGCTTATCCATCAGGTGGGGAAATGGGCAGACTAGGTGGGCCAAGCGGTCCTTATCTGCCATCAAATTCTATGTTTCTATGTTGACTAGCGGAGACAGCAAAGAGTCAACTGAGTGTTGGTCCAAAGGGACAGATGAGGCAGGGACCTGGCTGAAGCCCTCACCCCTTGGTACAAGATGTAGAGTGCTGTAGGTCTCCCGCTTCTGCCTTTAGAAATACTACTTGGGGGAACAGAACCCACCCTGGGGAAGAGCTCCTCCTCCTATCCTGCAGATACAGCTCCTCAATAGGCCGAAGGATAAACTCTACTCCTTCCGACATAGGCAGGAGGGGAGGGACCTGGAGGGGAAGAGGAGCTCAGCCCAGAGAAACAGCCCCCGCTGGTTAGCTTGCAGGGAAGGAGACACAGCTCCTGATGGTGAAAAAGAAAGGGAGAGGAAGTCCCCAGAGTCCTCAGATTTCCTCACAACCCAGAAGAGGGTTCCCTCATCCAGGAGACAGACGAGATCCTGGTTCTAAGTATACCCAGGTCATCTTGAGGAGGAGACCCCACCAGGGTCCAGATGAGAGGACCTTGGGGAGTCCCTTCATAAGAGAGCAAGCTCCTCTTCTTGCCTTCCCCCAAAGATGGACCCCTGCCTCCCAGGGGAGCAGAGGGCCTGGAGGTACCAGTAGGACTCAGCCCACAGTTGTCCTCAATTGGGGGACCCCATCTCCGCAAAGACATAGACAGAGTGGAGGCTGTCCAGAGGAGGGCAACCAAAATGGTGCTGGGTCTGCACCAGAAGACATATGAAGAAAGACTAAAGGAGCTTAATATGTATACCCTTGAGGAAAGGAGGGAGAGGGGGGGGCATGATAGAAACTTACAAGTATCTCAGTGGAATCAACAAAGTCCAAGAGGGTAGCATCTTTCAGAAAAAGAGATGTGCAAGAACAAGGGGGCACAATTTGAAGATAGAGGGGGGATGGCTCAGAGGTAATGTGAGAAAGTATTTTTTCTCAGAAAGGGTTGTGGATGCATGGAACAGCCTCCCTGAGGAGGTCGTGGAGTCAAGAACAGTGGAGGAATTCAAGAATGCATGGGACAGACATAAGGCAGTCCTAGTGGGGGGTAGGAGGAAGTAAGCTGTTGGTTAACTAGGATCTGCAGCTTATCTGTTAGGTAGGAAAAGGGACAGACTGGGTGGGCCAAGTGGTCCTTATCTGCCGTCAAATTCTATGTTTCTATGAAGGCAAGCAGGGAGGAGGCATTGCCCAGAGTCTGAGGTCCAAGAGGGGAAGGTTGGTGGGAAGCAGTGATGAATGGTGAAGATACACAGAAAGATCAACAATTATAGTAGGTACACAATTTTCATATCATATCTGTGTTAATCTTCACCATTCATCACTGGTGGGTGATTACCAGGCCCCCAGAAGGGGACCTAGTACCTCCCTGAGGGAGAAAACTTCCCTCAGCCCCCTGTGGGGGAAACCCAGGAGAAGGAGGAGGAGGAGGAAACCCTCACAGGCCAAGTTAGGCCTGTGACTGGTCAGGGTGAGGCGGGGTCTCCTTATGCCTGGGAGATGAAAGACGCCCCTGAAGTTCCCGTCTCACCCTGCGGGAGAAAAGGCAGGTCCCCTGGAAAGAGGGGGCAAGCGCCCTCTGCCAGGCCATGGGTGTCAGCCAGGAGAGGCACACACACACGCCATCTGCCTAATGCAGATTGCTGTCCCCGCTAGCCTGGATGACATCTCATTGGCATCATACAATGCCCTTGCCTGGTGCCTTGCAAGCTCCAGGCCACATGCAGAGAAGGTGATGGCTTGCCTGGTTGCCTCTGTATCAGGCACTGATGCAAGAACTTGTCCTAGCATTGACCATAGGTGCCTGTTGTAGGCAGTGTGATGGGCCTGATGCACTGCGATGGAAAGCAAAAGGCATGCCGAGGAGAAGACTCTCCTTCCTTATCAGTCAAACTCTGCAGAGTCTGCCTCTGGAGGTCGGTCATGCCTTGGGCTTCTATGACTGATAGGAGTATCCAGGAGACTCACTCCTGAAGTGGGGTGAGGCAGAGCTCCTGATGACCCCTTGGGTGTGCAATACCTGCACCGGCAGTCCATCGGAGCTGGGGAAGGGACTAATGGACACTGCCAGGTATGGTACGACACTTCCTGGAAAGAGGTAGGCCAGGCAGGCACCACCAAGTGATCTGCACTGAATTCAATTGAGAGAGCAAGTGTCGCCCATTCAGGACTGCATCTTGCCACCCTGGAGATGTGAAGCTCATTGACCAGCCTTGAGAGGAAACACTGATAAGAGGTCTGATCAGCATCTGAGAACAGGTGGATGGAAGAATCCTCTTCCTTGGGGGAGGAAGACAAGGGGGCCAACGAGTTTGAAGAATCAGAGTCTGACTGCTGCTGAGGCAACAGGTGAAAAACCTGCTCATCCGTGGCTCTGACTTAATGAGGAAAATCAGCAGCCAAGACCCTGAACTGTTCCCAGGTTAGAGGCCCCACAGGACCTGAGTGGCCCAGGAAGTGGGGAGGAGAAGGCAGAGATAAAGGGGAAAAGCACCTCTGTGAAAGAGAATGCCCTCTGCCAGGGCTTGGAGACCGTGCAGGTGATCCAGCAGCCCAGAAGGATCCACCAGTCTGAGCAGTAACTGGCTGCTCAACCAGCCCGAAGCGATCAGGACTGAGTCCTGAAGTGGATTCCCCCCAGTGAGACAACCTGGGCCACATAGGTCCAAAAGGGCAGACCCTAGCCCCACGCAACATGGTCTCACCTGGGGATGATGAGGGAGAGAAGAAGGGCTCAGTGCTATGGCTCCTTCCCGAGCTCCGAAGAGCTGCCAGGGAAGACTGCTGCTCCTTGTCTTGCCCCTCACCCCTACAGACTCCGACACAGACCTCTTCCTCAATCCCAACTGCAAAGGTTCCACCTTACCTGCCAGCCCCATGGAGGCAGACAGTGTGGGAACTCTCTACCTGGCCGCTGGCGACCGATCAGCACCAGAAACAGTGCCAGCCTGGTCACCGGGGCCTGAAGACTCAATTCCCCCAGGCCAGGAGTCCACATCAATGCCAGTAATACCTCTGGCACTGCCATCGGCACTGGAAAGAGTCCCGGTGCCACAAACGATGCTGGGGCCAGCGGTGGTTAAGACAACTGGCTCTGAAGGGAGAGGGGGTTGGGAGGGCATAGTGGTGGTGCTGGGTGGAGAAGAGCCCAGGGACTCCGAGGAGTCGGACAGCCAGTCTGGATCCACCTCCAGATCATCCTCCAAAGAGGAGGTGATCCAGAGGACCTCCAGAGGGGCCACTCCCAAGGCCCTCCTACCCTCAGCACTGCAAATGGCACAGCAGGCTGGCCCAGAACCGCCCACAGTGCCACCCTGAACACTGAAGCCGTGAATGGCTCCAGGATCCAGAGGGGCCCCAACAGGCAGCACCGAGGAGACCACCAGTCCAGGCCTAGTGATTGCAGGCCATGACACTGGGGGAACGTGCACCTCCGAGGAGGTGACTGCCAAGACGGTGCGCCCAGCCCAGCCCTCGGGGGGGGGTCAGACCGTGCCTCCAGCACTGTAGAAGGAACCTCCACCCTGGTGAGGCTTAAAGAGGCAGAGGCCCCTCCTCCATGAACCATATAGAACTGGGAGGGGACCCGGAGGAAGAGGAACCTGCGTCTGGTGTCCTGTATACAAGGCTGCCCTCCGAAAGTCAGCAGCATATGGCTAATCGTTAGTGCGCAGCTTTTGAGTACTCAGCGGTCCATGGAGAAACAGTCATTGCATTGGTCCATGTCATGATCTGGACCCAGGCAGGTCGAACAGTGGTCATGTCAGTCCGTTATCAAATATTGCTGGCTGTGGGGACACCGACTCATAGGGGGCTGCATGCTTTAGAAGATTTTTTCTTGTTCCTAGGACCGGACATGACTGAATGCAGAAATAAACTTAAAACTAAAGAACAGACTCGACGCCGAGAAAAAAGGAATGATCTTACCGGCTTCCGAAGGATCCGGAGTCAAACAGTGCTGAGTAATCGTTTCAACAGCATAGCAGAACTAAGGCTTCGGCATCAACAGAACGGTACTAGGCCGCAGTGTCGCAGATGAATTTCTTGCATGCCCACGAGGTCACTGTTCACTCGACAGTGGGAGAAGCAGAACTGAGGTAAGGGAGGAGTTGGCGTCAATTACCGGCCAACCCTCGAGCGCCACGCTGTGTGTCTTCCTTGAGGGCAGCACTGTCACGGTGCCGACTCCTCCCCCTAGGAAAAAAAATTGCTCCAGTGGGGTCCTGATCCTCCAGCCATAACCCACCAGTGATGAGTGGTGAAGACTGAGACATATAAGACACAGCTCTTTCTGTTGCTTGAACATTACTTCTTACAGTGCCTTACAATTGATACTTGGTGATCTAAACTTTTAAAATCTTTCATTGCATTTTGAAAGAAATTGTTCTGCCATGTTGAAAATATTTTGAACACTTTATAAATGGGTTGTAATAACTGGTGAGCAATTTTTCCTAAAGACTCAGCCAGTTGATATTTCCCATAACAACCAGTCGATTGTTACGACATTCTCGCGCTCCATCTATCAAAAGGGAGCACTCCCTCAGTGGCTCCCGTTTTGTGTCTGGGTGGGCTAAACAGGTTCTAAAACATGGTGTTCTGTATCTTAGCAAGGAACCGCTATGGAACCACCACACTAAGATCCCATTCCCCCCCTTTTCCTAATTTTTTTATATATCTCATAGACCCTACCTTAAATGTAATTTTTTAAAACTATTTGGTTGATCCTGCGATTCACCAACTTCAAGCGACGCATACCGTCAGCAGGAACAGGTCTGTAGCTGATTAGTAGAGGTTAGTGCGATTGTAATTGCGATTTCAGCTTCAAGTTTAAAAAAAATAAATAAATAAATTGGGAGCAGAGTGTGCTGTGGGACAAGAAGGAGAAGGACTGGAGATGGCTGCACGGCTCAGGATTCTGGAGTTGGAAGCTGGGAACATGGGGAGCTGTATAAGCTGCTGCTGCTGCATTTGGTGCTCCTAGTTGCCACAAGAGGATTTCTAGGATGGAGAGAAAAAGTGTGTGAAGTGTGTGGGTGTGTGTGTGTGTGTGTGTGTGTAGAGAAAGAGAGAGAGACTGTGTGTCCATGGAGAAAGAGAGACTATCTGTGTGAGTGTGATGTGGAGGGAGGTCACAGCACTTCAGCTGGAAAAAATTGCTCGCCAGTATATTATATAAAATAATAGATGAGGAAGTGTGCATATAAGAATTTAATGCACACGCCCGGAGTGGAATGCTTTGATAAACCCCTCGTGCCTCACCCTCGGGGTTTATGTAGCATCCCACACCTCGGGTGTGCATTAAATTTCCATATCACACACTTACCCATCCTTTATTATATATATTATATATTTGGTAACCATTTAGCTATTTTAGTGGTCACCATTCACCCTAGCTTTAGAAATAAATTTGCTGTTAAAATGCAGGGATGCACGTGACCACACAGTAGAGATTTGAATATCATTCTAACATTCTCTAATTAGCATAACATTCTAAACTCCAGGGCAGTTTATTTCAGGTGAATGATTACAGTTGCTAAGCACAGTGAGGGGTCCCTGTGGAAGACACATTACAATAGTGAATAATTGTTTTCATCTTAGCCAGAGCCACATGCGTAGGCTGCTTCCATCTTCTTTGCCACTACCCATTCCCTGACTGGATAGTGGTGTAAGGCTCTGGCTCTACAACCTCTTTAGGAAAAACAGCTGTTCAACTGCACTCGGGAGCTAGTGAAGTGATAACATTCAAAACACAAAATGCACTGGCAATCCATGTTGTCTCAGTAATGTTAGAATTTATTGGTGAAATTCACCAGAAAACATAACAACCTTCATAAAAAAGTTTTAAGATGATAAGAGCCTGCCTGACCACTATCTCAGAAACCCCAGCGCTTCGCTCTATGGAGCTTCCTCAACCTCTTTACCCTTGTGCCCTCTAGTGTGCCCCGTTCTTATTAGTCTAAGGTTGGTAGTTGGGTTTTATTATGCTGATTATTTTTATTCCTGTAACCTTTTCCCTGTCCCTTTGGGCTAGACAGGATCTAGCTCTCTCTTTATTTTTCTCTCCACTTTGCTTCTCTCCTGGCAAACAGAACTGAGGTGTTGAGGGATCCGGTGACGGTTATTAGCTGGCATGCATGGCAACGTGAGGTGCGCAGGTGCCATCTATAGCCAGTGTCAGCTCCCTCTCTGCAAATATATTTGCTCCTGCCCCAGACTCTTAAGTGGTAATCAGTGATGAAGATATTCCACAATTATGGTAAGTCCGTAATTTTCATTTTTGGTCACCATGACGTCTGCTCGTAGGATTTCGAAGCTTCAGGTTTTGATGTATGAGCCGCCTTATTTGATTTTCCACAAGGGTAGAATGTCTTTCTGAACCAATCCTTGTTTTCTACCAAGAGTGGTGTCAGATTTTACATTGAATCAGACCATGCACCTTCTTGTGTATTATCCAGAGCATGCTAACAAAGGTGAGGCATTTATAATTTTTTTTTCACAATTGTTTAACCAGAAGTCAATGCACTAAGGACCGCAGAAAGTCGGCTCAGCTTTTGTTTTGTTTGTCCCTAGGAAAGAGGGTGCCCATATGTTTAAACACTGCCTGTCCAAATGGATGGCTAAATGTAATGTATCCTGTTATAGGAAGTATGGTAAGGGACTTCCTGGTGCTGTGTGTGGCCACTCTACACATGGTATGGCCACTTTTATTGCTTGCTTTCAGATCGTTTCTACAGTTGACATATATGCTGCTACCACATGGAGCAGTATGCATACTTTCACTAAGAACTACAGTCTAGCATGGTCTCTCATAGACGTGCTGGCTTTGGTCTTGTGGTGTTGCAAGGCCTTCTGTCCTGATTGCATTTCAAACTTAGCCATCCTCCCTGGGTACTTTGTACTGTGAGGGAATCATTCAAAAGGGGTGGCCCAGTGGAAGAGATATCCTTGATGAAGATAGAACAGTTTCTGTCCACAACAGTGGACAGCGCACCCACATTCCTTCCCACTTTCTGAAGTATAAAATGGCTGGTTTGTCCACTGCCTTGTTTGGAGTTGTCTACGTGTGCCTGGTACTGGTGTGGTCTCCTGGTTTCTCACAGAAAGAGGCCCTTCAAGCTTATCTCCGACAAGCAACTGAGGAGCAATGGGGCCACCCATGATTAAATAGGCGCTGTTACACTTCATTGTGGGCGGCCCCCGGCTAACAAAAGTTTCCGAGTGGTCCTGACACTGATGGCTTACAGTCCCAAAGGTGTGGCCCAATGGAGGAGATTCTATTCATGATCTACTGTTATGATAAGTAACTGTTCTTTTCCTTTTCCATGCTATGATGTCCTATTTTGTATATAAGTGAATTTTTTAGCTGCTAAATATGTTTATTTGACTTTTGCAAGCACATATGTAGCAAGTAATGATTGGATTCAATTTAATATTTTTATTTGTTCAGTATTCTATAAGCACTTTTTAAAACTCACATATACAGCGAAAGCATAAGCATATTGAGTTAATTCTATAAAATGTTATTTAGTAATGCAGACACTATATGAAATACATCCAATAATCATATTATAAAGATACTTGTAAATTCGAATGCAGATAAAATTATTTTGATAAATCACGTAAACTTGCTAAATAAAATATTCATATTGGGTGGCCAATCAGTGCAGCGGCTGCTGCGTCTGACACCGGCAACCATTGTTCGGGAACAGGACCCAGTTGCTGGAGGTGCCACTGGCGCAAGGAGGATTGAGCAACCCATAGGAGGCTCTTCTCCTTCTTCAGGGACAGGGGTTCACTATCTCTGCCATGATACTGCCAACTGGGTGACCACACGTGTCAGTCAGAAGAGGCAGAGGGTGTGGGTGGACATTGGCCAATGCGGGCGACATGCACATTGTTGTGCACTTGCATCCCCATGGACCTCTTGCATACCAATGCCTAATGTTGTTGGGAGTAACAAAAAGATGGAAAATCCCCAACCTGGCCATATGATGACCTGGCACACTACTTGTACAGCAACCTGTCAACCCCATATCTGTAACAGAGTGTAGGAGACACAAGTCCTTCTACTTCCCTCCCCTTGGGTAAACAGAGGGGGCTGCATGTCAGGGCAGCAAGGCTAGGTGGTCACCTGAGGAAGAAGGAGGCCACACTGATACATGATGGGACATAAAACAAAAAGTTAAAAAAATAAATATATATTCATATTAGTGCTGTAGCTTGGGGACTTGCAGGGGAATGTTAAAGCAATTTAGATACCCCTGAGGAAGCACTCAGTACATGTATGATTAGTTAAATGATGCTTTTAAATTTAATTGCTTTTATTTAAATTTTTGTCCCCGATTTCCCCAAGGGTCCTCCTGTCCTTTACTCCAATGTACAGGACCACTATAGCTGCACCGTCTTCCCACCAGAAAGGGAAGTCAGGCAGCTGCCTTCACAGCCGACACCACCAAGCAGAAGGTACACATATGGCAGGTAGCCCATGCCATCTATCCTAGAAAGCCTGAAGGCATGGGGAGACAGAATGGTACAGGCGATGTCAGCAGCATTCAGCACACAGCATCAGCTGGCTCAGCTTGCTGCCCCCATCCACACAACGTGATCTTTCCCTGGGAGGTTGTACTCACAGCATCATCCAGAATCAGGTCCCTCTATCACTAGCCCCCCGCCACACACACGTGCACCCTATAAAAACATCTACCTTCTAAGATCTGTTGACTAGGACCTTCTAGCTGTACCTAGAACCAGAACTATGCTAGGGGAGATAGCTTCCCCCATCTCTGCCCCCAAGCTCTAGAATAGGATTCCTGACACTCGCTATTAGACAGCGTCCGGCTACCTGTACCTTCCGAAAACTGTATCACTCCCACCTGCAACAGTTGAATGTGTGCACTTGTCCCTAGCCTCATAATCTCCTCTAGCTCTGTCAATGTACATATATACCTCTGCACTCATCACTTTGTATCCATGTGTTAATGATTGTTTGCTAGCTTTCTAACTCTTGTGCTTGTAACCTACTGTGACATTATTCAAATGTCTTGTTGATTTGCTACTCAAATTGACTTATTTTTTTACTGCTGTTTATTGCTTTGCTTACTGTTGTACCCTCCCAGGTCATGCCTGAAAATAGGCAAATGCTCGTCTTGTGCACCCTACCTGGTTACCAAATTCTTAATAAAGAAATATGCCCCATCCCAGCTGCAACTCATTTTCTAAGCACTGCAGCCCTTCCATGTCCTGCCCCACAGCTGAGTCCCTTGCTGATGTCAGCCATGAGGGACACTGGGATTAGGGGTGCGCCACATGCCACATCAGAGATTTGGGTCAGCTGGGTATTACCTGTCCCAATCAGGAGGGCCAGAATTAACGACAAGTGATCAAACTCATTTTGACCTGGCCCCACTCCCCCCATCTAAATACGTATGCCTGTTTGCCTGTATAAAGAAATGACAGACACTAGGGCCCTATGGCATCTGTCAGCTGTCAGTACAGAAGAGAAATAGTCAGTCTGTGGTGTGTGCTGTACTGTGTGGAGAAGAGAGAGACCATTGCGGGTGGTGCATGGCGGGAGGGACTACTGCTGCTGACTGCCTGGCTGTGGGGCTATGCTGGAGGGAGCCAAGGAGGGCCAGTGTAGGTGGCAGTGGACTAGAACAGAGGGGGAGAGAAGAAGAGGGATGGACTTGCTGGTGTGGCAGCTGTGGAGTGGCTGATGGAAGTGGAACCTGGTAGGACACAGAGCCAGTTAGAGAATCTGATGGGGATGGTGGGATATAAGCGCTCTGTAAGTGAAACACAAATCACAAGACATGGTTTTGTCTGTGGGGGCTGTCATGGGTTGAAATGTGCTGCCTCTGAGAGAAGGGAATAGGAGTGGGGGACTCATATTAGCTGGCTGGCTCCTGATGGGTGGACCTGGGTGAATGGCTCACATTGCAGCAGCAGCACAGACCTCACATGGACTGGAGACAGAGAGAGAAGGAGTCAGACTGAGACAGACAGTGCATTGATATTGGCTTGGCTCAGTTTGGTGGCATCAGCTTGCAGAGAAGGACGTTTGAAACTTTAATAAAAAAAAATTAATCTTTCACTGAAGTGCACTGAGAATACCTATCTTAAAAATCAGAGAGACTGAGAGACTGGAGCAGAAACAGACTGGGCCTGGCAGGCTGTCTAGGGCCAGCAGTGGCGCTGGGCCTTGGAGAGAGGGGACCTACAGTTAAATTGCACTGAAAAAAAGAATATCTTTAAAAAAATCAAAGAGCGAGATGGAGACTAGAGCAGTAGCTACTAGCAGGGCAGGAGGAAGTCCAGGCTGTGAGCATTGGGCACGAGTGGACTTGAGCTAAATTGCACCAAAAGAAATACCTGAAAAAATGATTTAAAAAAATCAAAGAGACAGATACAGAGACAGAGACTGGAGTAGTAGCAGAGCCTGCTGGCAGGAGGCAGTCCAGGCTGTGGGCATTAGTCATGAGAGGGCTAGAGCTAAGCTGCACTGAAAGAAATACCTGAAAAAAAAAATGGGCTTGATTCTCAAAGGCCAGTGCAAGCTGCATGAACGGCAGCTGGCACTGATTGCTGGTGCAACAAGGACCCTGCACCCGATAAGGTCCCATCAGCAAAGTCCCACAGTTTGTGGCAACTGTGACAATACACCAAACAGACAGTGCATCTGCAAGGTTTGCTGCAAGCTGGGGGGCAGTCTGGCGACAGCTACGCCTATGGACAGTGACCAGCACAATCCAATACCCAAGCACAAATCACTGTTGAATCAACATACATACACCTCTTCCTTGGTGTCTAGCGGTCATCTCACTCCCTCCTGTATTTGGACATAACTGAACTCCCTGGTGGCTAGCAGTCCCCCCATCCCTGATCTCCTTCTTAAATACAAATATATATGTCCCTAGCAGTCTAACAGACCCTCTCCTTATCCCCGATCTCCCCCATTGCATATACATATATCTGTCCCTGGTGGTCTAGCCCCGCCTGTCTCCAATCTGCCCCATGATATATCACATTCCTGATGGTGTAGCAGACCCTCCCTATCACCGATCTGCCCCTGTAATATAATATAGTATAATATATTATAATATAATATAATATAATATAATATAATATAATATAATATAATATATCACATTCCTTGGTGGTCTAGCAGACTCCTTTCCCTATCCCCAATCTGCCCCTGTAATATAACAATTTACTTTCCCTGGTGGACCCACCACCCTGACACGCAGTACCCCATCACCCCGCTCCTCCCATCCCTTCCCATTCCCCTGCCAGCAACCAGGACAGCCCTCTGCTCTCCACCATGGCCATCCACCAACTGTGCTGTCAAGGAGTGCATACTGTACAATCAGCTGTTACAGTACGCGCTCCTTGACAGCTCAGTTGGCAGCTGGCCGTGGTGGAGAGCAGAGGGCTGTGTTGGTCACCAGCTCAGGGATGGGATTGGGGGGAGCATGGTGGTGTCTGCTGCAAGCCCCCTAGGGCCATGGCACAGCCCATTTTGTGCTGCCAGGATAGTGCAAGCTTCCTGTGGCATACGCAGGCTGCATTTGAGAATTGCTTCTGGTGCAGTTTTTGGTGCAAGCTGCACCTTGTACCATTCTTTATGACGCAAGCTCCTTGTGCCATTTTGGGGGCTTTGAGAATTGGGCCCAGTATCTTTAATAAAAAATGCAAGAGAGAGATGGAGGCTGAAGCAGTAGCATGGCCTGGCGGCATAAGGCAGTCCAGAGTGTGAGCACTGAGCAGGAGAGGGCTAGAGCTAAACTGTAGTTAAAAAAATACCTGAAAGAAAATAATGGGCTCAATTTTTAAAGGGCCCCTTAGACCGATGCAAGCTGTGGCAAATAGCAGCTTGCACTGACGTCCAGTGTGCCAGGGGCCCTGCACTAGATTTTCGGAGAATAGGTTGCAGAGGCGAAGATCCCCAAGCTAACGCATGCAGATCCATGCTTCAAACACAAGGCGCATGGGAGGGGATTGTTGGAGGCTGCCAGTATCCTGTGGTGGTGTGACTTGCGCCATTTCCCTAGGAAGAACCGTACAACTGGCAGGTGGTACTGTAGGGCGACCTGTGAGAATGCTGTCATGCAAGACAGACGCCAAAGTGACACATTTGTGGCCATAGTCAGCATGACTGACACACACACGACTACCCCACCTGACCCCTAACACCAGTCACACACCCAGTCATACCTGTATGCCATGGGTACACCCATGTCGGGATCAAAGTGCAGCACAGTGCACACCTCACCATGTCGACATGCATTGCATCAAGTCCATTCCAATTGGTGAAATATAGCGGTCAGGTTGGGTTATAAAACCCCAAAGCTTCAGCCCTGTGAAACATTCAGGACTACCAGTGACATTAGGTGTCACCACACCATCATCTTCATCATCTTCGTTAAACCAAGAAGTAAGATGTCCTACACCACATATGCAGAACCAAACTGCAGTTTGTTCTGCATCATCCCAGCTTCCTGCTCCAGTTCAAGTGCCCTCTTCTCCACCACATACAGATTTGGTGACGGCAGTTGCTGAAGCTGAACTAAATTCTCCATCTGATTCTGAGTCTGACTCCCATCCTGAGAATGGTGATGAGTTCTTGGACAATGATGATGACTTCTTACATGTGTAACCCCTAGATGGCGCTATCCCAGGGGCTACTACCCCTGCCTGATTTGCCACTAACAGGTTGAGGGGCCTGGATCCAATGGCGGGTGCCTCCACCCAGAGGTCAGGGTTTGCAATAGTTAAACTAACTTGGTCACAGCCCTCTGGGACACTGCAACCCCCCTTTCTTCCCACTAGTGGCCCACACAATATATCAGAATTACCTTCACAGTATACACTTACCCCCAGGTCTGGTTCCGCACTGGGACCTCCTCAGAAATGAGATACAGTGCAACAATCACAGTACAGTACTTTAACATAGACAAATACCTCAGGCAGTATAACTTTGCTGAAACAAGCAGCTCTGATTTATTTAGGGATATAACAAGGACAGGGGGAAATCAGGTTAATTAGCTTATCACTTTAATAATCTACCTATGGCTCTGTGCACAGGCCTATCCCTATCAGTTACTGTCCCTGGTACCCAAGCCCTAGTGGCCAGTCCAAACCGTGGCAGCGGCAGGGGCCTTTCACACAGAGAAAAAGAGAATTAAACAGTCAGCAGTACAGTAATTCCATTTGGATTTAATGTGGCAATTCAACAGGGAGCGACCCTGAATTAGTACTCACGACCTCCAAATAAGATAGGGTCCTTCAATGTCAGCAGGGCTCACTTGAGGTGCACAAACCTCTTCACACATCCATATAAAAGAAAGCACTATACCAGGCAGGCTGCATCTGTATCCCGATCGCATTACTGCACAATACCGGGAGAACACACAGCAGATTCAGTTCTGACAGACCGAGTGTAATTTTCAGCAATTCCTCCAGTCTTCTACAGGGTGAGCCGGGTTTCTACTCTTCAGAGATCCTTTGATTCTTTCACAGGACTGATTCAGTCCTAACAAGCTGCAGACCGGAACTCTGGGCCTTACATGTTTTTGACTAAACTGCACACTGAAAAGCACAGGGCTCCTTCCTTCTTCACTGCCAAAGCTCAACTCAAACTCCAACCCGACAAAACCGGCACTTCCTTTGAGTTCCTCCCAGTTCTTGACTGGATTGGCTGTCACTCACAATAGACTGCTGCTGTTGGTCAAAAGGTGCTGAAGTCTAAACTACATCTCCCAGAGTCACTGCCCATACAATCCTCTTGTGGCTGGCTCAGATTATGAGTCCAAGTTCTGATTCGTCCAAGGCACCATTTTAGAGCTAGCTTACCCCACACTGATTGGTCCAGTTCAGCAGTTCAAAACTAGAATGGGAACTAGCAGACACAGTTCTGACTGCAAAGAAAGCAGGTTAGACAAACTGTAATTTCATTATTACTCTAATAATTTCTGGCAAACAGTTACATCTGTCAGATAGGTTCCCTTTGCACCCTAGTGACTGCAAAATGAAGTGAATTGGCAGCAGCTTGAGTGGTACTCAATCAAAGAAACACACAGTCCCCCATACAAACTAATTATGTCTGCAAGCAGACAGCTCTTAAAGAGACAGTACCAGAGGTTCTAAAAACACTCACTGATAAATGGCTTAAATGCCAAACACCATTCAGGCTTGGAGCATTCAAGCAAGCTCCTGGAAGTCTTTTGGGAACCCCCATTTGCAGGGGGGTTACACATGTGTCTCACAGAGACTATATATCTATTGATTTTGACCCTGATGATGATGATGTGATGCCATGTGAAAACAGTGATGCCGCAATCATACTCAGTTGTGACAACGCAAACGTGGGTGGCCTGGTGAGGCTGTATCTTGCACGGTTGGCGGATGGAGAAATAAATGTCTACAATTCTGCAAGAATCTCGAGTCACTGTCTGATTTCTGACTAAAGTGCATGTTATACTGTGTTTGATTTGGTTGAGTTCTGGGGAGTGTCACTAGCTCCTTCAGTTGTGCACCCAGGCTTGGTAAAACTGAGTGCAGGTTATCCTGTGTGTAACCCCTAGATGGCGCTATCCCAGGGGCTACTACCCCTGCCTGATTTGCCACTAACAGGTTGAGGGGCCTGGATCCAATGGCGGGTGCCTCCACCCAGAGGTCAGGGTTTGCAATAGTTAAACTAACTTGGTCACAGCCCTCTGGGACACTGCAACCCCCCTTTCTTCCCACTAGTGGCCCACACAATATATCAGAATTACCTTCACAGTATACACTTACCCCAGGTCTGGTTCCGCACTGGGACCTCCTGTGAAATGAGATACAGTGCAACAATCACAGTACAGTACTTTAACATAGACAAATACCTCAGGCAGTATAACTTTGCTGAAACAAGCAGCTCTGATTTATTTAGGGGATATAACAAGGACAGGGGAAATCAGGTTAATTAGCTTATCACTCAATAATCTCATATGGCTCTGTGCACAGGCCTATCCCTATCAGTTACTGTCCCTGGGTACCCAAGCCTAGTGGCTAGTCCAAACCGTGGCAGCTGGTAGGGGCTTTCACACAGAGAAAAGGAGAATTAAACAGTCAGCAGTACAGTAATTCCATTTGGATTTAATGTGGCAATTCAACAGGAGCGACCCTGAATTAGTACTCACGACCTCCAAATAAGATAGGGTCCTTCAATGTCAGCAGGGCTCACTTGAGGCACACAAACCTCTTCACACATTTATATAAAAGAAAGCACTATACCAGGCAGGCTGCATCTGTATCCCGATCGCAATTACTGCACAATACCCGGAGAACACACAGCAGATTCAGTTCCTGACAGACCGAGTGCAATTTTCAGCAATTCTTCCAGTCTTCTACAGGGTGAGCCTGGTTTCTACTCTTCAGAGATCCTTGATTCTTTTCACAGGACTGATTCAGTCCTAACAAGCTGCAGACCGGAACTCTGGGCCTTACACACGTTTTTTGACTAAAACTGCACACTGAAAAAGCACAGGGCTCCTTCCTTCTTCACTGCCAAAGCTCAACTCCAACTCCAACCGACAAAACCGGGCATTTCCTTTGAGTTCCTCCCAGTTCTTGACTGGATTGGCTGTCACTCACAATAGACTGCTGCTGTTGGTCCAAAAGGCACTGAAGTCTAAACTACATCTCCCAGAGTCACTGCCCATACAATCCTCTTGTGGCTGGCTCAGATTATGAGTCCAAGTTCTGATTCGTCCAAGGCACCATTTTAGAGCTAGCTACCCCACACTGATTGGTCCAGTTCAGCAGTTCAAAACTAGAATGGGAACTAGCAGACACAGTTCTGACTGCAAAGAAAGCAGGTTAGACAAACTGTAATTTCATTATTACTCTAAATAATTTCTGGCAAACAGTTACATCTTTCAGATAGGTTCCTTTGCACTCCTAGTGACTGCAAAATGAAGTGAATTGGCAGCAGCTCGAGTGGTACTCAGAGAAGCACACAGTCCCCCATACAAACTAATTATGTCTGCAAGCAGACAGCTCTTAAAGAGACAGTACCAGAGGCTCTAAAAACACTCACTGATAAATGGCTTAAATGCCAAACACCATTCAGGCTTGGAGCATTCAAGCAAGCTCCTGGAAGTCTTTTGGGAACCCCCATTTGCAGGGGGGTTACATGTGGAACTAATTTCCTGTGAACTGGGTTTGGCCTTCTCTGTGATATATGGGAGGAGGAAGATGGCCACCAGGCTGGGCATGAATCTCCTGTGCTCCTGTTAGCACAGGATCTTTTACCTCCTAAATCAGAAGTTTGTACAGAAGAATCCAATTAATTTAGTCGCACTTCTAGATATTTAAATTTTTACTTATAGTAGTGCATGCTAGTGCTAGTCATGAGGCACAGGGTGAAAGAGGCAGGGGTTGAGAGAGATTTAGTTTTAGGAGACAGCTTTGTTATTTTTTAGAATCCTTGGCTTTTTTGTTCAGAAGACATTTTACTTCTCAAATTTAGTTCATTGTTGACGGCACCTGTTTTTAAAATCCCGATCGGAAACATGGACTTGCTCTGACCCTAAGGAATCATTGGTTGGGAAATATTGGAGAGGGGAACAGTCGCTGCTGGAAGGAATCCAGCTGGAGGACTGTGTGAGGAGTCATGAAGACTGTGGCTGGTGAGGATGGAATCAGACGCTGCTGCGATTCGCAGGGCGGGCAGCCCTATGCTGAACTCTGTTTGGATTTGGAGTCTGAGTGCCGGCCAGAGGGAGCATGGAAGCATGATGGGAGGAGTGAGATTCGGTGTGGTGTGGCCCTGGTTTTGGTCATCGGATGTTGGATTGTTCTGCAGATTAAGCAGCTTCATCCGTGTTTCTGTGGCAGGATTCTTTTTCTGCTTCTTCCCAATGAGTACTGTGTTTTGCTTTTCACCTGGAGTGGCGGTGGGAGCACCACCTGTGGATTTATTATCTAAGCCTTATCATCTGTGAGAGAGAGTGGTGAGAGCACTCCTCGCACTTGGCTGCATTTCCCTGTGTGCAGTGCTGAGAGCACTGTTTTAACAATCTGGTGATGTCTATGACTTGGACATAACTTTGTTTTACTGTCAGTAAATCTGAACTTTGGACTGGTCCTCTGAACTTAAAAAAATTGTAAAAACTGTCAAGGTTCTCCTGTTTTTATCTGTTGTTTTAAACTGTATTAAAATCGTGGGTTGGTTTTGGGGTGGATGCAGGATTAGTTAATGGATGAGTGTGGTTTGAATGTGAGGAGGATATTTTCTTTGTATTATTTGGTGTGGATGCTGGTGTATGTGTAGGGATAGGTTTCTTTAAAATGTTGTTGGTTGTCTTTATTTTTATTTTACTTTCTAAGTTATAGCAGGGATTTTGATTAGTTATTATAGATCTTGTGTTTTAGCTGTAGTAGGGTTTTTTAACAGTTAGTGCTGCAAAAGTGCCGGAAATACAGACTCCTCCGCATTGCCTATGCTGCTGCTGCATGACCGTTACCCCTTTACCAACCTCCCTCTTCCAGCTACAGAGGTGAGATGCTGTCGGGAGGTGTATATTACCAGGGATCAAGCTGGTTGGGGGCAGAACCCTGCTGGCACAGTGGAGGTGAGCGGTATTGGGGTGGTTAGGTTTAGGAGACACCCTGTGGCTAAATGGTGCCAGGAGAGAGGCCCGACATGCTTAGTACCCATTCCCAGGGTTCCCACCATACTGAGTGGGCAGGTAGTCAGTGGGCCTGCAGTCTCCACCAGTCCTCTTTGGGCCATGCTATGCAATGCCAGGTTGATGAGGAACAAGACTGCAATTATGGTAGACTTGATTTCATCAGTTGATCTGGCTTGCATTAGAGAGACCGGGCTGGGAGATGATGCCAGGCTTATTTTGGAGGTGGCTGTCCCCAACGGGTACTCTGTAGTACACTGCCTGAGGAGGGAACGCAGGGGCAGGGGTGTGGCCATCTGCTTTAGATCCAGTTTGAACTTTTCTGTGAACCCAGTGGGTTCTACCTCATCCTCTGAATGTGTGGCGGTGCATGGGGGGTACAGGTGCTGGTTCCAGGATTCTCCTTCAAACAACATGAAGTCTTGCTATATTATGACAGTAGCAGTTTGATCCAGCTCTAGAACTGCTCTGGAGGTGAAATGGTTAAAACCATTCCAAAATAGAATTTTGGCCACGAGCTCTAAGAAGCAGCTCTATCTGTGTTATTTCAAACCTGAACTGTCAGATTCTTTACTCCGCCTCAGTGAACAGTCGCTCCGGAGATTTCTCCTACTGCTCGGTTCATTTCTCGGTTTAAAAGTGTTTTCTCGGTTGGATTCAACCGAGAATAGTTTTATTTAACCGAAACCGCTCGGTTCAAGCTTCATCTGTGGTAACCGTAAGTAAATTGAAGGTTTTGTCTGTGTGGAACTTGTGTTATTGGTCGGTTTTGAACTGATCAGTTGGGTTTAAAACTCATTTAAAACTAAAATTTAATATTTTAGAGTGCGGTTCCCGGTTCTTATCGGTTCTAAAAAAAACGGATTTATTACGGTTTTTCCAATACCCGTGACACGGTTAGGAACCGATAAGGGTGTCTTGCCTGGCACTGCCGTTAAAAGGGCAAGTTTTCTGGTTAGGCTGGCATTATGTCTGAGAAACCCAAAAGAAAAACCGGGCCCACTGGGTTTCAACACTGTGATGTTTGTGGGGAAGTCTTTGCCAAGGCTGACCCACACACCACATGTGTTTATTGTCTGGGGTTTGACCACCTCCAGTCAGACTGCCAGATATGTAAGAATTTCCCTGCAGCCACCCTGGAAAAAAGATTGGGCAGGCTCAGGGAACGAGAGGCCAAAAAGTCCGCTGACCCGGATGGCCAGCCCGGTTCGGTGCCAACCGAACCGGAGGGAGTGCCCTCTGACCAGGGCAAGACTTCCTCGGGCAAAAGAAAAGCTGGTTCTGAGGAACCAATTCCAGTAAAGAAAACAAGAAAATCAGCAGGTCTGGAGTCCAAAACCCCTTCTCCAACTGCTGCAGAGATAGCAAAAGCCATACAAATTGTCCAGTCACTGTCTCAGGGTCCGTCCAGCGCCACTATCTGGCAAAGGTCAGTTTGTCCGGTCCCAGTGGTTCAGGAATATGATATTGAGGAATTTTATGAACCAGAGGAGGGGAGGATGATTATGAACAGTATGAATGTGGCTGGGAAGGTCTGGGTGCCCATTGAACTGACATCTCCAGACAGACCTTTAGAATCTCCCCTATGCTGTCTGAGTCCCCATCTCATTTCATGTTTTACAAAAAGTTGTTGAACCCTTCAGCTTTTAGAAGAAGCTGTGGATGAGCAAGGATGGATATTCCAGAGTCTAGGAGATTGTCTATTCCTTTACATAAGTCTTTTAGGAAGCAAACAATAAAAATTTTAAAACTCCTAATTCTGTGCCTCCTGTAGATAAAAAGATGGACAGAAGGTACACATTGTCAGGTCCTGATACAGAATTCCTTTCTCAGCAATGCAGTCATGTTAGTAGTTCAGGCTGCTGCCTGTGATAAAGCTAATATTCCCTGGCTTCACATCCTCCTGACAAGGATTCCAGGAAGATTGATGCCATGGCAAAAACAGTATATGGCAGCCCTCTGGGACTCAGGCAAGCAAATTATATGGCTTATGTAGCTAGGTATCAGAAATCTAGATGGGATACTGTGATGCAATTAGCTAAGCAAGCCCATGGCCAGCTGGCTAGTGAACTAGAACAGGTGGCTGCTGATGGCATTGAGGCTTCTAAGGTTCAGTTTCATGCTGCTGTGGATGTTAATGATGTTTCCTCTAAGGTCATGGCCACATCTGTAGCTTTTTGTAGGTTGGCCTGGCTCAGGTGTACTAGTCTGTCACAGGATACCCAGACTAAGGCTATGGATTTTCCTGTGGTGGGGAATTCTCTGTTTGGGGAGCAGACAGAGAACTACATGAAAAAGATGGATGAATATAGGACTACTTACAAGAGTGCCCAGGCTAAGGAGCGGCAAGACACTCCTCAAAGGCATACCCCCAGGTGTAGGGGTAGGCCTTTTCACAGGCCTTTTTACCAGACTCAGGCCTCCTCTGCCTATGCTTAGAGGGGCTTCTTCAGAGGCAGAGGCAGACGAGGGGTGGGCAGACCTGCTCCCACCCCCCAGCCTAAAGCTCCTGCTAAGCAGGCACCCTGATGGGGTGCCCAGGGCCGATTCTCCTGTACCGGTAGGGGGCAGACTGGCTTACTTCAGCCAGAATTGGGCTTCTTTAACCTCAGACAAGTGGGTTCTGGAAGTAGTAGGCCAGGGTCTGATTCTCAGCTTCAAAAAGTTTCCCAAGTTGAGAAGCAGACTTTTTCTACCTGCAAGTGCTTCAGAGACCCTTGCTCTGGAAGCAGAGGTCTCATCCCTGTTAGCTCTCAGAGCAGTAGAAAGGGTTCCTCCCCTGCACCAGGGCAGGGGTCTGTATTCCAGATACTTCCTTACCCCAAAAAAGACAGGAGAATGGCGGCCCATATTAGATCTCAGATATCTGAACAAGCATCTTTTGAAACCAAAGTTCAAAATGGTAACTCTGGCAATGATTTTACCCTCCCTAAGGCCAGGGGACTGGCTAGCCTCCCTGGACCTCAAGGATGCCTATTTCCATGTCCTAATCAGAAGCTCCCATCGAAAGTACCTCAGATTCGAACTGCCCTCAGGTCATTACCAGTTCAGAGCAATGCCCTTCGGCCTTACCTCTGCCCCAAGGGTATTCACAAAGTGTCTAGCAGTGGCAGTGGCTCACTTAAGGAGGCAAAGGATTGCTGTTTTTCCCTATCTAGACGACTGGCTCATTGTAGGCCAGTCCCCAGAACAGGTAAAATCTCACCTGCAGGTCACCCAGCAGCTTCTCACCTCCCTGGGCTTTCTGCTAAATCTACCAAAGTCGGTTCTGGAACCAGTCCAGGTACTCACCTTTATAGGGGCAGAATTGGACAAAGCTAGCCAGAGCCTTTCTTCCCAGAAAGGGTAAGGAATTTAGTGGCTCTGGCCTCCTCCTTCACTCTGCAGGTCTCGACCAGCAAGACACTTTCTGCAGCTCCTGGGGCACATGGCTGCATCCACAGCTGTTGTGCAGGGAGCAAGATTTCAGATGAGAGACATTCAGTTTCACTTGAGAACCTATTGGTTTCAGAGAAGAGACCCCTTTCCAAGTTGGTCCCAGTGATCTGAACCTTGATCCTAGCCCTCCAGTGGTGGCAGGATCAGAGCACTTAAGATTGGGGTCCCCTTCATTCCCCTACTCACGACTTGACCTCACTACAGATGCTTCCCTTCTGGGTTGGGGAGCCAACATAGCGACCTTTCCACTCAGGAGTGTGGTCCCCCAGAAATCTCTCTGCTCCACATTAATTTGCTGGAACTCAGAGCTGTCTTTTAGCTCTTCAAGCATTTTCTGCATCTGTCCACGGCAAGGTGATGCAAGTCAGAACAGACAACACCACAACAATGTGGTACATCAACAAACGGGGCACTCGTCTTGGCCTTGTGCACCGAGGCAATAAAGTTGTGGTCTCTGGCCTATTCCTGAACACTTCCTCATAGCAGTTCATCTTCCAGGAAGGACCATGTCCCAGCGGATGCTCTCAGCAGGATTTCCCAGGGCCATCACGAATGGTCCCTGGATCCTCAAGTGCTGGGGATAGTCTTTGCCAGATGGGGCACCCTCAGATAGATCTTTTGCAGCCCCAGACAATCACAAACTTCCTCTGTTCTGTTGCAGGCCTCCAGTGCTGGGCTCAGTTCCCTGGATGCCCTTCTTCTGGATTGGGAGGGAAGTTTCTATGCTTTTCCCTTCCTCTCCTATTCAGAGTACTGGTCAAAATCAGATCTCAGCCTTGCAGGGTGATTCTGATTGCCCCGGATTGGCCAGGCAGCCCTGGTACCCACTCCTTCTGTCACTGACAATCCATCTTCCCTTTGCCTCCCCAGGAATCACAACCTGTTGACTTGTGCCCAGAAGGGTTTGGTATCCGACCTCAATCCTCAACCTCAAGGCCTGGCTCTTGAGGAGTTAGAGTTTGCTGATTTACACTCTCTCAGGGTGTTCTTGAGATCCTAAAGGCTTCTAGAAAGCCTTCCACTAGGGCTACTTATAGTTCTAAATGGAAAAGGTTTTCCATTTGTGTGCTGGAAAAATATTTCCCAGAATCTGCTGATTTGCCCATTGTGTTAGATTACATGGTACATCTTAATTCCTTGGGTCTCAGACCAGCTACCCTGAGAGTTCATTTGGCAGCTGTATCTGCTTTTGTGTCAGCAGGAAAGTCATCCCCTCTTTCCTCTCATCCTGTGTTTTCCAAGTTTTTTAAGGGATTACTCCATACTAATCCACCCTTTCGGGAACCGGCCCCTGCTTGGGACCTTAATGTTTGCATTGCCCAGTTAATGCAACCCCCTTTTGAACCTCTGTCTTCTGCAGAGCTTAAGTACCTAACTTGGAAAACTGTTTTCTTATGGCTATCACTCTGCCAGACGCATAAGTGAGTTGCAAGCCTTGTCAGTGGAAACTGACTTTATTTCTTTCCACAGGGATAAGGTAGTCCTTAGGACTAATAGGAAGTTTTTGCCTAAGGTGGTTTCAGATTTCCATCTTAATCAATCTATCTCCCTTCCAGTATTTTTCACTGATCACTCCTCTTCTGGTGAGAGGAGGTTGCACAGCCTGGATGTTAAGAGAGCTCTTAGTTGCTATATAGAGCGTACCAAAGGTCACAGGTTCGAATCCCTCCAACTTTTCCTTACCTATGGTGAAGTTGGGAAAGGCAAACCTGCCACTAAGAGATCAGTTGCCAGGTGGATTGCTCTTGTATCCAATTTGTTATCAGAAACTGGGCAGAGCTCCCCGGTTTGAGGGCTCATTCTACCAGGGTACAGCTGCGCCTCTAGCTGCTGCCAGAGACATCCTATATTAGAGATTTGCCAGGCTGCTACTTGGAAATGGTAACACTTTACCAAGCATTACTCCCTGGATGTCCAGGCCAGGAGAGATGTCTCGGTTTGGCACAGCTGTTCTTCAGAGCCTATTCCCTAAGTAGGTTCTGCCCTCCTCCATGGAGGTACTGCTGTGTATTCTCTATTGTCATAATATAGCAAGACTTCATGTTGTTTGAAGAAAAATTTACTCACCTTAGTAATGTTGTTTCTTCTAATGGAGTCTTGCTATATTATGACCTCTCCCAACCTGCCCTCTCAGAACCTCTACTTGGGTGGGTGCAGCAACTTGGTGTGGGCACCTTTTTATGCCCTGTTAGCATTTTTGTCCCCTTTTGGGGCTTTGTGTGTGTGTGTGTGTGTGTGTGTGTGTGTGTGTGTGTTTTATTATACTTATGTTTTATTCTCATATGATTAGAATTGTGTTAGTATTTCTGGTCCCCTGACTTGAGTCTTGGGTGTTGGGACCAGCAATGGTTGTTATTATTTAGGTAGCCATTTGGCTAGTGTAGGTTACAGCTTCCACACAGACCTTAGTGAGTTTGGCTCGTAAAGATCTGACAGTTCAGGTTTGAAATAACACTGATAGAGCTGCTTCTTAGAGCTCGTGGCCAAAATTCTATTTTGGAATGGTTTTAACCATTTCACCTCCGGAGCAGTTCTAGAGCTGGATCAAACTGCTACTGTCATAATATAGCAAGACTCCATTAGAAGAAACAACATTACTAAGGTGAGTAATTTTTTCTTGTCTACCACCCTCTGGGGCAGGGGGAGATTTCCTGCAGGAAGTCGTGCATTTCATCATTGACAGGGTGTTGGAGTCCCCGAGATGGTTAATTCTGGGGGACTTCAATGCCTGGGTTGATGAATCCTCACATTTTGAACCTGACCTCCTCCAGCTGAGGATATCACTGGGCCTGTCACAAACAGTTGCTTCTGTGACTCATCACCATGGCCACACTCTGGACTTGGTATTCTCACTGGGCCTTGAGGCCATGAACCTCAGGACTGAGCGGGTCGTTTGGTCCAATCATTGCATGGTAAAGTTCTCATTTGGGGCACTGCTGATAGTCCCTCCCCTGTTGAGATGGTCAACTATTGCCCTTTAAGGGGATTGTCCCCAGAGGGACTTTTGGCAATAGTAGACTTGTCTGGTGTGAGTACTGCATGTGTGATTGGTACGAGTGAGGTGGTGGCTGCCTATGATAAGGCCATCTCTGAAGCACTCAGAGCCATCACACCGGTCCATATATGACCCAGATTTTCTCGCTTGAGACCCCCATGGTGTGATGGGGCTCTCAAGGAGATGAAGATCATGGGGCAGAAGTTGGAGCATTGCTGGTGGATGACCTGGTTGGAAAAGAACAGACTGGCTTTGAGAGCTCACTATCGTGAGTATAAAGGGGCAATTGACTGTAAGAAGGCAGAGTTCCTGTCCAGGGAGAATGCTACAGGGAGGAACAGACCAGCTCAGCTTTTTCAGACTGTGGACAGACTATGCATCTGGTCTGTCTGCAGCCAAAAAATCATTTTCAATTGCACGGTGTGATGAGTTTGCTCAGTTTTTCTCTGACAGGGTGTCATCTAACTAATCTGGGACCTCCTCAGTGGGGCAAGGTCAGCCCTGCAGTGGTCGACCTGGGAGGGACATGGGCACTTCTGTTGTCTGGGAGGAGTTTAGACCAATTAAGTTGGCTGAGATTGTCAGGGTGATCTCAAAGCTGCGGACCACTTTTTGTGAACTGACCCAGTCCCAACCCGTGTCCTAGTGGGATGCGCCGAGACCATTGGTCCGGTGTTCACCAGGATAATCTGGTGCTCACTCTCAGAGGGGATCTTTCCTGATGCCTTGAAAGAGGCACTGGTGAGGCCCCTTTTGAAGAAACCATCACTTGACCCTGATGTCCTGGTGAATTATCAGCCTATCTCCAACCTCCCATTTTTAGAGACGGTTGTTTAGAAAATAGTTGCACTGTAGCTCGAGGTGCACCTCACAGCCTTTGACATCTATGAACCATTCCAGTCTGTTTTTGGGCCAGGCATAGCACTGAAACAGCATTGGTCAGAGTGCAAAATGACCTCCTCATGGCAAGAGATAGAGGAGACTGGTCAATTTTTGTTCTCCTCAATCTTGTGACAGGGTTGACTATAGCCCTGTCCCAGTTGTTCTGGAGAAAGAGTTTAAATACAAGGATCTGTTCTATTCTCTGCTTTTCTGTCTCTTCTCTGTCTGGTTGTGCAACCAAATTTTCTTGTGAGACCTAGGACTTGATCACCCCAATGGTCTTGCAGTGCTCTGCCTCTCACTATTTCTCTACCCTCACATGCTGTTCGGTCTTTTTTTCCCCTTACATATCTGCTGGTATAAAAATATATGTGAATCATTTTGTGGAAATGTAATTGATAATGGAATCCCTTTACTTAAAATCTGTGTAGTTATACTGTTGAAATGATTGCAAAGCTAAAACTGTTATAGTTATACTGTTGAAATAATTGCAAAGCTGTTTGGAACTCAGAGGGTTAACCTGAGAAGATAGGTTGCAAACTCTCTGAGAAGCTGTAAGCAAGAGGTCAGTTCTGGGTCACAATGTTCTTTTTGCTGCACTTGTTGAAACTTATAAGAACACTATGTGAGAAGCATGCTGTTTTCTTAACGAGCGGGGGTTGCAAAGACTTATAAAAACAGAGCTGCAATTTCTTGCAAGAGAAACACAAGACTGAGATTTGAAATTGAGAAGAATCCCAGATGAACTTTCTTTGTTTATACTGCTTTTGTAAATAGTTATACTGAACAATTTTATTTTTTTATTTTGCTTTTATTAATACTAAACCACTTGTTACAAATTTTACAACTGCCCCTGGTTTTTCTATGCTTCCTGACCTTTGCCTTGACGACAGATGATGTCAGCCTAAGTGGGATTTATGCCATGCATACTCTAAGCCAGGAGTTTTGTGCGTGGGTACTAGACCTGGTACCAGGGAAGCATAAAAGAAAGCTATGGATTCTGCAGCAGCAAGTCCAGGAGGTTACCAGGAAAATGGCAGCCACACTAGCAGAGACAGAAGTCCAAGCTTAGTTTGTACAGCTAGCACCAGTTATAGAAAAAGAACAGGCAGTGACAGAACCTGAAAGCCTGACTGCCTTTTTCAAATGGTGGGCTATACAACAAAAAGAGACAGAGAAACAGAGAAAACAAGAAATGCAACAACTCAAGCAGCAGAGGAGAGGAGAGATGCAGCGACAGGAGCAGTGGTGACTGGATGCCTTGCAGGCTATCAAAGGCAGAGGATCTGGCACAAATCCAGATGAGCAATGGGGCACAGGCAACTTGAAATACATTAAACTTACAAAGTTGTGTCCCTCCGATGATATCAAAGCATACCTGACAACTTTTGAAAGGGTTGCCGTAGCATGCCAGTGACCAAAGCATCAATGGGCAATCAGACTGGTACCTTGCCTGACAGGGAAAGTCCAACTTGCCTACAGCAATATGGGCACTGCACAGTCAGAAAACTATGACCTGGTAAATAGCGAAATCCTGAAAAGGTATGACATCTCAGGAGAGACCTACAGGCAGAGATTTCAGTTTCTGAAGTACAACTCAGTTGACAATCCTTGAGAAGCCTTCACCTGACTCAGAGAACTTCTGATAAAATGGCTCCAACCAGAGGGCAAAACAGTCCCACAGATCATCGACACATTTGCTATGGAGCAATCCATCAACATCCTGCCTACTGATGTGCAGCTTTGGCTAAAGGAATGCCGACCAGAAAGTGGGGAACAGGCTGTTTCTTTGGCCGAAGACTACCAAATGGCCAGACAAATGCCACAGCAGCAAGGTAACAGCCAAGCATCGGTAAGACACTCTTTTTCCCATTTAAACTCCAAGTCTGATAAGAACTCTGGTGGGGGTAACAAATCTGCTCCCAAAGACTTTAATTGCTATAACTGTAATAAGCCAGGTCATTACACTCTCCACTCAAATTAACCACTTGTACCACACCCTCCTACATCCACATCTCCACATACCCAAGTCCCTTACCCATCTTTCTCATTCTTCCTTGTTACTCTGACTGAAGTACTCAACGCCCTGCGTGCCCTCAACCCCTCTAAGGGTAAATGCCCCTCGGGGTTGGACGCCAAAATGCTCTACCTGTCGGCCCCAGCCATTGCCAGCTTCCTAGCTTCCCTCTACAACCTCTCCTTCACTACCTCTGCTGTCCCTTCTGAGTGGAAGCATGCCACAGTCATCCCCCTCCCTAAAGGTGGCGATCCATCCTTCCCTGGTAACTACCGCCCAATCTCCCTCCTCCCATTGTTGCTAAAATCCAGGAACATCTAATCCTCTCACAATTCTCCTCATTCCTTGATTCCTCCTCCTTCTTTACTCCTTACCAATCAGGATTTAGGAAATCCCAGTCCACTGTCACTTCCCTCCTCAGACTCACTGACTCCATCCTAACAGGCATGGATAAAGGCCATATCACATATGCAATCTTTGTTGACTTAGCTAAGAACTTTGACACTATCTTGCATGCCCTTTTCTTGGTGAAGCTCTCCGGTGCAGGGCTCTCCACTGCTGCCAGCAGCTGGTTCAAATCTTACCTGGCTGACAGGTCCCAATCAGTCAGAATTGGGACCTCCACTTCCGACTCCCTCCCCGCCAACATTGGTGTCCCCCAAGGCTCTGTTCTTGACCCAATCTTGTTTTCTATCTTCCTAAACAGCCTGCCATCAGCCTGCCCACACACATCCATTCATATGTATACAGATGATACATTTCTGTATACTTCAGGCCCCTCCTCACTGGAAGTGGTACCCAGACTCCAGCAAGACTTCAATGCTATTCAACATTGGTTGCACTCAAATCAACTTTTCTTAAATGCCAAAAAAATGGTCTCTTTAACTTTTGGCATGAGGCAGAGACTCTCCTGACTCCCCACCAGTCTTACTTTTAAAACCCTAGAAGGGACTCCCATAGAAAATTGCACCTCCTTCAGATATCTTGGGGTTCTGGCTGGACCAGCACCTCAATTTTTCAGCACACATCACTGCTATCCTTAAAAAACTGCACCCTAGACTGGGTGCCTTAGTCCATAATCATGGCTGTATTAGTCTGCCAGCCCACAGGGCAATTGTACAGAAAATGATCCTCCCTATTTTTGATTACGGGGACGTAGTCTACGGTGCCGCACCTAAGACCACCATAGCTAGACTGGATCCTCTTTTCCACTCCTTCTGTCACTTCACCCTGGACTGTACATCCTCCACCCACCATTATGACCTCTACCAGTCCCTTAACCTCCCCTCACTCTATGAAAGTCGACAGTCCCACTGCAATAGCTTCATGGCCAGATTCTGAACCCAGTCACTACCCTCCTACCTCGTTACTACCCTAATTGCCCAAACTACACCTGCATACTCTCTCAGGAATTTTGACTGCCAGCTCCTGCATGTCCCTAACATGTCGACCTCTGCCGGCCAGTTGGTCTTCAGAGCTCATATGCCCAAACTGTGGAACTCTCTGCCTGAGGACATTCGGCATGCCCCCACCTCTCGGCAAATCAACTCACTCCTCAAAGAGCACTTCTCCAACAACTGCTCATGCGGACTAAGCTCACACTAGACCAGGTACTAGCTCTCCAACTGGTGCCATCTGTGGGTACTCCATATAATTATCTCCGACTCTTGTGAATATTGTCATTTTTGCACCACATATCATTTTAGCTGCTGTGTACACCCAGATTTTCTGGTTGCTTGTGGTGTCGCATTCTGTATTTATTCTGTACATACCATTATATATAGCTAATTTTTGTACATATTTGTGAAATGTCTGTACTTTTGAATTTGTGTGTATCCTTCCATCCCCTACCACCCCCAAGAACACATCTGGAATCGAGCGGTAGTCTGCTCAGTATGCCTTCCTGGTAAAACTTTTAAATAAATAAATAAATATTGCAAGAAACTGCCATAGTAAGAAGAGTGACACTGGAGCAGATTTGTCCTTAGCAAATTGGGGCAAGTACTTAACAGATGTGAAGGTGGGAGAAAAGACTGTAAAGGGACTTATAGATTTGGGAAGTAAACAGACCCTAGTACATACTGAAGTGCCAAGAAAACAGTGTCCAAAAGGACCAGGTACTGGTGTCATCTCCATCCGTGGGGACACTCGATACTATCCCACCAGCCAAGTTACTCTCACTATTAATGGAGTGTTACACCTAATGAAAGTGGGGGTAGTACCTAAGTTACCTAAACCTATGATTATTGGAAATATCTTTCCAGGATTTACTGAGTTAATCAAAGAGGGAGTAAATCCTGATGTTTCAGCAGCAGTGGTGATAAGAGCTCAGGCAAAGAAACTCTTAGATGGTGGGGACTCTTTTCCTTTAACTGATTTTGATTTGGACTTGTTTGAGCACAACTCCAAGATCTGGAAGTCCAGGAAAGAAAGACGATGCCTGAAGAAACAGTGGCAACAACAGATTGATGGACATAAGGGGTTAACCTATGAAAATTCTATAACCAAGCTGATCACTGATTGTGATTTTCTTTCAGAACAAGCTAATGATGTTTCTCTCCAGGGTTATTTTAAGCAACTGAGGGTGAAATCAAGGCAGGGTGAACCTAAGTTTAAAAAATGTAATGGGCTTCTGTACAGAGTTTGGGTTAAACCTCAGACATAGGACCAGGCAGAACAATTGGTTATACCACAAAAGTATAGATATGAGTTGTTACAGATAGCACAAGATAGTTCTATGGCTGGTCACTCGGGGAGGGATCGCACCCTTGTCAGATTGCTGTACAGATTTTACTAGCCTGGAATTCATGAAGATGTTGCTACCTATTGCAGTTCTTGTGCCGAGTGTCAGAAAGTAGCCCCAGTGAGTGGAAATAGACAAGGTGCCCCTGGTGTGATGTGCCTTTTGAGAGAATTGCAATGGATGTGGTTGGCCCCTTAGACAAAAGTAAAAAGGGTAATCAATTAATTTTGGTAATATGTGACTACAGTATGCTACTCGATACTAAGAGGTGCTTCCAATGTGTACTGTCATAGCCCCAAAAGTGGCAGCAGAGCTTGCCAAAATTTTCAGCAGAGTGGGCATACCTAAAGAAATCATTACTGATCAGGGTAGTAATTTTGGTGTTTCATTACTTAAGTAGCTGTACAGACTAGTTATCACTGCCATAAGAACCTCCCCGTATCACCTTCAGGTAGATGGTCTTGTTGAATGTTTTAATCAAACCCTAAAACGCATGTTAAAAAGATTTGTAAAAGGAGACGGGAAAGACTGGGACCAATACTACCATATCTGCTTTTTTGCTTACAGAGAAGTGCCACAGGCATCAACAGGTTTTTCACCATTTGAAATGCTGTATGGTAGACAACCTAGAGGGCCACTAGATGTAATAAAAGAAACATGGGAAGATAACCCCCATCAGAAACAATCTATTACATCTTATATGTGTGCCCTGAGAAAGAAGCTGGCAAAATATGTTGAAATCGCCCATAGTAATCAGAAAGAGGCCCAAAACCAGCAGAAGATGTAGTATGACCATGGGGTAAAAGAAAAAGTTTTTGAGCCAGGTGGAAAGGTCTTGTTACTGTTACCCACTACAGAAAATAAACAGTTAATGAAGTGACAAGGGCTTTATAAGGTTCTTAGATGTACTGGCACAGTTAACTATGAGACTGAGACCCATGACAAGAAAAATTCTACTAAGATATACCATGCTAACCTCCTCAAGAAATGGGTTAAAAAAATACCAAAAGCTGTTTTGTTAGTTTTACCAGAAACTGATAAAGAAGATATTGATGTAGCTTGTGATAGACTGGAGCAAACTATAACTTCTGATGCTGTAAAGATAAATGTTTCCTTAACCTCTGAACAAACTGCAGAGATTCATAACTTGCTAAAGACATTTAACAGTACTTTTACCACAGTATCAGGCCGAGTAAAAGGGGTCGAGCACGTTACACTGACAAGGAATGCTTGCCCTATTAGACAAATGACATACTGATTACCAGAACAGTTAACAGCAAACATGGTTAAGGAAATACAAAAAATGAAAGAACTTGGTATCATAGAAGAGTCGTGAAGTGCTTGGTCGTCACCAGTGGTGATTGTAAACAAAAAAGAAAAGGGTGTAAGAATCTGCCTTGATTTTAGGAAACTTAATCAAGTGTCAGAATTTGACAGTTATGCTTTGCCCAGAATAGGTGATTTGGTGGACAGACTGGGGAGTGCCAAGGATATTGGTACCCTTGATCTCACCAAGGGTTACTGGCAAATCCCCCTAGCTAAAGAATCCAGAGCCAAAACTGCATTTCCCACTCCTGTGGGATTCTGTCAGTTCACCACCATGCCGTTTGGTTTACATGGCGCACCCACTACATTCCAGTGGTACATGAATGTAATTTTATCCCCTGGTTATTGTGCTACATACCTGGATGGTGTCATGGTATACAGTCCAGACTGGAAAAGCCACCTGGAACACCTACCAGCAGTTATTCAATCGATCAAAAAGGCAGGCTTGACAATTAATCCTACCGAGTGTGCATTGGGTATGCAGGAAACCAGATATTTGGGCTATGTTTTGGCAAATGGAGAAGTCAAGCCTGAGGTTTCTAAGATAGAAGCTATAGCTAACAGCCCTGTCCCTAAAACCAAGAAACATGTCAGGTCATTTTTAGGGCTAACTGGTTATTATCAACGATTTGTTCCCAACTTTGCAGTTAGCTACTCCTCTCACAGAACTCACAAAAAAAATGGTACCCAAATAATGTGAAATGGTCCTCAGAGTGTGATGAAGCTTTTTGGGCCATTGGGGCTGCATTGTGTTCAGCCCCTGTTTTAAGAAGCCCAGACTTTGAGAAACCGTCTTTGTTACAAACAGATACATCAGAGGTAGGCCTAGGTGCAATCTTGAGTCAAAATATAGACGGGGCAGAACATTCCATTCTATACATAAGTAGGAAATTGCACGACAGAGAAAAACAGGTACTCCACCATTGAAAAGGAATGTCTTGCAGCAAAGGGGGCCATGGAGTCCCTTAAGTTTTATTTACTAGGAGCTGACTTTGTACTTGTAACAGATCACAATCCTCTCTGTTGGCTTAACCAAATGAAGGATAACAATTCTAGAATCACAAGGTGGTACCTGGCACTGCAGCCATTTAAATTTAAAGTGATGCACAAATCTGGGAAAGAGAATGTGAATGCTGATTTTCTGTCAAGATATGGATCAGAAATTGAGAATTCCGAAGGTTGAAAAAATGTGAGTTGAAATTTTTCTGTTTGCTGTGCTGCATATGCACAGAAATGTAAAAGTTATATGCTTATGTTAGCTGAGAATTACTAGAAAGTTTTGGAAACCTGTTTTTGTAAAACTGGTTCCCTCTTGAGGGGGTACGTGACAGGGTTGAATATGGCCCTGTCCCAGTTGTTCTGGAGAAACAGTTTAAATAATAATAATAATAAACCTTATTTAATAGAGCGCCTTTCCAACATCAAGGCGCTTCACAAACTAGTAAACTCAAAAAGATCAATAAATACAGATAAAATCAGAGAAATTCAGGATAGGCTTTATCCCATAGAAAATTCTTCAGTGCCTGCTTAAAGCTCCCCACTGTCCTGCACTCCCTTAGCCGATGGGCAGAAAATTCCAGGGGGTAGGGGCAACAAACCCAAAAGCACGGGCCCCCGATGACTTTAGACTAACCCTCGGAATCTCCAGCAACCCCTCATCAGCTGAGCGGAGCTGTCACAGAGGGGTGTAAGGAACTAGAATCTCTTTCAAGTAGTGAGGACCAAGTCCATGTAGGGCATTGTAGGTTAGTAAACCTACCTTGAAGGTGATCCGCCACTGAACTGGCAGCCAATGCAGATCGTGCAGCACAGGGGTAACGTGAGATCTCCTAGATACCCCAGTCAACAAACGTGCTGCAGCGTTCTGCACTAGCTACAGGCGGCAGATATCAACCCCAGGAAGCCCTAAGTAAAGGGAGTTACAATAGTCAAGGTGCAAGGTCACAAAAGCGTGGACTAAAACAGGCAGGTCATTGGACAGAACGAGATGCTTGATCCTAGCAATGTTCCTAAGATGGTAAAAGGCTAGCTTGATGACTGCTGACACCTGATGACGAAGGGGCAGCCCATCGTCAAGCATCACTCCCAGGTCACGCACCCGCTCAGAGGTAAGGATCTGAGCGCTCCCCAGAACTAAACCAGAGGGCAGATCAGTCCTCAACCCCTCTGTCCTGCAACCCAGGTCCACCACCAAAATCTCAGTCTTTCCTGCGTTCAATTTTAACCCGCTAGAACTCATCCAATCTTGGATTTCAGCGAGGCAGCTGTTAAGTACCGAGATAGCACTAACCTGGTCAGGAGCAAAAGACAGGTAGAGCTGGGTATCATCAGCATAGCAGTGAAACCTTAGCCCATACCATCTTACAATGTTTCCAATGGGCAGCATGTACACTGCAGATAACATGGGAGACAGCACCGAGCCTTGGGGCACCCCGCAAGGTAGAGGGAAAGACTCGAAAGAAAATATTCTTGAGACAACTCTCTGAGTTCTTCCGGCGAGGAAAGATGAAAACCATCTGAGTACTGTGCCCGACAGCCCACAGATAGCCCTGAGGTGCTCGAGCAAGACCCCATGATCTACAGTGTCAAAAGCTGATAACAAATCAAGGAGAACCAAGATGGAGCGGTTTCTCTGATCTCTCACCATCAGCAGACCACTGAGCATCTGAACCAGAGCAGTCTCAGTACTATGCCTCTTAAGAAAACCCGATTGGAGAGGTTTGTATAAATTATGGATGATTAAATGGTTCTCCAGTTGACCAGCCACAACTTTCTCAGTAACCTTTCCCACAAAAGGAAGGTTAGAGATAGGTCTGTAGTTAGCTAGATTCTCCGGGTCCAAAGAAGCTTTCTTCAGGAGGGGTGTCACCACCACCTCCTTCAGGGAGCTAGGAAACTCACCCGATTCCAAGGAGCACTGGACAATCTGAGCTAGGACCGGGCTGATGATGTCACTACAACCCAAGCTCAGGGAAGTAGGGTCTGGGTCTAAACTACAGCATGTGGGATGCACCCCCTGGACAATCCTCATAATATCAATCAACTCCGGCAGGTCAAAGGTACTCCAGGAAAGACCAGACTCAGTGACCAAGCACCGACCAACAGCATCCCCCATAGCGCGTGGCTGACGGAATTCCTACCTGATGTCGGCCACCTTATTCACAAAGAATCAAGCAATCTCATCACATTTTTTTGTGAACAAACTCAATGGAGCTGCAGACAGGCTGGGTTGCACAACCTGTCCACAGTTCTGAAGAGTTGAACTGGTCGATTCCATGCAACAGCAATCTCCCTGGACAGGAATTCTGCCTTCTTACAAGAAATCGCTGATTGATAGAGCTTATAATGCTCTAATAAAATAAGGCAGTCTGCATCCAAGGCAGATTTCCGCCAATGACGCTCTCACCTATGCCCCAACCTCCGCAACTCCCTCAGTGACCCATCAAACCATGGGGCCCCGGGGCGAAGCAGAAGGGAGCGAACCCAGACAGGAGCAATCTGATCATGAGCTGAAGAAATAGCCCTATTATAGGCCAAGACTAACAACTCTTGATCCGTGCTGAGCTCGCCAAACACCGAGAGGTCAATCACCGTCATCAGGTCTTCAGGGAATACATCCCGCAATGGATGGTAACTGACCATCTCCACAGAGGTCGACCTACCCAGGGGGGCAGAAAAATTGAACCCAATGATGTAGTGATCGGACCAACCGACAGGTTCCACCACCAGATTCAGAGGCCTCGATCCCCAGGAGGAAGACCAAATCAAGAGAGTGACCATTAAGGGTAACTGAGGAAACAACCTGTGTGAAGCCCAGTGAAGTCATCACCTGGAGGAAGTGTTGTCCAAACAGCGAGGATTCATTGTCGACCCAGGCATTGAAGTCACCCAGAACCATCAGTCTGGGCGACTCCAATGCCATGTCAGCGGCAAAGTCTGCTACTTCCTGCAGGAACAGCTTCTCATCACCTGGTGGGCAGTAAATGAGCGCTATCCTGCACCCCACACTAGTTACCACAGTACACTCAAATGATGAGGCCTCCTCAACTGGTACCACAGTTAGGCCCAATTCGGTCTTGAAACAGACTGATACCCCCCCCCCCCGCGATACAACCTCGGGCGATGTAAAACTGGGTACCTGGGAGGAATCGCCACCTCCAAAATTGGGGCAGTGTTTCCATCTAACCAGGTCTTGGTAATGCAAACCAGATCCGCTGTCCCAACAAAATCTGCCGTAAGTGCAGTTTTGTTCCTAATGGATCTGGTATGGCATAACAGCGCCCGGGTTGGACGATGTTCACGAGCCAGCCCAGCTACTGGCCCTCCCAAAGAGGAGGTACCCTTGGGTATGGGGACCAGACATGGATCACCACGTTCCAGGTACCATTTCGCCCCAAGGTGCCTTCTGGTCCTAACCACCCCTATGGGAAAGTGCTGCTCATTCGAGCTCTGCTGTCCACGCCCACACACCCACCCGTGCCCCCCCTCCGATGAGCAATCCCCAATGCCTGACATCTCTGATAAGTATAAGCAGTCGGGGGGGGGGAGAGAACGGGCGGAGGGCACGGCGAGCGGAGGCCGAATAGTACAGGACAGGGGGGCAAGCAAGCACATTCCACCAATTACTACAAAAACAGGGCAAAGCACAAAACTCCAATTTCTTAACACAACCCTGAGCGAAGCTGCAATTTAAATTTAAAAACAGGACAAAAAATAATAAAAAAAGTAAAACTAACAAAACTAAAAAAATCAAATTTAACGCAACATATAAATAAAATTAATAAAAAACAGTATTGAACTATAAGTTATGAAACCAGTCACAAAAAAGTCTCTCAAATGGATACTTTAGTTCAGGGAGCTCACACCTCCATCGAATGAATGTCCCAAAGAGTCTATCTGCTCTATCTCTCACATAGGCAGGCAGAATCACAGACCTAGTATGAATTAAATAAATAGCCAGAAACTTCTCACTACTTGAGAAGAATACAGTGAGACCAGAGGCGTTCCATCTGAACTACCTCTCACGTAGTCAAAGTAGGACCACAAGTTATTGAAGAATGGATAACCAGGTACTGTCACTACCTGATGAAATAGTATGTCCAAGTGCTATTCTGTCTGCACTGCCTCTCACATAGGCAGGCAGAACCCCAACATTATTATGAATAGGGTGAAAAACCAAATGCTCTCACTGCCTTCAAAGATGTAATATAAGCATCAAGTAATGGTAAAAGGAAAGGTCTGACCATGTCCAGAATGCAAGGATCTGATCTTGTCTGTGTCAGTCCTCACCATTCATTACTGTTGGGTACTCGGCAGGAGGTCAGGAGGTCAGGACCCCACGGGAGCCTTTTTTTTTTTAGGTAGGTGGAGCTGACGCAGCATCGGTGCCACCTTCGAGGCTGACGCACTGCGTGGCACTCGTGGATTGGCCGTTAGGCACCGTCAACATGCCTGCCTGCCAGTTTTTCATGTCCCGCCATAGAGGTCACCTCGTGGGATGCTGAGAGAAGATTGAGGCCTGCTTCGCAGTTTTCTCAACTCTGTAATTATTTTACCTTCGGTGCCGAAGTCCGTCGGTTCCAGACGGTTCTGTTTTGCCATACTCGATGTCGCCCAGTAAGATCTCTCCATTATTCTATTTTCTGCGACGTTGAGCCTGTTTTTGGTGTTTTTTTCTCCATAGGTCATGTCTCGGTCGGAGGACAAGAAGACTTTCAGGACGGTTTGGCCCCCCATGCGACGGTGCCCATGCAGCCGAAAATATTCCATCACCGACCAGCACGACCGTTGTCTTTCAAGTCTTGGCCCACTTCATGACATGAATTGCAGACGATGCCTGTTTTCCATAGACCGCTCAATACGAAAGCAATGCGCTGTGAAAGTGGGGCGAGCTCCACCGACTTCAGGGTGTCAGGTGCACTCGTCGGGCCAAGCCACGCACTCTCGGCCTTTTCTCCGGGTTCCCTCCTGGTTCTACATGGACTGAGGAGGAGGGAGCCTTGGCTACTAGTAGCCTGGCCATTGCCGAGGCTCCTTCCGCGGTGCAGGAGGCCCGTCCCGCTCCATTCGGGGGCTGATGGGAGGCACCGCCACAGCAATCACCCCTTCAGGGGTGAAGGCTTCCCCGGTGTTGGACCCGTGGTTCACAAGGCCCGGGTCGACGCCATTGGTCAGCACCATTGCGGGCCTCGGTGCTGTTCAAGGCACCGTGGGCCCTGACGGAGCCATTTTCGGCTCTGGTTTGTTGCGCAGCGCCATGGCTACTATCAGAGCCATTCACAGCGCCGATACTGCTAGCAGCACCATGGAAGCTTCTATGGCACCATCTTTGTCTCTGTCTCGCCTCGGTGCCATCCATGGTGCCGAGGTTGAGAATGGCGCCATGTTCTTGGGACTCGGCGCTGTGGGGCCATCAGATTCCGTCGCCGTCGGGACTGTCATCAGTGCCACCTCTGCCCTCAGTGCTGCTAGTGGTGCTGTGGAGCCAGGCAGCACCATCGGGGCCGTTGTCAGTGCCGTCTTCGTCCTTGGCGCCACTCGCAGCACCATGGGGCCAGCTGGCGCTGTGGCTGGTCCTGAGTCTGCTCCTGTTCAGGCTGGAGCCATGCCCCCTGTGGATTCCATTCACAGTGCTGTAGGGGGCACTGGCTCGGGCATGGTTGTGGTTTCTGGCACCCCCTTCGGCAAAGATGGCAGTGGGTGCCCTCCTACGGTCTGGCACAGGGCCTCAGCATTAACCTCTTCGGAGGTGGAGGTGGGCTCTGAGTCAGATGGACAGTCTAACTCTTTGGGGTTGACTGTTGGAGTGGGCAGCCCTGCAGTATCCTCAACAAGCCAGAGTCAGCCCCCTTCTTTGGTGGGGTTGGTGGCTACCGAGACTGGGGTCAGGGGTGCTGACCAGCAGGCAGTGGTGCAGGCCACCTTTGCTCTGCAGTGCGGTCTCGGTGGGTTCACTGACCCCTCAGCAGTGGTACCTGGTGCCTGGATCACCCAACTTTGGGGCTGATCAGAGCACCTATGGGAGGGGAGGGTACTGTGCCCTGGATAGCTCCTTCGGGTGCTGCCCAGAGCTGTCAGCTACCTAGACTGGCCCTCTCAAGGAGGAGGGCTGTTTTGGACTTTGAGGGGTCGAGGGACGTGGGGTCTGCACAGTGACCTTTTTCGGGGGTCCACCCGGGCTCTGGGAGAAGCCGTAGTGCAGATCTCTGCTCTTCCTCCTCGGTCTCTTTGAGAGAGCCCCATTCTTTTGAGGTAGGGGACCATCCTTCTGGACCTATATGGCCCTGGTCGCCTCCCAGGGGGGATTGTTCCAGGTGCAGCCAAGGCAGTATCGAAATGGTTGTTCAGCTGTCGGCTGTGGGGTCTTCCGGGGCACCTTCTTCCGCGGGTGCTCCCGGTCCACTCCTTAGCCCAGGCGGAGGTCAGCCGACATCTCTTCTCAGCTCTGTCCCTATTCCTCTGCCACATTCTCCTGTGCTCCCAGGCATCCTTGGTCCTAGCGGGCCTCTCTCCTGGGAACAGTTCAGGGTGGTGGCTGCTCGGTTTCCAGCTTATGTTAGGGAGATGGACAGTCAGGTTTTTCAACCACCCCGAGCAGCCACCCTCTGAACAGCCAGTGCCCTCCAGCTCTTCATCCCTCTCTTCTGGGGGAGAGGAACCTTCTGTCCACATCTCTCCATCTGCTGATCTCGCTGAGTATCAGCACTTCCTCATGAGGATGTTGGAGGACTTGCACCTCACCCCTGCCACTGTTCGCTATCCTGAGCACTCAGCACATGCCTTTCTAGGCGATTTTGGCGAGGCCACCTTTGTGGTGCCGTCCTGGCCTGTTCCGTTTTGAGAGGCATCGTTGCGTTCCTGGCAGAGGCCCTTCTCTGGAGTTCCTGCCCCTAGGGATCTCAGCCAGAGGTATTGTGCCCCCCAGAGTCTCCAGGTTTCATGCCTCATCTGCAGTCTGCATTGATGCAGTTGGATACTCCTGATGGGCTTTCCGCCCTTCACCCTGACCGGCCCCCAGATCAAGACTCCTCGGATTTTGACTTCTGGGGTAGGAGGACTTTCTGGTCGGCATGGTTATTGCTTTCCATTTCTGCACATCAGGCCCACTATGCAGCCTATGACAGGTTCTTGTGGTCCAGGATAGGTCAACTCCTAACCTCATTGCCTGATATGGAGCAAACCAGATAAGCCATTGCACTCTCTGCACGTGGCCTGGAGCTAGCAAGGCACCAAGCGAGGGCATTCTATGATGCCAATGAGATAGCTACCAGGGTCGTAGGGACAGCAATCTGCACTAGGCGGATGGCATGGCTGCATCTCTCCCGGTTGTCACCCTTGGCCTGGCATAGGGTGATTAACTCCGTTCACCAGAGAACCTACCTTTTCTCCCATAGAGCGAGACGGCACTTGTCGGGGCAACTTCCTTCCCCCTCTGGCGGGTCTCCATCTCACTCTCCCCACTCTTGGGCCTCTCCACGCCCTGAAGGTTCTCCCTCTTAGTGTGTCACCCACTGAGAGCTATGAGACTTTGTCCCTTAGGGTGTAAAAGAAAACCCCCTGTGGGGGGCTCAGCACTCACCCAACAGTGATGAATGGTGAAGATTGACACAGATAAGATATGAAAATGATGTACCTACCATAATTATGATCTCTCTATGTATCTTCACCATACATCACAGTCCCACCCTCCATCCCCTGGGGCCTCAGTCTCTGGGTCCCCCTCCCTCTCTGTGCCCATCCCTTCCCCCCCTTTCTGTTTGTGTCAGGAGTGGGGTAAAACAGGGGCACATGGGGATAATGTTCTGGGAGAGTGGTCAGCATGGGAGCACCTTCTCCAGTGCATTAGCTCCACCCCGTTGGGTGGAGGGCAGTTGCCCTCCATTCTCTCCTCTTCCTTGTTTCTCCTTGTCTATTACAAAAAAAATACTTCCTTTTTCCACTAAAAATCTTTCCTTGAGAGGGTGTTAATTTTCTGTACCCTGTCCTTCCTCCTGAATAGCCAACTTTGCTTATCTGGAGTGTTTTGCCAGCCATTCTGTACCTTGAATTCTGGCAGAAAGCCTTTGGCTACTCCTTGCAGTTCCTGTGTAATCTGGAGAGGGACCAGAGTCTGGGATGTTTAACTCCCCCCTCTCCTCCTAAATTCTCTACCCGCACTACCTCCCTCTTATATTTCCAGAGATTGGGGCCCCTTCCAATCCCTTTAGTTTCTGACTTCTTCTTCTTCTTTTGTCCTTTCAGTCGTTATTTCTCCTTTTAGTTTATATACCTTTTCCTTTTTCTGCCCCTTGAACTTCCTTGTACCACCCTCCACTCCCTTCCTCTTACCTCTCCGGTGACTCAGAACTGGCAGGCTGGCGGAGTTGATGGCACCTAACAGCCAACCCGTGAGCACCATTCAGTGCGTCAGCCTTGAGGGCAGCGCTGATGGTGCATCGGCTCTGCCTACCTAAAAAAAAAAAAAAGCTCCCATGGGGTCCTGACCTCTGGCCAAGTACCCAACAGTGATGAATGGTGAAGATACACAGAAAGATCATAATTACGGTAGGTACGTAATTTTCATTTCTAGTCTCTTCTTTTCTGTCTCTTCTCTATCTGGTTGTGCAACCAAATTTTCTTGTGAGACCTAGGACTTGATCACCCCGATGGTCTTGCAGTTCTCTGCCTCTCGCTATCTCTCTCTTGACACCATAGACCACACTGTGCTGTTGGATCGCTTTGAAGAGTATTGTGGACTCGCCCGGTACTGTCATAAACTGGTTTGAGTCCTATCTCTCAGGCAGAAAGCAGTGGGTGGTGATGAGGAATTTTTCTTCCTCCCTGACGCTCCTTCCATGTGGAGTTCCTCAAGGTTTGGTCCTGTCGCCAATGTTGTTCACGGTGTACATGCTACCTCTGGGAGAGCTCATTAGGCATTACAGTCTGGGTTTTCACAGCTATGTGGATGATACCCAGCTGTACATGTCCTTTTTCCCTAGAACTAATGATGCTGTGGAAGTGATAAAAAATTGCCTGGCTGAAATCCAGGACTGGATGTCCTCCAACTGGCTGAGGCTGAATCCTGACAAGACAGGGGTCCTGGTGATTCAGCCTAGTCATGGACATGATGGAAGTGCCTCCGGGGTGACAACAGGATTAGTCTTGGGAACCACCCGGTTGATGGCCTCCCCTAGGTGAGAAATCTGGGCATCTTCCTGGATGATAGGTTGACACTTGATGCTCAGGTGTCATCTGTTGTTAAAAGTGTTTTTTCAAACAACATGAAGTCTTGCTGTATTCTGACTATGTGCAGAGATCTCCAACCTTTGAACTGCCCCGGAGAGGAAAGAGTTAACTTTCCATGCAAGGCATGGAACGCTGAGCTCGAGCTCGGTTGTGCCTCTGTCTGTTGTTGTTTGAACCCCAACTGCCAGATTCTTTACTCCGCCTCACTGAACAGTCGCTCTGGAGATTTCTCCTTCGCTCGGTTCAAATAAGTCGGTTAAAGTGTTGTTTTTTCTCTCGGTTTCAACCGAATTTCTTCAATCTAACCTGTCAGTTAAGTCTCTGTCTGTGGTACCATGAGTACTAGATAGGTTTCTGTATTAGTTTTCTGTGTGGAACTTGTAAACATTGGATTGGTTCGGTTTGAACCAATCAGGTTTGTGAAAAGTTTTTTCTGATTTATTAGAGTGTGGTAACTGGTTCGTATCGGTTCTAAAAAAAAAACGGATTTCATTACGTTTTTTTCCAAGACTCGTAACACAGTTAGGAACCGATAGGGGTGTCTTGCCTGGCGGATTGTCGAAAAAAGGGTAAGTTCGGTTAGGACTGGCCATGTCTGAAAAACCCAAGAAAAAAACCGGGCCCACTGGGTTTCAACACTGTAGTGTGTGTGGGGAAGCCTTTGCTAAGGCTGATCCCCACACCATCTGTATTTATTGTCTGGGGTTTGACCACCTTGATTCAGACTGCCAGATTTGCAAAAGGTTTCCCAAAGCTACCCTGGATAAGAGAGTAGGTAGACTGAGGGAAAGGGAGGCCGAGAAGTCCACTGACCCGGATGGCAAGCCCGGTTCGGTTCTGACCGAACCAGAAGGAGTACCCTCTGACCAGGGCGAGACTTCTTCGGGCAAAAGGAGAATCAACTCTGAGGAGTCGGTTTCGGTTAAAATAAAAAGAATGGATAAGTCAGCCAGTTTGGATCCACAAGTTTTTTCTCCGACCGCTGATGAAATAGCCAAAGCGATGAGGATTGTTCAATCGATAACTTCGGTTCCGACTGAACCGGCACCATTGGTTAGGGACTTAGTTAGGTCAGTTCCTCCAGTTCCAGATTATAATTTAGAGGAATTTTATGAACCGGAGGAGGAGGAGGAGGGAGAATATGAAGATAGTGATGATGATTATGAAAGTCTGGATGTGCCCATTGATCCGGACATCTCCCCAGACAGACCTTCAGGTGTTTCTCCTCCTAGGCTTTCTGAGTCCTCTTCCCACTTTATGTTTTATAAAAAAGTGGCTGAAACCCTCCAGCTTCCTATGGAAGAAGCAGTAGAGGATCAAGAAGAGCCTGATTACGTTGAGGTGATGGACATCCCAGAGTCCAGGAGATTGTCTATCCCCCTCCATAAGTGTTTTGGGAAACAGACATTTAAATTTCTAAAAACTCCTCATTCCATACCTCCTGTGGACAGAAGAATGGACAAGAGGTATACTCTTTCAGGCTCGGATACGGAGTTCCTTTCCCAGCAATGCAGCCATGTTGGGGTAGTGCAGGCTGCTGCCTGTGATAAGGCAAATATACCCTTGGCTTCACACCTCCCAGATAAGGACTCCAGGAGGATTGATGCCATGGCAAAGAAACAGTACATGGCAGCATCTTTGGGACTCAGGCAGGCTAATTATATGGCCTACACAGCTAGATACCAGAAGTCCAGGTGGGACACTGTGATGGCTCTAGCTAAACAGGTCCCTGACCAGCTTGCCAAGGAGCTGGAGCAGGTGGCTGCAGATGGGATTGAGGCATCCAAGGTGCAATTTCATGCTTCTGTAGACTCCAATGATGTTTCATCTAGAGTCATGGCTACATCTGTTGCCCTTCAAAGGATGGCTTGGCTCAGATGTACTAGCCTGTCACAGGATACCCAGACTAAGGCCATGGATTTTCCTGTCATTGGTAATTCTCTGTTTGGGGAGCAGACAGAGAACTACATGAAGAAAATGGATGAGTACAGGACCACCTACAGGAGTGCTCAGGCCAAAGAAAGGCAAGCCACTCCACATTGGCAGCATTCCAGGGGCAGGGGCAGGCCTTTTCATAGGCCTTTTTACCAAGCCCAGGCCTCCTCTTTTGCCTTTGCTCAGAGGGGGTTCTTTAGAGGGAGAGGCAGACGGGGTATGAGCAGGCCTCCTTCCACTCCTCAGCTTAAAGCCCCTGCCAAGCAGACACCCTGATGTGTCTGCCCGGGCCAATTCTCCACTACCTGTAAGGGGCAGGCTGGCTTACTTTGTCCAGGACTGGAAGTCTTTAACATCAGACAAGTGGGTCCTGGAAGTAGTAAGCCAGGGACTGGTTCTCAGCTTCAAAAAATTCCTCAAGATGAGAACCAGATCTTTTCCACCTGCAAATCCTTCAGAGGCCCTTGCACTAGAGGCAGTGGTCTCTTCCCTCATGGCTCTCAGAGCCATAGAAAGGGTTCCACCCTTACACAGGGGAAAGGGTTTGTACTCCTGGTACTTCCTAACCGAAAAAAAGACAGGAGAATGGCAGCCCATCCTGGATCTAAGATATTTAAACAAGTACCTTTTAAAGCCAAAATTCAAAATGGTGACTCTGGGAATAATTCTGCCCTCTCTAAGGCCAGGAGACTGGCTAGTCTCCCTGGACCTCAAGGATGCCTATTTTCACATTCCCATCAGGTGCTCCCACAGAAAGTACCTCAGGTTTGAGTCAGTAGTGGTTGCTTTCTTAAGGAGAAAAAAGATCTCCGTCTTTCCATACCTGGACAACTGGCTCATAGTGGGTCAGTTTCCAGACCAAGTCAAGTCACATCTCCAGATAACTCAGCAATTGCTCACTTCCTTAGGATTCCTCCTAAATCTTTCAAAGTCAGTTCTAGAGCCAGTACAGCTCCTCACCTTTATAGGGGCAGAACTGGATGCAATAAGGGCAAGAGCCTTCCTTCCCCTGGACAGGGCAGGGACCCTTACGAAACTGACCTCTTCATTCACCCTTCAGGTGTCTCGACCAGCAAGGCACTTTCTGCAGCTCCTGGGCCATATGGCAGCCTCTACAGCAGTGGTCCAGGGAGCAAGGTTTCAGATCAGGGACATTCAGTTCCACTTAAGAGCCTTCTGATCCAGAGAAAGGATTCTCTGACCAAACTAGTCCCTGTGACTCGAACCCTGATCCAGGCTCTGCAGTGGTGGCAGGATCAGGACAATCTAAGGCAAGGAGTTCCTTTTGTCATGCAATCTCATTCCCTAATCCTTACCACAGATGCCTCCCTCTTGGGCTGGGGAGCCCACTTGGGGGATCTGACCACCCAAGGACTATGGTCACCTCAAGAATCTCTGCTTCACATCAGTCTCTTGGAACTCAGAGCAGTGTTTCTGGCACTGCAAGTTTTTTCCAAGTCTGTTCAGAACAAAGTAGTCCAGATCAGAACAGACAATACCACCACAATGTGGTACATGAACAAGCAAGGGGGCACTCAGTCTACGGCCTTGTGCACAGAAGCAATGAAGTTGTGGTCTCTGGCCTATTCCCTGCAATCCTCTCTGATAGCAGTGCACCTCCCAGGGAAGGACAATATCCTGGCAGATGCTCTTAGCAGGATATCTCAGGGCCATCACAAATGGTCCCTAGATCCCCTAGTTTTGAAGGTGATTTTCTCCAGTTGGGGCACTCCACAGATAAATCTTTTTGCAGCCCCAGACAATCACCAACTCCCCCTTTTTTGCTGCAGACCCCAAGTATTGGGCTCAGTCCCCCGGATGCTCTACTTATCAATTGGGAAGGGAAGTTCTTGTATGCCTTCCCCCCTTCCCTCTCCTGTTCAAGGTACTAGTCAAAATCAGGTCTCAACCCTACAAAGTTATTCTGATTGCTCCAGACTAGGCCAGACAGCCCTGGTACCCACTGTTGCTGTCCTTAGCAGTCCACCTTCCCCTGTCTCTTCCCAGGAATTACAACCTGTTGACATCCTCTCAGGGGAGAGTTTTGTATCCGAATCTCAAATCTGTCTATCTCAAGGCCTGGCTATTGAAGAGTTAGAGTCTGCTGATCTGCATCTCTCTCAATGTGTTCTGGATATTCTAAAGGCTTCTTGAAAGCCTTCCACCAGAAAGACTTACAATTCCAAGTGGAAAAGTTTCACTATTTGGTGCTCTGGTAAGCATATTTCTCCAGAGTCTGCTGGGTTGCCTACAGTTCTGGACTATATGGTTCATCTCAATAGCTTGGGGCTCAGACCAGCTACACTCAAAGTACACTTAGCACCTGTTTCTGCTTTTTTGTCAATAGGTAAGCCCTCTTCTCTGTCAGCTCATCCTGTATTTTGTAAATTCTTCAAGGGTTTGTTGCACACCAATCCTCCCTTCAGGGACCCTGCTCCTGCTTGGGACCTAAATGTTTGCATTGCTCAGCTTATGCAACCCCCTTTTGAGCCTTTGTCCTCAGCAGAGCTTAAGTACTTGACTTGGAAAACTGTGTTATTGGTAGCCATTACTTCTGCCAGACGCATCAGTGAGTTACAGGCCCTATCAGTTCAGCCTGATTTTATCTCTTTTCATAGAGATAAGGTGGTCCTAAGAACTAATAGGAAGTTTTTGCCTAAGGTGGTCTCAGATTTCCACCTTAACCAGTCTATGTCTCTTCCTGTTTTCTTCACTGACCATTCCTCCTCTGGAGAGAGGAGACTGCACAGCCTGGACGTGAAAAGGGCCCTTAGCTACTACATAGCGCACACCAAGGGTCACAGGTTTGACTCCCTCCAATTGTTTCTCACTTATGGTGAGGTCGGTAAGGGAAAACCTGCCACTAAAAGATCTATTGCCAGGTGGATTGTCTCTTGTATACAATTCTGCTATGAAAAATTGGTTAGGACTCCACCCTCAGGCCTGAGAGCTCACTCTACTAGAGGTACAGCTGCTTCCCTGGCTGTGGCAGGGATATTCTTATCTTAGAGATATGTCAAGCAGCCACCTGGAAAACAGTCCATACTTTCACCAAGCATTACTCTCTGGATATCCAGGCTAGGAGTGATGCTCGGTTTGGCACAGCAGTACTTCAGAGCCTGTTCCCAAAGTAGGTTCTGTCCCTCCTCCATGGAGGTACTGCTTGGTAGTCTGCACATAGTCAGAATACAGCAAGACTTCATGTTGTTTGAAGAAAAAATTACTCACCTTAGTGATGTTGTTTCTTCTAATGGAGTCTTGCTGTATTTCACCCCCCCGCCTCCCCTCTCAGAACCTGGTTTTTGAGATGTGGGTGGGCAGGAGCAGTGTTGGCACCCTAGAGGTGCTTCCTTTTCTCATCCTCTTAATTTTTGGGTTTCCTGACTTGAGTCTTTGCTTTGAAACCAAAAAACCCCTTTTATTAAATTTAGTTGCCAGTTGGCTAGTGTGAGTTTACAGTTTCCACACAGGATGCCCAGTGAGTATAGCTCATAAAGATCTGCCAGTTGGGGTTCAGACAACAACAGACAGAGGCTCAACCGAGCTCGAGCTCAGCGTTCCATGCCTTGCATGGAAAGTTAACTCTTTCCTCTCCAGGGCAGTTCAAAGGTTGGAGATCACTGCACATAGTCAAAATACAGCAAGACTCCATTAGAAGAAACAACATTACTAAGGTGAGTCATTTTTTCTTACCACTTAATGAATGTCACCAGGATTAAACCCCTAGTTCTGCCAGAGGACCTGCCATCACTAGTGCATGCCTTTGTTACTTCCAGGTTAGACTACTGTAACTTTCTGTACATTGGAGTCAGTGGAGGGAACCTCTGCTGGCTGCAGCTGGTGCAGAATGCAGTGGCCAGTTTATTGATGGGTCCATCATGGTCATGTTATGTGACCCCGGTCCTGCGTGGCGTGACCTGCACTGGCTGCCTGTCGGGTGGAGGATCATCTTCAAGGTGGGCTTGCTCACCTATAAGGCCCTATATGGCTCAAGCCCTGGCTACCTGACTGATCTCCTTACACCTGCCATTAAGGTCCACTCCCTCTGCTCCTCCACCAGGGGTCTCCTTGTGGTTCCGAGGGCCAGGCTGAAAACCTCTGGTGATTGAGTATTCAAGATGGCCAGTCCGGCCCTCTGGAATTCACTCCCCAGCTTGCTAAGGGATGTCCCTTTGGTGGAGGCATTCAAGAGGGGTCTGAAAATCTACCTCTATAAACCACCTTTTCTGGACTAATTGTAGCTATTTTTATGTGTGTATTCATTAATTAGTATTTATTAATGTTTATTTATACTTGAATTTTATATTTATTTTATAACCCTTTACAACTGTATTTATATGTCTTTGTTGTTTATCCTGCCTGCTTTGATTTCTTTAAGGCACCCAGAGCCCCTGGGATTGGGTGCCATATAAATAAATGTACCTTAGCTGTGCCTCCTGATGCACCTCCATTAAGACTCAGAGCAGTCATATTCCTTGCCTGACTTTAAAATCAGAGACAGTACAGCATGGTGTGGAATCCCTTTCAACAAGTTCCACTGATGAAAATAAACCATTAGGAGTGCACTGTAAAACAACCAGTGGTAGGGGGAAGAAACTCAGTGGTGTGGGAACCACTGCCATGAGGCAACATCTAATGCTGCAGCACTCTCATGTACTTGCCTTTCCTACAGAACTCACTGATCCATATAGGGGCGATTCAGTTGATGGTGATAACTGTGATGAGTCAGAGCTTGATCAAGGTAGTAGTAGCAGTCAGTACCCCCCCAAGACAATTGTGGTGGCAGAGGGAGATCAGTTACATGGCCTCCACCTCAACCACATACAAGATGTAGGTCAACTGCTGTAGACTCGGTAGCATCAGCTGACACAGTGCTCCTGTTTATTTAGTTTTTGTTGAGTGGGAAAGGAGGACTAAACAATTCTGCTTACTTTCAGCTTTGTCTTGGGGAGGGGGATACAGATGGATGCCAACTGACATTGAACCAGATTAAGCTGTTCGTTGTATTTTTAGTGAATGGGGGAAATTTGGCTAGGACATCGGGGAAATTCCCCTACTCATCAGTAGAGGGAACCCTTGGCCATCTTTCCACGATGACCACTGTGGCAGAGATGGAGGAGAGGATGGACGCTGAGGAGATGGGGGGACAGGCCTCCGCCTCTGCTCTCACATCGCAAGAGGCCATGGAAAACGCAGTTCTGCTGAACGAATTGCATGAGGAAGATGCATGTGTGAATATTTTTCTGTCTAGGGAAGACCTAAAGGAGGACCCGGTTCTAAACGAGGAAGCCACGGCAAAGATTCCAAGGCCGGACCTACAGGATGTGATGGAGGTACCTGATAAGGGTGAAAGCTCAGAGAAACTGTTGTTAAGTCAGTTAAATGATGAGAAAGTGCAGTACATATGGAGAAAGCAAGAACTGCAGGCTGAATTGTCAAAGCTAAAGAACGAGAGTCTCCTGTCAGGCATGACTCATGATCTGTCATGGTGAGTCATCCAACGGCTGATGCAGTATCAATCAAGGGGAAAGCCAATACAGTGTTGCCTAAGGAAACTACACAGCGCATTGAAACTGAATGTGTTCAGAAGGCAGCTGATAGTAATGCCGTCCACCCAGCCATGTGCCTAGAGCTGCAGACAGTTCCTCTGGGTCCTCATGTGGAAAAGTCAAAATCTATCTGTTATAGGCTTGGTCCACAGTGGCCTCCAGCTGCAAATAAAGCTGGTCAAAAATTACCAGGACAGATGGAAAGTGCTTGGAAAAAGCTGTGCACGAGTGAACAGACCATCATTTCGGGTGCGTGCTTTCCAGGTCACAGATCAGCCGGCTATCTGGCTTGGAGTGTATCTAGACAGGACACTCCTGTTGTAGGTCTTTCAAAATGTGAACCCCCCTCCCCACCCAGAAATGCGGAAATTGGCACAGAGAATTGGCCTTTGATCCATGCTCTGGAGGATGCGGGTTGGATGCAAAATGAAGAGGGTCAGTGGGTCCCCGAACCCTCGGATGAAATTGTAAGGCATTATAATTCAACAGTGTCAGAGGTTACTGACTTTCAAAAAGTGGTCACCAACAGCATGAGCTCCAACTTACGCCGGGGTATGACAGATAGTGTAAGCACAGAAAGGGTTATGTGCCCCGAACTAGGTCAGCAAAGACTGGAGCCATCCAGTTTAATTTCCCAGACAATTTCACCCCCTGACACACTGAACACAGCACTGCCCAGAGAGGAACCTATCAGGTTGGACCCATCTGAGGCAGTTTTGGGGGATCCTGACCAAAGAGCTAGGCTGGAACCCATGTTTAAACCTTCAGATCTTTTTCAGAATAAGGGCGAGCCCACCCCAAGGTAGAATGCAGTTCAGCTGATTTACAAGTGGGGCTAGAATCCCCACCTGATAGACAGGCTCTATGTGGCAAGATTATTGTTAAAGGGTACAATTAAGTTTTTTCATTTTTTGCTCTGATTAACAGTGGTTATTCTAATTATGACATCAGTTTCGAAAAATGTTTCAAGCTTAGACAGGTTTTGGTCACAATATCAGAACCTTAAGAATACACCAGTATGGATTCCTTTCATGGCAGTAGCTCTCACAAAACCCTCAGTGAAGAACATTACAATCATGTTTAAGAATGAGGGCATGAATGTGGAAGACATATTGTTTTGGCTGAGGCAAAGATATGAGGTTTTGGGTAGACCCTCCTTAATACTGGATAGTGAGCATATATGGGATGGGGTGGAGATCAGGGTTAAACTTTTTTCATCTAATAATGGCCCCATTCACCTCCCCAATAGCTTCTTTCTTGGCAAAGATAGAGGGTCCCCATTTTATGCCAGACAACCTAGGTCCTGTTTTAAATGTGGGTCACGCACCCATCTGAGCTTGGCCTGTGACACAGCTAGGTGTAGTCATTGCCTGGAATACGGGCATGTCTCTGTGAGCTGCCTGAACTTATTAAGATGTAATCTGTGCGAGAGGAGGAACATGCATATGGACAATGTCCATGGGCTTCCCACAATAGGGAGGGCTGCCCCTCTCATGACAGTCATAGATAGCGCCCAACAAATGCAGTCCAAGAAAGTGGCTGAACAAAGTTTAAGGGCAGCTAGGGAGACATTGGCAGCAGAGGATGCCCCCCAGGTTCCAACAGAGTCAACACCTCAGCCTTCAAAGGAGGGGAAGAACAAATGATTATAGAGTCCCCAGATGTGGCAGAAAACACAGCTGAAACAGAAGGTATCCCTCAGAGTAATTCCCTTAGGCCAGAAGACACTGATATAATGGAGATGTCCCCCCACCACCACCCTCCCAGCCAGGATATACCTTTCAATAAGGTGGTACAGAAAAAGAGATCTAGGAGGGGGAACCCCTGATGCCTCAGGGAATGGGGAAAGGCAGGTTGGGGAAGGGGAAAGGTATACCAGCTTGGACAGAGGGGAGCATATATGCAGCACTATCTACAGAATCACTAGAGGGAGACTCAGGGGAAGAGGAGTCAGATACTTATTCGATGATCTCTACTACTACTGACACAGAAGAGGGAAGGGGAGATGATTGATTGCAAAGTGGACTAGACAGAGGAGATTGTCAAAAATGCCTTAGGATGAGATCACGGTTATACATGGTTTAATTATAACCCTATTCATGCATTCACTTATGATTACTACAAGCAACGTTAATAGCATTAAAAATGCTAAGAAACGGATAGGGACACTTCACGCTCTACAGGAGTACAGTAGTGATATCTACTATCTTCAGAACACAAGGCTTAAAACTAATGGGGAAGTACATCAGGCTCCTCAAACTTGGACCAGAGGAGCCTCATTCTGGTCGACGGGGGAAGACGCCTGAGATGGGATTCTTTTTGCCAGTCCAGCAATGAAAGTGTCACGATTGGTGGATATTCACCCAGGTAGGGCTCTAATGCCAGATATTAATATTAAGAAGGAGAGATTTCATTTAATATCGACATATGCACCCCAGACCAAGGTACAAAGGATTTCTCTCTTCAAAGAGATACATACAAACATACATACGAACATACGAGGAAGCCTGCAGAAGAAGGCCATTTGTTCTATTTAGTCTGCTCATATTGCAGGGTCCACAGCTTGAGCTACTGTCCTTGTGTAACCCCCCTGCAAATGGGGGTTCCCAAAAGACTTCCAGGAGCTTGCTTGAATGCTCCAAGCCTGAATGGTGTTTGGCATTTAAGCCATTTATCAGTGAGTGTTTTAGAGCCTCTGGTACTGTCTCTTAAGAGCTGTCTGCTTGCAGACATAATTAGTTTGTATGGGGGACTGTGTGCTTTCTGAGTACCACTCGAGCTGCTGCCAATTCACTTCATTTTGCAGTCACTAGGAGTGCAAAGGAACCTATCTGAAAGATGTAACTGTTTGCCAGAAATTATTTAGAGTAATAATAAAATTACAGTTTGTCTAACCTGCTTTCTTTGCAGTCAGAACTGTGTCTGCTAGTTCCCCATTCTAGTTTTGAACTGCTGAACTGGACCAATCAGTGTGGGGTAAGCTAGCTCTAAAATGGTGCCTTGGACAATCAGAACTTGACTCATAATCTGAGCCAGCCACAAGAGGATTGTATGGGCAGTGACTCTGGGAGATGTAGTTTAGACTTCAGTGCCTTTTGGACCAACAGCAGCAGTCTATTGTGAGTGACAGCCAATCCAGTCAAGAACTGGGAGGAACTCAAAGGAAGAGCCCGGTTTTGTCGGTTGGAGTTTCAGTTGAGCTTTGGCAGTGAAGAAGGAAGGAGCCCTGTGCTTTTTCAGTGTGCAGTTTAGTCAAAAACGTGTGTAAGGCCCAGAGTTCCGGTCTGCAGCTTGTTAGGACTGAATCAGTCCCTGTGAAAAGAATCAAAGGATCTCTGAAGAGTAGAAACCAGGCTCACCCTGAGAAGACTGGAAGAATTGCTGAAAATTGCACTCGGTCTGTCAGGAACTGAATCTGCTGTGTGTTCTCCTCTGTATTGTGCAGTAATTGCGATCGATACAGATGCAGCCTGCCTGGTATAGTGCTTTCTTTATATAAATGTGTGAAGAGGTTTGTGTACCTCAAGTGAGCCCTGCTGACATTGAAGGACCCTATCTTATTTGGAGGTCGTGAGTACTAATTCAGGATCGCTTCCTGTTGAATTGCCACATTAAATCCAAATGGAATTACTGTACTGCTGACTGTTTAATTTTCCTCTTCTCTGTGTGAAAGGCCCCTACCAGCTGCCACGGTTTGGACTAGCCACTAGGGCTTGGGTACCCAGGGACAGTAACTGATAGGGATAGGCCTGTGCACAGAGCCATAAGGTAGATTATTAGAGTGATAAGCTAATTAACCTGATTTCCCCTGTCCTTGTTATATCCCCCTAAATAAATCAGGGCTGCTTGTTTCAGCAAAGTTGTACTGCCTGAGGTATTTTGTCTATGTTAAAGTACTGTACTGTGATTGTTGCACTGTATCTCATTTCACAGGGAGGTCCCAGTGCCGAACCAGTCCTGGGGTAAGTGTATACTGTGAAGGTAATTCTGATATATTGTGTGGGCCACTAGTGGGAAGAAAGGGGGTTGCAGTGTCCCAGAGGGCTGTGACCAAGTTAGTTTAACTCATTGCAAACCCTGACCTCTGGGTGGAGGCACCCGCCATTGGATCCAGGCCCCTCAACCTGTTAGTGGCAAATCAGGCAGGGGTAGTAGCCCTGGGATAGCGCCATCTAGGGGTTACATCTTGAGGCTCACCGCTGGATTGTGTGTCCTCTAGTGGCCATATTTACGAACCACTGTTAAGAAAAAATGGGTACCCCACAGAAGTGGCTGTGCACCGGCTGGTGGAGTGGTGTACTGGGGAGGAGATCACCCTCAAAATGCTATGCTTATCCTGGACATCCCCTGGGTATCAATACTGGACACTGTGCAGGAGTACTTTCCAAGGTGGAAGGTTTACAAAACCCTGTGGTGGTGGGGTCGGCATGCTAATCTGCTCACCCACACTTCCTGGCCCTAGTAGAGTTTAAGGATCCCATAGATAGCTCCAAAGTGCCACAGACCATTACCCCAGAGGGAGCCCTCACTGCTTGGAGAGTGATAACTAAGGACAGTAAAGACCGGGAAATCAGCCCCCACCACTATCTGAAACTTTGAGGAGAAATTTGCTGAATGGTTGCTGGGAGAGGGGAAACTGTGGAGGACTTGAAGAAACTATTCTTGCCACCTGGGGTGTTCCTCCCCAACACCCTCTCCTGCTCCAGTGCCCGTAATGGTGGCTGAACCAATGCAGACTCCTATTTCTGCACCTGCCATTAGTCACGACTCTTACCAGGTTGAGGATCTTCTCTGGCACCTCCCACACCCCCAAGGGAGGATGACTGGGAGACCTGATAGACTATGTTGCCCCCTCAGTGCTAGAAATGGCAATGCTCGGAAGGCTAAAAAGCTAAAGAGGGTTAGTGAGGAGCCTCCGAGGTCCCTGCCCTGGCTACCATCCGTGCTAAACGGGCCAGTAACCCTGAAGCGACTGCACAGGCCTATCTTGAGGCCTTGGAGAATGTATGGGAGCCCAGATTCTGATGAGGACCTATGGTGGAGAGTAAAGAAATGCACAACAGTACCAAGGGGAGTTGTTGTCTGTGTATGTCTCTCGCTGGAAAAATTGTTGCAAGAATGCCTCAGAAAGGGTAGTTTGCCAGCGATTGAACTGGACCGAACCAGACTGGACAGAATCTTAAGTCTGCCCTTCTAGAACTGCTGTTGCTTCAGTTACGCCTGGCAAATCGACTGGAATCCCACCCTCCTATGATGAGTTAATGAGAGAAATTCGAGGAGTTGAGAAAAAGGCGACCTCGGGAGGTACCTGCACCAACAGCTGTGGCTACGATCCGAGTGACTGAGGGTGACCCATCAAGTGAAGTTCAGGGGCAGAGGTTGACAGTCAATGAGTGCTCTGACAAGGAAAAGATATGCCACAATGGGGCTTAACTGTTGAGAGAGATCCGAATCTGCAAAACAGTCCCTTTATGAAGGCCACGCCTGCAAGCACGGGCCCTGACCTATATCCGACTGCATCTGCTATGGGGGTGGGGGTACCCACCCATGTATCTCCTGCTGATAACAGCTCCAAACTCAATTCCTTGACCATGGAAGTGGAGAAACTGACGAGATGTCTCCAAATGCTTATCACGCGCAGAACAGAGATGGCACCCAGGTTTCAGATTAGTAATACCCCTTCCCTGGCTCCCAGTGTGGCGCCTCGCCAGCTCAAACTCCAGAAAGTATGTTTGCTATAATTGTGGGAAAGATGGGCACATGAAAGGGAATGCCAGTCCCAAAAGACACTGGACAAAGTTGCATATAGGCTACAAGGAGAGCTTCGGAGAAGAAATCAGTGGTTAAGAGGTGCACGATATGATCCCAGTGAGGGCACCAAAAATGCTAATTCACGTCCTTTGTGGCAAGGTCGTTGCCCAGGCCCTCACTACCGCCTCTCCAGACTGGTCCAGAATAGTGGGTCCTCCATGGAGACCACTGTAAAGGTGAATGGAGTGTCTACAAGAGCTGTATTAGACAGTGGCTCCCAAGTGACAATTATGTTCCAGGATTGGTATCAGAAGCATTTGTCAGACGTACTTCACAATCATTAGAAGGACTGCATGTATGGGGGTTAAGTGAGAAGGCCTACCCCTATTCCGGGTATATCAATTTGGCTGTCTTTCCCCACCTCCGTGGCTGGAGTGGCCGAACAAGTAGAGACCTAGCCTTAGTGTGTCCCCCACTGGACTGTATGATGGTGTCCCTTTGTTGATTGGAACAAATGCTCATATGTTCGGAAGGCTGGCACAGTTGTGTTATGAAAACAGGGGTCAAAGACTAGTAGAGCTTTAAGAGTTCCGGCTTTAATTAAGAAGGCCTATGAGGCACAGAGAGATGCTGAAAAACAGAACCAGAGGAACCGGTCTGGAATTGTATGGAAGAAGGATCCTGAGTCTCTGATCCTGGCGCCAAATGCCCAGTGTACCTTACAGGGAGAGGTCCGTATCAGAAAGGATGTTAAGAATAAATATTAATGTTGGATGCACCAGGCGATGGAAAAATTGCCAGAGGGACTGCTGGTCAAGCTTCAGTATTTTGCCCGCTAGAGCCCATGCTTATGCCAGAAGGGTAATGGTCCAAGTTCATAATGTGTCTGAAAGAGACATTCGAGTAAACAGAGGTTGCATCCTGGCTAATGTGCATTGTGCAGACACTGCAGTGCTACCCAGCAGCAAGAGTTCAAGGAAGAATGACAGAGTAACGCCTGACTTGTTTGATTTCGCGACTCCCGCTGCCAGCTGAATGGAAAGTGAGGATCAGTGAGAAGCTTGCCCAGAGAGACCAGGTGTTTTCTTTAAAGGAATGGGATGTAGGATGCAAGAGCTGAGCACAATATCCGCTGCATGACGTAAAGACCATTTCGTGAGAGGTCTCGACGCCTGGCACCTGCTGACATAGATGATGTGAGACGGCATCTGCAAGAGATGTTAGCTGCTGGTGTAATACAAGAATCCAGAAGCCCTTATGCTTCCCCCATTGTGGTAGTGAGGAAAAGAATGGAACAGTAAGGATGTGTGTGGATTATCGACCTTAAACCGGGCGGACTATCCTTGATCAGTACACAATGCCCCGTGATTCAGGATGCTTTGGACTGCCTAAGCGGGGAGCAAGTGGTTCTTGCAAAGGATCTCAAGCAGTGGGTACTACCAGATCCCGATGGCCCCAGAGGACCGTGAGAAGACTGCCTTTATTCGTCCGCTTGGCTTCTATGAATTCATGAGGATGCCTCAAGGATTTCAGGTGCCCCAGCCACTTTCAACGATTGATGGAGCGTGCAGTGGGGACATGAACTTACTAGAGTGCCTGGTATACCTGGATGATGTTGTGTGTTTGGCAGCTCACTGGAGGAACATGAAAGCAGATTATTTAAGGTATTGGACCGACTGGAGGACTTTGCCTTAAACTGTCCATTGATAAGTGTCAATTCTTTCAAACATCAGTAAAGTATGTAGGACACATAATATCCAACGAGGGAATAGAGACCGACCCAAGTAAAGTTGAGGCCTTGACCACCTGGCCACAGCCCAAAAATCTAAAAGAACTGCAAAGATTCCTGGGATTCTGTGGTTATTATCGGGCGCTTCATCAAGGACTATTCAAGAGTGATCCCTTTACTTAACCTTACTCAAGGGTATCCCCAACCCACAAAAATACCAAAAGTCAGGTCCTCAAGACTGAAAGAGTGTATTTTCATCCAAGGAAGTATTTGGGGCCCGCTGGACCTCTGATTGTGAGACTGCTTTTCATGAGATCATATATCAACTTACCCATGCTCCAGTGCTGGCCTATGCCGATCCAAGAAAACCTTACGCCCTGCACACTGATGCTAGCTTGCAAGGGTTGGGGGCTGTGTTGTACCAAGAGCACGAGAATGGCCTGAGACCAGTGGCCTTTGCCAGTAGAAGCCTGACCCCATCCGAAAAGAACTATCCTGTACATAAGTTAGGTTCCTAGCTTTTGAAGTGGGCTGTGCTGACCATTCCATGAGTACTTGTATGGGGCTAAATACTAGTAAAAACTGACAATAATCCTTTGACCTATGTGCAGACCTCAGCTAAGTTGGATGCCACTGGCCATAGGTGGCTTTCTGCATTATCTACATATGACTATGCTCTCGAATACCGAAGCAGGTCTGAACCACATAGATGTTGATGTTCTCTCCCGGAGGCCTGTTCCCCAGAATGATTGGGTCCGATTGCAGAACCTGACATTCGGCACTCTGCCGAAGTTTGACAGGGAGGAACAAATGTCCAAGGACAGTGGACTGCATGGTGGATTGCTTGGGAGCTCTGAGAATTGTATACCTGCTGCTTATTGCCACTTTTCTGCAATAGACATTGGTGCACTGCCTCAGCTGGACAATGATAGTATTCGCGGCTCAATCTCACATCCCATGATCAAAGCAGCTTTAGAAGCCCTCATGCAGGAAAAGATGTGTCCAAATTACGCCCACTGATTTGAGAACTGCACTGTTATACAAAGAAGGTCCTAAGTTGAAACTGATCAATAAACTGTTATACAGAGAAACAGTAGACAGAGGGGACAAGTAGACAAACAACAACTAGTGCTGCCCACTGCCTTTGAGACTCAGTACTGAGGTCCTTGCACAACCACATGGGGCACCTTGGTATAGACAGAACACTTGACTTGGTGAGATCCAGATTCATTGGCCTAAGATGGGGGCTGATGTGGAGCAACACATCTCGGAACTTGTAGTCGCTGCTTATAGAGGAAAGCTTTGCCCCAGAGGGTTGCCCCTTTGTTAATATCACCACCAGTGCACCCACATGGAGCTGGTCTGTATTGATTTTCTGAGTTTGGAGTCAGATCAAAGAAATATCAGTAATGTGCTGGTGGTCACTGACCATTTCACGAGATATGCCCAAGCTTTCCCCACCAAAGACCAGAAAGCATCCACTGTGGCCAAAGTACTTGTAGAAAACTTTTTGTTCACTCTATGGGCTCCACAAAGAATCCATTCTGATCAAGGGAGAGACTTTGAGAGTCGTCTGATCAAAGAGATGCTTTCTCTGTGGGGAGTGCAAGTCCAGAACCACTCCTTACCACCCCCCAGGGGACCCACAGCCTGAACGCTTTCAACCGCACTTTGCTAGATATGCTAGGCACCTGCACCCAAAGGACAAGCCTAGATGGAGCTAACAAATTAGCACCCTGTACATGCTTATAACTGCACCAAAAGTGATGCCACTGGATTCTCCCCCACCGCCTGATGTTTGGAAGAGAAGCTCGACTACCAGTAGATGTGTGTTTTGGGGTCTCTCCTGATGGGGTTCAAGCTGACAACTATTTACAGTATGTGCAAAAGTTAAAGGCCCAGCTAACTCATGCGTACTCAACTGGCTCAAACCATGGCTGCCAAAAAGAAATCTGGCCAACAAAGAAAGGTATGATAAAAAGGTGAAAGCACAGGAACTCCAGGAGGGAGATCGGTATTGCTAAGAAATCTGGGACTGCATGGCAAGCACAAGATTGCTGACAGATGGTACCATCTCCCTCACATTGTAGTGGCAAACTAGATGATCTGCCAGTGTACAAAGTAAGGCCTGAGAATAATTCAAAGATGTAAAACAATGCATAGAAATCATTTACTGCCCATTGGACAAATCCTGATTGAGTCTGAGCCCCAGAAGATGCCCCTCTGGACCAGTGACTAGAGCTGCTGCTAAGAAAAGATCAAGAAAGTCTGCACCTACAGAAGCAAAGTTAAAGTGTTCCCTCCACAAGTCCCAGTTGAGCATGACTGTCAGTCCATATCAGAAGAAAGTGAGAGGACTTTGAATACTATCCTCTACGAACTGAGTCAATTGTTTGGGGCAATCCTCAGTCAATACTGGAGACAAAGCTGGGCTCTCTGACTGTCTAAGCCCCTAGCTTCATCCCTGGAGCCAATGCTCCCAGAAAGTGAAGTGCAAAGCATCAGATCAGATGAAATGGAATCATTGTGCATGGTTGAACTGTTTGAGCTTCAGGAGGAAAATGATAGATTGGGGCAGACTGGTGATACACCCAACAAGAAGAGTATTTTGAGTGCCTCTGACAGTCCACTGCCAGTGTCCGAAAGCTCTCCATGCAGCCAAATGTTGTGGACTCAGAAACTGTAACTCCTGGAGCTGAAAGTGCCCTCAAGTTCTCAGCCTCTCTACCCCTATAGAGACTCCCCTGACAAGTGAGGACAATGCTGAAAATGAGGCTCAGAGTGCAGAGACTATAACAGTTCCCCTAGAAAGACTGGTCGAGCTGTAAGCCTGTGGTGCACCAGTTATGATTCACTTGGGAGGCCTGTGGACTTGCCTCTCAATGTTGTCCATAAAGGAGTGTATGTGTCCCCGAGCTCATTGCCCAAACTGAGCATCAGTGCTAACTCCAAGTTACTTGTGTTGCCCTTTCTATATGGTGCCCTTGCCCCATCCAGCCTCAGGTAACTGATAGGAAGGCCCTCTCTTCAGGTTTCATGTACAAGAGGTAATAACTTGAGTTATGGTACAATGTGTATGTAATACTGTGTAAAGTGTGACGACTGCAATGTTTCAGAAATGTGTTCTTGGTAAATGATATATTGACTGATGATTACATAGCGAGCCTAATGCAAATGTATATGGTTGCAGTTGAAACTATAGAGTACTTGCTTGACGCGGACGCCAAGCTTTCCCAGGCCAGGAAGGGTGTAACTCTGCAAATGGGGGTTCCAAAAGACTTCCAGGAGCTTGCTTGAATGCTCCAAGCCTGAATGGTGTTTGCATTTAAGCCATTTATCAGTGAGTGTTTTGTGCCTCTGTACTGTCTCTTTAAGAGCTGTCTGCTTGCAGACATAATTAGTTTGTATGGGGGACTGTGTGCTTCTCTGAGTACCACTGAGCTGCTGCCAATTCACTTCATTTTGCAGTCACTAGGAGTGCAAAGGAACCTATCTGAAAGATGTAACTGTTTGCCAGAAATTATTTAGAGTAATAATAAATTACAGTTTGTCTAACCTGCTTTTGCAGTCAGAACTGTGTCTGCTAGTTCCCATTCTAGTTTTGAACTGCTGAACTGGACCAATCAGTGTGGGGTAAGCTAGCTCTAAAATGGTGCCTTGGATGAATCAGAACTTGGACTCATAATCTGAGCCAGCCACAAGAGGATTGTATGGGCAGTGACTTGGGAGATGTAGTTTAGACTTCAGTGCCTTTTTGACCAACAGCAGCAGTCTATTGTGAGTGACAGCCAATCCAGTCAAGAACTGGGAGGAACTCAAAGGAAGAGCCCGGTTTTGTCGGTTGGAGTTTCAGTTGAGCTTTGGCAGTGAAGAAGGAAGGAGCCCTGTGCTTTTTCAGTGTGCAGTTTAGTCAAAAACGGTGTAAGGCCCAGAGTTCCGGTCTGCAGCTTGTTAGGACTGAACTGTCCTGTGAAAAGAATCAAAGGATCTCTGAAGAGTAGAAACCAGGCTCACCCTGTAGAAGACTGGAAGAATTGCTGAAAATTGCACTGGTCTGTCAGGAACTGAATCTGCTGTGTGTTCTCCGGGTATTGTGCAGTAATTGCAGTCGGGATACAGATGCAGCCTGCCTGGTATAGTGCTTTTTTATATAAATGTGTGAAGAGGTTTGTGTACCTCAAGTGAGCCCTGCTGACATTGAAGGACCCTATCTTATTTGGAGGTCGTGAGTACTAATTCAGGATCGCTCCCTGTTGAATTGCCACATTAAATCCAAATGGAATTACTGTACTGTTGACTGTTTAATTTTCCTTTTTCTGTGTGAAAGGGCCCCTACCAGCTGCCACGGTTTGGACTAGCCACTAGGGCTTGGGGTACCCAGGGACAGTAACTGATAGGGATAGGCCTGTGCACAGAGCCATAGGTAGATTATTAGAGTGATAAGCTAATTAACCTGATTTCCCCTGTCCTTGTTATATCCCTAAATAAATCAGGGCTGCTTGTTTCAGCAAAGTTGTACTGCCTGAGGTATTTGTCTATGTTAAAGTACTGTACTGTGATTGTTGCACTGTATCTCATTTCACAGGAGGTCCCAGTGCCGGAACCAGTCCTGGGGTAAGTGTATACTGTGAAGGTAATTCTGATATATTGTGTGGGCCACTAGTGGGAAGAAAGGGGGGTTGCAGTGTCCCAGAGGGCTGTGACCAAGTTAGTTTAACTATTGCAAACCCTGACCTCTGGGTGGAGGCACCCGCCATTGGATCCAGGCCCCTCAACCTGTTAGTGGCAAATCAGGCAGGGGTAGTAGCCCCTGGGATAGCGCCATCTAGGGGTTACACTTGCCCTCCCTCCCCACTCCTCCTATCCTTCCTACCCATGATCCTTATCTTCCCCATACCTATCCCAGCCTCTCTTAAAGCACGTTTGTTGACTGGGGCATCTAGAAGATCACATATTACCCCTGCCTGCGCGCTCTGCACTGGCTGCCAATACAGTGGCAGATCACCTTTAAAGTAGGTCTATTGACTTACAAAGCCCTACACGGATTGGGTCCTGATTACTTGAAAGAGCTCCTGGTTCCTTACACCCCTTTGCAACAGCTCCACTCAGCTGATGAGGGGCTGCTGGAGATTCTGAGGGTTAACTTAAAGTCATCTGGTGTGCGTACCTTTGGGTTTGCGGCACCTACCCTCTGGAATTCTCTGCCCCATCAGCTCCGGGAGTGCAGGACAGTGGGGAGTTTTAAGCAGGCACTTAAGACTTTTTTATGGGGGGAGGCATTTCCTGTATTGTTCTGATTTTATATTGCATGTATTTATATATGTGTTTTGTTTTTATGAATACTGCACAGCGCTTTGAAATTCGAAAGGCGCTTAATCAAATAAATGTTATTATTTATTATTATTGGTTGTGCTGAGAGAATGGAGAAGGGAATGGACAGCTAAGCTATCGGTACTAGACTGCTATGACAAATTGTCTGAATGGTGGGAGGACACAAACATTCATAGCAGTTATTATTTCAGAATATGACCATGTTCATCGCAAACAGGGATTACATTCAATATCTGCATCTTCATCGATTGCAGCACCTTATATCCCAGACTGAGATCAACAATGTTGATTATGGTGCACAGACTAAAATAATTAAGGATCAGATGGTTACCCTGCAATATGATAGAGCTAAGTCACTAAATCAGGAGCTAAGATATGGAACACATATTAGGAAAGGTCCTTGAATTCATTCAAAGAATGTAAATCTTGAGTTGATAGTAGGGTGATATCCGAACTCAAGACAGATACAAGGCAGATAGTTTCAACTCCAGAAGGCATCTCAGGGGTGGTTGAGCAGCATGTGGTATTCTTGTTTGGGACTGAGCCACATACATTTGGAGTCCCAGGGTTTGGACTTGCTCAGCCTCCCACAGGTATCAGAGTTAGGTTCAAAGGAATTACAGAAGGCCATAACTGTGAGTGAGGTTGAAGCAGCCATCAGCAAACTTAAAAATGAGATGGGTCCCTGGGTCGGATGGCATTGGGGCAGGCCTCTATAAAATCTTCAGTAAGGATATACATGGCTACTCCACCACCCCTGCCTGCTCTGTCTAGTCTTAGGATGGAGTAACTGGGGATGGAGACCGAGTGGTCAGGAATTGTGCTCTTTAGCCATGTTTCTGTTATAATTAGAATGTTTGGTTTCAGGGCAGCAACCATGGCTTGCAGGAGGTCTAATTTCTGAAGTAGGTTTCGAATGTTTTAAGTGTAATATCTTGAAACCCTTTATGGGGGCTGTTGGGGTAGGGGTATAGGCTTCGGCAGTGGGGGAGATGGCAGGGGTGAAGAAAGTAGTGGGGCTGGGGTGGATGTCCCCTGAGGCAAGTAATAGTAGAGCTAGGATGAGGAAGTTTAGCTTCATGGATTTGGAGTGATGGGGCTTGGAGACCGAGTGAGTGAGGTAGAAGGGAGTGGTATAGTGAGGAAGCAAGAGGTGGGGAACAGCAAAGAAATTTGGTAAAGTTAGTAGGGATGCATGTAGAGTGATGAGGGAACAAGACCAGAATACGTTGGGGGGGGGGCAGGAGTAATAGCATGAATATAAGTTGGGGCCTAGAGACAGGGGGTTTGGATGGATTTGGAGTTATAGGGCCCTGGGCTGGCAAAAGCAGGAGGGGCTGGTAAGGAGAGGGTAAGAAATAAGGTTAGGGGGAGGAGGTAGAAGGGAGAAGGATTTGAGTGGAGAGGAAATATCTTTAGAGTCAAGGAGCAGCGGGGGACTTTGGTAAGTAGTAGACTACAACAAGGGGATGTAGCTGAACAGAGTTGCTTTGCTACCGAGGGGAAGAGGCGCAATGCTTAAAATAAAGCTCCCTCAGGTATCCAGCTGAATAGCCCTTTAGTAGGGAAGTAGAAGGTGAAGTATGCTTGCTTAAGTATATATCCTCTAGTGGAGGAGCTGTATAACCTGCTAATGGGGAAGCAGGTACTAATAGAAACATAGAATTTGATGGCAGATAAGGACCGCTTGGCCCACCTAGTCTGCCCATTTTCCTACCTAACAGATAAGCTACAGATCCTAGTTAACCAACAGCTTACTTCCTCTTACCCGCCACTAGGACTGCCTTATGCCTGTCCCATGCATTCTTGAAGTCTCCCATTGTTCTTGACTCCACGACCTCCTCAGGGAGGCTGTTCCATGCATCCACAACCCTCTCAGTGAAAAAATACTTCCTCACATTACCCCTGAGCCGTCCCCCCTCTATCTTCAAATTGTGCCCCCTGGTTCTTGTACATCTCTTTTTCTGGAAGATGCTACCCTCTTGGACTTTGTTAATTCCCTTGAGGTACTTGAAAGTTTCTATCATGTCCCCTCTCTCCCTTCTTTCCTCAAGAGTATACATATTAAGCTCCTTTAGTCTTTCTTTGTATGTCTTCTGGTGCAGACCCTGCACCATTTTGGTTGCCCTCCTCTGGACAGCCTCCACTCTGTCTATGTCTTTGTGGAGATAGGGTCTCCAGAACTGCACACAGTACTCCAGATGGGGTCTCACCAACTCTCTGTACAGAGGGATAACAACTTCCTGTTTTCTACTACTGATGTCTCTTCCTATGCATCCCAGTATTCCCCCAGCCTTCCTTACTGCCTTCTCACATTGTTGCCCACCTTTAGGTCATCTGATATAATTACCCCAGATCCCTTTCTATTTTTACTGTTGTCAGTATCTCACCCCCCAATGTGTACGCTTCCCCTGGGTTTTTGTTTCCCAGGTGCATTACCTTGCACTTCTTTGCATTGAATCTGAGCTGCTATACATTTGACCATTCCTCCAACCTTGCCAAGTCCCTTCTCATCCTTTCCACTCCATCTTGTGTATCAACCCGGTTGCAGATCTTTGTGTCATCTGCAAAGAGACATACTTTTCCTTCCAGTTCCTCTGCAATGTCACTTATAAAGACATTAAAAAGGACCGGTCCCAATACTGAACCCTGCGGTACCCCACTAGTAACCCTCCTTTCTTCACTGTGTACTCCATTTACTGCTACCCTTTGCGTCCTGTTGTCTAGCCAATTTTTTATCCAGGCTACCACCTTGGGACCCACTCCAAGGCTGGCTATCTTGTGTATTAATCTTTTGTGTGGGACTGTATCAAATGCCTTGCTAAAATCTAGGTAGGCCATGTCCACAGCCACTCCCTGGTCTACTACTTTGGTCACCCGGTCAAAGAAATCTATTAGATCTGTCTGACACCACCTTCCCATCATGAATCCATGCTGCCTTGGGTCCCAGCCCCACTGGCCTCCAGGTACTCAACAATTATTTCCTTCAGAAGTGATTCCATCATTTTCCCTACCACTGAGGTCAAACTAACTGGTCTGTAGTTTCCTGCCTCTGTCCTGCTCCCACTTTTGTGAAGAGGAATCACATCTGCCCTCCTCCAGTCCACGGGTACCACCCCATCCTCCCATGATTTGTTAAAGAGAGTAGTCAGCGGTGTCACTAGTTCTACCCTTAGTTCTTTTAGAATTCTTGGGTGAATCCCATCAGGCCCCATTGCTTTGTCCACCTTCAATTTTATTAGTTCTTTCAGAACCCTTTCTTCTGTAAATGGACTGGTATCGACCCCCGTCTTCAGAGTGTTTCTCTTGTTTGGTTTAGGTAACTCCCCCTTCTCTTCCTTTGCGAATACTGAGCAGAAATATTCGTTCAGTATCCCTGCTTTTTCACTGTCACCCTCTACCCACATTCCCTTCCCTTTATTAAGCTTCAATATCCCTCCTTTGGTCTTTCTTCACTCCCTAATGTACCTATAAAAGGTCTTATCCACATTCTTAACAGAATTGACTGTCCTTTCCTCGGTTTGGGCCTTTGCTATTCTGACTGCCTTCCCAGCCTCTTTCTGCTTTAACTGATAAAGTTCTCTGTCCTGCTCCTTCTGTGTTTCCTTATATTTCCTGAATGCTGTCCTATTCTCCTTAACCTTCCCTGCTACATCTTTTGTGAACCATAGCGATTTTTTCCTTCATTGTGTTTTATTGATTTGCTTTACACAAAGGCTTGTTGCCTCTGTGATGGCTGTTTTGATCACTCCCCATTGTTCCTCCACCCCTCCTTCTTGCCTGTTTGCTAGTGCTTTTCTGAGGCACTCTCTCATTTTCCCAAAGTCAGCCCTCCTAAAGTCTAGTACTCTTGCTTTTGTATGGCTTGATTGTATGGCTGTGTTTATCGTGAACCACACTGTTTGGTGGTCGCTTGTTCCCAGATGGCCACCCACTTCTAAATCTGAGATTCTTTCTCCATCCCCATTTGAAAGTACCAGGTCTAAGATTGCTCCCTCCCGAGTGGGTTCCGATACTAGCTGTCTGAGGCATGCCCCCTGTAGGGCATCAAGAATGACCCTGCTCTTGGATGTGCCTGCAGCAAAGGTGCTCCAGTTAACATCTGGCATATTCAGGTCCCCCATCAACAATATCTCCCCTTGTTCTGCCATTCTAAGAAAGCCTTCTATCATTTCCTTGTCCATTTCTTCCCCCTGAGATGGGGGTCTGTATATAACCCCCATGCGGATTGTGGTGCCATTTCCTGTCTCCAGGGTGACCCAAAGTGCCTCATCTGCTCCCTGTTTATTCTTTAGTTCTGTTGCTTTGATCCTTTCCTTTACATAGAGAGCTACTCCTCCTCCTCTTTTACCCTCCCTGTCCCTCCTGTAGATTATGTATCCTGGTATGTTGACATCCCAGTCATGGTTCTTTGTGTGCCATGTTTCTGTGACTGCCACAATATCCAGGCAACCCTTATGGAGAGGTACAGAAATCCTGGTATTGTGGATCTAGGTATTACCCCTTTAAGTGCTTTGCTGTAGCTCTTAGGTGCTTCCTCTTTAAGAGGGAAAGTGAAGTGTAACCAAGTAGGAAGTGGGCGTGTCTCTCAGCTCTGGTAGTGTATTTAATAAAGGAAGGAGGTGGGGGAGTGGGGTGGGCCGGAAAATCAGTAAGAAGCCAGTTCAGGTTAGGCAAATGCTGCTCTACACTGTACAGCTCACAGAATTGTGCAACTGAGTGAACTGGGAAGCAAAAAGATCAGGACTTCACTACGCAGCTACTAAAGGAAGAAAAGTCAAAGGTCAGTGTTCTCTGCAGTCTTATGCCCTAGTCCAATGATTTCAGCACTGGCTGCAGCTTTGAGCAGGAAACCATATTTGATGACCTAAAGGTGGCTAGGCAGTGTGACAAGGCAGTTGGGAGAGATAGCGGGCTGCTGGGGTGCATTGAGGGGGGGAATCACTAACAGAGGAGGGCAACAAAAATGGTGCAGGGTCTGCATTTTGCCCACCCCATCTGGATCATCTACTCTGTTGCAGATCTTGGTGTCATCTGCAAACAGACAAACCTTACCCTGCAGTCCATCTGCAATGCCACTGATGAAGATATTGAAGAGGACTGGCCCCAGGACTGATCCCTGAGGTACCCCACTTGTGACTTGCATCTCTTCTGACTGTATACCGTTTACCACCACTCTCTGTTTTCTGCCCGTCAACCAGTGTGCCACCCAGTTGACCAACGTCTGACCCACCCTGAGCCTACCCAGCTTATTAATCAATCTTCTATGTGGAACAGTATCGAAAGCTTTGTTGAAGTCAAGGTAGGCAACATCAACTGCACCCCCTTGGTCCACCACTCTGGTTACCCAGTCAAAGAAATCTATGAGATTAGTTTGACAGGATATTCCTTTTGTAAACCCATGCTGTCTTGGATCCTGTGCTCCTATGGATTCCAGGTGTTGCACTATCCTTTCCTTAAGGAGTGTCTCCATAATCTTGCCCACTAGTGAGGTAAGACTGACTGGTCTGTAGTCCCTGCCTTCTCCCTGCTACCACTCTTGTGGAGTGGGATGTATGCCATCAGATCCCATTGCCTTGTCTACCCTGAGCTTATCAAGCTCTTGTACGACCCTTTCTTTTGTGAAGGGACTAGTGCACACCTCCCTCCTCCTGTGTCCATGGTGCAGAGCTGTGGACCCTGCTCTACATTCTCTTCAGTAAATACTGAGCAGAAGTATCTATTTAGGATAGATGCTTTTACATGGTCCTCCCCCTCACACGCTCCCTTAGCCCCTTTGATCTTAGCAATACCCGCTCTGGACTTTCTCCTTTCACTAATGTATCCATAGAAAGTCTTGACACCTTCTTTTACTGTTTGTGCTAATGTTTTCTTGGTTTGGGCCTTTGTCTGCCTTACTGCCTTCCCTGTTTCACTTAGGGAAGTTTGGTATGCCTCCCTATCTTCATCCTGCTGCGTTCCCTTATATTTCCTGAAGGCCAGCCTTTTGGCTCTGACCTTTTCTGCTACTGTGTTTGAGAACCAAAGTGGTTTCCTTCTTCTTTTGCACTTCATTTTCTCACTAACACAATGGGATGTTTCTTCAAGTATTGCATCCTTAATGCTTGCCCACTTTGCCTGTACCCTCTCACCTGTATTTCTTTTTGCCAGGGCTAGCTTAACTCTGTTGGCCATCTTATCAAAGTCAGCACCTCTGAAGTCACATATTTTTGCCTTTGAATTGGATGATTTTTTTCTAGTGGCCAAATTAAACCATACCATGTGATGGTCACTGGCTCCCAGGTGACCTGCTACCTGGAGATCTGTGATCCTTTCCCTGTTAGTCAGTACTAGATCTAGGATAGCCCTGTCTCTCGTGGGTTGTTGTACCAGTTGTTTGAGGCTCTCCCCCTGCAGGGAATCCACCATGTGTCTAGTTCTGGCAGATGTCCCTGCTGGTATTGACCAATCTGTATCTGGCACGTTGAAGTCTCCCATTGTCAGAACCTCCCCTTTAGCTGTCATGTTTTGTATATCTTCTAACAGTAACGTGCCTATGTCTTCCCTCTGGTCTGGAGGCCTGTAGACAACCCCAGTTCATATGGCTGTCCCATTTCCTGTTTCCAGGGTGACCCACAGTTCTTCTGGCTCCTTATGTGTATTCTGAATTTCTGTAGCTTTGATATTTTTATTGACATAAAGAGCCACTCCACCCCCCTTTTGCACCTCGGTCTCTTCTGAACAATACATAGCAAGGTACTGAAGTCTCCCAAGTGTGGATACTGGTAAACCATGTCTCGCTAATGGCTACTATGTCCAGTTTAGCCTCTGTCATTATTACCTGCAGGTCTGGGATCTTGTTTCCCAGACTGCGAGTATTTGTGTACATGATTTTCCATTGGTCAGATTTCAGTGTGTTAGTTGTTGGGTGAGGTCCGTCGTTTCCCCTGTGCATCGTATGGGGAGACGGACCTTTTTCCTTACCTGGTGATGCAAATAAACTACAAACATGCTGAACTCCTGTCTCCTCAACTTCACCAGTGAAACACTTGACAGTGATGACTACTCTTCTGATTTAATACAACTGACACAGACATTGAATGATGAGCTCCCCAGTTGCTCTGACAACATATCGAAAGTTAAAAAATCTGTCTGAGCTATACTATTAGAGCCTCGTTTTAAGCGTGACTTCCTTGTTCAGGATCCCACTGCTTTACAGGAATACAAATAGCACATAATCCGAGAGGTGCAAGTGGCCCGAGCACTCCTGAAAGCTCTGCTTCTTCCAGTGCAGCATAGAAACTGTCCTTTGGCTCAGGCACAGGGTTCAAGTGTCATTTTCCATACTGAAACCTTCAGGAGTATGCTTTTCTCAAGCACAGCTGCAGAGGATCAGCGTCACACACACACCATGTCAAAAACATCTGAGCTTGTTGAAGTCAGGTTGAAAAAACACAACCACATTTAGTCACAAATTTTGTCACAAGAGGACTTCACTGCTGAAAGAATGCATACTGCATACTTTAATGAACCCAGAGACCCAAACCCTGAAGCAGATCCTTTGTTGTACTGGAAGTCAAAGAGATCCATTTCGCAACTTCTTGTTCAGATTGCTGCCTATTACAGAATCTTGCTTGTCCACCCACCAGTGTATCTTCATAAAGAATATTCAGCACCGCTGATGACATAGTATCTCCAACCAGAACTACACTTCTCAGTGAATGTGTTAAACAACTGACATTTTTCTTTTTTTTATTTATTTGCTTTCTGTTAACCAAATAGGTACACTAGACAGTCAAATGCCTGATCTTCTTCGGTGGTATCTCAGTCATCAGGTACCACTGTAGGAACTTCACCGTCAGTGAATGGGGAATCCACACGGAAGATTTTCAGCAGTACAGCTGGGGCCGCCCATGCCGTCGATGTCACCAACCCTATGTAGGTGTGGGTGGCCCCACTCCCTTCTCAGTTCTTTCCTGCCGTCGACTTGCAAACACAGTCTCCGTGGAAGAGCTGTCACAGTGTTCATGCCGTTTTTCAGCCTATGGCCTTTTTCCTTACCAACCCTCATAAATCTCTTTTTGAGATTTATTTTCTTCTTTTTCTTTTATGTTGAGAGTTAAACCATTTACATCTCTCTTCCGTTGCTGCAGCTGCAAAAAGGAAGATTGCCTCCAATGACAAGCATTCGGTGTGTGTCTGCTGTCTTGGGCTTGACCACGACACCTCGGATTGTGAGCTCTGTCACAACCCCACTCAGCAGGTCAGGCCCTCTGCTCCCACAGTGCCAATCTCCGAGCGCAGTATTGTGAACAGGAACAGAAACAGGGTAACCCTCCTGTCTGTTTTGTGGGTTCGAATCAAACTTTGGTCTCAAGTTCTGGAAGGATTCAAACTGTGAACCTCTTGCTAGCATACTCAATGTACAGGCTCAGATAATTATGCTCTTCGGGGGGGGGCAGATATCTTTTGCCTATGGGCACCTAAGCAGGTGTACAAAATGAACCCCTAAAAACTATGAAAGACCTCAGAATAAACTCTTACCTTTTCCCAGTTTGGTAAAACCAGTAAGCTTAGGCACAGTGTCAGCTTTAACCATATATGCTTCACTTGTCAAAGAAAGAATTTCAAAGGCACACCAAGTAGTCTCTTAAAATGAGAGGTTTACTTAAAAATAGATAAAAATGTGTAAAATGTAAATACAGAACAATACATCACAAAAACATACAATCACTTAAAAAAGGTTAAAAGGGGCAAAATTCCTACCACCAGACAATTAGTCTTATATATCTAATGTATCTCTTCTAATAGTGCTAGAGTAGATGTTTCTTCTTCAGAGTCCAAACATGTATATGACTCTAAAGGTCAGTCACAGCATAATTAAAACACTATCTTGAACCTGCTTTCTCCATGATGTCACCCAGATCCTCCTCTGTTTATTAAAAATCATACAAACAGGATGTCTTATCATTCAGAAGGTAAATTAAATAGGTGACATCAGCAAAACTCATTTCCCCACATGACTTCCCAATCAAGTCTGTAATTTTCCAAGTTCTTTCTTTTATCCATGAGCAGCATCCTGCTCTTCACAGACATCAAAGGACCTTTTATGACTTTGCACCACAGTGACATAACCTGTATTCTTCCTCTAAACATCATAAAAGTTTATGATTTCCTATCCTAGCAACTGGCAGCTACAATCAGGCTAAATAAACAGGAGATCCTTAATTTAAGTCTCTTCTAGCCTGTAATTATCGCCTGGCTTTTAGGATACATCTTTTAGCTGAGACCTGGGGGGTGGTCATCCCACAGGCTGTCTCAGCATATCTCAAGAGAGACATTCAATAACACATTTTTATTTTACAAAAAGCATAGAGTAATCAGAACCAGCTGTCCAAGCGTCACAAGCTCTGCCAACAATTCAACCCAACCACCCTCAGGTGATGCAGAAAAGCTCTAAAAACACCTTCATGAAACAACAGGTTGCCAGCTCTGAACCGGTGTCCTCTGGGATACCAGTCACTCAGTCGTCCTCCGGGCCCAAGAGCTACAAGGCCTCCCAGGTGAAAGACAAGCCCTCTGGGAAAAGTCATAAGAAAGACCGGGATCGTGACCACTTCCCCTGGCGACCATTTTGTTCCCCATCAGTCTCTCCTTCTTCGGTGGCTGTTCGTTGTTTGCTGCGGCCCTGATGAAGAGACCTGCTATCCAGGTCCTGGTTCATTCCAGACCCATACCAACAGCTGCACCACCTGACTCTCAGGGTGCTCGGCAGTCAACCTCTGAGTTGCCAGCCCCTCTTCCATCGATGACGGGCTCATCATTGGTGACAACCCCTTCGATACCTGTCCCTTCTCCCCCAAAGAATGCGGGCTCATCGGGCATGTAGACTGGTTCATCGGCCTCGGTGCTGTCAATCCCTCCTCCAGTAACAATGGATCTGAATAAGGTTCTCATTCATTTTATGAATGTTATAGTGCAGCAGTTTTCTGCCTTTAACAGACCTTCATTGCCACTGCCGACACCTTCATTGTTGCCCCTGTCCATTGGCCTCAGGAGCCTGCCAGAAGGCCATCGATGGCACAGCCAATGCCAGATCCAGAAGAAGTGGTCAATATTGAGGAGGAGTACAATCGTGACCTCATACTTCCAGAGGAGGTTGAGGAAGAGGACCAGTACTATACTTCTAGTAAGTCTACTGCCTCTTCAGTTAGTGAAGAATCTGTCAAACACACCCCCAGGTCTCCACCTGAGGATGCTTCCCCATCTCTGCAAAGACATAGACAGAGTGGAGGCTGTTCAACGGAGGACAACCAAAATGGTGCAGCGTCTGCACCAGAAGACATACGAGGAGAGACTAAAGCAGCTTAATATGTATACCCTTGAGGAAAGGAGGGGGGACATGATAGAAACTTTTAAGTATCTCAAGGGAATTAACAAAGTACAAGAAGGTAGAAACTTTCGGAAGAAGAGAAGTGCAAGAACAAGGGGGCCCAATTTGAAGATGGAGGGGGGACGGCTCAGAGGTGATGTTAGAAAGTAGTTTTTCACAGAGAGGGTTGTGGATGCATGGAACAGCCTTCCTGAGGAGGTTGTGGAGTCAGGAACAGTGGGAGAATTCAAGAATGCATGGGACAGGCATAAGGCAGTTCTAGTGGGGGTAGGAGGAAGTAAGCTGTTGATTATCTAGAATCTGCAGCTTATCCATCAGGTAGGGAAATGGGCAGACTAGGTGGGCCAAGCAGTCCTTATCTGCCATCAATTTCTATGTTTCTGTGTTTAGCATTATGAAGCAACTCTTCTTCCACCATGGGGTTTTAGACAGAGGAGGAGCATGCCACCAGAAGGGATCTGGCGGACTATCGGGAGATTCCAGAATCTCCACCTAAAATGATTCCACCCATGCTTCTGGCTCTAAAGAATGCTACCACAGCAGCCTGGCACAGACCTGACATGGTTCCAGCTATGCCCTGTAGAGCTGACAAACTCTACAGTGCCCCTCAGGGCATTTCTTACCTTGCTGCCCAAGCTGAAGCCGACTCATTGGTCATTAAGGCAGCACATGACAGGTCTAAGACGCCCAAGCACCTTAGTTCCCTGCCCCCGGACAAAGAGTCCCATAGGATTGATCTTTGGGACAAAAGGGCATATGTCTCCTTCACACTAGGCCTGAGGATTGCCAACTGCGTGTCTCACATGGTAAAATTCCAAAACTACATTTCAAGGAAGGGCAAGGCTGCTGCCCAAGCCCTCCCTGATAATGCCCAGAAACAGGAGCTACTCCAGTGCTACCAGATGGCTGAGGATGTTGGTAAGCATCTCCTTAGAGCCATTTATGATTTGTCAGACACGATTGCCAGAGTGGCTGCCACTGGCGTATGCCTTCATAGGCACACGTGGTTCAGGGTATCTGGGTTCGCAGCTGATGTGCAAAACAAGGTACTTAATGCTCATTTTAATGGCACCAAACTTTTCGGTCTGTACATCCAGGACCTTATTAATGACCTGCAGGCCTCAGGCACGGCTCTCAAGTATATAGATACATAGATAGTGTTGGCAGATAAGCGTCTACGGCCCACCCAGTCTGCCCATTTGAGCTTGTAAGTTTACTTTGTTTTCCTAGAAGTCTGTCGCCCTTAACCCTGTCTGTTCACTCCCTCTACCACACTCAGCAGCATGGTAGGAGTACTCTGTGTTTGGCAGGCAGACCAACAGACCAGGCTCAGGCTCTCGCCCCCAGGGAAAGTTCAGAGCCCAGTCCTCCCTGCCTGTTCACTCCCAGACTGGAGTGACAGCCAAGTGTCCCAGAATTGAGCATCCCACTTCCATAGCTGGACCCATCTCAGCTTGACTCCTTGCCAGACACCACCTCTTCTGGCCCAGCCCCAGTAGGTGGTGGTCAGAGGTCGGGTCTACCTCCGTTTGAATAAATAGAGAACCATAACCTCAGATTCTTGGATCCTGCAGATCATAGAGAGGGCTTATACACTGGAACTCATTCAGCAACATCCAGACACCCCTCCGCCACCCGCAAATTACCCCGTGGCTCATCTGCCTGTTCTCTGGGAGGAGGTACAGACTCTTCTGTACAAGCAGGCAATGGATTTAGTGCCAAAGCGACAGAGAAACCAGGCATTCTATTCCAGGTTATTTCTGGTCCCCAAGAAGGCATGAGATTTATTTAGTTTTTGTTGACCGGGTAAGTGCACTAGACAAATCCTGCCTATTTTCAGGCACAACCCGGGGGAAGGGGATACAGATGAATGCCAACTGACCTTGAAACAGATTAAGCTTATTTTAGATGTAAAAACTTCGATCTCTTCATCCAGTACAAAAAGTTCTGGATGGTAACTTTGCCGGGCCTTTTACCCCTCCTTAAAACCGGGAGCTGGCTCTGCTTCCTGGATATGCAGGACGGCTAATTGTACATTGCGTTTTTTCCTCCTCACAGGCGGTTTCTCCACTTTGCCTTTCAGGGAGAGCATTACCAATTCAAGGTATTGCCCTTTGGCTTATCCTCTGCACCATGTGTCTTTACCAAATGCTTAGCAGGGGTCACAGCAGCCCTCAGAAGTGAGGGTCTGTATGTCTTTCCTTACCTGGATGACTGGCTTCTCAAGGCCCCATCTAAAGAACAGCTGTTGTTGATTCTGGAGCATACCCTCCAGCTCTTCCAGTCTCTGGGCATCACTGTCAACGTATCCAAGTGAGTTCTAGTACCGTCCCAAAGACTACAATATTGGGGCGGTCTTAGATTCAGAACAGGGGAAGGCCTTCTTACCTCAGAACAGGGCAGAATGCCTCATTGCTCAAACTCAGGAGGTCACCCAGACTTGGTACATTTCTGCCAGGCTGTACCTAAGGCTTCTGGGCCTAATGGCTGCAGCTATTTCCACTGTTCTATTAGCCAGGCTCCACATGCGTACTCTTCAGTGGACTCTCAGGCTGCAGTGGGACCAGCATCTGGACGAGCTGGATCATCTAGTCCTGGTCTCTTCTCCAGTGTGCAGGATATTGCAGTGGTGGATGGACTGTACTGGAGCACAGTCTGACACTCTCTGTGGTCCACATGCCGTGTGTCCTAAACACCTTGGCAGACAGTCTCAGCAGGACTCAGTCCAGCATGCGCGAATGGGAGCTTCTCTCATCTGTAGCAGAAGATCTGTTCGACAGATACGGTCATCCAGAGTTGGAACTTTTTACGTTCCCACTCAACACAAAACTGCCCAGTTTTGCTCGCTAGATCCAGGGCCTGGAGTTTTCTGGTGAGACATGTTGTCACTCTCTTGGAGCGGGAGGTTTCTGTACGCATTCCCTCTGTTTTCAGTAATACAGAGGCTGTTGTTCAAGATACAAATGGAGGGGGCCAGCATGATCCTGATAGCTCCATTCTGGCCCCACCTATGGGTCCCTCTGCTTCAGCAGCTGGTGGAGGAGCTTCAAGTTCCCCTGCTTCTTTGCAGGAATCTGCTGACCCAGGATTGGGAGAGCCTGGTCCATCCAAACCTCAGGTCCCTCCATCTGCATGCATGGCTCCTGAGGACGTAGCCATTGCCAGGTCTGGGGTCTCTAATAGGGTAGCAGATGTGCTTGTGGCCTCCTGCAAGCCTTCCACCCATACCACTTATGCCATGAAGTGGAACCGGTTTGGCATCTGCGCTACCCAGCATTCCCTAGACCCTTTCACCTGTCATTTGGAGCACATCCTGGACTACTTGATTTCTTTTTATCTGACTCAGGTCTCCAGTATTTCTCCCTCAAGGTCAACCCTTCGGCCCTTTCGGCTTTCCATGAGCCCATGGGTGACAGCACTATTGCTCAGCTGGATGTCTCCTGCACCTAAACATAGGGGCATCATGCATCTAAAACCTTTAATCCGTTACCCTGACCCAGCTTGGGACTTGAATTTTATTTTTAAATAGTTGACCCTGTCTCCTTTTAAACCATTCGGGACTTGAGATTTGTGCTATCTGTCTTGAAAAGCTCTCTTTTATTTATTTATTTCAGTTTGGGATTAACACCTTTGAGTCAAGGACTCATTTTCAAAGGTTCCAAGTCAGTGTTACATAAACAAAATTAAACAGTTACAATAATAAAAGATATACAGAAGATGACATTGAGACATTTACAGTGCACTGGCAGGTATAAATAGAAATTGAGATTAGTATACAACATTTGCAGAGGCAGTGTGATATGACTGAGACTAATGTACATCGTAAAAGAGTGATAGCGGAGAGGAAGGGCTGATAAGAGAAGGTTGGCAAGGTTAATGATTGGGGTTCACTAAGTAGTGTGCCAGCCTAGGATGGATAGGGGTGGGGTGGTCAGCCAAAAGTGGCATCATCAGAGGTGGGAAGGGGGTAAGATGGGGTTGACAGCCATAAGTGGGCATCGTCCAGCGAGATGAGGGGGTGAAGAAGGGGGAGGGTGGGTGGAGAAAAGGTACAGTATGGGCAGATGAGGCCTGACTCCATTAGTGTAGGCCGGTGCAATCCATTTTAGTGCCGAGAAGGGATCTGAGCCCAGTTTTGAAAGAACTGATCTTGGGCATGCCAGCGAGGTAAGCAGGTAGCTCGTTGTACCATTTCGGTCGTTGGTACAGGATGGAATTCTGGGCAAGTTTCATCCTTTTGAAGGGGGTCACCAACTTGTCAGTAGCAGTACTTCTGGCAGATTTTGTTGGAACTGCCCGCTTAAAAAGACTTTCCAGAGAGGGGAAGGCGAGACCAAGAAGCACTTTTTTTAGTAGTAGGCAGGTTTGGAATTGCATTCTCAGGTTTGGGGGAGCCATCCAGTACCAGTATATAGTGAGCAGGTGTGGGTATCCAGAGCAGCCCCCAAAGTAAGACGGCAGGCCTTATTGAGGAGTGTGCAAACCCTGTTAAGGGCAGATTTTGTGCCAGCCCCATAGATAGGCAGACTATAGTCAACAGATGACAGTACTGAACTACTTATAGTAAGTTTTAGAGCATCAGGTGTCAATGAATGCATGTGTCGGTATAGGACACCAAGTTTTATGTTTGTAATCTTGATTACAGAGTCTGTGTGGCTTGAGGAGGTAAGTGTGTCGACAAAGTTAATGCCTAGATATCTGAAGTTTGTTACTTGTTCAAGCATCTCTTTTTTTTTTTTTCAATCTCTTTTTCCCTTCGGTCACGGTCTGGGGGGCCTCTCTCAGGCATTCTACCTGTTCCTGCCCTGCCTGAAATCCACCTACCTGTGTCTCCTCTCTCCCTCCTCCTCTGTCCACGATCGGCACCCCCGGCTTAACCCCTCTGGGGTGAGGTCGACCTTCCTCATTGGGCACACTTATAGACAGACTCTGAAGTGGGAGAGGACCCGGGTGGAGGAACCTGGAAGGCCAGGCAGGATGGACTCGGCCTTGGGCATGGGGGCAGGTGCCGACACCTACCCCTCAGACCGGGCTTTTCCTTGTTCTGGAGAACCCTTACCCCTCCCATGCATGTGCACATCCTCGAAGCAAGGCATACATGGTGACCCCAGTCTGCGTCAGGGCACATGGATTACATGCTGCCGAGAGTGCTGCAGTGCCCCTCGGTCTCTACCAGGAGCCGCTGGCACGCCAGGCAATCCCCGACCTCCCCAAGGGAGGAGAGCAGCCCATCAGGTGCTCAATCTTCACCCACCCCCGCGCACCCCTTGGTGCCTGAGCCTGGGTTTCGCTGGCGAGCAGTGTATGCGCCCAGTACCTCAATCCTTAGCACCACCGGGCCAGTCTTGTTCAAGCATCTCACCCTTTTGATTTTGCATAAGCATGGGTAGGTACTTCTTTTTGCTTTGGGAGGTGGAGAAGAGCAGACATTTAGTTTTTTTGTGGTTTAATAATAGTTTGTTTTGTATAAACCAAGATTCAAGTTTCAGAAAGCTACTTTGGAGTATGGTAGTGATGGAGTTATGGTCATTTCCTGCGACTGATATTACTGCATCGTCGGCATAGAGAACTGTGCATGCTGAATAAGCCATTGGTGCAGAGTTGATGAAAAGGCTGAAAAGTAGAGATCCAAGAAATGAGCCCTGTGGGAACCCGAGTAACACTTCCTTAGCTGCAGATAGTGTATCCCCTATTTTCACACATTGTGACCTGTTAGAGAGGTAGCTGCTAAACCATAGTACCGTTTCAGGTGATAAGCCTGTAGACAGGAGGCGACTTAGTAGCAGATTGTGATTAACTGAGTCAAAGGCCTTCGTGAGGTCAATGAAGACAGACCCAACTGCCTGCCCACTATCTAAAGCATCATAGAGCTGAGATGAGTAATCAACTAGTGCGGTGAGTGCAGAGTGTTTTTCCAGATGCCGTGCTGCTGCTGACAAAGAAGATTATATTTATCTAGGTATTCAGTAAGCTTCTCAGAGACCATTCTCTCAAGGACCTTCGAGAGGGGAGGAAAGATGGAAATAGGTCTGCAGTTGGATGTAAGGGATTTGTCCCCTGCCTTAAAGACAGGCATGACGATTGCTGACTTCCAGGCATTTGGAAACACTCCTGATTTAAGGGAGGCACTGAACACCATAATAATAGGACCAGCCAGTTTGTCCAGTAGCAGACCTATCAACTTCATGTCAATCAGATCAGCCCCCATCCTGGTTTTGCCAAGTACCCCTTTGATATGCTTGATGGTTTCAGCCTTGGTGATACGTTTCAAGTAAAATGGTGGTTCATCCTCCCTTTGGGGAATTTGCTGAGTGGTTGGGTCCTGCTGACCTTGCATATCTGTAAGGTAATCACCAGGGAGTACTCCAGTTAATCAGTGAAAGCCTTGTTGAGCTCATTGGCAATGTCAGTGGGCGCCTGTGGACTCTTTATCTTAAGTTTTTAGATTCCCTTGACAAGATCAGTGTGCAAGGTCTTCCGTCTTAGGTTTAAGAGTATCCTTGACTGGGCAGGTTGTTTCATGTCTCCTGTTTTAAGTTTATGGAGATCCAGCCTCCCAGCTTATCTATTCCTACCTGTTACTGCTTGGTACTCGTTCCTGTGGTGGTACCTGATGACTAAGATACCCCCGAAGAAGATAAAACAGTTACATAAGAACTTACTGTAACAGTAGATCTTCGAGAGGATCTCAGTCATCAGGTATGCTTTCCCTCCCACTGTCCCCCTTCTTGGGGCTCCTGTTTAGGACCTGGCTGTCAGTTGTTCCATCCTTTTATTTAGAACTGGGTCCCTCTATCTCCCCTCGGTTCCCCAGGGTGTGAGCCTTGCTCCCTTTGTCTCTGGGGATAGAACTGAGGAGGGAGCGGGACTGCACACACCTATATAGGGTTGGTGATGTCGATGGATATAGACAGCATGGGCGGCCCCAGTTGTACTGCTGAAAATCTTCCATGTGGATTTCCCATTCACTGACAGTGACATTCCTACAGTGGTACCTGATGACTGAGATCCCCTTGAAGATCTACTGTTATGGTAAGTTCGTATGTAACTTTTCCTTTTCAGATATGACCCAGGAGGGTACAGAACAAAATTCCAACATAAAACAAACAAATACAAAGACAAATTTAGAAAACCCACAACTCCATGCATAGTCCAAGGAAGATACATAGTAAAAACAATTACAAATAACAGTTAGGGTACAAAGTACACAATATGATATTCAGGCTACATTGTGGGATGCTGACAAATTTGAGGCTCAATAAAATTATGCAAGGGTTCAAGCAAGTAGAGGAGGATGTTGGTAGGTTGGCATAAGAGGCATGGAAGTGTATGGAAATTGAGATAGAAACAGTTGCAGGTCATAGATAATATGAAGTGAGCCTTCAGGGCAGTTTTGAAGGATGACAAGAGTGGGAGAACTGCCAACATTGGAGGGGAGGGAGATCCAAAGCCTGGGGGCAAACGAGAAAAAGGCCTGGTCACTCATTTTGCTTGAACATTTGGTGACAACAAGTGGGGTAGTGTCTGAGTATCTGAGAGCGTCAGTAGAGGGAGCACCATGAAGTAGGGACACTTGGGTGACTGGGGTGTCACATTGGAGTAGTTTGTAGAGGAAACAACCAACTGCATAAGATCTAGAGGCAGAGGAGGATAGCCACCCTATGGAAGAGTAGAGGGAGCAGTGATGTGTGAGGCAGGGAGAAGATAGGGTGAAGCAGCAAATGTTGTAGGTGACATCCCATGTACTGTATGTAAAGAAGATATGAGGGAATTAGTAAAGAGAAGTGAGCTATACTGTAAGCAAGGGAATAGGATGCCTCAGGAGATAGCAAAGCACTCTTTCAGAGTAAGGAGATTGTGGAGGCAATAGGCCAGACTGATTCTGGAGTTAATGGATGTGCTTAGGTTTGAGATATGTAAATGAAAATCCAGTGCAGTATCAAGGGTGGCACCCAGGTACTTAAATTCCTCAACTGTAGATGGCTCTCCTGTCTCCCTAGACAAGATGGAGAAGGGATGAGAGCAGAAAGATCTGAGCACCCTAGAACCAAATAATATTGCTTGAGTTTTGGAGGCATTGAAAACTAGTTGTTGGCCACAGGCCAGTTGTGGATGTGGGTGAAGTCCTTAGTAATTTGGGCATTGATGAGTTGGGGGCTTTGGGCTTTGTGGTATAGGACAAAATCGTCAGCGTACATGATGATAGAACAGGAGATGGAGGAGAGGTTATTTATGACAGCCGAGAAGAGTAGTGGGCCTAGAATAGATCCTTGGGGGATACCTGAGTTAATTGGCAGTTGGCAGGAGGAGGCATCCACAAATTTAACAAATTGTTGCCTGTCTAACAAGTAGTTAGTAAACCAAGCAATGGCATGAGGAGAGACACCGGCACTGGTTAATTTTCAGGGTAGAAGGGCATGATCAACAAGGTCAGAAGCCTTGAACAAATTAATAAAGACACATACAGTAAGAGCTCATTTGTCCACAGAAGATTTTTTTTGAATAAACTTTATTTAAGTTCTATAAGGTACATAGAACACAAATAAGTGTACATAGTAGCTTTAAGACAAAACACACTTGGACTTCCACAGTCAATAACAAATATCAAAAACTCTCATTTTAAAATATTTCCATCTTACCTCCCTTCCCACCACCCCATCCCCACCACCCTCCTACACAGAGGAGAAATGTAAATTGACCTGGAATTTCAGTGGTAAGAGGCAAGAATACAATAAAATATACTAATATAAGAAAATACATAACGAAATGCATTGGCTCTTGTAGGCAAGCCTTCATAGCTAAATCCCCAATTCACAGAACTAAGCATATACACTTAAGAATAAAAGATTGAAAGACTGAATTTCTGAATCGGGCAGAAAGTTTCCAAATTAAATATTTGCTGAGAGCAGGGTATAACAGAGGTAGTTAAAAGCCGCTACTATTGTTTAATCAGTGGGTCAATAAAGTATATAAAGGCTCCCAGGTCTTTTTATACCTATCAAGGCGGTCCGCTAGGCTAGCAATAGTCCGTTCCACTTGTAAAGTAAATAAGATTTCTTTATACCATTCTATGTACTGGGAGGTGGTTTGGTCACACCAATGTCTTAGAATTACCTTTTTGACACAGGCCACTATCAGGGCCTTATGGGATCTTTGATTCCCAATTAGTTCGGTTTCAAAATCCCCCAAAAAACATATTTCAGGTAGAAAGGCTGATTCCAAGCCCAGCAGTGGGTCTAACCACTGCTTTATGGCCTCCCAGAATGGTGTTACTTTCTCATACTCCCAGAGAATATGTAATAGTGTGCTAGGATCGTTATTGCATCTGGAGCAAACTATTGATGGGAGTTTGCCCATCCTATGCAGTTTGATTGGAGTATAGTAAAGATTATGGAGCAGTTGAAACTGCATAAAATGGTATCGGTCCATTTTATGTATCTATAAGTATTCCTCCAGATTTGACATCAATTACGAGGACCATTGGGGGAAGGAATGGCTTGATCCCAATAATAAAATAGTTTGGAGTCCCTGCAAAAAAGGGCTTCATGACAGTTATTATAATAAAAACATATAGTATGAGATAATGATGCTATAAAGGCCAAATTAAGAATTTGAGTCCCATAAGAATTGTGCTACCGCCCAGTCCTGTAATGTTGAGTGAGCATGTGGGTTAACTGAAGGTATGTAAAGCAGAAAGACGCAGGCCACCCATAGTTCCTGTGTGCCTCAAGGAACATAAGCAACTTACCATCTTGTAAAAGATGGTCTACCATACTTACTTCCATATGCGGCCAAAAGGTTTGGGTCAGGGGTTGGCCTGCAATTTTGAAATTTGGGTTTCCAGCTAAAGGCTGAGTAGTATCCCTTTGGAGATCCACCCCAAAAAGAGAAGATAGTTGTTTGTGGGCCCTCAAGGACATATCTATGGGAGTGTCCCATAAAGAGCGAGGGAATTTTTATGTGGACTATACAACAAGGTTTGGATGTCTAACCCAAGCTGGGCACATTGATAGTGTTCTATATCCAACCAATACGGGGTATAAGACGTGGATTGATCTTTCAAAATTGGCCTGTGCCATTGAAAAAATCTGGAACTGTGTATAGCAAGATAGTATAGAAAAAAAATAGGGACCTTCAACCCTCCCATGTCTTTGTAACACACTAATTTGTTAAGTGCTCTCCGGGGTAGTTTACCCTGCCAATTTAAATAATATTCTATTTACCTTAGTAAATCATGATTGTGGTAGAGCTAAAGAAAGCATTGTAAGAGGGTAAAGGATACATGGAAGTACAATCATTTTTATTATGTTTAATTGGATCCAGAGAGAAATAGGCAAGACAGACCATCAGTCCAGGTCCACTTTAATTTGGTTAACCACCAGATCAAGATTGTTGCATTTCAGTCTAGATAAGGATGTACTCAAGTAAATGCCGAGATATTTGAGTTTATCTCTGATCCAGACTAAACTAAGATGCTCCACACTTGCCTTTGCTGCTGCCATGATCAGGGGCATCATTTCGGTTTTGGACAGGTTTCATTTGTAGTTAGAAATTCTGCCGAAGTGCATGATATATCCAGGGCAGCAGGCAGGGAGACCTCAAGGTGGTGATATGCAGTACAATATCATCTGCATATATCGAAAGTTTGTATTGATGTGGGCCCAAAGGAATACCAGAGATTTGGGAGGTAGTGTTAATTTTCCTAATTACGGGTTCTATAAATAAGTTGAATAAAAAAAGGGGAAAGTGGGCACTCCTGCCTAGTGCCTTGTTACAGGAAAAAATGGCCGGGGAGTATCCAACTGCATAGTATACATGCCGAAGGACAGGTGTAGAGCACTTTTATCCATTGGATGAATGCAGGGGGAATACGATATTGTGGTAGAAGGTGGAACAAGTAGTCCCGTACAACTCTATCAAAAGCCTTCTCCGCATCCAGGGAGGCCAAAACCGCTGGGGTAGGAGATTCCCAGGATGCAGAGATTAGGTGTAAGAGCTTTCGCAGGTGATCGGCTGATAGCCTTCCTGGTATGAATCCCACTTGCTCTCTGCTGATAAGGTGTCCCCACACCTGATTCAGTCTATTGGCCAATACTTTAGCAAGTATTTTGAGATCAATATTGATAAGTGATATTGGTCTATAATTAGAGACAAGCAAAGGATCCCTTCCAGGTTTTGGTAATACAACAGTCATGGCTTCTGTAAGAAAGAGATCCAAGAACCCCTGAACTGAGACACATTTAAACATGTCAAGTAATATGGGGGCTTAAACAGCTTTACATTTTTTATAAAAGGAGAGTATCCATCAGGCCCTGTGGACTTATCAGGGGTCAAATAATCTATAGCATTGTACACCTCTGCTAGTGTCAAGGAGGCTTGCAAGAATTCTACTTGTGACTCTGTTAAATGGGGTAGATCAAGAACCAGGAGAAAGGCCTCAAACTGGGTAGTATTGAAATCATGTGACTATGGGGTGTACAAATCTTTTCTTTTTTTTCAAAACTGTATTTTTGCTCCCTCCTTACCCCACCGAACTCTCTCCGGCGTCCTTCCAAGTCCTCGATCTCTACCTCCTGCATGACTCGACTGTTTCTCTGCTCCACCCCGGCACTGGTACATCCCGGGTCTGCCCTCCGGGAAGGGTCGCCACCGCCCAGGGTGCTCTTTCTGTAGTATTGAGCTCCGGGCCGGGAAAGGGGAGGCAGTGGAGAGTTGAGTCTGACTTTGGGAGTGTGGACTATGGGTGGGAGGCACCATTGCCTATCAATGGAAGGAGGGGGTATTTGTATTTTTCGTGAACCCCTGTAGAGCCTGGCTAGCAAGGCAACGTACTGCCGTGGCTCCACCCCCAAGCATACGCCGCATCACTTCGGTTGGCTACCTCCTGCTGCCGCCAGAGGTTGCTCCCTGAGTGACCATTGTCCCCAGCCCTCCCCGGGAAGAGAGAGCAGTTGTCTGGACATTCAGTCTTTTCCCTTCCAAGCCGACTCCCGACAACCTGGACTCACTTCCGAACCCAGGTTGCTGGCATGGCATGAGGTGTGGCATCCAGCGCCTCAACCCTCAGCAACACCAGGCCGGCAGGGGTGTACAAATCTTGATAATAGGATTGAAAGTGGGCCACAATACTTTGGGGTAAGGTAAGCACTTGACCAGAGTCCGTACACAGGGAGGATGCAATTCTATCCACGGTCTGGGACCATAGGCATAGTGCCAAGAGCTTGCCCACCTTTTCTCCTTGATCAAAATACTTGGCCTTAGACCTCAACAATAAGAGCTCAGCTTTCTCCCCCAATATTTCATTATATTGAGCTCTTAAAGATTCCAGTTGTTCCCAATCTGTTTGAGAGGACGTGGAGGTAAGTTGTTTCTCCAGGGTTCTGATCTGGCTTAAGAGGATTGATGTATTTTGCAAGGTTTTCTTTTTGTGTTTAGAGGCTAGGCATGTTAGCTCACCATGGAGAGCACATTTTAATGCCCCCAAAAGAATGTCCCGACTGTTCATGGAAAGAAAGTTGAGGTCTAGGAAGGAGACAACGAACTTGTGAATGTGTTTAACCAACTCATTAGATTTTAACAATTGATTTATTTAACCTCCAGCAGATCTTGTCCATTGCCATGGATGGGGAGAGACTCAGTTGAACAAGAGCTGGGTGGTGATCTGAAATCACTTTAGCACTATAGTGACATAAAGAGATGCCTGAGAGGTGCTCAAGCCCCTACAAAAAGAAATCAATTCTGGAGATTGAGTCATGGGGAATAGAATGGAAGGAGCATTCCCTCTGAGTTGGGTGAAGGGTTCTCCAGGGATCTACCTTCCAAACGAGTCCAGAGTTCTCTTAAGGCTAGTTGACCTGAGTTAGGAATTTGACGGTGTCTGCCCGATCGATCTAAATTATTACAAAGGACTGTGTTCCAGTCTCCTGCAAGCAGCATAGGGAGGGATACCCATGACAATAATAAATTTAATAAATTAGAAAGAAAAGTGGGATCATCTACCATAGGGCCATAAATTACACCTAGGACCACCTCTAAATGTCCCAGCAAGGCCCACAGGAATAGGTAACATCCTTGGGGATCTGCCACTTCCTGTAGCAGACGAAAGGGGATGTCCACAGAAGATTTAGTGTCATCAGTGATCTTAACGAGAGTGGATGTGGTGCTGTATTCCTTATGGGAACCATGCTGACATGGAGTAAGGAGGTGGTGGGTTTGCAGGTAGTCCATTAGCTGAGAGGCTACTACCTTTTTGAGTAGCTTGCTGAGGGCAGGCAGAAGGGCAATAGGTTGCTATTGTGAAATACTTTTGAAGTCACCATTTTTGGAGACAGGGACTACCTTGCTGACTTTACATTGTGATGGGACCACACATGAGATAAGGAAGAGATTGAAGATGTGTGTAATAGGAAGGATGTGTGCATGGGACCCTGGCCTGAGCAGTTTAGGCTCTAGCCCATCTGATCTGGGGCTGGCGCAAAGAGGGAGGGAGTTGAGAAGTTTCTGGACTTCTCTTCTAGTGACAGCTTTCAGGTGGAAAGAAAGGTGGGTTTGAGGAAGGGAAGTCTGTACAGGAGAAAAGACACTGTCCTGGGCTGCAGTGAAGCTGGCAGAGAAGGATGTGAGGTCAGTGAACTGGGCATTGAGGACACTGGCTATGGTAAGTTAGTTGTTACAATGCACGCCATCAATGATCCTATCCTTTAGTGAGGCTTTCGAAGGAGTACCCAGGAGCCCTTTTATGTGCCCTCCAAATTATATCGGGTTCCAGTGGAGGCTAGGAGTTTCTCCTTACAGAAGAGTGTTTGGCTGGGTCAGTAGCCTTTTTTCATTGATTTCACAGTTGCTGGTAAGCAAGCCAATCTTGTAATTTGGATGAGGCTTTAAAAACGGTCCAGCATTTGTCCCTGCTTTTGTAGAGGGAGAGGAGGTCACTGTGCAACCAAGGGGTGGCTGTGCCTCAGACTCTTCTTTTAGTTAGGGGAATTAGCCTATCTTGGAGGCAGGAGATGAGAGACTGAACAATATCTAGGGCACGGTTGGGGGGGGGGCGATCAGTCAATAATAAACAGTTCATCCTTGAGGGTATGGGGTCTAAATTTGAGAAGCTCCTGAGGGCGAGTACTGTGAAAGGGATTTTTGAGATCTGGGCATTCCATAGGCAAAGGGTGTGAGAGTGATCACTGATTGAGTCAGGGAGTACACCACATGCTTGAATCCGATCAGGCCTGTTTGTGAGCACCCAGTCAAGTAATGTGGAAGAAGTACCATGTTGAGAGAGGTATGTGGGACTAGAGTTTATTTGGGTGGAACTAGCCTTACTAATAAGCAGTTTGTAGGTTTAGAGCTGGGAAACATAGAAACACAAAAGTTGATGGCAGATAAGGACCACAAGGCTCATCCAGTCTGCCCATTTTTTCTACCTTATGAATGTGCCTTCGGCCTTTGCTCTGTCAATGGCCTATCTATTCATACTCATCTGTATTGCTCCCTTATGCCTACCCCATGCCTGTCTGAAGCCCTGCACTGTATTCATATCCACCACTTCCTGAGGTAGGCCATTCCATGCATCCACCACCCTTTCTGTGAAAAAGAACTTCCTCTCATTACCCCTTGATCAGCTTCCCCCTAATCTCATGCCGCGTCCTCTTGTCCTCCTATTTTTCTTATATTGAAACATGTTAGACTCTTTCACCTTGTTAATGCCCTTAAAATATTTGAATGTTTCGATCATATCACCTCTCTCCCTCCTTTGCTCTAGGATATACATATTGAACTCCGTTAATCTGTCCTCATATGTTTTCTGATGCAGTCTCTGCACCATTTTGGTTGAGGTTCCCTGGACTGCCTCCATTTTGTCAATGTCCTTGTGCAAGTGCTGCCTCCAGTACTGCACGCAGTACTCCAGATGAGGCCTAACCAGTGTTTTGTAAAGAGGGGTTATTACCTTCCTCTTATGACTTGTGATACCAGTACTAATACACCCCAAACCAGTCAAGGTTCCCGTCACTCATGATAATTAACTCTTTTCAACCAGTTGTGGGTAGGATGGTGTCAAGGAGTGCATTTACATGAGATACACCACATTTTGGAGGGTTGTAGATGCAGACAAGATGGAGTTTTTTTGGTGTGGCCTAATATAAGGGAAGCATGAAGTACTTTGCAGGCAGTACCAGTACCAGCTAAGTGTGGAATCAAGGACATGTTAAGATGGGACCTGTAATAAATTAGTAGGCCACTGCGTCTCTTTGGGGAGGATGATTAACTCAAAGGAAGCAGTAGTTGTCTAAGTTACTGAGTGAGTCGGGAATACTGGGCTTAAGCTATGACTCAAATATACTGAGGATATCTGGAGTGTAGTGTGACAACCAAGCCACAAGGTCAATTTTATTTGCCAAGATACTGCGGGTGTTAATGTGCACAGTTTTGAGCCCTTTAAGGCCTGACCTTGATGAGGAGGAGAAGAGGAGACCTGGGTAAGGCTCGATGTCCCCCACCAAGCATTGGTAAAGTATTAGGGTTCATCGGACTGTGATCTTTAGCTGGCCGCACACTGCAATGGAGCAGCAAGGAGTTCCTTTTAGTGTGAGACACTAGAAGGAACAGCAGTTTACGACTTATAACAGCAACAGTGTTGGGGGGTTGTTAAGCTGCTAGCAGGAGGCTGGAGTGTCTCAAATCCTTTAGAGGGTTAGAGGGGGGATATTTGGCAGTGACTTGGGGAGCAGGTAGTGTGTCCTATAGTAGTAGCAGCAAAACTAAAAGCCCTGGGAGTAGGGCCACAATCGGACTAGTATTTACCATGGCTAGCTGCAGGCTGGGAGCGACCTTACACAAGACAGGGATAAGGTTGGTGGACAGTGGGCGAATACTCTGGAGTCTAGCAACAATTTCTAGGTCTCTGCTTTAAAACAGTTAAACATAGAGCAAGGGCACCATGCTGTAGCAAAACCTCAAAGGTAATTTCCACTTCAGATAGGTAAATTAGCAAGCAGAGCAGAGGTAAGTGAAAAATAACCATAAAACAGTGAAACTTGGCTGACAACACACTAGCAAAGATGACCCAGAATAGGGACAACCTAGAATGCCCAGAAATTATACTAAAGTAAAACAGAATAGCCAGGCAGTACTAGCGGTTTTGTAGCAGAAGTACACTTTGTGCAGTAAGGCAGCTACGGGAACTTAGGCATTGAGGCAGGCAACCGCTGTATGGACAATAACACTTCTAGAGCAAATGTAGCACAAATAATGCAGCTAGTGAGCACACCATACACAGAATGTGAGGTACAATAAAAGCTCTAACTTCAGAGTTCAGTGTCGAGCAGGCTAGCAGCACAATACTTACATCACCACACTCAAATGGCAGAGCTCCAGGCAGTCACACAGAATGACTGGGCACTGGCAGCCTCCTATGGCTGACTCCTAGGCAGTCTCCTGTGATCTCCTTTGCACTACGGTCCTTAGTAGAGTCCAGAGATGTCCTTTGTACTACAGTCCTTAGCATGGAAGGAACATGGAGTAGAAGGACCACTTGGGGTCCCGAGGGCCTTTTGTGATTGGCTGCTGGTTGCTGAAGGAGGTGTGGCTCCTGGCACCTCTGAGTCCCAATGGTAGCCCTGTGCTGTGACAATTGGCTGGGGGGAAGGGGAGATTCTGGGTTCCATTCACCCTCTCGACCCCGGGGAAGCAGCTGCATTACAAGCAAATGGCTTTAAATGGCCAGAGTCCACGGGGTCTTTGTTTGAGCGCTGGGTTTTTGGTGGGCTTTCTGAGACCCCACCCTTTTGTCCTAAGGGGCTTCTGTGATTGGCTGCTGGTTGCTGGAGGAGGCATGGCTAGTGGCATCTCTGAGTTCCAATGGTAGCCCTGTGCTGAGGCGATCAGCTGGGGGAAGGGGAGATGCTGGGATCCATTCACCCTCTTAATCCCTGGGACCTCTGAGTCCCGATGGTGGCCCCATACTGTGGCAGTTGGCTGGGGAGAGGGGGAGATTCTGGGTTCCATTCACCCTCTCGACCCTGGGGAGCCAGATGAGTTATAAGCAAATGGCCTTAAATGGCCAGAGTTCATGGGGTCTTTGTTTAAGCTCTGGGTTTTTGGTGGACTTTCTGAGGCCCCACCCTTTTATTCTGAGGGGCTGTTGCAATTGGCTGCCAGTTGTTGGAGGAGGCATGGCTACTGAGACTTCCAAGTCCCTATGGCAGCCCTGTGGTATGGCGACTGACTGGGGGGGGGAAGATGACATGCTGGGTTCTCTTCATCCTCTTGACCCCAGGAAAGCAGCTGAGTTACAAGCAAATAGCCACTAATGGCCAGAGTCTGTAGGGTCTTTGAGTGCTGGATTTTCGGTGGGCTTTCTGAGGCCCTGCCCCTTTATACTGAAGAGTTCCTGTGATTAACTGCCGGTTGCTGGAAGAGGCACGGCTACTGGAACTTCTGAGTCCAGATGGTAGCCCTGTGCCATGGTGAATGACTGGGGAGGAGGGTAAGATGCTGGGTTCCGTTCACCCTCTTGACCCCAGGGCAGCAGCTGACCTAAAAGCAAATGGCCTGAGTCTGTGGGGTCTTTGTTGAAGTGCTGGGTTTTTGGCTGGCTTTCTGAGGCCCTGCCCCTTTGTTCTGAGGTGCTCTTGTGATTGGCTGCCAGTTGCTGGAGGAGGCGTGGCTACTAGTACCTTCGAGTCCCGATAGTAACCCTGTGCTGAGGCAGTTGACTAGGGGAAGGATGTGATGCCTAGTTACATTCACCCTCCTGACCCCAGGGCAGCAGCTGATTTACAAGCAAATGGCCACAAATGTCCAGGGTCCATGGGGTGTTTCTTTGAGTGCTGGTGTTTTCGGTGAGCTTTCCAAGGCCCTGCCTTTTTGTCCTAAGGGACTCCTGCAACTGGCTGCCAGTTGCTGGAGGAGGCATAGCTACTGGGACCTTCACATCTTGGTGGTAGCCCTGTGCTGTGGCAGTCGGCTGGGGGAGGGTTAGATACTGGGTTTCTTTCATCCTCTCGACCCCAGAGCAGCAGCTGAGTTACATGCAAATGGCCACAAACGGCCAGAGTCCATTAAAAGTCAAGTTGCCCACACTGAATTACAATAATGACCTGCATTGTATACAGTAATGTGAAAGAGTCTGATTTAGAAAGGATAGATGTCTAAGCAACTACATGCTACCCGACTTTCTCCTGGTTTGAGAAGTACATGATAAGAAACTGTACCATAGATGCTAACTTTTGCCTTTACTTAAAAACCTCACTACTGTCCGCTGATTCTACTGCTGCTGCTGCTGAGTTCTTGAAATAGGCTAGGCACTACACCATCCATCACACCATCTATCATTGTCTCTAAATAATAGAAACCTTATTTTTCACCAAGCAAAACATTTAACAGGTTCCTTTATTGTTACTGTCACTGAAAGACATTATAAAATATTTATCACACATACTGGCAGCAGTTATATGCCATCTCCTTCACTGATTTAGAAAAAAAGTTATGTATAGTACTGCTTGTATCTATCTTTACATGTCTTGCATTCCTTCCTTACAGGTCAAAAATCTGTTGCACTGACAAGGCTAGATTATTAAATGTGTGCAAGACTGTACCGGTGGAGCAGGGTGGGAGGGATGGAGCAGTCAAAGGAAGAAATGATGCCTCTGGTTCATTCACACCAGCTTTTTCAGTGCAGCAGATCCACACCTGCTGTGAGTGTAACACTAACTACGACTTGAGTCTTCAGATTCTTTTTCTGTTCATGCCACCATTATGCTAAATGCAGTTAAATTCTCTATGACTCGATAATTTCCATCATAAATTCTGTTGCTGCCACTGCACACCCCAGACCACTGTTACTCCTCCTGATGTTGATTGTCCCTATGTGGCTACTCGTCTCGTTTCCTTCATAACTTTGTTGCTGCTAATGCATCCCCCAGACCATTGTCACTCTTCCTGTCATAAACTGTCTCTATGTGACTCCTCTTCCCATTTCTCTTATAGTTTTGTTGCTGGCTGCCACTTGACACCCCAGGCCACTGCTACTCGTTTTGTAAATTATCCCTGTGTGACTCCTCTTCCCATTTCTTCATCACAATTGTGTTGCTACCACTGCACTGTCACTCTTCCTGTTGTATCTGTCACTGAAAAGATATATCACATAGTGCCCGTTTTCAGGGGCAACCCGGGAGCACTGTGGTGGTTAAATGACTTTCTCAGAGTCACACAGTATGCAAGTGGAGGTTGTGGGATTCAAATCCAGGTCAACTGGATGTACCAAGCTCATTCACAGCTTGTTACTCTAACCTTTAGGCTATACTGTCAGCCCCAACATTTGGCATCGGGACAGCAGGTAGGAGGCTGGTTGCAGGATCAGCCAGAGGAATTGTTTAAATTACAAAAAAGTATGTTAGTAAAAATTACAGCAACTGAATTAATTTGCTAATCAGGACCTCCTGGTCCTACTACAGTTCTTCAGAGAATGTGAGAGTTCCCTTCTTTTTTAACCAGTGCTGCTTTTAAGCCCCCGAGTTGCCACCCCATTCTAACAGTCAGGTCTGGCTGCTGTGCTTTCAGTCACCCTCAGCCCCCTCAGCCACTCCTACCACTGTCCAGCCTATGGAGAGACGCATGGAGCAGGGCCCAAGGGTACCAACAGCTGTCATATAGATGGCTCGGTGCAGATTTGTTTTGTCCCCGGTTTTCTTCCTAAAGTCCCACCCCTCCACCGCATGGCATGAGTGGTGCCTACTCTGGTGATAGTAAAGGACTCTGGACCCACGCAAGTAGCATACCGGTACTGTATGTCATGGAATTAGCATACTGACTGAAAGCTGAGCGCTACCAGACTGAGTGCTACTGTTGTCAGATCCGGAGAAGTTGTAACACTGAAAAAAATATGGGGGGCAGAGCCCCTCATATAACAAAGCATAAAAAGCTGGTTCTGTTCAGAAGAATGGGGGGGGGGGCATGAGTGGTGCCTACACTAGCGATAGTGGAGGACTTCAAACCCATGCAAGTAGTGTAGCGGTATGTCATGGAATTAGCGTACTGACTGAAAGCTGAGTGGTACCTGACTGAGCGCTACCATTGTCAGCTTGGGAGAAGTTGTAACACTAAAAATTGGGGTGGGGGTGGGAGCAGAATCCTCATGTAACAAAGCATAAAAAGCTGATATTGTTCTGAAGAATGGGGGCTTCACCCCCTCTCATTTTGTTTAAATGTAAAGGGTAGTGTTTTAATTTGTTTATGCCAGTACATCACTACTTCTACAGCACAGCGTGTGCAACTGTCCCATAAAACTGTGGAGCAGTCGGAGCAGGGTTGAGAGTGCACCTAGCATGGATGGAGCATTGGCGTGCCGACATGGTGTAGAGCTTTGCCTAGTTAACAAAAGAGTGTTAGTGGGTCTGGAGTCCTCCACTATCATCTACACCAGCCTGAGTGTTCCCTTTTAATATAGTTTGATATGCAGATGTGTGTGCGTGAAATGTCATATACAGTTCATTCTGTGCTTAAGCAAAGTCACATTAGAAAACAATGTGAGTCTTGGAAGCCCATGTGTATCAGCCATTGATTCATTATGACCACACTGACTTCTTCACCTATTACTTGATATCTCTGTGTTGCTCTGCATTGGCTCTGGGTTAGTCATGACAGCTGCTAAAACATGTTTACAAGTCATGCATGATTCAGTTTGTCACAAACTTGAGAAAAGGGGAGCAGCTGAGCAACCTTGAAGGTTGAACCATCATCTATTTTTATGCTGAAGCCTACTTAGGCAGGATCTTATAGTCTTGTTATTGATTTGATGTACCATATGGATTACTGTAATAATGGAACTTTTCTGAACTTTCTGACTTTCCCCTAGATGGATGAATCAGTGTACCATGCACAGATCTATGTGATCACATACCTGCTTAAGGAACTAACGAGTAGTGATAGCTTCAACCGTGGCACTCTCTCCAATGAAGAATTCAGGTAAGAGAGAAAAGGTCAATATGTGACACATTTCAGTATTGTATATTTATATAACTATGTTAGGGTGGTTGAGTTAAATGAGGGAATACAGTGGTAGCCAGTAAGAAAAAATTACTCACCATAGTAATGTTGTTTCTTCTAATGGAGTCTTGCTGTATTCTGATTATATGCAGTTAGCCTCAGCACTTGAACTGCTCCGGAGGGGAAAGAGTTAACTTTATGCAGAAGCATAGAACATTGAGCTTGAGCTCGTTTTTCAAATCTCCGTCCCTGGTACGTTTTAATGTAACCATCAGATTCTTACGAGCACTATACTAACTAACTAATAGCTATAGAAATTATTTTAACATTTTGCCATAGGCCACAAATATTTGGGTCCAGAAAGACTCAAATCGAGAACCCAAGAAGAACCTTATGTAGATAGTGACACTAACAACAACAATAAACAATAACTCAAAAAAAAATACCCAACCTAGCCAGGATGAGTGAAAAAAAGGGGGGCACACCTCTGGGGTGCAACACTGTACCTGCCAACCCACATCCCAAAAACTAGGTTCTGATAGGGGAGGCAGGGAGGGAGGTCAGAATACAGCAAGTCTCCATTAGAAGAAACATTACTATGGTGAGTAATTTTTTCTTCAAACAATATGAAGTCTTGCTGTATTCTGACTATGTGCAGACTACTAAGCAGTTCCCCCGGAGGAGGGACAGAACCACTTTGGGAACAGGCTCTGCAGTACTGTTGTGCCAAATCTAGCATCACTTCTACACTAGGTGTCCAGGGAGTAATGCTTGGTGAATGTGTGAACAGTTTTCCAGGTGGCTGCTTTGCAGATTTCTGACAGAGGAATATCCCTAGCAGCTGCCAAGGAGGCAGCTATACCCCTGGTTGAGTGTGCCCTCAGGCTTGAGGGAGGCTTTTTTCCCAGTTTTGTGTAACAAAACTGAATGCAAGAAACAATCCACCTGGCAATAGATCTTTTAGTGCCAGGTTTACCTTTTCTCACTTCACCAGAAGTGAGAAACAACTGAGTACACTCCTTCCTGTGGGCCTTAGTATGCTCTATATAATAGCTAAGTGCCCTTTTCACATCCAGACTGTGCAATCTTCGTTCACCTGAAGAAGAGTGGTCAGTGAAAAACACAAGCAGAAACATAGATTGGTTAAGATGAAAATCTGAAACCACTTTTGGAAGAAATTTTATATTTTTTCGAAGGACCACCTTATCCTTATGAAAGGAAATAACGTCAGGTTCCACTGACAAAACTTGTAATTCACTGATCCTCCTGGCAGAAGTAATGGCTACCAGAAACACAGTCTTCCAAGTCAAGTACTTTAGCTCACCTTTAGATAAAGGATCGAAGAGGGGCTGCATAAGCTGTACAATACAGATATTCAGGTCCCAAGCAGGAGTAGGCTCCATAAAGGGAGGGTTGAGATGAACCAGACCTTTGAAAAACGTACTGAACACTGGGTAAGAAGCTAGGAATCTTCCCTGCTGAGAGAAAAGCAGACACAGCTGCCAAATGAAATTTAAGAGTAGCAGGCCTAAGGCCCAAGCTATGCAAATGAACCAGATAGTCCAAGGCTATAGCAATGCCTGCATTGTCTGGCTGAATATCCCTCTGAGAACACCAAACAGTGAATCTTTTCCATTTGGAGTTGTAAGTCTAGTAGAAAGTTTCCTAGAAACTTTGAGAATATCCATAACACCCTGAGAAAGGGAACTCTTCAAGAGCCAAGCTTTGAGTCTGAGGGACTGGAGAGTGGGGTACCAAATCCTTCCCTGAGAGGAGGTCAGGAAGTCATGCCTCCTGGGAAGAAACAGAGGAAGTGTTACTGAAAGAGACAACAGTAGTGCATACCATGGTTGTCTGGCCCAGTCCAGGGCCACCAGAATCACTATGCAGGACTGAGATCTGATTTTAATCAGAACTCTGAAAATCAGAGGAAAGGGAGGAAAGGCATAAAGGAACCTGCCTGTCCAATTTAACAGGAGAGCATCGAGGGGAACAGACCCCAGGACTGGAGGTCTGCAACAGAACCGGGGGAGTTGGTGATTGTCTGAGGCTGCAAAAAGATATATCTCTGGAGTGCCCCATCTGTTAAAAATGATCTGGAGAACATGATGATTCAGAGACCACTCGTGGTGATCTTGTGAAATCCTGCTTAGGGCATCTGCCAGCACATTGTCCTTCCCTGGGAGATGCACTGCTATTGGGGAAGTCTGGAGAGAGTAAGCCATCAACCATACCTTCATGGCTTCCGTGCACAAGGCCATGGACCGCATGCCCCCTTGTTTATGTACCACATGGTAGTGGTGTCATCTGTCCTGAATTGCACCACTTTCCCCTGAACTGACTCCGAAAATGCCTGAAGAGCTAGGAACAGAGCTCTGAGCTCCAGCAGATTGATACAAAGAAGAGATGCTTGTTGAGACCAAGTGCCCTGTGCAGTAAGGTCTCCCAGATGGGCTTCCCAACCTAAGAGAGAAGCATCTGTGGTGAGAACTACTGAGGGTGTCTGATGCAGAAAGGGAACACCCCTGTCTGAGATTGTCCTCCTCCAGCCACCATTGGAGAGCCTGGACAAGAGTCTGCAACACTGGAATTAGCTTGGTGAGAGGATCCTTCCTCTGAGACCAGAAGAACCTGAGATGAAACTAAATGTCCCTTATCTGAAACCTGGCTGTTGGGACCACTGCAGTGGAAGCTGCCATGTGGCCTAGAAGTTGAAGAAAGTGTCTGGCTGGATGAGAAACCAAAGGTTTGAAAGAGGAAGCCCGATCTGTAAGAGCCTTTATCCTTGAGTGAGACAGAAAAAGCCTTTGTCTGAATGGTATCCAGCTCTACCCCTATAAAAGTGAGAAACTTTTGTTTATATTTTCTTAGGTAAATATCTTCAAAAATCATCTTCTCTGGGCCGGTTTCTTATTTTCATTTAAATTGTGCTGGGAACCGGGGTGACTCTCGGTTCTTGCTTCAATCGCTGAACTGACCGCAAAAAAAAAAAGAGAGAGAACTCTTTGTTTACAAGTGTGTGTTGTTGTTTATGTTATGCCACAACCCAAGAAAAGAACCAGCCCTATGGGTTTTCAGCATTGCACAGAGTGTGGTAAACCATTTGTTAAAGCTGATCCACACTTAATTTGTGTTTTTTGCCTAGGGTTTGACCACCTGAACACGGATTGTGAAATTTGTAAAAACCTTCCCCAGTTGACGCTTGATAGGCGATTGAATTGTCTGAGGGAAAAGATGTCCGATAAGGCTGCTGACCCAGCCTTGGATAAACTGATTCCTTTTCACTCTAAAGAAAAACCTAAGGAACTGGACGCACAACCCTCTGACAAGGATGAAGGTTCCCTATGGAGAAAACGAACCGCAGAGACTGCCACTGAACCGGCAACATCTGCTAAAAAGAAGAAGGAAAAGCACTACGGGAAGGAACTGCAACTGACAAATCTGCAGGTTCCTACCGCTGAGGAGATTGCTAATGCCATCAGGGTAATCCAGTCACTGCAAACTGGTACCTCAGTTCCGGTTCTGCGACCCAATTCACATCATCCATTGGTTCAAACTTCAGGTCCCTCCTAAGTTCCCAGTTCCTTTGAACATTACCCTGATATTTATGGTGATGATGATGAAGGGGATGATGATGAAGATTTTGGGGAGCCCCCTGAACTGGATGTTTCCCTTGATCCTCAATGCCCTGACTCCCCTGATAAGGGACCTGGGGATTTTACCTCATATTTTGCATTCATGAAGCAGGTGGCACAGACTCTGGACCTCTCCACTCAGGAATCTACAGAGGAGGAGGAGGAGCCAGATTACATGGAAATGATGTATGTACCAGCAACTAAGAGGTTGCTACTACCCATCCATAAGTCCCTAAAGAGACAAGCCACTAGAATTTTGTAAACCCCCACTTCCATTCCCCCAGTGGACAAGAAAATGATTAGGAAACACTGGATGGCCAAGGCTGGAACTGAGTTCCTTTTTCGGCATCCCAGCCATGAAGGAGTGGTGCAGGCTACTGCATGTGATAAGGCAGTCATTCCTCTGGCATGACACCCACCTGATAAAGATTCTAGGAAAATGGATTCTATGGCCAAGAAGTCATACTTGGGCTCTTCTCTGGCCATTAGGTAGGCCATTTACATGGCTTATTTTTCCAGATACCAGAAAAGTATCTGGAATATGGTTTTGGAGCTTGCCAAGGCCTGCCAAGCCCTGCTCCTGTGGCATCTGACCTAGCTGAGACTGTGAAAAAGGTCATAGAGGCTTCCAAGTACTAATTACAGATGGCAGTGGATGCCAATGACATGGTAACTTCAGCGTGCCTACGGATATTTGCGTGGCTAGGGACCACTAACCTATCCCAGGACACCCAGGAAAAGGCCTTGTATTTTCCTTGCAAGCCCACTTCCCTCTTTGGCGAGTACACAGAGGTCTGCATGAAACAGATGGATGAGTACAAGGAGCTTACAAGAGCGTTGCTGCTAAGGAACAGGCGCCTTCCTGGTGCCATGGCTTGGAGGGACAGGAAGCGAATCCTCAGGATCGTGGGAGCAGCTGCACGAGGGAGGGAGCTGGATGTCATTGTCCACCTAGGGGCAAATGACCTGGCTAGGAATGGGATCAGAGCAGTGCAAGAGGAGTCTGTAGAGTTGGGGAGGGGCCTTAGACAAGTAGCGCATACGGTAACATTCTTGGAGGTGCTGCCTGTCTATGACAAGGGTGATGCTAGGGCACTCCTCACCAGGGAATTCAATGAGTGGTTGAAAAACTGGTGTGGAGCTCAGGGTTTTGGCTTCATTGGGGACTGGGGAGCCACCTGGAAGGATGCAGAGCTATACTGGTGCGATGGTCTGCATCTGTCCGGGGGGAACCAGGATCCTAGGTGAGCGGTTTAAATGCTTCATTGGCAAGCATTTCAGCTAGCCAAGGGGGGAGGCACTGAAAAGGAGCAGGGAAATCCCAGCCTCCCCCCACAAAACGTGGTAATTAGTGAGGTAAACACCAAGGTAGAGAAGTTATTAGGGAGGAGGACAGAGGTAAATGTAAAAAAAGGCAAAGGCAGTAAGGACAGGAATGGGAAAGGGAAGGCTATCAAAAGTGGAGGGTGATGAGTACCAACGCCCGTAGTCTGTGTAACAAGCTCCTGAACTAGTGGCCTTGATGGAAGAGGGTTGCCTGGGCATGTGGCAGTCACAGAAACATGGTACACAGAGAACCATGACTGGGATGTCAACATACCAGGATACACAATCTACAGGAGGGACAGGGAGGGTAAAAGAGGAGGAGGAGTAGCTCTCATGTAAAGGAAGGATCAAAGCAACAGAACTAAAGAGTAAACAGGAGCAGATGAGGCGCTGTCACCCTAGAGACAGGAAATGGCACCACAATCCGCACGGGTTGTATACAGACCCCATCTCAGGGGGAGGGAATGGACAAGGAAATGATAGAAGGCTTCCTTAGAATGGCAGAAAAAGGGGAGATATTGTTGATGGGGGACCTGAATATGCCAGATGTTAACTGGAGCACCTTTGCTGCAGGCACATCCAAGAGCAGGGTCATTCTTGATGCCCTACAGGGGGCATGCCTCAGACAGCTAGTATTGGAACCCACTCAGGAGGGAGCAATCTTAGACCTGGTACTCTCAAATGGGGTCGGAGAAAGAATCTCAGATTTAGAGGTGGGTAGCCATCTGGGAACAAGCGACCACCAAACAGTGTGGTTCACGATAAACACAGCCATACAATCAAGCCATACAAAAGCAAGAGTATTGGACTTTAGGAGGGCTGACTTTGGGAAATGAGAGAGTGCCTTAGAAAAGCACTAGCAAACAGGCAAGAAGGAGGGGTGGAGGAACAATGGGAGTGATCAAAACAGCTCATAACAGAGGCAACAAGCCTTTGTGTAAAGCAAATCAATAAAACACAATGAAGGAAAACACTATGGTTCTCAAAAGAGGTGGCAGGAAGGTTAAGAAGAAAAGGATAGCATTCAGGAAATATAAGGAAAACAGAAGGAGCAGGACAGAGAACTTTATCAGTTAAATCAGAAAGAGGCTGGGAAGGCAGTCAGAATAGCAAAGGCCCAAACCAAGGAAAGGATAGCCATTCTGTTAAGAAGGGATAAGACCTTTATAGGTACATTAGAGAGCAAAGAAAGACCAAAGGAGGGATACTGAGGCTTAATAAAGGGGAGGGAATGTGGGTAGAGGGGGACAGTGAAAAAGCAGGGATACTGAACGAATATTTCTGCTCAGTATTCACAAAGGAAGAGGATGGGGAGGTACCTAAACCAAACAAGAGAAACACTCTGAAGACGGGGGTCGATACCAGTCCATTTACAGAAGAAAGGGTTCTGAAAGAACTAATAACATTGAAGGTGAACAAAGCAATGGGGCCTGATGGGAGTCACCCAAGAATTCTAAAAGAACTAAGGGTAGAACTAGTGACACCGCTGACTGCTCTCTTTAACAAATCATGGGAGGATGGGGTAGTACCTGAGGACTGGAGGAGGGCAGATGTGATTCCTCTTCACAAACGTGGGAGCAGGACAGAGGCAGGAAACTACAGACCAGTTAGTTTGACCTCAGTGGTAGGGAAAATGATGGAATCACTTCTGAAGGAAAGAACTGTTGAGTACCTAGAGGCCAGTGGGGCACAGAACCCAAGGCAGCATGGATTCACGATGGGAAGGTTGTGTCAGACGAATCTAGTAGATTTCTTTGACTGGGTGACCAAAGTAGTAGACCAGGGAGGGGCTGTGTACATGGCTTACCTAGATTTTAGCAAGGCATTTGATGCAGTCCCACACAAAAGATTAATACACAAGATAGCCAGCCTCGGAGTGGGCCCCAAGGTGGTAGCCTGGATAAAAAATTTGGCTAGACAACAGGACGCAAAGGGTAGTAGTAAATGGAGTACACAGTGAAGAAAGGAGGGTTACTGGAGGGGTACCGCAGGGTTCAGTACTGGGACCGGTCCTTTAATATCTTTATAAGTGACATTGCAGAGGAACTGAAGGAAAAGTATGTCTCTTTGCAGACTTACACAAAGATCTGCAACAGGGTTGATACACAAGATGGAGTGGAAAGGATGAGAAGAGACTTGGCAAGGTTGGAGGAATGGTCAAATGTATGGCAGCTCAGATTCAATGCAAAGAAGTGCAAGGTAATGCACCTGAGAAACAAAAACCCAGGGGAAGAGTACACAATGGGGGGCGAGATACTGACAACAGTAAAAATGGAATGGGGCCTGGGGGTAATTGTATCAGATGACCTAAAGGTGGGCAAGCAATGTGAGAAGGCAGTAAGGAAGGGTGGGGGGATACTGGGATGCACAGGAAGAGGCATCAATAGTAGAAAACAGGAAGCTGTTATCCCTCTGTACAGAGAGTTGGTGAGACCCCATCTGGAGTACTGTGTGCAGTTCTGGAGACCCCATCTCCGCAAAGACATAGACAGAGCGGAGGCTGTCCAGAGGAGGGCAACCAAAATGGTGCAGGGTCTGCACCAGAAGACATACGAAGAAAGACTAAAGGAGCTTAATATGTATACCCTTGAGGAAAGAAGGGAGAGGGACATGATAGAAACTTTCAAGTACCTCAAGAGAATCAACAAAGTCCAAGAGGGTAGCATCTTTCAGAAAAGAGATGTGCAAGAACAAGGGGCACAATTTAAAGATAGAGGGGGCTCAGAGGTAATGTGAGGAAGTATTTTTTCATGGAGAGGGTTGTGGATGCATGGAACAGCCTCCCTGAGGAGGTCGTGGAGTCAAGAACAGTGGTGGAATTCAAGAATGCATGGGACAGACATAAGGCAGTCCTAGTGGGGGGTAGGAGGAAGTAAGCTGTTGGTTAACTAGGATCTGCAGCTTATCTGTTAGGTAGGAAAATGGGCAGACTAGGTGGGCCAAGCGGTTCTTATCTGCCGTCAAATTCTATGTTTCTAGGGTAGGGGTGGAACCCACTACAGACCTTTCTTCCAAACTTAGGTTCTCCCAGCCTATCAGCCACAGAGAGGGTACTTCAGAGGCAGGGGCAGAAGGGGCAGCAGTTGAGCTGGCCCCAGTTCCCAGCCAAGTGCACAAGCAAAGCAGACCCCAAAGGGGTCTTACCAGGGTCGCCTCCACCTTCCCAGTAGGAGGCAGGCTGGCTCACTACCTCTAGGCTTGGAAATCCATCACTACAGACAAATAGGTCCTGGAGGTAGTGAGCCAGGGTCTTGCTCTCAGCTTCAAGGTCTTACCCTGGCTGAGGGCAAGAGTTTTCAGACCTGCCACCCAACAAGAAGCAGTTCTATTGCAGGCAGAAGTAGCAAACCTCCTTCAGGAGAAGGCAGTGGAGCCTGCTCCCTTGGCCCAAAAGGGAAAGGGACTCCACTCAAGATACTTTCTCACGCTAAAGAAAACAGGGGAGTGGCAACCCATACTGGATTTCAGACATTTAAACAGGCATTTGACAAAGCCAAAGTTAAAAATGGTCACTCTAGCTACCATTCTCCCTACACTCGGGCAGGGAGATTGGCTGGCATCCCTGGACTTAAAGGATGCTTACTTCCATATTCCTGTCAGGCAATCCCACAGAAAGTACCTCAGGTTCAGATTGCCATCGGGCCATTACCAGTTCAGATCCATGCCTTTTGGCCTGATATCTGCTCCAAGAGTGTTTACAAAGTGCCTAGTAGTAGTGGTGACACACTTAAGGAGCTAGGGAGTTACAGTCTTCCCATACTTGGACAAATGGCTAGTAGTAGGCCAGTCCCCCCAACAGGTCAAAGATGCACTGACCACCACTCAGGATATCCTGCAATCCTTAGGCTTCATGGTAAACCAAAATAAGTCAGTGCTGAGACTAGTTCAGCTCCTTGAATTTATAGAAGCAGAACTGGACACTCTAAGAGGAAAGGCATTCCTCCCTCAGGGGAGGGTGGACAGCCTCGTACAGCTGGCTATGTTCCCAGACCAGCAAGGCACTTTCTCCAGCTGTTGGAACATATGGCTACAGCAACAGCAACAGTGCCAGATTCCAGGTTCCAGATGAGGGACATCCAGTTTGATCTCAGATCTCACAGGTTGCAGAGAAGGGATTCTCTGTCAAAGATGGTGCCAGTCACAAGAACTTTTCTTCAAGCTCTCCAGTGGTAGCAGGAAAAGGATAACATCAGAGAAAGTGTGCTTGTCCTTTGGCAACCACTAACAGCAGTGCTAACAATGGATGCCTCCCTTCTAGGATGGGGTGCACACCTGGGGGAGCACACCGCACATGGTACTTGGCTCCAGCAGGAGTCTCTGCTTCACATAAACCTGCTGGAACTCAGGGCAGTTTCCCTAGGCATTCAGTCCTTTGCCTCAATGCTGCAGGGCAAGGTGATTCAAATCAGAACAGATAATACAATCACAATGTGCTACATCAACAAGTAAGGGGAAAGTCCTACTCCCTGGGGATCTCTCTATCAGCAGCTCATCTCCCAGGGAAGGACAATGTCCTCGCAGGTGCCATCAACCAGAATCACCACGAGTGGTCACTAAACAGGCAAATCCTACAAACTGTGTTCAGAAGGTGGGCACCCCAGAGGTGGACCTCTTTGCAGCCCCAGACAATCACCAACTGTCACAGTTCTGTTGCAGGCTTCCTGCAGTGGGCACAGTGCCTCTGGATGCAGTACTGTTGGATTGGACAGAGAAGTTCCTGTATGCCTTTCCTCCATTCCTCCTGTTGCTTAAAGTGCTGAACAAGCTCAGGGTTCAGCCAGTGACATTGATCCTCATAGCTCCAGCCTGGGCCAGGCAGCCCTGGTATCCACTGCTCCTGACCCTGTCAGTAGCCAAACTAATCTCCCTTCCCAGGAGGCACAACTTACTGCCCTTCTCACAGGGCAGAATCCTTTACCCCAATCTCCAGTCTCTCAGGCTCAAGGCTTGGCTCTTGAGGACTTAGAGTATGCTGACCTACACCTCTCTGAAGGGGTTCTGGAGGTCCTCAGAGTTTCTAGAAAACCCTCTAGTAGGAAAACATACACCTCTAAGTGGACTTGGTTTTCTATTTGGTGCCAGCAAAAACATATAGACTGTAGCCAGGCTGCCTTGCCAGTCATTTTGGATTATCTGGCATGCCTTCATTCCCTCGGCCTCAGGCCATCTACCCTTAAGGTACACCTGGTAGCTGTCTCTGATTACCGTACCTCTCAGCAGGTAAGGGTTCATCTCTGGCTGCTAAACAGGTATTCAGAAAGTTTTTTAAAGGTTTGTTACACTTGTGTCCCCCACACAGGGAGCCAGCTCCTGCATGGAACCTCAATATATGCATTGGCCAGCTAATGCAGCTACCCTTCGAGCCCATGTCTTCAGCAGAGCTTAAGTATGTGACGTGGAAGACAGTGTTCCTGATAGCTATCACCTCAACCAGGAGAATTAGTGAACTCCAGGCCCTGTCCACAGAGCCAAATTGCATCTCAGTCCATAGGGACAAGGTAGTCCTCAGGACTAACATGAAGTTTCTCCCTAAGTTGGTGTCGGACTTTAACCTGAATCAGTTCATCACTTTGCCAGTCTTTTTCACTGACCATTCCAGTTCAGGTGAATGTAGGCTGCATAGCCTTGATGTCAAGAGGGCTACCAGTTACTACTTGGATCATACTAAGAATCATAGGCAGGATAGTACTCAGCTTTTCCTGACTTATGGAGAGGTGGGCCAGGGCAAACCTGCCTCAAAGAGGACCATTGCATGATAGATTGTTGCTTGTATTCAGTTCTGCTACAGCAGTGCAGGCAATGAGCCTCCTGTCGGCCTTAGGTCCCACTCTACAAGAGGTACAACTGCTTCTATAGCAGCTGCAAGAGATATCCCTTTGTTGGAAATTTGTAAAGCTGCTACCTGGAAAACTGTTCACACATTTATCAAACACTATAGCCTGGATACCCAGGCCAGAAGTGATGCCAGATTTGGTACAGCAGTACTGCAAAGCCTGTTTCCTTAATAGGTTCTCTGCCCTCCTCCAAAGGTACTGCTTGGGTAGTCTGCATATGTCAGAATACAGTAAGATTTCCTGGGGTTTGAAGAAAAAATTACTTACCATAGTAATCTTGTTTCTTCCAAGGGAATCTTACTGTATTCTGAGCTCCCACCTTACCTCCCCTACTAGAACTTATGGGCACTGCACTACAGCTGTCCATGCTGTTTGAAACGTGTGTGTTTCTTGATTGGGGCATTTGTGACTTGAGTTTTAGTGATGCCCACACTTTTAAATAAAAGGGGATTGTTTATTTTTTTGGGGGGGGGTGTTAGTTATTTATTAGGATAGTTTAGGTAGCTTGTTATTATGCATGCTCTGTAAGAATCTGATGGTTGCAGGATGTATTCCAGGGACAGTGGTTTGAAAACCGAGCTGAAGCCTAGCATTCCATCATTGGCATAGGTTCTATTAACCATTTTGGCTCTGGGGCAGTCCTATGGTGAGACCATACTGCATATGTCAGAATACAGTAAGATTCCCTTGGAAGAAACAAGATTACTATGGTAAGTAATATTTTCTTCCTCCCACTGGCAGTGGTTGGGTTACCTGGGCAGAATTGTCAGGGCTTTTGTTTTGGTTGGGGCTTAGGCACTGAAGCTGCAGCAATATGCCTGGAAACCCTGTTTCCCCTTTCCCCTATAGTAACTTCTTTGTGATTGGTACTCATAGGGGGGCGTAAGAAACATAAGGACAGATTTGAGAATGACACAAGCCCTTGGAGCACCAAACATATGGCACATGGAGTTTGCGTCATTCTCCTGGCGGGGTTTGGGATTTTCTGTTCTGTGCATCAAATTGCCGCAAGTCAGACCACCTTTTTGTGGTCTAGGCTGTGGCAATCCTGAGGGCCATTTTTACAGAGCTTGCACCATATATGTGGCTCAAGCTGCTGTAAATGATATAAACTGTCCCAACTGTGCCCGAGATTGTAAAATTGGGCACAGTTGTGGCTAAGGGGCTTGGCGCACCACCAAAACCTAAGTATCGTGGTGCAGGGCTGGATGCAAGCCCTGCACTGCCCTTTGAAAATCCAGCACATAGGCTCTTGGGAAGCATTCCTTGCCTCTCCTTGCGTATTACCTGTAGAAGGTAGAGACCTTTTCCTTCACGTTACTTTTGACAGTGGTTTTGCATTCATTCACTTTTTTCATGTAGGCCTCTGTTTTGTCACCAATAAATCTCCCTCACAGAAGAAATTGATGGCCTTGTTCTGTGTGTCCTGGAAAAGGATGGTAGTCCTTAGCCAGGAAAACCTTCTTAAGGACACTGTATGAGCCAAAACTCTGGCAGCAGTGTCATTAATGTCCACCACAGTGTGGAAATTATATATTTTTGGCAATCGGGTCCTGTGCCAAACCATCGTGTGTTCTTTATGCCAACTCCAGAACTGTGTTCCATAGTTCTTTCTAGTACTGTGCTATATGTGTTGAATAAGCTGCCTGCTTGATAAGCAGGGAAGCTGTTGTATAAACCTTTTTTGTCATAGCATCCAATTTTTTAGAGTCTTTTTCAGGGGGCTGTACAGCTGGAGTGATTTTTGCTCTCCCACAAGCTACAGCCTGGACTACCCCATGAGTATCAGGATGGACATACAGGTATTCTACTCCCTGCTTGTCCACCTGACATTTCCTTTCAATTTTTTTTGTTGATGGCTACAGCTAAAGTGGGTGCAGCCACGATTTTGTTACCTTTTTAAATGGTTTATGCATGGGAAGTAACATCCTTCTTGGTGGAGCTACTCCCAACATGCCCATAAAATCAGCATCCTCTTCATCCTCCTCTGTTTTTAGTGGGGAGATGTTAAGGGTATTGACCATTTGTCTGGCAAATGATGAAAAGGATGAACAATCCTCAGTTTGTCTTGGAGGAGGTTCAGAATCTTGCTCAGGTGTGCCCTCTGACTCCATGGGGTCACCTTCCTCCATATGCACATAATATTCTTCTTCCTCCTCCTTCACAGGCAGATAGGTTGGAGCCTGAGGATTGGGAGTGGGGTGGCAGGTATCTTATTCAAATTTCCCATGGCCTGAACGTCTGGAATAATTATCACATTTCTGATGTGTTCTCTGATGAGGGCATTTTTTTCTGTGTCATTTGCCTGCTCCTTTCTCCATGCAGGGGTGGCAGTGATTTATTTTTTCAATTTCTTTTTGGCAGACACAGTTTTCAGTGCATGCTCTAAGGCTCTTTTATTTTTATTTGTACCATCACTGGATTCATGTCTCCCCCTTTTGAACACCCTGATATCTGAACCATTTTTACCAAGCCTCTCCGATGGCTGTGCAACTCTATCTTTTTCCTTTTTCTTGCCACTTTTTACATTATTTGCTGCTGTACATGAGGAGATGAGTCCTAATTTGTGCTTTCCACAACTGTTGGAACCACCCTTTTGTAATGATTTTTTAGGTAACACAGAGGTAGGCTGAGAAGGCGTGCTTCTTTTTAAAATGTTTACCCTTTTAAATGAGGTTTTTTGGCAACAAATATGACAGAACTTATAATTTATAAAGTCATGTTGTGGACCTAAACACTTTCAACAAAGCTCATGACAGCCTCCCCTTCTCAGGAGCTAAAAACAATTTGTACAATGTTTTGATGATCGACAAGGTCTCTGTGACATACCAGTTTGAGAGAACCTTGAAATAATAACAAATAGAATAATAGATAGGTTCTGGTGTATTACAAGGTAATAATTCCATCTCGAGGTTCTGGGGACACAGAAAACCTCGAGAGCAAAGCTCGAGAGGTTTCATGTGTCCCCAGAACCTCGAGATGGAATTGTTACCTTGTTATGCCAGAACCTATTTGTTATTTTTTTTAATATATGGATACGAGGTGAACTGACTCACCTCCATTTGACCACTGGAGTCAGCAGGTGAATGTGTGTGCTGGCAGGGTTCCCCAGTCCTTTGTGGATGAGCGGCTGCTGTGGGCTTCATTTAGCCGTGTTTTTTTTTTAGTGTTTGTCGGCGGCAGTATCGGGTGAGCACAGGAGCCCCGGAGAGAGTCGGATTGTTAATAATCCAAGACAAATGGTTTTCAAAGTAAAAAAAAAAAAAGGGTTGCTGCTGTGAAGAGTGCCTCGCTAAGCGAGCGAGCAAGCCGCCATGTTTTCGGACTCGTTCTGCCCGCCCACAGAGGAAAAGCGGCCAATCAGAAGGCATGCTTTTTAAGATGCCGGGGATAGACTTGCACATGCGCTCTTCAGGTTTGTTGATAATACTATTGTTCGGGTGCTGAACGATAGTATTACGGCACCACAATGATAGTATTATCGCTCCAGGAGTGATGGTATTACCAGGACTTTTTTTGTATGCTTTTCAAGCATATTATTTTAACAATCCATATATTAAAAAACAATTCTCAACAGGCATTTGTCAATGCCGAATGTTTGCTTGCTGGCATTGGCATTGGTAGTGTAGGAGTTAGAGAACTGCATAATAGGAATGGCAGTGAAGTATTGAACCGAAGCCAACCCCACCACCACCCTGCAGAGACTGACAAGCATTGGGGTGTGCCTTTGGGTCGTCAGGCATAACGGCCATGCCATTTCACCACACCCTGCCCTGCAGACACTAACAAGTGTTACTGTGTGCCTTGGGGTCTTTGGCCCTTATGCTCACCCCATTCCATCAGGAAATACAGTGAGATGGGTCCTGTATAGCAGAGTGGGGTGAACTTTGGGGCCGAAGAGGTCAGGCACACCGATGCCTCTCTCACTGGATGCAGGGTGGAATGGTATGAGCATTACAGACGAGAATCCCAAGTCACACCCCTGATGCCTCCACCTCATAGGCTGGGGCGTTATGGTCAGAAACCCTAACGCCCAGGTGTTCATTGGCATTTTACCCAAATTTTCAACATGGTTTTTTGTGACCCCACCTTATGAACAGTGGCAATATCAGTTTGTTAATGAAGCTGATTTCACACAGAGACCACGCTTACTTATGTTCACAGGTGCAAAAATACATTGAACAGGAAGGAAAATGACAGCTGTACTGTTCATGAGGAGGTGAAAATGGCAATGTTAAAATTCTGCAGTGAAAATATTAAAAACTGGTGAAGTCATGAGCGTGAGAAAATGCGAACGCACACCCATAATGCAATTAGTTTGGGGATTTTTTACAGCAGATTGTCAACACAGGGATTTTGTAACCTCTGCTCATGAACAGTGTCACTGTGATTTGCTTAATTCGTCCCGAACAGTGATTTCCCACAGCAATCAAGCTGCTTTGCGCTGGAAGTGTGAAAACACATTTTGGCCATGGTGAAATGACAGCTGTACTGTTCATAAGGAAGGTGGAAAATAGCAGTGGTGAAAATCTGACTGAAAATATTAGAACCATGAAGTTATGAGGGTGCGTGGAAACTGCGCAATGGTCGCTCGTGAACACAGTCATTTTATGGACGATTTACCAACAAATTTTTAACATAGCCATTTTAACACCTCTGCTCATGAACAGTGTCACTGTGATTTTCTTAATCTGTTCTGAACATTGATTTTGCACACCGACTGGCCATTGTACGCTACATGGGCGGAAACACGCTTTGGTCGAGATGTAGAAATGACAGCTGTACTGCTCATAAGGAGGTATAGTAAAATGGTAATGTTGAAAATCTGGAGTGAAAATATTTAAAACTCATGAATTTACGAGCGTGCGTAGGAACAGCGCAACACATGCTCGTAAAACAGTAATTTTTGGGAATTTTTTCACCAAATTTTTAACATAGACATTTTACTTTATTTATTTATTTATTTGTACATCAGTTCATAAACCTTTGAGCCAGAGGCTCATTCCCAAAGGTACCTCGTCACAAAGAGGACAAATACAGTACAACAAGTATGTTACAACAATGTGGATTAACAACAATTGGTAAAACATGCTGTCATATATTGATTGCAAAAATTGCAAGGTTACAGGATCAGTAGAGATGGGTAGGTACAGATGTGTAGTACTTCATAGACAAACAATGGTGTGAGCATACAAGCAGAGGGGTTCAGAGACAAGCGGAGGTGATAATTGATAAAGCAATGGGAAGTGGTTGGTAGTAGGTTGGGTGCAGCCACTCAGGGAGCTTTGTCAGAGCATTTGAGCAAGACCAACTTAGTAACAGTCACAGCTACGCGTATTAAGTAGGTGATTTAGAAGGGAGGTTTTGAAACTGGAGATTGTGGAGGCATCAGAAATAGAGGAGGGGAGTGTGTTGTACCAGGATGGGGCTCTGTAGCAATAGGCCATTTGACCGTGTGTGGTCCTAGCCCTGGCGACTAACAGTGTGGTTTTGCTGGAGGTTCGAGTTTGTACTAGGGATTTTGTATGGTGGATGGAGGCTGTCAAACCTGGTGGGATAGTCCAAGGAGAGTTTTTTTTGTTATGAGGCAGGCTTGATATCCGAGACGTTCGTCTAGGTCAAACAGCATAGCCTTTGCATACAGTTGGCAGGTATGTGTTAACCTGGGGGCCCCTGTAATTAGCCTACAGGCCTTATTTAGTGTGATGCGAATTTTGTTGAGGGCAGTCTGGTCTGCAGCACCATAAACTGGTAGTCCATAATCCACAAGGGACAGTATAGAGGATGTGACCGTGAGTCGGAGGGCGTCAGGGGGGAGACAATTTTTGTAGCGGTATAGAATACCCAGCCGAATATTGGAAGCAGAGGCTAGGGCAGTGATATGATCATGGAATGTGAGAGCAGGGTCAAAGGAGATCCCAAGGTACTTATACGAGTAGACTTGCTCGAATGGAAACTTGGTGCTAGAGAGGACACAGAGTAGGAAATTGCTGGCTTTGTCTTGGGGGTGGGCGAAGAGCATGGTTTTTGTTTTTTTGAGATTTATTACAAGTCTATGCTCTTTGAACCAGGCTTTAGCATCATTATATGATCTTTGCAAGGAGTCCTGGAGGGTGATAGGTTTTCAGTCAGAGACAAAGATGACGGCATCATCTGCATACAGCAAAATTTTTCCAGTACATGCACCTGGCAGGGTACTGAGGTATAGTGAAAAGAGCAAGGGTCCAAGGATGGAGCCCTGGGGAACACCAGAGCAGATAGGACAAGGGTTGGAGAGTGTCCCATTAATTTTAACATACTGGGACCGGGCAGGCAGGTAGCTGGAGCACCAGGAGACAGGCCCTGTGGCAAAGCCAGTGTGGCTGAGGGCATCCAGCAGGAGGGGATGGGAAACAGTGTCGAAGGCTTTTGATAGATCTATGAACACTGCCCCAGCCAGAGAGCCTGAGTCCAGAGAAGAGTGAAGAAAATTTGAAAACTCTAGGAGGGCAGTGCTGGTACTGTGACCTGTACAGAAACCATGCTGTTCAGGGCAGAGGATGTTGTATTTGGTTAGGTAATCCATAATTTGAGTGGCCACCACTTTTTCTAAGGCTTTGGAGAGGGGTGAGAGAATGGAGATAGGCCGGTAATTCCTGGCTAGGGACCTGTCACCACCCTTGTGTATGTGTGTGACTATGGCAATTTTCCAAGCTGAGGGAGATTGCCCCAGACAGAGGGATTTATTAAGGAGACTAGTGATTGGTGCGAGGACCAGATCCAGTACCTGGCGGAGGATACAGGGATCCAAGGAGTCACTGCCAGTACTATTGCTCTTTAGGGCATTGATTAGATGAGGTCTGACTTCTGGGCAGTAACCCATGAAATGGAAGCAAGGGCGCAGGAGGACAGGGGCAGGTAGGGAGGGGAGGGTCAAAAAGTCACTAGGGAGGACTGGGCTAAGGTCCGTGAAAGATGTATTGAGGAAATTGGCTATAAGGGCTGGGTCAGTAGAGATAGTGCCATCAGTGTTGATCTGGGAGGGTGGAGGGGGGGGCGTGTGCTCCCATTTAATTGTTTGATATTGTCCCAGAAAGTTCTAGCATTCCCCCAAGAGGAGGTGAGCGAGGACTGATAGTGATCAGTCTTAGCCTTTCTGATGGCCCAGGTACATTTGTTTCTTGCAGCAGACTATGCCTGTCTGTCTGTGGGCCGGCCAGTTTCAGTGGCCAGGTGCCATAAATTGTCCCTGTGCTTAAGTAGTTGAAGCAGGGCAGGGGTAACCCAGGGTGCATTCTACACTTTGGAACGGAGTACTGTTAGAGGTGTGAAGATATCACAGGCTTTATTGAAGGTTTGGGTGAAGAAGGTTAGCGCCGTATCAATATCAGGGGTGTACTGTATGGGAGACCAATTAATTTGGGCCAGAAGTTCCTTAAGGTTTTTCAGACCCCCTGGTCTTAGGCGCCGCCGTAGGGTGGGCTGTGCTATGGGTTTGGATAAGGAGGTTGTCCAGCGGAAAAGTATAGGGGAGTGGTCGCTAAGTGAGTCAGGAAGGATTTGGATATCACAGATTTGTTTAGGACAATTGGTGAGGACCACATCTAGAAGAGTGCTAGAGCCCCTCTTAGGATTCATTCTTGTAGGTTGGGCAATGAGTTGAGTCAGATCAGTTGCTGCGAAGGAGTCACAGGTAGTGGAAGATGAGCTAAGCCAGTTAATGTTTAGATCGCCCACTAGGATTTAGTCAGATGAATGGTGTAGAGAAGTAAGATACTCCGTTAGCGAGACCAGTGCCAGCGCTTGATTTTTTGGGGGTACATAGGCTGTGGTTAGATAGAGGGGGGCCCCTTGAGGGATCCAGGGTCAGTTTTAGGGTTAGAGCCTGCGCCCTGAAATCGAGGGCAGGGGCTGGGAGGGCTAGTCTGGTGAGAGAGTCTCTGGTGTAGATAGGGCAACCCCCACCCTGTCTTCCAACCCAGTCCTCCTGGTAAAGGGAGTAACCTGGGAGGGAGACAAAGGAGTCTGGGGTGGACTTTGATAGCCAGGTTTCCACCAGGGTGATAATATCAGGTTTATGGAATGTGACCCAACATTGGAGTGAGTCAAATTTTTTCAGAAGGCTATAGATATTCATTGATGCAATGTGAAGCCCAGGAGATCCTGCTGCTGAGCTGTTGTGAGCTGGGCCAGGGTTGGGATGTATATTACCTGTCAGGAGTAGTAGAATAACTACCGCCCTGGACAGGGAGTGGTGGAAAGTATGTTTGCGACAGACATGAGTGGAAGAGGAGGGGAGCTTCAGGGCACAGGGGGTAGGCAGCGTAGCACAGGCTGGGAAGGCTAGAACTATAAGCCTCCAGAAGGAGCTGGGGGGGAGCTGTGTGGAGGCTGGAGGGTGGGCAGGGTGAGCTGGAGCACATAGAGTAGGGTGGGAATGTGCCAACTCTAGGACACAGGAGGTGGGTAGTGCCAGTGCGCATGGGGGAGCATCAGTTAGGTGAGACTGCGGCAACACTGTGACAGATGGGTGGGACAGTGGCCTCAGACAGAGGATGAGAGTGAGGCATATCAATAGGAGATGGGCAGGTATTATGCTAAGGAGCTCAGCAGGCAAGGTAGAAAGAAATAGTTGCCTACCAGTAAGCGTTAGTGCCACTTTGGATCAGTGGTAGTGACACCGCCTCTGGTGTACAAGGTACCAGGTTCAAAACTCTCCTGGGGTATTTGGAGATGGACCTGGGTAGGAGCCGTAATCCACAGTCCAGGTGCTGGTTACAGGTGGCATTTGGGCCCGAAAATAGGGTGCTAAATAGTGACTCCTAGTGGTCAATAGATGTGGGCTTATAAGGAGATATGGGGTCCGAGAGGATGGTAGCTACAAGGTTGGGTGTGAAAGAGGTGGGTTCAGGGTAGCAGAGGCCTGGGGGTAGGAGAGGAGAAGTGGGGCAGATGGGTAGAGGTGATCCAGAAATGGAGAGAAGGGGCTATCTGAGAAGTAAGTTTGCAGAAGGAACACAGGGTCCCTCTAGTGGCTGGCAGGTATAGCCTGCAAATGGGAAAGTGGGGACTTAGAATTTCGGTAAGCAGGAAGTGATGTCATGGGGTGGGTCAATAACTGAGGGCCGCCCCCGTGGAAGTGGGGTGGCTGGGGCTGGCAGGGCAGATGGCGAAGCGTCACGGCCAGCTTACCTCACAGAGTCCAGCAGGTTTAAGAGGTATCCTTTAGAGGCCTTCCAAGGGCTGTGGTGTGCTGGCGGTCGGCTCCTGGAGGGAGCATTTGCTGTTCTGTCGCTGCCGCAATCGGCAGTATTTTAACACCTCTGCTCATGAACAGTGTCACTGTGATTTTCTTAATCTGTCAATGAACATTGATTTCGCACACCAACTGCGCCATTGTGCTCTACATGTGTGGAAACACATTTTGAGTCAGATGTGAGAAATGACAGCTATACTGCTCATAAGTAGGTATGGTAAAATGGCAATGTTGAAAATCTGGAGTGAACATATTGAAAATTCACAAACTTATGAGCGTGCGTAGGAACAGCACAATGCATGCTCGTAAAACAGTCATTTTTGGGAATTTTTTCACCAAATTTTCAACATAGGGTTTTTGGGGGCCTACCTCATGAACTGTGACACTGTTGTTTCGAAAATCGGTTCTGAAAGGTGGTTCCGAGCAGTGACCGTGAAATCACCTTTTGGGGCCGATTAACACCATGACAGTGACAGAATTTATAAGGTAGGGTCCCAAAAACCCCATGTTGAAAATTTGGTGAAAAAATTCCCCAAAATGCCCGAGATATGCACTAATGTTGAAAAAAACCTATTTATTACATTATACAGCTTACTGGCATTTCCTCAGTTCACGGTAGGCTTTGAAGAGTGCAGACATGTTCCTGGTCTACCGAAGATCATCATGCTGAGCTCCGGAGGTAAGTAAGGGGTGAGGAGGGGGTGTGGGGAGGCAGGGCGCAGAGGGTGGGCACGGTGGGGGAGATTAACAGACAGTTAGCGGTGAAGTTTTTTCTTCAGGTTTTTTTAACTTAGACGACGCTGACTGGTGCCACGCTGAGCGGGTTCTCAGCATGGCAGCTGGAAGCTGTTTGGGGGGCCGTGAGCCGATGGGTGATTGGGCACTGCCGGCCATACAATCTGTTGCCACGTTGAGGTGGGCCCAGCGTGGCACCCTGTAGTCTCTTGGGGGGACAGTGGAGCCACGGGGGATTGGGCACCCCGTCGCCATATTTATCTGTTGCCATGCTGCGTGGGCTCCCAGCGGCATCTAGATCTCTGTTGGGGAGCGAGTACAGCCAACGGGGATTGGGCACCCTGTCAGCTATACAGTGTGCGTGGGGAAGCATGAGCATGCAGTATGTGTGCATGTGTGTGTGTGGGGGGAGCGTGCATGAGCACGCGATATCTTATCACTGCTCACTGAAGCGTAGCTCTCCTTCAACTGTAAAGCCACTGCATTTTCAACTGCTATCATAGACAGCTGCAGCGTTCATTGGAGAACTATGGCTGCGCCTGCAAACACACTGACTGAATTGGAAGACGGGTGCCACACCTCCGAAAACTCGGATGATGGCACTATGTTTCTTGCACATGCGTGCAAGCAAACATAAAAACGATGCAGTACCAAGAGCCCAATAGTAAAAAGTGGCTCTTGAACCGAAGAAACTATGCCAAAGATCAAATCACAGTTCCTGTAACAGGAGCTGATTATTTATGGTAAAAAGGCATAGACATACAAGGAAAGTGAAAATGCTCTGTTCTTTGTAAATTGAAAAGTTAAAATAGTAAACCACTATGTGACAGGGTTGAATAAGGCCTTGCCTCATTTGTTATGCAGAAAGAGTTTAACCACAAGGGTCTGTTCTATCCTCTCCTTTTCTGTCTCTTATCTGTCTGGTTGCACAACCTAATTTTATTGCGAAACCTTCGGAGTGATAAGTTCCTAGGTCTCACTAGAAAATTTGATTGCACAACCAGACAGACAAGAGAGAAAAGGAAAGGATGGAACAGACTCTTGCGGTTAAACTCTTTCTGCATAACAAATTAGGCAGGGTCTTATTCAACCCTGTCACACACTAATAATGGCAAAAACAGATGTGGTTTACTAGCCAGATAGACAAAAGTAGAGATGATAGTCAAGTAGGATATTCTCTGGTTCATGGGAATCAAACAGGAACCGGAGAAACCATGTTACAGAAAACCCTAGCTAAATGCAGAGCAATCGAAGAACCTGACTAAACTACGCTTTTAGACATAAACTACAAAATAAAAATTTGATTGGAGAACCAGCCATTACCGGAGTTCATTACAGTGTGACTGCTGTCTTCAGGCAGAGAAACAGATCTGAGCCAGAATGGAGCACAGGTGCAAAATTTGGAACTTCCATTCCAAATTCTAAAAATGTGCATAGGTCCTATCTCCAGGGTGTCACTCTCATCTGAGATGACTGCATAAAGTGCAAACATTTATGAGGGATTCCTGGGGTTAGAATGATATGTAGTTTAGCTGGGCAAATGAAACTCCCACATCCCACAGGCCAGACTGAACAGCATGATATCCCTTTTTCCTCAGTCAAGTAGAATAACTCAAATCAGGGCAGCAGTGAATTCATATACCATCAGTTAGATAAAGTTCAGCCTTCTGTTAAGCATCCTGTAATACTTTATCCCTCACAGCAACTCCTGTCATTACCATGAGCAGTGCCCTCGGTAAATCTCCATTTGCCAGTCTCTTTCTCCATGTAATGTAATGCAATAGACCTTTTGAATAAGACCTGCCATGTCCAAATGAAAAAGTTCATCATATATGTTTGTAACAAACTATATGGAGTCTGGTCTGTCTGATTCCTCAAGAACCCTGAGAATTCTAATGTTTGGCATGGGACACAGTTTACAAGGTGCTCGAGTCTGAACCAAAGTAGTTAATGACTCCTGACATGGCAATGTGACAGAGTTGAATAAGACCCTGTCCCGTTTGTTATGTAGAAAGAGCTAAATGCAAGGATCTGTTCTATCCTCCTTTCTGTCTCTTGTCTGACTGCGCAGTCAAATTTTTCTCTGCCTTCACTTGCTGGTTCTATCTTTTCTTCCCCTTGTGTATCTGAATTTATAAAATATGTGTGAATCTTTATGTGAAACAGGAATCCCTGGGTTTGAAAATGTATATAGTTGAAATGATTGCAAAAAGCTATTCGGAGCTTAAGGGGTTAACCTGGAATGCAACATTAGCTCTTTTACAGAGCTGTCTACAGGAGGTCAGTTCTGGGACACCTTGTACTGTTTTGTTGCACCTGCAAGAAAGGAAACTGAGAAGAACATTTTCAGAAAAAACAGGATGTCTCCTTAACGTGTTCCCAGGCAAAGACTTATAAAAAGAGCAGCAATACTTTTGCTAGAGAGACAGCAAGATTGAAACTTGAAATTAGACATACCCTCAGAGGAAGTACTTTGTCTTCTGTGTTTGTACTGCCTTTGTAAATAGTTACACTGAACAATTTTATTTTTTATTTTGCTGTCATTGGAAAAAAAAATAAAATACTACTTGTAAATTTTATACCTGCTCCTGGTCTTCCTATGCTTCCTGACCTGTGCCTCAATGACAAGCAACCACTGATTTATTGGCATTTCCTGCAGCCTGGTTCATGTCTTTCACTGCAGTGTCTACTTATGTCTCCAAAATTGTGACCCTATTATTGTACATGTCCACTTTGTAACCTAACCCCAAGAATCCCTCACTGATGCTTTAGACAAGCATCATCTTCCCAGCACAGATTAATGCCCTGGAGACAGAACCCTATACAGCTGATGGAATTTAGAAATAAGGTTCATACTCTGCACTGTGGTCATGCTCCACTCTAGTCCCTAATGTTAGATTTGTTTCTCCAATGAAGAGAGCAGCCACCTCAAAATACAGCTCTGGTATGTCTGGTCTCCAGAAGCTCTTTGTTTTAGTTTTATAGTTACTTGCTGTTTAATTTAGTACATGATACTCTTCATTAGTTAGGGTGTATTCTTGTGAGTAGTTGAAATTTTGCAGTGTCTCCGGTTCCTGATCGGGTCCCAGAAACTGGAGAAAGACGCAGCATAATGCAGTTCTTGCCTTAAGGGTACTGAACTGTTTTTACTTATTTTCTATAATTTTGTTTTAATAACCGCTATTTCTCAAAGACCTAGTGTTTTTTCCTTTCTCAAATGCAGTGTTCCTGCCAAAAGGGAAACAAACTGTTCTCTGTTTGGTCCCCAACCATTATTTGTATCTTCATTACCACGTGGTCTGTGATAATTGTTAAAGATTGCTGTATCACTGTTGTGATGTTATCAGTTTTCATGTGCTGCTTTTTGTTAGCCAGCTACTGTAAAGAATGATGTTAACTGCAAGTGCACTCAGCTGAGGACAATTAACTTTATGTTTTTTAAGCAATGCATTTGCCTCTGTAACTCCACCCCCTGACGAAGACTCCGGTCAAAGTGCTGGGGTGATCAGTGACTAGTACACTGGCCCACTGCTTTGTTTTTCTAAATAAAACATTGAAGCACTGATTAAGATTCGTGCCTTTAGCTAGTGATTTAATAATACTGATTGCACTTACCCGAGTGCCTGACTCCTTGGTTTGCTTCTAGTAAGGACAGAGTTAGCAGCTCCAGCCCAGTTGATATCAATATTTTTTTAAAACAGAGTAATCTGACCCCTGGTCCTCGTGAAAAAGCTGTGCATCAGGATCGGTGATCGAAAGCAATAGAGGACTGTCATACAACAGGTTACGTGCTGAGCCGGAAGTACACTTTGCACTTCCCAGTGAAGAGATTGCTGTGATTGGTGGTTTAGTTTAGTTCACTTTGTGTCCATTCTATTAGGACTTTGCACCATGGCATCCTCTGGTTCAGTGAAGACCTGGGGGAGTAATTTGAATGAGTTTGCTGGGCACCCCTACTCCTAGATTTATTTCTTTTCTTCGGATCATGCCCCTCGTGAATTGGTTTTGGAAGGAAACTGGCTCTAGGAGGTGACTTCATTTTTCATGAACTATTGGAGGACCAGGTTGATTTGTATATAGTTTTAATTTTTGCAGCTGTTGAATATAGTGGAGGGGTTGAGGAGATATGGTAAATGTATCCCTAATAAAACGTAAACTTGTTCAGATTTGAGTGGGGCAGTAAGCTAGAGTTTGGCTGTTTATCTGTGGAATTAGTTGCAGCACATGCACTTGTACCTTTCAGTCTGTCTGCTGAATCTGAGGGAGCACACACTGAATTTGAACCTGATGTTCTGAGGAAGGCGAGTTCATTGTTGGATCTGAATGACTACAAATGCTTTTAACAAAGTTATCTGCCAGATATGCCAAGCTGAAAGTGTGCATGTTCCCATTAGGTTCAAAAACTGTTAGTACTGCTAGGTACTTGAAATAATAAGACGTGCTCAGTTTTGTAGCTATTTTTTACTTCAGTGACAGCACGTCTCAACAATTTTGCTTGAGAAGTCTTGAAATAAAAGAATTCTCTCCCCTTTCCAATAGGGCTGCTGCTTTTCCCTTGCTATTTTTAAAATTTCTTCCTTCATGGAGTACCTCAGGAAGTTGACTTCCCTAGGTCTTGGTCTGGCACCTGGTTGTGGTTAGTGGCTGAGAGCTCTCTGAGCCCTCTTTGTTTCAAGGAGCCATGGCCACTGATATCCTAGGAGATCTGGAAGGAATTGTTGTAAAAATGTGATTACATTGCTCCCTTCTATACCCTCTGGTACCCCTAATAGCTTGATGTTGTTCTCCTCCTCTCCCTATTCTCTAAGTCATCAATATTTTTTTAACAAATAGTTGATTTGTTTGCTCTGATAGCCTGTTTCCTCCTCATAGGAAGCCACAATATCCTGTAAAGTCTCTGTTTGATTTTCATTGTTTCCAACCCTTTCAATAACCTATTCTATTTCTTTCTGTATTTCCCCCATTGAGCTCTTAAAGTCAGAAATGTCAAGTTTAATATACTGCAGATCTTATTTGTTAGTGTGGCTGTTATTAGAGCTAACGCTGCTCGTACCTGTTCTGATGCTGTCAATCTGTTTTGCTGCAGCCATCGGCAGTTCAGTGTCTGAGTTCAAAAGTTGACATAAAAAAATAATGAAAGAGACACTCATAGAATGTAATAGTTGTATTTCTTGTTATTTGACTATTTAATGTAATGAATAATATTTTTTTTAACCAGATGACAACTGGTTTATGTGATTTTAAAATAAATAAAGCAGGTACAGTTGGAGAGAAAACAGCCATCCTTACTGCTGGCACCTCACACATGTTCCTCGATCTAGTCCTCTTTAATGTCTTTATGAGTGACACTGCAGAAGAAATGGAAGGTAAGGTGTGCCTCTTTGCAGATGACAAGATATGCAATAGGTTGGACACTCCGTAGGGGGTGGAGAGAATGAACAGAGACCTGAAAAACTCAAGGAATGGTCAAGGGAATGGCAGCTGGGTTTCAATGCAAAAAAGTAAAAAATCATGCACCTTGGGTGCAGAAACCCAGAGGAAGAGTACAGAATGGTGGGGAGGTGTTGATGGTCGCTAAACAGAAAAGGGATCTAGGGGTCATCATAACGGATTACCTTAAGGTGACAAGGCAATGCTACAAAGCAGGAGGGAAAGCCAGTTGGATGCTGGGGTGCATAGGGAGGGGTATCACCAGTGGAAGGAGGGAGGAGATGTTGCCACTCTATCAGTCATTAGTAAGACCACACCTGGAGTACTGTGTCCAGTTCTGCAGACCACACCTCAGAAAGGACAGAGACAGGGTTGGTGCCAACCAAAGAAGGCCAACAAAATGGAGCAGAGGCCTATGGGGAGAGACAGAGGGATCTAAATATGTACACCCTGGAAGACAGCAGGAAGAGGGGTACATGATAGAGACCTTTAAATATTTCACCAAGGTGAATAAGGTACAAGAAGGGAGCATTTTTCAGAAAAGAAGGTGTGCAAGAACTAGGGTTCATGCAATGAAGCTGGAGGGGGAGGGGAAGTTTAGGAGGGATGTGAGGAAGTATATCTTTACTGAAAGGGTGGTGGATACCTGGAATAATCTTCCAGCTGGGGTAATGAGGGTGAAAACAGTGGTGGGCTTCAAGCATGCATGGGATAGTGGGATAGGTATAAAATAAAACTGGTATTAAAGCATGGGGGTGGCCATAGACCAGCTAGGTACTGCAGTGGCAGAATATGCAGAGAAAAGAGGGGCACACTATGTGAACTAAATGGTCCTTATCTGATGACAAATTCTATGTTTCTATAAGATGATGCAAGAGTTGTGCTACTTGTACCGCGATCATGGAGACTTTCATCATGGACTCCTTGCAGATCAGGATTTTATCATAGAAACCTGTTTGGGAGATGACTCTGGCCCTGTGCTAGAGGCATCTATTCCACCGGATTACTCTGTGGTATATTGCCCTTGCTGGGAGTGGGGAGGCGGGGTTGCCATCTGTTTTACATCTGTCTTTGAACTGACAGCATACCCCACGGGATCGACCAGGTCATTTGAATGTGTGGCAGTGAAAGGTGGGACGAGTACATGTTGCAAGATCATTCTGATAGTCTAGTCTCCAGGGTATGGTAATGAATTCTTGCAAAAACCTATGGGCTTCATGACTGACCTGGTGGTGCGATTGCCCAAATGTCTTGTGCTGGGTTATTTCTATGTTTGGGTCAATAATGAAGCATCTCTTTTTGGAATGCAGTTCCTCCAGTTGATGTCTTCACTAGGTCTTGTACAGGCAGGTACCACTGGTAGTCTGCAGCGTGCTCATCCCTTGGACCTGACTTTCTCATTGGGTCTTGATGTTAGTAATGTCAAGGTAGAGTCGGTTCATTTGGTCCAGTCATCATGCTGTGCAGTTCCATTGCGGGGTCCCCCATTTAATCTTCCAAAGTGGGGGTGGTCAGTTATAGTTCAGTTTGGATTTGGAGCATTAGAGTCTCCTGGCAGTACTGGACATCTTGGGCATGGAGATGATTTGTGCTGGGGGAGCTGAGGGAGCTGTGGAGGGTTGCAGCTTGGCTGTTATGTCTGCCTTTGACTCCCTGGCAGCTGTCCATGTTTGCCCTTGATTTTCTGTCACAGGTCACCATGATTTGATGATGACCTCGGAGGTTGAAAACTAAGGGGTGGAGATTGGAGCACAGTTGGTGGAGGTCTAGGTCTGATGGGGATATATGGGTGCTGAGGGCTCACTATGATGAGTATCAGTGGGCAGTCACTCTGAAAAAGTCAGTACTCCTGTCACGGGTGGCTGTTTCTGGAAAGAGCCATCCAGCTGAACTCTTCAACACTGTGAAAAGATTATTAAATCAGATCTGTCTGCAGTCCTGCAGAGTTTTTTCACGGAAAAGTGTGAGGAGTTTAATTGGTTCTTTCTGAACAAGGTGTCCTAGGATATCCTCAAGCAGCCTGTTATCAGCCAGCAGTGTCCATTCAGTGGTGGGCAGAGGCAGTCCTCCTTTGTGGAAAAGTTTGAACCACATGTGGATGATGTCTTCCAGGTGGACTCAGAACTGCACCCTACTTACTGTACATTGGATCCAGGGCCAACCCAGCTTCTTCTCAGATGCTGTGGGGCCCTGGATCCGATTTTTGTGGAAATCACAGGGTGTTCCCTTAGTTAGGGTTTGTTTCCTTCCGCACTGAAGAGGGTGGTGGTGAAGCCTCTTTTCAAAAAACATTGTTGGACCCTAATGAACTCTTAAATTACATGCCTGTTTCGAATCTTTCCTTTTTGGGGAAGTTGATCAAGAAGGCAGTAGTGGTATAGTTGGAGCAGCACCTGAAGAAATATGACATCTGTGAGCCTTTCAAGTCTGGTTTCCCTCCTTGCCACAGTACTGAGACTGCTCTGGTCAAGGTGCGCCATGATCTCCACCTGGAAAGGGATAGCGGGCATTGTTCCATCCTTGTCCTGCTTAACCTTTCCTCAGCAGTGGATCGTGGGTATTGCAGGATTAATTGATGCATTATGTAGGACTCTCAGGAATGATGTTATGGTGGCTTGAATCCTACTTATCTGGCTGGGTGCAGTAGGTGGCACTGGGCTCTTTCATCTCGAGCAGTGCTGCACTCTGCTATGGCATGCCTCAAGGGTCGAGCCAGGCTTCCATGTTTTTGTCGTGTACATGCTGCCATTAAGGGAGATCATGAGACACTATAACTGGATTTTCATTGCTATGCTGATGATACCCGCATGTATGTGTCTTATGCACCTGACGGGGATGTTGTAGTCTCAGGGCTGAGTGAGTGCCTTAGGGAAATTCAAGACTGGATGGCTGCCAGCTGGCTTAGACTTAATCTGCTGAAGGTGGAGGTGTTGCTAGTAGAACCAGGATGGTATAGTTTGGCATGCAGCACTCAATGATATTTCTGTCAGCTGGGGATGGGGGCACTATACCACCACATGGAGTGCATGGGCAATTTAGTAATAAATATGAGCAGTATGGGGTTCAGGGAGGGGGCACTAGACTACCAGGGAAGGCGGATGGTTTTATACAATATAAACTGTGTAATTACGGGGATTTGGAAAGGGGGGCCACTAGACCACCAGGGAGGGTGGCTGTATTTTTACAATTTATAGTGAGTAATTACAGGGATCAGGGAGGGGGGACACTAGATCACCTGTGGAAGGGGTTATATTGCATGTACTTGGGGATCGGGGATAGGGGGAATGCTTGTGTTTGTTGCAAGGGGCCTGCAGCAGACCCTTGCTGTGCACCAGGTGTTTGCTGCACTGGAGGGGTTGCTGCAAGTGTGGGGACTTAAACGCTGGGACCCCTCCTGTACCAGAATCTGGTGCAGGGTTCCTGGCACACTGGGCTTTGGTGCAAGCTGCTGTTTGCTGCAGCTTGCACCAGTCCAAGCCTGGTTTGAGAATCGAGCCCTATAAGCCCTGTCATATTTTTCCCCTGGAACCTCATTTAAAAAAGGGTAAAAAGAAAAAAAAAAAGAAAAAAGGCAGGCCTTCTCAGTCTATCTTTATATCACCTTAAAATAATAAAAAAGGCTCTGAGGGTGGTCCCAACGATGGTGGAAAGCATGCATCTGAAGGGGTCATCTCCTCAGGAAAGCAGCAAATAATGTGAAAGGTGACAAGAAAAAAGGAAAAGATTAAGCTGCACAACCATCAGAGAGGCCTGGTAAAAAATGGGTCAAATATCAACGTGTCCAAGGGGAGGAACCCTGAATCCAGTGATGACAAAAATAAAAATAACCCAGCCTTAGAGCAGACACTGAAAATGGTGTCTGCCAAAAATAAATTGGAAAAAAAAAATGTCACTGCCAGTCCTGTGACAAGATTGAATAAGGCACTGCCCCATTTGTTATGCAGGAAGAGTTTAGTGCAAGGGTCTGTTCTATCCTCTACTCTTCTGTCTCTTCTCTGTCTGTTTGCGCAACCACATTTTCGTGTGAGACCTAGGAACTGATCACTCTGACAGTTTCACAATTCTCCACTTCTTACTTTCTCTCTGCCTTCCCTTGCTGTTCTGTCTTGAACTCCTACAACTGAAGGTAGACAAAGCAATGGGGCCTGCTGAGATTCACCCCAGAATTCTAAAAGAACTAAGGGGAGAACTACTGACACCACTGACTGCCCTTTTTAACAAATCATGGGAGGATGATGTGGTCCTTAGGAATGGAGGAGTTTTTTTTTTTTTTCATTTTTTTTTTCTTTTCAACCAGGTAGTGGTCTGGCACTGCCCTTTTTCAGCCACGCCTGACATTTAAACCATGGATGTGATTCCCCTTCTCAAAAGTGGGAGCAAAGCAGAGGCAAGAAACTACAGACCTGTTAGTTTGACCTCAGTGGTAGGAAAAATAATGGAACCGCTTCTGAAAGAAAGAATAGTTGAGTACCTAGGGTTCAGCAGGGCACATGACCCAAGGCAGCATGGATTCACAGTGGGAAGGTCATGTCTGACAAATCTATTAGATTTCTTTGACTGGGCGACTGAAGTGGTAGACCAGGGAGGGGCTGTGCACATGGCCTACCTAGACTTCAGCAAGGCATTTGACACAGTCCCAAACAAAATATTAATAAACAAATTAGCCAGCCTGGGAGTGGGTCCCAGGGTGGTAGCCTGGGTAAAAAATTGTCTAGACAATAGGACACAGAAGGTAATAGTAAACGCAGTCCAGTCCAAAGAAAGGGGGGTTACTAGCGGGGTACCACAGGGTTCAGTACTGGGTTCGGTCCTTTTTAATGTCTTTATAAGTGACATTGCAGAGGGACTGGAAGGAAAAATATGCCTCTTTGCAGGCGACACAAAGATCTGCAACATGGTTGATACACAAGGGGGGGGGTGGAAAGGATGAGAAGGGACTTGGCAAGGGTGGAGGAATGGTCAAAAGTATGACAGCTTAGAGTAAATGCAAAGAAGTGCGAAGTAATGCACCTGGGAAACAAAAACCCAGAGGAAGAGTACACAATTGGGGGGAGTATTAACAATAACACAAATGGAAAGGGACCTGGGAGTAGTCATATCAGATGACCTAAAGGTAAGCAAGTGATGTGAGACGGCAATAAGGATGGCTGGGGGATACTGAGATGTATAGGGAGAGGCATCACCAGTAGAAAACAGGAAGTTGTTATGCTGCTGTACAGACAGTTGGTAAGACCCCATCTGGAGTACTATGTGCAGTTCTGGAGACCCCATCTCCACAAGGACATAGGATGGAAGCAGTCCAGAGGAGGCTAACTAAAATGGTGCAGGGTCTGCAGCAGAAGCCATATGAAGAGAGATTAAAGGAGCTTAATATGTATACCCTTGAGGAAAGGCAGGAGGGTGGGACATGATAGACACTTTCAAGTACTTCAGGGGACTCAACAAAGTCCAAGAGGGTAGCATCTTTCAGAAAAAGAGATGTGCGAGAACAAGGGGACACAATTGGAAGATAGAGGGGGGACAGCTCAGGGGCAATGTGAGGAAGTATTTTTTCACAGAGAGAGTGGTGGACACATGGAACGGCCTTCCCGAGGAGGTTGTGGGGTCAAAAACAGTAGGGGAATTCAAGAATGCATGAGACAGACATTAGGCAATTGTGGTGGGGGGTAGGAAGAAGTAGGCTGTTGGTGAACTAGGATCTGCAGCTTATCCAATAGGTAGGAAAATTGGCGGACTAGGTGGGACAAGTAGTCCTTATCTGCCGTCAAAGTCTATGCTTCTGTCTTTTCTTCCCGCCTTGCATATCTGCAATCATACGTGGAAATGTTACTAATACTGGGACCCTTTGTTTAAAACGGTATATAGTAATACTGTTGAAATGATTGAAAAAAGCTATTTGGAACTCAAGGGGTTAACCTGAGATGCAGTTTTTAAGCCCGTTGCAGAGTTGTCAACCAGAGGTCAGTTCTGGGACACCATGTACTATTTTGCTGCACCTGCAAGGAACAAAACTAACAAGAACATTATGTAAACTTACAAGAGCATTCTGTGAGAAGAAGTCTCTCGTAACGAGTTTCCAGACAGACTTCTAAAAGGCAGCATTCTTTTGCTAGAGAGATGAGAAGCGAGACTGAGAGACTAAAACTTGGAATTAAGAGATACCCTCAGAAGAAGGACTTAGTTTTCTGTTCGTACTGCCTTTGTAAATAGTTATACTGAACAAATGTTTATTTTTTATTTTGCTGTTATTGAGAAAAATAAAATGCTATTTGTGAATTTTGAAACTGCTCCTGGTTTTCCTATGCTTCTTGAGTTGTACCTCGATGAGAAGTCCTCTTGCATGTGTAACCCCCCTGCAAATGGGGGTTCCCAAAAGACTTCCAGGAGCTTGCTTGAATGCTCCAAGCCTGAATGGTGTTTGGCATTTAAGCCATTTATCAGTGAGTGTTTTTAGAGCCTCTGGTACTGTCTCTTTAAGAGCTGTCTGCTTGCAGACATAATTAGTTTGTATGGGGGGACTGTGTGCTTCTCTGAGTACCACTCGAGCTGCTGCCAATTCACTTAATTTTGCAGTCACTAGGAGTGCAAAGGGAACCTATCTGAAAGATGTAACTGTTTACCAGAAATTATTTAGGTAATAATGAAATTACAGTTTGTCTAACCTGCTTTCTTTGCAGTCAGAACTGTGTCTGCTAGTTCCCCATTCTAGTTTTGAACTGCTGAACTGGACCAATCAGTGTGGGGTAAGCTAGCTCTAAAATGGTGCCTTGACGAATCAGAACTTGGACTCCAATCTGAGCCAGCCACAAGAGGATTGTATGGGCAGTGACTCTGGGAGATGTAGTTTAGACTTCAGTGCCTTTTGGACCAACAGCAGCAGTCTATTGTGAGTGACAGCCAATCCAGTCAAGAACTGGGAGGAACTCAAAGGAAGTGCCCGGTTTTTGTCGGTTGGAGTTCAGTTGAGCTTTGGCAGTGAAGAAGGAAGGAGCCCTGTGCTTTTTCAGTGTGCAGTTTTAGTCAAACAATGTATTAAGACCCAGAGTTCGGTCTGCAGCTTGTGTAACAGCTTGTTAGGACTGAATCGGTCCTGTGAAAAGAATCAAAGGATCTCTGAAGAGTAGAAACCAGGCTCACCCTGTAGAAGACTGGAGGAATTGCTGAAAATTGCACCGGTCTGTCAGGAACTGAATCTGCTGTGTGTTCTCCCGGTATTGTGCAGTAATCGCGATGGGATACAGATGCAGCCTGCCTGGTATAGTGCTTTCTTTTATATGGATGTGTGAAGAGGTTTGTGTACCTCAAGTGAGCCCTACTGACATTGAAGGACCCTATCTTATTTGGAGGTCGTGAGTACTAATTCAGGGTCGTTCCTGTTGAATTGCCACATTAAATCCAAATGGAATTACTGTCTGCTGACTGTTTAATTCTCTTTTCTCTGGTGAAAGGGCCCCTACCAGCTGCCACGGTTTGGACTAGCCACTAGGGCTTGGGTACCAGGGACAGTAACTGATAGGGATAGGCCTGTGCACAGAGCCATAGGTAGATTATTAGAGTGATAAGCTAATTAACCTGATTTCCCCTGTCCTTGTTATATCCCTAAATAAATCAGAGCTGCTTGTTTCAGCAAAGTTATACTGCCTGAGGTATTTGTCTCATGTTAAGTACTGTACTGTGATTGTTGCACTGTATCTCATTTCACAGGAGGTCCCAGTGCCGGAACCAGACCTGGGGGTAAGTGTATACTGTGAAGGTAATTCTGATATATTGTGTGGGCCACTAGTGGAAGAAAAGGGGTTGCAGTGTCCCAGAGGGCTGTGACCAAGTTAGTTTAACTATTGCAAACCCTGACCTCTGGGTGGAGGCACCGCCATTGGATCAGGCCCCTCAACCTGTTAGTGGCAAATCAGGCAGGGGTAGTAGCCCTGGGATAGCGCCATCTAGGGGTTACATCTTGGAGGCTCACCGCTGGGATTGTGTGTCCTCTAGTGGCCATATTTACGAACCACTGTTAAGAAAAAAATGGGTACCACAGAAGTGTGGCTGTGCACCGCTGGTGGAGTGGTGTACTGGGGAGGAGATCGACCCCCAAAATGCTATGCTTATCCTGGACATCCCCCTGGGTATCAATACGGACACTGTGCAGGGAGTACTTTCCAAGGTGGAAGGTTTACAAAACCCTGTGGTGGTGGGTCGGCATGCTAATCTGCTCACCCACACTTTCCTGGCCCTAGTAGAGTTTAAGGATCCCATAGATAGCTCCAAAGTGCCACAGACCATTACCCCAGAGGGAGCCCTCACTGCTTGGAGTGATAACTAAGGACAGTAAAGACCCGGGGAATCAGCCCCACCACTATCTGAAACTTTTGAGGAGAAATTTGCTGAATGGTTGCTGGGAGAGGGAAAACTGTGGAGGACTTGAAGAAACTATTCTTGCCACCTGGGGTGTTCCTCCAACACCCTCTCCTGCTCCAGTGCCCGTAATGGTGGCTGAACCAATGCAGACTCCTATTTCTGCACCTGCCATTAGTCACGACTCTTACCGAAGGTTGAGGATCTTCTCTGGCACCTCCCACCCCAAGGGAGGATGACTGGGAGACCTGGATGAACTATGTTGCCCCAAGTGCTAGAGATAGCAATGCTCGGAGGCGGCGAAAGAGGGTTAGTGAGAACCTCCGAGGTCCTGCCCTGGCTACCATCCGTGCTAAACGGGCCAGTAACCCTGAAGCGACTGCACAGGCCTATCTTGAGGCCTTGGAGAATGTGTATGGGAGCCCAGATTCTGATGAGGACCTATGGTGGAGAGTAAGAAATGCACAACAGTACCAAGGGGAGTTGTTGTCTGTGTATGTCTCTCGGCTGGAAAAATTGTTGCAAGAATGCCTCAGAAAGGGTAGTTTGCCAGCGATTGAACTGGACCGAACCAGACTGGACAGAATCCTTAAGTCTGCCCCTTCTCAGAACTGCTGTTGCTTCAGTTCGCCTGGCAAATCGACTGGAATCCCCACCTCCTATGATGAGTTAATGAGAGAATTCGAGGAGTTGAGAAAGGCGACCTCGGGAGGTACCTGCACCAACAGCTGTGGCTACGACCGAGTGACTGAGGGTGACCCATCAAGTGAAGTTCAGGGCAGAGGTTGACAGTCAATGAGTGCTCTGACAAGGAAAAGATATGCCACAATGGGGCGAACTGTTGAGAGAGATCCGGAATTCAAAACAGTCCCTTTATGAAGGCCACGCCTGCAAATGCAGACCCCTGACCTATATCCGACTGCATCTGCTATGGGGTGGGGTACCCACCATGTATCTCCTGCTGATAACAGCTCAAACTCAATTCCTTGACCATGGAAGTGCAGAAACTGACGAGATGTCTCCAAATGCTTATCACGCCGCAGACAGAGATGGCACCCAGGTTTCCAGTTAGTAACCGCCCTGGCTCCCAGTGTGGCGCCTCGGCCAGCTCAAACTCCAGAAAGTATGTTTTGCTATAATTGTGGGAAAGATGGGCACATGAAAGGGAATGCCAGTCCCAAAAGACACTGACAAAGTTGCATATAGGCTACAAGGAGACGCTGGAGAAGAAATCAGTGGTTAAGAGGTGCACGACATGATCCCAGTGAGGGCACCAAAATGCTAATTCACGTCCTTTTGTGGCAGGTCAGTTGCCCAGGCCCCCACTACCGCCTCTCCAGACTGGTCCAGAATAGTGGGTCCCTCCATGGAGACCACTGTAAGGTGAATGGAGTGTCTACAAGAGCTGTATTAGACAGTGGCTCCCAAGTGACAATTATGTTCCAGGATTGGTATCAGAAGCATTTGTCAGAAGTACCCTTACAACCATTAGAAGGACTGCATGTATGGGGTTAAGTGAAGGCCTACCCTATTCGGGTATATCCGAATTTGGCTGTCTTTCCCCACCTCCGTGGCTGGAGTGGCCGAACAAGTAGAGACCCTAGCCTTAGTGTGTCCCCCACTGGACTGTATGATGGTGTCCCTTTGTTGATTGGAACAAATGCTCATATGTTGGAAGGCTGGCACAGTTGTGTTATGAAAACAGGGGTCAAAGACTAGTGAGCTTTAAGAGTTCCGGCTTTAATTAAGAGGCCTATGAGGCACAGAGAGATGCTGAAAAAACAGAACCAGAGGAACCGGTCGGAATTGTATGGAAGAAGGATCCTGAGTCTCTGATCCTGGCGCAAATGCCCAGTGTACCTTACAGGAGAGGTCCGTATCAGAAAGGATGTTAAGAATAAAATATTAATGTTGGATGCACCCAGGCGATGGAAAAATTGCCAGAGGGACTGCTGGTCAAGCCTAGTATTTTGCCTGCTAGAGCCCATGCTTATGCCAGAAGGGTAATGGTCCAAGTTCATAATGTGTCTGAAAGAGACATTCGAGTAAACAGAGGTTGCATCCTGGCTAATGTGCATTGTGCAGACACTGCAGTGCTACCCAGCAGCAAGAGTTCAAGGAAGAATGACAGAGTAGCGCCTGACTTGTTTGATTTGCGACTCCCGCTGCCAGCTGAATGGAAAGTGAGGATCAGTGAGAAGCTTGCCCAGAGAGACCAGGTGTTTTCTTTAAAGGAATGGGATGTAGGATGCGTGCAAGGAGCTGAGCACAATATCCGGCTGCATGACGAAAGACCATTTCGTGAGAGGTCTCGACGCCTGGCACCTGCTGACATAGATGATGTGAGACGGCATCTGCAAGAGATGTTAGCTGCTGGTGTAATACAAGAATCCAGAAGCCCTTATGCTTCCCCCATTGTGGTAGTGAGGAAAAAGAATGGAACAGTAAGGATGTGTGTGGATTATCGCACCTTAAACCGGCGGACTATCCCTGATCAGTACACAATGCCCCGCATTCAGGATGCTTTGGACTGCCTACGCGGGAGCAAGTGGTTCTCTGTGCTGGATCTCCTGCGTGGGTACTACCAGATCCGATGGCCCCAGAGGACCGTGAGAAGACGGCCTTTATCTGTCCGCTTGGCTTCTACATGAATTCATGAGGATGCCTCGAGGATTTCAGGTGCCCCAGCCACTTTTCAACGATTGATGGAGCGTGCAGTGGGGACATGAACTACTAGAGTGCCTGGTATACCTAGATGATGTTATTGTGTTTGGCAGCTCACTGGAGGAACATGAGAGCAGATTATTTAAGGTATTGGACCGACTGGAGGACTTTGGCCTTAAACTGTCCATTGATAAGTGTCAATTCTTTCAAACATCAGTAAGTATGTGGACACATAGTATCCACGAGGGAAGAGACCGACCTAAGTAAAGTTGAGGCCTTGACCACCTGGCCACAGCCCAAAATCTAAAAGAACTGCAAAGATTCCTGGGATTCTGTGGTTATTATCGGCTTCATCAAGGACTATTCAAGAGTGATCCGCCCTTTACTTAACCTTACTCAAGGGTATCCCCAACCCACAAAAATACTAAAAGTCAGCGGCCCTCAAGACTGAAAGAGTGTATTTTCATCCGAAGTGAAGTATTTGGGGCCGCTGGACTCCTGATGTGAGACTGCTTTTCATGAGATCATATATCAACTTACCCATGCTCCAGTGCTGGCCTATGCCGATCCAAGAAAACCTTACGTCCTGCACACTGATGCTAGCTTGCAAGGGTTGGGGCCTGTGTTGTACCAAGAGCACGAGAATGGCCTGAGACCAGTGGCCTTGCCAGTAGAAGCCTGACCCCATCCGAAAAGAACTATCCTGTACATAAGTTAGAGTTCCTAGCTTTGAAGTGGGCTATTGTTGACCAATTCCATGAGTACTTGTATGGGGCTAAAATACTAGTAAAAACTGACAATAATCCTTTGACCTATGTGCAGACCTCAGCTAAGTTGGATGCCACTGGCCATAGGTGGCTTTCTGCATTATCTACATATGACTATGCTCTCGAATACCGAGCAGGTCTGAACCACATAGATGCTGATGCTCTCTCCCGGAGGCCTGTTCCCCAGAATGATTGGGTCCGATTGGCAGAACCTGACATTCGGGCACTCTGCCGAAGTTTGACAGGGAGGAACAAATGTCCCACAGACGCAGTGGACTGCATGGTGGATTGCTTGGGACCCTCTGAGAATTGCATACCTGCTGCTTGTTGCCACTTTTCTGCAATAGACATTGGTGCACTGCCTCAGCTGGACAATGACAGTATTCGGCGGCTCAATCCACGATCCCATGATCAAAGCAGCTTTAGAAGCCCTCTATGCAGGAAAAGATGTGTCAAATTAAGCTCCACTGTTTGAGAACTGCACTGTTATACAAAGAAGGTCCTAAGTTGAAACTGATCAATAAACTGTTATACAGAGAAACAGTAGACAGAGGGGACAAGTAGACAAACAACAACTAGTGCTGCCCACTGCCTTTCGAGACTCAGTACTGAGGTCCTTGCACAACCACATGGGGCACCTTGGTATAGACAGAACACTTGACTTGGTGAGATCCAGATTCTATTGGCCTAAGATGGGGGCTGATGTGGAGCAACACATTCGAACTTGAGTAAGCTGCTACAGAGGAAAGCTTTGCCCCAGAGGGCTGCCCCTTGTTAACATCACCACCAGTGCACCCATGGAGCTGGTCTGTATTGATTTTCTGAGTTTGGAGTCAGATCAAAGAAATATCAGTAATGTGCTGGTGGTCACTGACCATTCACTTGAGATATGCCCAAGCTTTCCCCACGAAAGACCAGAAAGCATCCACTGTGGCCAAAGTACTTTGTAGAAAACTTTTTGTTCACTATGGGGCTCCACAAAGAATCCATTCTGATCAAGGGAGAGACTTTGAGAGTCGTCTGATCAAGAGATGCTTTCTCTGTGGGGGTCATGAAAGTCCAGAACCACTCCTTACCACCCCCAGGGGACCCACAGCCTGAACGTTTCAACCGCACTTTGCTAGATATGCTAGGCACCCTGCACCAAAGGACAAGCCTAGATGGAGCCAACAAATTAGCACCTGGTACATGCTTATAACTGCACCAAAGTGATGCCACTGGATTCTCCCCACCGCCTGATGTTTGGAAGAAGCTCGACTACCAGTGAGGTGTGTGTTTGGGGTCTCTCCTGATGGGGTTCAAGCTGACAACTATTTACAGTATGTGCAAGGTTAAGGCCCAGCTAACTCATGCGTACCAACTGGCTCAAACCATGGCTGCCAAAAGAAATCTGGCCAACAAAGAAAGGCATGATAAAAGGTGAAAGCACAGGAACTCCAGGAGGGAGATCGGGTATTGCTAAGAAATCTGGGACTGCATGGCAAGCACAAGATTGCTGACCGATGGCACCATCTCCCTCACATTGTAGTGGGCAAACTAGATGATCTGCCAGTGTACAAAGTAAGGCCTGAGAATAATTCAAAAGATGTAAAACAATACATAGAAATCATTTACCCCATTGGACAAATCTTAATTGAGTCTGAGCCCCTAGAAGATGCCCCTCTGGACCAGTGACTAGAGCTGCTGCTAAGAAAAGATCAAGAAAGTCTGCACCTACAGAAGCAAAGTTAAAGTGTTCCCTCTCACAAGTCCCAGTTGAGCATGACTGTCAGTCCATATCGGAAGAAAGTGAGAGTGACTTTGAATACTATCCTTCTTACGAACTGAGTCAATTGTTTGGGCAATCCCTAGTCAATACTGGAGACAAAGCTGGACCTTCTGGACTGTCTAAGCCCCAGCTTCATCCCTGGAGCCAATGCTCCCAGAAAGTGAAGTGCAAAGCATCAGATCAGATGAAATGGAATCATTGTGCATGGTTGAACTGTTTGAGCTTTCGGGGAGGAAAATGATAGATTGGGCAGACTGGTGATACACCGAACAAGAAGAGTATTTTGAGTGCCCTGACAGTCCACTGCCAGTGTCGAAAGCTCTCCATGCGAGCCAAATGTTGTGGACTCAGAAACTGTAACTCCTGGAGCTGAAAGTGCCCCAAGTTCTAGCCTCTCTACCCCCATGGAGACTCCCTGACAAGTGAGGACAATGCTGAAAATGAGGCTCAGAGTGCAGAGACTATAACAGTTCCCCTAGAAAGACTGGTCGAGCTGTAAAGCCTGTGGTGCACCTCAGTTATGATTCACTTGGGGGCCTGTGGACTTGCCTCTCAATGTTGTCCATAAAGGGTGTATGTGTCCCCAGGCTCACTGCCCAAACTGAGCATCAGTGCTAACTCCAAGTTACTTGTGTTGCCCTCTAAGTATGGTGCCCTTGCCCCATCCAGCCCCAAGGTAACTGATAGGGAAGGGCCCCTCTCTTCAGGTTTCATGTACAAGAGGTAATAACTTGAGTTATGGTACAATGTTATGTAATACTGTGTAAGTGGACGTACTGCAATGTTTCAGAAATGTGTTCTTGGTAAAATGATATATTGACTGATGATTACATATGCGAACCTAATGCAAATGTATATATGGTTGCAGTTGAAACTTATGGGGTACCTTGTACTTGAGACGTCAAGCTTTCCCAGACCAGGAAGGTGTAACCCCTGCAAATGGGGTTCCAAAAGACTTCAGGAGCTTGCTTGAATGCTCCAAGCCTGAATGGTGTTTGGCATTTAAGCCATTTATCAGTGAGTGTTTTAGAGCCTCGGTACTGTCTCTTTAAGAGCTGTCTGCTTGCAGACATAATTATTTGTATGGGGGACTGTGTGCTTCTCTGAGTACCACTCGAGCTGCTGCCAATTCACTTAATTTTGCAGTCACTAGGAGTGCAAAGGAACCTATCTGAAAGATGTAACTGTTTACCAGAAATTATTTAGAGTAATAATGAAATTACAGTTTGTCTAACCTGCTTTCTTTGCAGTCAGAACTGTGTCTGCTAGTTCCCCATTCTAGTTTTGAACTGCTGAACTGGACCAATCAGTGTGGGGTAAGCTAGCTCTAAAATGGTGCCTTGGACGAATCAGAACTTGGACTCATAATCTGAGCCAGCCACAAGAGGATTGTATGGGCAGTGACTCTGGGAGATGTAGTTTAGACTTCAGTGCCTTTTTGGACCAACAGCAGCAGTCTATTGTGAGTGACAGCCAATCCAGTCAAGAACTGGGAGGAACTCAAAGGAAGTGCCGGTTTTTGTCGGTTGGAGTTCAGTTGAGCTTTGGCAGTGAAGAAGGAAGGAGCCCTGTGCTTTTTCAGTGTGCAGTTTTAGTCAAAAAACGTGTGTAAGACCCAGAGTTCCGGTCTGCAGCTTGTGTAACAGCTTGTTAGGACTGAATCCGTCCTGTGAAAAGAATCAAAGGATCTCTGAAGAGTAGAAACCAGGCTCACCCTGTAGAAGACTGGAGGAATTGCTGAAAATTGCACCGGTCTGTCAGGAACTGAATCTGCTGTGTGTTCTCCGGGTATTGTGCAGTAATTGCGATCGGGATACAGATGCAGCCTGCCTGGTATAGTGCTTTCTTTATATGGATGTGTGAGAAGAGGTTTGTGTACCTCAAGTGAGCCCTGCTGACATTGAAGGACCCTATCTTATTTGGAGGTCGTGAGTACTAATTCAGGGTCGTTCCTGTTGAATTGCCACATTAAATCCAAATGGAATTACTGTACTGCTGACTGTTTAATTCTCCTTTTCTCTGTGTGAAAGGGCCCTACCAGCTGCCACGGTTTGGACTAGCCACTAGGGCTTGGGTACCCAGGGACAGTAACTGATAGGGATAGGCCTGTGCACAGAGCCATAGGTAGATTATTAGAGTGATAAGCTAATTAACCTGATTTCCCCCTGTCCTTGTTATATCCCCCTAAATAAATCAGAGCTGCTTGTTTCAGCAAAGTTATACTGCCTGAGGTATTTGTCTATGTTAAAGTACTGTACTGTGATTGTTGCACTGTATCTCATTTCACAGGAGGTCCCAGTGCCGGAACCAGACCTGGGGGTAAGTGTATACTGTGAAGGTAATTCTGATATATTGTGTGGGCCACTAGTGGGAAGAAAGGGGGGTTGCAGTGTCCCAGAGGGCTGTGACCAAGTTAGTTTAACTATTGCAAACCCTGACCTCTGGGTGGAGGCACCCGCCATTGGATCCAGGCCCCTCAACCTGTTAGTGGCAAATCAGGCAGGGGTAGTAGCCCCTGGGATAGCGCCATCTAGGGGTTACACATGGAAAACGGAGCAGGCAGATGGCACAGAATAAAATGCTGTCTTCAGACAACATATCAAAAATGTGACAATTTTTCCAGGCAGTCAAGGCCATGGGAAATTTCAATACGATACTTGGTATCCTCCCTCCCCACGATTAGACTCCAACCTATCTGCCTGCGGAGGAGGAGGAAGAAAAATATTATGTGCATATGGAGGAAGGTGACTCCATGGAGTTAGAGGGCATGCCTGAGCAAGATTTCGAACATCCTCAAAGGATTGTACTTCAGAGGAGCAGAGCTAAACACCCTGCAAGGGAAAATGTTCTTCCTGCAGGCCAGGGTTACAGCTTTGATAACAACATCAGTCTTTCATAGCAGGTCAGCCAAGACCTGCAAGAGACTTCCTACAGTTACTAGGGCACATGACCACATCCACAGCTGTGGTTTCATGGGCCAGCTTCCAAATGAGAGATACTAAGTAAGCAATAACCCACAACAGGGTGTGCATTTATAGGCCTTTAATGCACCCTAGAGTGGGTTATTGCCCTTATAAACATGGGTTATGTACAAAACACAGGAAACCCCACAGAAAGTGTTTTTTCCCCATATTTAAAGACCAAAAAAGTACTGTATCCTGCCACTATGCAAAATAGTCCCCAACAAATGGTGTGTGTCTCAGTCTGCTTATGCACATAGAAATGTCACAAATACTGTACAGAGTGGATTTGTGACATTTCTTGTCCATGATGTACTTTCTGAGTCTTCTCACAGCCTCTGTTGTCCTCTCTGCCCCCCAACACGCACACCAACATCGGGAATTTTGCTGCATTATATGATACTGCTACATGGTTCAGAGGCACAGACACAGAGAGATGGGATTGGACCAACTTAGCTTTACACTGTGTCTCTCCTGCTCCCTGTGTCTCGGCGGATGATGCCCCCCTTCAGATCTGCACAACACTCAGGACAGGCAAGATTCCCTGCCTCTTCCCAACTACCTCCTGCTCCCCGTGTCTCTCTCTGCAGTCAGAACATCATTTTGACATTTCCCCTGTCTCTCGCTCGGTCGCTCTCCCTCCCTACTACATCGGAGGACATTCCTTTTGCCTTGCTCTCACTTTTGGCAACTGCAGCTACACAGCAATGACACTGTTAGGAAGCACGCATGGCAGAGGTAACACAGACCGGTACCAGACAAGGTTCAGTACAGGACATGTTCACTCTGTGTCCCTGCACTGTTGAATAAGGGCACTGCCAGGCTCAGCAGCAATCGATGACACCATCCCAAACTTGTACCACAGATGTAGTACAGGACATGCTTACTCCATCTCTCTGTGTGTCTCTGCACTTTTGAACAAGGGGACTGCCAGGCATGGGAGAAGCAGCCAACGATGACACAATCCCAAACTCGTACCACAGATGCGATATGGCACGACACAACAAGCAAGTCAGTGAACATGCCAGGGGAGGCGGCAGGGGGACCCTATATGTCTTAATCCACCTGTCACCCTCTCTCTCACTTTCTACCGCCCACTGGTGAGGGGACATCGGGGGGGGGACAGTATCCTGTCCCGGGTGACATTGTTTTTTTTTTCGCTCTCTTGAATTAAAACACCACCAGTACAATGAAGCAAGGAAGCAAGGCTGCATGCCATACACAGCTACCTGGATACAACTTACACTGTCACTTGTGACAATACATTTACTCGAGGGGGTGGAACAGCCATGGGTCCCGGACCTGACTGACGGACGTATGGCTGTCCTGGGAACCTAGCAAACTCCATGGGACTACAGCACCTTACTTTCATGGGCTGAGTGCTGCTGGGGGGGGGAGTGGAGGTATGGGTAACAAGGGGCAAATAAGAATATGGTTGCACAACACAATGACTCACAAGCCACTGTTTCAGGATGTAATACAGCTATTGCACCGGGCAACTGAGAGCTGCACCTGCCAGCATACATGGCAGTAGGGAGCTACAAACTGATGCGGCTCTCTCGCTTCCCCACAATTACAAATGGTCAGCACTCACACTGAAAACCACAACAAGTCCCGACACAACTGTCACTGAATCCCTCCGCAGAACCATGCATTAAAAAGAGAATTTAATGCATGGCCATGCAGAGGGATTCCACCAGTAGGATCATACGTTTTCACTCACTCATACTAACCTATGTTATAAATACAATTCAAAATACAACTGGTCCCAAAGATGGAATCCACTTTCAAAGTTAGTGCCAGTGATAAAAGCACTACTGGAATCATTAGAGTGGTGGAGGGAAGAACGCAACCTCAGAGAGGGAATTTCCTTCCTTCAGCAATCGCCAACAGGTATTCTTACTATGGATGCCTCTCCCCTGGGGTGGGGCACCCACCTGCAGGACCTCACAGTGAGCAGTACATGGAGCCAGCATGAGTCACTATAACGTGGCATTTGAGTCATCCAGGTTGATGGTCCTGGGTGACTTTAATGCCTGGGTCAATGATGAACTCTCGCGATTTGGACAGGACCTCCTCCAGTTGATGACGTCACTGGGCTTTACACAGGTGGTTGCCTCTGCTACCCATAAGTGCGGTCACTCCCTTGACTTGGTCTTCCTCCTGGGGATCAAAATCTCCGACTTGGTGGTAGAACTGGTTGGATGGTCGAATCATCACACTGTGGGGTTCAGTTTTTATGCTCTCTGTATAGGCCTGCCCCTGTGGAGATGGTCAGATACTGCCCTTTACGGGATGTGAGTCCTGATGGTCTATCGGTGGTATTAGACCTATCGGTAATTCTGGAGGCAAGTGGGAGTCCAGAGAACCTGGTTCAGACCTATAACAGGCCATTACTATGGCCCTGGACTCTATTGCTCCTGTCCGTGTTCATCCTCTCCCCCTTCGCCCTCAGTCCCCATGGTTTGATAGAACCTTGAGGGAGCTGCGGTGACTTGGACTAAGGTTAGAGCACTGCTGGTGGAAATCCACCCTGGAGGCTGACCGCCTTAGATTGATGGAACGTTATCAAGTCTATCAATCAGCAGTCACCCGTAAGAAGGCAGAGTTCCTGTCTGGGGAGATTGCTGCTGCTCAGAATTGACCGTCTCAGCCCTTTTGAACCGTGGACAGGTTGTGCAACCCAATCTGCCTTCAGATTCAAAGAGTTTTTCACAGATTGACGGTGATGAGCTTGCTCAGTTCTTCGTGGATAAAGTGGTCAGCATCAGGGTGGAGATCCAACTGGCACACTCTATGATAGTGGTCGGTGTACAGTCACTGCTCCTCGGTTTATCTGGAGTTCCTTCAGCCAGTTGGAAATCGGAGATGTTGTGCGGATTGCCCAGGGTATGCGCCCAATGTGCTGCAGTTTGTACCCAGGCCCAACTTCCCTGATTATGGGTTGTTGTGTCATCGTTGGCCCAGTCCTAGCAAGGATAGTTTGGTGCTCCTTAGAGTCTGGTGAGTTCCCTAGCACCCTGAAGGAGGCAGTGGTGACACCTCTCCTGAAGAAAACTGCTCTGGACCCAAGCAGCTTTGCAAACTACAGATCAATCTCTAACCTTCCCTTTGTTGGGAAGGTAATTGAGAAAGTTGTGGCACTACAACTGAAGAACCACCTGACCATTTATGAACCCCTCCAATCCAGTTTTCGTAAGAGGCATAGTACCGAAACTGCTTTGGTTCGGATGTTCAATGATCTCTTGATGGCGAGAGATCTGAAGTGCCGTTCTGTCTTGGTACTTCTTGATCTCTCTTCAGCTTTTGACACCGTGGACCACGGGGTGCTTCTCGAGCACCTGAGATTCATCTGTGGCCTGTCTGGCACAGTTCTCAGATGGTTTAAGTCCTTCCTCACTGGCAGAACTCAGAGGGTGGTATTGGGGATTTCTTTCCTTGACTCCTTTCTCACTGCCATGTGAGGGCCCTTAGGGCTCAATGTTGTCCCCCATGTTGTTCGTGGTGTATATGCTGCCCCTCGGAGACATTGTAAGATGGTATCGGCTGAGGTTTCACTGCTGTGCTGATGATATCCAGCTCTTCCTATCTTTTGCACCCAACCAGATGTGTTTTGGTATTTAACAATTGCCTTGCTGAAATCCAGGACTGGATGAGCTCCAGCTGGTTGAAGTTGAACTCTGGAAAGACTGAGGTGTTGGTAGTGGATCCTGGTCGCCAGACAGAGGGGTTGGGGGCTGGCCAACCCACTGGACTTTGTCTAGGGGGTACCCAGCTTCCTTCCTCTGAACGGGTGCGAACCTGGGAGGGATAAGGGAGGGGCTGACCAAAAGCCCTCTCCTCCAGATGAGGGGAGTAGCCTTCAAATCCAAGGGGGGGGAGGGAGAAACAGATTGGGGGAGGAGGTTTCAGGAGGAGCAGAGGGTGGATGGAAGTATAAGGAACCTGGGTGGGGTTCAACAAAGGGGATCAGGGACAAGGGGTGGGCGGTGGTGTTAGTAAATGCCAGGAGCTTGGGAAACAAGTTGCCAGAGTTTCAGGCCATGCTGTTCGAGGTGGGGGTGGATGTGGCGGCGGTCATGGAAATGTGGACCAACAAAAAATATGACTGGGACCTAAACGTGCAGGGGTACACTGTGCTTAGGAAGGATAGAAAGGAGAGCAGAGGGGGTGGAGTGGCTATGTTCATTAGAGATGACATAGAAATTCCTAGGGTAGAAGAGGCAGAGGGAAATGTGGAGGCCTTATGGGTCACCTTATGAACCCCGACAGGAGGTAAGGTCAAGCTGGGTGTAGTATATAGACCTCCCGGGATGGGTGATGTTCTGGAGGATGGTTTGCTAGACAACATCATTGCCCAGTGTGGACCAATAGGGGAAGGAGTGGTGCTGATGGGGGACCTTAATATGCCAGGTACAAACTGGGGAACCATGTCCTCTAAGGTGGCCAAGGAGCAGAGGCTGCTGGATGGCTTCCAGGATGTGTTCTTAACACAGCACGTGATGGAGCCCACAAGGGAGGGCATGTCCTGGACGTGGTTCTGGTAGATGGGGATCTGGTAGGGACCTGGTTGTAGAGGATCCCCTGACTGGGAGTGACCACAATACTGTCTGGTTTCAAATAAGCATTGGGGGGGGAGAGATCTAGGGCACTGGCAGTGGACTTCAGGGGGCAGACTTTGTGGGCATGGGAAATATTCTCAAGGATCACCTGAAGGGGATTACAACAATGACAAATGTGGAAAAGAGATGGGAGGTCATAAAACGGGGACTTCATGAGGCAGTCAGGACCTGCGCTAAGGTGAAGCGTAAGGGAGCAAGGTCACATAAACCATGCTGGTGGTCCATTGAGGTTCAGGTAGCAGTCAGAGAAAAGAAGGCTGCCTACAAAAAATATAAAACAATGAGCGGGGATAGGGGATAGGGAAAAGGAAATGTGCCATCTTGCATCTAGAAAAGTCACCCGGATGGTGCGGGGGGCAAAGTCCAGTAAAGAGCAGCGTCTGGCACAGGGGATATGGGGAGGGGAAAAGAGGTTCTTCTGGTACATTGGGGAGTTGAGAAAAACTAAAGGCCATCTTGGCAGGTTGAGATCAGAAGGAGGGTGAGTGGAAGAGGCGAGGGACCAGGCAGAAGTATTAAATGAGTACTTCGCCTCTGTGGTCACTGGGGAGGGGGATGGGATATCTACAAAGCAAGGCACGATGGGGATAGAAGCAGTAGTGAGTGGGATCAGAGGAGCAGCAGAAATGGAGCAAGAGGGAGGGAGAGGTACCCCAGGGGTGTCACATCAGGATAAGGATAAAAAGGCCAGTAAGGTGGAGGGGACAGATGATGCTATCTCCACCGAAAGGGTGTGGTTAGCCCTTAAGTGCCTAAAGAAAGATAAATCTCCTGGGCCGGATGACATTCATCTGAGAGTACTATGGGAATTGGCGGACATACTGGCTGCACTCCTGGTGGAGCTCTTCAACAGGTCGCTTGAGACAGGGAGGGTACCTAGGGATTGGCGAGAGGCACATGTGGTGCCAATCCATAAAGGGGGGTCAAGGCAAGTACCAGGTAACTTTAGACCCATCAGTTTAACCTCGGTGGTGGGAAAATTAATGGAGAGTATACTAAAGGAATGATTGGGGGTGTACTTGGAGGAGTTGGAAGGTCTGGATAGTCGGCAACATGGGTTTGTGCCAGGTAGATAGTGTCAAACCAATCTTGTGGAGTTCTACGAATGGGTAACATCAGAACTGGACAGGGGAAAGCCTGTGGACGTATTATTCTTGGACTTCAGCAAGGTGTTTTACTCTTTCCGCCACCATGGTCTGGTGGAGAAATTGACAGGGTTGGGAGTAGGCCCTTTGATGATCAGATGAATTGAAAACTAGCTAGCTGGGTGCACTCAGACAGTAGTGGTTGGTGGGGTGCTCTCAAACCCTAGAGAGGTCGGTAGTGGGGTACCGCAGGGCTCGGTCCTGGGTCCAGTCCTGTTTAATGCATATATTTCAGACATCAGGGAGGGTATAGGGTGTGAAATGAGTATCTTTGCTGATGACTCCAAGATGGGAGCAGTAATTGAGGGGGAAGAGGGGAGGTTGGCCCTGCAATGGAACCTGAACACCATGGAAAGGTGGGCTCACACATGGAAATTAAATTTCAATATCAGCAAGTGCAAGGTGTTGAATCTTGGGTGGGGAAACCCTAAACACAGGTACACCCTGGGAGGGGAGGTGCTGGAGGCCTCAACAGGGGAAAAAGACCTAGGGATCATGGTGGATGAATAATGTATGAATAATTCCGAGCAGTGCAGAAGAGCGGCTAGCAAAGCAAACAGGATGTTGGGATGCATTGTAAGGGGGATCATCTCTAGGAGCAGGGAAGTGATTCTGCCGCTGTACAATGGATTGGTTAGATCACACCTTGAGTACTGTGTACAGTACTGGAGACCACACTTGAAGAGGGACTTACAGATCCTGGAGAAGGTACAGATGAGGGCAACTAAGATGATACGAGGACTAGGGGATTTGACGTATGAGGACAGACTTGAGGAGCTCGGCCTGTTTTCATTGTAGGAGAGGAGAGACAGGGGGGACATGATAGAGGTCTTCAAGTACCTCAAGGGAATAAATAGGGTAAACACAGAGGGGATCTTTAGACTAAAGCAGGGAGGTATCACCAGAGGGCATGGTTTGAAGTTGGAAGGTGGAAGGGTGGGGGGAAGAGGAGGTTTTCACTGAGAGGGTGGTGGATCTTTGGAGCATGCTGCCTGGCGAGCTGATTCAGAGATTCACAGTGGAGGGCTTCAAGAAGGGTGGGACAGACACAGAAAGTGGATGTATCAGATGATAGCCTGGCCGGGGGTTGGGATGGATGATAAGGGTTTCTGAACACGGGGGCACCTCGGTACCCAACTAGGGATCTGAGGTTTGAGTAGACTCGATAGACTGTAAGGCCTAATCTGCTGGCAATTAGTATGTTAGTATGATTCTTGACGATGGACTGACACTGCGTTCGCAGGTGTCGGCAGTCGTCAAGTCCTCTCTTTACCATCTGAGGAACATCGCCAGGGTTAAGCACCTTGTTCCATCCAGTGACCTTCCAACACTGATCCATGCCTTTCTGACCTTGAGCCTTGACTACTGCAACTCCCTTTATCTAGTGCTCCCAGGGGTTGATATCTGCCGCTTGCAGCTAGTGCAGAACGCTGCGAACCAGTTGTTGATCGCCATACCGGTGCTGCGCGAACTGCACTGGCTGCCTGTTCAGTGGTGGATCACCTTGAAGGTCAGGCTTCTGACCTACAAGGCCTTACATGGAATGGGCCCAGACTGTCTGCAAAAGCTCCTGTTTCCCCTACTGCCCCAGGTGACTGCTCCGCTCAGCTGATGAGGGGTTGCTAGAGATTCCCAGGGTGAGTTTTAAGACTTCTGGAGCCTGTGTGTTTATGTATGTGGCCCCAGCCCTGTGGAATTCTCTACCCCATCAGATATGTGAGTGCACAACTGTGGAGGGCGTTAAGAAGGCCCTGAAGATGCATCTATGGCTGAAAGCATACCCAGACTGATTATTTTATTTTTCTATTTATTCTGCTGTTTGATGATTGTGTATTTTATTGCTTTTATGTTTATTTATTGTTCAGCGCTTTGATATTTGAAAGGTGCTTTATAAATAAAGCTTATTATTATTAACACATAAACCTCCTGGAGCTCAAAGCAGTACTGCTAGCAATGCAATCTTTTTCCTCCCGGCTACAGGGTCAGACTGTCCAAATCAGGACAGACAACAACGTAACGATGTACTACATAAACAAGCAGGGAAGAACAAGATTCTTAAAACATTGTACAGAGGTGATGAGGATCTGGGATCAGGCATATTCCTTTAAAGCATCCATATTTACAGTGCATGTGCCAGGATAGTATAATGTCCTTGCAGAGTTCCTAAGCAGAATCAGCCAGGAAAATCACGAATGGGCCATAAACCAGCAGTTTCTGACCACAGTGTTCAGAAGGTGGGCACTCCTAATATAGACCTGTTTGCATTTTGGGAGAACAATCAGCTCCCACAGTTTTGTTGCAGACCACCAGCCAGAGGAACAGTCCCAGACAGTGGCAGATCCAGGATTTTACAATTGGGGGGTCTGTGGTGGTGTGCTTACTTGAGATTGAATTTTTTTTCATCTTTTGCCCCCCCATTGCCATCTTACTCCTATCTTCAGGCCTTGATCCCAAGGACCCCATGTCCCATAAGCCACTCCCCTTGCTGTCAAAAAGACAGGGATCCACGTGGTGTGGGACCTGAGAGTCCTGGGGGCCATCATATACAGCTATGGGGAGACATGGTGTTTTTCCCTTTTCTCCCCTTACATCCTGGGGCCTCAGTGACATGGTCGTGCATGTGCATGGAGGTGTGCATGTACTACAGAACCGGTGACCCCATCCACCCACCTGGCTTAGTGTAAGCCCCCCATTTGCCCGATGCTACCACCACGTCTCCACTTGGTGGCAGCCAAGAGCAGGGAAGAACTCACCTTCCCAATCTGGGAGAGGAGAGGAGAGCTGCTCAGTGGTCGCTCAGTCCTCTCCCAGCCCTCCCCCCTGAGCTGACCCCCGGAGGCCCAAGCTCACTTCCGAACCCAGCTCATCAGCATGGAAGAAGTAAGGTGTTCAAAGCACCTCAGCCCTCTGTGCCACCAGGCTGGCTATGATATTCAATTTTTTTTTTTTTTTAATCCTTTATATTGTCTGCTGTTATCTTCTTCATTACATTTTTAACAGAAAATACACATTTAATCTATGGTTTTGAATATATATTTTTCTACAATCAATATATAAGACTTCTCCAGCCAAGTGAAATGCAGCAGTAGCAAACCAGTAAGTTACAGTGGGGGTGCAGCTGTTCCCTTCGCTCCCCACAGATCCACCACTGATGCCCTGGTACTGGACTGGACAAGGAAGTTTCTGTATGCCTTCCCACCATTTCCACTCAGCCAGAAAGTACTGCTGAAACTCAAGAGGGAACCTGCAACAATGATCATGATAGCTCCAAATTGGGCTAGACAGGCCTGGTACTCAATGCTCGTAGTCCTGTCTGACAAGAATCCACTCAGCCTCCCATCCAATAACAAATCTGTTGACTTTGTTACAGGGCAGAATAACATTTCCGAACCTCAGGACCCCATGCCTGAGGGCATGGTTCTTTAGAAGTTAGAATTTTCCAGACTGGATCTCTCGGAAGATGTCCTGAAAGTGCTTAAGGTTTCAAGGAAACCTGCTACCTGGAAAGCTTATTCCTCTAAATGGAAAAGGTTTTCTTACTGGTGTGCCCCAGAAAAATAAACTCAATAGAAACACAGTTGCCTACAATTCTACAATATCTAGTACACCTACAGGCATTAGGCCTATGGCCTTCAACTTTAAGGGTGCCCTTAGCAGCAGTATCAACATGCATATCAGTTGGCAAGGAAAAATCTTTGGCCCACAACCCATTTTCAAAAGGTATTTTTAAAGGCTTAAACCATTTGTGCTCCTCAATGGGGGACTCTGTTCCACCCTGGGACCTCAACATATGCCTTGCCCAGCTTGTCAAGGCTCCCTTTAAGCTTATGGAAACTGCTGACCTGAAGTATGTCACATGGAAGACCATATTCCTGATTGCAATGAATTCTGCTAGGCTTGCAAGCCCTCTGCACAGAGTCAAATGACACAATTCCTCCAGGGATAAAGTAGTTCTTAGAACCCACAGAAAATTCCTTCCTAAGGTGGTATCTGAATTCCACCTGGACTGTACAAAAGATGTCAGGTATCACAGCACCCAGTTTTTTGTTACCTATGGTGAGACTGGCAAAGGCAAACCAGCTACAAAGAGATCTGTCTCTCACTGGATAGTCTCTGGTGCTCAGTTCTGCCATGATAAAGTTGGAAAAATGTCACCAAGATGCTTAAAGGCACACTTCACAAGGGGTACCTCTGCCTCTGTGGCATCCTCAAGGGGCATCCCATTGTTAGACATTTGTAAAGCAGCTACCTGGAAAACAGTGCACACCTTCACAAAGCACTACTGTTTGGACATACAGTCCAGAAGGGATGCCAGCTTTGGAACTGCTGTCTTGCAGAATCTTTTTCCTAACTAGGTTCTAGACCCAGCCTCCCAAGGTACTGCAACTAAGTCTGCAAAATGTGTAAACATTTAAGTGGGGGATTCCTGAGGTTAGGAGAAAAAATTACTCAGCCTCATAATGTTGTTTCTTCTTAAGGTATCTCTCACTATGTTTACACTCCCTACCTTGCCTACCCTTCCAGAACCTGAAATAGGTTCAGAATAGAATCAGTTATTTTTTAACGGAGGTTGCTTGAGCATTACTCTTGCAGTTTCTACAATTTTAAGTTTGTTGTTGTGGTTTATATGACAATTTTTTCTCAAGTCTGCTTTCAATTTGTTTGATATTTTTTTAATTCTATGAACATTTTTCAAATTTTTTTTTTTAACCTTTTAGCTAGTTTCACTAGCCACTGCTCCACTCTGGTTTGGAAACAGATCTCAGCAACAGCCAGAGTGGAGCTCAGATACAGAGTTTGAACCTATATTCCAAATTCTAAAAATGTCCATAGATTCCATCCCCAGGGCATCACTCTTGGCCAAGATGACCGCATAAAGCGTAAACATAGTGAGGGATCCCTTAAAGGGGAGAGGAAATGTGTGCTAATTGGAAGCAGATAGTTATCTTCCTATCTACAGAACTGAAATGAATACCTTCAAATGATCCATATTTAATTGTGCCTGAATAAACACTGATGTGAAAAAGAATGTTTTAAATACAGTAGTTTTCTTTTTATGGACCATATTCTCTACAGTTCTCTTTCTGGAACCAATAATTTGGAGTGGTTACTACTGTATGTTACAGTTTATGTACAGGAATGCTAAACATGAGTTGTTGACCTATCAGAACCATGCTCAGAGTTCTGGGCACAATCCTTGACATAGTCAAAACTCCAAATTACTCTTTCCATGAAAAGACTGTAAGAGAATGCTCCTCATAGGGAAAAGAAATGGCAAAATATAGTTTTTCACATCAGTTTTTATTCAGATACAATTAACTATGGATAATTTTGAGGTGTGAATATAATTTCTGAAAAGTGGAACATTAAAAATAGCTGTCATTTAGAAATAATTTCCTGTCCTCTTTAAGAAGAAACAACCTAAGGTGAGTAATTTTTTCTTCATCGTACTCTGCATTGGTTGCCTGTGCAGTGGCATATCAACTTCAAGATATGCTTGATGACCTGAAGTAAAGCACCACCACCGTTATTGCCAAAACATACAAGTAGAGCAAGAACCTTTGCAAGTAGTAAAGCTTTATTTACTTACAATTTTCCCTGGTAAAAAACTGTGTTAGCCCTTGGAGGAGCAGCAGTAGAACCCACTGACAGTCACTATGACTGGTTTTGCATGTTACCATGTCACGATAATGCAGTAGCACACAAAACTGGTCAGAGTGACTATCGGTGGGTTCTACCGGTGTTCCTCCAAGGGGCTTACACATGGTTTGTACCTGGGCAAATTTAAGTAAATAAAGCTTTACTATAGTACTTGCCAAAGTTCATGCTGTATGGTACTTTATTTTGGCAATGATGGTGCTGATGCTGTACTTTCATGGTTTGCAAAATTGTTTTATAGTTACAGCACACCAAGCAGTGGGACAGAGTCTCCTTTGTTCATGCTTGATAACTTACAAAGCCCTGCACTGTCTGGGTCTGGGCTACCTAAAAGACCTCCTGATTCCATATGCTGCTGGTTGCCCACTTCAGTCAACAGAAGCAAGTCTCTTCACAATACCCAGATCTAGGCTGAAGTCTTTGGGATAGGGTGTTCAGTGCTACTGCTCCAATTTTGTGGAACACCCTTCCCCTGGGTGTAAGAGGAGCCCCTTCACTTGACCTTTTTAAATCTTATTTAAAACTCACCCATTTATGTTGAATTTTGGGTCTGGTGCTGTCTTGTATTTCTCTTTACAGTATTTTACTATTTCTAATCTGTTCTTTATGGCCATGATTCTGTTATTTAGACTGTAAGGTGTCCAGAGCCCCAGGGGTTGGGCACCATATAAATAAAATTGCCTTGCCTTGCCTAGGTGTTATAAGTATTTAAAAGAAAGGCAGATACTGTAGTATGGTGAATATCCTTTTGTTTGCGTGGTGTCACAGACTGTTCCTCCCAAAACTCAGCCCACACAGCACTTCCAGTTTTCAGGACCCTTCAGATGCCTGAGTGGTCACCTTGATAAACTGCCACCACTCAGCCTGACTCTCACTTGGGGTATCTTTAGGTCTTAGCCCATTGTTAGCTACTGCTCACACAGTACAATGGCTTTTTCCAATGGCAAATGAACCACCCCAACAGCTGCAGCTGAGAACACTCTTTCACCAGTACTCTGTGTTACACACAGGTGTGCTTTGGACAGATTAGTAGCTTGTCTCTTTGGTAATGGATCATGGACTTGTCAATTGCCCCAGGTTATCTATACCTTTAAAAATACAGTCACAGAGAGCATGAAGTATATAGAAATAATATTTACTACTCCATGATCTTTATATATGGCACATAATTGTACACACTAAAGTTTATGGCAATACATTACACTACAGAAAGGGGGAAAAAAGAACACTTATCAACAAGAAGAATGCATACAGAATAACCTAAGGTCTAACTAGATTCTAAGTAGATAGTTGATGCTTGCCCCAACTGGAATCTCCTAAGTCATAGCAAACTGCCAGTGATGTTATGGCCTCAATTTCTAAGATATGACTGCCTTTCATAAGCCATCTTGGGCATCGAATAGGGAGGATAGTGAGGGAGGGGGGCTGGTGTGCTAGTACAGTGAAGCCCACTGGGATGAAGCCCAACTCTGCAGAATTCTGCAGTAGAGTTACTGCAGCAAACAATGCAGTTTCAATGGGAGTTAATCCCTTTTGTTATGCAGGAAACCTGTGACACTGTGCTTCATCCTGGCAGGCTTCACTGTACACTTGGGTACCAACGATTTGGTGAACCAGCTTGTGAAGCAAGTGAAATGACCAACTTTCAGAGGCTGGGGAACAGATTGCAGACACACTTGAACTCCCTGGCCTTTTCCAAGGTTGTCCCTCATGACAGCACTGAGACAGGATGAATCCTGGAGATGGAAGGTGTTGCAGTCAGGGAGCATGGTCCAAAGGGGTCAAATTAGCCGGCAGACAGTATGACTCTTGTACATCTGGTTCTGATTACTCTATTTTTTTTGTAATTAAAAAAATGTGTTATTGAGTGTCTCTCTTGAGACATGCTGAGACAGCCTGTAGGATAACCCCCCAGTATCAGTTCAAAAGACAGGATATATGTTAAACAGCAGATCTCTGTATGCAATTAACTTCTTAGTTTACTTTGAAAGCTAGGAAGTGGAATATTCATTTTATGACGTCCTCAGGAAAACCCAGTTAATTGACTGGTGTCACAAAGCATACGACACCTCCGTGAGATCTGGCAGAAAGTCATAAAAAGTCCTTTGATGTCCTTGAGACAGGAAGACACTCTAGATCAAAAGGACATGGGGAAACGAGCTTTTGCTGATGTCACCTTCCGAAGAATGAGACATCCTGTTATGTATAATTTTTGTATATTCTGACAGGGAGGAGCTAGGTGACCTCATGCAAAGAGGTTGGCAAAGCCAGTTTTAAACTGTAGTCTGTGTTCCATTTAGAAATATACATGTTTGGACTCTGAGGAAGAAACATCTACAGCACTATAAGAAGATAAGAATACATTAGGTAGACATGTCTAAGTGTATTATTGGTAGGAATTTGCACTTTTTAAACCTTATTCTTTTACGTGATTTGTATGTTTTGGTGATATCTAGTTCTGTATTTATACTTTACATTTTTATCTATTTTTAAGTAAACATCTCATTTTAGAGACTACTTGGTGTGCCTTTGAAATTCTTTCTTTGACAAGTGAAGCATATAGGGTTACAGTGACACTGTGCATAGCTTAATGGTAATACCAAACTGGAAAAAGGTAAGAGTTTATTCTGAGGTCTTTCATAGAGTTTTTAAGGGTTCATTTTGTACATCTGGTTAGGTGTCCGTAAGTGAAAGATATCTGGCATCCCCCGAAGAGCAGAATTATCTGAGCCTGTACATTGGGTACGCTAGCAAGAGGTTCACAGTTTGAATCCCTCCAAGCACTTGAGACCAAAGGTTGATTCGAACCCACAAAACAGACAGGAGAGTTACCCTGTTCTGTTAACTGTTCACAATACTGCACTCGGAGGTTGGCACTGTGGGAGCAGAGGGCCTGACCTGCTGAGAGGGGTTGTGACAGACAGAAATCTCAAAAAAATGTACCAGCAAACACAAAGAAATAATATTGTCCAAAAATCAGCACTCAGTAACACTAAACACAACAATTTATAATATGGAAAAAAGCAACAAAACACAGAAAGTAAAAGAGTATAGAATTTTTTTGTATTTCATTTGTAGTGACAGCAATACAAAAATCTGTTAGGTAAAACACAGTAAGAGACCTCCCGTCATTACTCAATGGCAGAGAAAAAAGAACTGAAGGTGATGGGGCCAATTTACCTTATATGGGTGGAGCCACAGGGGAATGTTTCCAGCCAGCATCAGATGGGGTGGCCCCAGCTATGAAACAATTACAAGCAGAGTTCTAGTGCCTGCAAGTTATAGTCCAACAGTATGGTTCTGTGGAGGAGATACCCTTCATAAAGATCTAACAGTTTGCAGAAGTTCTGTTTTGATCACCTCTGTCTTCCTAATGCCTGTGTTTATTAAATCAAATATATCCCCCATTCTCTCTCCTTTTCTATACCTTAAAGCCTATGTGTCATATTTGTCTTTTAAATTCTGTAGTCGGGCCTTAAAGAAAGCCTTCCCACTGAAGAGTGATGCCAAGATCCAGGAGCTAATCAAAGCAGCTGAATCCCAGCTGGGAACCAACCAAGAGAGCATCAGCTATAAAACCTTATTCATGGAGGTACTTACTGAAAATGTTAATGTGCCTATAGTGATGCTGCAGATGTCAGTACTGAGTCAATGGTGTCCAGAAATCAACCTTCCAAGTCTAGCTATGACCTCGAATTCAGTGTTCTCTAAAAATTGTTGTAACTAACAGCCGTATATCTGCTGACATTTTTCTAACATTTCAAGGCCCTTTCTTTTTTCAAAGTGCTGAATGGGAAAATATAGAATCTCCCAGGAAATGAAACCCTCAGCTTAGTTTCAGCCATTTCATTGACCCAGGGGTTGCCTGTTCTGTTCTGGTGAACCATGTTTTACTGCAGTAAGCAAGCAGAACAGGAAGGGGGTAGCAAGTCTTAAGACAGCGTTTTCTGGAGGTCCAAGGGGAAGGAAGGCATTCAATGAGGAACCTCCAGTTCTTGTCTGTATCTCCCAATGATGGCGGGAAAGGTGGCATATTGGTGGGAATGCATGGAGGTGCCAACCCCAGGCCCCACTCTCCACTCACCAGCATATGCAATGCATGGTCAGTCTTCAGCTGCGGCTGGATCCAATACTCCTTTAGGGGCAATATGGTAGGTAAGGAGGGCAGGAGATAGGTGAGTTGAAGAGAGAACATTCCAATGATAATGCCAATTCAAGGAGGCAGCTACTTAAAACAACACTGGATCCACAACACAAAACACATCAAAATGCACCAGTACAAAGTCGTATACTGACTGGCAGTGAACCTCTTGTAATAGGTTTTGTTAAAAAACGCATTTATTTGCTAAAATACTGTACATAAAACAACACAGCAGCAACTATTCCCTAAAACTGCCAATGTTTCATGTAATAATGCATTTTCAAGGCAAAAATAAAAAAAGCATTACGTATTATGTGAAATGTTGGCAGTTTTAAGGAGTAATTGCTGCTGTATTGTTTTACGCATTTTAGCAAATAAATGCTTTATTTAACAAAACCTATCACAAGAAGTTCATTGCCAGTCAGTATACTGTGATGCCTGACTTTGTACTGGTGCATTCCAATGATAATAAATATACTAAAAAAGAAAAAAGACAACATTTTGCACTCCAAATAGCTTTTATATGTGCCATTGTATAGATCTTTCATCATTGCTTTGCTGTGAATCTGCTGTCTGACATTTGGACTAGGTCACTGTAACAAAGTGAAAGTGATAGCACTGTATAATGTATGTGCATGTGTGCATTGCTTCATGTTTTAATCTTATATGAAAAACCTGGGGCCTGATTCAAAATTGCATTTGGAGGTGGCAGACTTTGGGGGCATACAGAGGTTCCCTGTACTGCCACCCCTGAAAACTGCAGTGCACAAAGCTGTGGTACTGTCACAGGGGAAATTGCCTTCTGTGATAGTATTGTATGGACTCTGTACAGTACAAATGCATAATGCAGATGATAGTGATAGCACACAAAGTGTATGACCACTAACATGGTGGATTGGGACAGTCGCAGGTGTCAGTCCGCGGTATAGCACCAGTCCCATGGTGTCATGCCATGGGCCATGCCCTGGACTACCTGTGCTACCACTCTCAGCTGCCCCTCTGCCTTGTACCGTTCTGCCTGCTTCATACCCATGCCAATTTAAACACTTTCAGGTTCAGTGCTGGTCCTTCCTGGTTGTTTAATGGCCTCAAACATGCTCCATGATAGATGCTCATTCCCTGGTGTCCAGCGGGTCCCCTCCCAACCCTGTCTTCATCTTCTACAGCACTGCCTTACCCTTTTCCAGCTCATAAGGCCCTAAAGAACTTAACACAGTTTTTATGCTGTTGATGTTGCTGTATCTTGTGACTGGGTGTGAGGGCACTGGAGAGCCACGGTGCAAAGCACTGCAGCTCCATAGATACTGACACCCTCATCACCAGGGCTTCCCCCGGCCCTTTCACTGTACTGTCACCCTGACCTGTGTGACAGTGCAGGAGAATATCTGCAACCCCTTTGTCTACAATACAAAAAGGGTTCAAGGCAGAAATGTGCCACAAAGTTATTCATGCGACCCCTTTGCAGCACCAGATTGTCACTGTGTATGGAACCAAGATTTCTTGATGGGCTTTCCTCTGCTTTGATATTTGGAGTCTATAATATTCAGTGATGGATTCAATACACTCTAGGTTGCTGTAAGTAGGGCCGGAAACTGTGAAGCCAGTGTTCATATATAAAAAAGCAACAGTGCATGTTTTATAGTGAAAAGTGTGTACCTATACCTTTTTATTCTATTTCAGACTGTCCATTTCTTTTCTGTGTTACTCTGTGTTGTTTGGGAATTTCTTACAACATGAGTATCTTTTCAGTCTTACATGCCACATTTTCTGTACTTGGTCTGCTAATTTTCTCTGATGGTGAAAATGTGGCACACAAGTACAAAAAGCACACACATGTGGTAAGCACTGTACAACTGGAAATTTTACACTATATTATTTTCACTAAATTCACACTTGAGTATAGCCACGAAAATATTATATATAACAATGAAATTTAATTGAATATGCAAATAGCAGTATTGTGTGACCAATGCAGTCTTTATTTATCGCTAGTGATCAGTATTTTGTAAACAGTGTGTACAGTGCTACAGGGTGCTGCGAAGTGTTTTTGAAAGTGCAGATGCAGAATTCAGTGTATCTGCCTTCAAGCTGTTCCATCAATGGTATTAGTGTTTCCATCAACCATCGGCTAAACAAATCAGGCAACAGTAATGATCATGTACTGTGTTGTAAAGAACAACAACTCAACTGTGGCTAGACAGAAGTATTAAAGCAATTTTCTTGTGCTTCTGCAATGCCGGATTCCACAAACCCCCTGATACACTGAGTTGACCACCCGATGTGATGAAAGCAACTCACGACCAACCACTGGACATGCTTTCTTTAAGATGGCTCATTTTAAAATCCACCTTTTTCTTAACTGCGTCATTACCCTGAAGCCCCTATCGTGTGGAGTTCCTCAAGGTTCAGTCCTTTCCCCAATGCTGTTTGCAATGTACATGCTGCCCCTGGGTGAGCTCATTGTACAATACAGTCTGGGTTTCCACTGCTGTGCAGATGATACCCAACTATATACATAATTTGGCCCTAGAACAGATGGTACCATTGAAGTGCTAAATAAATGCCTGGATGAAATTCAGAACTGGATGTCCTCTAACTGGCTGAGGCTGAATCCCGACAAGGCAGAAGTGCTTGTGATTGAGCCTGGTTGCTGGTGTGATGGGGGTGCCTCCGGAGTGGTGACAGGTTTGGTCCTGGGATCTACTCCGTTGATGGCATCCCCCAAGGTGAAAAATCTGGGCGTCATCCTTGATGATAGGCTGACACTTGAAACTCAGGTGTCGTCTGTGGTCCAAAGTGGTTTCTACCACTTAAGGAATGTCACCCGAATTAAACCCTTGATTCCGCCAGAAGACCTGCCTTCACTGGTACACGCATTTGTGACTTCCAGGCTGGACTACTGTAACGCTCTATACTTTGGGGTCAGTGGAGGGATTCTCCGCCAACTGCAACTGATGCAGAACGCTGTGTCCAGGTTGCTGATGGGCCTGCTTAGGTCCCATCATGTAACTTCAGTCCTGCGAGATCTGCACTGGCTGCCAGTCAGGTGAAGGATTGTCTTCAAGTTGGGCTTGCTCACCTATAAGGCCCAATATAGCTAGGGCCCTGGTTACCTGTCTGACCTCCTTACTCCAGCCATCCTGGTATGTTCCCTCCGTTCCTCCACCGAGGGCCTCCTGGCGGTTCTGAAGGCCAGGCTGAAAACCTTGGGAAGTCGTTCCTTTGAAGTGGCCAACCTGGTTATCTGGAACTCGCTACCAAAATCTTTGAAGGAGGCCCCAATGGTGGAGACATTTAATAGGGGCCTGAAGACCTACCTTTTTATGAAAGTATTCTCAGAAAGGTTTAGTTGATTTTAAATAATATTGAATTATTTTAATTTATATATTGTATGTCTGTATGTTGCCTGCGAACCCTGCTTTTAATATCAGTAATGGCGCCCAGAGCCTCTGGGATTAGGCACCATATATAAATAAAATATTACTTACTTACTTACCCTTCTTCAGCTGCGATCATGTTATGCCTGCGAACCATAATGTAAAGTGTTTTTCAAACAACATGAAGTCTTGCTATATTATGACAATTGCAGTTTGTCCCAGCCTTAGAACTGCTCCGGAGGTGAAAGAGTTAACTTCCATGCCAGGCATGGAATCTGGAGCGTGAGCTCGGTTAGAAAAAACTCTGTCTGTGTAATTTCAAACTGAAACTGTCAGATTCTTTACTCCGCCTCACTGAACAGTCGCTCCGGAGATTCCTCCGACTGCTATGTTCATTTCTCGGTTAAAAAGTGTTTTTTCTCGGTTAAATAAACCACGATTATATTTATTTTAACCGCAAACCGGTCGGTTCAAGCTCTGTCTGTGGTATTGTAAGTAATAGGCAGGTTTTACTTTTCTGTGTGGAACTTGTAAATGTGCTATCGGTTCGGTTTGAACCGATCGGGTTGATTTTAAAACTTATTTTAAAATCATTTCAATACATTTAGAGTGCGGTTCCCGGTTCTTATCGGTTCTAAAAAAAGATTTCATTACGGTTTTTTCCACGACCCGTGACACGGTTGGGAACCGATAAGGGTGTCTTGCCTGGCATTTGCCGGAAAAGGGCAAGTTTTTGGCTAGGCTGGCACTATGTCTGAGAAACCCAAAAGAAAAACCGGGCCCACTGGGTTTCAACACTGTAGTGTCTATGGGGAAGCCTTTGCCAAGGCTGACCCACACACCACATGTGTTTATTGTCTGGGGTTTGACCACCTCAATGCAGACTGCCAGATTTGCAAGAATTTCCCTGCAGCTACCCTGGATAAAGAGTTGGTAGGCTCAGGGCGAGGACCAAGAAGTCCGCTGACCCGGATGGCCAGCCCGGTTCGGTGCCAACCGAACCGGAGGGAGTGCCCTCTGACCAGGGCGAGACTTCCTTGGGCAAACGAAGAGCTGACTCAGAGGAGCCAGTTCCAGCAAAGAGAACTAGAAAATCAGCAGGTGTGGAGTCAAAATTTCCTTCTCCAACTGCTGCAGAGATAGCCAAAGCGATCCAAATTGTCCAGTCGCTTTCCCCGGTTCCGTCTGAACCGCCACTATCTGGAAAAAGGTCGGTTCGGCCCGGTTCCACCGGTTCAAGATTATGATATAGAGGAGTTTTATGAACCGGAGGAGGGGGAGGAGGATTATGAACAGTGTGAATGTGATTTTGAAAGTCTGGATGTGCCCATTGAACTGGACATCTCCCCAGACAGACCTTTAGGAGAGTCTCCCCCTAGGCTTTCTGAGTCCCCTTCTCATTTTCTGTTTTCTAAAAAAGTTGCTGAAACCCTCCAGCTCCCTTTGGAAGAAACTGTGGATGAGCAAGAGGAGCCTGACTATGTGGAGATGATGGATATCCCAGAGTCCAGGAGATTGTCTATTCCTTTACATAAATCCTTTAGGAAACAAACAATAAAAATGTTAAAAGCTCCTAATTCTGTACCTCCTGTGGATAAAAAGATGGACAGGAGCTATACTTTGTCAGGTCCTGATACAGAGTTTCTTTCACAGCAATGCAGCCATGTTGGGGTAGTGCAGGCTGCAGCCTGTGATAAGGCTAATATCCCCCTGGCTTCACACCCTCCTGACAAGGACTCCAGGAGGATTGATGCCATGGCTAAAAAACAATACATGGCAGCATCCTTGGGACACAGACAGGCAAATTATATGGTCTATGTTGCAAGATACCAGAAATCCAGATGGGATACTGTCATGGCTTTAGCCAAACAGGCCCCTGGCCAGCTTGCCAAGGAGCTGGAACAGGTGGCTGCTGATGGTATTGAGGCATCCAAGGTGCAATTCCATGCTGCAGTGGATTCTAATGACGTATCTTCAAGAGTCATGGCTACATCTGTGGCTTTTACGTAGAATGGCTGCTCAGGTGTACTAGTCTGTCACAGGATACCCAGGCTAAGGCCATGGATTTTCCTGTTGTGGGAAATTCTCTGTTTGGGGAACAGACAGAGAATTATATGAAAAATGGATGAATATAGAACCACTTATAGGAGTGCACAGGCCAAGGAAAGGCAAGCCACTCCTCAGAGGCAGCCCCCCAGGGGCAGGGGCAGGCCTTTTCACAGGCCTTTTTACCAAGCCCAGGCCTCCTCTTCAGCTTATGTCCAGAGGGGGTTCTTCAGAGGGAGAGGCAGATGGGGTACAAGCAGACCTGCTCCCACCCCTCAACCTAAAGCCCCTGCAAAACAGGCACCCTGATGGGATGCCCAGGGCCGATTCTCCATTACCTGTAGGGGGCAGGCTGGCTTACTTCGTCCAGGACTGGGAGTCTTTAATATCAGACAAGTAGGTCCTGGAAGTAGTAAGCCAGGGACTGGTTCTCAGCTTCAAAAAATTTCCAAAGATGAGAATCAGATCTTTTCCACCTGAAAATCCACTAGAGACTCTTGCTTTGGAAACAGAAGTCTCAACCCTCCTTGCTCTCAGAGCTGTGGAAAGGATTTCTCCCTTACACCAGGGCAAGGGACTGTACTCCAGGTACTTCCTTACCCCAAAAAAGACAGGAGAATGGCGGCCCATCCTGGACCTAAGATATCTGAACAAGCACCTTTTAAAACCAAAATTCAAAATGGTGACTCTGGGAATGATTTTCCCCTCCCTAAGGCCAAGGGACTGGCCAGCTTCCCTGGACCTCAAGGATGCCTACTTCCATGTTCTCATCAGAAGCTCCCACCAAAAGTACCTCAGATTCGAACTGCCCTCAGGCCATTATCAGTTCAGAGCAATGCCCTTTGGCCTTACCTCTGCCCCAAGGGTATTCACAAAATACCTGGCAGTAGCAGTTGCTCACTTAAGAAGGCAAAAGATTGCCATCTTTCTCTACCTAGACGACTGGCTCATAGTAGGTCAGTCTCCAGACCAAGTCAGATCACACCTGCAGGTTACCCAGCAGCTGCTTACCTCTCTAGGTTTTCTTCTCAATCTCTCAAAGTCAGTTTTAGAACCTGTCCAGCTACTCACCTTCATAGGCGCAGAACTGGACACAAAGCAGGCCAGAACCTTCCTTTCTCTAGAAAGGGTAAGGACCCTGGTGGCCCTGGTCTCCTCCTTCACTCTGCAGGTCTCTCGACCAGCAAGGAATTTTCTACAGCTCCTAGGACACATGGCTGCTTCCACAGCTGTAGTGCAAGGAGCAAGATTTCAGATGAGGGACATTCAGTTCCAATTGAGAGCCTTCTGGTCTCAAAGGAGAGATCCCCTATCCAAGTTGATCCCAGTAACTCGAACCCTGATCCAGGCCCTGCAGTGGTGGCAGGATCAGAGCAACCTGAGACAAGGGGTTCCTTTCATCCCTCAATCTCACTCCTTGACCCTTACTACAGATGCGTCCCTTTTGGGATGGGGAGCTCACATGGGTGACCTCTCCACCCAGGGATTGTGGTCCCCTCAGGAATCTCTGCTCCACATCAATCTGTTGGAACTCAGAGCTGTTTTTCTAGCACTTCAGGTTTTTTCTGCATCTGTTCAGAACAAAGTGGTACAGGTCAGAACAGACAACACCACTACAATGTGGTACATCAACAAACAAGGGGGCACTCGGTCTTCGGCCTTGTGCACTGAGGCAATGAAGTTGTGGTCTCTGGCTTATTCCCTGAACGCCTCCCTCATAGCAGTTCACCTCCCAGGCAAGGACAATGTCCTGGCAGATGCTCTCAGCAGGATTTCCCAGGGCCATCACGAATGGTCATTGGATCCCCTAGTACTGGGGTTAGTTTTTGCCAGGTGGGGCACCCTCAGATAGATCTTTTTGCAGCCCCAGACAATCACCAACTTCCACTTTTTTGTTGCAGGCCCCCAGTGTTGGGCTCAGTCCCCCTGGATGCCTTCCTTCTCAATTGGGAAGGGAAGTTCCTCTATGCCTTCCCCCCCTTCCCTCTCCTGTGCAAGGTGCTAGTCAAAATCAGATCTCAACCTTGCAAGATGATTCTGATTGCTCCAGATTGGGCCAGCCAGCCCTGGTACCCAATCCTTCTGTCCTTAGCAGTCCATCTTCCCCTGTGTCTCCCCAGGAACCACAATTTGTTAACCTGTGCCCAGGGGAGAGTTTGGTATCCGAATCTCAAATCCCTCAACCTCAAGGCCTGGCTCTTGAGGAGTTAGAGTTTGCTGACCTACACATTTCTCAAGGTGTGCTTGAAATCTTGAAAGCTTCTAGGAAGCCTTCCACCAGGGCTACTTATAACTCTAAATGGAAAAGGTTTTCCATATGGTGCTCTGGGAAGCATATTTCCCCAGAATCTGCTGATTTGCCCACAGTCTTGGACTTATGGCCCATCTAAATACTTTGGGGCTGAGGCCAGCTACCCTGAAAGTGCATTTGGCAGCTGTCTCTGCTTTTATTTCAGCAGGAAAGCCCTCTTCTCTTTCTGCTCACCCTGTATTTTCCAAGTTTTTCAAGGGATTGCTTCACACCAATCCGCCATTCAGGGACCCTCCCCTGCCTGGGATCTTAATGTTTGCATTGCTCAGCTGATGCAACCCCCCTTTGAACCTCTGTCTTCAACAGAGCTTAAGTACTTGACTTGGAAAACTGTGTTTCTAGTAGCCATCACTTCTGCCAGGCGCATAAGTGAGTTACAAGCTTTGTCAGTGGAGACTGACTTTATCTCCTTTCACAGAGATAAGGTAGTCCTCAGGACTAACAGGAAGTTTTTGCCTAAGGTGGTTTCAGATTTCCACCTTAATCAATCTATATCTCTTCCAGTGTTCTTCACTGACCATTCCTCCTCTGGCGAGAGGAGGCTGCACAGTTTAGATGTTAAGAGGGCCCTTAGTTACTACATAGAGCGTACTAAGGGTCACAGGTTTGACTCCCTCCAACTTTTTCTCACTTATGGTGAGGTTGGGAAAGGGAAACCTGCCACTAAGAGATCCATTGCCAGGTGGATTGTCTCTTGTATCTAATTTTGCTATCAAAAACTGGGTAAAGTTCCCCTTCAGGCCTGAGGGCTTACTCTACCAGAGGTACAGCTGCTGACCAGGGACATCCCTATCTTAGAGATATGTCAAGCAGCTACTTGGAAAACAGTACACACTTTCACTAAGCATTACTCCCTGGACATCCAGGCCAGGAGGGATGCCTCGACGGCACAGCTGTATTCCTTCAGAGCCTATTTCCTAAGTAGGTTCTGTCCCTCTCCATTATAGGTACTGTTGTAGTTCGGTAATTGAATATAATATAGCAAGACTTATGTTGTTTGAAGAAAAAATTACTCACCTTAGTAATGTTGTTTCTTCTAATGGAGTCTTGCTATATTATGACCTCCCCCCCAGCCTGCCCCTCTCAGAACCTCTACTCTTGGGATGGGGTGGGCAGCCCAGTGTTGGCACTTATTGATGCCCATCTTGTGTTTTTCCACCCCTTCTTTTTTGGGGTGTTTGGGTGTTGTGTTTTATCTTATTTTATCTTATTTTCTGGGTCCCCTGACTTGAGTCTTGGTGTTGGGACCAGGAAAATGTGTTAATATTTTAGTAGCTAGTTGGCTAGTGTAGGTTTACAGCTTCCACACAGAACCTTAGTGAGTTTTGCTCGTAAAGATCTGACAGTTTCAGTTTGAAATTACACAGACAGAGTTTTTCTAACCGAGCTCGCGCTCCAGATTTCATGCCTGGCATGGAAGTTAACTCTTTCACCTCCAGAGCAGTTCTAAGGCTGGGACAAACTGCAATTGTCATAATATAGCAAGACTCCGTTAGAAGAAACAACATTACTAAGGTGAGTAATTTTTTCTTTGAGGGCATCCTTAAAGACGTTCCCTGGTGTTTCAAATTCCCATATTTTTTAGACATAGCTGAAAACCTTTTCAAGGATGTTTACTGACACAAGTACATTCTTAAATATATGAAAGCATTATTAGAATAATGATGTATACTATTATGTCATGTCCAGCTGCAAATATGTACAGGATGGCCACAAAGAAATTTGATCCCACAACTGCAGCCGGTGGCATCATTCAAGGCAATTTACAAAAATGTCTTTCTGTCTTTGGTTATAATGTTTCATTTATAATTCTTGTCATTATGCATATAATTTTGAATTGTTAGACTAGATTTCTGGCAAGTTTTATTTTTTATTGAGATTTTTAATTGTTTTTTTTCCTGAGCTGACCAACTCTCAAACTGCAACTTCAAAAGCAGATATAACCAAAAGCAAATTGGTGACCCCTATTTTTTTTGTTTTGCTACATTCACAGCCACAGTCTACTTCTATCAAAAAAGTTTTATGAAAATGACATGGATTTTGATAGTTTTATGCATAAAAACATAAATATTTCCCACATTTTTGGCAATTTTAGTTCAAGAGGGTGTCACCTTATTGGTAATTTACTATTTATATACAAATGATCGAGACTGAGTTACCTGCAAGATCTCTTGGTTCCCTACTGCCCTGGCTGGCATCTCTGCTCAACTGACGAGGGGTTGTTAGAGGTTCCCAGGGTGTGGCTGAAAACATCTGGTGCCCAGGCTTTTATGTTCACAGCGCCATCCCTGTGGAACTCTCTACCTCATCAGATTAGAGAGTGCAGGACCGCGGAGAGCTTCAAGAACAGTTTAAAAACCCATCTATTTAAACAGGCTTTTAATATCTTGATGTTTTATAGATTGTGAGAATTTTAACTGAATTTGAAATATCTGTGTGATTTTACTGAACTGTTTTATGACATATACGTATGTACAGCACTTTGATGTCTGAATTGCGCTATATAAATAAAAACATTATTATTATTATGATGTATCCTTATTTTATTTTTTTCTTTTACATTCATGTTGACACCTTAAAAAATGATGCTATAACTATATGAAACAATCTGACCCCTTATGGCTTTTTCCCATACAGAGGGATTATGTCTCACCATGTAACTCAAAAACAAGAATGGCGACCCATGCTTTTTATTGTTGATTTTAAATGTTTAGAGGACCACCATGTACAGGGCAAAAAATTATGAATTTGACATGGGGTTGCCGAAACATCAAGGAATGTCCTTAAACAACTTGTTGAACGAGATAACCAGTGATTGGACAACATCATCCCCATCCTAGTAAGAACATCCATGTCATCTTTGCAGTTAAATTTATACTGCCATTTCGGCCCAATGGCCCAGAAGGTTGAAATGTTGGATGTCACACCTCCCACCACGCCGGTAACCCATGTTTGGGAGCAGACTCGGGGTTGATGGGGGTCAGTCAGGGAAGGAGAGGACTGAATATCCATCTGACTGCTCTCCTGTCCTGAGGAGGGGCCTCAGCCACACCGCTCCAATACTGCCACCATGTGGAGGCGTGGTGGCAGGGCATTGGGTATGCCTTCATAGGGGGATGGCCAGCAGCAGCCACCATAATATGTGTGCACCTCCATGTGCTTGCACCCCTCCTTCATTGCATTCTGCTAAGTGATGAAAAGCCATTGATCACATAGGGTCAGTGGCCACATACAATGTATAAGGCCTACGGGCAGACTGGATGGGCCTGGTAGTCCTTATCTGCTGACAGTTCCTGTGTTTCTGCTGGTCTGGGGGAAGGACAGAAAACAAAAATTAGGGGTATGGCATATGAAGCCCCACTTGCATGCTGCCTGCCCTCCCTGGCCCTGCCACAGAGGTCAGTCTGTGGGGGATTTCTCAGGCAGGTGAGTGATGAATGAGGTCACAGATGGTAAAGGGGGGGAGTAAAGCAGGGGCTGAGAGCTCCTGCCTGCATCCTGGTGGAAAAGCTTATTAGCATAAAATTTAGACTGCTACCATTTTCAAGCAGTTGGTGTGGGGAGTGTGCTTTCATAGTAACATAGACAATGATGGCAGAAAAATACCATAGGTCCACCCAGTCTGCCTATAAAACCATAACAAACCCAGGAACTATTTTTCATACATAGAAACATAGAAACATAGAAGTTGACGGCAGATAAGGACCGCAAGGCCCATCCAGTCTGCCCATTTCTTTTTCTACCTTATAAATGTGCCATCGGCCTTTGCTCTGTCAGTGGCCTATCTATTCATAGTCATTTGTATTGCTCCCTTATGCCTATCCCATGCCTGTTTGAAGCCCTGCACTGTATTCATAGCCACCACTTCTTGTGGTAAGCCATTCCATGCATCCACCACCCTTTCTGTGAAAAGAATTTCCTCACATTCCCCTTAATCGGCCTCCTCTAATCTCATGCTGTGTCTTCTTGTCCTGCTATTTTTTATATTTAAACATGTTAGACTCTTTCACCTTGTTTATGCCCTTAAGGTGTTTGAATGCCTCGATCATATCACCTCTCCCTCCTTTGCTCAAGGGTATACATAGTTGAGCTCCGTTAATCTGTCCTCCATCGTCTTCTGATGCAGTCCCTGCACCATTTTGGTTGCCCTTCTCTGGACTGCCTCAATTTGATTAATGTCCTTGTGAAGTGTGGCCTCCAATACTGCACGCATTACTCCAGATGGGGCCTAACCAGTGTCTTGTACAGAGGATTAATACCTCCCTCTTACGGCACTGATACCCTACTAATACACCCTAACACCCCCTAGCCTTACCTACTGCTTTAGAGGTCTGCTTGGATGATTTTAGGTCATCAGTGATGATGATGCCCAAGTCTCTTTCTTCCTTTGTGACTGCTAGCAACTCCTCCCAGCCTATAGGTGGCTTCAGGGTTTCTCTTCCCTATGTGCATGATTTTGCCTTCTTTGCATTAAATCCCAGTTGCCACTCTTCTGACCATTCTGCTAGTTTATCCAGATCTCTTCTCATTCTGCCCACCCCATCTGGATCATCTACTCTGTGCAGATCTTGGTGTCATCTGCAAACAGACAAACCTTACCCTCTAGTCCATCTGCAAGGTCACTAATGAAGATGTTGAAGAGGACTAGCCCCAGGACTGATCCCTGAGGTACCCACTTGTGACTTGCATCTCTTCTGACTGTATACCATTTACCACCACTCTCTGTTTTCTGCCCGTCAACCAGTTTGCCACCCAGCTGACCAACTTCTGACCCACCCGAGCCTACCCAGCTTATTTATCAATCTTCTATGTGGAACAGTGTCAAAAGCTTTGCTGAAGTCAAGGTAGGCGACATCAACTGCTCCCCTTGGTCCACCACTCTGGTTACCCAGTCAAAGAAATCTATGAGATTAGTTTGACAGGACCTTCCTTTGTAAACCCATGCTGTCTTGGATCCTGTGCCCCTATGGATTCCAGGTGTTGCACTATCCTTTCCTTAAGGTGCCTCCATAATCTTGCCCACTACTGAGGTAAGACTGACCGGTCTGTAGTTCCCCGCCTCCTCCCTGCTACCGCTCTTGTGGAGCGGGATCACATGAGCCCTTCTCCAGTCTTTCTATCACTATCAGTCACTATCCACTCCCATGCTCCCTGCCCTACCGCTAAGACCCTGAGCAACCACTAAGCCCTTCGGTCTGTTCCAGTCATCTATGACACCACTGATAGTTTTGGCAACCACCTGTGGAATATGCTGCCAAGCTAGAGGCCTTCAAAAGGGAGCTGAAGTTGCAGCTATTAAGGCAAGCCTTTGAGTTACAGTTAGGGCCTCCTCCACACTGGCTGCTATTCGATTTTAATTATTTTGTTCTATTCAGTTTAATTTATTTTATGTTTATTTGCACTATTTTATTGATGTACAATGTTAAGAACTGTTTTTTTAATGTCTGTTCTATTATGACATATGTTTTATGTATATGGTTTATTCCTTGATCTATGAGCAGTGTCCTGAGCCCCAGGGAATGGGCGCTAAACAATATTTTACTTACTTACATCAGTTGGCAGATTGTGCCATGGCTCCACCACCCTCTCTGTAAAATAAAACTTTCTCACTTCTCTCTTGAACCTCTCCTCCCCCTCGCCAGTTTCCACTAGTGCCCCCATGTTCTTGGTCTGCTACTTAAGCTAAATATTTCCTTATAGTTTACCTTGTTCATTCCTTTCAGGAGCTTGAAGGTCTCTATCATGTGTCCTCTCTCCCATCTGGCCTCCAGCAAGTACACGTTCAGTGCCTTGAGCTGATCCTCGTAAAATCTGCCCTGCTGACCCTGAATCATTTTGATCACCCCTTCCTGTGCACCCCAGCATCCTGCCTGCATTAGTGTAGGCCTTGTTAGGCTGGCTTGATTGTTTTAGGGAGTCACTGCTGATGACCCCCAGGTCTTTTTCCTATGTGGTTGTGCCCAGCTTTACCCCATCCCCCTATCCAATACTCTGTCCTGGAGTTCTTGTTCCCTATGGGCATCACCTTGCACTTTTCAACTGCCAACCTTTGACCACATTTCTAGCCTTTGCAAGTCTTTTTGCATCTCCCTAAGCCCCTCTTTGCTGTCTACCCTGCCACAGAGCTTAGTGTTGTCTGCAAAGAGACACATCTTGCCCTGAATTCCTTCTTCTATATTACTAAATGAACACATTGAAAAGTACTGAACCCAGGACCAGCCCTTGTGACCTCACTCTCTTGTGACCAGCGGTGACCTCACTCTCTTCTGATTTGACTTCTTTAACTGCAACCCTCCACTGCCTCCATTCCAACCAGTTTCTTACCCATCTGTGTGCTTCGCTGCACCCACATCCTCTAGCTTCTTCAGCAACCTTCTGTGAGGCACACAGTCAAAAGCTTGGCTGAAACTGAAGTAGAGTAAACCCACAGCATTGTCCTTATCCACTACACTCATTACCTAGTCTGTCTTCCCTTGTGAATACAGAGCAGAAGTAGTCATTAAGAGCAGCTGCTTTCTGCCCATCCTCCTCAATTTCCCTACCTTCCTCTGTAAGCCTAACAGTTCCTCCTCCCTTAATTTTTTTCCTTAATATATCAAAGGGTTCCATGTGAAAATCACGATCACTTAATTGCGACATAAAAATAAGTGAGTCATATTTAGCGAGTGTCAGTTAAGCATTGGCAAAGTGCAGCGAACCTCAAAATAGCGAGCATGGCTTTTTAGCGATCAAAATTCTTCATAATTAGTGTCAAACAGACAAAAAAGAGCAACCTTCCACCCGATAGTTTCAAATAAAGTTTTGGGTCAACTATCATGCCAGACTTCAAGTTTTGACTCAAGGTTCATGACATACCTACAACACGGCTGACCTCACCTCTATGGGGGAGAGATCACTGCTATCAGACCTCTTCTTTGATCATTGAAATCATCTGGGTCTGTGAAAGCTATCACTCCATAAGTACTGTGGCTATGTGGGTTTGTTTTGGATTTCATTTTTCCTGTGAGCTGCTATGTCCGAATTTGGATTCTGGATTGTGCATGAATCCTACTTCAATAAAGGATGCTAACTTTCCATTTCTCTTTACCCTCGGAAATGGGGCTGGGTTACACAGCCTCTGGACTGGTCCCTTCAATTTGGATGGTATCATTATAGCTAACTTACTCGTTTGCCTTTTAACAGATATCTGAGCCAGAATGCTGGTCTGCGTGTGTTTGGTGCATCGTACAGCCATTATGGGACTGTTGGACTTGCTCCTTGGACTCACAACAGCACCCTGATACTTTAGTTTCCCCTTATTTTTTTTCCTTGTGGTCCGATTGAAATTCATGCATTGCTTTGGAAGTAACTCCCAGTCGGTATCCCGTGATATCAGTCAAAAATGCAAAGCAAATGCAAAGCTGAACATCCTCTTACATTAAAATCTGCACTAGGCTCCCTAGTCTAGTTCGCGATTGTATCATGCGCTATTATGTGCTTCTGGAATACCATTATTTTAGCTATTTTAACACAGTCTCTATTCTGAACAGGTTGCAGTATTCACTTTCGCTATTTAATACTCTTGACCCCCTTTGCAATATGTTGCTATGTGTTTGCCTTTGCTTCTTTGACCACTATCTTGGTTTCTCTTGTTCTCATTTGGTACTCTCCCCTTTCTTCCTTCCCTTATTTTACCTTATTCCTGATGAAGGCCTTCTTTTTGGCTCTCATTGATTCTCTGGCCTTTCCAGAGAACCATACCTCTCAACCTCCTGCCTCATAAATCAGGGACAAGGCTTAAAAAAATCAGGGACAAAGGACCAAAATCAGGGACACATCTTAAAAATTACAGATATCCACCCAGAAAGCTGGTAGAATATGGGGCTTAGTGCGCAATGCATTTTCTAAAGAAGAACAAGTCTGTAACTTCAATGCTTGACTTTGTTTTGTGCTCACAGTTCTCACTGCTTAGCCACAAAAACACAAATTTTAGGAGGGACAGAGTAAAATTTTGAGGCAAAATCAGGGACGTCCCTGAAAATCTGGGACACTTGAGAGGTATGCAGAGAACCATATTGGTTTCTTGTATCTGTTTGTTTTGATTACCATCCTCATGCAAGACTTTGTTGCCTTGAGAGTGGCCCCCTTTATTGCCCCTATCTTTTCTCCTCATCACTGATACTGTCCACTCTGACTAACTTGTCCAGACCAGCTCCCTCATCCAGTTGAAGTCTGCCCTTCTGACATCTAGGACTTCAGCCTTTAATGAGGGCTTATTTGTCCCAAGGGCTAAGTTGAACCATATAGAATTATGGTCCCTGAACCACAGTGGCTCCCCTACCCTCGCTCCTCCTACCAATTCCAGGTTGATGAGCACCACATAGAGAATGGCAGCCTGCCTAATGGGTTCCTTATAGAACAGCTGACACAATGCTGGCTGGCAACCCATAACATGGAGTTGCCTGCTCTAGGAGATATCCTAGCTATATTTGGACTTTTTGATGCTGTATTAAAAACGATGTTAGTTCTGTAACACCTGACTCGTAACTTCCATATATGAGCCAAACAGCAGCCGAGTGCTGCAGGCCCGTCCCTTAAAACAGCATAATTATGACGTGATGTAGGGAAGGGGTCTGCAGGCACTCTATGGACAATGTAATGGAATCAGGGGAGGGGGGCTGCCTAAATGTACCTTGATTATCTTTGCTGGCAGGTACACATGTGGGCTAGTATGGCCCCATACATGTATACCTGCCAGCAAAAATAATAAACATTGAGCAACCCCTCCCCAATCATTCATTGTCCATACATTCGTAGCCTTGTTCCCTACTTCACATCATAATTATGCTGTTTTTAGGGGAGGAGCTGCAGCACTCAGCTGCTCCTCATCTCATATATGGAAGTTACAAGCCAGGTGTTATGGAGGTAATAGCTTTTTTAATACAGCACCAAAAAAAGTCCAACTATAGCTAGGATAGGTCCTAGTGCAGGCAACTCTATGTTTTATGGGTTGCCTGCCCAGCGCTAAAACTGGTGTCAGTTGCTCTTTAAGCAGCTGCACCAGCAGGCAGTGTTGCAGTGTATCCAGCAGGGCCTGGTGTCTGGAGCTCCTGGCCAGTGGAATAACAATCAGTTTCTGGTAGGTTTAGATCTCCCACTACCACCACTATCTTTCCCTTTGCCACCCACATTTCTAGTTCTGCCACTAGCTCCTTATCTCTCTCTTCTCGTTGTCCTAGATGTTGGATCACCCCTTTCACAATGCCAAGTGCCACAGCATGGACCACCCCAGCATTCACAACTGCTCCTTCATAGCTTAGGTCCCCCACAAGTTTTGTTATTGCTTCTCAGACTCCTCCACAAGGAGAGGCAGTCATCCTTGGGGCTTCCTGGACTTTTGGGGGGGGCAACTGTCAGTATCAAATGCAGTCTGAAGCTGGGAGAGGGAGTCAGCTTTAAATTTTCTAACAGTGCTCTCATTAATGACTTGTTAGTATTTGATAACATTAAGCAGAACAGCTGACATCACACCATGCTGCAATAATATTTTCAAACTTGCATATTGTGAAGGACTTTGCTTTTTGCTGGGAGGGGGTAGTAGAGGCTGTCAAGTCTTTTGCAGTGGTAGAGGCAGCTGCAGAGTCCACACCAGATCTTCAGCCTTTACCTCAGAGACAAAGGAGTATTCACGTTTGAAAGGCTTTTTTTCTACGTGTTCAATTAGGAAGAGACATTTTTGCACTTTTCAAAAGTCAGGAGACACTCTTTAAAAGCACTGAGCAAATGCGGTAAGTGCACATTTGAAATCTTGCACATGCATACTCACAGCTGATTTACAGCAAATGGGCAGACTGAGCATGTGAAAATTAAGCCATGTAAAAAATCAGCTGATTGTGGAGGCACAAAATTATGAGGCTGCGGTTTTAAATGGTTCTACAGCAATTCCCAATGACAATGTTAAAGCTAAGGGAAAAAGAAATTACAGTAAGTCAGATAGAATTTCTTTTTTCTCCTGACTTATAAGATGCCCGTTTCCCAGCTGTGAATCTATTATAGCATTTTTTTTAGATTTGAAATCATTGAAAGAATGATCCTTTAAATAGGACTAGCCCCAGGTTTTTATCCATATTCTCAGCTGTTCTTCCAGGAATCAGTCTTCGCCATTGATTGACACAAATAGGTTCTGAGACAGAGGTCCTAGGACCCTGGAGGAGCCAGATCTTTTCAGGAGAGCTGGCACTGAAGCAAGCTGTGCACATGTGCTGTACCGCGTGGGGGAGCTAGCAGCACAGGCCTACCTCGGCACCAGCCCTCAACCTCCTTAGTTTCTTTTTTCCTGCCATCATGCACGCATCAGTAACAACGTTGCCTGACTGCTGGAAGTTAGAACTTCACATCTATATGGCAACAGGATTCATTTCTTATTTGTAGCTACATAGATACATAGACAGTGTCGGCAGATAAGGGCCTATGGCCCACCTAGTCTGCCCATTTGAGCTTGTAAGTTCAGTTTGTTTTCCTAGAAGTCTATTTCCCCTTACCCCTGACCTCTAGAGTTCCTTTATGTCTATCCCATGCATTCTTAAATCCCGTGATCTCCCATAAACACAGAAAGAAGTGGGACTGTTCCTGATCCCGGTTGGGAACACATCACTGCTCAGCCTCAAGTTCTTCCTCTTTACGTCAGAAGGGGAAGAAACAGTACCGCTCAAGGCCACACTCCATGAGGTCTGCCATGAGGTCCTCAGCATCTCAGAGCAGAAGGTATTTCCCGGCACCGTCAGTTTCACTGACAGATTCTGCTTATGGCAGGATGGGGTCTTGGGCTTGGAGTCCCTCCCTGTCTACTTGTGGGGACTCCAGTGGGCAGTTTCATCACTGGGCAGCTCTTATGAAGCAGTGGGTGCAGCATTTGGCTCATTCACTTCTCCATCAGAGATAGGGGCATTGGATCTGCAGCCGGGGCCTTCTAGCCAAGTAGAATGTTTGGTTCCATCAACAGCCTCTGGGTCCTTGCTAGTGACCACGCTGCCGACTCCTGTCTCAATAGCTGCACCCCCATTCAGTATCACTGCTTTGGGACTGGCTCCGGTACCTCTGCCAGTCATTCAGGTGCCTGCTTGTTATTCAACGGCGAGTTCAGGCCCCTTGGGGCCTGGCTCAGTAATGTCCCTGGCACCACTCCCGGTGACGCCCCTGGCACTAAGAGGCCCTCAGCGCTGGACGCAGTTCTGACCATGGTGCTACCTTCTGCACCAGCTCCCTTTCTGCCTGTGCTGGTATCACCAGTGTTTCCTACTCCTAGGTCTGAGTTAGGGAAGCTGTGGTCCACCCTCTACCAGACCCTCCCCCTGCGGAGGACCTGGAGGGGGATGAGTCTGATCCTGAACTCATCATTTCTGAGGGTGGTAATGATGACGCCTTCTTTAGCCTGAACACTTGCTCAGGAGGACCTCTCTTTTCAAGATCTTCTCCACAACCTTATGCTGCACTTGCTTTTGAGCCTTTAGCTATTGATCTGAGTAAACGTCTCCATCTGGAGTGGCTCAAAGTTTCCATCATGATGGTCAATTCGTACACCCTGTCCCCTTGCATTTGAGACTCTTTCAGACGCAGTATGGAATAGGCCTGCCTCTATCCCCTCTGTCTGTAGGCAGATAGGCCATAAGTACACTGCCCCTAAAGGCAGGCCTATCCATGCTTCTCATCCTATTGCTGAGAAGATTGGCATTTTAGCTGAGAATGACAAAGACATTCTGCCTCAGGAAGTGACTGCACACTCTATTAATAAGGAGTCACGCAAAAGAGACTCTATGGGGAAAATAACTTTTGCTGCTGCTGCCCTTAGCATGAGGATTGCCAGTTACCAGGGGCATTTTTCTAAGTATGAGTATGCCCGCTGGATGTCTCTTTTAACAAGTCTCTAGCAGAATCCCTGCCTGAATCCTAGAGCAAACAGAAGATTCTTCAGACTGTCACTCATGGCATTGAATCTAACAATCATCAACTCAAAGGGGTTATGGATGCCTTTGACACTGCCTTATGCTGCCTTACAGCATTTGCATCAGAAGGCATTCCTGTCTTTGTACATCTGGTTTCTCCAATGATGTCCAGCAACAGGTTATGAATGATTCCATTTAATAATAACATATGAAAATATGAATCTGCCAGCAGATAAAGGCCTTATGGTCTATCAAGTCTGCTTGAGTGTGTAGCTAGCAACCCTTATACTGCAACTGTAGGTTGAAGTCCCCCACAATCACTGTGCTACCCTTTCCACAGGCCCTTCAGATCTATCCTGCTAATTCCCTGTATAACTCCTCTAACTGAGATGTTGACCTGTACACTACTCCCATCCTGAGAGTCCTATTCTTGGAATCCTGGATTTACAGCCATAACGACTCTACACTTCCCCCCTCCCCCGCCTCACAAACACACTTCAGTCCTTCTCTCACATACAGTGCCCCCCCCACCCCCCACCATTCCCATTTACCCTATCTCTACGGAATATTTTATATCCTGGTACCATCAGGTCCTAGCCCTGGTAATGGGTGGCCCATGTTTCAGTGATGGTTGCCATGTCCACCTCCCCTTCTGCCATGAGAGCCTGTAGCTCTGCTGTTTTGTTCCCTAGGCTCCTAGCGTTCAGGGTGACCACCCTCCACCCTTTTTTCTTCCCCTCTCCCCTCTCCTACTCTCCCTTCCTAGCATCCCCTTTAGTACTCCCTTTTTTTCCATTGTTTCTAGCACAGGGCATAAGCTCATTTGGCTTCCCTTCCTGTGGATTCTGCATGCCTCCTGCCCACTTACCACCCCTCGCTCCTAGTTTAAATGCCCTTCTTTTGCTATGTAATCCCCCATCCTCTGCTTCAATACCTACTTGCCCTCCTCACTTAGGTGAAGTCTGTCCTTACCGTGGAGATCACTGTCCTCCCAGGTCCCTCCCCACTCACCCAGTGGTTCTTACCTGTTTGGACAGCAGGTGGAACAGTCTGTTGAGGCCTCCCAGAAGGCTAGATTGGCCATCAAGACCTCCAGGCCTGCTCCCTCTAATCCCCAAAGGGAGAAAGGGTGAGGTTTCTACCACAGTATGCAGTCCTTTCGAGGCAATGGCGGGGGAGGGGTACAAATCAAGTCCCAGCCTTCCCAGCTGCAAAAGAAAGTACAGCTGAAGGCACAGGCCCCAAAACCATCTAGTGCCACCCTCTGAAGTTCCAGCCCCGGTCTTGCCTCAGCTGCCCGAGGCAGACCTCTCCTCTCCTCTCCAGTAGGAGGGTGCCTGACATAGTTTTACCGTAGATGGGAATCCATTACGATAGACAAGTCATTGCTCAGGATTATTGGAGAGATACACTTCCTGAATTTTATAGAAATCTGTCTGGAAATATCCACCAGAAAGGAACCCCTTCTTTCTGCTCACTTATCAGACCTTCTGGCAAAGGAGATTGTGAGCTTTCTGAGCAACAGGGCAGTAGAAGTAGTGCTGGAGGCAGAACGCAACACAGATTTCTTCTCCTATTACTTCCTAGTTCCGAACAAGTCAAGGGGCAAGGTTTTATTTAACTCTAAAAATTGATTAATGTTTTGCTCATAAAAGTTCTAAAACATTGTGAAAATGCATAGCACTTGCCTCGCTCTGTTTAACAAACATAACACTTTTAGAAAACCTATGTAAATGCTTTCTGTAAAGTTAGTATTGTCCCAAGAAAAAAACTGCTAATCAGTTATTTAAAACCCTGAGGGGGCATGTGCTCCACTCTCGATCTCAGAAATTTGAACAAGTTCATGGAACAAGAGAAGTTCAAAATGATCTCTCTGGTAACTCTGCTATAACTCCTCAAGCCACAGGATTGGTTAACTTCCCTGGACATGCAGGATACGTCCCAGCATATCCTAGTCCACCCCAGCCACCACAGATTCCTCCACTTTGTGGTGCTGGGTCAAAATTATTAGTTCTGAGTCCTGCCCTTTAGACTGTACTCGGCACCTCAGATTTTTACAAAGTGCTTTGATGTCCTCATGGCTCACCTATGAAAACTTGGTCCCAAGTATTTCCTTATCTGGATGACTGGCTCCTAGCCAGTGTTTCCAAGCAGTAGATGGAATGAGCTATGGCCACAGTCGCTCAGTTCCTTATCTTCCTGGGAGTCCTGCTGATTCTAGAGAAGTCATAGCTTTAGCCCTCACAGCAGCCCCTCTTCATAGGGGCCCTTCTGGACACCACCAGAGCCAGGGCCATCCTTCCAAAGGATAGACCAAAAGCAATCCTTCAGATGGTGCATTCCACAATGGAGCACAAGTCGGTTCGGGCACTCTGCATGCAGTGCATGTTGGACCTGATAGCCTCCTCAGTGTTCACAATGCCTCTGACACAACTGCACATGAGGACAACTCAGTGGATGCTCAGGATGCAATGGTCACCAGCATCAGAAACTCAGTCTTACCTCATCAAGGTGACAAAGCCTCTGCTTTGCTCTCTTGTATGGTGGAAACAGGAGGGAAAACCTCCTCCAAGGTCTCCCCTTCTCTCAGCCAGAGCCTCAGGTAATCCTCACCATGGATATGTCTCTTATGGAATGGAGAACCAGTTGTCAGGGGCACCACACTCAAGGAGTTTGGAGCCCTTTAGAGTCCCATCTCCACATCAGTGTGTTAGAAATAAGAGCAGTTCTCTATGTCCTACAAGCCCTTATGGACCTCGTCAGCCACAAGGTAGTACTCTTCCAGATGGACAACAAGTCTGTCATGTACTATTTCAACAAGCAAGGGGAGCACACTCTTACCTTCTCTACAGAGAAGCGATTGGAGTGTGTGAAGGGTGTCTAGAGCAGGGTGTTCTCATCCATGCAGTCTACTTACCAGGAGCTCAGAACATTCTGGCAGATGAGCTCAGCTGCACAGAAACTGATCCTCATGGGTCATTAGTACATGCATCGTGCAGTCACTGTTTGACAAGTGGAGAACCCCAGATGTGGATAATTTTGAGTCCCCTCTCAATTCCAGGCTGCCTCAGTTCTGCTTCAAAAATACATGACATGGCATTTTCTGTCACAATGCATTCAGGCTGCAGTGGACAAATCTTCTGTATATATTTCCACCAATCCCTCTAGTTTGGAGGATACTGCTCAAGCTGGAGGCACATGGGGCAAGATGATTCTGGTCACCCCATGCTGGCCTTGACAGATATGGTTTCCTCTGCTCAACAGGCTGTCAGTCAATACTCTGAGGGCCCTTCCTCTCGGGATAAACTTTCTGACGTAGGGGTCCCTGGTCCAACCCACTCTGTGCTCCCTTCACCTCCAGACCTGGCTGCTGAAGAGATAGAGGTAAACAGGTCTAAGGTATCTCAGAAGATCTCTGAAATTCTTTTAACTGCCCATAAACCTTCCACCAGGAGAACCAACACAGTCAAGTGGAAACGTTTCTGGGTGTGGTGCTCCAAAACTCACATGAGGCCCTTCTGGTTTTGGAGTACTTTTTTTTTTCTCAAAGAAAGTAGCAGAAAAAGTAAAGGCTAAAAAGGTAGCATTCAGAAGGTGTAAGGAGACCGGAGAGGAGGATAGGGAAGTGTATCTGAGAAGACAGAGGGAGGCAGGCAGACAAAGCAGTAAGGAGTGCAAAGGCACAAACTGAGATGAGAATAGCTTAGGGAGTATCAAAAGGGGAGAAGACATTTTTTAGGTATGTTAGTGAGAAAAGGAAGACAAAGGGAGAGATAGGTTAAAGAGGGAGGTGGGTGATTGCACAGAGAAGGATCAGGAAAAGGAAAACATCTTGAACAAATACTTCTGCTCACTATTCACAGTAGAAAGGGAAGGGGAGGGACCATGAAATGGCACTAGGAGCTTTGAGGGGAGGGAAATGGACATTAGTCAGTTTTCTGAAGAGAAAGTCCAAAAAGCACTCACTAACCTGAAGGGGGAAAGCTATGGGGCCAGACGGGGTACATTCAAGGGTGCTGACGGAGCTAAGGGAGGTACTAGCTGCACCTCTTACAATTAACAGGTCACTGGAGACTGGTGCAGAAGGGCAGAGGTAGTCCCACTTCACAAATGTGGGAGCAGGGAAGAAGCAGGCAATTATAGACCTGTCAGCCTGACATTGGTGCTGGGTAAATTACTAGAATCACTACTAAAGGAAAGGATTGTGGATTACCTTGTATCCAACAGATTACAGGATCCAAGGCAGCATGGTTTCACAGTGGGGAGGTCATGCCAAACAAATCTGATAGATTTCTTTGACTGGGTGACCAAGGAGTTGGATCAGGGAGGAGCGGTGGATGTGGCCTACCTAGATTTCAGCAAGACATTCAACATCATTCCACATAGGAGACTGTAAACAAGTTGGGGAACTTTAGGGGGTTAATAAGGTGGTAACCTGGGTAAGAAACTGGTTAGTTAATAAGACACAGAGGGTAGTGGTAAACAGAGTTCGCTCAGAGGAAGGGAAGGCAACCAGCAGGGTACCTCAAGGACCAGTGCTGGGACCAGTCGTCTTCAATGTCTTTATAAGTGACACAACGGAGCAACTGAAAGGAGAGGTCTGCTGCTTTGCAGATGCCACCAAGAATTGCAACAGAGTGGAAAGTCAGAGGGTGAAAGGATGGGTAGGGATCTGAAAAGGCTGGAGGAGTGCGTGGTCAAGGGTATGGTAACTGGGTTTTAATGCAATAAAGTACAAAATAATGCACGTGAGCCATAGAAACCCAGGGGTGGAGTGATACTGACAAAGACCAAGCAGGAAAGAGACCTAGTGGTGATCATATCAGATGACGTAAAAGTGGCCATGCAGTGTGACAAGGCAGTTGGAAGGGCTAGTGGGATGCTGGGGTGCATAGGAAGGGGTACTGCCAGCAGGAAAAGGGAGGTAGTGTTGCCCCTATATAGACTGCTGGTAAGACCTTACCTTGAGTACTGTGTCCAGTTCTGGAGACCATATCTTAGGAAGGACATGGATGGAGTGGAAGTGGTCCAGAGGAGGACTACCAAAATGGTGCAGGGTATTCATTAAAGGCCCTATGAGGAGAGACTTAAGGAGCTAAATATGTCACCCTGTTAGGGGGGAATATGATAGGGACCTTTTAATACCTCACGTGAGTAAATAATGTACAGGAGAGGTATTTTTCAGAGAAAAAAATGTGCTGTAGAACAAGGGGGTATGGGGGCGTGTGGCCTGGCTAGACAGAAGATGGCTGCATAATTCAATCTCTCTGCAGGGAATGTAGTAATCTAACCTTATCCATCCATACCCAGTTCTTTTTTTGTGCCAGCTTTCAAAACTAACCTGTAACCTACCAGACTCACAAATACTGTAAGTTATTTGGGGCCTTAATTTCCTATTTTGACTGTGCTAGTTTTTCAGATCAACAGGCCTCACCAACCAGCACTATGGCTGACTCCAATCTGCAACCTAATTCTCTTGCCAGAGTGGAAGCAATGTTTTCCAAGTTAATGAGTGATATAAATGATTTAAAAGTCTCCACTCACTAAAATACTACTACGCTTGTGTTGGTAAGCCACAGAATTACCGCCAGTGAGAATTCAATTACTAAAAACACAGCCTTCATCCATGACTTACAGGCCACGATCCGAAGCTAGAATTGCACTATAACATCTTTACAATCCATAATCGATATCGAAAACCACAACAGGAGGAACAACCTAAGTTTCTTTGGCTTCCCCGAAGGTGCTGAATTAGGGGACACATCTGCACTTCTACTCCACGTCTTACCTGCAATGTTAAAACTTCCTCCTTATCAAGCTTTGGTCATTGAGAGATCTCATCATACCTTAGGTCCCAGACCCAATCAAGACTAGCGTCCCAGACCCATCATAGCCCACTTTTTGAACTATGCACATACCGAGCTGATCCTGAGTTATGCCAGAGAAGTAGAGGAACTTCTGTGGCAGGATCATAAGATTTTTATCTACAGAGATTTCTCAAAGGAACTGACAATCAAAAGAAAAGCGTACAGACCCCTCAAGCAAACGCTGCACCAAAAAGGAATTAAATTTGCTCTGCAATACCCAGCTACAATGCGTCTTTATCTCGGGACATCTTTCAAAGATTTCAACACCCCTGAGGCCTTAGCTAATTTTCTGGATATCTCTCCAACTTCTACCTTGGCTGGACCGATCATGGAAGGGGGCCCATCTTGCGGTCTAGAATCCACTCGAGGGGGTGAATCCTTGGATGGTCCGATTGTAGATGAAAACCGCAGTTTAGAATCCACCCGAGAGGATGTAACTGCTGCATAGGTCCGAGGTGGAAATGACACAGATTTGGAGGTCCTAACTAACACTCCCACTGCTGTTCCCTCTCACAGACAATCCAGTCGACTCCAAGAAAAACTACTTTCTGGTCCCCGCTCTGCCAAACACTCCTGCTGCCTGGCTGAATGCTCTCCCAAACCACGTCAACCCTTTGCTTCTTACTCGCATGTTGATTCCTCCATCCCACTGAGTAACAAGTTTGCCCTCTTGGCAGAAGACAGGCACTCATCACAGGAGGATCTGTCATCTCGAAATACAGATGATATTTCGTCCACCTCATGCATAGCACTTCAGGGCAACATTTTGGTAGATTCCTCTTGGGCTGAGGCTGTTGCTAGCTCCCCCCTTAAATCTCTAGAACCTCCTAAAAAGAAGCATAGAGCTAAATCTAAGGGCAAGAACTAAAATAATTTTAACAGGGCTTATAAAGTAATGGGGACTTGAACCCATAGCTTGTTTACAGGTTGTTTTACTTCTTCCTGATGTATTATATCAGGAGTTTGAGTGCTGAAAACCAGCCTTTTTATTGCTTAAACTCATGTTGTGCAGCCTTCATTTCTCAGATCACTTCGCTCCCAGCAGGTTGTGATTGTGAAAGGCAGTACATCGCGGTCGGTTCTAATTATACTATTTTCAGTCTTAATTAGCTATTTGGCTCAGGATAACATCGGGACTCTGGAACTTGTTAACTTCCCTCATTTTTATGATATCTGGACATATACTTGTTGCATATTACTGCATTTTGCAAGGTGTTTTTTTTTTGTCTCCTCTTTTTCACTTTTCTCTGGATAACTATTATGACACCAGCTTCAGGACACAAGTGCATTTCCTAGTTAACCTTACATAACCATCTATCCACTATGACTAAGATTTCCTTGTTGTATAAGTCTTTGGAAATTGTATTATTTCCCCATTTTCAATGATTACTGTCACTAAATTAATGTTGCAAACATATCAGATAGTTCTGAACCCCTACGCTAAGACTACTGATTTATTTATGTCTATCTGACCACAAAGTCCTCACATTATATCATAGTTGCTAGCTATTTTCAGAGTTCTGTCACACAGGGTATCTAATTTATATGCTTTTCTGGCACCCTATTCTGCGCGAAACCTAATAATTCTAATTTACACTTCCTTGTTGTGCTTCTTCCTCTCATATGGGGCTCGTTGGGCCTATTAACTAGTCCTAACCACCCCCATATACTTTGCACATAGGCAATTTTGAGTAGAGGTATCAACATCTATTCTTTTAGATAACCCTCAGCCTGCAGACTTCCCTGAAGCTAGACATATCCCACACCTTCCCCCATTCTTATCTGGCTTACAGCGTAGAGGTCTCAATATTTTACCCAGTTTATCCACTACCCCTTCATTAAATATATACCCTGAAGCAGCCCTCTTTACCAAGTTGTGGTATCTAGAGTTTGGTTTAATTTTTGGCTAAATGCAGTAATTACTGTTTATTGTTTAATCTACAACATAGTTATCAAGTACCTGACTCCCCCGATCGCAAATGTTAGGGCATTACTGGCTTTTTTTCACAGCACCTACAAGTTTCCAGCTATAAAAAGTTGGCACTTCCATTACCTTTACTGTTGTTGGATATATTTAATAAGTTCTGGCGTATTGTTCTTTCTCTTTTTCAAGCATATTAGCTGTTACATTAAGCTGAGGTTAATACAGCTCCCTGCTTTATGTGGCATAGTTACTTTCAGACCAAGTTTGTTTGTTATTACTGTTCTCATAATATTATTAGGTTTAGACCTCAGGTTCTGACCAACTTTTTTTTTCTTTTTCTTTTCAGTTGGTCACCTCTGGTCTATTCCAATTTCTGACGCCCTGGTGTGTAGGGAGAGAGTCTCCAGCTGGTTAGCTGACTCATATCTCTCCGCTCCCTTAAGGAATATATTCTCTAGCTTGTTAGTGTGTTATAGTGTGGTTGATAAGTAATGTCTTCCTCTTTTCTATCTAGTTACTTTGTGTATATAAGGATATCTGTGCTGATTATGCTTAGCATTCTTTATTTAGTCAACTTGAATGATCCTGCCTATCACTTATATATATGTTTTCTTTTTTCTACCTCCTCACCCATCCTCTTCCTTACCTGTATGTCCCTCATGGTTCCAATTATTTTCTTACTTTTTTAATGTGACGACATGTCTGATTTACTTTTATATACTTGGAACGTGAAGGGACTTAATTCTCCCTGTAAGAGAAAGCAAATTCTTTCCTACATTAAAAAACACAACGCTCACATTGCTTTCCTTCAGGAAACTAAATTACTAGCAGAGGATGTAGATAGACTTGAAAAAGACTAGGTCAGTCAAATTTGCAATTCTTTTTCTTCCAAAAAAAGAGGAGTAGCTATACTTATCCATACAAATCTTAAATGGTCCCTTATAAACTCCATCTCTGATACAGAAGGCAGATGGGTAATTGTTAAATTAAACACCCATTCTGGTCCCCTTAGGCTTGTTAATGTTTATGCCCCCAACTCTGACTCCCCAGAGTTTTTCCATAACCTAATCCAGCAGATTCTATCTGCCAACTTGGACAATATTCCAATAATTTTTGGAGGTGATCTTAACCTTGCCTTAGAAGCTACTATAGATAGAAGCAACATGTCCATAGATGCCCACCCCAGAAGTATTAAGGCCCTCTCATTGCTTCTGAAAGATTTAGGTCTATATGACATCGGGCGACTTTTTCACCCACGTGACCGAGATTTCACCTTTTATTCTTCATTACACAAATCATACAGTCGAATTGACTATTGGTTTGCTTTCCCTGCCATAGTGGAAAAAAACTATTGATTCACTGATTCTTCCCATAGTAATTTCAGATCATTCTCCAGTTAAATTGCATCTTTTATGGGGCCCTCCTCAACCAAAATCCTCTTTTTTGTCGCCTTGACCCACTTCTCCTTAAAGACCCAGATTTCCTACCTATCATTAAATCACAGATTAAAGAATTTCTTTCTTATAATAAAGCCATGGACACCTCCATGTGCACTGTATGGGAAGCCCTCAAAGCTATGATTCGTGGGAAAATAATTAGCTTTGCCGCCCATTGAAAAAAATCAAGAGAGCAACAATTTGCTGATCTTGAAAAAATCCCTCAGAGCTAAAGAACAACTCCACCTTGAAATCCTCTAAGAATTAAAATAAACGAATTAATCTCCCGTAAAACTGAGTTAGCTCTATTTAAACTTAAACACAGATATTGGGAACAAGGAGACAAAAATGGGAAGCTTCTTTCCTATCTGCTTAAGGTGCTACAAACTGAACGGCATATATCAGGTCTCAAGGACTCTCATGGTATAATTTATACTGACAACCCCTCTATAAACCATATTATGAAAGAGTTTTATCAGAATTTATATTCTAACCACAATCCCTCACCTGATTTACATATACAACAATTCTTAAATAGCTTACACTTGCCCCTTCTCTCTGTTTCTGTAGCGAATTCTTTAGATGAACCTTTTTCCCTCTTAGAAGTGCAGCAAGCTTTGTCCTCTTTGAAGTCTGGTAAATCTCCAGGATGAGATGGATTTCCTGTAGACTTCTATAAATCACTTTCTGACACTTTATGCCCAATTCTTTTTAATGTTTTTCCAGAAGCTACGCATACAGGTAAACTTCCTCCAACGTGCACCGAAGCAATTATCACACTAATCCCTAAGAAGGACAAGGACCCTCTACTCCCGGCTAGTTATAGACCCATTTCACTGTTAAATACAGATGGAAAGATTTTCTCTAAACTTCTAACCTCTCGTTTAGAACCCCTGATTCCTAAATTATCTAATTGTTCACAAGCTGAGTTTATTAAGGACAGATCTGGTTCAGATCATTTACGTTCTTTATTCAACTTAATTCACAAAGCCAAATCCCTCAAAACACCTGTGGCAGCTATAGCCATTGATTTTGAGAAGGCTTTTGATTCCTTAAATTGGAACTAAGTTTATCAAGTTCTGTCTTACTTTGGTTTCTCTCATACCTTCTATTCCTGGATTAGATTACTATATACCTCGCCTATAGCAAAAATTCTTACTAATTCCACCCTCTTTCCCTCTTTTCAGTTGGCAAGAGGAACCAGACAATGTTGTCCTTTATCACCTTCTCTGTTTATCTTAGCCATGGAACCATTATCTGCCTGTCTACGTCAATCTACTGATATTAAGGGCATTCCTATTGACAGTTCCAGATATATATCTCTCTCCTATGTGGACAACCTTCTAATACTGCTTGAGAATTTAAATGAGGCTGGACCCTTGCTGATTAAAATATTCAGTAATTTCACAGATATTTCAGGCCTCGCTCTCAATTATGGAAAATCAGAAACACTTCCTCTCAATGACCACTGCAAATCTTTTATGAATCTGCCTCTTTGTTTTCATTGTTCACCCCAAGGAATTACTTACTTAGGAATCAAAATAACCCGAAACTTAAAGAAAATCTGGCATACAAACCTTAGCCCTTTATTTGATAATATTAAAAATATCCTGGATAGATGGAAACTCCTTAATCTTTCTTCATGGGGAAAATAGCTGCCATCAAGATGACCATCTCACCCCAAATTCTCTGTTTAGTTGCCAATACCCCCCTAACTTTACCAGCTATGTTTCTCTCCAAGCTCGACAAATTACTCGGTAACTTTATATGGGTAAACTACTGAGATTCAGTCGTAATAAGCTTTGTGCACATTGGAAGAGAGGAGGTTTCGGACTCCCTTGGTTTAAAGCTTATTTATGGGTTTTCCGGACCTCTCAAACTATCAGATGGTTCCATAAGCCTTCACCTCATACCCCGCTGTGGGTTACAATGGAATCCACATCCTCCCATGGGGGAATTCCTACAGCCTTTATCTTCAGTCCTCTTCCTCCCAAATTAAAATCGCATCCCACTATTTCATCCTGTGTGCTTTATTGGAAACTAGTCCACAAATTCTTAAAATCTAATCCAACCCCCTGGTTCTATACCCCTCTTTGGGGTAACCCCTTAATTACTTTAGAGAATAAAACTATCTTCTGCCGCTCTTGGAGAAACAAAGGTGTTTTCTTCTTAGGGGACATTCTAGATCAGAATTCATTCACTCTTAAAACTTTTCTAGAATTACAGAAAACCTGGAATCTCCCAAACAGGACTTCTGGAAGTATTTACAGATACACGCTGCCTATAATTCTCTATCTCATTATGTCCATAAACATAATTTACAAGATCAATACATTTCACATTGGAATAAATTAACTGCAAAATGGAATAGCTCCATCTATAAAGACATCATGGATGTCTTACCTAATCAAACTCTTTTAACTAAAAACAAATGGAATGCCCTCCTTAAGTACAACATAGAAACATAGACTTTGACAGCAGATAAGGACCGCTTGGCCCACCTAGTCTGCCCAGTTCCCTACCTAGAGGATAAGCTGCAGATCCTATTTAACCAACAGCCTAGATGGAGCTATTCCATTTTGCAGTTAATTTAATCCAATGTGAAATGTATTGATTTGTAAATTATGCTTATGGACATAATGAGATAGAGAATTATAGGCATCAGGGATATACAATGGAGTAAATGTTGGCATATATCTCATAACACATTTAAATATGCACACAGTTCCCTAATTCAAATTAAAATCCTACACTCCTGGTATAGAACCCCTTTGGTACTCTATCATTTAGGATATTTAAACAACAATAATTGCTGGCGATGCAGTCTGCCTAATGGTGATATTTTTCAATTCCTATGGGCCTGTATTCCTATCAGTAAGCTTTGACATAAAGTTCATGTATTTGCCTCTAGAGTAATCAGACAAAAAATTCCACTAGACCCGAAATTTTTCTTATTAGGTATACTTACTTCAAGCAATACTACCCTCTCTCATGCACATTTCAGATGGCTAAACATACTGTCTTTTCTAGTAAAACGCCTAATCCTCATGAACTGGAGATCAACCCAAGTACCAACCTTCTCAGATGCTCTTCACAATTTATCTTAGTATGCATCTCTAGACCGATTATTGCACAGTACCAGTGACTGACTCAATATATATTATAGATGTTGGCAGGACTATTTCAATTATATTGACACTTCTACCATCCCTAAGCCATAATATTTAAGCACTCACCCCCTTATTTTCATCACTTATACTTCAGATTAGGGACAATAATACTCTCTGACACAGATATCCTTTTTTTTTTCCTGTCTCTTTTCCTTCTTTCCTTACCCCATCACTCTCCCTGTTTATTCTCTTCAATTTTCTTCTCACAGGTTACTTGCATCTATTCCCTCTTCTTCCAGTGTATTTACTGTGCTCTCTTATATGTGGCTCTATGTAATCAGGTTTATGCTTAACCTCAGACACTCACCGGCACTTCTTTCTATATTTAGTGGATAATTTAAACTCAACTGTTTCCTAACTTATTATAATCCCTTCTTTTCTCACTTGTGGCCCTGTTTCTTTATTGTTGAGATGTAAACCTAATCTAAATACAGTGACTTCTCTCCTACAGATTATGTACACTGTTTTTTGAATATTTGATACTTCTGCTCTTTATATGGAAGATGATGTGTACCTGTATTATCTGTTTGTTTCTCTTTTATGGAAACTTTCAATAAAAAGATAAAGTGGAACCAGAAGGTATGCTATGAAACTGGAGGGGGGCAAATTCAGGAGGGATGTGAGGAAGTAATTCTTCATAGAAAGGGTGATGGATGCCTGGAACAGCCTTCCAGTGGAGGTAGTGGAAGTGAAAACGGTGATAGGGTTCAATAATGCCTGGGACCGGCATAAGGGAATCATAGGAAAAAGGAAGGGAGTGGAGGAGATGGTGCCAGAGATCAATTTGGGTCTGCAACAAAAAACAGAGATCTTAAAAAAAAAAAAAGGCTGACTGGGTGGGCCCACTGGCCCTTATCTGCCATCACATTCTATGTTTTTTGTTGTTGTTTTTTTTAATTATTTGGTAACTAGGTAAGGCCCACTAGACACAAGTGCCTGTTTTCAAAGGCAAGCCAGTAGCACTGGGGAGGTTAAGTGGCTTGCTCAGAGTCACGCAGTATGCAAGTTGAAGTTGTGGGAATCAAACCCAGGTCTACTGGAGGTACCAAGCTCATTCACAGCTTGTTACTTCAACCTCTGGGCTATACTGCCAGCACTTGTTGGACCTCTCGGATGCAGGCTTGCAGTATTCTACAGTTAAAGTCCACTTGTGTGCTGTTTCAGCATACCACGAGCCTGTTGAGTACCTTCTGCTTCTCTTCAAGAGTTTCTTCAAGGGCATTTTGCACACAAAGGCTTCTGGTCAGGAAACCTGTAGCCACCTGGGATATCAACCTGGTGTTGAACGTGCTCACTTGTAAGCCCTTTGAGCTCATGGCTACGTGTGACCTGAAGTTCCTAACTTGGAAAACGGTTTTCCCAGTGACTATCAACTCTTCCCACAGAGTTTCTGAGATTTCTGTGTTGGTCACGGATCCTCCGTATACTGTTTTCACAGAGACAAGGTGGTCCTCAGCACACGCACCAAGTTCTTACCCAAGGTGGTGTCTGAGTTTCACTTAAATCAGCCTCTTATGCTGCCTGCTTACTTTCCTAACTTCCAGAATGAAGGGGAGCACACCCTCCATTTTCTGGACAACAGAAGAGCCCTGAGGTTCTACCTTAACAGAATGAAGGACTTCAGGCACTCTGAGCAGCTCTTTGTCTCCTTTAATTCTAATCAGGTGGGACAGCCTGTTACAGTCAAGTGCATTTCTGCTTGGATTATCAATTGCCTTTGTCACTGCTATGCTATGGCACAGGTTAAGTTGGATGCCAGGTACATACCTGCTCCACCAGAGTGGTTGCCACCTTCCTGGCAGAGATTCACTCTGTGCCTATCTGTGATATTTGCAAAGCAACAGATTGGAGCACAGTGCACACCTTTGTCAAGCACTGTGTCCTGGATGTCTATGCCAGGCAGCATGACTCCTTTGGCAAGGCTATCCTTAATGGACTTTTGTCCTGAGTGACCCTTGGCTCTCACCGCCATGATCTAGGGGACGTTCGGTGCTTGGTACTCTAACCCATTCATGTGAATCAGTAGTGAAGACTGATTCTTGGAAGATATAGAGAATCCTAGATGGGCAACTATGCACAACCAATGTGTTCTGCCACAGAGGGGCTCTGAATCCCTCTGACCTCTAGAGCAAAGCTCGAGAGCTCTGTATGAATCAGAACTCCGAGATGGCAGAACACACTAGTTGTGCATAAAGTTGCTCATCCTGTATTTTTTATAATGTAAAGTATTATGTGAAATGTGCATGTGGTGTTTTTTTATGCTTTCAGAACTAAACTAACTTGTGTAGTCTCTAGATGTTTCAGAATGCTGTTGTACACCAGAAGGGTACAGTCACATTCCATGGCTTTTGAACTGTGGTACAACAGAATTTTGAAAGGGATGGAATTCTATACAGAGCAATGCTCTGCTATACAGTATATAAAAATGATGTACTCACCATAATTCTTGATCTTCTAGGAATATCTTCACCATTGATTCACACAAACACCCATCCAACCACTATCCTCCAGGCTCACCCTAGCCTCTTTATTGGTCTTCATCACTTGTTCTTGGTTTGGACTGTGAAGACACTGTGTTTTTGATTTCTTGATCCTTCTTGCGTGGGTCACCAGGGCTGTCTTATGTCTTTAAGTTAGTGCACAGATGTTAGTCAAGAATTGTTGCACCTCCTCGGTAAGAAAGGTGCTGAGGCGGTTGAGGGCTGGTGCAGAGGTAAGTCGGTGCAGTGAGCTCCCCTTCGTGGTGCCATGCATGCATAGAGCTTGCCTCGGTGCTTGCCCTCCTGAAAAGTTTTGGTTCCTGCAAGGTCCTAGCACCTCTGGCTCAGAACCCATTTGTGTGACTCAATGGTGAAGATACTCCTAGAAGATCAAGAATTTCAGTGAGTGCATAATTTATTTTTTTTGAATGTCAGTTATCCCATAAGATAAGGGACCAGTGTATGCTGCATACTACTGCACCTCAGTCACAAGAAAAGTGATATTAAACAGCTGCTGATGCCTGTGAGGAAACTTTGGAAAATGTAATATTTCTTCCTTCAAAGTTCATCTGCCTCTACAGCTTATTCTCTGTTTGAAAATATGATGCTATGACATCACGGTCTGTTGCCATGGGAAGGGAAAAACTAATATGTCACAAGCAGAGCATTATGACATCAGGTTGGGAAGAAGTGATAGGAGCTGATGTACCATCACGGAACAATGCATATGACCTCAATGCGAAGTAATGGGGATAAGAAATACAGAGCTAATGATAAATATGAGCTGCTCTGTGTCCAGATATTAGCTTTTTCAGAGTTCTCCTTCCGTCAGTGTCTTTTTAAACAATGGTTGTTCGAAAACAGCTGTGAATACACAGGAAAACTGGTGATAGCCATAGTGGGGTTTTCATGGATGTGTCATAGTGTGACTCGAGATGGTTGGCCTTCGGACTGGTTAGAAAAAAATCCCTACAAACCTGATAGTTTGATTGTGCAACATGATGCCAGTTTAGTGTTTTTTTTTTTTTTTTTTGCCCACCAGTTTTATGTCATGCTACGTGACCATACAAATCCCTATTACAAAGAGCCCTCCTTTTATTATTTCAAATGTAAATACATGTTAAAGCAGGCTCAAAATGGGAAGAAGAGGATATCTTTCAGAGAGAAAGTGTAATCTAAAATAGAATAAAAAGGTACTGTATAGGTACTACGTTTTCACTGTAACATGCCCTGCTACTTTGTTTCACATCTGAACACTGACACCAGTTTTTACAGGAGGAAGAGCAATCTAGAGGGTGTCAAATCATCACTGGCAATAGATAGATACTCAAAATGTCAAAGAAGAGGAAAGCCCACTGAAAGACCTGATTCCTCTGTCAAATCTATACCTGGCATAACATTAAAACATGAAGCTATACACAGAGACACAGACACACACACACACAGACACACACTGGGATATTGGAGCCAGTTTGTAACTGCAAAAAAGCTACGTGCCTTGCTAATAGTGATTAACACCCTAAATGCAGGGGACTCGCTCATGCCACATTGGAAGGCCCATTTAGCATGGCACTAACCCATCTGCGAACAGCGTTAACAGATGTCAGTGTACCTATGCAAAGCAGCTGATTGTGTTTGCACAGATGTGCACTGGCATATCTGAAAGTTCAAGGAAGTGTTAAATAGTCATGAGTACCGTGCTATTTAATGCCTTCCCAAACCTGATTCTAGGGCTGCTAATCTGCATCTCCACCCCTGAATGCTTGTCCCTATAATTAAACTCTACCCCTGGTTGTCTAGTGGTCCCTCTCCCGATCACCCATCTGTATGATTACACATTTTCTCTAGTCATCTAGTAACCCCCCTGACCACCTGTACGTATGAGGTTAAATATTCTCAGGTGGTCTAGTGGTCATTGCACTCCCCACCCCGATCATCCATATTGTAACTTATACTGACACCTGCCCCCCTGTCACTGACCTTATTAAGCTGCCCACTCCATTAGTAGTCCTGTGGCCCCCTCAACAAACGAGGCCACCCCCTACCCTCTGATGGTTGCTGCACTCTTAAACCTCTCACCACCAGCCACCATCTGTTTTGCACAGCCAATGCTTAATGTGATTTCACAGGAGCAATCGCCACTTGTGAGCCCTAACTGCTGCTTTGATCCTGCCAATCCAATCTCTCGCTATTGGCCACATGCCTTATATGGCCAAAAGGGGATTGCGGTTTATGGGAGCAATCAGGATAGTTACAGGCTCATTTGTATGGTATATTGGAACATGGCATTGGTGTTCAGTATCTGGACATGTTCCAATATACCAGTAGTTTATCCAGGCATTACTTTGCCCCTGGATCAAACTTTTTGTGAGTGCAAGCCAGGATTTTTCAATATCCAGGTTGTGTTGTCTGAGAACTGAGTTTGGTTTAGTATGGGAGTGAGAGAGAGTGAGAGAAAGGGAAAGTGAGAACAGATCTCTGCTTTATGCCATGAGTAAGAATACTGTTCTTCATTGTGAGGCACAAGGCCAAGTGCCTTTAACCACCCAAGAAGTGACATTATCCCAGTGACACACACCCTGAAGTACTTGATTATGTTTATAAAATGGATCCATTTATGTGTTTACGGTCATAAGTAGGCTGTTTTGTGGGCACCAGTTTCACCTGGGAGGTTGTGCTGGGATGACATGAGAGAAACTGACTCTCCACTAACCAACTTTCAGGATTTTTTTAATCAATTTTATATACCTTTAAGGTTCATTTTGCAGGTCTGTTCTGTGAAATAATAGCTGGAAAGTATTATGTGAAATGTGCATGCAGTGTTTTTTTTTTTTGCTTTCAGAACTAAACTGACTTGTGCAGTCTCTAGATGTTTCAGAATGCTGTTGTACACCAGAAGGGTACAGTCACATTCCATGGCCTTTGAACTGTGGTACAACAGAATTTTGAAAGGGATGGAATTCTATACAGACAATGTTCTGCTATACAGTACATAAAAAGTATGTACTCACCATAATTCTTGATCTTCTAGGAATATCTTCACCATTGATTCACACACCCACCCACCCAGCCACCATCCCCCAGGCTCACCCTCGCCTCTTTATTGGTCTTCATCACTTGTTCTTGGTTTGGGCTGTGAAGACACTGTGTTTTTGATTTCTTGATCCTTCTTACGTGGGTCACCAGGGCTATCTTATGCCTTTAAGTTAGTGCACAGATGTTAGTCAAGAATTGTTGCACCTCCTCGGTAAGAAAGGTGCTGAGGCGGTTGAGGGCTGGTGCAGAGGTAAGTGTGTGCAGCAAGCTCCCCTTCGTGGTGCCATGCAAGCGTAGAGCTTGCCTCGGTGCTTGCCCTCCTGAAAAGTTTTGGTTCCTGCAAGGTCCTAGCACCTCTGGCACAGAACCCATTTGTGTGACTCAATGGTGAAGATACTAGTAGAAGATCAAGAATTTCAGTGAGTACATAATTGTTATTTTTTAAATGTCAGTTATCCCATAAGATAAGGGTCCAGTGTCTGCTGCATACTACTGCACCTCAGTCACAAGAAAAATGATGTTAAACAGCTGCTGATGCCTGTGTGAAAAGCTCTGGCAATGGGGCTGTGTCCAGTCCACTCCCCCTGGTGGAGGAGGGTTCTGATGATGGGCGGTCTTGTGTTTGGGAGGAAGGACAAGCCCTCCCATAAACACGAATAGAAGCGGGCCCATTCCCGATTCTGGTCAAGGACCCATCACTGCTCAACCTCAAGTTCTTCTTTCTCCCATCGGAAGGGGAAGAACGGTACTGCTTGAGGTCACCCTCTGGTAGGTCTGTCGCAAGATCCTCTGTGTCTCAGAGCAGGAGGCCTTCTCCAGCACTGTCAATGTCACCGATGACTTCTGCTTTTGGGCACTCAAGGTCTCGGGCCCAGAGTTCCTCCTTGTCTTCTTGTGGGGACATTGTTGGGCAGTTTCACCACTGGGCAGTTCTTATGCAGCAGTGGGTACAGTGGCTGACTTGTTTTCCCCTTCTTACAGAAACAGCCCCAGCCTCCTCAGGGCTGGGAGCATTGGAACAACAGTCTGGACACTCCAGCCAGGTAGAGCGTTTGGCTCTGTCAATGGGCTCTGGGTCATTGCTGGTGACCGTGCTGCCAAAGCCTGTTCCAGCGGTGCACCTTATAGTGTCACTGTGTTGGGACCAGCCAAGGTACGTTTGCTGGTTTTGCCTGTGCTGACTGAACCTTCAGCACCACGGGTGATGTCAGGCTTGGCACCAGGGTCAGGCCTTTCTGGGCCTATTCCAGCACCATGCTCAGTACCAAGAGAGCCCCTGGCATCGGCCCAGTCTCTTTGGTGATGGTGCCGGGGCCGGCTCCCCTTTTGCCAGCACTGAGACCGTTACCAACTCCTTTTCTGCTGGTACTGGTGTCACCTGTCTTGCCACCTCCTACAGCTGGGTTACAGAACCTTATGTCCACACCTCTCACAGCCCCTCTTCCCAGAGAGGATCTGGAAAGGGATGAGTCTGACCCAGAACTCATTATTTTGGAGGGCAGCATAGAAACATAGAAACACAGAAATTGTTGGCAGATAAGGACCGCCAGGCCCATACAGTCTACCCAAAAGCTGTACACTAGTTTGTGGCCTCTGATCCTACCTAGTCAGTGGCTTTTCACCCCTCCTTGCCACCTCTAAGGTACACTTATGCTTGTCCCATGCATGTTTAAAACCCTCCACTGTGCTCACTCCGACCAGTTCCTGTGGCAGTCTGTTCCACATGTTCACCACCCTCTTTGTGAAGAAAAACTTCCTCACATTTCCCCTCAGTCTGCCACCTTTCAATTTCACATTATGCCCCCTTGTTCCTGTACATCTCTTATATTGGAAGATGTCTCCCCCGCGCACCTTGTTAATGGCCTTAAGGTATTTGAATGTTTCTATCATGTCCCCCCAATCCCTCCTCTTCTCCAGTGAGTACATATTAAGGTCGTTAGTCCCTCCTCATATGTTTTCTGGTGCAAGCCCTGTACCAACCTAGTTGCCCTTCTCTGGATCACCTCCACCCTGTTATTGTCCTTATGAAGGTGTGGCCTCCAGAATTTCACACAGTACTCTTAAGTGAGGCCTCACTAGTGTTTTGTACAATGGCATCACCACCTCCTGCCTTCTGCTAGAGATACTTCTGTCTATGCTTCTCAGCATGCCACTGGCCCTCCCTGCAGTCTTTGTACTCTGCTTAGACACTTTAAGGTCATCACAAATGATAACCCCCAGGTCCCTTTCTTCCTCGGTGATAGTCATTTACTCCCTCACATCCTATAGCTCTCCCGAGGGTTCCCTCTTCCCAGGTGCATTTTTTGCACTTCTTGGAATTGAACCTTAGTTGCCACACTTCAGACCACTTTTCAAGCTTCTCCAGGTCCCTCCTCATTCTCTCCACCCCGTCTAGAATGTCCAGCCTGTTGCAGATCTTGGTGTCACCTGCAAACAGGCAGACCTTTCCCTCCAGTCCTACTGCAATGTCACTAATGAAGACATTAAACAGGACTGACCCAAGGACTGATCCCTAGGGTACCCTGCTGGTCACCTCCCTCGCCCCTGATTGGATCCCATTTACCACCACTCTCTGCTTCCTGTCCATTAGCCAGTTCCTAACCCATTTTACCACCTTGTGCTCCATACCCAGACTACTCATTTGTTGACCAGCCTTTTATATGGGATGGTGTCAAAGACTTTGCTGAAATTGAGGTAGGTGGTGTCTACCACCCTCCCCCCGATTTACTTCCCTTGTCACCCAGTCAAAAAAATCTATCAGATTCGTCAATCATATGCGTCTGACACAACCTTCCTGCTGTGAATCTATGTTGCCTCAGATCCTGGGCACTGCTAGATTCCAAGTGTGCCACTATTCTTTTTTTAAGCAGTGCCTCCAATATCATACCCACTACTGAGGTGAGGCAGACTGGCCTATAGTTCTGCCTCCTCCCTACTACCACGTTTGTGTAGAGGGACTACATGTGCCCTCTTCCAGTCCTCTGGAACCACTCCTGTGTTGAGTGACTCTGTGAACAGTACTGCCAGAAGCGCCGCTAGCTCTCTTCACAGCTCTCTTAATATTCTCGGGTGTATGCCATCTGGCTTCATTGCTTCATCCACCTTCAGCTTTGTGAGCTCCTCCAGGACTCTCTCCACTGTGACTGGACTTGTGTTTACCTCTCCTCTTCCCCTTCATGTCTATTACCCAGCTGTGGTTCCTGACCCTCCCCCTCTTTAGTGAATACTGAACAGAAGTATTTGTTTAGTATTTCTGCCTTGTCCATGTCTCCCTCCTTACAATTCCGTGTCCTCTTTGAGCCTTACAATCCCCCCGGTCTTTCTTCTTTTACAGATGTACCTATAGTATGCCTTGTCCCATTTCTTCACTGTCTGCGCAAATCTTTCTTCAGTCTGTGTCTTTGCTCTCATGACAACCTTCCCTGTTTCCCTTAGATTCCTTAGGTATACTTCCCTGTCCTCCTCCCTTTGAGTCTCCTTATAGTTCCTGAAACCTGTCCTTTTGCCCGTTACCTTGTCTGCCACCTTTCTCGAGAACCACAGTGGTTTCCTTCTTCTCTTGCCCTTATTTATCAACCAGATGCACTGGCTCATCACCTCCTCTATGTCTCCCTTTAGTTGCTCCCACTGCTTCTCAACTGCCCCTCCTGTCTCCCTTCTCGCCAATGCCTCTTTGATACAATTCCCCATTTTAGCAAAATCTGCCCTCTTAAAATCTAAGTCCTTTGCCCTCATATGTAGTAGTAAAAGTAGTAGTAAAAAATTTTATTTTTATACAGCAATAATACATGTCATTTGGATAAAATAATCCAGTTTTCAAGACAGCCTTGTGCAAATTTTCCAAGTTTCACATAATCACACCAATTTCAAACAATCAATACAAATTATAAAAACACAAAATCACAAAAACACACACAATTGGACAATATAACAAAGTTAAATCAAACACATTCACATGAATATACATAATACATCTTTAACCCCTTTTTTCAATTTTCTCTAATCGCAATGAAGGAGGGAGTATATTCCAACACATTGATGCTTGTGACGCCAATGTTCTGTCCCCAAATTTATTCTTACGCTTATCTGGATCTATTCTATTTTGATACAAAGCCCTAACTGAATGTTTCCTGAGAGCAGAATCTTTATCTGCCAATATTTTTGATATATTATGATTCAAATGAATTGTCCTATATTTGTATATAAATAAGGACCAACTATACCTGTATTCTAAGTCAAGGGTAACCAATTTAACTTAGTCAACAGTTCACAGTGATGAGTCCTAAAACTACTAGCGTAAGACATATCTTGCCACCCTATACTGCAATTTATCCAATTTAGTCAAAAGTTGTTTAGATGCAGTCCTATAAATAACCTCTCCATATTTTATTACTGGAAGTATGAGCTGTTCAGCAATCAGTTTCCTATCTTGCAGTTTTAAGGACTTAGATGTTCTCTTCAAAGCTCCCAATTTTTTATGTGTTTTTGTAATAACAGACTCTATATGACTCTTAAAGGTCAATAAAGAGTCAATATTAACTCCTAAATAACAATAGTTTGAAACTTGTTCTATCAAGGTTTGATTCAATGATGTGATCTGTACATCCGAGACACCCTGTTTTCTAGTATCGAAACACATTAATTTTGTCTTATTTACATTCATTATTAATTGTGACTTGGTGAACCACTCCTGGACTCTAATGAAGTCAGCCTGTAGGTTTCTCTGGAGATCCACCAAACCATTACCAGAGGCCACCAAAACCGTATCATCTGCATACATTCTTATATCTGTATGTTGGATCACTGATGGTAAATCATTGTTAAATATCAGAAATAACAAGGGTCCCAAAATGGACCCCTGTGGAACTCCCCTTTTAACAATCCTAGGATGTGAAAGATGGTTCTCTAACTGTACTCTCTGGAATCGGTCTGTCAAATATGACTTAAGCCATGCTAGTGGATCACCAGAGAAACCCAAACAGACCAACCTCTCAGACAAAATGGAGTGGCTCACCAAGTCAAATGCTTTTGACAGGTCGATATAGATAGCTGCTGTATCCTTACCTTTGTTCAGGGATGTACATATCAGATCATTAAATTCGACCAAAGCCGATGTGGTTGAGAAACCCTTCCTGAAACCTGATTGATATTTTGTTAATAAATCATATTTTTCCAGATAAACTCCCATTTGTTGGTTTACCAGCCTTTCCAAGCATTTGGATAAGACAGGTAAGATAGTAATAGGACGCTAATTATTAGGAGATGTTTTATCTCAGTTTTATAAATAGGTACTATCTTCCCTGTCTTCCATAAAGTAGGAAAATCTCCCTCTTGTAGACTCCAATTGAATATAGCTAGAATCGTATGTGCTATGTATGGGTCAGCTATTTTTAAGAAACGTCCTTCTAAATTATCCAGACCTGCAGATTTATGTGGGTTTATTCTAGATAATTCCTTAGTAACTTTCCGTAGTGTTAGCTGTTTGAATCTAAAGGGAGGGTGTTGATTTGGATAATGTTCTTCACACCTAATATCAGTTACTATTGGAGTATCTCCTATTAATCCTAAATTGGGTAGATCAACAAAATAACCATTTAAGATATTTGATACCTCCCCTGGATCTTCTATTATATCTTCGTTTGTTCTCAATTTTAATTTTATTTGTCCATTATGCCCTCCAGGATTTGACAAATTTTTTATAGTTGTCCAAAATCTTTTAGGATTCATATTGTGATTTAATTTACTACGATAGTAAAGTATTTTTGCCCTTTTTGTTAATTTTTGACACTCATTCCTTTTAATTTTAAATAAATCCCAATCACAGCTTTCTTTTGTCTTTTTGGCTTTCTTCCAGATTATATTTTTAACTCTAATCATTTTTTGCAATTTTTCTGTTATCCATGGAAATCTTGGCAAATTACTGTGTTTTTTTGTTATTATGGGGGCATGAAAATCACAAATTTTTTGAAAAGTATTAGTAAAATATTCAATACTAAGATCAAATTCTGGTATTAATAAACACCTCTCCCATCTTTCTAATCTAATACTCTCCAATAATTTAAACTCTGAAAAGTGTCTCATGTCACGGGACCAAGTTTGCTTCGGAAACTCTCCAAGTCCTCCCTTAGGATGTATAATAAGAACAGTCCAAACAGGATTATGATCACTAAAGTGAGGGGATAAAATTCCCTGATCTTTTACTTGAAGAGTTTGAGAAACAAAAATTAGATCCAATATTGATCCATTTTTTATAGTATTTATATATCTTGTGGGTAAGTTAATCAATTGAATACTACTACTACTAGCTGTCTTAGGCCTGCCCCCTGTAGGGAATCCAGGATGTCTCTGGTCCTGATTGAAGCAGTTGCTGGGATGGCCCAGTCCATGTCTGGGATACTGAAATCACCCAGCAATGATACCTCACTTTTTGCGGCCATTTCATGAATTTGATCCCCTACATCTCTATCCAACTCCTCCCCCTGTGCTGGAGGCCTGTAGATCACCCCTGCTCGGATTGCTGTACCATTGCTTGGCTCAAGGGTAACCCACAGTGCCTCGGCCTCCCCCTGTCTACCCAGTACCTCCGTTGCCTTTATACCTTCCCTAATGTACATGGCCATGCCTCCCCCTTTTCTAACCACCCATCCCTCCTGAACAGAGCATACCCTGGTACATTAACATCCCAGTCATGATTTATGGTGTACCAGGTCTCTGTTATTGCTGCTATGTCCAGGTCTGCCTCTACTAACAATGCTTCCAGGTCTGGGATTTTATTCCCCAGGCTGTGAGCATTTGTAACCATGGCCTTCCATGTTTTGCTACCTATCTGCTCTTTACTCATGCCTTTGCTCTGCTGCTTTCTTCCCTACCCCCATTTTACCTTTTTATTCTGCCTTCCTACCTCTGTCTTTCCCTCTTTGTCTGATTTAGGTGATACTGTCTGCATTTTGCCTTCCTGCTCCTCATTTCTGACTTCTCTTTCTTGTGGGGGTGGGCTGCTAGAGTCTCCCTGTTCCCATTGCCCCCTCCCCCCTCGGCTAGTTTAAATGCTCAGCAAGGAAGCAATTAAACCAGTCATTTAGGACCGCTTTCCCCATCCTGGACAGATGCAGCCCATCACATGCGATGATGACTCTTTTCACAGCCTGGATAACTCAACCCCAGGCTCTCCTCCTGTTCCCCAGGAGAAACACAGAAACATAGAATTAGCTGGCAGATAAGGACCACTAGGCCAATCCAGTCTGCCCATTTTCCCTACCTGTATCAGTGGCTGCTGACCCTATTTGATCTGCATCTTTAGCCTCACTTACCCACCACTAGGGTTCCCTTGTGCCTAGCCCATGCATTTTTAAATCCCCCATTGTATTTGCCCCCACTGTTTCTTGGGGTGGGCTGTTCCATGTATCCACCACCCTTTCCGTGAAGAAAAAACTTTCTCAGATTCATCTTATCCTGCCCCTTCCAACCTCATATTGTGCCCCCTCGTTCTCGTACTTCTCCTATATTGAAAGATGTCTCCCACTGGCACCTTGTTTATGCCCTTAAGATACTTCTAGGTTTCCATCATATCCCCCAGATCTTTCTCTCCTCTCTTCCAGTCTATACATATTGAGGTCCCTTAATCTCTCCCCATATGTCTTCTGATGCAAGCACTGCACCATTTTAGTTGCCCTTCTCTGAACCGCCTCCACCTTGTCCACATCCTACCAAAGGTGCAGCCTCCAGAACTGTACACAGTACTCCGGATGAGGCCTAACTACTGTTCTGTAGAGCGGCATTACCACCTCCTTTCATTTGCTAGTAGTACCCATCCTATACATCCCAGCATACCACTGGCCCTCCCCACAACCTTGGCACATTGTTTTGCCACTCGAAGGTCATCTGAGATGATTATTCTCAAATCCCTTTCCTCCTTGGTGACCGTTATGTGCCCCCCCCCATTCTTTAGCATTCCTCAGGGTTCCTGTGCCCCAAGTACATGACTTTGCACTTCTTTGTGTTGAATCTCAGTTGCTACTCTTCGGACCATTTCTCCAGCTTTCTTAGGTCCCTTTTCATTTTCTCCACTCCATCTGGAGTGTCCACCCTGTTGCAGATCTTGGTGTCATCTGCAAATAGGCAAACCTTTCCTTCCAGTCCTTCTACAGTGTCACTGATGTAGACATTGAAAAGGACTGGGCCCAGGACTGATCCTTGTGGTACCCCCCTGGCCACCCTCCTTTCCTCAGATTGGACCCCATTTACCACCATCTTCTACTTTTTCTCCACTAACCAATTCCTAACTCAGTTTACCACCTTGTGGCCTACTCCCTGGCATCCTAGCTGGTTTACCAGTCTTTTATGTGGAACAGTGTCGAAGGCCTTGCTGAAATCAAGGTAGGCAACATCCACCGCTCCTCCATGATCCACCTCTCTTGTCACCCAGTCAAAGAAATCTATCAGAATTGTTTGACATGACCTTCCAGTTTTGCATCCATGCTGCCTCAGGTCCTGTGCTCTGCTGGATTCTAAGTGTTCCACAATCCTTTCTTTAAGCAGTGCTTCCATAATCTTCCCCACTGCTGAGGTGAGGCTGACTGGTCTATAGTTTCTAGTCTCCTCCTTGCTTCCCCTTTTGTGAAGGGGGACTACATATGCCCTCCTCCTCCTCCTCCAGTCCCTGGAACCTCCCCTGTATTGAGTCACTCACTAAACAGGGCTGCCAGTGGTGCTGTCAGCACCACCCGCAGTTCCTTTAACATCCTAGGATGTATGCCATCTGGTCCCATTGTTTTGTCCACCTTCAGTTTTGTGAGTTCCTCTAGGATGCTGTCTTCCATAAATGGACTGGTGTTTAGCTTCCTCTCTTCTTTGTTTCTGATCCCTATTCATGGTCCCTCTCGCTCCCCTTCTTCTGTGAATACTGAACAGGAGTATTTGTTCAGTATTTCTGCTTTTTCTAGGTCTCCTTCCTCACACACACACACACCCTTCTCTCTAAGCCTTACAATCCCACCCCTGGTTTTCCTTTTTTTCACTGATGTATCTATAGAATGTCTTATACCCTTTCTTGACTGTCTGTGCTAGTCTTTCTTCTGCCTGCACCTTTACGCTCCTTACTGCCTTCCCAGCCTCCCTCTGAGTATTTAGATATACCACCCTGTCTTCCTTCCTCTATGTCCCTTTGTATTTTCTGAAAGCCACCTTTTTGGCCCTTACTTTCTCTGGCACATCCCTTGAGAACCACAGTGGTTTTTTCCTTCTGTCTCCCTTATTTCTTTCCCAATGCACTGGATTGTCACCTCCTCTATGGCTTCCTTAAGATGCGCCCACTGTTCTTCAACCCCCCCAACTTCCTTTTTCTCCAAAGCTTCCTTGATACTTATTCCAATCCTAGCAAAGTCCACCCTCCTGACATCTAAGACCCTCACCTTTGTGTGGCTTGACTGTGACCCTTTACTCATGATAAACCAGACTATGTGGTGGTCACTGGCCCCTAGGTGTCCTTCCACCTTGACTTCTGTAATTCTATCCCCGTTTGTCAGTATTAGATCTAAAATCGCACTGTCCCTGGTGGGTTCTTGCACTAACTGTCTGAGGTCTGCCTCCTGGAAGGATTCTAGAATGTCTCGGCTCCTGGCTGTGGCAGCCACCAGGATGGTCCAGTTTACATCCGGCATGTTAAAATCACCCGGCAGCAGTACCTCACTTTTCACTGCCATCCCATGGATTTCTTCTACCAACACCCTATCCACCTCTTCCCCATGCTGGAAGCCTGTAAATCATACCCCTGTGAACTGCTGTGCATAGCTGGACTCAAAGGTGACCCACAGTGCCTCGGCCTCCCTCTGCCTTCCCTGTAATGCAGTTGCCTTTATGCCATCCCTGATGTAGTGTGCCACCCCGCTCCCCTTTTAACCCTCTCTATTTCTCCTGAATAGCAAATAACCTGGTACAGCTACCTCCTAGTCATGGCTTCCAGTGAACCATGTCTTGGTTATTGCTACTATGTCCAAGTCAGACTCTGCCGTCAAGTCCACCAAGTCTGGGATTCTGTTTCCCAGACTGCGTGCATTCATATGGATGGCCTTCCATGTATCACTGCCTGCCCTCCTGTTCTTCCTGCTTTTGCCATCTTTATGACTCTGTTTACTTCCTTTTGCTGTCCACCTCCCTCTGCTCTCCCCATTTTTATGAGTTCAGTTATTCCTGGCAATAACATACCTTCTTGATCTTCCCTACTGGCTGTTCTGGCCTATAGGGGTGGGCAGGCTGAGTCTCCTGGCTTCCATTTGTCACCCCCCCCAGCTAATTTAAATGCTTGCCAATGAAGCATCCAAATCATTCTTTGAGGACTGCCGTACCCTCCTGGATGGGTGTAGTCTGTCACGCTTGTACCGGCCTACATCAGTCCAGGTGGGTCCCCAATCTCCAGTGATGCTAAAACCCTTCTCACTGCACCAGTCACTTAACCAGTTGTTGAAGTTTTTGCTGTGGAGATTTCTAGCCTCCCCCTGCCGTGGACTGGTAGCACATCTGAGAATGTCACGGAGCTTGCTACCTCTCTAAAGCACCTTCCTAACCTCCTGAAGTCCTCCTGCACCTGCTGTATTCCTGCCTTGTCCCTGGCTAGGTCATTTGTCTCCAGATGGATGAGGACCTCACCCCCCTCCTTGCTACCACTCCAACTATCCTTAGGATTCACTCCCCATCCCTCCGAGCTATGCCTCCTGGAAGGCACTTTACCTTCTTCTCCACTCTGCTACCAGTACCCAAATCCATCCCCCAGACTATTGAATCCCCCACCAGGAGTAACTTCCTCTTCCTTTGGGGTCCTCTGTCTCACATCTCAGGATCTCCCTCTAGGAGGACCTGCTCATCCTCCCTGGTCTCAACCTTGAGTGTCCCTGTGGGACTCTACTGCTCCTCTAGGAAAGCAAAGGGGTTTCTAAATTGGACGGATAGGGATGTGTCTCTGCCACCCTTCTCCCTCCTCCTGAGCCACTACCTCAGCAGTTTGCCATGGAGGAGGTGGATGGACATCCGCTTCTCCTCCATGGCAACCGTTGAGCAGTAACTCTGAAGCTGGTGGTCTCCAGATGGAGGTGAAGGTCTGCAGCATGTGAGCCAACTCGGCCCGAGGACTGGCAGCCTCCACCCTCAGCCCAGAGAGGTGCCTACAGATGGGACAGCAATGCAGTATCCCGAATGTTCCTTGAAGACTGCCGCCCCACAGTCACAGCAATACACCATTCCCTGCATCTTCCCCTGCTGTACTGATTACCCCTCCTTTGCTTGCCTTGGAAGGATCTTTCTTTTCAGGCTCTCCTTCACAGCATGTACGTAACTCTTGCTTTTGAGCCTTCTGCCACTGACCCGAGGAAACATCTCCATCTGGAATAGCACAATATTTCTACCATGCCGGTTGGTCTCATACCTCCTATTCTCCCTGCATTTGAGACTCTCTCAGATGCAGTTTTGACTAGGCCTGTATCTATCCCCTCTGTCTGTAGGCAGATAGAGCATAAGTACAGTATACTGCACCTGAGGACAGATCTATCCTTGCATCCCAGCCTATAGCCGACAAGATTCTCATTTTGCCTGAGAATGACAAGCCCATCCTCCCTCAGGAGGTCACTGTGCATCCCATCAATAAAAAGTTGTGCAAGATAGACATGATGAGGAAGAGGGTGTTCACCGCTGCTACCCTTAGCATGAGGATAGCCAGCTACCAAGGGCATTTCTGCAAGTATGAGTATATCATTTGGATTTCACTTAAGTCTCTTGCAGAGTATTTGTCTGAGTCGGAGACTAAGCATAAGATACTTCAGACTGTTACCCATGGTAATGAGTCTAACAGTCATCAGTTGAAGACAGCTATGGATGCCTTTGACACTGCCTCATGCTCTGCTGCTACCAGAATCTGCATTAGAAGGCACTTCTGGCTTCGGATGTCTGATTTCTCCAATGACAGCTAGCAGCAGATGATGAATGTCACCTTTAATGGTTCTTATCTGTTTGGTCAGCAAGTAGAACAATCTCTTGAGGATTCCCAAAAGACCAGGATGGCCATCAAGACTTCTTGACCTGACCCTTCAAACAACATGAAGTCTTGCTGTATTCTGACAAGTGCAGTTAGCCCCAGCCTTTAAACTGTCCCGGAGAACAATGGGTTAACTTTTCTATGCATGGCATAGAATGTTTATCTCAAGCTCGTTTGATGTCTCTGCCTGTTGTTATTTGAACTGCAACTGTCAGATTCTTTACTGTGCCTCACTGAACAGTCGCTCCGGAGATTTCTCCTGCTGCTCGATTCAAAGTCAGTTGAAGTGTCAGTTTTTGGTTGGTTTTCTACCTAAATTTTGTTTCAGCATAGTCGGTTCAAGTCTCTGTGGTACCGTGAGTACTAGATAGGTTTTGTTCTGTTTTCTGTGTGGAACTTGTAAAAAGTGTGGATCGGTTTGGCTGAACCGATCATTCAGGTAAATTTTGTACTTTACTTTAGTGTGTGGTTACCGGTCCATATCGGTTCTAAAAAAAAAGGGTTTTAGTACGTTTTTTCCAAGACCGTGACTACGGTCAGGAACCGATAGGAGTCTTGCCTGGTGGTTGCCAAGAAGCGGGTAAGTTTGGTTAGGTTAGCCATGTCTGAGAGAAGCCAAAAAAAATGGGCCCACTGGGTTTCAACACTGCAGTGTGTGGGAGGGTCTTTGCTAGGCCGATCCCACACCACCTGTATTTATTGTCTGGGGTGTGACCACCTTGATTCAGACTGCCAAATTTGTAAACATTTTCCAAAATCTACCCTGGAAAAGAGATTAGGTAGACTGAGGGAAAGGGAGGCCGATAAGTCCGCTGACCCGGATGGCCAGCCCGGTTCAGTTCCGACCGAACCAGAAGGAGTGCCCTCTGACCAGGCGATACTTCTTCGGGCAAAAGGAGAGCCGATTCCGAGGAATCGGTTCCGACAAAAAGAAAACGCAAAGACAAATCGACTGGTTCGGATCCAGAATCTCATACTCCGACCGCCGAAGAAATAGCCAAAGCGATTTGTATTGTGGAATCGCTTTGCCCGGTTCCGACTGATCCGGCACCTTTTGGCAGGGGCTCGGTTCGATCGATTCCCCCGGTTCAAGATTATGCCCTGGAAGAATTTTATGAACCGGAGTTTGGGGAGGAAAGAGAGTTGGAAGATGATTTTGGTGATGGTGAAAGTCTGGATGTGCCTATTGACCAGGACATCTCCCCAGACAGACCTTCAGGTGTTTCTCCTCCTAGGCTTTCTGAGTCCCCTTCGCACTTCATGTTTTACAGAAAGGTGGCTGATACCTTCCAGCTTCCTGTGGAGGATCAGGAGGAGCCTGACTATGTAGAGATGATGGACATCCCAGAGTCCAGGAGACTGTCTATTCCCCACCACAAATCTTTTGGGAAACAGACACAAAAAATTCTTAAGTCTCCCAATTCCATACCTCCTGTGGATAGAAGAATGGACAAGAGGTATACTCTTTCAGGCTCAGATACGGAGTTCCTTTATCAGCAATGCAGCCATGTTGAGGTTGTACAAGCTGCTGCCTGTGATAAGGCAAGCATTCCCTTGGCATCACACCCCCCAGACAAGGACTCCAGGAAGACTGATGCCATGGCAAAGAAGCAGTACATGGCATCTTCCTTGGGACTCAGGCAGGCAAATTATTTGGCCTATGCAGCCAGGTACCAGAAGTCCAGGTGGGACACTGTACTGGCACTGGCTAAACAGGCTTCCCCTCAGCTTGCCAAGGAGCTGGAGGAGGTGGCTGCAGTTGGGATTGAGGCATCAACAGTTCAGTTTCATGCTGCTGTGGACTCCAATGATGTATCATCAAGAGTCATGGCTACATCTGTGGCTCTTCGGAGAATGGCTTGGCTCAGATGTACTAGCCTCTCACAAGATACGCAGGCTAAGGCCATGGATTTTCCTGTAGTGGGTAATTCTCTGTTTGGGAGCAGACAGAGAGTACATGAAAAATGGACGAATACAGGACCACTTACAGGAGTGCTCAGGCCAAGGAAAGGCAGGCAACTCCTCAAAGGCAACAGTCCAGGGGCAGGCCTTTCCAAAGGCCTTTTTACCAAGCACAGGCCTCTTCTTCCTTTTCATAGAGGGGGTTCTTCAGAGGGAGAGGCAGAAGGGGGATGAGCAGGCCTGCATCCACCCCTCAGCCTAAAGCTCCTGCCAAGCAGACACCCTGATGGGTCTGCCCGGGTCGATTCTCCTATCCCAGTAGGGGGCAGACTGGCTTACTTTGTCCAGGACTGGATGTCTGTTACATCAGACAAGTGGGTCCTGGAAGTAGTAAGCCAGGGACTGGTTCTCAGCTTCAAAAAATGTCCCAAGATGAGAGCCAGATCTTTTCCACCTGCAAATCTCTCAGAGACCCTTGCCCTAGAGGCAGAGGTTTCTTCTCTCCTAGCTCTAAGAGCTGTAGAGAGAGTACATACCCTACACTGGGGCAATGGACTGTACTCCAGGTACTTCCTAACCCCCCAAAAGACAGGAGAGTGGCAACCCATCCTGGACTTAAGATACCTGAACAAACATATTTTAAAGCCAAAGTTCAAGATGATAACTCTGGGAATTATCCTTCCCTCTCTAAGGCCAGGGGACTGGCTAGCCTCCCTTTACCTCAAAGATGCCTACTTTCACATTCCCATCAGGTGCTCCCACAGAAAGTACCTCAGGTTCAAGTGGCCCTCAGGCCACTATCAGTTCAGAGCAATGCCCTTTGGCCTAACCTCAGCCCCAAGGGTCTTCACAAAATGCCTGGCAGTAGTTGTTGCCTTCCTAAGAAGACAAAAATTTCCATTTTTCCATATTTGGACAACTGCCTCATAGTGGGCCAGTCCCCAGACCAAGTCAAGTCACACCTGCAAGTGACCCAGCAAGTGCTCACTTCTTTAAGATTTCTTCTCAACCTACCAAAGTCAGTTCTCGAACTAGTGCAGCTCCTCACCTTCATAGGGGCAGAGCTGAATACGGTAAAAGCAAGAGCCTTCCTTCCCCTGGATAGGGCAAGAGCTCTCATGGAACTGGCCTCTTCATTCAGCCTTCAGGTGTCTTGACCAGCAAGGCATTTCCTTCGGCTCTTGGGCCACATGGCAGCTTCTACAGCAGTGGCCCAAGGTGCAAGATTCCAGATAAGGGACATTCAGTTCCACCTAAGGGCTTTTTGGTCCCAAAGAAAGGATTCCCTTACCAAACTAATCCCAGTGACTCAAACTCTGATCCAAGCTCTGCAATGTTGGCAGGATCAGGACAATTTGAGGCAAGAGGTTCCATTTGCCACTCAGTCTCATTCAGTGGTCCTTACCACAGATGCTTCCCTGCTGGGCTGGGGAGCCCATTTGGGGGACCTCACCACCCAGGGACTGTGGTCACCTCAGGAATCTCTTCTACACATCAATCTCTTGGAACTCAGGGCAGTGTTTCTGACACTGCAAGCTTTTTCCAAATCAGTACAGAACAAGGTGGTTCAGGTCAGAACAGACAACACCACCACCGTGTGGTACATCAACAAGCAAGGAAGCACTCAGTCTATGGCCTTGTGCACAGAAGCAATGAAGTTGTGGTCCCTGGCTTATTCCCTGCAAACCTCTCTGATAGCAGTTCACCTTCCAGGGAAGGACAATGTGCTAGCAGATACACTGAGCAGAATATTCCAGGGCCATCATGAATGGGCCCTGGATCCCCTGATGTTGAAGGTGATTTTCTCAAGATGGGGCACTCCAGAGATAGATCTTTTTGCAGTCCCAGACAATCACCAACTTCCTCTTTTTTGTTACAGACCCCCAGTCTTGGGCTCAGTCCCCCTGGATGCTCTGATTCTGAACTGGGAAGGGACATTTCTGTATGCTTTCCCCCCCTTCCCTCTCCTGTTCAAAGTGTTAGTCAAGATAAGGTCACAACCTTGCAAAGTGATTCTGATTGCTCCAGACTGGGCCAGGCAGCCATGGTATCCCTTGTTGCTGTCCCTAGCAGCCCATCTTACCCTGCCTCTTCCCAGGAATTAAAACTTGTTAACATCCTCTCAAGGGAGGATTTGGTACCCCAATCTTCAGTCTCTCAATCTCAAGGCTTGGCTCTTGAAGAGTTAGAGTTTGCAGATCTGCATCTTTTCCAAGGGGTTCTGGATATCCTCAAGGCTTCTCGAACACTCTCCACCAGAAAGACTTACAACTCCAAATGGAAAAGATTCAGCATTTGGTGTTCTAAGAAGAATATTTCTCCAGACACTGCTGAATTGCCTACGGTTCTGGATTATATGGTCCATCTCAATGGCCTGGGTCTCAGACCAGCTACTCTCAAGGTACACTTGTCAGCTGTTTCTGCTTTCCTGTCAGTAGCAAGTCTTCCTCACTGTCATCCCACCCTGTATTCTGTAAGTTTTTCAAGGGATTGTTTCACACCAATCCCCCCATTAGGGACCCTGCTCCTGCTTGGGATCTTAATGTTTGCGTTGCTCAGTTTATGCAACCCCCTTTTAAACCTTTGTCCTCAGCAGAGCTTAAGTACTTGACTTGGAAAACTGTGTTTTTAGTAGCCATTACTTCTGCTAGACATATCAGTGAGGTGCAAGCCCTATCAGTGGAACCTGATTTCATCTCTTTTCACAGAGATAAAGTGGTCCTTAGAACTAACAGAAAGTTCTTGCCTAAAGTGGTTTCAGATTTCCACCTGAATCAGTCTATATCTCCCTGTTTTCTTCACTGATCATTTCTTCCTCAGGAGAGGAGGCTACACAGTTTGGATGTTAAAGAGCCTTAGCTACTACATAGAGCATACCAAGGGTCCAGGTTTGACTCCTCAGTTGTTCCTCACTTATGGAGAAGTTGGGAAGGGCAAATCTTCCACCAGGAGTTCTACCCAGGTGGATTGTATCTTGTATACAATTATGCTATGAAAAACTGGGTAAAACTCCACCCTCAGGCCTGAGGGCTCATTCCACAAGAGGTACAGCTGCTTCCCTGGCTGCTGCCAGGGATATCCCTCTTTTAGAAATTTGTCAAGCAGCCACCTGGAAAACAGTCCATACTTTTACCAAGCATTATTCTCTGGATATCCAGGTTAGGAGTGATGCTCAGTTTGGCACAGCAGTACTTCACAGCCTATTCCCAAAGTAGGTTCTGTCCCTTCTCCATGGAGGTACTGCTTAGTAGTCTGCACTTGTCAGAATACAGCAAGACTTCATGTTGTTTGAAGAAAAAAATTACTCACCTTAGTAATTATGTTTCTTCTAGTGGAGTCTTGCTGTATTCTGACCTCCCCCCGCCTCCCCTCTCAGAACCAAGATTTCAAACAACATGAAGTCTTGCTATATTATGACAATTGCAGTTTGTCCCACCATTAGAACTGCTCCGGAGGTGAAAGAGTTAACTCCCATTCTAAGAATGGAACTTGGAGCGCGAGCTCGGTTAGAGAAGCTCTGTCTGGGTTATTTCAAACCCAAACTGTCAGATTCTTTACTCCACCTCACTGAACAGTCGCTCGAGATTACTCCTACTGCTCGGTTCATTTCTCCAGTTTAACAGTGTTTTCTCGGTTCAAATCAACCGAGAATATTATTATTTAACACACAAAACCAATCGGTTCAAGCTCTGTCTGTGTATAGTAAGTAATTACAGTTTATTTTCTGTGTGGAACTTGTAAATGTTATTGGTTCGGTTTAGACAATCAACATTTTAAAACTTGAAATTGAAGGTTTTAATGCGGTTCCGGTTCTTATCGGTTCTAAAAAACGAATTTCATTCGTTTTTCCAAGACCTGTGACACGGTTAGGAACCGATAGGGTGTCTTCTCCCAGCACTTCCGTTTGAAAGGGCAAGTTTTTGGTTAGGCTGGCATTGTGTCTGAAAACTAAAAAGAAAAAACGGGCCCACTGGGTTTCAACACTGTGCTGTCTGTGGGGAAGTCTTTGCCAAGGCTGACCCACACACCATATGTGTATATTGTCTGGGGTTTGACCACCTCAATTCAGACTGCCAGATTTGTAAAAATTTCCTAGCCACCCTGGATAAGAGAGTTGGCAGGCTCGGGAGCGAGAGGCCAAAGTCCACTGACCCGGATGGCCAGCCGGTTCGGTGCCAACCCGAACGGAGGAATGCTCCCTCTGACCAGGCGAGACTTCCTCTGGCAAGCGTAAAGGCTGGCTCGGAGGGCCAGTTCAGTAAAAACAAGAAAATCAGCAGGTGTGGGCCCAAATTCCTTCTCCAACTGCTGCGAGATAGCAAAACTATTCAGATTGTCAGTCACTTTCTCCGGTTCCGTCCGAACCGCCACTGTCTGGTAAAGGTCGGTTCGATCGGTTCCACCAGTTCAGGAATATGATGTTGAAGAGTTTTATGAACCAGAGGAGGAGGATGATCATGAACAGTATGAATGTGACTTGGAGGGTCTGGGTGTGCCATTGAACCGGACATCTCCCCAGACAGACCTTTAGATCTCCCCTTAGCTTTCTGGAGTCCCCTCTCACTTTATGTTTTATAAAAGTTGCTGAAACCCTCCAGCTCCCATTGGAGAAGCTGTGGATGAGCAAGAGGAACCTGATTTTGTAGAAATTGGATATTCAGAGTCTAGGAGATTGTCTATTCCTTGCATAAATCATTTAGGAAACAAACAATAAAATTTTAAAAACTCCTAATTCTGTGCCTCCTGTGGACAAAAAGATGGACAGAGTACACTCTATCAGGTCGATGCAGAATTCCTTTCACAACAATGCAGTCACGTTGGTGTGGTTCAGGCTGCAGCCTGTGATAAAACTAATATTCCTTGGCTTCATCCTCTGACAAGGATTCAGGAAGATTGATGCCATAGCTAAAAAACAATACATGGCAGTGTCCTTGGGACTCAGGCAAGCAAATTACATGGCTTATGTAGCAAGGTATCAAAAATCTAGATGGGACACTGTCATGGCTTTGGCCAAACAGGCCTCTGGCCAGCTTGCTAATGAGCTGGAACAGGTGGCTGCTGATGGCATTGAGGCATCTAGGTGCAGTTTCATGCTGCTGTGGATTTTAATGATGTGTCCTCTAGAGTCATGGCTCGTCTGTACACCATTAGGTTGGCCTGGCTCAGGTGTACTAGCTTGTCACAGGATACCCAGACCCAAGGCTATGGATTTTCCTGTGGTTGAAATTCTCTGTTTGGGGAGCAGACAGAGAATTATATGAAGAAATGGATGAATATAGGACTACCTATAGAGTGCTCAGGCTAAGGAGGCTGACAGAGTCACTCCTCAGAGGCAGACCCCAGGGGAGAGGTAGGCCTTTTCACAGGCCTTTTCCAAACCCAGGCCTCCTCTGCTTATGCTCAGAGGGGTTCTTCAGAGGAGAGAGGCAGGCGGGGTGTGGGCAGGCCTGCTCCCACCCTCAGCCTAAAGCACCTGCCAAACCAGACACCCTGATAGGGTGCCCAGGGCCGATTCTCCTTTACCTGTAGAGGGGCAGGTTGGCTTGCCGTTCAGAACTGGGTGTCTCTAACTTCAGACAAGTGGGTCCGGAAGTAGTAGCCAGGGTCTGGTTCTCAGCTTAAAAGTTCCCAAAGATGAGAATCAGATCTTTCCCACCAAAACCTTTGAGACCTTTACTTTAGAAACAGAAGTCTCAACCCTCCTGGCTCTCAGAGCTGTAGAAAGGTTTCTCCCCTACACCAGGGCAAGGGTCTGTACTCCAGATATTTCCTTACCCCAAAAAAGACAGGAGAATGGCGGCCCATTTTAGACCTGAGATATCTGAACAAACACCTTTTGAAACCAAAGTTCAGAATGGTAACTCTGGCAATGATTTTACCCTCTCTAAGGCCAGGGGACTGGCTAGCCTCCCTGGACCTCAAGGATGCCTATTTTCACATCCTAATCAGAAGCTCCCACTGAAAGTACCTCAGATTCGAACTGCCCTCAGGTCACTACCAGTTCAGAGCAATTTCCTTCGGCCTCACCTCTGCCCCAAGGGTATTCACAAAATGTCTGGCAGTAGCAGTTGCTCATTTAAGAAGGCAAAAGATTGTTGTCTTTCCCTATCTGGATGACTGGCTCATTGTAGGCCAGTCCTAGAACAGGTAAATCTCCTGCAAGTTACCCAGCAGCTGCTCTCCTCCCTAGGCTTCTTGCTCAGTCTTCCAAAGTCAGTTCTGGAACCAGTTCAGGTGCTCACCTTCATAGGTGCAGAACTGGACACAAAGCAGGCCAGACCTTCCTACCCTTAGAGAGTAGGAACTTGGTGGCTCAAGCCTCCTCTACTCTCTGCAGGTCTCTCGACCAGCAGGCACTTTTGCAGCTCCTGGGGCACATCGCTGCATCCACAGCTGTAGTGCAAGGAGCAAGATTTCAGATGAGGGACATTCAGTTTCACTTGAGAGCCTTTTGGTCTCAGAGAAGAGACCCCCCTTTCCAAGTTGGTCCCAGTGACCTGAACCCTGATCCAGGCCCTCCAGTGGTGGCAGGATCAGAGCAATTCAAGACTGGGGGTCCCCTTCATTCCTCTGTCTCACTCCTTGACCCTCACTACGGATGCTTCCCTCCTGGGGTGGGGAGCCCACATGGGCGACCTCTCCACTCAGGGAGTGTGGTCCCCTCAGGAATCTCTGCTCCACATCAATTTGCTGGATCTCAGAGCTGTCTTTTTAGCACTTCAAGTGTTTTCTGCGTCTGTTCAGAACAAAGTGGTAAAAGTCAGAACAGACAACACCACAACAATGTGGTATATCAACAAACAGGGGGCACTCAGTCTTGAGCCTTGTGCACCAGAGGCAATAGATTGTGGTCTCTGGCCTATTCCTGAACACTTCCCTCATAGCAGTTCACCTTCCAGGAAAGGACAATGTCTAGCAGATGCTCTCAGCAAGTTTCCCAGGGCCATCACAGATGGTCTCTGGATCCTCAAGTACTGGGGATAGTTTTTTGCCAGATGGGGCACCCTCAGATAGATCTTTTTGCAGCCCCAGACAATCACCAACTTCCACTGTTCTGTTGCAGGCCCCCAGTGTTGGTCTGAGTCCCCCTGGATGCCTTTCTCCTAGATTGGGAAGGGAAGTTTCTTTATACCTTTCCCCCCTTCCCTCTCCTTTTCAAGGTGCTAGTCAAAATCAGATCCCAGCCTTGCAGGGTGATTCTGATTGCCCAAGATTGGGCCAGGCAGCCCTGGTACCCACTCCTTCTGTCCCTAGCAGTCCATCTTCCCCGTGTCTCCCCAGGAATCACAACCTGTTAACCTGTGCCCAGGGGAGGTTTGGTATCCGAACCTCATCCCTCAACCTCAAGGCCTGGCTCTTGAGGAGTTAGAATTGCTGACCTACACCTTTCTCAGGGTGTTCTTGAAATCTAAAGGCTTCTAGGAAGCCTTCCACTAGAACTACTTATAATTCTAAGTGGAAAAGGTTTTCAATTTGGTGTTCTGGAAACATATTTCCCAGATTCTGCTGATTTTCCCATTGTTTTTGGACTATATGGTCCATCTTAATTCTTGGGCCTGAGACCAGCTAACCTGAAAGTACACATTTGGCAGCTGTCTCTGCTTTTGTGTCAGCAGGAAGCCCTCCTCTCTTTCCGCTCACCCTGTATTTTCCAAGTTTTTAAAGGATTACTTCATACTAATCCACCTTTTAGGGATCCGGCCCCTGCCTGGGATCTTAATGTTTGCATTGCTCAGTTAATGCAACCCCCTTTTGAACCTCTGTCTTCTGCAGAGCTTAAGTACTTAACTTGGAAAACTGTTTTTCCTAGTGGCTATCACTTCTGCCAGGCGCATAAGTGAGTTGCAAGCCTTGTCAGTAGAAACTGACTTTATTTCTTTCCACAAGGATAAGGTAGTCCTCAGGACTAACAGGAAGTTTTTGCCTAAGGTGGTTTCAGATTTCCATCTTAATCAATCTATCTCCTTCCAGTGTTTTTCACTGAACATTCCTCCTCTGGCGAGAGGAGATTGCACAATTTAGATGTTAAGAGGGTCTTAAGTTACTATATAGAGCATTGCCAAGGACACAGGTTGAATCCTCCAACTTTTTCTCACTTATGGTGAGGTGGGAAAAAGGGAGACCTGCCACTAAAGATCAATTTCCAGGTGGATTGTCTCTTGTATCAATTTTGTTATCAGAAACTGGGGAAAGTTCCCCTCTGGCCTGAGGGCTCATTCTACTAGAGGTACAGCCGCGTCTCTAGCTGCTGCCAGAGACATCCTATCTGAGAGATATGTCAAGCAGCTACCTGGAAAGCTGGTACACTTTTCACCAAGCATTACTCCCTGGATGTCCAGGCCAGGAGAGATGCTCGGTTTGGCACAACTGTGCTTCAGAGCCTATTCCTAAGTAGGTTCTGTCCTCCTCATGGAGGTACTGCTGTGTAGTCTGCAATTGTCATAATATAGCAAGACTTCATGTTGTTTGAAGAAAAAATTACTCACCTTAGTATGTTGTTTCTTCTAATGGAGTCTTGCTATATTATAACCTCCCCAACCTGACCCTCTCAGAACTTCTACTTGGGTATGGGGTGGGCAGCTAGTGTGGGCGCTAGTTATGCCCATTATATGTTTTCCACCCCTTCTTGGGGTTTTGGGGTGTGGTGTTTTTATTTTATCTTATATTATTTCTTATATTATATTATATTATTACTTCTGGTCCCCTGACTTGAGTCTTTGTGTTGGGACCAGGAATATGTGTTAATAGTCAGGTAGCCAGTTGGCTAGTGTAGGTTACAGCTTCCACACAGACCTTAGTGAGTTTTGCTCGTAAAGATCTGACAGTTTGGGTTTGAAATAACCCAGACAGAGCTTCTCTAACTGAGCTTGCACTCCAACATAGAAACATAGAAACATAGAAGTTGATGGCAGATAAGGACCGCAAGGCCCATCCAGTCTGCCCATTTTTTTTTCTACCTTATAAATGTGCCATCGGCCTTTGCTCTGTCAGTGACCTATCTATTCATAGTCATTTGTATTGCTCCTTATGCCTATCCCATGCCTGTTTGAAGCCCTGCACTGTATTCATAGCCACCACTTCTTGTGGTAAGCCATTCCATGCATCTACCACCTTTCTGTGAAAAGAATTTCCTCACATTCCCCTTAATCGGCCTTCCTCTAATCTCATGCTGTGTCCTCTTGTCCTGCTATTTTTCTTATATTTAAACATGTTAGACTCTTTCACCTTGTTTATGCCCTTAAGTGTTTAAATGTCTCGATCATATCACCTCTCCCCTCCTTTGCTCAAGGGATACATATTGAGCTCTGTTAATCTGTCCTCATATGTCTTCTGATGCAGTCCCTGCACCATTTTGGTTGCCCTTCTCTGGACTGCCTCAATTTGGTTAATGTCCTTGTGAAGGTGTGGCCTCCAATACTGCAGGAGTACTCCAGATGGGGCCTAACCAATGTCTTGTACAGAGGATTATTACCTCCCTCTTACGACTTGTGATACCCCTACTAATACACCCTAACACCCCTAGCCTTACCTACTGCTTAGAGGTCTGCTTGGATGATTTTAGGTCATCAGTGATGATGATGCCCAAGTCTCTTTCTTCCTTTGTGACTGCTAGCAACTCCCTCCCAGCCTATAAGTGGCTTCAGGGTTTCTCTTCCCTATGTGCATGATTTTGCACTTCTTTGCATTAAATCCCAGTTGCCACTCTTCTGACCATTTTGCTAGTTTATCCAGATCTCTTCTCATTCTGCCCACCCCATCTGGATCATCTACTCTGTTGCAGATCTTGGTGTCATCTGCAAACAGACAAACCTTACCCTCTAGTCCATCTGTGAGGTCACTAATGAAGATGTTGAATAGGACTGGCCCAGGACTGATCCCTGAGGTACCCCACTTGTGACTTGCATCTCTTCTGACTGTATACCATTTACCACCACTCTCTGTTTTCTGCCAGTCAACCAGTTTGCCACCCAGTTGACCAACTTCTGACCCACCCCGAGCCTACCTAGCTTATTTATCAATCATCTATGTGGAACAGTGTCAAAAGCTTTGCTGAAGTCAAGGTAGGCGACATCAACTGCTCCCCCTTGGTCCACCACTCTGGTTACCCAGTCAAAGAAATCTATGAGATTAGTTTGACAGGACCTTCCTTTGTAAACCCATGCTGTCTTGGATCCTGTGCCCCTATGGATTCCAGGTGTTGCACTATCCTTTCCTTAAAGTGCCTCCATAATCTTGCCCACTACTGAGGTAAGACTGACTGGTCTGTAGTTCCCGCCTCCTCCCTGCTACCACTCTTGTGGAGCGGGATCACATAAAGCCCTTCTCCAGTCTTCTGGGACCTCTCCTGTGCTCAGAGACTCACTAAACAATTCTGCTAATGGCTCTGCTAGTTCCTCCTTTAGCTCCTTAAGTACCCTGGGATGTATGCCATCAGGTCCCATTGCCTTATCCACCCTGAGCTTAGCAAGCTCTTGGAGGACCCTTTCTTTTGTGAAGGGAGTAGTGCTCACCTCCCTCCCCTGTGTCCATGATGCTGAGCTGTGGGCCCTGCCTACCTTCTCTTCAGTAAATACTGAGCAAAGTATTTATTTAGGATAGATGCCTTTACAGGGTCCTCCTCCTCACATGCTCCCTTTTCTCCATTAAGCTAGCAATACCCCTCTGGACTTTCTCCTTTCACTAATGTATCTATAGAAAGTCTTGTCACCTTCTTTTACTGTTAGTGCTAGTGTTTCCTCAGTTTGGGACTTTGCCTGCCTTACTGCCTTCCCTGCTTCCCTTAGGGCAGTTTGGTATGCCTCCTATCTTCATCCGCTGTGTTCCCTTATATTTCCTGAAGGCCAGCCTTTTGGCTCTGACCTTTTCTGCTATGTTGAGAACCAAAGTGGTTTCCTTCTTCTTTTGCACTTCCTTTTCTATCTAACACAATGGGATGTTGCTTCAAGTATTGTATCCTTAATGCTTGCCCACTTTGCCTGTACCTCCTCACCTGTGTTTCTTTTGCCAGGGCTAGCTTAACTCTGTTGGCCATCTTATCAAAGTCAGCTCCTCTGAAGTCCCATATTTTTGCCTTGGAATGGGATGATTTAGATGTAGTAGCCAAATTGAACCATACCATGTGATGGTCACTGGCCCCAGGTGACCTTCTACCTGGAGATCTGTGATCCCTTCTATGTTAGTCAGTACTAGATCTAGGATAGCCCTGTCTCTTGTGGGTTGCTGTACCAGTTGTTTGAGGCCCTCCTGCAGGGAATCCACTGTGAGTCTAGTTCTGGCAGATGTTCCTGCTGGTATTGACCAATCTGTATCTGGCATGTTGAAGTCTCCCATTATCAGAACCTCCCTTTAGCTGTCATGTTTTGTATATCTTCTAACAGTAATGTGTCTATGTCCCCCTCTGGTCTGGGGGCCTGTAGACAACCCCAGTTCTTATGGCTGTCCCATTTCCTGTTTCCAGGGTGACCCACAGTTCTTCTGGCTCCTTATGTGTATTCTGAATTTCTGTAGCTTTGATATTTTCATTAACATACAGGGCCACTCCTCCCCCCCTTTTTGCACCTCGGTCTCTTCTGAACAATACATAGCCAGGTACTGAAGTCTCCCAAGTGTGGTTACTGGTAAACCACGTCTCACTAATTGCTACTATGTCCAGTTTAGCCTCTGACATTATTGCCTGCAGGTCTGGGATCTTATTTCCCAGGCTGTGAGCATTTGTGTACATGATTTTCCATTGGCCAGATTTTGGTGTGTTAGTTGTTGGGTGAAGTTTGGCATTACCCTGTGCATCGTATGGGAGACAAACCTTTTTCTTACCTGGTGATGCAAATGAATGGCAAACACGCTGAATTCCTGTTTGACCACTAGCTGAGGGGAGGGTGTTCTTCCCATTCGGCGTATGGGGTGCTGCACCTCTCCCCATTGCTATTTTAAATATTCTGCAAAGGCGTCAAACTTCTGCCCCAATGCACTGACTCTCTCTTTAGTCAGATGCAGTCCATCAAATTTAAAGAACTTTCACTCCCAGAACTGTTGCCAGTTCCTACAAATCTGTGTCCTTTTTCCTGGCACCAGTCCTTGAGCCACGTGTTTAGCTCCCCTATCTCCCCTTCTCTGACCTTCCGTCCATCTGCTCCCTTCTCCCAGACTGGCAGGATCTCAGAGAAGGAGATGCCAGACGAAATAGATGATAGTTTGTCACCCAGCTTAGTCAGGTGTTCCTTGGTCTCCACAACTGACCAGCTGGCGAGATCATTAGTCCCTATGTGTACTAGGACATCAATGTTTTCTCCTGCTTTGTGAACAATTTTAGCAATGCGGTCAGTGTCTCTCCATGCTGATGTACCTGGGAGACATCTGACCATCACCCCTGGCTGGAGATGGGTATCAACTCCCGAATCATGGAGTCTCCTATGATCGAAGTTTTTGGATTTCCTTTGTGCTTGTTTAGTTTTGGTTCCTGATTTGGGTGAGTATTGTTGTGCTAGCTCCGTGCCGCAGTGTCCTGCTCTGCAGTGTCTACTGCCTCTTTATTTGATTTCAGAGATAGAGGCAGATACTTGTTTGTAGTGTTTATATGGTTTTTGGAGGTAATGTGTTGGAGAGCAGAGAGTGATGGGGCACCTGATTTGCTCCTCCTAACCACCTGCCAACCTCCTGGACCAACTACCCTCTGCGGTCGAGGTTTTTCTGTTGGATGCTGGGGAAATGGCGGGTGCTTCTTATAATGTATTTCCTCTTCAATATGAAATTTGAGACGTGCAATCTCTGCCCTTGCTGCCTGGAGCTGAGACCTAAGATCTCCAAAGGCCCAGCATGTAGGACAGTGTCCTAAATCCTGTAAGACTGTCCTTCTGAAAATTGTTCCACAGTACCTGCAGTTAATGAAATCCATTCCAAATAAGTTGCTGGGTTTGTAACCTAGTCAGAGTAATTAGAAGGAAAAAAAAGGAAAAAATGCAAGTAATGGTTTAATTGTGCTTTGTTTAACTTGTTATAACAAGTTAAATTACTAGTGCCCCTGTAAATGAGATCACCTTGTGGAGGCCCCACTGATCCGCCCCTTCCTGCTCTGCCACAGGAAATGTCACAACTGTGGTACCCTATAAACGGAGTGTAGCGTGGGGTGGTTGGCTGGGCCCTTCCCCTGCCTAAAAAGAAGAACCACGGACGAAAGAACAAGGAGGTAGAGCAGAAACAATCAGTCAACAACAAATGCAGTAACCTCTAAGCTTATCCTAATGTTAGATAAAACTGTAAAACCTGTAAAGCACCACCTGTAATAATTTCAGAGAAGATATACCCTGTAAGAAACACTTTGCTCCAGAAGAAAATAAAGCAGTAACAGAAGATATACCTTGCAAAGAGACAATTTGAATCAGAAGATTACAGCAGTAATCTGTTAGCACACACCTGTAGGCACACCTTGTAATAATGCAGAAGAAGGTATACCAGCAACAACAATTTGAATCAGAGAAAAAAATAAAGCAATGAAATGTTAACAACAAACAGTAGCAATCCCTGTGAGTAAAAATAAAACACCACCACACAGTAAATCTGCTTAGCCAAACTAAGTCTTAATCCTTCTCCCTTGCTCTGGTAAGTTTCTCTACTCTGCCTTTCAAGCAGTCTTAGAAGGAAAGAGCTCAGGTGAAGCTAGATGCCTTGGCCAGCAAACCAAGTCTTCTACCTCCAAGATATAAACTAACCTGACTTTTTAACCCTTCTTTCTGTTGGAAATTACTGACAGTTTGCCAGCTCCACCCCCACATATACACCTAATCCTTTGGAAGAGCTGTGGGAGGAAAAGCAATTAGCTCTTTCAATGTGAGAAGGAGACTGAAACACCTCTGAGACAACAAACCTTTTCAACAAACAAGAATAAAATAAAACACAGTGTCCAACAGTAATTTTGCTTAGCCCAATGATAAAAAAAGTCACAAAAATGTAAGCTCCACTTGTAATACAGTAATTTCAGAGATGTACCCTGTAAGAAACACTTTGCTCCAGAGAAAAATAAAGCAGTAACAGAAGATATACCTTGCAAAAGACAATTTGAATCAGAAGATTACAGCAGTAATCTGTTAGCACACACCTGTAGGCACACCTTGTAATAATGCAGAAGAAGGTATACCAGCAACAACAATTTGAATCAGAGAAAAAATAAAGCAATGAAATGTTAACAACAAACAGTAGCAATCCCTGTGAGTAAAAAATAAAAACACCACCACACAGTAAATCTGCTTAGCCAAATTAAGTCTTAATCCTTCTCCCTTGCTCTGGTAAGTTTCTCTACTCTGCCTTTCAAGCAGTCTTAGAAGGAAAGAGCTCAGGTGAAGCTAGGTGCCTTGGCCAGCAAACCAAGTCTTCTACCACGTTCAAGTTCCATTCTTAGAATGGGAGTTAACTCTTTCACCTCCGGAGCAGTTCTAATGGTGGGACAAACTGCAATTGTCATAATATAGCAAGACTCCATTAGAAGAAACAACATTACTAAGGTGAGTAATTTTTTCTTTTGGGATGTGGGTGGGTAGGAGCAGTGTTGGCACCCTAGGGGTGCCCTCTTTACACCCTCTGTTTTCTTGGGGTGAAATGTTATTTCATTTGATTGTTTTTTGTGTTTGGGTTTCCTGACTTGAGTCTTCCTTTGAGAACCCAAAACATGATTTTTCTGCCAGTTGGCTAGTTAAAAATTTTTACAGTTTCCACACAGAACACCTAGTGAGTTTTGCTCGTAAAGATCTGATGGTTGCAGTTCGAATAACAACAGGCAGAGACATCAACTGAGCTCGAGATGAACATTCTATGCCATGCATAGAAAAGTTAACCCACTGTTCTCCGGGGCAGTTTAAAGGCTGGGGCTAACTGCACTTGTCAGAATACAGCAAGACTCCACTAGAAGAAACATAATTACTAAGGTGAGTAATTTTTTCTTCTCATCCCCTGAGGGGAAAGGGGTGAAGCTTTTATCACAGGAAGCAGCCCTTTTGAGGCAAAGGCAAGGGAACTCAGATCAAGTCCCAGCCTCTCCAGCAGCAGAAGAAAGTGCAGCTGAAGGCAAAGGCCCTAAAAGCGCCAAGTGCTACTCTCTGAAATCCCTACCCTGGTCTTATCTGAGCTGCCTGAGGCAGACCTTTCCTCTCCAGTGGGGGTGAGGGATAAGGGTTGGGGCACACGTCTGACTCAGTTTTATCCAGCGGTTCACTTAGTTTATTTTTAGTGGAAGTCTAAAACTTCCATGAGTCAAAATTTGGAAGTCATTTCAAATTTGTGTAAGTAAAAATGCTTCCAGGATCCCACTTGTGGATGCCAATATTCTAAGAAGTACCACTTTATGGATGTTAATATATTAGTGGAAAAGCACAATTTATTTGAGAAAATCCATCATTTCTGATTTCCATGCCTGCAATTTTGGAAGTCATCTAATGTTTGGTTTTACATCTGGAAGTCAAAGACTTCCTCCGCTTTTATTTTGGAAGTTTTTGCCTTTTTTTTGGAAGTCAGATACTTTCAAAATGGAGTTACCTGAATCCCTGGTTTTACCATGAGTGGGAATCCATCACAATGGACAAGTGGGTGCTCAGGATCATCCAGGAGGGATATTCACTGAATTCCTCAGAACTTCTTCCAGATTATCCACCTAGACAGCACCCCACACTCATTCAGAATGCACGTTGGAGCCTCTCACGAAGGAGATTTCGGGCTTCTTAAGTGTAGCCCCTCTCAGGCGCCATCCTGGAGAGGGCCACTGCCCCTGGCTTGCCGGCAGTTACAAAGCCCAGGGGCCTGGGTTATCAGTGGCTCACCTATGGGGGTCCTTTCCCAAAGTTAAAAATTAAATGGCAGTGCTTCCACCCAGAGTACATATTTAGTGGGTCTAATTGCTTGCAGTATGACCCCCTGGCATGTTGTACCAACCCACCTCCCCAACAGTTACCCCATGCATGGACTTACCAGGATTCAAACCTCCCCTCATTCAGTTAAAACATTTACTTTTACATGTCAGCAGATAACCTGCTCACTAAAATTAGGCTCTGGATTCATCTCTGCTGCAAAACAATAACATCCAATTTATTTACGGTGGGGGGGGGACTTAGAATGGGGTAAGTAGAATAGAGTTTAAGCAACATTTCAGTTTGCATTTCCCAGAATCACATTTCCCCTTCTTATTCAAACCCATTGTCCAATCATTTCAGCCACCAGATCTATCTAGCTAGCTAACTGCTGCTGGAGAAACCCCACGTCCAGACCCACAGGTCCCAATCCAAATAAAACCCAAAGTCCTGTCACTGGGTACCCAGATTTCAAGTTGCAGGTCTGAGGTGAAGCTGGAAGCCAGCGTTGGCGCACTTAAGTAATTTAACTTTTTACATTCCTTTCTTTTATTTAAACCTTTGCTCTACCTCCTGCCGTGGTGGGCATTTCTGAACTATTTACAGTCCCCAGGTGCAGGGCAATTCCTGCAGTTTACTCACAGTTCTGCAGAATCAGTCCTTAGATGGCACAGTTCACTAAAGTCCTGGGGGTTGGTGGCAACACTGGCAGGACTGCGCTCAATGCTTGAAACAGGGGCACAGAGGCTGCAGCTTGCTGTTTCTTCCTTTTGCTTGCAGATCTTGCAGCTTGTCCCCTTCAGCCCATTACAGACCTTGTTGCAGGGCTTGTGTGCAAAGCCTACCAACTACAGAGGACCCAGACCCAGGAGTAGCCCCATGGCCCGGCTCCCTCCAATCACAGCACCCTAGCACTCAGGTATGAGACCCCATGATCCCCTGCAGTGGCAGACCCCACTTGATGGGGGTTAGTGAGTTCTCCACCTGGCCCTGGGTGTTAGCAGAAACATTCAGCAAATTCTCTTCTGCTGCTTCTCTTTCCTTCTCTCTTTTCTGCCATGGTGTGTAGCCACAGCAATCTGTCTCTTTTCCTTGCAGTATCTCAGGAGCAGACAACAGGTGCCTGACCCAGAAAGGCACCTGTTCATCCTTCTGCTTTCACAGTCTCTTGACTTCAACACAGCCACAGTCTCACTCTGGCTCACACATATTTCCTGCACTCAAAGTCCCTTTTCTCACCGTGCAGCTGCATAACAATTCTCTGAATCAAACAGGCTCACTCTTCCTTTTCTTCTCTCAGCACATTCATATTCTCTTGTTACTCATCATTCCCCTGTATCCTGTTTTCCCAGGCTTAGACACAACCTTTGTCCTTTTTCCAGGCTCAGGGCACAACCTCTTTTTTCCTCTTCCCACCACTTGAGTGCATATCCCATTCAACATAAATTCTTGCAATCTGCAGCTTTCCCTTTTCCATTTGAGCTGCCTTTATCTCACCACTGTGGTGCAACTTCAGAACAACACAGGACATTCAGCAACCTGCAGCTTTCCCTTTTCTCTTCAAAGCTGCTTCTTCCTTGCTTCTGCTTTCCCTTTTCCTGATGGGGCAGGCGCTCCCTGCCCTAGGGGGCAAATTGCTGGCAGCCCCCCAGGCAGGCCCATCCTGTAGCCCCATTCTCTCCAGGTGCAAGAGGCTTCTTCCTTCTGGAAGGGCTCCCACCAAACTGACTCACGCCCAGTGGTGGAGCCAGTTTTGGGATCATTTGGGAGCCGGGGGGCTATTCAGTCAATCATGGGCTCCACAGCGGGCACTAAACAGTAAATAAAGATGGTGGTGGGGGCACCACTACTCACACTAGGGCAGCCAGGAGGGGCCAACGCCCTCTCAGCCCCCCCCAGCTCCGCCACTGCTCATGCCTAACAGTTCTCTCCATTTGGGAGCTTTCTGTCAGCTCCCCATTGACTGGAGCCTCTGTCCTTGAGAAAAATTAATATGTATGAGGATCCCGCGATGCCTCATTGGTGCAGAAAAGGGTGCCTACACTTTCCCTGGTATTTTCCCCCAAAAGTCTGTTCACACAGTCCCAGAATCCCTGGCAAGAATCCTGGCTCGGTGGTTGGCTGGCTGGTGTCACATGGCTGCCCAACATGGTGACTGAAGTAAACAATGTCCACAGTTTACACAGAGTAACAGATTTCAAGTGTCCCTGCAGCCAAAATCTGCACTTTTATTTGTTCATTTCCCCAGCATTAAGTAGCCACACCTGTGCCCTGTTAAGCGACTGCTCTCCTAAACAGCTTCACTTTACCCTTTTTCAGTCACTGCTGATGTTTCACATAGCCCCTAGGCAGCCTGCACACAGTCTTATCACAGTTCATTCGGTGCCCCAGTCTGTGGCCTTAATACAGCCCCAATAACACATTTATTCCACATTTTGCCCCTCAGTTTCATGTCTCCCTTGCCTTGGCACATCATTGCTTCATTTCTCATTCTACTTATTTCCTCTGCCTGTCACTAGCGCTATTCTCTGTGCCCCAGGACTAGACAGGCTGTGCTCATGGTCCCTCTCTTACATTACCCTGGGACCTGGACCACCGGGGAGGCACACTGAAAGGCCGCCAAAATGGGCAATTGAATTTGCACAAGTGCGCATGTGCAGAGCTCGCTGGCACCACAGTGTCTTTCTCCAAACTGGCGGCTACTCGACCTTGCTCCTCCAGCCCTGCTCTCCCTTAAAAAACATGCGTGGGCTGGTAGGAGAAGACAGAACTCAGGGGATAAGCCAGGAAAGACAAGGACCTGGCCAAAAAAGAATGGGGGGTGGAAGCAAAACCCCAGGTAAATCAGCCTTTTTGGGGGCTCACAGGTAAACTCCTGACAGGGAGGTTACACTCTCCCTCTCCTTAAATGCTTGGCATCTGTGCCAAGCTAAGAACTTAACCTCAAGTCACCCCAGTAACCCATTCACATTAAAGGGAAACAGTGGAAAACTTAAAAGTTCTGCAGTATAAGTTTGTGTGCTGGACTTTAGTCTCTCTACCCATTAACTCTGTGCCAATGCTTTCAGTAAACTGTTACTTTTGTTTGCTTTCTATTTTGAACTGTGCCGCACCATTCATCAATACACAGCCACTCGCTATGTGCTCCTCATATGCAAATTAGCAGTCGGCTCTGAGAGAGAGAGGTTCTCTGCACCTTATTTGGGAGACGAGGATTGTATTCCTATCTCACAGCATCTGTGAGCACTGTGTACCGATGCTTTCTATCTGCTTTGCTCCTAAATGGTGTCCTTTCTGCAGTCGCTAACATCAGAATCCACAGTTAGACTTACTTTAGGTGTCATGTCGCAAAGAAGTTCAAGTGGCTTGTTTTTCTCTTCAGAGGAGGATTCCGGGTCTGATTCAGACTGGCTACCGGACTCCTCACAGTCTGCTGACACCTCTGTAGTTTCTTCGGTGGCCCGGACCCAGCCTCCCTCTGAGGAGCGGGCAGTGGTCCCCGATTCTGGGGTCAGTGGCATTGACCAGCAGGCAATGGTCTGGGCAGCTGTGGCTATGCAGTCTGGAGTCAGGGGACCTTCTGCCCCCACAGCTGGGGCATTCCCTCCTGTGGGGTGCCTGGATCGTCCAACTTTAGGGCCAACCAGAGCACCCATGGAAGGGGAGAGTGCTGCACCCTGGGTGGTCTCCTTGGGGACTGCTTGGAGTTGCCAGCTGCCTGGGCTGGTGTTTTCAAGGTGGAGGGCTCTTTTGGAATCTGAGGGGTCGAGGGATCTGGGTTCAGTGTGGCTGCCTTTCTCTGGGACCCACCTTGGGGAGGGCCGCAGTGCAGACCCTCATCTTTCCTCCTCTGTCTCCTTGAGAGGGCCCTTCTCTTTGGAGGCCAGGGACCGTCCTTCTGGACTCACACAGTTCCAGTAGCCTCACAGTGGGGATTCTTCAGGGCACGGTCCAGGCAGTTCCAGTGTGGTTGACCAGCTGTCGACTGTTGGGCTTCCCAGAGCTCCTCTCTCTTTGGGGGCATCCAGTGAGCTCTCTTGCCCGGGCAGAGGACATTCCTCATCTCTTGTGGATCTGGCCCCCATTCCTCTGTCACCATCTTCTTCTCTCCCTGGTATTTCTGGCCCTAGTGGGCCTTTGACCTGGGAGCAATTCAGGGGTGTGGCTGCTCATTTTCATACTTACGTCAGGGCAATGGACGAGCGTGTGTTCCACCCTCCTCCGAACAGCCTCCCCACCTGGATCTCTGAAGTCTTCCGCTTCCTCATCCCTCTCTTCTGAGGGAGAGGAACCGTCTGTCCATATCTCCCCTGCCGCTGATCTGACTGAATATCAGTGCTTCCTCATGAGGATGTTGGAAGACCTTCGCATCACCCCTACCTCCCAACACAATACTGAGCATGTGGCGTGCACCTTCCTAGGCAAATTCAGTGCAGCCACCCTCATGGTGCCCACCTGGCCTGCTCCCTTCCAGGAGGCGTCACTGCACTTCTGGCAACGTCCCATCTTTGGTGTCCCAGCTCCCAGGGAACTGAGCCAGAGGTATTGTGCTCCCCTGGAGTTGCCAGGTCATATGCCTCACCCCCAGTCAGGGTTGACGCAACTGGACATTCCTGATGGGCTTCGCGTCCTTCACCGTGACTGGCCCCCCAGATCAAGACTTTGCAGATTTTGACTTCTGGGGTAGGAGGACCTTCTACTCAGCATGGATTTTAATGTCCATTGCTGCACATCAGGCCCACTATGCTTCTTATGATAGTTTCTTGTGGGCCAGGCTAGGTCAGCTCCTAGCCTCCTTGCCTGATTCAGATATAACCAGACAAGCTATTGCACTCTCTGCTCAGGGCCTAGAGCTAGCAAGGCACCAAGTGAGGGCATCCTACGATGCCAATGAGGTAGCTTCCAGAGTCATAGGAACAGCGATCTGCATTAGGCGGATGGCATGGCTGCATCTCTCCTGGTTGTCACCCTTGGCCCGGCATAGGGTGATTTCCTCTGCTTACCAGAGAACCCATCTTTTCTCCCATACAGTGAGGCAGCGATTGTCGGGGAAACTTCCTTCCCTCTCCACGGGGGTCCTCATCTCACTCCCCACAGACTTGGGCTTGGCCAGGCCCATAAAGGTTCTCCCTCCCAGTGTCTCCCCCACTGGGAGCTAAGGGGCTTAGTCCCTTATGGCCTCGGGCCCGCTTCGGGGGGGGGGCTCTGTACTCCCCCACATGTGATGAATGGTGAAGCTCGACACAGATAAGATATGAAAATTATGTACCTACCGTTATTCTTGATCTTTCTGTTTATCTTCACCATTCATCACAATTCCCACCCGCCATCCCCCATCCCCTGGGGCCTCAGTCTCTGGGTTCTCCTCCCTCTGTGTGCCCTCCTTTCTCCCCCCCCTCCTTTCCATTGGTCAGGAGTGGGGTGATCTTGGGCACGCGTGGGGGTTCTTTCTGCCTTTGTCTGGTGGGGGGAGTCGGGGAAGGGGCTGTTCTCCTCATCGCCTTTGGCTTCCACCCCCTTAAGGGTGGGATGCTGGTGACTGCCACCTCTCTCTCTCTCCCTCCTCCCCTTAACCCTTGTCCTTTGGGAATAATCCTTTTTACTTCTGTTAGGTGGGATTACCCCCCTCTTATTTTTGTTGGTTAGGAGAGAGGACATCCCCTGGTTCCTGGTCCCCCTCCTATTTAATCCATGACCCTAGGAAGTCGTTCTGCCAGAGTGCCTCTTAGTCAAAATTCCATGCCTTGGATTTTGCCAGCCTTCTCAGGTTCTTGCTACCCCTGGGCAGTAGATCCATCTAAAAGCCAGGGGACCAGACCGCAAGCCCTGGGTTTGTCCTCTCCCCTCCCACTTAATGTTTCCTTCTCTTCCTTTTTTCCTCTTCCAGAGATTGGGGCCCCTCCCAATCCCCTTAGTTTTCCTCTCTCTTCCTTGTTTGTCCTCTCAGTCATTTATTCCTCCTTTAGTTTCTTATATATTTTCCTTTATCTGTCCACTGGACTTCCTTATCCCACCCTCCGAACCCTGTTACTTACTCTATGGTGACTCAGAACTGGCAGGAGGGTGGGGCCGATGACAGCTAACAGCCAACCCACGAGCGCCATGCAATGTGTCAGCCTCAAGGGTGGCGCCATTGCTGCATTGGTTCCGCCCATCCAAAAAAAAAAAAAAGATCTCCCGCGGTGTCGTGACTTCCGGCCATATGTGATGAATGGTGAAGATACACAGAAAGATCAAGAATTACGGTAGGTACATAATTTTCATTTCTATGTCTCTAGGGTTCTATGTGTTACCTTGGAAAAGAACCAAAAATTATCTGTCAACGGTTATATTGCAAATAGAATGTTAATAGACTGTTAACAAAGGTTACCACTTCAAGTCCACTTGGGCAAGCTCTCCAAACTAATAATGCAAACTTCATTGATGTTAAGCACATATACTGTAAATGTCTCTTGTACACTACTGAGCAAACCATTGACATGGCATGTACACAATATAATGTGCAACATCGCATGGCACAGACACATATTTGCTTTGCCACTTCAGTAGCCCACGGCAGTAAAACTGTGGACAACAGTGCTCACGATTCAACGGACATTTGGCAAACCATGAAGCCTTACAGACATTCATTACTTTTATTAATTGTACTAGGCATGTTGTGATATCAATAAGAGCTGCCACACTTTACACTGATCAATGTGAAACACAACTTTGCATCGATTATGCAAACCATAATACACCATTGATTGATTCACTGTTTGCATGTTTTGACAACTAAGTCGTGTAATTGTATGGCACAGTCTTTTAGTGAGCAGTAGCAAAAAGTAATGCTAGCAGGGCTTGAATCGGGTGTAATGATTGTTGATGAGTTCTCCCCATGGTGGTCTCTCACTGGGCACAATATTTCATGGTATTCTCGGAGTTTCCATCCGACAGACATTTTCCAACTATCCTTGCTTAAGATAATTACTGACTGAAGCAAAGTATCAACAAAATTGTATGTTTTCATGAAGCAATAAGTTTGGTGACCCACTTTTTGCTGAGCTTGAGAATGCGAATCGATGTCATGGTTGACCCTTGCGTTCTCCATTCTTTATCACAGCCTGCTTAATGTTACAGTACTCATTGTAGTCCAGCAATGCAAGTTGACTATGACACTGCATGTCCAGGTAAGAGAAATGCTGCCTTTTTGGGCAGTACTTGTTTATAAGAGAATGACACACCTCTAGGTTTCCAGTGTGGCAAAACTTGGTGATCTTAGGAATGTCCTTCAGCAGCCTTGTCTACATTACGATCGCTCTCAGTGCCTCATATGCAGGTTCACCTTTTTGCAGCCATAATGTCTCATCTATGTCTTCTTGTGACAATGGTGCATGTGCACACTGGCGGAACTCAAATCCGACCATCCATATGTGGCTATTAGCAGCGTGCTCTAAGACAGATATCCATTTCTCCCGTAGCAGTACTCCGCTCCCTGAACATGTCACGCCACACCACCAAAGGTGATTCATTACCGAACATATCCAAGGTGATAATCCCTCATACTTCTTCTGCTTTGCCTTGGTGACTATTTTTTTTTGTTTTTTTATTTAGTATACTTTTATTCTGTTGGTCACTCTGCTACTCAGCCCCTCTCCAGGCCCCTGCCTCGCTCTCCTATGGCCGCCTCCACAGATACTCCCTGACTTACCCCCCAGGGCGGGGCCACGGCACCACGTCATACTCATCTGTGAAGGGGAAAGGTGTCAGCAGTAACTGACATGGTCTCCCTGGCCCCCCAGGGCAGGATTCGGGGCTTCCGTGGTGCCATGGAGCCGTAATTAGTCGGTGGAGTGACGGAGAGCCATAGAGGCCAGGTGTCAGGGCAGCATCATCCTGAGCATCTGGTGTGTGTTTTTTGGTCTGACCCGGGAGGTGGGGATGTGCAATGATGTCCGGCATCCTCCCCACCCTTCAACGTGCTGGCACCAGTTACTTGTGGTATCCCCGCCCTCTGCCTAGGGTCCATCAAGCACTGGACACTCACCCCTTCTTTCCCCACCAGAGAAGGAGAGCAGTCCATAGGATGCTCAATCCTCCTCCCCTGGCTGGCCCTCTGACTCCCCGGGCCCATTCCTGAACCCGGGTCGCCGGCATTGCAAGCAGAAATCCAACCACAGCATCGGCGGGCCAGCGTTGGCAGCTAGTTTTTTAACAATTGACTTTGCAATATGCCATACATCATATTGATGTTCTACACTTGGGAACAATTCACCTTTTGACAAAAGACTTGAAATCTGTGGATGGCGGTCAGTTGCGATTACCTTGATGTCAAGTCCACCAGTTAGAATGCTACACATTGACCTGACAAACCCTTCCTTCTCCATTACATTTGAGTTGGATACCTCAGAAACCTGAATCAGCATCGATTCCAGAACTTTGTGTGACTACGAGTCCATAATGGTGTATGTACAATACCTGGCTGAGTGACCAGGCGAATCACACCGGCTATCTCCCATGACTGTAAGTGCCTTCCTATGCAGTGCAAACCTGTTTGATTTCTTGAATGCCTACTATGTGTAATTCACCACGGGAATCAAATACTTCTTCTGAACATCTCCATACTGTGACTTGCACATCATTGAGACGCGCAGAAAGCGTAGTAGATTCGAAATGCATCTATAGGTGTTGCCACTGAACAATATGCAGCCGCTCAGCAACAGATTCCCAGCACAAATCTTGCCAACCATTGGCTGTGACTGTCAAGAGAATGTGTGTGAGTTAGCACTGCAAGAGTCAACCACAAACATTGTGCCACAAGTGTAAGTATTGCTGATTAGGAGAGGCAGGCGGCATAGTTGGCACAACAAAACTGAAATAAGGAGAACAGTGATGATCGGAAGACAAAGTATTTTGGCTTGGTCAGAGCTGTAGTGCCAGTAAGGCAGAATGAATCATCAGCCATACCTTCATCACTGTCCGAATCCCATGCACATGAAGGTCCAGATGTGAACATGGATATGTTGCTTTCATCCACAGTTGATGTTTTGGAAGGCAGGAATGAACAAGATTCCATTTGGCAGGTTGTGATTTTCTGAGACGTTCTCTTTGGCATGGAAGTGCATTCCGGCTGTGCTATGGAAACACTGTTGTTATTTTGGTGGGAGGAAACGAGGACCTCGACAGTGGAACGCTCAGCATCATTCAAAGACTCATACTGTGAATATGCTTTGGAGTACCCATGATCTTTATATACTGCCTCTGGCATTTCCGGCCAGTGACATGCAAAGTCCTGTATAGTTGATTCATGCTGTGTTGTGACAGAAACTGTTTGTATGGGTTTCTTGAAAATTCTTGATGACTTTTGCATAAAGCCGCACTCTGAAGATGTGGTGTGCACATCTGTTCTCTTGCGCTGTAATACAAAGCAGAGCAGGAGTCATATGACAGTGGTAGGAGATGGAAGTAGATTGCTTTCCATACGGGACAGCTAAGAGTTGAAATGTTGATCCCGGTAATAGCTCAGGTTGGAGAAAGGAGGGCAAAGCTTGATGCCATTGTCCATCTGTGCACTAATGACATAACTGTGGATAAGGAAGGGATATTGACATTTCAGAGGGTTTTCAGGGAAGTAGGGCATTGACTGGAGCAAGTAGCAATCACTGACCTACCTGGAGGTGCTACCTGTCCACGTTTATTTATTTATTTAGTTTTTGTTAATCAGGTAAGTGCACTAGCCATAGAATGACTATTTTCAGGCATGACCCGGGAGAGTGCAACAGATAGTTAGACAAATACATTACATCAGTGCAAAATATTACATAATAACAGGTATAGCTAACAGTAGAAAATAATACATAAAGAGAAAATAACATATGTGAAAGATTAAAACATTGTACAGTCCATAATGGGTGAGCAGCAGGTAGCAACGAAACCAAACAGTTTGAGTACAAAACTTAGTGGAAATTTACAATGAAAGCAGCATATGGCAGTGTAAGATATTACACACTCCAAAGGGGTTACCTACATCCGAGTAAGCAAGCAAAACAATAGCACAAACCATGGCAACTTATATAGAGAGGATAGGTTATAGCAGCACAGAGAAAAGGAAAGACTAAGAGAGAGAGGGCTTTCCAACTAGGACCCAACAGCTGAAACAGAGAGAGAAGAAGGGTGCAACCCAGGGAAGTAGAGTAAGTGCAGAAGTATCCAGTAGGTAGATATGGGATATTGAAAGGGAAGGAAGAGAGAGTAGGGAACAAGAGAAAGTACAAGTGGGCAGAAGGGAAATTTGGTAGGATCCGGAAGGTGCTATGATTTTAATGGAGAAAAGTTAGTGTAGGCAAAGCAGAGCTAGGTGGGGTCAAAACAAGCACATTGGTCTACTGAAGACAGGTACCATCGTAGCCCACTTTTAAAACTAATGTGGGATGGGGCCTGTTGAAGAGCTAATGGAAAGGAGTTCTAGAGCCTAGGGGCCGCATTGTCGAAAGCGCTGGAGCCTACAGATATCCAGCATCTGGGCATAGTAAGTAGCTTCTTATTCAGCTGAGCGAAGCCCATGGGAGGAGGACTGGGGTGAAGGCAACGCCACCAGTGAGAGCAGCATTTTATTTCTAGTTATTAAGCTTACAAGAGAGCCTAGGTAGTATTGTCAGCACACAGAAGGGGAGAGCCAGCTCAAGTCACTATAAAGATTACAGTTGTGCTTAAGCCGTGGTGACGAGCAGGCTTATCTGCAAATAGTGTTATAGGCTATGTCCCATTTTTGGAAGGTAGTTTTAGATGCAGAAGCAAAAATTGGAACACTATAAGTGAGAGCAGGGAGAAAGATACCCTTGGCAATAGCCAGCTTGGCTGAGGGAGTTAACACATAGCTGGTTTTATAGGCTACCCCTAGTGTAACATTCACTGATTTACTGATGGATGGAATATGTTGATTGAAATCAAGTGATTGATCCAGGAGAACTCTTAAGTGTTTGAAGGATGAAACGTTCTCAATTTGTGCCCCACATGAGTCAAGAACTACCAGGGATGTTTGACAAGCCCTGAGCTTAGAGACTGAGCCAAATAACATGGCTTGTGTTTTCTTTACATTTAGTACAAGTTTATGGGCAGTTAGCTAGGATTGTATGTTATTAAAGTTAGAAGAGAGGGAAGCATTTATGCTGGAGACACTGTCTGAGCTGGAATAAAGGACGAGATCATCCACATACAGGATGGATGAGCAGGAGCAAAGACCATCAGCTATAATATTAATAAATAGTGAGAAAAGAAGGGGGCCAAGGATAGAGCCTTGAGGGACCCCTGTGTTTATGACAGTTTTGGCGGATAGAGAGGAGTTGAATTTCACAACTTTGGATCTGTCAGACAAGTAGCTACTGAACCATTCTACTACAGGGACAAAGAAATTCAGATTTCTGAGAGTAGAGAGAAGTAGGAGGTGATCAACAATATCAAAGGTTTTAGTGAGGTCAATAAACACTGTGAGTTATCTACTCAATAAAACATCAACAAGGGGCTAGCTGCACAATCGAGCAAATTTGATAGACCATGATGCCTAATTCAAATGTCATTTTCGTATGTGCGTATCTTCTTAATCAGTGGCTGAAGAATTGGTGCTCAGAGACACAATCTTGGCCTTAAAAATTTGGTATAGTATAGAAAGTGATACGTAAGTCAGTGTGTAATGCTTACCATTTCCAGCAGAGTGACATGGCAGACTGACAACCATTATTTTTTTGGGAGATACTACGTAAAAGGGGTCCACATTAATAAAAAAATATTTTATTTCTTTACTATGTTTATTGAGAACTGTGGCAGGCACAGGCAGGTACCAGAGGATAAGTCTCAGGAAATAAAAGGAAGGAAATATGAGGAAGTAAACACAAGGCAACTACAACGGGCGCCTGACAGGCCAGATTGCCGACTGAATCGGAGAGCAGAGGGAAAGGATATAAGGGTAGAAAACGGTCTTACTGAAGAAAGATTGGCGCAGTTACTGATGAACATGGAAATGCCTTTTTATAGGCACAGGTACGCCTGCACAAGAATGAAGTTCACAGTATAATGCATGGCGCATTAGAGGGACAGTGGCGTGTAAGGAGGGAGACCAGGAAAAGGCAGAAATTATTTAAAAATGCTTATGCTCAGTATTCACTATGTAGGGTGTTGGTTGCAGACCACAACTGAGTAGTAGGAACAATGGGGATGGAGAGGCAAACATTGAGCCATTCATAGTGTCGGGAGTCCTGAGGGAGACCACAAAAGTAAGGATCGACTAGGCAATGGGGCAGGATGACACAGAAACATACAAAGATAGACTTTGATGACAGATGCTTACTGCCTTATCACATTGCAAGCATATCTTTAGGTCATCTGAGATGACTACACCCCAGTCCCTTTCCATAGTTTGTGTTGTAGTTCTTGGTTCCTAACCACTATTTTGTACTCATCCCCTAGGTGTTTGCTTCCCATGCGCATTACTTTGCACTTAGCACTACTTGTCATTGAATCAAAGCAGCCATACTTTTTACCAGTCATCCAACCTTGCCAGGTATCTTACTGCATTTCAACCCCACCGTGTATCAACCCTGTTGCAGATGTTTGTGTTGTCTACTAAAAGGCACACTCTTCCTTCAAGACCCCCTGCAGTGTCGCTTAAAAAGACCAAGTTCCAGGCAGGATAAATGTATTATTAATCTGTTGTGTGGGACTGTGTCAAATGCCTTGCTATGGAATAGACGGACCTGGCTTACAGACAGGAAGCAGAGGGTTGTAAATGGTGTCCAATTGGAGGGAGGGGGAGGTGACCAGAGAAGTACATCAGGGCTCAGTCCATGGGCAATCCATTGCGGTAGTACTGGTGGGAACTGTTTGCCTCTTTGCAGATGACACCAAGATCTGACAGAATAATGAGGGACATGGAGAAGCTTGAAAATGGACTGCAGTTTGGCAAGTTAAGATTTAATGCCAAGAAGTGCCAAACAAAGCCACGTGGGATGAGGGAACCACGGTAGAGTGCCACATGATGGTGGGCGTGTTGATGATGTTATTATAAATGGTGCTATGGACTGGGGCTTTATCATTTCTGGAGACCTAAGGTTTTCTGCTGTCACTCTCTCTGTTTCTAGGTTACTCTGACTAGGCACAAATACTTGTGACACAACACAAGCAGAGAACAGCCTGAGAGTTGTATTTTGTCACATTACCTTTTTGAACTCTGTGAGCAACAGATGGAGTTCTGATTGATGGGGCACATGCTGGACTGATGGAACAGCTTCCTGGTTGAGTCTTGTTGCTGGCTGATCGGGATCTAAGAGATTTAGTGGACAGCCATTACTATTTAAGCATTTAGCAAACACTCAGCACATGCACGTATGCATGACAGTTCTCTACTTATTCGATACTTATCCCATAATCAGACATGCAACATAGGAACCTTAATTGGGGCTACCAGCAGTGGCACGAAAACTGCTGTGGTTCATCGATCAGACTGTGAATGGATGGTGTCTATGTGAATGCATATTGTTGAGGTATAGACTAGCAATCTTGTCATTTGAGAGAAACATGACAAACATCCTACGGATGCAATGCATGTGTGGTTGTAAGAAAGGTACTGCAACCATCAACATCTGAGGTTCAAGCAGCGTGTCTGTAGTGCGGATGTGCACGTTAAGTGCATACAACCTGTACCCAATTAGCATTTGCTATGAGAAGCTGTTGGTCGGTGATGATGAAACTGGTTCATAGGAGCGCAAGACAAATTTGGATGAAACATTACGTAGTAGTAACATGGTTCCAATGGCTGTCACATGTGAAGTCACTTACTGTTCATAACCTGAGCCCAGATGATATGGAAATCAGCATCAGTGAAGCGATCAGAGCACACAACATCATGGCAGGTCGGTGAAAAGGTTTCAATGTCTATGTCTGGCCTGTTAATAAATAACAGCCATTGTCTCCGGAGATCATCTCTCATGGGGATGCAGTGAAAGGTTGGTTTCCGACCATTGTTACTTTTCCCACTGGTGTTGTGACAGGACGGTACCATACATGTTGGCATTTTGGAATTGTATGCTGATGCAGGCTGCCAAGGTGTCCTTAGTCATGCCATGATAAGACTGCAGGTGACACTAAACAGAGGAAAAATGATATTCCATTAACAAAGGGACATCTACACAAACAAGACACACAGCAGAACTTGAATCTGGTGTCGGATAGATGAGCGATTATTGCCTTATAATAACTGGTCAGCAATTTTTCCTATGGGCTGGACCAGTTGATATTTTCTGTAACAACTGGCTGGTTGTTATGGCATTCATGAGCCATTTCAATCAAAGTATGCCACTCCCTCATTGGCTTTTGTCTTGCTTGTGGGTGGGCGTAACAGTTCAAAAAGCACGGCGGCTCCATCTCTCGTTTACCGCGGAACCACCACAACATGAGTTTTCAGGATAGTTTTTTTTATATCCAGTTGATCCTGCCTGAAAAAAATTGCTGCCCAGTATATTATAAAAAATAAAAGATTGGGGAAGGGGGTGCTGTGAGAATTATATGCACTCCCTTGTTGTGTGATGCTTTGATAAACCCCTGGGGCTTCGCCCTCGGGGTTTATGTAGCATCCCACAACTCGGGTGTGCATTAAATTCTCATAGCACCCCCTTTCCCATCCTTTATTCTCCACTTTTTTAATGATACAGTGCAATATCAGAAAGCACACAAACTGTGTAACATTACACTGCCAAGATATTCATGAGTCATCATGAGCCCATTGCCATGCCAGGAATTCAGCATGTAACATGACATTAGCCTGACTCATGGGACTACTTGAGAGCCAGTCATGTGATGGATAACCACTGTGCAGTCTTTTTTATTATATATTATAATGTTGTTACATCCAGTGTTCAACTTGCCAAGATGCGAACTGTATGCTCTCAAACTCTGACAATAATATAAAGTATTATGTTGATCTTCCCTTGTCAGTCTTCACCATTCATTACTGTTGGGTGTAAGCCAGATGCGCACACCTGCCACGGGAACTTTTTTTTTTGGAGGGAGGAGTTGGCGCCAACGGCACTGCCCATGCGAGTGACACACCACGTGGGGTGCGAGGGGTGGCTGTTAGGTGCTGTCGACTCCTCCTCCATCCCAGTTCTGTTTCTCCCCGCCATCAAAGCCACACCTGCTGCACAAGTTCAGAAAAGTTGTGTAGTACGCCATTAGGCCTGCTTGTTTTCAATGCCGTTTTTCAATGATTCCTCCTCATTCTCCATCCCAACGCCGTTGAAGTCAGTAAGACCATTTCATTTATTTATATTTCGACAGTGCCGGGATATTTGCTGTTTTTGTAAATTTTTTTGCATCATGTCCAATTCCGGGGCCAAGCGTAAATCCAAGGCAGGCCGTGCCCCTATGCGTTGGTGCATCTGTGGCCGGAAGTTCTCCATCACAGATCGAAATGATGTTTGTCTTCGGTGCCTGGGACCCAACCATGATATGGATCACTGCAACACCTGTTTTTCCATGGACCACCATGTACTGGAAATCCATGCATTCAAGATTAGCAGGGCTCTGCTGACTTTTGGAGGACGACGTCACCCGCGGGCCTCCCAGGCCAGATCTCTTGACCCTTCCTCGGGGTCCCCTTCCGGGTCTAAACAGCCCGGTGTGGAGGAGACCTCAGCCACTTGTAGCCTTGCTGAGAAGGGTGTTTCTTCTTCTGCACCAGAGGAGCGGTGCAAACCTCCCGGGGTCGCATCACTGGCACCGTCCCAGCAGTCACCTCCATGGAGATGCAGGCTCCCTCACTGTCGCGGCCCACGACTGTGAGGCCTGGCACTGGTGGTCCTGCGGTGACGCTCTGTGTTCTGGTGCATTCCACGGTGCCGGGGACTCAGGCAGTGCCATTGGTGGCACCACTTTGGGTTCCGGCACCATCTGTGGCACTGGGGACTTGGTGGTGCCATTGGCAGTGCTGCTTTGGGTTCCAGCACTGTCTGTGGCTCCAGGGACTTGGGTGGTGCCATTGGTGGTGCTGCTTTGGGTTCCGGTGCTGTCTGCAGCGCCGGGGACTCGGGTGGTGCCATTGGTGGTGTCACTTAGGGTTCCAGTGCCATCTGTGGGGCTAGGGACTCAAGTGGCACAATTGGTGACATTGTGGTCTACGTTGGCATCATTCCCGGTGCCGTCGCCAGAGACATTTCGGGGGTTGCCTCTCTGGAGGTCGTTCTGCTCACCTCCTCTTTGGAGGAGGATGACTCAGAGGTGGACCTGGACTGGCAATCCGATTCTTTCGGAATCGGAACTCTCTATAGGCCGAGGTGTCAGGCAGCCCAGTGTTCCTTTTCCTGAGTTCCCGGAGCAGGTTCACTCTGGGGTCCCATGGCTGGGGGTGGCCTGGGATCCCCTAGGGGTGATAGCTCCGGGATTTGGGAGAGGATACCCTCTTCTGAGAGGGCCCAGGCAGCTGCCATTTCTGGTGCTGCTGGGGCCCCTCAGGAAGGGCTGGAGAGCCCTGCTACTGTGGCCTCCCTCTGGAGGCCCGCAGAGCGGGGAGCCCCTACACTGATGTTGAGGAAGAGGGCTGCCTCAGAGTCGGAGGGGTTGAGAGGTTGGGGTAAGGAGTGATGGCACATCCCCACCGCCCTATGGGGTGTGGGGAGGAGTCGCAGTGCTGAACCCCACCTTTCCCTCGAAGTCTCGAGAGCACCTTCTAGTGGCAGTGCAGAGGGTTGCCATTCTGGACACATGCAACCCTAGTTGCGTCACAGGGGAGATTCCCCTTCTGGGCTCTTCTGGAGTTTGCTTTCTCAGGTTACCTCTTTGCAACCCAGTATGGTCTCAGGGTCCCCAGTCACGGTGGCATTGTTCCCTGGATTGCAGAGCCCTGGCAGAGGCCAGGCACATACTCTCAGGTGTCCTTCGCCCATCCTTCTGCAGCCACCCCCCTCTCTTATAGGCCATATGGGTCCTATGGGCCATTAACCTGGAGGACGTACAGAGCTACTGCAGTGGCCTTTCCTTCATATGTTAGGGCCATGGATGAACAGGTCTTCCGCCACCCCCCCATCACAGGAGTCCTCTGATCATTCGAGCTCCACTTCCTCCTCGTCTTCCTCTTCTGAAGAAGAGGAACTTTCTGTCCACTTGTCTTCCATTGCTGATTTCACTGAATATCAGTGGCTCCTCTCGAGGCTGATCTCAGAGCTTCATATTTCTTTTTCTCGCAGGGACAATGCCAAGTGGCAGACACATGCATTCCTCAGTGAATTCAGCACTCACCACCTTGTGATCCCTTCCTGGCCAATCCCTTTCCAGGAAGCATCTATCCACACCTGGCAGTCTCCAACCGCCCCTTTCCCAGCCCCAGCAGACTACAGCAGATGGTATTGTGCTCCCCACGAGTCTCTAGGTTCTCTACCTCACCCATCCTCAGGCTTGATGTCCCTAGAAATTCCTTCCGGGCCTCGGCGCCTGGCACACGATCGACCCTCAGATGTGGATTCTGCAGAATTCGACCAATGGGGATGAAGAGTCTTCTCTTCTGCTCGTGTGTTGATGTGTATAAGTTCACATCAGGCACACCATGCTGCCTACAACAGGCACCTATGGTTGATGCTGGCTCAGGTTCTGGCATCTATGCCTGATACGGAGCAGTCCAGACAAGTTATTGCCCTCTCTGCGCAGGGTCTGGAGCTTACAAGGCACCAGGCGAGGACATCTTATGATGCCAGCGAGGTGGCTTCCAGACTGGCAGGGACAATGATCTACATACAGCTGATGGCATGGCTTTGTCTAGCCAGGCTGTCACCATTGCCTGGTTTAGGGTGACTTCCTCTGCTTTCCAGGGGACCCGCCTATTTTCCTGCAGGGTGAGGAGGATTCTCCAAGGGCATCCGCCATCCCCCCAAGCCACGGGGGACACCCCCTTGTCCTCAGCAGCCTTAGACTACCTCAGTCTATTGGCTAGGGTCGCCCCCCTCCTGCTTTTCACCAGTAGGAGGCTGAGGGATCTGTTCCCTAAGGGATAAAATCAGGCCCCCTCCAGAGGGGCTTGGTACTCACCCAACTGTAATGAATGGTGAAGACTGACAAGGGAATATATGAAAATTATGTACCTATCATAATTCTTGATCTTCTCTTGCATCTTCACCATTCATTGCTGAATTCCATCCACCTTCCCCTCATGGGCCTCATTTCTTGGGCATCTCCTCCACCCTGTTCGCCCTTCTCTCCTTCAGGCCATTTGGGGACTGTGTCCCCCTGATGCCTCAGAGCTCTCTGTCCCTTCCCTGAAGTCACAGAGTGCTTGATTCAAGGGATGGCAAATAGGACCTTCACCTAACCCTCCGAGGGAACTTCCTCTGATTCTTTTATACTTGGGGTGTCCCCCGGTTAGGAGGTTCTCTTCGAGATGTCCCACGTTTAGGGGTACTCATCTTCTGAATTCACCCTATGACTGTTCTTTTTCATATACCGTCTAATAGAGTTCACGGGAGTTCTCCTCTTTCCTTTCCTCCTTTAGCTTTTCCATATTTGCCTTGAAATAGAAACTGTGTTGAAACCCCTTTGGGTACTGCAACAGATTTTAGTATCTACCCCCTAAGTCAGATCTCACTCCTCTTCTGAGCGAAGCTGATTCAAACAACATGAAGTCTTGCTATATTATGACATATGCAGTATGACCCCAGGTTAGAACTGCTCCGGAGGTGAAAGAGTTAACTTCCATGCAGGGCATGGAATCTTGAGCGCGAGCTCGGTTGAACACTCTGTCTGTTGAAGCTCAAACTTAAACTGTCAGATTCTTTACTCCGCCTCACTGAACAGTCGCTCCGGAGATTCCTCCTGCTGCTCGGTTCGTTTGTCGGTTTTAAAGTGTAATTCTCGGTTTATTTTACTGAAATTTAACCGCAATCATCGGTTCAAGCTCTGTCTGTGGTATTGTAAGTAATAGATAGGCTTATTTGTTACTTTTTTCTTCTGTGTGGAACTTGTAAACGGCTTTTTCGGTTCGGTTTGAACTGATCAGAGGGGTTTTAAAATTACTTTCTAGCCCTTTAGAGTGCGGTTCCCGGTTCTTACCGGTTCTAAAAAAAAACGGATTTTATTACGGTTTTTTCCACGACCCGTGACACGGTTGGGAACCGATAAGAGAGTCTTGCTTGGTGGATTGCCATTAACGGGCAAGTTTTGGTTAGGCTGGCACTATGTCTGAGAAACCCAAAAGAAAAACCGGACCCACTGGGTTTCAGCACTGTGGCCTCTGTGGGGAAGCCTTTGCCAAGGCTGACCCACACACCATTTGTGTATATTGTCTGGGGTTTGACCACCTCAATGCAGACTGCCAGATTTGTAAGAATTTTCCTGCTGCCACCGTGGAAAAAAGAGTTGGTAGACTCAGGGAAAGGGAGGCCAAAAAGCCCGCTGACCCAGATGGCCAGCCCGGTTCAGTTCCAACCGAACCTGAGGGAGTGCCCTCTGACCAGGGCTATGCTTCCTCGGGCCAATGAAGAGCCAGCTCTGAGGAGCCGGTTCCAACTAAAAGGGCTAGAAGGTCAGCTAGTTTGGGGCCAAAAGTTCTTTCTCCAACCGCTGAGGAAATAGCCAAAGCTATCCAAATTGTCCAGTCTCTTTCCCAGTTCCATCCAAACCGCACCATTGGGCAAGCGCCGGTTCGGTCGGTTCCTCGGTTCAAGATTATGATTTTGAAGATTTTATGAACCAGGGAAGAAGAGGAGGTACGAGGAGAGTGAGTGTGATTTTGAAAGTCTGGATGTGCCTATTGAACGGACATCTCTCCAGACAGACCCTCAGGAGTATCCCTCCCAGGCTATCTGAGTCCCCTTCTCATTTTTTGTTTTACAAGAAAGTTGCTGACACTCTGCAACTCCCTGTTGAGGAAGCTGTTGATGATCAAGAAGATCCTGATTTTGTGGAAATGATGGATATTCCAGAGTCTACGAGACTGTCTATTCCCTTGCATAAATCTTTTAGGAAACAGACAGTAAAAATTCTGAAAACTCCTCATTCTATCCTCCCTGTGGATAAAAGGATGGATAAGAGGTATGCTCTATCAGGCTCTGATACGGCGTTCCTATCCCAGCAGTGCAGTCATGTGGGGGTTGTGCAGGCTGCAGCCTGTGACAAGGCTAATATTCCTCTAGCCTCTCACCCTCCTGAAAAGGATTCCAGGAGGATGGATGCCATGGCAAAAAAGCAGTACGTGGCAGCATCTTTGGGACTCAGACAGGCAAATTATATGGCTTACGCAGCTAGGTACCAGAAATCCAGGTGGGATACTGTCCTGGCCCTAGCAAAACAGGCCCCTGAACAGCTTGCCAGGGAGCTGGAGCAGGTGGCTGCGGATGGTATTGAGGCATCCAAGGTGCAATTTCATGCTGCTGTAGACTCTAATGATGTTTCATCTAGAGTTATGGCTACATCTGTGTCTCTTCGCAGAATGGCCTGGCTCAGATGTACTGCCCTGTCACAGGATACCCAGTCTAAGGCTATGGATTTTCCTGTTGTGGGAAATTCTCTGTTTGGGGAGCAGACAGAGAATTATATGAAGAAAATGGATGAGTATAGGACCACCTTTAGGAGTGCACAGGCCAAAGAAAGGCAAGTCACTCCTCAAAGGCAGCATGTCAGGGGCAGGGGCAGGCCTTTTCATAGGCCATTTTACCAAGCCCAGGCCTCCTCTTCTGCTTATGCCCGGAGGGGGTTCTTTAGAGGAAGGGTCAGAAGGGGCTCTAGTAAGCCTGCTTCTACCCCTCAACCCAAAGCCCCTGCAAAACAGGCTCCCTGATGGGGTAGCCAGGGCCGATTCTCCACTACCGGTAGGGGGCAGGCTGGCTTACTTTGTCCAGGACTGGAAGTCTTTAACATCAGACAAGTGGGTCCTGGAAGTAGTAAGCCAGGGACTGGTTCTCAGCTTCAAAAAATTTCCGAAGATGAGAGCCAGGTCTTTTCCTCCTGCAAACCCATCAGAGGCACTTGCCCTGGAAGCAGAGGTTTCTTCCCTCCTGGCTCTCAGAGCCGTGGAAAGGGTTCTACCCATACACCACAGCAAAGGGTTGTACTCCAGGTACTTCCTTACCCCAAAAAAGACAGGAGAATGGTGGCCCATTCTGGATCTCAGATATCTAAACAAGCACCTTTTAAAACCAAAGTTCAAAATGGTGACCCTGGGGATTATTTTACCCTCTCTAAGGCCAGGGACTGGCTAGCCTCCCTGGACCTCAAGGATGCCTACTTCCATGTTCTCATCAGAGCTCCCATCGAAAGTACCTCAGATTCGAACTGCCCTCAGGCCATTACCAGTTCAGAGCAATGCTCTTCGGCCCTCTCCTCTCCAAGGGTGTTCACAAATGCCTGGCAGTAGCAGTTGCTCATTTAAGAAGGCAAAAGATTGCCATCTTTCCTTATCTGGATGACTGGCTCATTGTAGGCCAGTCTCCAGAACAGGTCAAACTGCATTTACAAGTAACCCAGCAGCTGCTTACATCTCTAGGTTCCTTCTCAACATTCCAAAGTCAGTTCTGGAGCCTGTCCAGCTTCTCACCTTTATGGGCATGAGACTGAACACAAAAGAAGCCAGAGCCTTCCTTCCTCTGGAAAGAGCAAGGACCCTGGTGTCTCTGGCCTCCTCTTTCACCCTGCAGGTCTCTCGACCAGCAAGGCATTTTTTTCCTTTTTTTCTTCTTCTTCCAATTGTTTAACCAGGTGAGACACACTAAGCTGAAAGCGTGTTTACAGGTGCAACCTGGGAGCACAAGGAAGTTAAGTGACTTGCTCAGGGTCACACAGTATGCAAGTGGGGGCTGTGGGATTCAAACCCAGGTCTCCAGATTTGCCGCTCAGAGCCTTAAACCACTGCACTATACTGCCTCCTTTTCTACAGCTCCTGGGGCACATGGCTGCTTCTACAGCAGTGGTGCAGGGAGCGAGATTTCAGATGAGGGACATTCAGTTCCATTTGAGAGCCTTTTGGTCTCAAAGGACGGATCCCTTAACCAAATTGATTCCAGTGACTCGAACCCTGATCCAGGCCCTTCAGTGGTGGCAGGATCACTCTCCTGTCTCATTCCTTGACCCTTACTACAGATGCATCCCTCTTGGGGTGGGGAGCTCACATGGGCGACCTTTCCACCCAAGGGCTGTGGTCCCCTCAGGAATCTCTGCTCCACATCAATTTGCTGGAGCTCAGAGCAGTTTTTCTTGCACTCCAGGTTTTCCACATCTGTTCAGAACAAGGTAGTTCAGGTCAGAACAGACAATACCACTACAATGTGGTACATCAACAAGCAAGGGGCACTCGGTCTACAGCCTTATAATCAAGCAATGAAGTGTGTGGTCTTGGCTTATTCTCTGAACGCTTCTTCCTTACGGCAGTTCATCTCCCAGGCAAGGACAATGTCCTAGCGGATGCTCTCAGCAGGATTTCCCAGGGCCATCACGAATGGGCACTGGATCCCCTAGTACTGGAGGTAATATTTGCCAGTTGGGACACTCCGCAAATAGATCTCTTTGCAGCCCCAGACAATCACCAACTTCCCCTTTTTTGCTGCAGGCCCCCAGTGTTGGGCTCAGTCCCTCTGGATGCCTTCCTTCTCAGTTGGGAAGGGAAGTTTCTCTATGCTTTTCCCCCTTTCCCCTTCTTTTCAAAGTGCTAGTCAGAATCAGATCTCAATCCTGCAAGATGATCCTGATTGCTCCAGATTGAGCCAGGCAGCCCTGGTACCCACTCTTCATGTCCTTAGCAGTCCACCCTCCTCTATGTCTTCCCAGGAATCACAACCTGTTAACCTGTGCCCAGGGGAGAGTTTGGTATCCGAACCTCAAATCTCTCAATCTCGAGGCTTGGCTCTTGAAGAGTTAGAGTTTGCTGACCTACACCTTTCTCAAGATGTATTGGATATCTTGAAGGCCTCTAGGAAGCCTTCCACCAGGGCTACCTATAATTCAAAATGGAAGAGATTTTCCATATGGTGTGCTGGTAAACATATTTCCCCAGAATCTGCTGGTCTGCCCACGATCCTGGATTATTTGGTGCATTTGTATTCCTTGGGGCTGAAACCAGCTACCCTAAAAGTGCACTTGTCAGCTGTGTCTGTCTTCTTGTCAGCAGGTAAGCACTCTTCTTTATCAGCTCACCCTGTATTCTCCAAGTTTTTTAAAGGGTTGCTTCACACCAACCCCCCGTTCAGGGACCCTGCCCCTGCTTGGGATCTTAATATTTGCATTGCTCAGCTTATGCAACCCCTTTTGAGCCATTGTCTTCAGCAGAGCTGAAGTACTTGACTGGAAAACTGTGTTTCTGGTAGCCATCACCTCTGCCAGGCGCATAAGTGAGCTACAAGCCTTGTCAGTGGAGCCTGATTTTATCTCCTTTCATAGAGATAAGGTAGTCCTCGGACCAACAGGAAGTTTTGCCTAAGGTGGTTTCAGACTTTCACCTTAATCAATCCATGTCTCTTCCTGTGTACTTCACTGACCATTCCTCCTCTGGTGAGAGGAGATTGCACAGTTTAGATGTCAAAGAGCCCTTAGTTACTATATAGAACGTACCAAGGGTTACAGGTTGAATCCTCAATTGTTCCTCACTTATGGTGAGGTTGTTAAAGGGAAACCTGCCACTAAAAGATCCATTGCCAGGTGGATTGTCTCTTATATCCAATTCTGTTACGAAAAACTGGGTAAGGTTCCTCCCTCAGGCCTGAGTGCTCACTCTACCAGAGGTACAGCTGCGTCTCTGGCTGCTGCCAGGGACATTCCTATCCTAGAGATATGTCAAGCAGCTACCTGGAAAACAGTTCACACTTTTACTAAGCATTACTCCTTGGATATCCAGGATAGGAGTGATGCTCGATTTGGCACAGCTGTGCCTCAGACCCTATTTCCCAAGTAGGTTCTGTCCCTCCTCCATGGAGGTACTGCTGTGTAGTCTGCATATGTCATAATATAGCAAGACTTCATGTTGTTTGAAGAAAAAATTACTCACCTTAGTAATGTTGTTTCTTCTGATGGAGTCTTGCTATATTATGACCTCCCCCCAGCCTGCCCCTCTCAGAACCTCTGTTTTTGGGATGTGGGTGGGCAGTACAATGTTGGCACTTCTTTGATGCCCACTTTATTTCACCTTTCTAGGGTACTTAGGTGTTATGCTTAAATTTTCCTTCTTGAATCACCCGACTTGAGTCTTTGTTTTGGGATCAAGAACAAAAAGGTGTTTTTGTAGTTAGTAGCCAGTGGCTAGTGTAGGTTTATGGCTTCCACACAGAACCTTAGTGAGTTTTTGCTCGTAAAGATCTGACAGTTTAAGTTTGAGCTTCAACAGACAGAGTGTTCAACCGAGCTCGCGCTCAAGATTCCATGCCCTGCAAGGAAGTTAACTCTTTCACCTCCGGAGCAGTTCTAACCTGGGGTTATACTGCATATGTCATAATATAGCAAGACTCCATTAGAAGAAACAACATTACTAAGGTGAGTAATTTTTTCTTCTCTTCTGGGAACAGCGGTGGGCCTAGAACCTAGCTTACTTGAAAAATATTTTGGATAAATGGAGAGGAAGAGAGGTCTGTCTTCAAAACAATAAAGATCTATAGTCCAACCTTAGACTCTTAACCCTCAACTGGTGGGATCCTTGCTCCCTTGTCTTCAGTCCCAGCTGGTAATTGAAAATCTTAAACCAGTGCCCCCCTTTTTACCTGCACAGGATTCCTCCCTCCTCCCCATTTACCCCCTTTTTCTGTTTCTTCCTCTTTTTCTTCTTCCTATTATTTTCCTCTTCCCTAAGAACTGCCCAAGGACTGAGGCCCTGTAGTCACTTAGGGTAGCGTTCTCTCTCTCTTTCTCTTTTCTGTCCCCTCTTCAGCTTATTCCTTTTTCAGTTAATTTCCTTTCCATTTCCTATCCCTCGGCTCCCTTGCCTCACTCTACTACCTATGGCCTATCTCTGCCTCTCCGGCTTCACATAACTGGGATGGAGGAGGAGGAGTCAACGGGGCCTAACGGACGCCCCTCATGCACCACGTGATGCGTTACTTGCATGGGCGGCGCTGTTGGTGCCGACTCCCCCCCCCATAAAAAAGTTCCCATGCCGGGTGTGCATCCAACTTATACCTAACAGTAATGAATGGTAAAGGTACAAGAGAAGATCAATAATTATGGTAGGTACGTAATTTTCATTTTCTTACCGTACTTTGTTGACCTTACAGTTAGTGTTCTGTTATGTATAATTGACCTGGTCTATCTTGGAAACGATTCTATCTCAAAGATGCTAAGCCAGGTTAAACAAACACTGATTGACTTTAATAACAGTGAATGGTTGTTGTGTAGAAGCCCTTACAGAAATAAACTCATGTACACATCACTACCATGCTGCAATGAAGATGGTATGTCTGTATTCGGCGGACGTCTGACACAACATTTCACCTATGGACAAATGCCCCATTGACATGCTAATCGATAATTATTGCAGAGGAACCCTGTAGGTCTCAAATGCACAAATGCAAATTACAGACCATACACTGTTGAAGAATGTGCAGATCATATTGCATACGTGGTGGTGGCCCATCACATGGTTCCTCCAACAAAAACAATGGGACATAGTGTTGGCATGGTAACCAAGCTGTGCACCCACATATGTTTACACTACTTTGTGGTGAGGTGTGTCACAAAACAAGGTGCCACTAACAGTCTCCAAACGGGAATGTTTGGTTTCCATGTAATGCATTTCTGAGTTACTGCATTTGTGGTTCAACATACAATGACTGACCTGTACATCTGAATATTTTTTTTTATTAGGTGACAAACAGTTTTACATCCACTGTGCAATTGGTTATCATCTCAAATGAGGTCACACATATTCCATGCAATACATACAGTACATTCACATGTGACCGATTAGGTACTTTGGACTTTCCAATAGTAATGTTATACTCCTGTCCACCAGCGGAGTAATCACTGGCAACACTAAATGTATTTTTTTTACTTTTTCCTACTTTCTCTAGTCTTACTCTTCCACGACAGTTGACCAATAAGTCTTACTCTTCCACAACAATTGACCAATCAGCGTACGTTGATAATTTTAGTAAAGTATTGCAATACCAGTCACCAGAAAGGTACCAGTTAATACAAGTTGTGTACTGTGCCTATAAAGCATTGTTCAGCAAGGACAGAATATGCTTCGCTGTGTACGTGGGTGATGGTCTGTCCTCCATTTGGTATGCAACAGTATATCCAAAGCAGTGCACACAACGGACAATAAACAAGCAGTACAGATCAGACAGAACAGAACACAAGATGTCCACATACTCCATCCAGGGTGCATTACTTTGGTACCACTCATTTAGGAATGCATCTGCCAACATTTCATCACTGTCCTCATCTGCTTCCAGGAACCCCTTGTACAGCCCGCTTTCCTCTGGCCACTTGGCATGAACGGACATCACAACACATGAGGGAATAACGCAGTGCACCTTCTTTCCACGAATGTAATGCACCCAGTGCGTAAACTGAACATAAGCTGTAAATGCATGAACCTGCAGTAAGAAAGGAAAGCAGACATGAGAATGCAAAAGTACACAGAAGAAGGTGTGTTGCTCAGCACTATTCCTAATCTAAAATACATACAAAGCACCTCATACTGAGCATATCCACAACAGCCAGCAGCCCCCTCGCTCCGCAAGGCATGGGAAGAGTTGTTGGCATATAGGGGCATGGCTGAACAGGAAAGCATTGACAACAGGGTGAAGGGGAAGGGGCAGTGTTGATAGATCAGACAAAGGGAGCATAGCAAGTGGGGGGCAGGGGCAGATGGAAGAAGAGGGGTAGGTGGATGATACAGTAGCATGGGTCCATGGGGGTTGGGGAAGGACAGGTCAGGGTGGACGGGGGGAGAGTTGTAGGGGAGAAGCGTGGAGACAAATGGGCAAGGAAGGGCAGACTGTAGTAATGGGCAAAGAGGTAAATGGAGGAGAGGAGCACCAGGGCATGAAGAGGTAGGTGTACTAGTGTTGGGGGACTCCATACTGAAAAGGATCATATGGGGCAGTCAGAAGGTGAAGACATAGTCTCATATGGGTCGAGTCTATTCCTGGGTTGACAACAGGCAGGGTGGGGAAGTTCATTCTCAAGTGCACAGGGAGGGGATTAAAGAAACCGCATGTTGTGCATGTGGGTATGAACAACCTGGTGGAGGAGACGGTGGATGCAGTAATGTAGAGGTTCAAGGAACTGGGAAGGCTGTGTGAGGAGGTGGTGAAATCAGTGGCCTTCTAAGAGTTGCTTCCAGTACCCCGTGGAAGTACTGAGAGGAGGGGAAGGATAAGAGAGTTCAACATCTGGCTGCAGGATTGATGTCATACCAAGGGGTATGGGTTAGTAGGTGGCTGAGGCACAACCTGGGACAATAATGACCTGCATGCAGGGGGAAAGGCTACATTTGAGTAAGGAATGGAAGGTAGTATTAAAGCTTGGGATAGAGGGACACATAGCAACATAGGTAGATTTAAACTAGGAAGGGGGTTGGAAAGTGGAAAGCTGGTAGGCAGGGTTTCCAGAGAGTGCAGCAAGAAGAGGGGCGCATACTTTAACAAGATGGGGGAAATTCTGATAAATCGTCTGGAGGGAATCCAAACAACCATTGATGCCAATCAAAAGTGGGATATTATTATGGTCAGGCTGGCAGAGGCTACTGGGATATATGTACTAGTGCACAAAGTAAGAAGGGGAAGGGCAAATAAGCCCAGTTGGCTGACCCAGGAGCTGATGGGGAGGATAAGGGCCAAGAGTAAAGCTTTACAGAGATTCAAGAGATCAGGGAGGGGGGATGACAGGGAGGAGTATACGAAAACATCCAGGGAGGTTACCAGACGAGTCAGAGCTGCAAAGGCATCTAGAGAGCTGAGGCTGGCACACTGCATTAAGGGCGGAGAGCAGAACTTCTTCAGATACATTAGTGAGAGAAGGAAGAACAAGGACCAAATAGTGAAAATTAAGAATGATGGGATGAATAGAGAAGGGGAGGAGCGGGCAGAGGCACTGAATGAGTACTTCTGCTAAGGATTCATAGAAGGGGGGCAAATATCTCATGGGAGCGGTGGTGTATGTGGGGGGGGTGACAGATGGAGAAATTACAGAGGACATGGCACTGGAAGGACAGAGGGCACTGCGGGTGGACAAAGCACCAGGACCTGATGGCATTCACCCTAGGGTACTCAAGGAACTGGCAGGGTGCCTAACAGGACCACTGGCTGACCAATTCAGTACCTCTCTGGACACAGGATGCGTACCACCAGATTGGAGGTTGGCTCATAGAAACATAGAATTTGACGGCAGATAAGGACTGCTTGGCTCACCCAGTCTGCCCATTTCCCTACCTGATGGATAAGTTGCAGATCCTAGTTAACCAGCAGCCTACTTCTTCCTACCCCCCAACCCCTAGAATTGCCTTATGACTGTCCCATGCATGCTTGAATTCCACCACTGTTTTTGACTCCACAACCTCCTCTGGAAGGCCGTTCCATACATCCACAACCCTCTCTGTGAAAAAATACTTCCTTAAATTACCTCTGAGCCGCCCCCTTCTATCTTCAAATTGTGCCCCCTTGTTCTTGCACACCTCTTTTTTTGAAAGATGCTACCCTCTTGGACTTTGTTGATTCCCTTGAGGTACTTGAAAGTTTCTATCATGTCCCCCCTCTCCCTCCTTTCCTCGAGGCTATACATATTAAGCTCCTTAAGTCTCTCTTCATGTGTCTTCCGGTGCAGACCCTGCACCATTTTAGTTGCCCTCCTCTGGACAGCTTCCATTCTGTCTATGTCTTTGCGGAGATTGGGTCTCCAGAACTGCACGCAGTACTCCAGATGTGGTCTCACCAGCTGTCTGTACAGAGGGATAATAACTTCTTGTTTTCTACTGAGTGATGCCTCTCCCTATGCATCCCAGTATTCCCCAGCCCTCCTTGCTGCCCTATCACATTGCTTGCCCACCTTTAGGTCATCTGATATGACTCCCCCAGGTCCCTTTCCATTTTTGTTGTTGTTAGTATCTCACCCCCATTGTGTACTCTTCCCTGGGTTTTGTTTCCCAGTGCATTACCTGCACTTCTTAGCATTGAATCTAAGCTGCCATACATTTGATCATTCCTCTAACCTTGCCAGGTCCTTCTCATCCTTTCCACCCCACCTTGTGCATCAACTCTGTTGCAGATCTTTGTGTCATCTGCAAAGAGACATACTTTTCCTTCCAGTCCCTCTGCAATGTAACATAAAGACATTGAAGAGGACCAGTCTAATACTGAACCCTGCGGTACCCCACTACTAACCCCCCTTTTTTCAGACTGGACTCCATTTACTATTGCTCTCTGTGTCCTATTCTCCAGCCAATTCTTTACCCAGGCTGTCATCTTGGGACCCACTCCCAGGCTGGCTAACTTGTATATTAATCTTTTGTGTGGGACTGTGTCAAATGCCTTGCTAAAGTCTAGGTAGGCCATATCCACAGCCCCTCCCTGATCAACTACTTTGGTCACCCAGTCAAAGAAATCTATCAGATTTGTCTGGCATGACCTTCCCACTGTGAATCCATGCTGCCTTGGGTCCTGTGCCCCTCTGGCCTCTAGATACTCAACAATTCTTTCCTTCAGAAGTGATTCCATCATTTTCCCTACCACTGAGGTTAAACTAACAGGTCTGTAGTTTCCTGCTTCTGCCTTGCTCCCACTTTTGTGAAGGGGAATCACATCTGCCCTCCTCCAGTCCTCAGGTACCACCCCATCCTCCCATGATTTGTTAAAGAGGGTAGTCAGTGGTGTCACTAGTTCTACCCTTAGTTCTTTTAGAATTCTGGGATGAATCCCATCAGGCCCCATTGCTTTGTCCACCTTCAGTTTTAAGAGCTCTTTCAGAACTCTTTCTTCTGTAAATGGGCTGGTATCAACTTCTGTATCCAGAGTGTTTCTACTGTTTGTTTTAGGTACCTCCCCCTCTTCCTTTGTAAATACTGAGCAAAAATATTTGTTTAGTATCTCTGCCTTTTCACAGTCACCCTCTGCCCACCCTCCCTCCCCTTTATTAAGCCTCACTATGCCTCCCTTGGTCTTCCTTCGCTCCCTGATGTACCTATAAAAGGTTTTATCCCCCTTCTTAACTGATTTGGCTATCTTTTCCTCGGTTTGGGCCTTTGCTGTTCTGACGGCCTTTCCAGCTTCCTTTTGCTTTAACTGATACATTTCTCTGTCTGTCATGTGTTGCCCATTCACAAAGGTTGGCCAAAGGATGATCCAGGTAACTACAAACCAGTGAGCCGCACATCAATTGTGGGAAAGCTCATGGAGATAATCCTTAAAGAGAGGCTGGTGACATTTTTGGAAGACAATGGTCTCCTGGACGGGCAACAACATGAGTTTGTTCTGTGATCACCTTTTGCTACATCACCTTATCGGTGCAGTTCTCAAGTAAAACCCCTAGACAACCAGAGCACAGCAACAGTACAGCATTATCAGGACACCACCAATCACAACAGGCATGGGTGCAGTAGTTACCAGTCTCACTTCCAAACAGCAGGTGCAGAAGTCCACTAAACAACCCACCACAGTCAGAGGACAGCAATCACCGTCCACTCATGGAAGGCATGGGCACAGTACTCAATTGCTCAGACACCGGGAAGCATTGAGCATTTTACAAGCAAGTAATAGACAGCAAAGAACATTTGTAAGAGGCTTAAAAAGTACCTATTGGGGGGGGTCAGGTGGTTGTGGATGTCTGTACCAAGGATATATTGAAATCATGGCCAGTTGAACAATGAGTGGGTCTAGGCATCCAAGACGAAACTGCGGGTGGTCCAAAATGCACTCCAACACTTCCAGCTTTTCACCCAGCTGGTGGGACAGTTCCTGGCAGCATACATTTTCATATGGTTGGCATCACAGAGCAATTTCCACAGCTGCACCAAGATGTGACATTATCTAATCTTGACCCGATGGAGTCTTCATCATTGTTCTCGTCTTCAGCCACAATTGAGTTTGCTGCATTGCTACTTGTCATGCACTGGTGGACTGGGAAGGTCTACATGGTTCAAACATATACAGCTGTATGCCAGCACTGACATTCAGTGCCAGCACATCCTCCAAAACATCCGATGTGTCACTCTTGGTGCCAGTGTCAACACTATCATTGTCATCCAACGACAAAAAAATATAATTGTAATCACTTCCTATCTCACTTGCCATCGTCAGTGGTGTTTCGTTCACAGTGAAGACTGCTAGAGGACTGTCTGAATGCTGTAGTCCTAAATGGGAGACAAATATATAATGTTGTGACCCGTGCTAGCTATGGCCCCCCTAGAAGGCACAGAGCCGAGGTGCTAGGGGCTTGAACACAGTGGTGTATTTAATAAACAACTATTGAGTTGTAGAAATTTCGACTGTGCTTGTCATTTGCGCGCTGCCTTATGTATTTTTTTTAGCGATAGTTTAAGACTTGTATGACCACTTATTCTATAATGTAGTCCCACAATGGTGACCTATCACCCAGTGGAGGTGCGCAAAGAACAGCGAACCACATTCACTGATGATGGGGTAAGCAAAACAGTTTGAGAACAGAACCGACAAACTACAAATGGGTTGAAAATGTGACTGTCGATGACTTCTCAGTGTAGCACAAACACTAAATTAGTTTTGGCTATGTACACCCAAAAATGCATTTGGTCCTCAGGGCATTTTATAGAAACAGAGAAGACTGACACAGGGACATCCACTGCAGTCGGATTATGGTGACAAGCGAGAACAAGACATCAGCATTAGTGTTCACAGGCATGTGTTAGTGGATGCTTGTGGTGCCTGTCACCCTATCCACAAGTCACCTCCCTAGTGACACATGGCAAAAAAAAGCTATCGAATGTGTTTGACAATACCTTGCTGCCCTAAATCCCTGTTACCCAAGATTGTGGGTACCGCTGAATTCCAGGCATGCCACTAGCTAGTTTTGATCAGTGTATCTTCAGTATCTGCCTCACCAGTGAGGTGAGGGTAAGTGGCCTGTAGATTACTGCTTCCTCCAAACGGGTGGGGTGGGGTACGGGGGAGGAGGTGCCACTAGGTCCCTTTGCAGCCACCTTAATGTCATTGTACAGATGGTGCCTGCCACCATGTGAGAACCTGGGCCCGCTCAACAAACACACACACACACACCCCACACATCTACACACTCCCACCCACCGAGACAGACACACAGTCACTCACCCACCCACCGAGACACCCACACACTCGCCCACCGTGACACCCCACACACACCCACTGAGACACCCAGACACCCACCGAGACACCCACACCAACTGAGACATACAAACACACACACACACGACTGAAAACAGTAATACCAAATGGCATTTGACGCCCATGGTGGATTTGGGGTTCATAGCATACAAAGTTTTAGGTAGAACACACAGTCAGCCTCCTGCTGGTGGCACAAATACTGATTTCTATAGGTACGTGCAATAGGCAACACCAAATTACATGCTGATGCATGTTTTTTTCCAATTAGAAAGAAAACTGGCAATGTGAATTAAGTGAAGCAGCATAAATATTTTATGGATTTGTGAAACATGACCATAAATGAGCAGCCATTTGTAGACACAAAAGCCAAATTGAAGCTTTCCTCATTCACATTTTGTAAGTGTGCTACCCCTATTATCAGTATTGATGTGCATAGGAAAATGAAGCAGTTAGAGGTAGGCTATGCCCATTGTTAGGTACAGATTCATACTGTGCTTTGGTCATCTGAACTTTGGTGCCAGACACCTTATTTATTTATTTATTTATTCAATTTTGACGACCGGGTAAGCCCGCTGAGCCCTGGAGGTCCCTTTTTCGGGGTGACCTGGACATTGCTCCATCAAATCATTAAAGTCTCTATTGCAAAACTCTGTCAAAGCACTGCTGGTGCCTTCATGTTTATTTTTAAGCATGGTATGAAACTGCTGTTCAAAAAAGCCTGAAAGGTGACAAAGGTGGGGGTCTTGAGCCTTCTTAATGGGACCTGTTAATTGTTCACAAGCTTGCACCTTCTCAAGCTCATTTCGTCCCATTATTCCTCGTCATTGCCATCATCACCTTTTTTGATTCCCACATTCTTTAGTCATGTGGCCAGTTATCACTTCCCTCTCACTGAGCCTCTCCCTATTCCATTGCCCACATATCCCTTCTTCTTCACAGAAAATAACTTTGATTTGGTTATCCAGTGAATACTTCCTGCAGACGACCACAGGTCAACAATGCCAATGCTCCTTAGTTCTGCATGTTTTGCCTTGTCTTGCAGACAAAATGCTCATGCATCACCTCTAATTTGACAGAGTTATTTTCTGAATTGTTTTGGCCATATGGAACACAACAGGGGACAGAGAGGACGGGGGAGAAATCCGGGGCGGGGTGGGGTGAAGAAAGGAGAGGAGTGGGAGGAGCACTGGGGAAAAACAGAAAGAGCAGGGAGCAGATGGGAAGGAGGCCCTGCCCAATAGCCCAGAGCGCGGTAACACAACGCGCTAAGCGGGCAACTGCCATGGGAGGCTGGCCTTTGTAGGGGGATGTGGGAGGATCTATTCCCCCACATTGAACCTCGGGCTTTAGCCCTCCCATTGGCCTGTACCACAGACATTTCACACTGTGTAGTCACCTTCAGGTGATCATATTTGATGATCCCATAGGTTGCTCCTGTCTTGTGGTGGCCATAACCTTCTCTAACCCCCAATCCAGTGTTCCTCACCACCACCCATCCTCTGTTCCGCCACCTCCACCATACTGTCCTACCCCCGTCCTGTATCCCTGCCCCCACCATCCAGTATTCCACACTTGTATTTCTGTAATGCTGGTGCATTATCATGTATAGGTACTGTGGTGCAAACCCTGTACCATCCTGTTCACACTGATCTGAACCTACTGCAGCCTGTTGATGATCCAGTGACAGTGTGGCCTCCAGAACTGCACACTCTGTAGTCCACTTGCTGCCTCTCTCGGAGATTTACTCAGTGTATCACCACCGCCAGCCTTTTGCTAGTGCACCCCATGACTATGCATCCCAACCAGACATTAGCCCTCCATGCATACTTTGTGCTGTAGCCTTTGTGCGATGCTGTGACTCAATTCGGTCATCCAAAATGACAGCCTCAAGGTTCCTATCTCCCTTTGTGCTCATCATCCCCCCCACTCTCTGTTTCCCCTCTTCCCAGGTGCAACGTTTGCCACTTCTCATCATTCAACCACAGTGGCCACACCAACCAGTTTACCAGGGTTCCCCATGTCCATTATCACTCCACCGTAACAGCTTTCAGGTAATGTCACCAGCTTTACATTTTACTGGATGTGTCTCTGACACTTGATCCAACACCCCCCTAACAATTGAGTATCCCACCAGTAGTTGTTTCCTTCCCCTGTGGGGTCCCATGACCCACTCCGGTGGGTCTGCTTTGTGGAGGTTCCCAGCATCCTCCGTGGTCTCCACTGTGGGAGCCTCTTTAGAGAAAACACGCATTGCAAGAACAGCATATGAATTGTGGAGAGGTACAGTTGTAGTTATGTGGCTCAGTACCACCATCCGAACCCTCCCTGAGCCCACCATGCCCAAACCGCCCCTCTTGCTTGGCAACCTCTGAAAGTGTCCTGGAAGACTTCCGCTTCACAACCAGGAAGACAGTTCCATGCGTACACCACCCTGTCCATGAAAAATACTTCCGCCCATTGCCCCAGAGCTGTCACACCTCTATCTTTAAATTGTGCGACCCTTGTTCTTTTACATCTGTTTTCTGAAAGATGATATCCTATTGGCATTTGTTGATTCACTGGAGGTACTTGAAACTTTTTACCATGTCCCCACTCTCCCTCCTTTCCTCAAGGGTATACATAGAAAGCTCCTTTAGTCTCTCTTCATATGGCTTCTGTTGCAACATATGTGCCATTGCAGTTGCTTGCCTCTGTACTGCCTCCAGCCTGTCTATGTCCTTGCAGAGATGTATTTTCCAGAACTGCACGGAGTACTCCAGATGGGGTGTCACCAACTGTCTGTACAGAGGGATAACAACTTCCAGTTTTCTAACGGTGATGCCTCTAGCTATGCACTCCAGTGCCCCCCCCCCCCGCACTCCTTGCTCCTGTCTCACATTGTTTACGAACATACGAAATTGCCAGCAGAAAAAGGCCATTTGGTCTATCGAGTTTGCTTGATTTTGCAGCTAGCACCCCTACTCTGCAGCTGCCCCTTCCACCCTACCCCCCCATGACCCTTCCTTTTACCCTATCCCAGACCCTCTTGAAGCATCCCACTGTTTCACAGGCCACCACATCTGCCAGTAGTGCGTTCCACTCTACCACCTGTTCCATAAAGAAATGCCTCCTCATTTTCCTCCTAAACTTTCCACCCTCCAATCTCATGTCATGACCCCAAGTGTCTCTCCCCACCCTTCCCTTGAACAGTCCCTCCATGCCTGTCCTGTTTATTCCTCTCATGTACTTAAAGGTCTCAATCATATCCCCGTCCCTCCTCTCCGCCAGAGAGTACATGTAGTTCAATTCCCTCAGTCTAACCTCATATGGTAACTCCCCCAGACCTTGAATCATCTTTGCTGCTCTACGTTACACCACTTCCAGCAATCTAATGTTCCTCTTTAGATGAGGGCGCCAAAACTGAATGGAGCACTCTCGGTGGGGTCTGACTAGTGATCTGTATAACAACATAATCACCTCCCTCCTCCTAGAGGTTGTACCCCTTGCAATACAACACAGCATCTTGTTAGCCACTGCTGCCGTTTTCCTACACTGTGACAAGTTGTTTGTTGCTCCCGTAATGAGCACCCCCAGATCTTTCTTCTCCTCAATCACAGCTAGCTGCACCCCCCGCCCCCCCAGATGGTAGCTCTGCTTTGGATTCTTTACCATGAAATGTAGCACCTTGCATTTTTTGGTGTTGAGACCAAGTTGCCATGTGTCAGACCATGTCTACAGCCTTACTAGATCTTTCTGCAATCCCTGCTACCCCCTTGGTCAGCCACCACTGCTCCCATTTTGGGGTCATCCACCAATAGACTGATCTTGCTATTTATGCCTACCGAGATGTCTGCAATAAATACCCCAAATAACAACAGCACCAACAGAGACCTGTGGGACCCCGCTCATCACTGCCCTTGGGGATGATAATTCTCCTCCCACCACCACCCTCTGCCACTGTCACTGCAGCCAGTTATTCACCCATGCCACCAATTTTACCCATGCCCCTTAGTTTACATGCTAGTCTCCCATGTGGCACAGAGTCGAATGCCTTATGGAAGTCCAGGTAGAGGATATCCACCGCATGCCCTTTGTCCATTTTCCTACTCACCTAGTCACAGTAGTCCACTAGGTTGGTCTGGCAGGACCTGCCCTTGACAAAGCCATGCTGCCAACTGTTCTGCACCCCATTGACCTCCAGCAGGATCACCAGCCTCTCCCTCAGGATTGTTTCCATCAGTTTCCCCACTATGGATGTGCGACTCACTGGTCTATAGTTCTCTGGCTCGTCTTTTGGACCACTCTTATGGAGTGTAACCACGTGAGCCATCTTCCAATCCTGCGGTACACACCCTGAGTCCAGAGAGGCATTAAATAGGCCTGCCAATGGGCCTTCCAGGACCTATGCCAACTCTTTCAGTACCCTGGGGTGTATGCCATCTGGTCCAGGTGCCTTGTCCATCTTCAGTGCCCTTAACCCCTTTCCCGTCTGTGATTTCCTCATCCATCAGTCTGTCTCCCTCTGATACTATCCTCCGCCCAACCTTAGGTATTTCCTCACCTTTCTCTTTAGTAAAAACAGAGCTGAAGAAGTTGTTGAGCGCTTCTGTCTTTTCTCCCCCTTTTTCCACCCATTCTGCCTCCTTCTTAATCCTTACTATTTGGTCCTTACAATCCCTTATCTCCCTGATGTACCTGAAGAAGTCTTTTTCCCCCCTCTTTAATTCCCTTCGCCAGCCTGAGCTCCCTTGATGCCTTTTCTGCTCTTACTTCCCTCCCTGTTAACTGCCTTTCCTTCCTTCAGGTACTCCTCCCTGTCCTGCCCCTCTCAGTTCTCCTGTATCTCCTATAGGCTAATCTTTTCATCCTCACCCTGTCTATGACACCCTTGCTCATCCAGCTAGGTTTCTTTGCCCTAGCCTTTTTACTTTGGGCCTTGCTGCAAGAATTTGTTGCCTCCACTATCCCTAGCTTAATGAGTTCCCTCCTCTGATTCGTGTCCATATTAGGCTGAATTCTGTCCCAGAACCCTTGCACCACTTCACCCATCTTTTTGAAGTCAGCCTTTCTAAAGTCTAGAACCTTTGTGCCAGATGCCACCCTCTCCCTGCCCAGCTGCAGCTGGAACCATAATGTCCGGTGGTCATTCCCTGCCAGCGGTTCCTCCACCATCAGATCACTCACCCACTCCCCGTTAGACAGTATGAGGTCATAGGTACTCCCTTCCCTAGTTGGTTCGCTGACCAACTGCATCAGGAAGTTGTCCAGGATGGCGTCTAGCAATATCTGTTCCCTTCTACACTTGGTAGCAGGTGTCCCCCACTCCACTCCTGACAGATTGAAGTCACCTACTATCACCCCCTCACCGTTCCCACAGTTCCTCTGGATCTGTTCCACCAGTACCGTATCTGTCTCTTCTGATTGGGAGGGCAGCCTGTACACCACCCCCAACCGTAGTGTCCTATTTTTGGATCTTGGATTTGCATCCATGGAGCCTCAGTATCTCCCTCCTCCCCCTCTTTTCCCTCCTCCCCCTCTTCCTTAACACACTTTTGAACCTCCTTCATGTAAAGAGCTACCCACCTTCTTTCCCCTTAACTCTATCCTTGCGGAACAGTCTGTAACCTGCAACCACCAGGTCCCAATTATGATTTTGGGTCACCCATGTCTCGATGATGGCTGCCATGTCCACCCCCCCTCCATGAGAGCCTGTAGTTCCGCATTTTTATTCCCCAGGCTTCTAGCATTTAAAGATCCCAACTTCCATCCCCTTTCTGTCTTCCCCACTCCTTCCTCCTCTCCCTTTATGGTCCTCACTGCATCATTTGCCCCTAGCCTTATCTCGCTGTTACGGGGGGTAAGCCCATATGGTTTCCCATCCCGTGGCCTCTGATCACCTCGATTCCTTCTGCCACCCCCTCTCCTAGTTTAAATTCTCAATACACTCCACAAGCTTTTGCTTCAGTACTTTCTTCCCTTCCTTGCTTAAGTGCAGTCTATCTTTAGCGTATAGAGTGCTGTCCTGCCAGGTCACCCTTCAACCAGCCCACACCCTTTTTCCTGACACCAGGTTACCAGCCATTCATTAACTCTTAAATCCTCAGTTTTCATGCTGTACTCACCCGTGGGACTGGCAGTACCTCTGAGAAGGTAACTGATCTTACTGGCCCCTCGCAAACTGGACCTAAATCCTCAACCCTCCTCTTCACCTCATCTACCATCCCATCAGCCAGGTCATTCGTCCCCAGGTGCAGAATTCGATGTGGGTTTTCCCTGCCCTTTCCTGCATATTTTGGTACTGATTGCCCCACCTTTTCCGCCTTCATTCCTGGCATGGCTTCCACCCAGACCCGACTATGCCTCTCTCCCTTGCTACCCCACCTGATCCCTCTCAGTACTGAGTCTCCTAACACTAAGATCCTACCCCTTTCTCCCTTGTCACCCCTCCCATCCTCCTTTCCCTTCCCTGTCCTAACTCCTTCTTCCTCCTGCACACTGTTCCCCCCGTTATACTACCCTCATCAGTACTCCCTCCTGTGGTCATTCTATCTCGACACACATTTGGTTCTTTTCCCTTCTCACGCCCTCTCTCTATTTCACTCTCTTACCTTGGACTGTTCTTCCACTGCACCTTCTCCCCCATCTGTCATTCCCATCAATGGCCAGTACCTGTCTGAGCCTATTGTATGCCTATGTGCAGTAACTCTGGCCCCCGTTTCTTTTGACCCCCTATCTCCTGTACTTGTATCGTCCCCTTTGTCCCCAATGTGGATTGTTCTCTCCATCTCCAGTACCTACTCCTGTCGCTTCTGTTTACCCGGTTACAGTCTGCGTTTCCCATTTCTTCTTCTCTTTCTGTCCAAGACATTTCCCTCTTTAACCTTAAAATCTCATCCTCCAGCCTCCCCAGCCTTTGACAAACTGGGCACTCCCCCAGCTTCCACTGGGTGCCCATGATGAGTCATAGTTATCACCCCATCAGCTTCAAATTCCCAGAGCTCCCTTCTCACAGTACTAGATTCCTTGTACCTTTATTCTACTTAGTCAGCCCCAGGTTCCCAGAGTCTTAGTTCATTTATCCCTCCTGACCTCCAGGAACAATCAAAGGTCTTTCGGATGAGACATTAAACCGAGGTCCCATCTGCCTGGACTGGTGGTAAGTTCAGGTGGATGTTAAAGATCCCATGGCACTTATCGAAAAGAGTAGGGGAATTTCCTCTGTGTCCTGGCCAAATTTCCCTCACTCACTAAAAAAAAAATACCACCAACAGCTTAATCTGGTTCAAGATCAGTTGGCATTCATCTGTATCCCCCTCCCCCGGGTGGTGCCTAAAAATAGGCAGGATTTGTCTAGTGCACTTACCCGGTCAACAAAAACTAAATAAAAAAATATATATATATATACCAGCAGAACCCCACTATAAACACTCGGCTGCATCACAAAATCTCAAATGAAGCCAGAAAAGCTACCTGGTACGAACATGAAAACAGACAAAATTGATGGCAGAAAAAAGGATCACAGGTCTATCAAGTCTGCCTGATTTTGCTGCCCCATAGTTTAATGTCCCCGGAACTGCTCCCTCCCAACCAGTCCCTTCCCATCCATCCCCCCTCTATCAGTCCCTCCCCACCATTGTGCTCCTGTGTGTACACCCCCACATGAAGCTATCCACCATCCTCAGCTCGATTAGCTCCTCTGGCAGTGCGTATCATCCTGCCACCATTCTCTCTGTGAAGTAGTGCCTCCTAATTTCCACCCTGAATCTTCCCCATTACAATTTCAGACTGTGTCCCCTAGTGACCCTACCCCCAAGCGGAACACTTCTCCCCCCCACTTTGTTTATGCCTTTCAAGTACTTGAAGGTCTCTATTGGATCATTTTCCATTTCTGTTGTTAATACCTCCACGCCAATTGCGTATTCTTCACCATGGTTCTAGTTTCCCAGGGTCATTGCTTTGCAGGTCTTTGAACTAAATATAAGCTTCAATACTTTTGACCATCCCTCAAACCTTGCAAGTACCTTCTCAACTTTCTCCAGTACGGAAGTGTATAAGCCATGTCACAGATCTTTGTGCTGTCTCCAAGGAGGCATACTATACCTTACAGTCACTCTGAAATGGCATTTATGTAGACATTAAAAAGGAACGGTCTCAGTACTGAACCATGTGATGCCTGCTAGTAACCCCCCCTCCTCCTTGCTTCAGAGTGGACTACATTTACTGTTCAGCTCTGTGTGCTGTTGTCCAGTCAATTTTGTAACCATGCCAACATCCTGGAACACACTAGCAGGATTTTTAACGGGTTGATTAATCTTTCTGTGTTGGACTGTGTCAAATGTATTACCACAGAATAGGTAGGCAGTGTATACAGCTCCTCCCTGATGTACTACTTAGGTCACCCAGTCAAAGGCATCCATTAGATTTGTCTGACCTTCCCGCTGTAAATCCATGCTGCCTTGGGTCCTGTGCACCGCTGGCCTCTAGGTATTCAATTCTTTATTTCAGAATTGATTACATCAGTTTCCCCACCACCAAGGTCACATGACTGGCTTACAGTCACTGTGAATGTGGGGGTATGAAAAACATGTGTAGGTACAAATGTAGTACTTTTACCATCATCGATCCCAAAATAGAGTAATGCCAGTGTACTGTGTACTACTGTCATGATGAAAAGAGAATGTGAAAATATAACAATATTATTGTTGGAGGACTAAAAAACATACAGTTTTGTGTTTCCCAAGCCCCTTAGGTTTCTGTAGCTCCCGCCCATAGAAATCCAACATGCGCTACAGGCATACTTGACACCGAAAATGTTCCAGAAATACCACACTACAGGTAATCACAAGGTGGTGGCTGAGTGTATGTCACTGCATGACTGTTGACTGCCTGTGGGTGATGAGGTGCAAGATAATACCAGCGATTGTGTGTGCAGTGGTAGGGCTACTTGACTGAACTTTTGGTGAGGAGGCCACGCTCAAAAAGCAATGGAGGAGGGGGAGGGGGAGACAAACAGTGTGTGATGATATTGCAGTGCTTTTTCTGTTGGGTTCTGAAGTGATGTAAGAACAGGATTACCAGACTGTTTCTTGGAGTGCAATTTGTCTGGTATAAGTGATAGAGATCCAACATTACACTTCTCTGCTACAAACATCTGCATGCCAGTGCAATTAGGGTAAGAGGTATAAGGGAAAAAGAGGAGGATGGGGACAGAGTGGACACAAGTCCCTTCCAGGAGGAGGAGATCCTGAGAGAGCTAGAGAGATTGAAAGTAGATAAGGCGATGGGCCCGGATGGGGTGCATCCCAGGGTGTTGAGGGAGCTGAGGGGTGTGTTGGCAGCTCCTTTGACTGCCCTCTTCAACAAGTCCTTAGAATCAGGTGTGGTCCCGGTGACTGGAAACGGGCAGATGTGGTACCCCTTCACAAGGGGGGGAGGAAGAGGTGAGCAATTACAGGCCAGTGAGCTTGGCATCTGTGGTTGGCAAGCTCATGGAAAAACTGTTAAAAAACAGAATCACCAGCTACTTGGAAGCAAACAGTCTGCTGGACCAATGCCAGCACAGGTTCACCGAGGGTAGATCCTGTCAAACAAACTTGATAGAGTTTTTTGACTGGGTCACCAAGGTGGTGGATCGGGGGGGGGTCAGTGGACATTGCGTACCTTGATTTCAGGAAGGCGTTCAACTCTGTGCCACACAGGAGGCTACTGCATAAATCGGGATGTCTGGGGCAGGGGCAGATGGTAGTATGGTGGGTGCAGAACTGGCTGGGGGTGGAAGTCAGAGGGTGGTAATTAACGGGGTACCCTCACGGGAGGGAAAGGTCATCAGTGGGGTTCCACAAGGGTCAGTGTTAGACCCACTACTATTCAGTATATTTCTAAGGGACATAACTAGGGGCCTTGAGGGGCAGGTCTATTTATGGATGACACAAAGGTCTGCAATAGAGTAGACACACGGGGGGGTTGAGAGTATGCATAGCAATTTGAGGAAACTAGAGGAATGGTCCAGACAGTGGCAAGGCAACTGTCTTTCAATACATCGAACTGCAAGATCATGCATCTAGGTAGTAAAAATCAGAGAGCAGAGTATTGCATGGGAGGGCAGCCACTAAAGGTAACTGAACAATAGAGACACCTTGGCATCAACATTACACAGGACCTGAAGGTAGCAACACATTATGAGAAGGGAGTGACAAGAGCCAGCAGAATTCTGGGTTGCATTGGGAGGGGGATCACTAGTAGGAGGAGGAGGTCTTAATACCCTTGTACACCCAGCTGGTTAGGCCGCATCTGGAGTATGGGGTCCAGGTCTGGAGTCCATACCTGAAGAAGGACGTGGAGAGGGTTGAACGCATCCACAGGAGGGTGACAAAGATGGTTAAGGGAATCAGTCACTTAACATATGAGGAGAGACCGAGGGTCCTAAACATGTTCTCCCTGAAATAAAGGAGAGAGAGAGGGGGGACACGATTGAGACATTTAGACACTTAAAGGGTATTAACAAAGTGGCAGCAGGGAGCATATTCCAACTAAAGGGGCGATCGAAGACAAGGGGCCATGATTTGCAAATGTGGGGGGGGGGAGTTCAGAGGAAACATTAGGACGCACTTTTTCACAGAAAGGGTGGTGGATAAATGGAATAGACTTCCGGAAGAGGTGGTCAGAGAGAGGACAGTGGGAGGGTTCAAGGGGGCAGGCACAGGGGCCTATTAACAAGGGGAGGGGCTGCAGTTAAGTCCTAGAAGTGGATTAGGCAACCTGGGCAGACTGGGTGGGTCTGGTGGGCCTTTTCTACCATCACGTTTCTATGTTTCTAATTAGTAAGCAACTTGTCCTGCTGGCTACTGAAAACAAATTGAAGAATGACCGCTGGTATTAACTGTCCCAAGACAGTCATGTGATGGTAAAAACACTAAGTGAATATAGACAAGATAAAAGACAAAGAACCTCTGTGCGTAAGCACTGAGGCAAGGGTTACCCCAAAGGGCATTTGGCTGGGAAGCCAAGTTTCAAAGAAATACGAAGTCACACATGACCCCACAATGCAAAGCATCATGGGCTGCATATGCAAATCACCACAGAATATTATGCGGGTTCAATTTTAAGCAGACATGCATAGTGCTGAAAGGTCTCTCACACAGTTTGCAAAGGGTGCCAACAGAAAACATAGACAAGTGTTTCGTCCTACCAGGACTCATCAGTATGCCTCATCTGTCTGACACCCAGTGGAATGAACCAGCTACCCTAAAATAGTCTATCTGGATTATGTTGTGGTGAACCCAATTAAAACAAAAAAACATTTAAAAGACAAAGAACCTCTGTGCGCAAGCACTGAGGCAAGGGTTACCCCAAAGGGCATTTGGCTGGGAAGCCAAGTTTCGAAGAAATACAAAGTCACACATGACCCCACAATGCAAAGCATCATGGGCTGCATATGCAAATCACCACAGAATATTATGCTGGTTCAATTTTAAGCAGAAATGCATGGTGCCGAAAGGCCTCTCAGACAAGATATATGTTCTCATACCATCACATTCACAGTGACTGAGCAAATCATGTGACTCCTCTAATGTGGTGCAACGCTCCCATGATCAAGCAGGAGTATGCACAAACAGAAGATTCTTGGATAATTGTCTGCAAAAGAGAACCATCCTGGAACACAGGGATTGCACATTCCACCACATTTACCCCCCCATACATAGATATACCCACCGCCTCTCTGCACTCTAAAAAAAATCACTTGTGTTTGTCCCATGCTCCCTTTACCCCCAACATTGTTCTTGCATCCATCACCTCTGATAGCAGATTGTTCCAGGGCTACACTACCCTCTATGTGAGGTATTGCACCTTTGCATAGAATTTTACAGCAGAACAGGACCACCTGGCCCATCCAGTCTGACCTGTTTCCCTCCCACTAAATCACCTCCCCCACTCATAACTACCCTCCCTCCTTTCACTTAAATCTACGACTCTCCACCCTCCCCTCCATCTGATTTGGCATAATCACACAAGTATTGCCATCACACAGAGTGTGTGCTCACATCATAGATGTACTCTATTGAATTGCACTATCAGAGCAGCAAACTGAGAAACACAGCCATGTAACTGTGACTATGGTGGGCTAGTGAGTTGGTAAAATGGAGGTGGGGGGACCACCACAGGCATTAGAAGGTACCAGTCTTGACTAACACTGCCCCAAAAAAAGTTACACTTGGCCAATATCGCTAGATTAATAACAGAAAGATAGGTAAGCAGTCACTTTCCTGTGATGTGACATGGTGGCTTACAGTGACTTACCTCAAAGATGTACTGGAGCTGCTGTAACCTCTTCAGTGCTCTGAGTCTGCAAACCAACTGGGTAACTGCGGTGCTATTCAACAGAAAGATACAAAAGACTACAACTGTTTTGTGTTTTGTGTGTCTTGGTACTGCCAACCTCCCTCCAAAATGGCATGCAACAACGCCGAGTAAATGCTCAACTCAATGCCTCGTGCTGTGGTGCTCTGAGATCTGCGACAACCAGTAGCCTCCACTGCTGATGCTGATGTATAACTTCAACACCGGAGCTGCCAAAACTGCTGTCCTATTCAGACCCAGAGCTGTCCTTGTCTCCGACCCATACCGGTCCTTGTCTCCTCCCCAGACTGGTCTCCTCTGCTGCCCTGAATGGTCATATGCTGCTTGCTGCCCCAAACGGTCCTCCACTGCTGCTGGTGAAATTCTGCTCCTTGGTGGTCTCCGATCTGTGACCGCGATTCAGCTCCTATGCTACTACTGATGGGAGGAAAATCAGAAGGTGACTGTGGCAAAGACCACAGGAGTGTCTGCTTATTGTCTAGCGGTCGGACCTGAGGGGGAACAGATTCCTTCAGGTCTGTGTAGGCAGGGGTGTGAAGTACATCGAGGGACAGAAGTAAGTGAGTGAGGATGCACTGTGATTGGTGAGCAGGAAGGGTGACCTCAGCGGCTCTGATGCACAACCCCACACCAGTACTGCACTTAGCAGGAGACAGGCAGAAACAAATAGGCAATCGCAATGGACACAAGCACGGTGAAGGAATGGAAATGTGGATGGAAGAAACGTACTTGGGAGCCAACAAATAAATACAGATAGCAATGGGTGTGGACAAAAATAGGAAGGTAAAAAGGTAGAGACAGCTGGAAAAAAGGGAGCTAGCGGTGCATGTGCGCGCATGATACACAGGAACGCGGATAGGTATGCACAACGATGTGCATTCACGGGTCCCAGAATACCCTACACATAGCACAGCACAGAGCAACATGGGGGCAGGAAGATGGCGACCCCCAGTTTGGCCACGTGGAGACACAGAGTTCTGATAAGCATCAAAATCCACCGTGGTGAGTACATAATGTAAAATAATAGCTATGGGGATTCTCAGTTTAATGTGGCAGTCAAAACTAATTTGCTATTGGGGGACATTTCCATGGTTTTCCTTTAACAGTAATGTCAAAACCCATGACATCCTAGTCTATACATAGGGTTACCTATTCTAGTCAACAATATCAATCCATTTCTCATTTTCAACAATCATCTATTCCCATCAGTTTACACCTTGTCTCATTGACTCAGAGCTTTTGATGGTCTTAACCGTCCCCAGGGGACCCTTGGCACCATTATTTGTCAGTGTCAGTGGCTCAGTAGGTAGCACACTCGTCTCTGAGGCCGAGAGATCAGAGGGCTGTGAGTTCAGTTCCCACATCTGGCACTTGGGTTAATATCCCAATACTGACACTGTAGTGCAGCATGAGTGGGGTGCTGCACTTCTGAGGTGCCGTCTTTCGGATGAGATGTTAAACTGAGGTCCCATCTCCTGGATTGGTGGTAGTTCAGGTGGATGTTAAGGATCCCATGGCACTTATCGAAAAGAGTAGAGGATTTCCCCGGTGTACTGGTCAAATTTACCCCATTCACTAAAAAAATACCAACAGCTTAATCTGGTTCAATTTCAGTTGCTTACCATCTGTATCCCCCCTCCCCCTAGTCGCCCCTGAAAAGGGGATGTCTAGTCCCAGTGGGCCTACTGGATCAACAAAATTTAATAAATAAATAAATAAATAATTTTCCAAGTGGGGCAATTTTAGCGTAATTTCCACCTCTGATCACTAGAGGATGCACACTCCTAAAATGTTCATTGACCAGCAATTAAGTCAGCCCAAGACAGTTTTGGCACCAAACTGTTGTTTCCAATACCTTTCATAACTTCTTTACCATTTCCCACCAATTGCAAGGGTCCCACATTTTAGGAGCTGGGGGGTCCATGCTGGATGTGACTGGCACAGGAGATCCCAGCGATGCCTCCATGTGTAGCCCCTCTCCATTACCATCTTGGAGAGGGTCACTGCCCCTGGCTTGCCAGCTGTTACAAGGCCCAAGGGCCTGGGTTCCCAATAGCTGACATAAGGGGGTCATTTCCCAAAGTTAAAAATAAAATATCCGTGCCTCCAACCAGAGTACATATTTAGTGGGTCTGATTGCTTGCAGTATGACCCCCTGGGATGTTGTACCAACCCATCTCCCCAGCAGTTACCCCAGGCATGGACTTAACAGGATTCAAACCTCCCCTCATTCAGTTAAAACAGTTGCCTTTTCATGTCAGCAAATAACCTGCTCACTAAAATTAGGCTCTGGATTCATCTCTACTGCAAAACAATAACATCCGGTTTATTTATGGGGGGGGGGGGCCCTTAGGATGGGTAAGTTTAATAGCGTTTAAACAACATTTCAGTTCACATTTCCCAGAATCACATTTCCCCTTCTGATTCAAACCCATTGTCCAATCATTTCAGCCACCAGATTTAACTATCTAGCTAACTGCTGCAGGAGAAACCTCAAATCCAGACCCGCAGGTCCCAGTCCAAATAAAACCCAAAGTCCTGTCACTGGTACCCAGATTTCAAGTTGCAGGCCTGAGGTGCTGCTGGAAGCCAGCATTGGCATGCTTAAGTAATTTAACTTTTTACATTCCTTTCTTTTATTTAAACCTTTACTCTACCTCCTGCCCTGGTGGGCATTTCTAACCTATTTACAGTCCCGAGGTGCAGGGCAATTCCTGCAGTTTACTCACAGTTCTGCAGAATCAGTCCTTAGATGGCACAGTTCACTGAAGTTCTGGGGGTTGGTGGCAACACAGGCAGAACCGAGCTCAATGCTTGAAACAGGGGCACAGAGGCTGCAGCGTGCTCTTTCTTCCTCTCGCATGCAGATCTTGCAGCTTGTCCCCTTCAGCCCATTATAGGCCTCGTTGCAAGGCACGTGCACAAAGCCTGCCAACTACAGAGGACCCAGAGCCGGGAGTGGCCCCACAGCCTGGCTCCCTCCAATCAGAGCGCCCTAGCACTCGGGTACAAGAACCCATGATCCCCTGCAGCGGCAGACCCCACTTGATGGGGGTTAGTAAGTTCCCCACCTGGCTCTGGACATTAGCAGAAACATTCAGCACATTCTCTCCTGCTTCTTCTCTTTCCTTGTCTGTCTTTTCTGCCATGGTGTGTAGCCACAGCAATCTGTCTCTTTTCCTTGCTGTATCTCAGGAGCAGACAACAGATACCTGACCCAGAAAGGCACCTGTCCATCCTTCTGCTTTCATACTTCTCTCTACATCAGCACAGCCACTTACTCGCTCTGGCTCACACATATTTCTTGCACTTAAAGTCCCTTTTCTCACCATGCAGCTGCATAATAATTCTGTGAATCAAAAAGTCTCACTCTTTCTTTTCTTCTCTCAGCACATTCATATTCTCTTGTTCCTCATCATTCCTTTGTATCCTGTCTTTTCCCAGGCTTAGATGCAACCTTTGTTCTTTTACCAGGCTCAGGACACAACCTCTGTCTTTTCCCAAGCTTAGACACAACCTTTGTACTTTTTCCAGGCTCAGGACACAACCTCTTTTCTCCTGTAACCCCTCTCCAATTTGGGGGTTTACTATAATGTCTTCCTGGGCTCCTAATGCTCACTGTCAGGTTGGTGTCCCGTCCTAGTGTGATTCTGTATATTTGCATGAGAGTGCCATGCTGAGCCTCTGTGCCTGTCCCTTTAAGAGACTAACTAATCTGTGTTTAGAAAATGGTTTGTGGCCGGCCAGACAGTGCTCTGTTTTGCTCCAATCTGCAGTTGCTACTTGTGCAGAGGGAGCCCATGTAGGAACTGTGCTTATTTACTGTTTATATGATGTTATATTAGGGAGAGAGAAGCTTGTCCAACCTGCTTTAGTTGCAGCTCACTCATTTGGATGGAAGCCACCATGTTAGGTCTGGGACTGCCAGTATTTGGACCAATAGAACCACTGGGGACCTAAAATTGATCCAGACCCTAGTGTCCTGTGGGAAGGAAATTCTGTAGTATTGTAGTCTTTCAGTTGGCACCTAAATGAACCTGGAGGGGGAGCCCTTACTATAATTGACAGCTCCTGCAGCCAGCTGAATCTTTGGACTGACAAGGGAAATGCCCTGTGTGCCTAGAGAGACAGTGGATCAGTTAGAGTTGGAGTTTGAGGTTGAAGTGTGAACAGCTCGAGCTTTCAAGCAGCTGCTCCCAGAAGGAGCATAGGGGAATCGACGGGAAGAGGCCCAATTTGCCTTCCTGTCACTTTTCTCCTGCTTGTGAACTACCTTTAGCAGAAGCAGGACTTGTTCATTCCAGCCTGGAACTGCGGCATAAAGAAGAAGTGTTATTGCAACTTGCGATTTGGACCAAAGACTTGCTCCTGAAGCGATCGGCCCAGCTTGTGTATGAGATATACTCGGATCGGAAGGTTTACTCAGTAAAGTAGCTGAATTGAAACCGGACTAAACCAAATGGTTTTCTGAAGTAATTATTGCTTTAAATGTGCTGAATGTGTTTCGTGGGTCGATATCTGCTCTCCCACGAAAGAACCTGTTATGCCAGCCGGAGACTTCACCAGCAGAAGATCACAAACTTTGCCAGATGGCTCATCCTGCCTGGGCCCTGCCACTTTGGCCTAGGCTGCTAGTCCATGACCAGCAACTGTCACAGCAAGAGACTGGCTTGGGGATCCAGCACCTGTGCAGCAACAACACGCAGGTTGCGGCCACCTGGAGGAAAGGCCGTGAAGAGGAGATGTGTCATGTCAGCCCTGTTTCCTCTTCCTTTTCCTGTCATCACCATGAGGTCTCCATATCGTCTGCCTTGCAGCAGATTCCTGAGTACAATCAGGGTAGCTCCCTGCAACAAAAGCTTACATCATTTGTGGTACCATCTAATTGTCTCAGTTTCTTGGATTTACAAAGTACTGAGCCAACCAGCTTGGATTACAAATAATCTGGATGTTTTGCATGATAACTGCTTTTCTTTCTATCAAGGGCCCCGATATCAGCTGCAACGCCGGGCCACCCCCGGGCAATGCCTCTGGCTAGCCAGACTTACCATCCTGTGTACCTAGTGCTGTGTGACTGTCAGGTTGGGACAAACAGTGCATGCAGTCCCTGAACTAAATCAGATAGCCAATCATTTGCCTAGATTCACGCCCCTTCCTTGTTCACTGCCCATAAATAAACCTGATTGTCTTGTTTTATGCATAACCTGGCTAGTGCGCATATTATTAGTGGGGTTACAGTGTTAAGAGTATGTTGTTGCATCGCTAACCTTACTTTACAGGGGGTCCCCAGGGAAACTGCTGAAGATTTAACCCTGGTGGTAAGTGTGAAGGGTGTGTGCATATTATTACCATTCGATACTGTTTGTGAATTTACTACTGTGTTAGATACTGGGCCACTAGGAGGGTTGGTGGGTTGTTATAACTTCCCAGAGGGCTATACCAGAGCAGACAAGCAACCCCAATACCATTTCTCTGGGTGGAGGCACCTTATTCATGAACTCAGGCCCCTTAACCTCTGCATAGCCATACAGGCAGGGGCAGTAGCCTTAGAATAGTGCCGCCTACAGGTTACACTCTTTTTCCCACCGCTTGAGTGCACCTCCCATTCAACATAAATTCTTGCAATCTGCAGCTTTCCCTTTTCCATTCAAGCTGCCTTTATCTCACTGCTGTGGTGCAACTTCAGAACAACGCAGAACATTCAGCAACCTGCAGCTTTCCCTTTTCTCTTCAAAGCTGCTTCTTCTTTGCTTCTGCTTTCCCTTTTCCTGATGGTGCAGGCACTCCCTGCCCTGGGGGACAAATTGCTGGCAACCCCCAGGCAGGCCCATCCTGTAGCCCCATTCTCTCCAGGGGTTAGAGGCTCCCTGGACTTAAAGCCCAACAGTTCTCTCCATTTAGCAGCTTTCTGGCAACTCCCCAGTGGCTGGAGCCACTGTCCTTAAGAAAAATTAATATGTACGACGCTCCCTTGATGCCTCATTGGTGCAGAAAAAGGCGCCTAAACTTTCCCCGGTATTTACCCAAAAAAATCTATTCACACAGTCCCAGAATCCCTTTTCAAGAATCCTGGTTCGGTGGTTGTCCGGCAGGTGTCACATGGCTGCCCAACATGGTGGCTGAAGTAAACAGTGTCCACAGTTTACACACAGTCCCAGATTTCAAGTGTCCGTGCAGCCAAATCCTGTATTTTTATTTGTTCATTTCCTCAGCATTAAGTAGCCACTCCGTGCCCTGTTGAGCAACTGCACTCCTAAACAGCTTCACTTTACCCTTTTTCAGTTGCTGCTGCCATTTCACATAGCCCCTAGGCAGCCTGCACACAGTCTTATCACAGTTCATTCGGTGCCCAACTCTGTGGCCTCAATACAGCCCCAAGAACACATCTATTTCACATTTTGCCCCTCGGTTTCATAATGTCTCCCTTGCCTTGGCACACCATTGCTTCATTTCTTATTCTACTTATTTTCCCCTCATGTCACTAGCGCTATTCTCTGTGTCCCAGCGCTAGACAGGTTCTGCTCATCTTTATTCATGAGCCACCTCATTAATATTCATGAGGTGGATCTCCAGTTCTCGAGTACGATTGGCACTCACAAAAACTGCTCCTCAATCTTCCCGGCTGCCTCTCCGGTTCTTGCCCACATCTCCGGTCCCTTTCTTATATTACCCTGGGACCTGGACCACTGGAGAGGCACACTGAAAAGGCCACCAAAATGGCCGATTGAATTTGTGTAAGTGCACATGTGTGGAGCTCGCTGGCACCACAGTGCCTTTCTCCAAACCGCGGCTCTGTAGTCTTGCTGCTCTGGTCCCACTCTCCCTTAAAAATCATGCAGGGGCCGGCAGGAGAGGACAGAACACAGGGGACAAGCCAGGAAAGACAAGAACCCGGACAAAAAAGAATGGGGGGTGGAAGCAAAACCCTTGGGAAACTAGCCTTTTTTGGGGACTCATAGGTAAGCCCCCGACAGGGGGGGTTACATAAGCAACAGGGCAGTGGAAGTAGTGCCAGAGCACAGCACAGGTTTCTACTCCCATTACTTCCTAGTTCTGAAGAAGTCAGGGGGCATGCACCCCATTCTCGATCTTAGGAACTTGAACAAGTTCATACAGTGGGAGAAGTTCAAAATGATCTCCCTAGGGACCCTGCTACCACTCCTCAAGCTGCAGGATTGGTTGGCTTCCCTGGACATGCCGGTTGCTTGCCAGCATATCCCAGTACACCCCAGCCACTGCAAATTCCTCTACTTCATGGTTCTGGGCAGCATTATCAATTCTGGGTCCTGCCCTTTGGGTCATCCTCAGTGCCTCGAGTCTTTACAAAGTGCTTTGCTGTTCTCCGGATTCCAAGTTTTTCCCTCCCTGTATGACTGGTTGTTAGCCAGTCCATTCAGACAGAAGATGGAGTGAGCAGTGGACTCAGCCTCAGTTTCTGACCTCCAGGGGAGTGCTGTGAAATCTGGAGAAGTTACAGCTTCAGTCCTTTCAGCAGCTTCTCTTCATAGGGGCCAACCTGTACATCACCAGGGTGAGGGCCTTTCTTCTGGAAGACAGGCAGAAGGCCATCGTTCAGATGGCTCAATTCATCATGCAGCACAAGTCTGTTCATGCTCACACCATACAGCGCATGTTAGGTCTCATAGCCTCCTCTGTCTTCACGGTACCTCTGTCTTGGCTTCACACGAGGACAACCCAGTGGATGCTCAACATGCAGTGGTCTCCAGTGATTCATCCTCATTTGTACCCCAGTAAGGTGATGCAATCTATGCTTCAGCCACTTGCATGGTGGACACAGGAGGGCAATCTCCTCCAGTGTCTTCCCTTTTCTAAACCAAAGCCTCATGTAAACTTTACCACTGATGCGTCTCTGCTGGAATGGGAAGCCCATTGTCAAGTCCACCACACTCAGAGAGTATGCAGCCCTACAGAGTTCCACCTCCACATAAATGTGTTGGAGATGAGGGCAGTTCCTATGCCCTCCGGGCCCTGCTGGACTTCGTTAGCCACAAGACAGTCCTCCTCCAGATGGACAAAAAGTCTGTGATGTACTACATCAACAAGCAAGGAGGAGCACACTCTTATTCTTTCTGCAGAGAGGCGATGAGAGTGTGGGAATGGTGTCTGGAACAGGACATTCTGATTCAGGCAGTTTATGTGCCATGGGCTCAGAACAGCCTAGAAGACGAACTCAACTGAACAGAGGCCGATCTTCATGAGTGGTCATTGGCTCCAGATGTCATGCAATCTCTGTTCAATAAGTGTGGAACCCCAGATGTGGACCTTTTTGCATCCCCACTCAACGCCAAACAGCCTTGATTCTGGTCCAAAAATACAGAACATGGCTTTTTCTGTCAGGATGCATTTAGGCAACAGTGGACAAACCACTTTCTGTATGAATTTCTTCCTATTCCTGTAGTTCAGAGGGTACTGCTCAAGCTGGAGGCACACAAGGGCAAGACTAGTCACCCCATGCTGGCCTCATCAGATATGGTTCCCAGTGCTCAACAAATTGTCATTCAGCCCTCTGAGGGCCCTCTGTCTCTGGACAAACCTCGTGACGCAGTGGTCCGTGGTCCACCCCAATCTGTGCTCCCTTCCTCTCAATGCTTGGCTCTTGAAAAGATTGAAGTCAGCAGGTATAAAGTGTCTCAGAGGTCTCTGAGATTCTTCTGGCTGTTCGTAAGTCCTCCACCAGAAAAACTTATACAGCCTAGTGGAAACGTTTTTCTATTTGGTGCTCCAAATCCATCTAGACCCATTCTAGTACCCACCAGACAAGGTTTTGGAGTACCTGTTGGACCTTTCTGATGCAGGCTTGCAATATTCTACAGGTAAGGTCCATTTGTGTGCTGTTTCAGCACACCTCAAGCCCGTCCAGAACTTCTCTCTGGCCCAATTGCCCTTCTTTAAGAGATTCCTGAAAGGCATTTTGCACACAAGGCCCCTAGTCAGGAAACCCATAGCCACATGGGATCTCAACCTTGTGATGGACATGCTCACTCATAAGCCTTTCGAGCCTTTGGCTATGTGTGACCTGAAATTTCTAACTTGAAAAACTGTGTTTCTGGTGGCCATCACCTCTGTCCACAGAGACAAGGTGGTTTTTAAAAAGGGAAAATAAAGCAGATCTTAAGATGAATTGCCCCATCAGCCTTTTAGACATCTATGGTAACATTTTTACAAAGATTATTCTTGGTCTGTTACAAGTTCAACTTCTATTCCTGGGTGGGTTGTCTCCCTTACAATATGGATTCAGAATAAATTGTTCCACCTTAGACAATTGTTTTGTCCTTACACATATCTCGGAAAGATACTGTCTCATTCGTGGACAAAAGGTGAATGCTGCCTTCATAGACTTGTCATCAGCATTTGATTCAATTGATAGGAACAAATTGTGGTAGTCTGTGTTGGACTTGGGCATTAATTATGCCCTGTGTTGGTGATCTTTAATTTGTATAATAATTACTGGTGTTCGCTTTTTCCCATAGGGAAACCCTGTTATAATTTGACGCTATAACCAGCTGGTTATAACGACAAACACACGCCGGGTCTCCCTTGAACCATGCATGCACCAGTAGCGATCTTCCTTCACTCCTCAATGTTCCCTTGAGCAATTCCTTCGGCCGCAGATTTCACTGCCACTCGCAGCCAGCGGTAAGTTGCTTTTTTTACTTAAAAAGAAAAGACAGTCGTTTTTCTCCATTGATGAACCCTTACAAAAAAAAAAAAAGGAAAGAAAGAAAAACCAGGAAACGAATAGAACACTGTGACTTAGCAGACCACGGACCGCTTAGACTTCCGACTTGTCTGCTGTTGCCTGAACACCAATCTGTTTACTTAATTTTCTATAATTGCTGAGGTGAAAAAGCAGAGGCCAGCAAATATAAAAAATAAAATATGGGGTGGTGTGTGTAAAACTCGATTTTACACACACCCTTGTTGTGGGATGTATTGTATAAACCCCTCGGGCTACGCCCTTGGGGTTTATGTAGCATCCCACAACTCAGGTGTGTGTGAAATCTCATTACACACACACTACCCCATATATTATTCTCTATATAACAACTGGGCCAGGATTAGAATGGGATATTTGGGAGTTCCCTTTAGCAGAGCGGATATCAACCAAGGTGTCAGACAAGGTTTTCTTCTGGCACCAATATTATTCAATATATATTTAGATAAGTTGTTAATGATCATTTAATAATTTTCCTCAGATTCTCCAAAGATTGGTTCTTGTGAAGTTCCTTTGTTGGCATATGCAGATGACTTAGTGCTATTATCTCAATCTGGCTTAGTGAAAAAATTGCAACATCTGGTTTTAGAAACACAAAGTTTGTCTCTTAATTAACTCTACTGAAAGCCAGGTTGTAGTTTTTTGGTAACAGCAGATCAAATATTAGATCTTCATGGCACTTCGGGAATACTGTTTTTCATATGGTTAACAAATACGTTAATCTTGGGCTCAGGTTTTCCGCTGATAGCTCATGGTGTACACATTGCCGTAATGCTATTATTAAAGTGAATAAAACCGCTATCAGCCTTAAGAAGTTTAATTATAAATATGGAAGCACTAGGCTCCTTATTCACGCTATTTGATCCAAACTTATTCCTTGATTCCTTTGTGCCACAGAGATTTGTGCCCCCTACATGCTGAATGGTTTAGAAAGAATCTCTGTTCAACTCTTGAAATCTTCACTGAGACTGAATAAATCTGTTGCATCAGATTATGTTAGATCTGAGTTGGAATACAACAAAACAATTGGGTAATGGTGCATGAACAGCTTTTTTCCAACTATCCTAAGTCACCCCACTCCTCCCCAAGAAATGCACCCCCCCACTGTTATTTTTAAACATACTTGCCAATTACTCTTTATATTCATTCCAATTGTGGGATCTAAAGTTTTCAACCGAAAAATTAATTTTATCTCTGTTTGTTCTAACAGTTTTATAAATTTGCCATCCCTCGGTGGGGGTTTTACTACTTCTAACCCCTAAGTGCAGCCCATAGCTCTCCTACATCCAGCCTTTTGGTCTCTGGTACTAAGTGGTTAGTCACCGCCCTTTCTGGGTCTGCTTCCTTCGGTGTCTCTGGTGCTGCTTGTGGCACTGGGGACTCTGCTGGTGCAGATTCTGGCTTTGAGGAGGTGGCTGGGGGTGGCGCCAGGTTAGGGTCCGGCAGTGGCTCTGGTGCCGGGTCAGGTTCCAGTGCCGTTCTTGGTGCCGAGTTGGATTCTGGCACCAGGACGGGTTCCGAGATGGATTCTGGCACCCTTTCTGGTGCCGGAGTTGCCTCAGAACCCTTTTTCTCCAGTACTGTGGTCCACTGAGGAGCAGGTCCCTATCTGGTGAGGTGGGGGTGGGGAGGTCAGCACACAGGCCCTCTTCCAGGGCAGCTGGTGGCTCTGGGAGGAGCTGAAGTGCTGACCCTTCCCTCCTCTCCTGAACTGGTAGGTCTGCAGCAGGTGAGGTCAGAGACCACCTGCAAGGGCCAGACTAGCTCCAATCACCCCATCTTGGGGTTCTCTCCCAAGGGCACCACTTTGGCTGCTCCTGTCTGGTTGTGCGCCCTGCAGTGGGTGAGTTGTGCGGCCCCTCTCCTCGGGAGGAGTCCCCTGTGCGGTCTTGTAGCCCTAGCAGAGGTCCTACTCTGGCTCACCAGAGTTCTCCTCCTTCATCTGTTTCTCTGCCTCCTCCTACACTCACAAGCCTCTGTGACCCTTCGGGGCCAGTGACCTGGGAACAGTTCGGGGCAATGGTGGATGCTTTATCTCGCTATCTTAGAACCCTGGATGAGGCCATTTTTAGACCTGAGCCTCCAGCTGCCCCAGCCTCTGAACTGGACTGCTCAGCCTCCTCATCTTCCTCCTCTGAGGAAGAGGATCCCTTTTGTCCACCTGTTCACAGACGCTGATCTCACTAGCTATCAGCAGTTCCTATTGGGGATGCTAGAGGAGTTCCATCTCTCCCATTTTGCATGCCGTAATCCTGCCCATGTGATGCATGCATTCCTTGGGGAGTTTAGCACCGAAAACCTCATCATCCGTCTGTGGCTTCGCCTCTTCATGGAGGTGTCTCATAGGGCTGGCATTGTCCCTCTGCCCCTCCTCAAGCTCCGAGGGACTGTCAGAGCAGGTATTGCACACCCCTGGGGTCTCCAGGTGCTATGTTGCACCCCTCTTCAGGAGTGAAGCTCCTGGATACCCCTTCTGGGCATCATCGCCCAAGGCACAATCACCCCCCCAGAGTCTAATTCAGCTGAGTTTTACTGCTGAGGTAGAAGGGTCTTCTCGGTGGTGCACTGTCTTCTGTGCATCTTGGTGTACCAGGCACACTAGGCTGCCTATGCTAGGCACCTGTGGACGATGCTGGGTCAACTCCCGGCATCAATGCCTCATTCAGAGGTGACCAGACAGTCCATCAGCCTTTCTGCATGTGGTCTGGAGCTAGCGAGGCACCAAGCAAGGGACGTCTTATGACGCCAATGAGGTAGCTTCTAGACTGGCAGGAACTGCAGTCTGCATTAGGCAGATGGCGTGGCTTCGCCTTTCTAGGTTATCATCCCTGGCCTGGCATAGGGTGATTGTCTCTCCCTTCCAGGGGATCCACATATTTTCTCAAGGGGTGAGGTGCAAGTTAGTGGGGAGCCTTCCATCTCCCAGGCATCGGGAGTCTCCGCCTCACCCTGACCAGTCTTGGGCCTCACCAGGTCTGCGCGGGGCCCCCTCCTCTCTGTGTTTTCCTTCACAGTAGGCTGTGGGAAGATTCAGCCCTCAAGGAGGTGCCAGTGCCACAGTTGTGGTGCTTGGTACTCACCCAACAGTAATGAATGGTGAACACTGATCTAAGGAAGATAAGAAAACTACGTACTCACTGTAATTCTTGATCATCCTAGATATCTTCACCATTCATTACTGCTTCACTCCCAACATCCCCTTATGGCCAAACCACTGGGCGGTGCCTCCTCCTTGTTGGCCTTCTCCTCCAGACGACCTTTTCTGGCACCTTCTGGCACCCTGCGTTTCGCATCAAGGCATTTGGGAGAAGGCAGGCAGGGAGGCTTTCCCTTTTGCCAGGGGCTTCCCGGGGCCCTGTGTGGCCTTGGATTGGGACTCTGTTTTGGGGCAGCTGCATGGGCCAGGAGTTCTCCTCTCTGTTTCCCATTTCTTATGTCTGTTCTTGTTTCCCATGCATCTACTTTGTGCTCTTGAGCTCAGAGTTTTTCCCTGACATCTCGAGTCCCTGTCTTGGTCAGAGGGGCCCCGGGGACCCTCTTTCTCCTATTTTGGAGATTTTTGGCACACTTCTTTGTCAGTAAGCCACTTCTGGGTTACCCGCAGGGCAAGGTCCCCTCGGACTGCCCCCATCCAAGTCTCTTGCTCCTTTCTTCAGGAGAATAAGTTTTGTCCACCTCCCACCTTTTTCCCACTGGTGGTAGGCCCAAGGGATTCAATCTTCTACTCATGGATACTGGGGCTCACCTATCCGGGTGACCCTCCCCCCATGTCTGGGGAGATCTTGCCCCGAGGTGGCTCCTTTCCCCAGCCCTATGCAACGACTGAGAGAGGGAGAAATTCTCGTGGACCCCCTTCTCCATGTGGACCAAGAGAGTGGTGGCCTGTAACGTAGAAAGGGCAGGGATCATCTGTTCCCCTGCCTGGCACTTTCTGTGTTGCTTACTCCATGAATCTTCTGGAGTCTGCAGAGCTCCTTGCCACTCTAAATCTCTTCCTGTACTCAGCTTCTCCTGGGTTCTATGCCCATGGAATAAGTTGGGTGCCTCTCATTTGGTCCACAGAGGAAACCCTCCATCTTTAGGTTGTCCTGGCTGGGGTCAATGTTGCTCTCTCTCTCTTTCCTCTTTTCCCTTTCTTTCCTTCCTTCCTCCTCCCTCACCATCCTCTCACCCTCTACCTTGGCCTGCCCAGTGGTTGGGGTCTCCCTACCCAGAAACCTTTAGAGCCCTACCCCTTGTCCTGTGGTAGGCTTTATTTCTTTTTTAGCTTATATCCTTTCCTTTTTTTGTCCCTTGTGCTACCTTACCCCAGCCTCCCTCCCTCCTTTTTTTCTCTATATCTGATTTCCTCTGTGGTGAGCAGAACTGAGGTGGTTGGGGGCCAGTGTCGGTTACTGGCCAACCCCTAATTGCCACGTAGTACATCAGCATCGAGGGTGGCACCATCCCTGATGTTGGCCCCTCCTCCAAAGAAAAATTGAAAAGCTTAAAGTTATAAACTTCCCGCAGGGTCTGGCACCTCCTGCTGAGAACCCAACAGTAATGAATGGTGAAGATACAGTATCTAGGAAGATCAAGAATTACGGTGAGTATATAATTTTCATTTTTGTCTGCCAGAGTCACACCCTCACAGGACTGCTGCCTTACTTTCACTAGCCTTTGCTGTCTGGCTAGTAATATTGAGGCTCTGGCTCCATCTCCTACTATCCTTCTGTACCACCTAATGAGTCCCTTCTCTCTGTCTAGAGATTGGTAGTCAGGTTTTATTTTGTTTGTTTATTTACTTCTTATATCCTTTTCCTTTATCCCTTTGGGCTAGGGAATCTCTTAAGCCCTTAGTTTTTCACCCACTTTGTTTCTCTCTCCTGGTGAACCGAACTGAGGTTGGTGAGGGAGCCAGCAAAAGTTACTGGCTAGTGTGTGGCATCACATGGGGGTGCACAGATGCCGTGCCAGTAGCCACTGGCCATAACTTTGCTCCTGCATGGTCCTAGTGCCTCTGCACCAGACCCATAAGTGATAATCAATGGTGAGGATATTCTGGAAGATCAATAGTTACGATAAGTGTGTAACCTGCATGTTCTAATGGTAAAGCATTACACTAAAATGTTTAATGTCATCATGGTGGGAACTGCAAAGGAGCAATAACTTTTAGAAACTTTAGAATGATGCATCTCAGTCTCTGAATAAAAATAAATGAAAAAATTGTGATGTTTTTGCCATAAATGAATTATTACTAAAAATAATGACAAACAAATACTGCTGCTTTAAAATTAGTTGGTGCTTACTGAAGACAATTGGGCACTAATCGTGGAGCGCAAATTTGAATTTTTGCTAATTGCTCGCAACAGTGATTAGCATAAAATGAAACATAAGAAAAAAATAAAGTGCATCGCCTTAGTTTAGAGGCAATTTTAGCAAATAAAATTAGTCAGGCCTCCTTCAGTGTAACTGGGGATTTGCTTGGTATGACCCCTTCACTGTTACTATGAACAAACACTATGATTAGAGCCCATTCTTGTTTTTGTCTGATATATAATGTGCAAATATTGTACATCCCAGGGCTCGAACTCTAGGATGGAAATGCTTAGCTACAGAATTACAAATAGTGCCATTAATGACTGAAAAATGTACTTCTACGGGACGAGGAAGGGAAAGCAGGTGTATTTATTACACTGCTGAGGAACCAGCAAATTGCTGAAAAGCATGAGTATCTGAATGAGCTGAAAAGTGAGCTGGGAGATGCCAAGTAAGTGTTTTATTATGTATATTTACCCCCCACATTGAAACGTAGTTATGCAGAAGAAAGGCATAAAGATTTTTTTTATCAGGTCTTTTTGCACATTTTGCACTCTACTGTATCAGCAAAGTTAGATCTTCCTGGACTTAAGTTTTTACCATTTATTCATACTGCTAGGTTTCAAGTTGGAGGTACTGGGACCCTGCAGGAGCCAAAAATCTTCAGGAGGGACGGCACCAAGGTAGGACCACGCATGTGGACTAGAGGGCATGGGATGAAGTTGGAGGGAGGACGATTCAGAGGAAACATGAGGAAGAATTTCTTCACAGAACGGGTGGTGGACAAGTGGAACACCCTGCCAGAGGAAGTGGTGGGGGCTGAAACAATCACGGGATTTAAGAATGCATGGGATAGACATAAAGGAATTCTGGAGGTCAGGGGTAAGGGGCAGCAGACTTCTTGGAAAACATAAACTGAACTTACAGACTTAAATGGGCAGACTGGGTGGGCCATAGGCCCTTATTTGCCGACACTGTCTATGTATCTATGTATCTATGTGTGGCACCGCAAGGCTGGCTCATGCCATGTAGACTATCTCGGCATCGACCCTCCAACTGCCTAGACCCTTTTTTCCCATCGTCAAGTGTGCTTCAGTGATGACATCGCTTGCACCCCAGGAGTCAGATCTTCACATCTATATGACAACAGCATTCAGGTTTAGCTTATTTTATTATTTTCTGCATTCAAAAAAAAGTGTTAGTATTTTTTGTTTCTTTTCTTCGACAGCCCTACCAGTTGAAGGAGTTGACCATGGATGGTGATGATGATAGTAGGGAGTCTCCTTTAGAAAGCTGCTCTGGCAGCTGGGCTATGTCCAGGTCCGCTGCCCTCTCCGGGGTCTGACCGTGGGCATTCTAGTGTTCGGGAAGGAGTACAGTCCTCCCAAAAACACAAAAAGGAGTGGGCCTGCTCCTCATCCAGCAGGTCAGGGACCCAGCACCACTCCGTCTTCAGTTCTTCCTCTTCCTGCTGGAAGGGGAAGAAATGGTACTGCTTGAGGTCACCCTCTGGTACGTCGGCCAGGAGGTTTTCAGCATCCATGAGTGAGAGACCTTCCCTATCTCCGTCCAGTTCCCCGATGGCTTCTGCTCATGATCACTCGGAATCTCGGCACCAGAGCCCTTCTCTGTCCTCCTGTGGGGTTTCTGGTGGGCAGTTTCACCACTGGGCTGCTCTTATGGAGCAGTGGGTACAGCATGTGGCCCATTTGCCCCTTCCTGTGGATTCAGTACCAGGGCACTCAGGCCTAGGTGCATCGGATCTGCAGTTGGGATCTTCAGGTCAGGTAGAACGTTTGGCTCCAGCAACAGTATCCCTTCTCTTGCCAGTGACTATGCCATTGATGCCGGTTCCATGTGCCTACCTCACTCATTCTGTCTCCTCATAGGGACCAGCACAGGTACCATCCTCTGACCCTTCTTCCTCTTCTAGGTCTGGGTTGGGTGTTCGGGTGATGCCATCTCTGGTGCTGACTTCTTGGCTGGCACCGACTCTGGCACATATTTGGCACCAGTTCCTCTGGGGCCGGCGCTGCCCCCGATGCCAGCTCTGGTGCTGACTCCGGTGCCGGCTCCAGTGTCGCCTGTTTTTACTCTTCCTAGGCCTGGTCTCAGCCTTTTGGGGTCCAAACCTCTTCTACCCTCCCCCTCTGTGGGGGATATAGAACAGGATAAGTCTGACCCCGACCTCATCATTTCTGAAGAGGGGTATGAAGATTCCTTCTATAGCCTGGACAATAAGCTGACAGTTCCGGCTGCTGTTCCTCAAGAGGACCTTTCATTTCAATCTTTACTTAGGAATTTGCAGGCAACCCTGGCTCTGCAGACTTCTTCTTTAGAGCCAGGAAAGCTCATGTGCCTTGAATGGCTTTATGTCCACAATATTCTGGTGAACTTTATACCTCCTGTTCCCCCAGCCTTCGAGACTCTTTCAGAAGCTGTGTGGGCTAGGTCTGTCTCTATTCCTTCTGTTTGCAAGTCCATAGATCAGAAATACGTCTCTCCCAAAGAAAGACCTATTCTAGCTTCACAACACATTGCAGATGCGCTGGTTATTCTTGCAGAGAATGACAAAGCTGTTTTACCGAAGGAAGTAACAGCACGTCCTATCAATAAGGACTCTTGGTAGATCAATACTATGGAAAAAAAGGCTTTCACAGCTGCTACTCTGGGCATGCATATAGCCAGGTATCAGGGACACTCCTCCCAGTATGAATATATCCTCTTGACCTCGCTAAAGTCTCTTGTGGAGAATTTACAGGAGTCTGACTCCAAACTTAAGATTCTTCAGACTGTCACCCGGGAAATAGAATGCAATAACCATCAGTTGAAAGCATATATGGATGCATACGATACAGCTTCTGGAGCAACCACAGCTGGAATCTGTATTAGAAGACATTCCTGGCTTCAGACACCAGGGTTTTCCTCGGATGCCCAGCAGCACGTTATGAATATCCCCTTTTGACAGTACCTATCTGTTCAGCCAATAGGTGGAACAAGCCCTGGAGGTCTCTTAGAAAACCAAGACTGCCATCAAGACAGCCAGATTGCCTCCTCCAGCTGCTCAGAGAGGCAAGAACCATCATTTTTTTCATAACAGGTAGCTCTTTCGAGGAAGAGGCAGAGGAGCCCCGAACAAGCACCAGTCTCCTCAGCCACAAAAGAAAACACAGCAGAAGGCACTGGGGCAGAAAGCGCTCAGTACCACCCTCTGAGAATCTGGCCCCGGCTCCACTTCAGCTGCCCAAGGTGGACCTCCCCTCAGCAGTGGGAGGACGTCTGACTCGATACTACAGCCAGTGAAAGTCTATAACCACAGACAAGTGGGTCATTAGGATTGTTCGAGAGGGGTACTCACTCAGCCTTGTAGAGAATCCCCCAGAACTTCCTCCCAAGCGACAACACACTCTGTCAGTTGCTCAGTCAGAACTTCTCACCTCGGAGATAATGGGCCTTCTTAAAAACAGGGCAGTGGAAGTAGTTACCTGGACAGAGTGAAACACAGGTTTTTACTCCCATTACTTTCTGGTTCCGAAAAAGATAGGGGGCATGCGCCCCATTCTTGATGTCAGAAAGCTAAACCAGTTCTTGTACCATGAGAAGTTCAAGATGGCCTCCCTGGGGACACTTCTACCACTTCTCAAACAACACGACTGGCTGACATCCCTGGACATGCAAGATGCCTACCAAAATATTCCAGTGTACCCAAACCACTACAAGTTCCTTTGCTTTGTAGCGTTTGGTCAACACTACCAGTTCAGAGTCTTGCTTTTTGGGCTGTCCTCAGCACCTCGAGTCTTTACAAAGTGCTTCCCAGTTCTCGCAGCACACCTTGAAAGCTTGGCATTCAAGTCTTTCCCTACCTAGACAACTGGCTCTTAGCAAACCCATCGAGACAGTCTACAGAGAAAGCGGTATTCATAGCATCTCAGTTCCTGACCTCTATCGGGTTCCTGCTGAACCTGGAAAAGTCACAACTTCAACCCTCACAGCAGTTCCTTTTCATAGGGGCCCTTTTAGACACCGCAGAAATGAGGGCCTTTCTCCCAGAGGACAGGAGCAACAACATCGTTCAGATGGCATACTTCGTCATGGAAAACTAGTCCAGGCTTGGTCCATGCTCCATCTTCATAGTGCCTCTGGCTCGACTGCACATAAGGACCACTCAGTGGATGCTCAGCACACACTGGTCCCCAACAACACATTCTCAGTCTTACCCCATCAAAGTGCCAGAACCCCTGTGTTGGTCACTTGCATGGTAGATGCAAGAGGACAACCTTCTGCAAGGTCTCACCTTTGCTCCACCAGAATCTCAGCTAACCATCACTACAGATGCATCTCTCCTCCGCTGGAGAGCTCACTGCCAGGGCCTCTGCACTCAGGGAGTTTGGACCCAGGCAGAGTCTCACCTCCATATCAGCGTTCTGGAGATGAGGGCAGTCCTGTATGCCCTCTGAGTCCTGAAAGATTCTGTCAGTCACAAGGTAATTCTTCTTCAGATGGATAACAAAGCAGTGATGTATTACATCAACAAGCAGGAGGGTGCACACTCCTATGCTCTCTCTCTCCAGGGAAGCCATGAGGGTATGGGGGTGGTGACTCAATCACAATGCTCTGATTCAAACAGTTTACTGGCCAGGTACTCAGAATGATCTGGCGGACCATCTCAGTAGGACAGGAGTGGATCCTCATGATTGGTTGTTAGCACCAGATGTTGTGACGCCGCTCTTCAATGAGTGGGGTACTCCAGACCTGGACCTTTTTGCGTCCCCACTCAATGCAAAACTGCCTCTGTTCTGCTCCAGAAATCCAGAACCTGGGGTATTCTGTCAGATGCATTCAGGCTGCAGTGGACAAGTCACTTTCTGTATGCATTTCCTACTCTTCCATTAGTTCAAAGGGTGCTGCTCAGACTGGAGGCACACGGGGGCAAGATGATTCTCATTGCAATGTACTGATCTTGACAAATTTGCTTTCCCTTGCTCAACAAGTTGTCACTGGCCCCTCTGAGGCAACTGCCTCTATGAATGGACCTTCTGACACAGAGATCCTTGGTCCATCCCAACCTGCGCTCCCTTCATCTCTATGCCTGGCTCCTGAGGAGATAGAAGTGAGCAGGTTTAACGTTTCTCAGAGAATCTCAGAGATCCTTCTGGCCACATGTAAGCCTTCTACTAGGAAAACGTATACAGCCAGATGGAAGTGTTTCTTGGTATGGCGTGCTAAGATCTCCATAGACCCATTCCAATGTCCTCTGGACAAGGTGTTGGAATACTTACTAGACCTTTCAGATGCAGGACTGCAATATTCATCTGTAAAGGCACATCTCTGTGCACTCTCTGCCTATCATGAGCCAGTCCAGAACATGACTCTGGCTCAACTACCTCTGTTCAAAAGATTCCTCAAGGGCATTCTACATACAAGGCCCCCGGTCAAGAAGTGGATGCTCCCAGGGACATTAACCTCGTACTGGATATGCTCACTCGTAAACCCTTTGAGCCTCTATCTACATGTGATCTCAAGTTTCTAACATGGAAAATTGCCTTTCTGGTGGCCATCACTTGTGCTCATAGGGTCTCTGAGATACATGCTTTGGTCCATACCCTCGGTATACTGTTTTGCATAAAGACAAGGTAGTTCTCAGTATTCACCCTACGTACCTACCCAGAGTGGTTTCAGAGTTCCACCTCAACCAGCCTTTGGTTTGCCTACTTATTTTCCTAACTTCCAGAATGAAAGGGAGTGCACCCTTCACTCTCTGGATGGAGCAGGACTCTTAAAAGAGCCCTTTGGTTCTACATCAACAGAACCAAGGGCATCCAGTAATCCAAGTAGCTCTTTGTGTCCTTCAGTGCTGCCTGGCTAGGTCAGTCAGTATCCAGTAAATATATCTGCTTGTTACTCTATGGCGCAGGTCAAGTTGGAGCGCCAAGTGTGTGCCCACTCTACCAGAGTGGTTGCTTCATCCTTGGTGGAGATCTGCTCTGTTCCCATTGCTAAGATTTGCAAAGCAGCTACCTGGAGCTCAGTGCATACTTTCGTTAAACACTATGCTCTGGATGTCCATGCCAGATAGCATGCTTCCTTTGGCAGGACAGTCCTTAAAGAACTTCTGTCCTGAGTGAGCTCCATCTCCTACCACTCTGCTTGGGGGATTATGTTTCAGCTTGATACTCTACCCAGCAGTATGAATAAATGGTGAAGACTTAAGTACAGGAAGATATGAAAATTACATACTCACTGTAATTCTTGATCTTCTTGGACAAGTCTTCACCATTTATTCAGATGCCCACCCACCATCCCCTGAGCTCACTCAATCTGTTCTGGTCTTCACCTTCCTTGTTTTGGTTTGGGCTGTGAAGACATTGTTATAGTTGACCATTCTTATATGGGTCAGAAGGGCTATCTTATGCCCTTGTTAGATTAGGTGTTTCTTAGTTAGAATACATTGCACCTCCTCTGTAAAAAGGTACTGAAGCGGTTGGAGAGTCGACACTGAGATAGCCTACGTGGCACAAGCCAGCCTCGCGGTGCCGATCATGTACGGTCCTACCTCGGCACCAGCCCTCCTGAAGATTTTTGCCTCCTGCACGGTCCCAGTACCTCCAACTTGAAACCCAGCAGTATGAATAAATGGTGAAGACTTGTCAAAGAAGATCAAGAATTAAGGTGAGTATGTAATTTTTATATTTTGCAGTATGAGATATCGTTACTAAGTTTTTTTTTGTTCCGACTTTGTAAATCTTTAATTAATAAACATACTTTGTTCTCTTTCTGATCTTTTTTATAAATTTCATAAAAGCCCATTTTAAAACCTTTTGCTGGACTTCATAAATTGATCAAATCAACATGGCTGTCTAAGTAGTTTGTGACTTCTGTCTGTCCCATCTGTAGTTGGTTTCTGCGCTTTTTGAATTGCACCTGCCTGGAGTCCATTCACCAGTTTTACATATTTCATCTGGGAAAGCTTTCTAAACAGAACTGCCCCAAAACCTCCTCCATCAGGAACCATCTGTTTGTCTAAAATTTAACTTGAAAAAGCTTTTGGACTCTCTCTGAGCAACTAATTCTGAACAGATTTCTGCAGCAGCACCACCCAAAGAAACAAAAAAGTCAGAGTTAGCACAGAAGATCCCCTGGTGAAATTCAAATGTGCCTGGTCCTGGAAAGTACAGTTATGTAAGAACTTACTGTAACAGTAGATCTGAGAGGGGATCTTTTGCAGTAGGTCACACCTGTGGAACTATAGTTGCCAGGCACAAGTACCACATGGAAACTTTTTTAGCTAGCTGTCTACCAGGGGGCTGCCCACTCCAATGTCAACCTATCCTATAAGAATGGGCGGCCCCCGCACCCTTCTTAGTTCTCCCGCCAGAGACCATAAGCTACCAAGGTCCAGAGACGGAACTGAGGAGGAACTGAAGGTTCCCACCAAAAGAAAATAATAGAGAAAAGGATCAGACTCAAGAAGACCTCCCAGGCCTAGGGGGAAGGAGGGAGGGAAGGCATGGCCTGCTGCAAGAGATCCCCTCGCAGATCTACTGTTATGGTAAGTTCTTACATAACTGTGCTATCTGACTTCAGGGGTATCTTTTGCAGTAGACACACTGATGAAATGAGTACCAAGCAGTTCTGACATCAAGAAATGCTGTCTGGGTGGTAGGAAACCAACAGCCTAAGAAAGTAGGCCCTGTACAACAGCTAGACCAAAACTGGTCCTATGCCCAGAGGCAAGGTCCAGACTATAGTGCTTGGTAAAGGTGTGGACAATACTCCAAGTAGCAGCATCACAAATCTCTGCTGCTGACTCATTCCTGAAAAAGGCAATAGAGGTGGCCATGCCTGTGGTGGAGTGGCTACGAACAACACCAGGAAGATCCTTGCCATACTTCCTATAGCAAGTAGTGATACAGTTGGTCAACCATTTGGACAAACACTGGTTTTGAAACAGGAATGCCCTTTTTCCCAGGGACGAAAGAAACAACTGAGTGGGCTTCCTACAGTCCTTCGTATGGCGGTGCATAGTAACGCAGGATTCTATTCACATCTAAAGTATGGAGCAATGCTTGCCCTGAATTGGTATGCTCTGGGTAATTAACAGGAAGATGGCTGGATTGATTTAAAGTAAACTTGGACACCACCTTAGGAAGAAACTTAGGGTTAGTGGAAAATCAAATAAGGCTGCTCACACATAAACAACTGTAGCTCTGTAATTCTTCAAGCAGAAGTAATAGCAACTACAAATAATGCCTTCCACAGCAGAACGTGAAGCTCGCATGTCACGGCTGGCTCAAAAGGAGCCAAAATAAGTTTCTCCAAAATAAAATTTAAGTCCCAGGCTGGGACTGGATTATGGATGGGAGGCTTTAAGTGCAGGATACCCCTCTGAAAGGTATGGGCCACATTCAACTGGGTTACCGTACAGCCCTCAATGAGCACATGGAAGGCCGATATGGTGGACAAGTGCACCTTTAATGAAGAATACTTCAGGCCAGCATCAGAAAAGGACAGCAAGTACTCTAGAATCTGGTTCACCAGGCTGATGAAGGGGGTCCAAATGATGGGAAGTCACCCACAAACCAAAGTGCTTCCATTTCAAGGAATAAGTCACCCTGGCGGAAGGCTTCCTGGCAGCCACCAGGATGTTGGCCACTTTAGGTGAGACACCAAACCTGGCAATGGCTACATCTTCAGGAGTAAGGCATGCAGGTGAAGAGGCTGGAGATTCAGATGGAGAAGGGTCCCCTGTTCCTGTGACAGTAAGCCTGGGCACAGGGGAAGGGGCACCGGAGGCTCCACTGCTAACTGTTGCAACAGTGGAAACCGAATCTGTCGAGGGCAAAAGGGAGCCACCAGAATGAGGGTGACACCCTCCATCTGGAGTTTGATTAGCACTCTCTGAATCACAGGAAAGGGAGAGAAGGCATAAAGGAACCTCCCTTTCCGAGATAGGGACAATGCGTCTCACCAGAAAACTCCAGGCCCTGGATCGAGCGGGCAGAAAAGCGGCAGTTTTGTGTTGAGTGGGGATGCAAAAAGGTCCAACTCTGGGTGAGCCCACCTGTTGAACAGGTCTTCTACTACTGAGGTGAGCAGCTCCCATTCATGCATTCTGGACTGCAACTGGCTGGCTTAGTTTGTCTGCCAGGCCGTTTTGGGCACCTGGAACATGGATGACTGACAGCTCTAGGCCGTGTGCCAGAGCCCAGTACCAAACTTTCATTGCCTCTCAGTGAAAAAGGTAAGAATGGGTGCCCCTTTGCTTGTTGACGTGGTGTACTACACTGACATTGTCTGTCTGCACTAGCAGAGGGCCCAGGGACAGATGAGACTGGAAGGCTTGCAGGCATAGAGGACAGCTCTCATCTTGAGGACATTGATGTGGACCTGTGCCTCAACTGGAATCCACATCCCCTGAATCTGGTAAGGACCCAGATGAGTGTCCCAACCCATCCCCGAGGCATCCAAGGTGAGGATCTGCTGAGGAGAGGGTATGAGGAAAGGAACCCCTTTGAGCAAATGGCTGGGTTCCATCCACCACAGGAGAACCTTCTTGACTGGGTAAGACACAAGGACCATCTGGTCCAGATTGTTGGTCCACTGATCCCACTGTTCCCCTCAAAGTCCACTAAGGGATGCGCATGTGTAGCCGCATCAAGGGAACAGTGGCAATGGTAGCAGCCATCAGACCCAGGAGTCTGAGGTATGTCCTGGCTGTGACATACCAGCTGTAATAAATTTCCTGGGCCTGTGCTATCATGCGCTTCGCTCTGTCTGGAGGCAGAAAGGTGGAGCCCAGGGCTATGTTCAGTATAGCTGCTGTGTACTGGAGCCGGTGGCCGAGAGTCAATACAGGCTTGGACAGATTGACTGTGATCCTCAGCTGGCTGAACAACTGCAGAGTACATGCCAGGATCAAGGACAGTTGCTCTTTGGACTGGGCCTTGAGCAACCAGTCATCTAGATAGGGGAAGATGTAAAAGCCCTCCCTCCAGAGGGCCGCAGCCACCACAGTTAGGCATTTGGTGAAGACCAGAGGTGCCGAAGTTAAGCAAAATGGGAGGACTCTGAAATGGTAGTGCTCCCCTTGAAACAGGAACCTGAGATATTTCCTGTGGGGAAGGCAGACCTTGATGTACAGGTACGCATCTTGCATATCTAGGGAGCAGATCCAGTTTCCCTCCTGGAGCAAGGGCAGCAGGCCTGGGAGGGTGACCATTCTGAACTTCTTGTACTGGATGTAGTAGTTCAGGTTTCATAAATCCACACTAGGTCTCAAGTCCCCTGTGGACTTGAGGATGAGAAAGAAGTGGGAGTAGAACCCCGTGTTACACTGATTCACAGGAACGGGTTCTATGGCCCTTTTTCATAACAGCATCTGGAACTCTTCCAGCAACATGGGAACGTGATCTGGGGAGATAAGAGGAAGTTCTGGGAGGGAGCTCTGGAGACATCTCCACAAACTCTAGAGCAGGCCCTTGTTCTATAAGCTGCAGCACCCAGGCATTGGATGTGATCTCCCGCCACCCGTCCAGATGGAGGGAGAAATGCCCCACCACATCTTGGGGAACCGGATGGAGAGGTCAGGCCAAGAGTCAGGGCTCCTCCACCCCTTGAGGACTTTCCTGTAGTGGAGAAGGGGGTAGGCAGGGTAGTGGCAGCTATGCACTTACTGGGCTGCTTGGCATTAGACCTAGGTCTATGAGTGGCACATCAAAAGGGCACCCTCTGCCCACTTTTCTAGTGGGCATGGTAGAGGAATTGGACAGACTGTAGGGTTCTTCCTGAGTCCTGCAGGTCATTAAGAATGTCCTGTATGTCTCCCCGAAAAAGCTTGTTGCCCCTGAAAGGGGCATTCAGGATGAGTACCGGGTCAATACCGCGCATGTATACCGCGCTGTACATGCAGCACTTGAAATCACAGCAACAGGGGTAGAACAGCGATAGGGAATTACTGCTACCCCTGTCACTGCAGAGTGATGTAAGGTGAGGAGAAGGAGCTGTGTGCTGGGTGGCTGGTTGAGCTGCTCCCCTGGCGGAGTGGCTAGGGTACCAGCACACGGCACAGTTGGGAAACCTGGGACCGTGGTTTGGTTCCCCCTCCACAGGTCTCCCCGCTGCAACTTTTGCCAGCTTGTTTTTTTTTTTTTTTTAATTAAACTTCCCCCTCCCGAGTTTCATCCCATCCCCCGGAATTTGATATTTAAGTTCCGGAGGAGTGGGGTTGGTGCAGGGGGCAAAGCCTCCCGCAAAAAAACATTAAGACCCATTGTTGTCAATAGGCATGGTGTGCAGAACAGGTCGGTGTTTTGACCGACTCTGTTTCACTGCAGCATTTTCAGCCATGCAGTTTTGACATATGGCGCTATGACCCCATGCCTTCAGGATGGACTGCTGGACATCAGTGGCGAAGCCAGAAATCCTAAGCCAGGAGTACCTCCTCAAGCAAATTCCCCACTGTGGAGGTCCTGGCTGAAGAATCTGAGGCATCATAGGCAGCCCTCAAAAGATGCCTACTCATGTCAGCGCCAGACTAGAGGGCCTTGAGTAGCTCCTATATCTGGAGACCCTCAGGGAGGGACCAGGCAGCCGATATGGCCATCTTTTAGAGGCCACTTTGGTACTTAAGCATTTGGCCCACATAATTAAGGAGCCTTGGCAAATACCCTCTTGTCCATGAGGTCCAACTTCCTGGATTCCTAGTCTGGAGGGGAGGGAGGGAGGAAGGGAGCTGAGGTATCTTGGATGGTTCATGGCTATGTTGATAACCACCAAATCTGCCTGATGGGGCCCAGCAAAAAAGGGCGTCCCAGAGGGGGCCTGGTATGGCTTGTCCGTCTTCCTGGGCACAGAGGGGATCAGGTTCGGCCTGTAACAATTGGCCATGGTGGCATCCTCATATGTATAAATCATAGGAAGGATAATAAGAGGAGGGGACTCAGGCAGGCCTAAATAGTGGGCCAGGTTGTGTCTGGTAACGTCCTGCTCCGCAACATCGAACCCCATGGCAGCCTGCAGTTGCCGCATCACAGCGATGAAGGAGGAGTCATCTGAAGAGGACCTTGGGACATATTTGGAGGAATGCTCCCCCATCAAGGAGACTCTGGAGGTGCTAGAGGGAGTCTGGACCCCAGCATCCTCATCTTCCTCATCCTCCTCAGCCAGTAGGAGGAAGTCAGGGTGACAGTCTTCATCATCCCCTGGCTCAGAAGGGGGCATCGATAACATCAACGAGCGAGAGGGGGCAAGTCTTAATGATGTCTGATGTGACAGCACTGAAGGCCAAGAAGTACCTGCCAGCGACGGGTCCTGAGGTGGGACAGAGTACAGTTACGTAAGAACTTACCGTAACAGTAGATCTTTGTGAGGAGCTCTTGCAGTAGGCAACACCAGTAAGACTGAAGCCATCAGGCACCAGGACCACATGAAAACTTCTAGTTAGCAGTCTACAGTGAGGGACTGCCCCCACCAACATCAGCACACTGACGTCCGCCTATCCTATAGAAAGGGCAGTCCCCCAGACCTACCTTAGTTCTCTCACTGGAGACCCTGTTGCAGAAAGTAAAAAAATGGAGAACTGAGGTGGTTTCTCAAGGCCAAGGAGAAGCAGTGAAGCTGCAAAGAAGCAATCGGGGAAGGAGGGAGGGAAAGCAGCGCCTACTGTAAGAGCTCCTCTCGAAGATCTGCTGTTACGGTATGTTCTTACGTAACTGTACTATCTTGCTTTGAGGGGGCTCTTGCAGCAAACAACACCGGTAGGACTGAGTCCCAAGCAGTACTGGAACAGATCATAAGTCAGCCTGGAGGAGGTAAAACCAGACGACAGAAGGTCATTTCTGACAGAAGGCCCTGAAGGACAGCTAGTCCGAAACTGGCCCTGTGTTTGGAGGTAATATCCAAACTGTAGTGCCTGACAAAGGTGTGAACCAAACTTCAAGTAACGGCTGCACAAATGTCTGCAGTGGACACATTTCTGAGCAGGCAGTGGAGGCTGCCATATCTCTAGTAGAGTGGCCCTTAACTTCCCCAGGCAAGGGCTTGTATACTGATAGTAACAGTACACAATGCAATTTGCCAACTATTTAGACAAACACTGTTTCGAAACAGGTACCCCTTACCTCTTTGGGCAAATGAAACTAACAACTGATCAATGTTACAAACCTGTTGGGTGTGGTTTGTGTAACAACGAAGCACCCTGTAAACATCAAGAGTATGTAACAAGGCCTCCCCCTGATTAGAATATTCAGGGAAATAAACTGGAAGGTGGTTGGATTGGTTTAACGTAAACTCAGACAATATCTTAGGCAAGAACTTAGGATTTGCATGCAAAGAGACCTTGTCTTTGTGGAAAAACAAAAAAGACTCTTTACACATCAGAGCCTGAGGCTCGGAAATCCTTCGAGCAGAAGTAATAGCAACTAAAACCAATGCTTTCCATGAGAGAAAGCATAGCTCGTAACTCGCGGCCAGCTCAAAGGGAGGCAGAATGAGCTTTTCCAAAATTAAAAGAAGATCCCAAGGCGGGACAAGGTCCTGAATGGAATGTTTCAAATGTAGAATGCCTCACAAAAAAGTGCGGGAGAGGTCCAGTTGGGCAACAGCCTTGCCCTCAATAGGTGCATGATATGCAGAGATGGCTGAAAGATTCAACTTTAATCAGGGCCCCAATTTTTCTGTGGCAGGGTTCAAATTTGCCGCAGAACTTCTGCGGTGCTCGACACCAATTTCTGTGGCAATTCTGCGGCACATTTTTACCCTTAATTTTACCTCTTTTTTTTTTTGCCATATCTGACACAATGCACGCTCGTAACACAGTCATTTTATTGACTTTTGTCACCAAATTTTCAACATAGCCAGTTTAAGACATCTGCTCATGAACGGTGTCACTGTGATTTTCTTAATCCGTCCCAAACATTGATTTCGCACACCGACTGCACCATTGTGCGCTACATGTGCAAAAACACATTTCGGGTGAGATGTGAAAATGACAGTTGTACTTTTATAAGGAGGTGTGGTAAAATGGCAATGCTGAAAATCTGGGTGACAATATTAAAAATGCTCAAAGTTCTGAGGCGTATAATAAAACTACATAGCATACGCTCGTAGAAGCAGTCATTCTAACCCCAGTAATGCTCAGACCATTCATAACTTTGTGCAGTCATCCTGATGGGTTGGGCTGCCGGAGATGGAACACATGCAAATGATGGAATTCTTTGCGTGAGCATCTTTCAAATACTGCCTCTACCAACTGTAGTGTTCTAAGCCCTTCAGTTTTCTCTCCGCCTGAAAGTCTGGTCGCTCGGAGTCTCTGTCGCCTCTTTCGCGTGAAGAAGAAAAAAAAACATTTAAAAACCATAAGTATTAGTTATAGCTTTCAGGCATTTTCGAGGGGGTGAGCACGTTGGGGGATTGCCAGCACCCTCCTGCTGATGGGGGGGTGGTGATCTGTAGCAGACAGAGGTCTAAACTGGGAGGGATTTCTGGTTCTAGAGGGGCTTATACTGCGGGGAGGCCCTGGGGATTGAGGCTGGACCTTGCCTATGGGAGCTTGGAGTCTACCGCCCCTGGAGATGAACCCCGCTAGCATCCTGCTAGCATATGCAGGGAGAGGGGTGTAGAGCGGGGAACATTCTGCCACCGGTGGGCCCCTCTTGTGAGGCTCTCCTGGGATGGAACAACACTCTTGGGGAGGCACTTTGGTTGTGTCCCCCCCATCTATTTAGCTTGACTCTCTCCCCTTTCCCCACTTGGCCCTGTCAGGACCATCCCTTCCTATCTGGCTTCGGTAACCCCAAGGGAGATTACGGCTTGGCAACAGGGAGTAAGCAGACCTAAATGCGCACAATGATTGCTTTGAGAGTGGGTGGATTGTGGGGTGGGGCTGGGAGGGACTAGCTGGGGGATTGTCTGGAGGAGTGGCCATCTCCTGCAGCGTTTTGAGGCGGGATGGAAAGAGGGACTTTAGACTACCCAACTGATAGAATCCTTTGTGCAGGGGTGGGCTGCGGGATGCCAGCTGGTTGCTTCCTACCCCTCTCTGGCTCTCGGCCTTGGAGCGCTTTGGGGGTGGGGGGTTGCCTACCAGGAGCCCACAGTAGACGGATGGAACACTCCCCGGGACTTCCTCCTTCTTAATCCAAATTAATAGATAGTCCCAATGTGAGACACTGGCAACCAGCGAGGGCCCCCGGCCCGAATGCTGAATCCAACAGGTTTGTGAGCCCGGGAGGGACCTATCAGCGGGGCGGATGGGCCGTATGGCCTACCTCCCCCGTGATATCCGTGTCGTCCCCGGACACCCATCCCCAATGGCATCCCTCATGATCGGCAGCTTATAACGGTTTATTAATATAAACAAAATAGGTGATTTCTTTTATTTTTGTATAGTCAACTAGATCCGGCTGGGTCTCCGCTCAGGGCAGAGCAGCTCGGATATATCTCCGCTGACAATAAGGCACGCTCGATATAGGGACCTCAACCTAGAGCTGGTGGGCCTCTTCCTCAACAATAGGAGAACCCCCTCCATACTGCACTGTGGCAGTTGCCTTGAGGCTGAGTTACCATCTACAGCTAACCTTGGAAGCTAAGTTTAGTTTTGGGAGAAGGGAGCGCCTGGAATTCTCTGATTAGATCCAGATGTCTTCCCCTCCCACTGTTATGGAACAGCCTGGTACTGATCTGGGCATTGTATATAGTTAAGACATCTTTCAAATTTTTGCAAGATGCCTCACATGTTTTTTCATCTTTCCAAATACTCCCGTCTGCACTTGAGCAGGGCATGAGATGTACACCTCCTGGGTTCCACCACCCCTCTGGAGTTCCCGGGGAATGCGGACGTAACTGGTTGAGCATTTGTCTCCCCGGGATCCAGAAATGTTGTATTAAATGGAGGGACACACGAGGCAATTTAAACTACTCCCTAGTTTATGCTGTTAAAACAATGCGATTAAGCCCACAAGAGTATATTTTGGGCTTTTGTTATGAGAATTTTTGGTTATTGAATATTATAGAGAAGTTAAAGTTACAAGAGAGAAAATAGACAGTCACAGTTTGTTAGCAATGATAATTGAGATAAGAATGTTACCGCATGAGAAACTCAGTCTTAGTTCAGAAGTAGAATGTATTGGAATTAAGAATGGCACATAACCACTTAAAAATATATTCATTGAATGTGAATGGTCTGAGCAGCCCGGTCAAGAGGTCTAGAATGACTACATTAGCTAAAAAGGCACATGCTGATATTGTATATTGGCAGGAGACCCATCTGACTCCCAGAGAACATGAGAAACTCTGGGGCAGGGGCTATACACAGGTCTTTGCCTCGGCTATGCCGAAGGGAAGAAAATGGGGGGTTGCCATTCTGATTTCATCCCTTCTTCCATTCAGGAAAATAAAGGAATGGGCAGATCCTGCGGATAGATTAATTATAGTCCAGGGTATTTTAAATGAGCAGGAATTGACGCTGGCCAACATTTATCTCCCTCCGGCTTCAAACATCCCTACTATCCACCAGTTGTTGGATAGGGTGGTGGAGAAGACTAAGGGGACCCTGATCCTGGCAGTTGACTTCAACATTACCCCGAATACTGCCCTGGACACTTCTAGACCCCAGTCCGGTGTGCAACAGGCCTCACATAAATTCTTTAAGAGATTTACTGAGGGGATGGGATGGCTTGATGCGTGGCGATCCCTACACCCCAGAGATAGGGGATACTCTTTTTATTCTGCAGTCCATGGGACATATACAAGAATCGACCACTGTTACACCCAGAAGGAACAGCTCGGGTCACTGGTTGAAGCCACAATGGGTCCCATAGCTCACTTGGATCATGCCCCACTCATCACTCAGTGAAATCTGGGCCTTGAAAAGCGCAACACTGGGTGGAGATTTAACCCCGTACATTTAAAAAGTGAGCAATTTAAGGAGTTCATCAGTGATAAAATTGCGGAAGTTATACAAGATAACTCCTCCCAGGAGACTCCATCAACAATTCAATGGGACACTCTAAAAGCAGTCCTAAGAGGTCACTTAATAAAATACTCAGCCGGGTTGGCAAAGGCACACAAAGAAAGGCAACTTCAGCTGGAACAGGCCCTTCAGTTCCTTCAGCTGGCTCACCAACAAGGTGATGCCTCGGTTCTTCCCCAGATAAAGCAGACTAAGAATGAGCTGGACTCCCTATGCCTGCAGCAAACCGAGGTTGCCCTCGCGTATCTCCGCCAGAGATATGGCGAGATTGGCCCTCGGGTCTCCCGATTACCTGCGTACCGGCTTCGCCAACACCGTGTTCTCTACTATTGCAATGATAAAGGACCCTGGGACAGGAGAATGTCATACTAAATTTAAAAACATATCTCAGGCCTTTTGTCAATACTATAAAGCCTTGTACATGCCGGACCGGGGGACAGATTTGTCATCTCCCTATTCATTTTTAGCAACCTTAAATTTACCAACGCTTAACTGCGAACACCAGGCTCACCTGGTGAAACCCATTTCACTGGAGGAACTGTCGATGGCTATCACCAAGTCCAAAACCCAAAAGCCCCTGGACCTGATGCTCACAGGCGGGTTTTCTCAAATCCTTGTCCCAGTCTATTAGTAGCTGTTACTTGCAGCGTGTAATGAGGTCTAGCCGGTGAATCCCTCCGCCCAGTTGGGCATATGCCACAATCTCGGTCATCCTCAAGCCCAGTAAGGACCCTTCCGACATGAGCTCATATAGACCAATATCGGTTCTTAACTTTCGGATTACAAGTACTTCATCCGTCCTGGCCCGGCGGCTGGACGAAATACTACGGAGCTGATTGACCCTGGTCAGGCAGGGTTCGTGAGTTCAAGGTCCACCTCAGATCTTGCAGCGTAGGGCTCTACATCTGGTCCATGAGATGCAATCCTGGGAGGAGCGTCGGTCCTTCTCAGCCTTGATGCTGAGAAGGCCTTTGACCGTGTGTCTTGGTCTTTTCTGTTCGCCATAATGGCGGCTATGAGCTTCCCGCGACCCCTTATTGATATTCTTAGGAAAATCTACGCGTACCCGAAGGCATGTGTTAAAACATCTGGTCACCACTCTGAATATTCCCCCTTTTTAGGGGTATGTGTCAAGGCTGCCCATTATCACCAGGCCTTTTCACTATATTCATTGAGCCCTTAGCCCAGGCGATTAGATTGTCATCTGAGATTTCCGGGGTGACTGTGGAGGGCATGGAGCACCGGGTGGCTCTATACGCAGATGATGTTCTGCTGTTCCTTACTAAACCCAAGAAGTCTGTGCCTGCTGTTTTCCACCTCCTGGAGGAATTCGGGTCATATTCTGGTTATAAGCTGAATACCAGCAAGACCGATGCCCTCACCTTCCACTACGTCCCATCGGATGCAATTAAGACAAGGTACCCCTTTCGCTGGGGCCTTACCAAGCTAAAATATTTAGGAATCTACCTCTCACATCAAGTCAGAGACACCCTAAATAATAATTACCACCCCATTACATCCCAGATAAAACAGGACCTTGAAAAATGGAACATTCTCCCACTGAATATGATGCAGTGGGTGGAGGTTATCCGGATGGTTACGCTTCCGAGGTTCCTCTATCTGTTCCAGAATGTGCCCCTCAATTTGCTGAATAGTCTCTTTAAGGCCTGGAACAGGGCCATAGTGAAATTTATCTGGGCGGGAAGACGCCCTAGAGTTAAACTGGAGACCCTTCACCTTCCTAAATCCCAGGGAGGCTTGGCACTCCCCAATCTGAAACTCTCCTACTGGGCTACTCACCTCTCTTATATAATACAGCACCTTATGGGAGTGGCTCCGGCCAGATGGAGGGAAATTGAGGAGAGTATCCTCCCACCCCGGGAGTACCAAAAAGTGATATTCCATAAAACACTACCCTCAATGGCTAGGCCTGCTTGGGGACCATTGATGGAGCACCAGGCACAGGTTTGGTGCTCGATGAGAAGGGTCCTAGGGATCATCCCTTTTTTGGTCTTGCTTTGCCCAATAGATCTATTGGAGGACTTCCCCTGGCCCTCTTAGATCACACCTTTCAGACTTGGTGGCACGCCCGCCTCCTTCAGCTCTCGCAACTGCAAATTGGCCCCCACTTTAGAGAGTTTGGTGAAATCAGTCGTGACTTTCATCTACGTCGATCAGATTGTTTCCAATATTTACAACTCCGACACTATTTTGAATCCCTACCTCCCAGTGTCCGTTCGCCTGAGGCACAACCCCCAGTGATTCAGATACTCCAGCAAGTATTAAAATCCCGAGGACTCCCATACGCTGTTTCAGTGTTGTACAGGTCCCTTCTGGAGACAATGGGGGGACACACCTCATGGATAAGGGATAAGTGGAATGAAGAGCTGGGTTCCCGAATCACACCCCAACAATGGGAGACTCTCCTCCGTATGACATCAAGAATCACCTGCTCTCACTCTTGGAGGTTGTTTTCTTGGCAACTATTGATAAGATTCTTTCTAACCTCAGTAATAACCTCTCATTTTGGTGCTAACCGATCTGCAGCATGTTGGCGCCTATGTGGAGAGACTGTAGCTCACCACTCTCATATTATTTGGACCTGTCCAAAGTTGCAGCCTTTTCTGCTGGGTGTATATGAGGAGTTAAAAGACCTCTTTGGGGTCGAACTACCTTATAGTGGTGATTTCTTCATCTTGCATTGTTTTCCCACTGGCCTACTTGATCTTCATGCCCAGTACTTATTAAATATTCTACTACTGGCAGCAAAGAAAGCTATCACTAAACGTTGGCTCACTGTTGAACCCCTGACCCTTTCGGGCTGGAGAGAGACAGTCCATCTTATCTATAGATCCGAAAAAATAACTTACAACTTAAATGATCAGGCTGAGCTGGGTTATTTGAAGTGGAGGAGATGGGTCATTAATACCATGGCCAGGGACCCTCTCTTCGTGCCTTAATGCAGCACCTTATTGACTGGCTTCTCAGGCCATAGTTTATGGCCACCAGACCCCTACCCGGACCTTGAAGGCTCAGTAGAGGTGAGATGTGGGAGGTGTTGACTGGACGAGTGGGAGGGCATTTGGAGGCGGGTAATGGGGATGGAGGGATGACTTAAATTCAAAATAGCTAGCAGAATGATTCAGGGGGGTTAGTGGTGGGCCTGGACTGCTTTTAAAATAATAGAGTATAACCCTATTCATACGCCTGTATCTTTGAATGTCTGATGTAATGTCAGTAATGTGTATGATGGATTTTGACTGTCAAATTGAGTATGAATTGTAAAGCTTCTCTAATAAAAATGGTATTTACAAAAAAAAAAAAAAAATAAGTATTTTTGGTTTCTTTTACTGCCTCTACTAATTTGTTAGTTTTATATAGTTATTATTGTTTAAATTGTTGTTTTCTCGGTTCCTCGCGGTTCGGTATAACCGTGAGGGATCCAAACTAATTGTAACTTTGTTTCGGTTCTCTAACTAAAGAACCTATTCATTTCATTTAAATTTGGTCCTTAAAGTTTTTATTTGTAACTGCTTTTCATCAGGTACAGAACCGCTGAACTGGTTCATATTTCATCTCCTTTCTCGGTTCCATCGGTTCCCTATCGGTTCCTGAACCGACTGCAAAAAAAAAAAGCCTTTTAAGCTGTTTTAATAACCGCATTAGCTTTTGGTATTAGCAGTTGAGGTTTTTCATTTTATATTTCACCATGACTGAGAAACCTAAAAAGAGAACCAGTGAACCTGGTTTTAAAAACTGTTTGAAGTGTGGAGATGTGTTTGCCAAGGCAGACAAGCACACCTTATGTGTAGCTTGTCTGGGTTTTGAACATTTGGACCAGGAATGTGAAATATGCAAAACATTCCCAGAAAAAACTGTTGAAAACGCCTTGAAAGGCTTCACAAAAAGTTTCCAAGGGGTCCCTTAAGCTCTGACCAGCTGACACCCCAGTCTGTTGTGGTTGAATTGACAAGTGCTTCTACCCCTGCCCCTGATACAGGCGGAAAGGGGTCAAAAAGAGGGAAAGAACCGGCTCACTCCCTAGTTCCCTCAAAGAAGTTAGAGAAGCTCAAACTTGCAGAACCCTCTCCTGCTAAACCAGGGACTTCTACGCAGCAGCCTGTCATGCCTTCGGCTCAAGACATAGCCCAGGCGTTCAAAATTATCCAGGCTCTGCAAAGCATCATCCCCATCCTCCTTCCCCTCCCCAGGGTCCCCAGGTTGCTGCTTCTGTGTTGTCTCCTGCTCCAGAGCAACAATATTTTGAAGGGGATGATGACATTTATGAAGAGGATGAACCTATTCCCCCAGAGGTTTCCCCTGAGCAGGATTTTGGATCTCCTCCCAGAGTGTCTGAGGATTTTTCCTCCCATTTTTTTTTGTAAGAAGAATGGCAGATGCTCTGGACATCAACACAACAGAGCAAGTGGAAGATGAGGAGGAGATTGAGTACCTCAGTATGATGGGTTTAACACCCACAAAAGCCCTCCTCCTCCTTCCAGTATATAAATTCTTTAAGAAGGATGCTATGAAGCTCCTCCAGACCCCAAACTCTATTCCTCCTATTGACAAGAGAATAGATAAAAAATATCAGCTGAACAGGGACGGAGCTGAATTCCTTTTCTCCCACCCTGATCATCAGGGGGTTATACAGCAAGCTGCCTGTGATAAGGCTAAGGTCCTTCTGTCCTGACATCCTCCGGACAAGGACTCCAGAAAACTGGACAGTATGGCCAAAAAGGGCTATCTGTCAGCCTCATTGGCCATGAGACAGGCCACTTTTCAATCTTATGCTGCCCAGTATCAGAAATCCCTGTGGCAGTCGGTACTGGCAATGTCCATGAAGGCCACCCCATCCTTGTCAGATGACCTGGCAGAAACTGCCAGGTTTGAGCTAGAGGCGGCCAAGTACCAGTTCCAAATGGCTGCTGATTTGAATGACACTGCAGCCAGATGGATGGCTAATACAGTGGCCCAGAGGAGGTTTTGGCTTAGGCCACAAACCTCACTCAGGATACTCCAGTCAAGGTCCTGGATTTCCCACTGGAAGGAAATCTACTGTTGGGAGTCCATAGTGGCCTATATGAAAAAAGTGGATGAATATAAGGCTACTTATAGAAGTAACTCTGCTAGAGACAGAGCTTCCTCATCCACTAGGCCCTATGGAAGGGGGGCTAGGGGTCGTCCCTTTTTATCACGACCTTTTTTCCAGCCAGTAGCCATGCCCCAATACCAGCAGTACCCCCCTCAGGGCTACTCAAGGGGTAGGGGTAGAAGGGGCTCTAGGCAAGGGACTCAGCCACAACCTCAGCCCCAGCCTAAGCAGAACCCCTGAGATGCAAGCCGCCTCCTCCCTACCTGTTGGAGGCAGACTGTCCCATTTCCTCCCCCGCTGGTCAACCATCACCACAGACAAGTGGGTGCTGGGGGTAGTGGGCAAAGGTCTGTCTCTGCAGTTCAAATTTCTTCCTCTAGAAAACCCCAAGGTTTCTGCCTCCCCACCTCTAGCACAAATCTCATTGCTAGAGGCAGAGGTCCAGAAGCTGCCTCAGCTCAAAGCAGTGGAATTAGTCCCTGCAACCTTGAGAGGAAGAGGTTTTTACTCCAGATACTTCCTAACAACAAAGAAAAATGGGGAGTGGCGGCCAATTTTGGATCTCAGAGCTTTAAACAAGCACCTGAAAAAGCCAAAGTTCAAAATGGTCACTTTGGCTCGGATTCTACCAATAATCCAGAAAGGGGACTGCCTGGCATCTCTGGATTTACAGGACGCTTATTTCCACATCCCCATAAAGGAATCTTACAGAAAATATTTCAGATTCAGACTCCCATCAGGTCATTATCAGTTTGCAACCCTACCCTTCGGCTTTCCCGGCACCAAAGGTGTTTACAAAATGACTAGCAGTTGTTGTGGCATTTCTTCGAAGACAGGGAGTGACTGTCTTTCCATACCTGGATGACTGGCTGATAGTGGGTAAATCACCAGAGCAGGTCACAACCTCTTTAAGGCTTACACAGGATCTTCTGGAATTTCTAGGTTTCTTAGTAAACCAGAAAAAATCTGTCTTCGCCCCTACACAGACTTTACAGTTCATAGGGGAAGAGATCAGCACCCTGCAGGCCAGGGCCTTTTTACCACTAGACAGGGTGCAAAGTCTTCAGGCCATAGCAAACTCCTTCAAACTGCATGGTCGAAAAACAGCCAGGCAATTTCTGCAGCTCTTGGGTCATATGGCTGCATCCACAGGTACAGTGCAGGGTTCCAGGTTTTACATGAGACACATCCAGTTTCACCTCAGGACTCATTGGAGTCAGAAAAAAGACCCTTTCTCAAAGCTCATTCCAGTGACAAGGTCCCTGTTACAAGTCCTTTTGTGGTTGAAAAAGGAATCCAACCTAAGACAAGGAGTTCCCTTCCAAAAGGAGGATCCTTCACTAATCCTCATAACAGATGCATCCCTGCTGGGCTGGGGTGCCCATCTAGGGGAGCACACAACTCAAGGTACCTGGTCAGAAGCAGAGTCCCTCCAGCATATAAATCTGCTGGAACTCAGAGCAGTGCGGCTGGCACTAAAGGTTTTCTCCACACTGGTAATGGGCAAAGTGGTACAGATCAGAACAGACAATACCACCACTATGTATTACATAAACAAACAGCGTGGCACCAGATCAGGTCCCCTATGCACAGAAGCCATGAGAATTTGGGCTCTGGCATATTCGTTAAAGGTGTCCCTGCAAGCCATCCATCTGCCAGGAAAGGACAATATCTTGGCAGACACACTGAGTCGAATCAATCAGTCCCATCACGAATGGGCATTGAACAAGCAGGTGGTACAGGTAATTTTCAACAGGTGGGGTGTTCCAGAGATAGACTTGTTCGCATCCACCAGAACCACCAGTTGCCTCAGTACTGTTGCAGGCCAGGCCAGGGCACAATCCCTCTGGATGCCTTGGTGCTGGATTGGTCAGACAAGTTTCTCTATGCATTCCCCCTTTCCCTCTGGTTTTCAGGGTGCTGCTGAAACTCAGATCCCTCTCAGCTTCTCTGATATTGATAGCTCCAGATTGGCCCAGACAGCCATGGTACTCTCTTCTGCTCTCCATGGCAGTGAGCAGGCCAATAAGCTTGCCTCTCAGGCACAATCTTCTAACCTCCAATCAGGGAACATTGCTATTCCCAAATCTCAAGTCTCTTCACCTCAAAGCATGGCTCTTGAGGAGTTAAATATGCAGGCTTGAACCTTTCTGACGCTGTATTAAACATTTTGAAAGGTTACAGGAAGCCTTCAACTAAGAAAACTTATTCTGCTAAGTTGAAAGATTCTCTTTCTGGTGCTCTACTAGAAACTTCACCCCAAATGACGCAGGGGTCTCAGTGGTGTTGGCTTATCTAACTCACTTGCATTCACAAGGTCTGCAACCCAGTTCCTTGAGGGTCCACCTTGCAGCAGTATCTGCATACCTGTCTGCTAGGACGAAGGTATCTGTAGCATCAAATCCCATTTTCAAAAGATTTTTCAAAGGCCTAATGCATTTGCACCCCCCTCACAGGGCACCAGTGCCCGCTTGGGATCTTAATGTATATATAGTAAGGTTGATGCAGACTCCCTTTGAGCCCATGGCTACAGCCCATTTAAAGTATGTTACCTGGAAAACAGTTTTCCTGTTAGCAATTACTTCAGCAAGAAGAATCAGTGAGCTTCAGGCTCTCTGTGTCGACCAGGACTATATTTCCTTCAACAGGGATAAAATAGTCCTCAGAACAAACAGACAATTCCTTCCCAAGGTGGTTTCAGATTTCCATCTGAACCAATCAATCACTCTGCCTGTCTTCTTCACAGACCATGCAAGCTCTGGTGAAAGAAGGCTTCACAGTCTGGATGTGAAAAGAGCTCTCAGCTACTACATGACAGCTACTAAAGGTCATAGGCAAGACAAAAAACAACTTTTCCTTACATATGGGGATGTTGGAATGGGCAAACCAGCCTGAAAAAGATCCATTTCTCAGTGGATTGTCCAGTGCATTCAATTCTGCTACAATAAAGCAGGTAAAGAGTCCCCAGCTGGGCTGAGGGCTCATTCAACAAGAGGAACAGCTGCCACTATTGCAGCCGCTAGGGAGGTGCCATTGTTGGACATTTGTAAAGCAGCTACTTGGAAATCAGTACACACCTTTACAAAGCATTATAATTTGGATATTTTGTCCAGAAGTGACGTAAGTTTGGCACAAGCAGTCCTGCAAAGTCTGTTTCCAAAATAAGTTCTGTGCCCACCACCTGGTATGTTGGCAGTAGTCTGCACAAAGTTATGAATGGTCTGAGCATTACTGGGGTTAGAAGAAAAAATGACTTACCATAGTAATCTTCTTTCTTCCCAATGATGCTCAGACATTCATAACTCCCTCCCATCCTCCCCTTCCAGATCTTAAGCCTCTGCATTCCGCATGCTAGTGCCACATAGCCATATCCTTCTGGGTACATTTCTCTATGCTAGACAGAGTTTTACCAGAGTTTTTCTGTCTCTCAAAATAATTTTTCTCATTCTATGGTGAACACCATTATCATATTTAGATATAGCTCCTCCCTTGGAGTTTTTTTCAAGTAAGTTGTTTATTAGGCTAATCCTAAAAATGTTTTATTAATTAGTAATAATTTATGGTAAAATTTTCCATGTTGCCTGACTTCCAGGCTTCTTACAAATCTGAAGGGCTTAGAACACTACAGTTGGTAGAGGCAGTATTTGAAAGATGCTCACGTGCAAAGAATTCCATCATTTGCATGTGTTCCATCTCTCCGGGCAGTCCAACCCATCAGGATGACTGCACAAAGTTATGAATGTCTGAACATCACTGGGAAGAAAGAAGATTACTATGGTAAGTAATTTTTTCTTTTGGGGAATTTCTTCACCAGATTTTCAACATAGCCAGTTTTAAGACCTCTGCTCATGAACAGTGTCACTATGTTTTTCTTAAATTGTCCCAAACATGATTTCGCACACCTACCGCGCCATTGTGCGCTACATGTGCGAAAACACATTTCGGTGAGATGTGAAAAATTACAGTTGTACTGTTCATAAGGAGAATAATAAAATGGCAATGCTGAAAAATATGGAGTGAAAATATTAAAAATGCTGAGAGATTCTGAGCATGTGTGAGAACCCTAACGCGCTAAATAAAACAGTCATTTTGGGAATATTTTCACCAAATTTTCAACATAGGGTTTTTGGGTGCCTACTTCATGAACTGTGGCACTGTCATTTCGTTAATCGGTCCTGAAAGGTGGTTCCGCGCAGTGACCGCGAAATCACCTTTTGGGACCGAATAACAAAATGACAGTGACTGAGTTCATGAGGTGGGGTCCCAAAAACCCCATGTGGAAAATTTGGTGCAAAAATCCCCCAAAATGGCTGAGATATGCACTAAAGTTGAAAAAAATCCATTTATGCCATTATACAGCTTACCGACATTTCTTCAGTTCGCGGTCAGCTTTGAAGAGTGCAGACGTGTTCCTGGTCCACTGAAGATCATCGCGCTGGGCTCCGGAGGTAACTATGGGTTGAGGTGGGGGTGAGGTGGGTGTGTGGGGAGGTGGGTACGCAGAGGGTGGGCGTGGGTTGGGAGGGCAAAAGACTCAACGAGGAAGTTTTTTTTTCAGGTCTTTTTATTTTTTTTAAGACAATGGGGACTTTTGCCATGCTGGGGTGGTCTCTCAGCATGGCACCAGGCAGCTTGGGGGGCCAGTGATGCCGACGGAGTGGGCACCCCATCGCCAAATTACACTTTTACCAGCTGGGGTGGGCTCCAAGAGTGGCATACGGACATTGTTTTGGTGGGCCAGTGAAGCCGACGGGGGATTGAGCACCCCCCGTCAGCAAATTACACTTTTTCCACGCTGGGGTGGGCTCCCAGCATGGCATATGGACATTTTGGGGGGGCAGTGAAGCCGACAGGGGATTGGGCACCCCCATCGGCAAAGGACATTTGCTCTGCGGGTGGCCGCGAATTCCAGGGGCTGCCACAAATTCTGTGGGTGGCAGCAAATTCTGCAGTTAATTCCGCAGTGTGCCACATCCACGGAATCGTGGAAAACTAGGGGCCATGCCTTTAATGAAGAGTACCCCAGGCCAGAATCCGAAAGAGAGAGGAGGTACTACAAACTAAAATTCATTGGACAGGTGAAGGGTTCCAGTTGGCAAGCTGTAGCCCAGAGGGAGAAGCTCTTCTGCTTCATGGCATAGGTGGCTCTTGTGGAAGGTTTCCTGGCAGCTACCAAGACATCGTCAAACCTGGAAGACATCCCGAAGTGGGTGACAGCTAAGTCTGCAGGAACCACGCATGGAGATGCAGGGACTTGAGGTCTGGATGGAACAGGGTGCCCTGATCCTGAGAGAACAAGCCAGTGCAGAGGGGCAAGGGAACTGGAGGTTCCACTGCCAGCTGCTGAAGTAGAGAGAACCAAATCTGGCATGGCCAATAGGGTGCTATGAGAATCATCTCTGCCCCCTCTGACTGGAGTTTTAGGAGAACCCTCTGCAGGAGCTGGAAGGGAGGGAAGGCATACACGAACCTCCCCTTCCAGGAGAGGGACAATGCATTGCACCACAAAACTCCAGGCCCTGGATCGAGTGAGCAGAAAAGCAGTAGTTTTGCAATGAGCGGGGACGCAAAAAGGTCCAACTCTGGGTGTCCCCACCTGTCGAAGCGATCTTCAACCAGCAAGGGAAAGCGTTCCCACTCATGTGCTCCCAACCTGGACTGTCTTAGACTGTGGGCCAAGGTGTTTTGGACACCTGGAACATGGATGACTGAGAGTTCCAGGTCGTGCTTGATGGCACAGTAGCAGACTCTCATGGCTTCCCGACAAAGGGGGTAAGAGTGAGTGCCACCTTGTTTGTTGATGTAAAAGACTACAAACATGTTGTCCATCTGCACCAGTAGTGGGCCTGGAAGAATGTGGGTCTGGAAGGCCTACAGAGCATAAAGAACTGCCCAATGTGGAGATGCCGTTCTGACTCAGACCAAACTCCCTGGATCTGACAGTCTCCTAGGTGAGCTCCCCAGCCTAGCACAGAAGCATCTGTGGTCAGGATCTGCTGAGGGGATATCGAGTGGAAAGGAACCCCTCTCAGTAGGTTGGTGGGGTTCTGCCATCACTCTAAGGTCTGTCTCATTGGGTCAGAAACCAGCACCAGCTGTTCCAAGTCATCAGTCCATTGGTCCCATTGGGCTCGAAGGGTCCACTGGGGAACTGTAATATTTATTTATTTAAGAGTTTTACCAGGAAGGCATGCTGAGCGGAGGACCACTCGATTCCAGATGAGTCCTGGGGGAAGGGGAAAGAGGAGTAATAATGCAGACGTATAATAGATAAACATTTACGGATAGTACAAGCGACATTGAACCTATAATTACAGAGTTACAGAGCTCCCATGGCTGACAGGAGTAGCGGTTAAAAAAAGACAATAATAGAACACAAATTACAGATGGTACTAGTGTCGAAGAACCAGAGTATACAGGTTACAGAGCAAGCAGCATTAACCTAAGCATATGGCACATTTGACATTAATATCACTACACAAGGATGGAAGAGCTAGGAGAGGAGTCCGCAGCGGGACCCCCTGGGTAAGTTAGCAACCTAGTCCCCTTATACATGGCTAGGCATGCAGAGAGTGCTTGTTGTGGGTGTACCGGCCCCTTGCTTGTGCTAGGTGCATGTACATCTTGTGGAGAAGTGAGTATTTAGGAGGAGGTTGAAATGCCGAGAGTTTGTGGTATGTCTAATGTCAGCAGGCAAAGCATTCTAAAGTTTGGGCATGTGGTATTTGAGAGCAGCTTGACCTTTGGATGAGCCCATAAATGGGACATGAAAAAGCCTGGAGTCAGTGCTCCTGAGGGAGTACGCTGGCAGTGGTTGGATTGAGAGGGCAGATTCGAGGTAGTGGGGGAAGGGACTGAGTCCAGTATTTAGCTGTGGTCCTAGCACAGTGAACTTGCCTATGGCCCTGGAGTGAGGGCAGGGCTAGGGATCTGTAGAGGTCGCAGTGGTGAGTCACTGGGGGACATTCCAGGATGAAGTGACAGAAGGAATGGAAGAGTGTGTCAAGACTGGCTAGGGAGGAGGGGGGAGCAGCGCCGTAGACTACGTCTCGTAGTCAAGTAACGGTAGAATCATCTTTTGGACAATTTCCTTACAGGTCAATGGAGGGATGCATCCCTTGTTGCGATATAAGACGCCAAGTTGAGTCACGTGATGACACTGTAGTGGAAGCAGCCTAGCTGATCGTCTTCCTCCCGGAGCACTGATTTCTCTGTTTTTTACAACCTTCAAACTCCTTAAAATAACTGAAAAGGAATCTACCTTTACTCCGACTCAGCATCTTACCACTACGGAGCGACATCTTCTGATTACCGGCGATCTGAGCGTTCAACGAAGTGAAATTTGGAGCCCTCTGGTACAATGGAGGCAGAAATGAGACAGGCCCCTCCAGCTCACACTCCACCGTCTACGCCAGAAAAGGGACCGAAGAGGCCGAAATCCCAACCGGCTGCCTCACATAAGCCTGCTACCATTTCCACTATTACACAACCGAATGCTCCACTAACCGAAAAATGGTTTATAGAAGAACTCCAGCCTTTTAAATCTGCCTTGCATGAACTGACTTTGGAGCTAAAATCACTTAGAGGAGATATGGTTGTAACTAAGAGAGCCATTTCTGACAACTCGATACGAATTACCTCTTTAGAAAAATGGATACAAGTGACTGATAATGACATCTCAAATATTAAACTGAAGCAGCAGAAAATAGACTCCAAACTCGAAGATCTAGAGGGCAGAAGGAGAAGAAATAATGTTCTCATAATTGGTCTTCCAGAGGACGCCGAAGGCTCAATGTCCATTACCTTTCTACAAAAATTATTAACCAAAGTTGCAGGTCCATCGCCCAACAACTCCACATATGTCATTGAACGGGCACACCGCTCCTTGCGCCCAAAACCCGAAACCGGGAAACCACCTCGACCTCTCATCATAACATTTCTGAACTACCAAGATAAAAGACATGTGTTGAATCAGACAAGAGAAACACATCAAGTTCTGTGGGAAGGTCGACAACTTCGCTTCACCCAAGACTTACCGGCCACCAATAGGCAGAGGCGTGCAGAATATCATCCCATCGTCACTAAGCTGATCGCAGTTGGGATTTGATTTCGAGTTCAATACCCATCGCGCTTCTCTGTCAGTGTGGCAGGCTCATGGCATAACTTTGAGAGTGCCCAGCAAGCGCTTCCAGCACTTCAGTCCCTTCTGCCTGATTTGTTTGTGGCCCGCTGAAACCCTTACAGGCTGAAGACATCCTCCTGGCTATGGCTCAATGGTCAATTGTGACTGATTAACATCCTGGGATCTACAGTTGAGCGACAGAACCGGACGCAAAGTGGGACTCGAACTTTCCTTTCTGTTTTTCTTTAAGCATGGATAAGAATGCACTGCGAAATATCAGATTTATTATTATTTGATTGCTCCTGTTTCTAGTTTATGGCGCAACCGGCAGAATGTCTTACAATCTTTTGTTTTTATTAGATGCCGTTAAACTCCCAGCGGGCTCCCAGATTGTCTCCTGTAGTTTCTTTACTTTTTCCTCAGTTCAATGACCTGTGTGGTACAACTGGATAATATTGAACTCTTAACGTGCAGTCTACTTAACCAGGGGACACTAGTGAGCTCCTGAGCTTGAGATCAAATGGAGGGGGTTCCCTCCACTTTCACATCAAAATCTGCCCCCAATCATTGTGTTTGAATTTAAAATCTCTGCGATGTTGGCAAAAGTAATATATCAGGGAGATTGTTCTTTGTTTGTGAATTTAAATGCTGTTCTGGGCATCCCAACACTTTATCAAGTTAAGGGTTTTGTATCTGGTTTCAATTGAAGAATGCCGGTCTAGCATTTGTCTGAGCGAACCGGCCAAGTTTTGACACTAATCCTAGCTCCTAAAATGGGAGGGTCTGGCGTTCTGGGGGGGGAGAGGATATTCAGTGATTGGCACACTAACAGCGCATCATGTGCTATGGACGAGCAGGGGGTAATATCACAGCCAGTTTCAGCCTTTCTTTTTGGTACTTCTTAATGGCAAGCTTAAACATTGTATGCTTGAATCAGATACTTATCACATTTTATAGACTTCATTTGTGAAGGGTTGCTGTAGCTAGTGATCATTATTTACGTAGTTGGACATGTTTGAAAAGTTATGTTTTTGGGGTGTGGATGGTGTATCTATGTTTAACTGGTTTACAGCATAATTTTTACGACTGGTGGGGGATTCAGGGTATGGGGAGAGGGGGGTGCGACTATGGGTATTGGGTTGTCTGCCACCAGGGGGTACTATATTAAACTAAGTCAATTATGTCGTCCATGGATGCATATCTCTTTAGTTTCTATTTGTCTTGAGTCTTCAATTAAGATCTACAATGGGGATTAAATATGGCTCTTGGAACATCAAAGGGGCACAATCCCCTGCCAAACGTTCCAAAATTTTAGTTCATCTCAAAAACTTGCAGATTGATATAGCTTTTCTGCAAGAGACACACCTCAAATCCACAAACTCCCATTACTTTCGCAGGAACTGGGTGGGACAGGTACACGGAGCGGGCAAAGAAACCAAGAGAAATGGCATCGCCATCCTAATCGCCCGCTGGGTACCTTTCCAACTTCTACAGGCCACAGTCGATCCCGAAGGCAGATACATCATTATAAGGGGCCTGTTGATTCATACAGAAGTTATTTTGGGTTCGATTTACGGCCCGAATTCACATGATCTGGAATTTTTCACCTCCATAATGTCAATACTTGTCCCTTGGTCTAAATTACCAGTCTTACTTGATGGGGATTGGAATATTGTACTCTCAAACAGATTAGACAGATCTGGGTCCAACAGACCACGTCCTTCTCCCGGTCAGAGAGCCATGCATGAATTAATGTCCTCCTTGGGTCTAGTGGACCCCTGGAGACTCGCATACCCGGAAGATAGAGAATAGTCCTTTCATTCTATACCGCATAACACCTTTTCCCTTATTGATTACTTTCTTCTATTGGCAGATCATAATCCAGGGGTCTCCACAGTATACTACTCATCTCAGGCCATCTCAGACCATCGGTTGGTTTACCTCCAAGTAAGTTTTTCTCCAAATATTCACAGAGCTAGGGTCTGGAGATTCAACAATCAGATCCTAAACTCGGCTGAGCATGTCCGTTTGATGCAAGACTTTATCAGGATATACATGGAGAATAATGCTTCATCGATGTCCAAGAAGGACGTTTTGTGGGGTTCCCTGAAATGCGCTCTGAGGGGTGAAATAATCCGTTTGGCGACCATACGCAAAAAACAAAAAAATTTAGAATTGTCCTTAAAATTAAGCCAGATTTCAGACCTAGAGAAATCCCTTTCTCTCTCATCCCCTGACGGGGACTGGGTCAAACTGGAATCTCTTCGGGCCCAGTACAACAAACTACTAACTGAAAAAGCAGAGTTCATGGTAACACGTTCCAAAATCAGATACTTTGATCAGGGTGAAAAAGTGGGCAAATTATTAGCTGTACGTTTATGTAACCAACTAGCTGAGAGAATAATCCCATCAGTCTGCTCCCTATCAGGTACACTTCTAAACTCACCTTTAGATATTGTCAATGCTTTTCGAGACTACTACCAGCAGCTTTATACAGCTCCCCAACCACCAATTTTCGCATCAGATGGAGTCATTTCTCCAAGATATTAGACTCCCTGTACTAACAGACCATCAAGAAGACATATTAAAATGCCCTATTGTTTTATCTGAAATTTGTGATGCTATTGACTCCCTTTCTGTAGATAAGTCACCTGGGCCCAATGGCTTTACAGCTAATTTTTATAAGGTTCTCAAGGATATTATTGCCCCTATTCTACTTGAAACATTTAATTATCTATTTCGAAATGGTCTATCGGACACCTCATTATCGTTAGCTACTATAGTTGTTATTCCGAAACCTAACAAAGATCCCCTAAAAATATCTAATTGCAGACCCATCTCTCTTATTAACATTGACTTTAAAATCCTAGCCAAAATCCTCTCATCCAGATTTGGTCAGGTTTGGGATAATCTTGTCAGTCCTGAACAAGCAGAGTTTGTCAAAAACAGACTCTCTTCTGACCATCTCAGGAAGCTGGCCTATCTTTTCTCCGTGTCCAGGAACTCAGATCAGTCCGCTGCTCTTGTGTCCTTGGACGCGGAGAAAGCATTCGATAGAGTCTCATGGGAATACCTTTTCACTTTACTCTCTAAATATCGAATACCTCAGGAATTTATACAATGGGTTAAAGTATTATATACAACACCATCGGCCTGAATACAATGTAATGGAATCCTATCTCTCCCTTTCATCCTGTCACAAGGCACGCGGCAAGGTTGCCCCTTATCACCCTACCTATTTAATTTATATCTAGAACCTCTTATTAGAAAAATAAACCTTTCTACATTGGTCAGGGGCATTCGAATAGGTCATCACGAATATAAGGTATCTGCATATGCAGATGATCTACTCTTACATATTGTAGATCCAGAACAATCCCTCTCCCGGGTGTTTCAAATTCTAACACAATTTGAATCCTTCTCAAATTATAAACTAAACCGGGCCAAAACTGAGATTTTTCCTCTCAATAAATATACAATGAAAGCAGACGTAGCCCATCTGGGGATACAATGGAATTTGGATCAAATGAAATATCTTGGCATTTATCTACATCCTTCCCTGAGAGTTATGCGACAACTTAATTTGGATAATTTGGTCCATAGTCTAACGGAAGACTTTAAGCGTTGGTCTAAATTACCGCTAACCTTATGGGGGCGTGTAAACGTTATTAAAATGAATGTGCTGCCACGTTTACTATATCCACTCCAAATGTTGAACCAGACCCTACCATACTCATGGTTTTTTCGTTTGCATGGTATCTTGAGTAAATTTATATGGCAAAATAAAAAAGTGAGAAGAAGTTATCTAAAATTAACAAAGAAAAAATTAGACGGTGGTCTACAGGCTCCCAATTTTTATATATACTATCTAGCAATACATCTGGCACGAATCCGATATTGGCTACGGTCCAGACAGGAGGTTCATTACTTACCCTCCTGGGTCAGGATTGAGCAGGATCTTTGTGCTGATGCAGGGATTGATCCGAAAGCTCTACCTTTTATTTCACTAAGAAAACTTCCCAGATCCCTACAAGACACTCCCTTAAACTCTCTCATCCGGTCCCAGCAACAACTTAGTGCCTTCCTTAAAAAAGATAAATTAAAGGATATTGCTCAACCCATATTCTGCAATCCTAATTTCTCTATTGCTGGTAAACCAATAAAAGCCCAGTTGTTTTGGCCCCAAATAGGAATAGAGAGGGTAGAGCAGCTGGTCAATGGTCAGAAGATGATTTCTTTTCAGGAAGGCTGCTCTTTGTTCCATTGGAAGGAAAACTCAATCTTTAAATACTTCCAATTATCCCACTCATTGATGCAGCATCTGGGGGCTGGGTTATGGCACAACTCCTTTTCCAGTGTGCTAACCCCTTACTTGGATACCATATCCTCCTCCCATGTAATATCCTATTCCTATGACTTTATTATATCAACAGCTTTTCAGATGACAATCATAGCTACGTTCAATGGAGCAGGGTTACCCAGATCTCCTCTAATGCTAAAGATTGGGCCCCTATTTGGGCACACCTATGTAAGTATATTAAATGGGACAAATATAGATACATGCAGTTTCGCATAATTCATAATCTATACTATATCCCCCTCAAATTATATCGATTTGGTCTCCTGCACAATAGTCATTGCCCTAAATGCCAGCAAGATGCTGCTGATATGATTCATATGTTATGGTCTTGTGAAAAGATAGTCATTTTCTGGTAAAGTATAGAGAATAGATTAAGCCCCCTACTAGCTCTGACAGGCAACTTCTGAATTGAAACATGTCTTATTGGGAAGTATACATTAATACCTGGGGGCAATCAGGGAGCCCATATGGCTCTGATCTCTGCATGTGCGAAAAATGTCATACTAAGACACTGGAAGAATTCTGTTGCTCCCAGTTATCTGGAATGGTTTCATGAAATCATGTTTGCTCTGCAAGCTGAATACACGATCGCAAAGTTGTCTAATCGCACTAAGAAATATGCTACAAGATGGGAACCCCTCTATACTCTCCTAACAAGTAATTAATGGGCAAGGGGAGTTCATTTACTTGGCATATTTGTGTCCCATTTAGGATGGATATATTGTTTGCATTCATGGCTTGGACCCGTAGTACTGGTGGCAGACTGGGATGAATGCGGTGGACGGGTGGGGGGAGGTGTATGGGGGGTATTTGTAAGCAGCAGACTATGTATCGCACTGTCAAGCTGAATATGTTCGGTATTCATTCTTCTAATGGTTTGGACATATGCTTGTCACATGTTACCAGCTTACATTTAACCAAGTAATGTAATAAAGTATATTAAATATAAAAAAAAAAAAAGAAGCCAAGTTTAGGATGCAGTTTCTTGTGAATGAGTCGATGTGTGTGGAGAAATCAAGGTGCTGGTAGAGCCAGACTCCTACGTATCTGAAGGAGGTGCATGCCTGTAGGGATGTCCCATCAGTGGTGTGATAGATGGGGGAGGGCGGAGAGACGGGAGAGTCTTGGTTGCGAGCCGAAGGTTAGAGAGACAGTTTTCTTGGTGTTAAGGAACAGCTGGTTGGAGCGGAACCAGTGTTGAACAGCATTGAAGTCCTGTTGTAGTATAGAGGCCACTTCGGCGGCAGAGGGGCCTGTTGCATACAGTACGGTGTCGTCAGCGTACATGTGGATGGATGTGCATGGGCAGGCTGACGGAAGATCATTCAGGAAAATGGAGAAGAGTACCGGGCCCAGGACTGAGCATTGGGGGACACCGGTAGTGACTGGCAGGGGGTTAGAGGTGTGTGGGCCAATTTTTACAGATTGATATCTGCCTGCCACGTAAGAATGAAACCAGCTGGTGGCAGGACCAGAGGGTCCGGCATCCTTTAATTTGGATAGTAGCAGGGAGTGGGAGATGGTATCAAAGGCCTTTGTTAGGTCAATGAAAATGGCTGAGGTGATGTGCCCTTTATCCATGCCAGTGAGGATGGCATCGGTGAGCCTTAGTAGGGAGGTGATGGTTGAGTCCGATTTCTGAAAACCAGACTGATAGAGGGTGAAGAAGGAGGATGTGTCTAGAAAAGAGGAGAGTTGGGCAAGTACAAGGTGTTCCTGAAGTTTGGCCAGAATGGGGAGGAGGGAGATGGGGCTGTAAGTACCCGGGGAGGCGGGATCGCCACCTTTGGAGAGGGGGATAACTACTGCATGCTTCCAGTCAGCTGGGATAGCAGCTAGTAAAAAAGAGAGAGAGAAATTGAAAAGGTCGGCCAGTGGGGTGGCGATGGCAGGAGCTGACAGGTGTAGCATTCTGGCGTCCAGTCCAATGGGGCATTTGTCTTTGTTGGGATTGAGTGCCCGCAGTGCTTTTAGCACTTTGGCCTGGGAGACCAGGTGAAAAGAGAAACTGGAGGACAGTGAGGTGGGCACCATTAGCGGGGAAGTGCTCGTAGGGGGGTGCGGGAGAGCTGATAGGAGAGAGTCCATGCAGCTGGTGAAGAAGGTATTGAAGGCAGAGGCCACTTCGCCAGGTCCCGAGATGGTAGAGCCTTGGATGGTTAGGGTTGGGTCGGTGGCTGGGCAGGGGGGGAAGAGTAGGGATTTGATCGTTTTCCAGAATTTCGTTGGGTGATTGAGGTTTGAGTTGAAAGCCGTCTTGAAGTAATTTGTTTTGGCCTGTCATGTAAGTTTAGTGCAGGAGTTACAGAGTGCACGATAAAATTGGAGTGACAATTGGGTGCCAGTTGCCTTGCCCTTTTCCCATGCCTGGTCCCTGGCATGGAATTGGTTAATGATAGAGGCAGAGACCAGGGTAGGTGGGCACCCCTAACCCTTTTCCTTTTGAGGGGTGCATGAGTGTCCCACACTGCGAGGAATCTGGACTTAAAGATTTCGAGGGCGTTGTCAATGGAAGAGGCCTTAGGGATGAAGGATCAGTCAGCATGTACCAGGTCATATAAGAGAGATGCTAGATCTAGAGATTTGCAGGATCTAGTGAGCAGTGTCCCTGGGGAGGTGTGATGGGCCTGTATACTTTCCTGATCACATAGATCATATGGTAGTCGCTTAGGGAGTCTGGGAGCAGACCAGCTTCAATAATCCTATGGGGGTGTGAAGTAAGGGCCCAGTCCAGGAGGGAGTGGTTCTGCAATGTATGGTTTTGGTGAGTGGGTTGGGAGATTTGCTGGGTGAGGTTTAGAGCATTTATTTTGCTACGCAGCTTGGAGCTGTCATTGGCAAGCCAATTGAAGTTGAAATCCCTGAGACTATGTAGCTCGCCTGCTGTTGCTGATGACTTTAGTGTGTCCAGATGGTCAAGGATGATGGGCAGGGGGGTACCAGGGGCACAGTAGGAGCCGAGAACATACACCGGGGCAGAGTATGGGAGTGATAGTTTAATTAGTAATGAGTCTATAGCTGGTGAAAGTGAGGGTAGCTGGACTGGGGTGAACTGAAGCCTGGCGGAGATGAACATGGCAATGCCTCAGCCTCTTTTTTTGACCTGGCGGTTGTGTCTAATGAGCGAGTAGCCGGGGATAGTTAATTCAGCATCTATGTGGTGGGGCTTCAGCCATGTCTCAGAGATGATCAGAACATCTGAGCGTATTAATAGGACGAGTGGTTGCAGAGCAGTTAATTTGTTTAGAATGCTGCAGATGTTGAAGTGCACTACTTTAAGACCTCTGGGGAGAGTAATTGGTACGGTGGGGTTGGAAGGGCGAGGTCCAAGGTTTGCTTAAATGTCCCCTGTCAGTAGGAATAGCAGCACTATAAGCTGTTTAGTTTTGGGCCAGGATCATTTGGGCCTGTGGACAGAATGGAGTTCCTGGGAGGTATGCGGAGTGCCACTTGAAGCAGTGTTGTATAGTACTGTTAATCCCGTGTGAAAGGAGGAAGGCAGAATGGTAGCACTGAGAACCCATTTGTTCATAGATACATAGATACATAGACAGTGTCGGCAGATAAGGGCCTATGGCCCACCCAGTCTGCCCATTTAAGTTTGTAAGTTCAGTTTATGTTTTCCAGGAAGTCTGTTGCCCCTTACCCCTGACCTCCAGAATTCCTTTATGTCTATCCCATGCATTCTTAAATCCCGTGATTGTTTCAGCCCCCACCACTTCCTCTGGCAGGGTGTTCCACTTGTCCACCACCCGTTCTGTGAAGAAATTCTTCCTCACGTTTCCTCTGAATCGTCCTCCCTCAAACTTCATCCCATGCCCTCTAGTCCTGGAACATCTTTTTCGCTTAAAAATAGTGCATTCCTGCACCCTGTTCCTCCCTGTAAGATACTTGTATGTCTCTATCATATCCCCTCTCTCCCTCCTCTCCTCCAGGAGTACATGTTCAGTGCCTTCAACCTGTCCTCCATAGGACTTGTGATGCAATCCATGCACCATCTTTGTTGCCCTCCTCTGAACCTTCTCTACCCTGTCTATGTCCTTACATAGGTAAGGTCTCCAGAACTGCACAGTGTACTCCAGGTGCGGCCTCACTAGTGTCTTGTATAGTGGAATTATGACCTCCCTTTTCCTGCTGGTGATGCCCCTGCCTATGCATCTCAGCATCCTATTTGCTTTACCTGCTGCCTTGTCACACTGTTTGTCATGGGGCAGTGGAGCAGCTGCTCCAAGGTGGAGGTTGAATGAAGGGATGGGGGAGCTGTGCAGGAGTAGGCAGGAGGGACATTTGGTTGCAGTTGTGGGTAGATAGCTGGAGGGAGGGAGGCTAGGGGAATAAACAGGCAAATTAATGAGAAATATATAGGTAGCATTCTGCTTGTTGGCTAATGCAGTCAGGAGCTGGGTATAGTGGCCACTAGAGGTGACAGCAGATAATCTGCTAATGGGAGAGTGGACTGAGAGGCTGTAGCAAGTCACGTGGTGAACAGTATAAAAGTGTTTGCTGACCAAGGGTGATGGTGGGGGTCGTGAGGCAGCTGGTGCACAGCGCTGGTGGGGCCAAACACACACGCAGTTGGAAATAGCTGGCGCTGATGCTCCGATCGCAGTCTGCACACCATACCTGGCTGAGCTCAAATGGAGGGGTTAGCAGCGGTGCTTCGGCTAGGGGAGGGCTGGCTTGCGATGGCCCTCATGACCCATGGCTGCCTGAGGAAAAAAAACAGAGGGGAATTTATAAAGCAGCAGAAGGAGGAGGAGCAGACGTTGTAATCAGAACATGTGAGGTACAGACTTGATTCGGTTTAGGAGTTCAGCTCACCGAGATTAGCTTAGCCAATTTTATTGATTTATTTTCTGCCACCAGCATTAACTCCAGAAGCCAGTAAGCACTACAGTGCAGCTAGAGAGCTGCTCCAGGAGTTTGGAGCCTTTACACGGTGCAACGGGTTTGAATTGTAATCACAGCAGTAAAGCTAGACTGGCTCCTGTGCTTAGTTGCACATTAAAAATGAAGGCAGGCTGTTTTGATTCCTTAAACAATTAGATTCCCTCAACTGGTGCTACTTTACAAAAAAAGAAAATAAAGGCAGGCTGAGCTGGCTACTTAAAGTGCTAACATTCCCACTGTTTGAATTAATTTACTACTATGAATAACTCAAGCTGTTTTGCTACTTGGCTGCTTATATTCCTTTTGCTTGTGATTAATTAGCACCTAAAAAAAAATAAGTGATTAAGGTAACCACTAGACTTGCAAAAAAATGAGCTTTGCACTGCACGATTCTCTTAAGGTTACTTATGAAACGAGTTCAAACACTGTAGGCTTTTAGGGAAAAGGCAATGGCAAAAACTATCAGCACAGCTACGCTGACTAGTAAAGTGGAAGTCTTTTTTTTTTTAATTGAAATTGACGCCAAACAGCTAGGCCCTTTGTTAAACACACATGCAGTTGGAAATAGGTGGCGCTGATGCTCCGATCGCGAGCTGCACACCGTACCAGACTGAGCTCAAACGGAGGGGTTAGCAGCGGTGCTCTGGCTAGGGGGAGGGCTGGCTTGTGATGACCCTCGTGACCCACGGCTGCCTGGCTGAGCTCAAACAGAGGGGTTAGCAGCAGTGCTCCGGCTAGGGGGAGGGCTGGCTTGCGATGGCCCTCACTACCCATGGCTGCCTGGTTGAGCTCAAACAGAGGGGTTAGCAGCAGTGCTTCGGCTAGGGGAGGGCTGGCTTGTGATGGCCCTCGCGACCCATGGCTGCCTGACTGAGCTCAAATGGAGGGGTTAGCAGTGGTGCTTCGGCTAGGGGGAGGGCTGGCTTGCGATGGCCCTCGTGACCCACGGCTGCCTGACTGAACTCAAATGGTATACAGGCGGATCAGAGGAACCATGCTTATAACCGCCACCATGTGCCCCAGTAGACATAGAAATGCTCTGTCCGGAACCTGGCGACTAGAACTGGCCAGCTGGGCCTGCGCTCCCAAGCGTTCTGCCCTGTTCTCTGGTAGGAGGGCCTTGCCCCGGGATGTGTCCAAGACCACTCTGATATACAAGAGGCATTGGCTCAGGGAGAGACAATACTTTGGCAGATTGATAGTTATCCCCAAGGGCTGGAAGAGCCGAAAGGTGCCGAAAGGAAAGCAGCAAATGATCCCTGGAGGGGACTGTCAGTAACCAATCACCCAGATAAGGGAACACACAAAATCCCTGCCTCCGCTGAGCCACCGCCACCACTGCTAGGCACTTGGTGAAAACTCAAGGTGCTGAGGAAAGGCCAAAAAGGAGGGCCTGGAACTAGAAGTGGTCCCCCTGAAAACAGAAACCGAGGAAGTGGCTGTGGGCTGGGAAACCCAGGATATAGAGATAGGCATCCTGCGTATCCAGGGAACAGAGCCAGTCCCCTTGGTGGATGAGGGGTAACAGTCCCTGAAGAGTCACCATCCTGAAACACTTGTACTCTATGTAGAGGTTCAGGAGGCCTAGATCCAGGATTGGTCGCAGGTCCCCTGTTTTCTTGGGGACTAGAAAGAAGTGGGAGTAGAATCCCTTTCCCCTTTGACCTGAGGGATGGGTTCTATGGCCCTTTGCAGGAGTTCCTGAATCTTGGCCTGGATGAGGAGAGAGCTATGTGGGTAATGGGAGAGCTTTCGGGAGGCTTCTCTAGAAACTTGAGGGTGTGACCCTTGCTCATGATCTGAAGTACCCACTGATTTAAGGTTACAGTGTGCCACCCTTCTAGGTAGAGGGAGAACCAACCCCTGACAGTCTCCCCCAAGGTTTCTGCTGGGGCGGGTTGAGCAAGGAGTCAGGCAGAGGAGCCTGTGGTGGGCAGAGCGGCTTAGGACACTCTGGGGACCCTAGGGGTGGCTGCTCTGGAAGGCGGGGTGGTTGCCTTGTGTTTAAAGGGACCTTTCAACTGCTGGCCCTTGGCAGGCTGGTGGGAGAGCCGGTGAAAGGGCTGATGCTGGGAGAACCATGACTGGGAATGGTACATGGAGTGTACCGACCTCAGGGCATTACCTGATTCCTGGAGGCAGGAGATGATATCCTGAGCATCTCCCCCAAACAAGACCGAGCTCCAAAAAGGGGTATCCATAATCATGACCTAAAGATCAGGTGCAAACCAGGACACCTGAGCCAGGAATGACTGCGAATGCAGACTCCTGCCTCCACCCCATGACCAGCAGCATGAACCGTGTCATAGGCTGCTCTGAGTACATGGGTGCCTGCATCAGATCCAGACTTGAGAAGCTGGGCTAACTGGAATTTGGTGGAATCATTGGGGAGGGCTGCCAACAAATCTCTTGCCTGATCCCAAAAGGCATTCTGATACTGCACCATATGGGCTAAATAATTGTGGGCCTGGATTGCTAGGGTAGTAGAAGAGTATACCTGCTTGCCCAACTGGTCCAGCTGGTGGGATTCCTTGTCCAGTGGGTGGGTGCTCAAATGTTTAGGCTTCTTTGTACAGTTGTGGGCAGCATTCATGACCACCGAATCTACTGTGGGTTGCTCACCATAGAAGGGCTTGCACACTGGTACATGGTAGAGGCGATCTGCCTTCTTGGCCAAGGCCAGAGTGGAAGAAGGGTGATTCCTCATCGCCTTGGTCACATCATCACACACCTTGATCGGGGGGGGACCACCAAAGGAAGGGTCTCCGACTTGCGCAAGTAAATTGCCACACAACGGCATTCTGGGTCCAGTTTCTCAGTATCCCATCCCATGAGAGGCTGCATATGGTGCATCGTGTCCATGAAAGAGGAATCCTCCAGGGGAGACTTGGGGGTCTCTTTATCCTGCCCTTGAGTGTCAGAGGAGTCCCTGGAGTCCTCTGAGGACTCTGATGAGGAAGAGGAGTCATCTCTCAAAAAATCACTCTGTGGGACCAGTGTCAGTGGGTGACAGTCCCCCATGCATGGGAGGGAGGCATCTGTACTACTCCCAAATGTCCCCATAGTGTGGGAGTTACTGTGCTCACTCTGACCTGGGTCTCTAGGAGGGTTGTCTTGGGAGGGGGGAGAGGTAGGCCTCCTAGGAGTGTTCTTGTCCTTCATAAAGGCCCACCAGGCTGTGAACAAAGCATTGTAATCCACCGGAGGAGGATTGTATGGTGGATAATGGTAGTGAGGTAGAGGGTACTGGTACATCAGTGGGGGAAGTGGCATAAGGTACCCTGGCATTGGTTCAGCAGGCATCTGCTGAAATGCAGGCTGTGGTGGAGGCAACGACGGTTGAGGTATCAGTGGCATAGGCATCAGCGGAGCCAGCCCCGGCTTAGAAGGTGAAGGCTGGCGCCGGTCTGGAGAAGAAGCCAATGTAAGCCCCAGAGGAGAGGCTTGTGCCTGCCAGGGGGAGTTGTCATGCATCAAGGAAGAGGATGCCTGGAAGGGCTGGCACCAGCCCCAGAATTGGGGACCAATGAAGGCAACGCCTTGACTGGGGGGGGGGACTAAGGGCCAAAGCATCAGGGGCTGGGAGGCAGGGGAAGAGTTCCATTGCCCCGGAAAGCCACAGCCCATGACAGAGATGAGGATGGGTGGTAGAGCCACTGGCAACCCGGAGGGAGTGAGGGCTGCAGAGGCTGAAGGGGCTGACCTTCCAGGGAAGGAGAACCCCGAAGCGGAGGCCAGTTTATGTGGTGATTGTGAGCAAAAGGCTGACTGAGGACAGTCCCGTTGTTTGTGCTTCTTGTTAGACTTCTGGGAAGGAGGAGGGAGGTGAGGAGGAGGAGGAGGAGGAACTTTTAGCCTGAAACTCCTTCTCCATTGCAGCTAATTTTTGCTGAAGCAAGCGGCTTTGTAGGGTCTTCAAGCTGCATCTCCGTGTGGCTTGGTTGAAGTCCTGGCAGTGCTTGCAGGCCTCAGTGTCATGGTTGGGGTCTAAGCAGAGGAGGCAGGAAGAGTGGCCATCCTTAGCAGGTATCTGCTTGCCACAGGCCGACTTCGTATTCCGGTCAGAAGACGAAGCTGGAGAAGAAGACATAAATGGGAACTAGAAAAACACCTAAATTCAAGGTTACAGTACACTGAAAGAAGGAAATAAATCGTGGGTAAAATGTGGAGAAAAAAATGCAGTTGACTGCAACAGGCATCTGTGGAGGTCCCAAATGTGCAAATCGATGGTGGGAAAAGAACAGAGGTAGGTCTGGGGGACCACTCCTTTTATAGGATAGGCAGACGTCAGCGTGCTGACGTTGGTGGGGTGGCCCCCTGCTGTAGACTGCTAGCTTGAAGTTTTCTGTGTATTCCTGGCACCTGACGGCTTCAGTCCTACTGGTGTTGTCTACTGCAAGAGCCCCCTTGAAACAAGATCCCTCTATACAAGTTTCAAGACAGAAGAAAAGAGAGCTTGGACATTGATGCTCACTGTCATCAGCGCAACTCCTTGTGGCATCAATGCGGGTATTGAGGCCCCATTGTCGGGATGGAGGGCTAGAGCAATGACAGGATGGGGCAGGCTGAGGGACCAGCTGAGGGGCCTGCATTCCCAGTGTCATAGGGACAGGCATAGGCATCAACAGAAGACGCCTCATGCCTGATGACACATGACCATCACCAGCCACTAGCAGGCCAGCAGTGCTCCCTTACTGCAGCCGCTGAGGAGGGGGATGTTCAGCAAGGGCGGGTATGTCAGCGGGGGTAGAGAAAGAAACCCCAGTGACGAAGGGCCAGCATCAGGGCTGCACTGCCAAATTTCCTCCTGCAGAAGATAGGGTGAGGGAGGCAGTGAGAATCATCAGAAGGAGGCGAGAAAGGCCCACTGACAATGAACCACCACCGGGCTGGGGAGCACCAGTGCACAGGGCTGCCAAGGCTGACCCTGAAGGCAAGAGGGTGGGGTTGGCAGCGGGGGATGCCGCTGGTCTGATCATAGAAACATAAAATTTGATGGCAGATAAGGACCGCTTGGCCCACCCAGTCTGCCCATTTCCCTGCCTACTGGATAAGCTGCAGATCCTAGTTAACGAGCAGCCTACTTCTTCCTACCCCCACCCCCCTAGAATTGCCTTATGACTGTCCCATGCATGCTTGAATTCCACCACTGTTTTTGACTCCACGACCTCCTCCGGAAGGCCATTCCATGCATCCACAACCCTCTCTGTGAAAAAATACTTCCTTAAATTACCTCTGAGCCGCCCCCCCTCTATCTTCAAATTGTGCCCCCTTGTTCTTGCACACCTCTTTTTTTGAAAGACGCTTCCCTCTTGGACTTTGTTGATTCCCTTGAGGTACTTGAAAGTTTCTATCATGTCCCCCCTCTCCCTTCTTTCCTCGAGGAAATGACCCTGAAACAGTCAGTGCTGGGCACAGCGACCGAGAATTCTCCGGGGATGACTGGTCTTTCTCCCAGTGGTGATGCCTCCCCAATGACTTGTCCCGGGCCTTGGCAGAGTGGGAGGACAAGGCTGGGGAAGCAGAGGAGCCCCAAGCCTGAAGTTCCATTTCCAAGGCAGTGATCTTCTGTTTCTTAAGGAAAGATTTAAGCTCCTTCTGATGACACCACCAGGTAGCCTGCTTGAAGCCATGGTAGGTCTCGCAGGCCTGGATGTCGTGGTCGGTGCCGAGACAGCGGACACAGGTTTCGTGGAAATCTTTATCGCAGATATTCTGTCCATAGCTGGAGTGACTGAAAAGGTTATCGGATCCCAGCATAAGCGAAAAGAAAAGGGGGACTCACTTTAGGGAATAAAGTGATATAAACTAGGGTGAGAAAATAAAATTCAGAAAGTTTCAGAAAAATGGCAGTTGACTGAAGCGACAGTGCTCCGTGGAGCCCGAAGTGCGATGGGTTGATGGCGGGAAAATAACTGAGGAGGGCATGGGGCCGCCAACGGCTATATGGGGGGACGTCGAAGTGATGATGTCGTCATGGGTGGCCCCAGTTGGACTGCTAGTAAAAATGTGTCCATGTGGTCCTGGTGCCTGGTGACTATAGTTCCTAAGGTGTGACCTGCTGCAAGAGATATCCTTGAAGAAGATGTTAATCTTTCTACGCAGATGTCACAAGTCCTTAAGGTGGCCAGAAAGCAACCCACATGGAAAGCATACAATTTAAAATAGAAAAGATGTTAAATCAGGTGTGGGGAAAACTCCTATTCAGATGAGAGTTCACAGATTCTGGATTATCTGCTGTACTTCATGTCCCTAGGCTTAAAGCCAACATCTTTAAAGGTAAATTTGTCACCAATTTCTGCTTTTAGGTTTATGGTCTCAGTAGAATCACTGTTCACACACCCAATGTTTAAGAGGTTCTTTAAAGGCCTGTCATATATATATATATATAACCTCCTTTAAAGAAGCCTATGCCAGTTTGGGACCTGAACTTGGTTCTCACTTATTTAATGCCTAGCCCTTTTAAACCCATGGCCACCTCTGAGTTTAAATACCTCACCTGGAAAACAGTATCCCTGGTGGCTATTATATGTGTATGGAGGGTCAGTGAGTTACAGGCAGTCTGCCTTGATCCCTCTTATCTGATTTTCCACAAGGAAAAAGTAGTCCAAGGACAAATGTGCAGTTCCACCCTAAGGTGGTGTCAGAATTCCATTTGGATCTGACTGTTACCTGCCTGGTGTACTTAGCAAAGCCATATGCTAAACAAAGTGAGGGAACATTCCACACATCAGACATAAAAATAGACCTCAAGTTTTTACAAGTCAAGAACAGGGGGCATTAAAAAAGGACAGTAAACAGTTGTCACTTATGGTGAGGTATCACAAGAGCAGCTAGCCTCTTAACAGTTCATATCATGATGGATTGTATCCACAATATGTTTATGCTAAACCAAGGCAGGGAACATACCCCCAGATGGCATCAAAGAACATTCAATTAGGATTGTTGTAGCATCAGTGGCAGCAAGGTGGAATGTGCCACTGACAGAAATGTTTTTTTTTCTTTTTTTTATCAAGCTTTTTACCCTGATGGGTGATTCTTCACCCCCTGTCTCCACCTCTCCCCTGACTGGCAAGTACTTCCCCTGGACCTATTTGGAGCTGCAATCCCCTAAAGCTTGCTCCCACCCCCCGTAGTAGGGACAGAGGGGGCAGAACCTCCCCCCCCCAGAGTCTTTCACTCAGATGAGTCCCGTGGCTGAGGTGGTAGTGTGGGTCGGGGGAGGTGAGCAGGGCTTCTTGTAGCCCACAGGTCCCTATTTCTTGGTCTTCTGTCCCCACGTTGCTGGCCATGGTGGTAGGTATGGATATGCACTTGCACACATGCTATGGAAGTGTGGCCCCTTCCTTCTCTATGTCTCTTGTGCCTGCAGTGCCACCAGGACTCCACCCAGTGACAGACAAGAGCTGAGATGGCATGCCTTCCTTCCCCAGGAGAAGAGAGCAGTTCTAAAGATGCTCAGTTCTCTCCCACCCTGACTGATCCCCAGCAACCTGAGCTTATTCTCGAACTTGGGTCTCCAGCATGGCAGGAGGTAGGGTGCCCAGTGCCTCAGCCCACCATGCCACTGGGCATCACTCACTGATATAAATTTGTAAAGCTGCTATATGGTCCCCAGTACATACTTTCACACCCCACTATTGCTGGACACACAGGCAAAACAGGATGCTACCTTTGGGATTTCTGTACTTCAAAACCTATTCCCACAGTAATCCTAAAGCCCTTCAACTCAAGGTACTGTTTTGAATCTGCTTATCTTTACTTAGCTGTTCTAATTCATATCGTGGAAGGAAAAATTACTCAGTGTAGAAACAGACTTTCTTCTAGTGTATTACAACAGCTAGTAAAACTACCATTCTGTCTCCTCACTATAGGATAAGGTAATTAGGTTCAGCAGAATCAGTTATTATTTACTGCATGAGCTTTTAATGAGTGTTGTAGCTTGTTCTGTATTATTATTAATATTTTCTCTATTAATCTTCTTTTTTACAAGGGTGTAGGTAGGCAGACTCACTGTACACATTTGTTTACAGTTTTTATTTTGAGTACCTCTCCCAAACCATATGCCTTTTTTTTGTTTGCTTGCACGCATGTGCAAGAAACATAATGCTGTCATCCGAGTTTTCAGAGGTGTGGCAGCCCTCTTCCAATTCAGTCAGTGTGTTTGTAGGCACGGCCGCAATTCTCCAATGCCTGGTGGAGCTGTCTATGACAGCAGTCAAAAATGCAGTGGAGTACAGTTGAAAGGGGAGCTACGTTTCAGTGAGCAGCGATAAGATATCGCCTGCCTGCGCGCGCCTCCTCTACACACACACACAGGCATGCATACCGCGGTTTCTCCCCCAATGCATATACTATAGCCGACGGGGTGCCCAATCCCCATCAGCTGTGCGCGCCCCCAAATAGAGTTCTATATGCCATGCTGGGTCCCACCCAGCGTGGCTACACATGATAGCCGACGGGGGTGCCCAATGCCCTGTCGGCTCCACTGTCCCCCCCGGCCCAGAGAGTACAGGGTGCCACACTGGGAGCCCACACCAGCGTGGCAACAGAGGCTGTCACCGACGGGGGTGCCCAATCCCCCGTCGGCTCCACATCCCCCCCAAACAGCTGTCCTTGTGCCACGCTGAGAGCCCACCCCAGTGTGGCAAACGTCGCGTCTGTCTCATCCTTTGTTTAAAAAAAAAAAACCTGAAACAGAAAATGGTCCCTTGCTGTCTCTGCCCCCACCCGTGCTCACCCACTGTGCACCCTGCCTCCCCACACCCCATACTTCATTCCAGACTCCAGCGACGATCTTCGGTGGACGGGAACACGCCTGGCACTTCAAAGCCGACTCACAAACTGAGGAAATGCCGTAAGCTGTATAATGGGATAGATAGGGGTTTTCAACTTTGCTCCATATCTCAGGCATTTTTGATGTTTTGCCAAATTTTCAACATGGGGTTTTTGGGACCCCTTCTCATGAGTGCTCTTACTGTCATGGTGTTAATCGGGTCGGCGGGTGATTTCTGCACCGCGCAAATCACCTTTCAGGACCAAGTAACGAAATGACACTGCCACTGTTCATAAGGTGGTCTCAAAGCCTATGTTGAAAATTGTGGGAAAATTCCTAAAAATGACTGTTTTACGAGCGTGTGTTGTGCAGTTCCTATGCACGCTCGTAAGTTTGCGAATTTTCAATATTTTCACTCCAGATTTTCAACATTGCCATTTTACTACACCTCCTTATGAGCAATATAGCTGTCATTTTTCACATCTTGCCGAAACGTGTTTCCGCCCATGTAGTACAATGGCGCAGTCGATGTGCGAAATCAATGTATGGGACATAGTAAGAAAATCACAGTGACACTGTTAATGAGCAGAGGTCTTAAAATGGCTATGTTGAAAATTTGGTGAAAAAATTCCTAAAAATTACTGTTTTACGAGCGTGCGTTGTGCAGTTCCTACGCATGCTCGTAAGTTTGCGAATTTTCAATATTTTCAATCCAGATTTTCAACATTGCCATTTTATTACACTTCCTTATGAGCAGTACAGATGTCATTTTTCACATCTTGCCCAAAACATGTTTCCGGCCATGTAGCTCACAATGGCGCAGTCGATGTCTAAATCAATGTATGGGACACATTAAGAAAATCACAGTGACACTGTTAATGAGCAGAGGTCTTAAAATGGCTATGTTGAAATTTGGTGAAAAATTCTAAAATTACTGTTTCTGGTCGTTCGCGCAGTTCATACTGGCTAAATGAAGTTTGCGAATTTTCAATATTTTCACTCCAGATTTTCAACATTGCCATTTTATTGCACTTCCTTATGAACAGTACAGCTGCCATTTTTCACATGTCGCCCAACATGTGTGTCCATACATGTAGTGCACAATGGTGCAGTCGGTGTGTGAAAGCAATGTTTGGGGCAGATTAAGAAAATCACAGTTACACTGTTCATGAGAAGAGGTCTTAAAATGGCTATGTTGAAAATTTGGTGACAAAAGTCCATAAAACGACTGTTTTACGAGCGTGCGTTGCGCAGTTCCTACGCACGCTCGTAAGTTTGCGAATTTTCAATATTTTCACTCCAGATTTTCAACATTGCCATTTTATTGCACTTCCTTATGAACAGTACAGCTGCCATTTTTCACATGTCGCCCAACATGTGTGTCCATACATGTAGCGCACAATGGTGCAGTCGGTGTGTGAAAGCAATGTTTGGGGCAGATTAAGAAAATCACAGTTACACTGTTCATGAGAAGAGGTCTTAAAATGGCTATGTTGAAAATTTGGTGACAAAAGTCCATAAAACGACTGTTTTACGAGCGTGCGTTGCGCAGTTCCTACGCACGCTCGTAAGTTTGCGAATTTTCAATATTTTCACTCCAGATTTTCAACATTGCCATTTTATTACACTTCCTTATGGAACAGTACAGCTGCCATTTTTCATATGTCATCATGTGTAGTCCGCATGTAGCGCAATAATGGTGCAGTCGTGTGTGAAAGCAATGTTTGGGCAGATTAAGAAATCACAGTTACACTGTTCATGAGAAGAGGTCTTAAATGGCTATGTTGAAAATTTGGTGACAAAAGTCCATAAAATGACTGTGTTATGAGTGAGCATTGCTGCAGTTTCCACACCCTCATAAGTTCATGACTTTGTAATATTTTTCAGTCCAGATTTTCACCAGTGGCATTTTTCCACACTTCCTTATGAACAGTACAGCTGTCATTTTTCACAACATGGCCAAAATGTGTTTTCATACTTTCAGAGATGAGCATGGTCGCTGTGGGAAATCATTGTTCGGGACAGATAAAGAAAATCACAGTGACACTGTTCATGATCGGAGGTCCCAAAATGCCTGTGTTGACAATCTGCTGTAAAAAATCCCCAAACTAATTACATTATGGGTGTGCGTTGCACAGTTTCTATGCACGCGTGACTTCACCAGTTTTTTAATATTTTTACTGCAGATTTGCAACACTGCCATTTTTTACACCTCCCCATGAACAGTACAGCTGTCATTTTCACATCCTGTTCAGAATGTGTTTTGCAACTGTGGTGCTAAATGCTGTAGTCGCTGTGCATAAGCAGCTTTCGCTAACAAACTGATATTGCCACTGTTCATGCAGTGGGGGCCACAAAAAAATCATGCTAAAAATTTGGAGTGAAAATACCAACGAATGCCTGAGGTGTTAGGGTTTCCAACCATAACGCCCCACCCTGTAGAGAATGACAGGCATCAGGGGTGTGACTTGGGATTCTTGCCTGTAATGCTCATACCATTCCACACCCTGCAGCCAGTGAGAGGCATCGAGTATGCCTTGGACTCTTATCCCCAAAGTTCACCCCATTCTCCTATACCACACCCATCTCACCGTATTTCCTGATGGAATGGGGTGCACATAAGGCCAAAGACCCCAAGGCACACCGTGACACTTGTTAGTGTCTGCAGGGTAGGGTGTGGTGAAATGGTCAAGTATGCCTGATGACCCAAAGGCACACCCCAATGCCTGTCACTCTCTGCAGGTGTGGTGGGGTTGGCTTCAGTTCAATACTTCACTGCCATTCCTATTATGCAGCTCTGTAACTTCTACACTACCAATGCCAATGCCAGCAAGCAAACATTTGGCATTGACAAATGCTTGTTTACCATTATTTCAGTTTGGAGTATTAGAATAAGTGTAGGCCACTGAGTAGTGTCTGCATCTGATTAAACGTATATTGTTTATGACATAGATCTGTATACAACTTGTTTAGAGATTAAATGAGTCATCTGACAACAATCTGATTTTTTTTAATGGGGGCAGCTGCTGGAGAGGATGTGTACATTCCCTAAATGGGGGGGGCACCAGTTGGAGAAGATGTGTACATTTTTCAAATGGGGGCAGCAGTTGGAGAGTGTGTATACAAAATGGAAATTTCTGGCTACACCTTTAAGTCAAAGATCTACCAGTAGAATGCTGGGAGACTTGAGACCAGTACAGTAGGAGAGAGTGTCTTTGAAAAAGATTCTAATTTCTAGTGCAACATTCCTAACCTGGAGATGATGCACATGGTTTACTAGCTGTTCAAATCCATTAGAAGTAAAGCTGTTACTATGTGGAGTAATGTGTCCTTACACCCCACCTTTTTCAAGTTGGATGTGGATGTGCTGAAGTAGGCAGAGGCTTCATAGTTTAATTTGGGTAGCAGGATGCCTTGTGCTTTTTCCACATGAGCTTGGGGATCAGATTATGTCTGATCCTGTATACAATGCTCAGACTGGAATTAAGAGATTTATACGTAGTCACATGATGTGGGAAATCAATAGTGGGGTCAAAAGCAATGCCTAGGTATTAGAAAGAGTCTACCGACTCATACAGAGAGCCATCAAGGCAAGAGATTTTTAATTTATTAAGGCTACCACTGAGTTTTGGTGCAGACTGATACACTGTGTCCTGAGTTTTGCTTATATTTAAAACCAATTTATTTTTTTATTCCATTCCAAGTCTGAAGTCAATTGAAATCCCAAGTTTGAAATGAATTGAAATCTTGGTTTATCCATCTTCTGAGGTTATTGATGCAGTCTGAACTGTACATGAGGACATGATTATCTGCATATAGAAGGGGGTGCAGTGGGAAATGCTAAACAGCCAACTGTTAAAGTGAGAATAACAAGGAAAAGTATGAAACCCTGTGGACCACCCACTAAAGAAGATGCAACATCTGAAAATGACTGTCCATATTTTACAGAATACTTTCTATGAGAGAGATGCAATTACTAAATCTGCTTACTGCAGCGAGAGAAGACTCCCAATTCCTGTAGCTTGTCACGCAGCAGAAGATGGTCCACGAGGTCAAATGCCTTAGTTAAATTAACAAATATGTCCCTCATAAGCATGTCGTTGTCCATGGCCGAGGAAAATATCATTAATGAGGTTTACCATAGCAATAGTAGTGCTATGTCCCAGCCTAAAGTCAACTTGAACTGGAGAGAGAAGATTGTATTTATTTATGAAGTCAGTTAGCAGGGTAGACACCATTTTCTCCAGGAGGTTAAAAAAGATAGGAAACAGTTTTTTCAGCCCCAGGAATACTCAGCATTGCTTGACAAGTTCAATCAGTCCCTTGGAATGAGCTGCCCTGGAACCAAGAATTTTATGCTAACTGGTGAACTTTAGAATGAAATTTGAAACTCTGCTATGGTCACGCTCTCCCATGCCCTCTAACAGAAGATTTATTTCTTAACCTGAGAGGAAGCATCACCCCGAAGTCGCTTTTCAAAGTACTAACGTTTCTGATCTGTTTCTTCTGTTTATTTCAGTTTTGTGTTTCTTAAGTTCTTAAGTTACTTTTCGATACTCTGTGTTAGTTTAGGGTATTTTATTTAGTTGGTGTGTGTTTTTCTCAGTTCCCTTGCAGTTCCACTGAGAATCGTTTCTTTAAAGGCAGTCCCCAATTTGCAGAACCTCCATTTTAAACCCCTTTTTAAACACGTTTTCTTTAATATTTTGCCTTTTATTTTCAGCAGTACCAATATGTTGAGTCACCGCTTGACAATTTTTGGTTTTCTTCTCCCAATTCCTTGTGGGAATTGAAATGATCTTTTTTCCAATTTTTACTCTGACATTGAACATTTTATAAATAATAAAAAAAATTAATCACAGTTCCCATCTTTGGTTGGAACTGAACTACTAACCCTAGGAACCACACCTCCATTTTTTTCTTCTAGGGTGTCAGTGATCAGCATGTCTGACAAGCCCAAGAAAAGTACAGAACCCACAGGTTTTAAACATTGTACTTGGTGCTTTAAACTTCTGGCTAAGGCAGACTGCCACAAGTTGTGTTTTTCCTGTTTGTGTCTTGATCATGATTTTTCCAACTATGAGCTTTGCATCAGGTTTTTCCCCAAAACATTAAAAAAGAGGGCCAAAAAAACCAGAGGAAATTGTGGCCTCACAAATCTGTCTCCTCTTTACGGTCTGGCTCTGGGGAGAGTCAGGTTCCTCAACAGAAGCAGAAGAACAAAACTGCTGAAGGGGTCTCAGAGGTCAGGGTGTCAGACAGGGAGACCCCTGAGTCTACCAAAATGAAAAGATCTGATGAGCAAGCATCAGAACCAGTGCCTGCCAAGAAAAAAGAGAAAGAAAAACATGCCACTGCCCCTCTAGCTGAAGAAGCAAAGGAGATGCCAATGGACAGAAACAGATGCCCTCAGCTGAGAACATGGCTAAGGCTTGGCAATCCTTCCAGGCTTTCCAACCTATTGAAGCCCTTATGACCATGCAAGCCCCCCCCCCCCCGACTCCACAACCTGTAGTAAAGCCTGTGGTGGAGGAGGCTGAGATGTTTTATGAAGAGGAGTATGAGCCCATAGAGCCTGATGGCTCACCGGTTCAGGAATCTGGCTTCTCTCCTCAGGAGATGGCAGAGGATGAGGAGGAGGTGAAATTTTTGTACATGATAGGCCTACCTCCCACAAAGAGGGTGTTCCTACCCATACATAAGTGTTTGAGGAAGGCCACGTCAGAAATCCTAGTGGTCCCCACTTCAGAAGCTGGTATAGACAAGAGGACAGAAAAGAAATACCAGTTGGAAAGGCAGGGCATGGAGTACCTTTACACTCATCCTAACCATTAAGGTGTGGTTCAAACTACTGCCTGTGACAAGGCCAATATCCCACTTTCCTCTCAACCCCCAGAGGAGGGTTCCAGAAAACTGGATAGCATGGTCAAAAAAGTTTACACCGCAGCCTCCCTTTTGCTTAGACAGCCAGTCTATATGGCCTATGCAGCTCAGTACCAGAAGGCCCTCTGGACCTCTGTCGTGTCCATGAACGAAAAGGCTGTTGATGATCGGGCCAAGGACCTAGCAAACACAGCAAAGGCTGCTTTGGATTCCACTAAATACCAGTTTCACATGGCTGTAGATAACAATGACATCGCCGCTAGGGTTATGATTCATGCTGCATGCCTCAGGAGGTTTGCCTGGCTCAGGACTATGAACTTCTCTCAGGACACTGAAACTAAGGCCATGGATTGTCCCTGTGAGAGAAATTCCTTGTTTAGTGATAAAACAGAGGCCTATATGAAAAAGATGGATGAATATAAGACCACCTATAAAAGCAACACTGAGAAAGAGAAGGCTTCCACTTCCCATAGACCTATTGGAAGGGGAGGTAGGGGCAGGGGTTATGTCCCTCACACTTATGCGACTTATGACTAGCCTCCTCAAAGGGATTTCTTCAGAGGCAGAGGTAAGCGAGGTGTGAGCAGGCTGCAGCCACCCCAGCTCCCAAAGGGCAAGCAAAGCAGAACCCCTGACAGGTTTGTACAGGTTGCTCAGCTATTTCCAGAGGGAAGAAGGTTGGCTCACTATTTCCAGGTTTGGAAAAACATTACCACAGACAAGTGTGTCTTGGAAATAGTAAGCCACGGCCTCTCCCTGCAGTTCAGAAAGTTTCCCAGAACTGCAGGCACACAGGGCCTTTCCACCTCATACCCAAGCAGAAAAACTCCTGCTGGAGCTGGAGGTCAAAGAGCTGCTGCAGACCAGCACAGTGGAGCAAGTTCCCTCTGCCCAGTGAGGCAAGAGCTTCTACTCTAGGTACTCTTTCACCCACAAGAAAAATGGAGTGGTGACCCTTTTTTCGAACTAAGACTTCTGAACAAATACTTGAAAAAAACAAAAGTTCAATATGGTAACACTTTCCACAGTGATCCCATCTCTGTAGCAGGGACATTGGTTGTGGTCTCTGTATTTGAAGGATGTCTACTTCCATATCCCAGTAAGACTTTCCCACTGAAGGTACCTCAGGTCCAGGGTAGGGAACTGCTACTGTCAGTTTGTGGCCCTATCCTTCGGTCTATCCTCAGCACCAAGGGTCTTCACAAAGTGCCTGGCAGTTGTTACAGCTCACTTGTGAAGACAATGTGTGGTGGTCTTCCTGTACCCAGATGACTGGCTAGTCTCAAGAGGGTTGAATCAGGAGGCCAAGGCCTCCCTCCAGCTCACCCAGTCAAACCTGGAGGATCTGGGGTTCCTAATAAACATCCCAAAGTCTCAGACAGAATCTGTGCAGGTGCTGAACTTCATAGGAGCAGAGCTGGACACACTACAGAGAAAAGCTTTCCTCCCTCAGGAGAAGGTGGTAGGCCTCTCAGAACTGGCAAAGTTTTTCAAAGCTGGATGACCTAGACCAGGCAAAGCTTTCCTACAGCTGCTGGGACACATGGACGCCTCAACAGCTGTGGTCCCAGGCACTAGATTTTAAATAAGAGGCATTCAGTATCATGTTCCTAAAGGTGGGATCCTCTGTCAAAGTTGGTACCAGTTACAAAGTGCCTCTTAAGGGCACTGGACCGGTGGAAGGAGGAAGAGGAGAACCTCAGGAGAAGGAATCCCCTTCCTTCAGCTATCACCCACAGTGGTACTCACTACAGATGCCTCCCTCCTGGGATGGGGGGGCTCATCTGTAGGACTGCACTGTAAGTGGGGCATGGACTCCGCTAGAGTCCCAGGAGCACATAAACATCCTGGAACTCAGGGCTGTATACCTGGCAATGCAGGCCTTTTTCTCCCACATCAGAGGTCAGTCTGTCCAGATGAGGACAGACAACACCCCCACTATGTACTACATGAACAAATAGGGAGGAGCAAGATCTTCAAAGCTGTGCACAGAGGCAATGAAGATCTGGGGCCTAGCATACAAGTTAGAGGTGCAGCTGTCTGCAGTGCACCTAGCAGGAAAGGACAATGCCCCCGCAGATTCCCACAGCAGAATCAACCAAGGCAAACACGAATGGACCCTGAACAAGCAAGTGTTGGCAACAGTGTTCAGGAGGTGGGGCACACCAAAGGTGGACTTGTTTGCCTCTTGGCAAAACTACCAGCTCCCCCTCTTTTGTTGTAGGCCTCCCACAATGGGGACAGTGTCAGAGGATGCCCCGGTCTTAGGTTGTACAGAGAGATTCCTTTATATGTTTCTCCCTTTCCCTCTCTTTCTAAGGGTGGTGCTAAAGCTCAAAAGGGGGCCTTCAGCGATAATGCTGATTGCTCCAGACTGGGCTAGGCAGACTTCCTATTCTCTACTCCTGGCCCTGTCCAGCAAACTTCCCATCACTCTTATCCTGAGGTACAACCTACTGACCTTGCCATTGGGCAGGATAGCATTTCCAGACCTCAACACTCTGTGCCTCAAGGCCTGGTACTTGAGGAGTTAGAATACTCTGGGTTAAACCTCTCGGAAGAGGTTTTGAATGTATTAAAAGTTTCCAGAAAGCCAGAAACAAGGAAAGCATATGCCTCAAAGTGGAAAATGTTTTCCCTGTGGTGTTCTTCCAGGCAGATCAAGCCCCTCCAGGCCAGCCTGTCCTGCATACTGGACTACCTGCTACACCTACAGTCTCTGGGCCTTCTCCCTTCTACCATTACCTGCATCTGGCAGCAGTCCTAGACTATGCTTCGGCTGGTAGACAGAGAACAGTAGCCTCCTTGGCAGTTTTCAAGAGCTTCTTTAAGGATCTGACCCATTTGAACCCTCCTTTCAAAGATCCAGTCCCTTCATGGTATTTGAATATGTGCACTGCCCAGCTCATGGGTGCCCCCTTCGAGCCTATGGCAACTGCTCCTCTGAAATATGTTACCTGGAAAACTCTTTTTTTGGTGACCATCACCTCAGCATGGAAAGTGAGGGAGCTCCAAACTCTGTGTACAGATCCTAACTACATTATCTTCCACAGGGATAAAGTAGTTTGAGGACCAACAGAAAATTTCTCCCTAAAGTGGTTTTGGAGTTGCACCTCAACCAGTCCATCACACTCCCTGTGTTTTTCATTGAAAAATCCACATCACGGGAGCAGAGAAGCCATTCCCTGGATGTTAAAAGAGCTTTGGGCTACTACCTGGACAGCACTAAGGATGTCAAGTCCACTTTGACACAACTGCTTGTTACCTATGGGGATGTAGGCCAGGGCAAGTCAGCATCCAGGAGGACCATTGTTCACTGGATAGAGTTCTATTATGGCAAAGATTCACTTTAAGGCCTTAGGGCCCACTCCACAAGGGGCCCCTCTGCCTCTATGGCAGCATCTAGGGGTGTCTCCATCCAGGAGATTTGTAAACCAGCTACATGGAAAACAGTACACACCTTTACAAAGCATATAAAACACCTTTATAAAGCATATAAACAGAAGAGAGAAAGAAGTAAGTGCTTCCGCTGGGACTTGAATCCAGGCTGCCCGAAATACCGTTCCGGTTACGCTACCAGCTGTGCCACCAAGGCAACTGGAAACTGGAGCACATTACTCTTTCTACAATGCACAGCCTGGTGCTGTGCAGATAATTACATTTTCAATCACAAGAGTGTGGTGTGCATATGTTATGGAACACATACAAACAGAGAAGAAAAAAAGGATGTGCCTCCGCTAGGACTTGAACTCAGGCCATCCGGAATACCAGTACCGCACTCTTGTGATTAAAAATCTTTACAAAGCACTACTGCCTGGACATACAGTCCAGAAAGGATGCCAGTTTTGGCACTGCTGTCTTGCAGAACCTTCTCCATATATAGGTTCTGTACCCAGTCTCCCAAGGTACTACTACAGAATCTGTCCTTGTCAAGCAACAGAAAGGGATTCCTGGGGTTTGAAGAAAAAATTGCTCACTGTAGTAATGTTGTTTCTTCCTAAGGGATCCCTCACTATGCTTGACAATCCCTTCCTTACCTCCCCTCCCCTTCCAGAACCTGGAAAAGGTTCTCTTAACAGACTGTTCTTAATGGAGTTAAGCATTTCCTCGCAACTGAAAATTTTGTCAGTTTTTCCTCGTTTGTTTTCTTTTTTTTTTCCAAAAGTGTGTTTTTTAGGTTACAATTCTTTTTAGTAGTCACTTAGCTAGATTTGGTAGTCACTGCTCTCCCATAGTTTGAGAAATAAATCTGCCGTTAGAGGGCAGGGGAGAGCATGACCACAGCAGAGTTTAGAATTTCATTCTAAAGTTCTCCAGTTAGAAGGCTCTAGGCTCTGGGCAGCTCATTCCAGGGGACTGATTGCACTTGTCAAGCATAGTGAGGGATCCCTTAGGAAGAAACAACATTACTAAGTAATTTTTTTCTTACTCTCTAGATGCCCTCCTGTTTTCCTTTCAGTATGTAACCAATATTCTGATATGTTTTGACCTTTTTTTGTTAAATTAATACTCAATTTATTTTTGTCTCTGTAACTACTCTGAATCCCTCTCTCCTTGGCAGTTGCTTCTCTCTTTTTATATTACCTGAACATTCTGAGAAATCAATAACACTATTCCAGGCCATTCAGGTGAATTGCATGGAATGGCATGACTGATGTCATGGCATGTCTTAGAAATATAAAAAAAGCAATAACTGCTGAGGAGAGTGGAATGTGATGAAGATCTAAGAGCACCCTAAAGCTAGATTATTTATTTTTCAAAACTGGTCAAAGCATATCAAAATATATAACTGGCATGGAAAGGAAAATGGGAGGGAAGTTAGAGATGTAAAAATAATTTCCTATTACCCTTAACACGGGTAGAATGGCAGTGGGCCTGTAATTACTATAGAACTCATTTTAATCACTGTAAAAATATTTTCACTGTATCTGTGGGTGGTGACATTTCCAAGAAATATTTTCTGCACAGGTTCCTCTGCTTTCTGTATTCCTCCCAGACTGAATTTAGAATGGAGGTCTAGAATCATGCCCAGCATCCTTGTCTGAATTTAAATAAAGACAGCAAGTCGATATTTGTTTGTTTATTTTGTTTATTTAATCTGGTAGGTCCACGGGCCAAAGACCCATTTTCATGGGCGACCAGAGTAACATAGAAAACATACAAGTACATAATGAAACAATAAATAACATATGGCACATATAAATGCATAGTAAATTACAAAAACAAATTCAAAATTAATATAGTAAACACTAACGTACAAAAAATATTAATTTGCAGCACATTTGCATTCACTCTCTAAAAACAATTTCTTAGAGCCTGTCTAAAACTAAACATAGTTACTTCAAAACATTCAAACATTGTCATAAGTGCATTAAAAAATATTGGTGGGTTGTAAAACATTGTTTTCTGTCCACTGATGTTTTCATTCTTGGAACAGAAAAGAAATGATAAGCAGATGAGTGAGTTACAGGAGAATTGATGTGTGTTTTGAAAATTGACTGAAGAATGGTAGGGACCTTACTTAAAGTTATCTTTTTTGCCAGAATCCCGAGTTGAAATTTGTACCTGTACTCTAAAGGAAGCTATCCTACTTGCTGAAACAAAACACAGTGATGGGTACAGGACAGTAGTTGAGTAGTGAAACGTGCAATTTGGTTCAAAAGAACTTTTACCCTTGACAGTAACCCATCACCAGCAGAATAATAAAAAAATCAGGCCATAATCAATAACTGGTAATAAAAAAACTCTGAGACAAAAGTAATCTAGTTGAAGGAATTAATAATGAATTCAATCTATAAACGGCACCAAGTCGTTGATGAACCACTTTGACTATGTTGGTAATGTGATATTTGTATTTCGTACCTTCATCTGCAATAAGGCCTAAATATTTAACCTGCTCTATTTCCACCCCGGTAACAGTAAACAATGAAAGAGTAGACTCAACTTTCAGTTTTTTCCCGTGATTATAAAAAAACATACGTAGATTTAGCCATTTAGGGACTACACTGTACTGCTGACTCTCCTTTTGATGAGAGGTACATGCTTATCTTAAATTTCATGAACTTTCCAGTAAAGTAAGAGGCAGAATTCACATCAGTTGTGTTTCAGAGAAATGACCAATCAGTTTGATTTAGATAATTCACAGTAAGCAGGTATGAGGTAGGACCTCAGATTAGTTCCTGAACTGGATAATTCTCAGAAAGGCCCCTATAGACCAGGCACGCCAGACACAGAAAATGGAAGACTGGTTGCATATACAGTAGTATGGGGGAGGACACCTCTATGTATGATTCTTTCCTTCCTGTTTGATACTATCCAACCTATTAGGATGGACTGGCTTCCATTCTAGATAATCTGATAGGTTCAGTTATTGATTTAAGATTGAATTTACTTAATAGTGACTTGTATCTCTTTACTGTACAACATAACCAGTCTAGGTTTACACCCCCTAGGATGATGAATTCATTATTCTTTACAGATGTTCCCAAATGTTTGGTAAGAGAGATAAAGCCAGCTTGCTGCTGCTTCAGGTTCTGCACCTCCCCCCTTGAGAAGAAGGGTACATTTTTCCCTTTGGGTTTACTTACTGTAACCCCCTACAAATGGGAGTTCCTAAACGCTTTCCCGGAGCTTGCCTAAATGCTCCATGCCTGACTGGTGTTCGGCGTAAGGCTGTTAAACAGGGCGTTGTGAGTGCTTTTAGAGCCTCCAGTTCTGCCTCTTTAAGAGCTGTCTGCTCGCAGGCTTTAATGGTACGAATAGGGGGACTGGGGTTTCCCTGCTCGAAATCCGCCCTGGACTGCTGTTTGATCGCTCTGTTTCCGCAGTGGCTAGGAGCGCTGAGAGAGCCCATCTGAAAGATGTAGTTGTTCCCTTGGGAACATGTATAGTGTTGGTATAATTGCAGTTTATTTAACTTTTTTCCATTGCAGCTGGGACTTTGTGCTGTGCTCCTCTAGTTTGGACCTGGACTGTGCTAAAGGGGTCCAATAGGAGTAGGGGATACTTCAGAAGGAGCAACTGGCGACCAACCGAAAGCAGGACCCCTCAGGGAGTCGACTGACCAATGGGGACACAGCTTGTAATGCTGGGAAGTGGCATTATGGGCTATGGCGCTTTTTTGCACCACTGAGAGCGAAAGTAAGTGACTGGCACCTGAGGCCAGCCAATGGGATCGGGTGATGCCTGAGTTAGAGAGCTGCACCACACTGGAAGAGGGAGATGCATTGTGACTGCGAAGGAGAAGGGAGTTCTGCGCTCCTGTGCCGTTGAGTGTTCGTGCGGGAAGCATGTGAAAGGCCTGAGGTGGCCGTTTGCATTGCCAGCGTTCCACAGATGAAATCCGTGGGCTTGCAATCAGAGGAGGCTGTGTACAAGCACAGCTACCTACCAGGCTTCACCTGAAGAGGACTGGAGAATCTGCTGAATCGCGCTCGGTCTGTCAGAACAGTGAAGCTGCAAGGAAACACCCATATAGCTGTGAGTTCATTCGGGTCATGGAAGCAGCTGCCTGGTATGGTACCCCTCTGTGTTTTTCCATATAAATGTGTGAGGAGGCCTTGAAGCTCAGGCTCAGCCCTGTGAGTGTAAAATCGTGGTCCTCTGCTGGAGTTGTGAGTACTGAATCAGGGTAGCTCCCTGTTAAAGGTTACATTCAAAGGCTAAATCATTTTGTTGTATAGCTGAAAGCACTAATTGAGCTTTTCTGGCTCCATCTGATCTGCTCAGGGATTCAATGCTCGCGTGTGTCAGGGCCCCAACTAGCTGCATCGAGGAACTAGCCATTAGGGCTTGGGTACCCATAGACAGTGCTTAATAGGTTAGGCCTGTGCACAGAGCCATAGGTAGGTTTATATATACTGTAGTGGTAAGCCAATCAACCTAATTCCCCCCGGTCTTTGTTATCTCCCCTTAAATAAATCAGATTGCTTGTTTTGCAAAAGTACACTGGCTAGTTTGTGTATTAATGGTGGAATACTGCACAGTGAATGTGGTGTAACTGTACCTTACTTTCCAGGGGGTCCCCGGAGTGAGCTGACTGGTTCGAGCCAGGGGGTAAGTGTATATGGTAGAGACACTAAAATTGAACTGCGTGGGCCACTAGTGGGAAGAAGGCGGGGGCTGCAGCAACGCAGAGGGCTGCGACCGAGTCAACCATGACTGTTTCAACCCCGACCTCTGGGTGGAGGCACCCGCCAACGGATCTGGGCCCCTCACCCTGTCACAGTTAGGGCAGGCCGGGGTAGTAGCCCTTAGGACAGCGCCCCCTGGGGGTTACACTGATACCATTTGTTTTTCTCTTATCCACCTTATTGTTTTTCAAGGTCTCTGGGATCGAGCACACATTTTATATTTATGGTTTTGTGATAGTTTTTTTTCCTGTCCAGGTAGGATGATAGCCATTTTGTTTGGGGTCTTGGTTGGTAATAAAAAACAAACAGAACAAAAAAACATATATTACTGTAATATAATCTGAGAGGATCTCTGATCTTGAAGTGGGTAGCCATCTGGGAACAAGCGACCACCAAACAGTGTGGTTCATGATAAACTTAGCTGTAGAGTCAAGCCACACAAAAGTGAAGGTACTGGACTTCAGAAGGGCTGATTTTGTCAAAATGGGAGAGTGTCTCAGAAAAGCACTAGCAAACAGGCAAGAAGGGGAGTGGCACAACAATGGGAAACATCAAAACCACCATCACAGAGGCAACAAGCCTTTGTGTGAAGCAAATAAACAAATCGAAACGAAAGAAAAAACCACTATGGTTCTCAAAAGAAGTGGCGGTGAAGGTAAGGGAGAAAAGGATAGCATTCAGGAAGTATAAGGAAACACAGAAGGAGCAGGACAGAGAACTGTACCAGTTAAAGCAGAAGGAAGCGGGTAAGGCAGTCAGAATAGCAAAGACCCAAACTGAGGAAAAGATAGACAACTCGGTTAAGAAGGGGGATAAAACCTTTTATAGGTACATTAGGGAGCAAAGAAAGACTAAGGCAGGGATACTAAGGCTGAAAAAGAGGAAGGTGGTTGGGCAGAGAGCGACAGTGAAAAAGCAGGGATACTGAACGAATACTTCTGCTCAGTATTCACAATGGAAAAGCAAGGGGAAATACCTGATCTGGTCAATAGAAGCTCTCTGGATGTGGGGGTTGATATTAGTCCTTTCACAGAATAAAGGGTTCTGAAAGAACTCTTAAAACTGAAGGTGGATAAAGCAATGGGTCCTGATGGGATTCACCCCAGAATTCTAAAAGAACTAAGGGAAGAACTAGTAACACCACTAACTACCCTTTTTAATAAATCATGGGAGGATGGTGTGGTACCTGAGGACTGGAGGAGCGCAGATGTGATTTCCCTTCACAAAAGTGGGAGCAATACAGAGGCAGGAAACTACAGACCTGTCAATTTGACCTCAGTGGTAGGGAAAATGATGGAATCACTTCTGATGGAAAGAATTGTTGAGTATCTAGAGGCCAGTGGGGCACAAGACTCAAGGCAGCATGGATTCACAGCGGGAAGGTCATGTCATAGAAACATAGAAACATAGACTTGACGCAGATAAGGACCGCTAGGCCCATCTAGTCTGCCCATTTCCTCATCTACAGGATAAGCCGCAGATCCTAGTAACCAACAGCCTATTTCTTCCTACCCCCACAAAGAATTGCCTTATGTCTGTCCCATGCATTCTTGAATTCTCCCCATTGTTTTAGACCCACAACCTCCTCAGGAAGGCTGTTCCATGCATCCACCACCCTCTCTGTGAAATAATACTTCTCACATTGCCCCTGAACCGCTCCTTCTATCTTTAAATTATGTCCCTTGTTCTTGCAAGTCTCTTTTTCTGAAAAATGCTACCTCTTGGACTTTGTTGATTCCACTGAGGTACTTAAACGTTTCTATCATGTCCCCCCCTCTCCCTTCTTTCCTCAAGGGTATACATATTAAGCTCCTTTAATCGCTCCTCATACGGCTTCTCTTGCAGACACTGCACCATTTTAGTTGCCCTCCTCTGGACCGCCTCTATTCTGTCTATGTCCTTGCGGAGATGGGGTCTCCTGAACTGGACACAGTACTCCAGATGGGGTCTCAACAACTGTCTGTACAGAGGGATAACAACTTCCTGTTTTCTGCTGCTGATGCCTCTCCCTATACATCCCAGTATACCCCCAGCCCTCCCTACTAATGTCAGACAAATCTAATTGATTTCTTTGACCGGGTGACCAAAGCAGTAGACCAGGGAGGGGCTGTGGACATGGCCTACCTAGACTTTAGCAAGGCATTTGACACAGTCCCACACAAAAGATTAATAAACAAATTAGCCAGCCTGGGAGGGTCCCAGAGTGGTAGCCTGGGTAAAACACTGGTTGGACAACAGGACACAGTGGTAATAGTAAATGAAGTCCACAGTGAAGAAAGAAGGGTTACTAGTGGGTACACGAGGTTTTAGTACTGGGGCGTCCTTCTTTAATGTTTTTATAAGTGACATTGCAGAGGGACTGAAAGGAAAGTATGTTTCTTTGCAGATGACAAAGATCTGCAATAGGGTTGATACACAAAGTGGGGTGGAAAGGATGAAAAGGACTTGGCAAGGTTGGAGGAATGGTCAAATGTATGGCAGCTTAGATACAATGCAAAGAAGTGCAAGGTAATGCACCTGGGAAACAAAAACCCAGGGAAGAGTACACAATGGGGGTGAGATACTGACAACAACAAAATGGAAAGGGACCTGGGGTAGTCATATCAGATGACCTAAAGGTGGGTCAGCAATGTGAGAAGGCAGTAAGGAGGGCTGGGGGATACTGGGATGCATAGGGAGAGGCATCACCAGTAGAAAACAGGAAGTTGTTGGCCCTCTGTACAGACAGTTGGTAAGACCACATCTGGAGTACTGTGTACAGTTCTGGAGACCCCATCTCCGCAAAGACATAGACAGGGTGGAGGCTGTCCAGAGGACGGCAACCAAAATGATGCAGGGTCTGCATCAGAAGACATATGAAGAAAGACTAAAGGAACTAAAGATGTATAGCCTCGAGGAAAGGAGGGAGAGGGGGGACATGATAGAAACTTTCAAATACCTCAAGGGAATCAACAAAGTCCAAGAGGGTAGCATCTTTCAGAAAAAGAGATGTGCAAAAACAAGGGAGCACAATTTGAAGATAGAGGGGGGACGGCTCAGAGGTAATGTGAGGAAGTATTTCTTCACAGAGAGGGTTGTGGATACATGGAACAGCCTTCCTGAGGAGGTTGTAGAGTCAAAAACAGTGGGGGAATTCAAGAATGCGTGGGACAGACATAAGGCAATTCTAGTGGGGGGTAGGAGGAAGTAGGCTGTTGGTTAACTAGGATCTGCAGCTTATCCGTTAGGTAGGGAAATGGGCAGACTAGGTGGGCCAAGCGGTCCTTATCTGCCGTCAAATTCTATGTTTCTGTGTTTCTATATATTGTTCATTCCTGCTTCTTTGAAGCACCCGGCTGTTTCTGCAGCATTGGGGTGCCTGCTGGCATGTGCTACATAGCCCAATGGCACCATACAACAGCGCTACCAACCCAAAAGTTCTACTCCTGTGGAGTCCTAGTGCCTCCCAGCTTAGGACAAAAGAGTGTGTTGCTATGAAGGAGATACACAAATAGATCAAGCATAATGGTAAATGCAATTGGTACAAAACAAAAGGCACTCAATCAACCTCTTCGTGGATATACCTTGCTATCATACATCTTAAAAACAGCCTGCAATCAAATATAAAAAGAAAATATTTTATTATCACAGATTTACAAAACTATCACTCATGTGAACTGCACACAGTGATGGACAGTGCCCAAATGCCATGGCAGCAAAGAAAAAATTACTTACCATAAGGAATCTTCTCACCCCAGGAATACTCCAATATTCCTAACTCTATGCAGACTATGAAGCAGTACTTTTGGAGGTGGGCAGAGAACCTACTTTGGAAATAGGCTGTGCAGGACTGCTGTGCAAAACCTGGCATCACTTCTGGACTGAGAGTCCAGACTATAGTGCTTAGTGAGGGTGTGTACAGTTCTCCAGGAAACTGCTTTACAATGTCCACTAATGGAACATCCCTGGCTGCTGCTATGGTAGTAGCTGTACTCCTTGTGGAATGTGCCCTTAGCCCTGCCAGGGGCTCCTTTCCAGCTTTTGAGGAACAAAACTGAATACACTATACAATCCAGAGAGAAATGGACCTTTTAGATGCTGGATTTCCTTTACCTACATCCCCATAAATCAGGAACAGTTGTTTCAAACAACATGAAGTCTTGCTATATTATGACAATTGCAGTTTGTCCCAGCCTTAGAACTGCTCCGTGAAAGAGTTAACTTCCATGCCAGGCATGGAATCCTGAGCACGAGCTCGGTTGTAAAAACTCTGTCTGGTGATATTCAAACCGAAACTGTCAGATTCTTTACTCCGCCTCACTGAACAGTCGCTCCGGAGATTCCTCCTTCTGCTCGGTTCATTTCTCGGTTAAAAAAGTGTTATTCTCGGTTTATTTTAAACCGCAATTATATTTATTTTAACCGCAAACCGGTCGGTTCAAGCTCTGTCTGTGGTATCGTAAGTAATAGATAGGTTTTCATTCTCTGTGTGGAACTTGCAAACATTGTTATCGGTTCGGTTTGAACCGATCAGGTTGTTGTTAAAACTTGTTAAATTACATTTAGAGTGCGGTTCCCGGTTCTTATCGGTTCTAAAAAAAACGGATTTCATTACGGTTTTTTCCATGACCCGTGACACGGTTGGGAACCGATAAGGGTGTCTTGCTTGGCGATTTGCCGGAAAAGGGCAAGTTTTTGGTTAGGCTGGCATTATGTCTGAGAAACCCAAAGAAAACCGGCCCACTGGGTTTCAGCACTGTAGTGTCTGTGGGAAGCCTTTGCCAAGGCTGACCCACACACCACATGTGTTTATTGTCTGGGGTTTGACCACCTCAATGCAGACTGCCAGATTTGCAGGAATTTCCCTGCAGCTACCCTGGATAAGAGAGTTGGTAGGCTCAGGGAGCGAGAGGCCAAAAAGTCTGCTGACCGGATGGCCAGCCCGGTTCGGTGCCAGCCGAACTGGAGGGAGTGCCCTCTGACCAGGGCGAGACTTCCTCGGGCAAACGAAGAGCTGACTCGGAGGAGCCAGTTCCAGCAAAGAGGACTAGAAAATCAGCAGGTGTGGAGCCAAATTTCCTTCTCCAACGCTGCAGAGATAAGCCAAGCATCCAAATTGTCCAGTCGCTTTCTCGAAGTTCCGTTCAACTGCCACTATCTGGTAAACGGTCGGTTCGGTTCTGGTTCCACCGGTTCAAGAATATGATATAGAGGAATTTTATGAACCGGAGGAGGGGGAGGAGGATTATGAAGAGTGTGAATGTGATTTTAAGTCTGGATGTGCCCATTGAACCGGACATCTCCCCAGACAGACCTTCAGGAGTGTCTCCCCCTAGGCTTTCTGAGTCCCCTTCTCATTTTCTGTTTTATAAAAAAGTTACTGAAACCCTCCAGCTCCCTTTGGAAGAAGCTGTGGATGAACAGGAGGAGCCTGACTATGTGGAAATGATGGATATCCCAGAGTCCAGGAGATTGTCTATTCCTTTACATAAATCCTTTGGGAAACAGACAATAAAAATTTTAAAAGCTCCTAATTCTTTGCTTCCTGTGGATAAAAAGATGGACAAGAGGTACACATTGTCAGGCCCTGATACGGAGTTCCTTTCACAACAGTGCAGCCATGTTGGGGTAGTGCAGGCTGCAGCCTGTGATAAGGCAAATATTCCCTTGGCTTCACACCCCCCTGATAAGGACTCCAGGAGGATTGATGTCATGGCAAAGAAACAATACATGGCAGCATCCTTGGGACTCAGACAGGCAAATTATATGGCCTATGTTGCAAGATACCAGAAATCCAGATGGGATACTGTTATGGCTTTAGCGAAACAGGTCCCTGGCCAGCTTGCCAAGGAGCTGGAACAGGTGGCTGCTGATGGTATTGAGGCATCCAAGGTGCAATTCCATGCTGCAGTGGACTCTAATGATGTATCTTCAAGAGTCATGGCTACATCTGTGGCTTTTCGTAGAATGGCTTGGCTCAGGTGTACTAGCCTGTCACAGGATACCCAGGCTAAGGTCATGGATTTTCCTGTTGTGGGTAATTCTCTGTTTGGGGAGCAGACAGAGAATTACATGAAGAAAATGGATGAGTATAGGACTACTTATAGGAGTGCACAGGCCAAGGAGAGGCAAGCCACTCCTCAGAGGCAGCCTTCCAGGGGCAGGGGCAGGCCTTTTCATAGGCCTTTTTACCAAGCCCAGGCCTCCTCTTCATCTTATACCCAGAGGGGGTTCTTCAGAGGGAGAGGCAGACGGGGTACGAGCAGGCCTGCTCCCACCCCTCACCCTAAAGCCCCTGCCAAACAGGCACCCTGATGGGATGCCCAGGGCCGATTCTCCATTACCTGTAGGGGGCAGGCTGGCTTACTTCATCCAGGACTGGGAGTCTTTAACATCAGACAAGTGGGTCCTGGAAGTAGTAAGCCAGGGACTGGTTCTCAGCTTCAAAAAATTTCCAAAGATGAGAACCAGATCCTTTCCACCTGCAAATCCATTAGAGGCTCTCGCTTTGGAAACAGAAGTCTCAACCCTCCTGGCTCTCAGAGCTGTGGAAAGGGTTCCTCCCCTACACCAGGGCAAAGGACTATACTTCAGGTACTTCTTACGCCAAAAAGACAGGAGAATGGCCCATCCTGGATCTAAGATACCTAAACAAGCACCTTTTAAAACCAAAATTCAAAATGGTGACTCGGGGAATTATTTTACCCTCCCTAAGGCCAGGGGACTGGCTAGCATCCCTGGACCTCAAGGATGCCTACTTCCATGTTCTCATCAGAAGCTCCCACCGAACGTACCTCAGATTCAAACTGCCCTCAGGCCATTACCAGTTCAGAGCAATGCCCTTCGGCCTTACCTCTGCCCCAAGGGTATTCACAAAATACCTGGCAGTAGCAGTTGCTCACTTAAGAAGGCAAAAGATTGCCATTTTCCTTACCTGGACGACTGGCTCATAGTGGGTCAGTCTCCAGACCAAGTCAAATCACACCTTCAGGTTACCCAGCAGCTGCTTACATCTCTAGGTTTTCTTCTCAATCTCCCAAAGTCAGTTCTAGAGCCTGTTCAGCTACTCACCTTCATTGGCACAGAACTGGACACAAAGCAGGCCAGAGCTTTCCTTCCTCTAGAAAGGGTAAAGACCCTGGTGGCTGTGGCCTCCTCCTTCACTCTGCAGGTCTCTCGGCCAACAAGGCACTTTCTACAGCTCCTAGGGCACATGGCTGCTTCCACAGCTGTAGTGCAAGGAGCCAGATTTCAGATGAGGGACATTCAGTTCCATTTGAGAGCCTTCTGGTCTCAAAGGAGAGATCCCCTAACCAAATTGATCCCAGTAACTCGAACCCTGGTCCAGGCCCTGCAGTGGTGGCAGGATCAGAGCAATCTGAGGCAGGGGGTTCCTTTCATCCCTCAATCTCACTCCTTGACCCTTACTACAGATGCGTCCCTCTTGGGATGGGGAGCTCACATGGGCGACCTCACCACCCAGGGATTGTGGTCCCCTCAGGAATCTCTGCTCCACATTAATCTATTGGAACTCAGAGCTGTTTTTCTAGCACTTCAGGTTTTTTCTGCATCTGTTCAGAACAAAGTGGTACAGGTCAGAACAGACAACACCACTACAATGTGGTACATCAACAAGCAAGGGGGCACTCGGTCCTCGGCATTGTGCACCAAGGCAATGAAGTTGTGGTCTCTGGCTTATTCCCTGAACACCTCCCTCATAGCAGTTCACCTCCCAGGCAAGGACAATGTCCTGGCAGATGCTCTCAGCAGGATTTACCAGGGCCATCACGAATGGTCACTGGATCCCCTAGTACTAGGGTTAGTACTTGCCAGATGGGGCACCCCTCAGATAGATCTTTTTGCAGCCCCAGACAACCACCAACTTCCGCTTTTTTGTTGCAGGCCCCCAGTGTTGGGCTCAGTCCCTCTGGATGCCTTCCTTCTCAATTGGGAAGGGAAGTTCCTCTATGCCTTTCCCCCCTTCCCTCTCTTGTTCAAGGTGCTAGTCAAAATCAGATCTCAACCTTGCAAGATGATTCTGATTGCTCCATATTGGGCCAGACAGCCCTGGTATCCTCTCCTTCTGTCCTTAGCAGTCCATCTTCCCCTGTGTCTCCCCAGGAATCACAATCTGTTAACCTGTGCCCAGGGGAGAGTTTGGTATCCGAATCTCAAATCCCTCAACCTCAAGGCCTGGCTCTTGAGGAGTTAGAGTTTGCTGACCTACACCTTTCTCAAGGTGTACTCGAAATCTTGAAAGCTTCTAGGAAGCCTTCCACCAGGGCTACTTATAATTCTAAATGGAAAAGGTTTTCCATATGGTGCTCTGGGAAGCATATTTCCCAGAATCTGCTGATTTGCCCACAGTCTTGGACTATATGGTCCATCTAAATACTTTTGGGGCTGAGGCCAGCTACCCTGAAAGTGCATTTGGCAGCTGTCTCTGCTTTTACTTCAGCAGGAAAGACCTCTTCTCTTTCTGCTCACCCTGTATTCTCCAAGTTTTTCAAGGGATTGCTTCACACCAACCCTCCATTCAGGGACCCTGCTCCTGCCTGGGATCTTAATGTTTGCATTGCTCAGCTGATGCAACCCCTTTGAAACTTTGTTCAGCAGAGCTTAAGTACTTGACTTGGAAAACTGTGTTTCTAGTAGCCATCACTTCTGCCAGGCGCATAAGTGAATTACAAGCTTTGTCAGTGGAGCCTGATTTTATCTCCTTTCACAGAGATAAGGTAGTCCTCAGGACTAACAGGAAGTTCTTGCCTAAGGTGGTTTCAGATTTCCACCTTAATCAATCTATATCTCTTCCAGTGTACTTCACTGACCATTTCTCCTCTGGCGAGAGGAGGTTGCACAGTTTAGATGTAAAGAGAGCCCTTAGTTACTACATAGAGCGTACCAAGGGTCACAGGTTTGACTCCCTCCAACTGTTCCTCACGTATGGTGAGGTTGGGAAAGGGAATCCTGCCACTAAAAGATCCATTGCCAGGTGGATTGTCTCTTGTATCCAATTTTGCTATCAAAAACTGGGTAAGGTTCCCCCTTCAGGCCTGAGGGCTCACTCTACTAGAGGTACAGCTGCGTCCCTAGCTGCAGCCAGGGACATCCCTATCTTAGAGATATGTCAAGCAGCTACCTGGAAAACAGTACACACTTTCACCAAGCATTACTCCCTGGACATCCAGGCTAGGAGGGATGCTCAGTTTGGCACAGCTGTGCTTCAGAGCCTATTTCCTAAGTAGGTTCTGTCCCTCCTCCATGGAGGTACTGCTGTGTAGTCTGCAATTGTCATAATATAGCAAGACTTCATGTTGTTTGAAGAAAAAATTACTCACCTTAGTAGTGTTGTTTCTTCTAATGGAGTCTTGCTATATTATGACCGCCTCTGCCTGCCCGCCTCAGAACCTCTGCTCTTGGGATGTGGGTGGGCAGTGCAGTGTTGGCACCTAATGATGCCCACCTTGTGTTTTCACCCTCCTTTTGGGGTGTTTGGGTGTTGTATTTCATTTTATTTTCTGGGTCCCTGACTTGAGTCTTGGTTTTGGGACCAGAAAATGTGTTAATATTTTAGTAGCCAGTTGGCTAGTGTAGGTTTACAGCTTCCACACAGAACCTTAGTGAGTTTTTGCTCGTAAAGATCTGACAGTTTCGGTTTGAATATCACCAGACAGAGTTTTTACAACCGAGCTCGCGCTCAGGATTCCATGCCTGGCATGGAAGTTAACTCCTTCATGGAGCAGTTCTAAGGCTGGGATAAACTGCAATTGTCATAATATAGCAAGACTCCATTAGAAGAAACAACATTACTAAGGTGAGTAATTTTTTCTTTCTGTCCTGCCTGTGGTCCTTGGTGGCTGTCAAGTAGTAGCTAAGAGCTCTCTTGACATCAAGGCTGTGAAGTCTGCGTTGACCTGAGCTAGAATGCTCTGTGAAAAAGACAGGTAAGGTAATGGACTGGTTAACATGGAAATCAGAAACCACTTTAGGAAGAAATTTCCTGTTTGTTCGTAGGACTACCTTGTCCCTGTGGAATGAGATGTAGTCCTGATCAATGCATGGAGCTCACTGATCCTTCTGGCAGAGGTCATTGCCACCAGGAAAACTGTTTTCCTGGTGACATACTTTAGATCCATAGGCTCAAAGGGGGACCCCATGAGCTTGGCTATGCACACATTCAAGTCCCAAGCTGGCACAGGCTCCCTATGAGGAGGGTGCAGATGAGCCAGCCCTTTAAAGAATCTCTTGAAAATAGGATTTGATGCCATAGAGGCATCCTTTCCAGCTGAAATGTAAGCAGATATTGAAGCCAAATGGACCTTTAAAGAAGAGGGTTGCAAGCCCTGGGAATGCAAATGGATGAGATAATCCAGCAAAGCTGGAATTCCTGCCTGACCTCGTACTACCTCATTGGTGGAACACCAAATTGAAAACCTTTTTCACTTTGAGGCGTAGGTTTTCTTAGTAGAGGGTTTCCTGTGCCCCTTAAGAATGTCCAGCACACTCTGAGAGAGATACAAGCTTGCATACTCTAAGTCTTCAAGAGTCATGCCTTGAGTCTGAGGGATCTGAGGTTTGGGTACAGGACCCTCCCCTGATTGGAGGTTAAGAGGTTATGCTTCCAAGGAAGGTGTATTGGTTTGGCCACAGACATGGAGAGCAGCAGACAGTACCATGGCTGCCTGGCCCAGTCTGGTGCTATCAAGATCAGTGATGCTGGCTGGGTCCTGAGCTTGAGCAGCACTCTGTACTGCTAGAGGGAAGAGAGGGAAAGCATACAGGTGCCTCCCTGACCAATCCAGAGCCAGAGCATCCAAGGGGACTGTTCCCCCAGCTGGGGGTCTGCAACAGTATTGTGGCAGGTGGTGGTTTTCGTGGAAGGCAAAGAGATCTATCTTTGTGGTGCCCCTCCTTCTTAAAATCACGTCCACCACCTGTCTGTTCAAGACCCATTCATGTTGGGCCTGGCTGATCCGACTGAGAGCATCTGCCAAAGTATCGTCCTTACCTGGCAGGTGAATGGCCTGAAGGAAAACTCCTAGGGAGTAGACCAGGCTCCATATTTTCATAGCTCTGTGCAGAGAGGGCTTAATGTTGTCCCTCCCTGCTTGTTTATGTAATACAGTGTGGTGGTATTGCCTGTTCTGACCTGTACCTTCCCCTGCACTAATGGTGCAAAGGCTTTTATTGCCAAGAACACTGCTCTGAACTCCAACAGATTTATATGTTGAACTGACTCTGCACTTGACCATGTGCCATGAGTGGTGTGGTCCCCTGGGTGGGCAACCCACCCCAGTAGTGATGTATCTGTTGTGAGAATCATTGATGGAGACTCCTGCTGAAAAGGAACCCCTTCTCTCAGGCTGGATTCTACCTTCCACCACTGAAGGGCCTGAAGTAACGTTTTTGTTACTGGAATTAGCTTTGAGAGAGGATCTCTCTTTTGACACCAATGTGCCCTGAAGTGGAACTGGATGTCTCTTATCTGGAACCTGGATCCCAGGACTGTGCCCATGGCTGCTGCCATATGGCCCAGGCGCTGTAGAAACTGTCTTGCACTTTTTGGTCTGTTTAGGCTGAAGGAGCCTGCCATCAGCAGAATACTTCTTGCCCTGTCCAAAGGCAGGTATGCCCTGCCCTCCTGGGTATTCAGTTCTGCTCCTATGTACTGCAGAACCTGTGTAGGAAGGACAGACCTTTTTAGGTTTATGAGAAACCCCAGGGACTTCAAGAGCTCTTGGGTGGTCTGCAGATGTTCCCTTATCTGTTGTAGTGATTTTCCCACCACCAACCAGTCATCCAGGTATGGAAAAACTGTGACACCTTAGGTGTGCCATAACCACTGCCAGACACTTTGTGAACACTCTTGGAGCAGAAGTGAGACCGAATGGCAGAGTTGAGAACTGGTAGTGACCTGAAGGGAGTTTGAACCTGAAGTACTTTCTCTCAGACTCACTTATGGGGATGTGGAAATAAATATCTTTCAGGTCCAGAGATGCCAACCAATCTCGCTTTTGGAGTCTTGGCAGAATCAATGCCAGGGTTACCATCTTGATCTGTGGCTTTACCAGCTGCTTGTTTAGCACCCTTAGGGCTAGGATAGGCCACCACTCCCCATTTTTCTTTGTTGTGAGGAAGTATCTTGAGTAGAATCCCTTTCCCTTTTGTTGTGGGGGCACAGGTTCCACTGCCCTGGACAACAGAAGGTTTTGCACCTCCTGTTCCAAAAGCTTCTTTTCCATGCTGGAAGCTGGCTTGAAGACTCTTGTTCTTAAAGAGAGAATGGTTTTGAAGCTCAGGGACCATCCCTGACTTGCTACTTCCAGGACCCACTTGTCTGTGGTGATCTGTTGCCATTCCTGGAAATAATGAGCCAGTCTGCCCCCTACTGGTAGTGGGGAGGTGGCCTGGGAAAGCACGTCAGGGGGATTGTTTTGCTTGTGCCTGGGCCTGGGAACTACGCCTGGAACCCCTTCTGCCCCTTCCCCTGAAGTACCCCTTCTGTGGGTACTGCCGAACCTGGGGTGCAGCCGTGGCCTGATAAAAGGGCCTGCTGTGAAAGGATCTACCCTGCCTCCCCTTCCATAGGGTCTAGTGGAGGGAGAGGCCTTCTATTTAGCAGAATTGCTCTTGAAGGTGGCCTTGTATTCATCCACCTTCTTCATGTAAGCATCTGTCTGGTTTCCAAAGAGGGATTGACCCTCCACAGGAAAGTCCATAGCCTTGGAGTGCGTAACCTGGGAGAGGTTTGTGGCCCTCAGCCTCCTTTGTGCCACAGTATTAGCCATCCACCTGTCAGCAGTATCATTAGTGTCTGCTGCCATCTGAAATTGGTACTTGGCTGCCTCTAGGCCAAACCTGGCAGTCTCAGCTAGATCAGCTGAAAGACCAGCTGGGGCTTTGTCTACCATAGCCATGCAAGACTGCCACAAAGATTTTTAATATTGAGCTGCCTAAGCCTGAAGTTTGCCTGGCTGACAGCCAAGGAGGCCAACAGGGTAGCCCTTTCTGGCCATGCTATAAATTTTTTTTGAATCTTTATTCAGAGGATGAGATGCCAGAGGCACTTTAGCCTTGTCACAGGCAGTAACTTGTACCACCCCCGGTGGTCAGAGTGGGAGAATAAAAACTCAGCCCCACCGGCCCGGTGGCACTGAGGGTTGTGGCGCTGGATGCCACACCTCACGCTATACCGGCGACCTGAGTTTGGGAGCAAGCTCAGGCACCAGGGGTCGGCATGGGGTGGGTGAGGATTGAGTGCCTGCTGGGCTGCTCTTCTCCCCCGGGGGGGAAGATCAGGGGAGTCCCGGTGTGCCACAGGCTCCTGGTGGAGACCGGGAGTGCTGCAGCATGCTGGGCAGCATGCAAGTAGCGTGGCCTGACACAAGGCAGGGTTGCCGTGCGCCATTGCATCGGAGGGGGGGAATGTGAGCACCAGAACAACGAAAAGCCCGGTCGGCAGGGGTAGGCAACGGCACTTGCCGCCATGCCCGCAGCCGAGTCCGGCCTGCCTGACCTCCCAGGTTCCTCCACCGGGGTTCTCGCCCACACCAGAGACTGACTAAGAAGAGTGCCCAAGGGAGGGGCGGCCCCACTCCGGAGGGGTTAAGCTGGGGTTGGCAAGTGTGGTGTCGAGGAGGAGAGAGAAGATGCAGGCAAGGAGGAATTCAGGCAGGGCAGGAATCGGCATGATGCCTGAGAGAGGCCCCTGCTGACTGTGACTGGATGGAAAAATAAGTGTAAAAAAAAAAAAAACTCAGCCCCTTCCCTATCCAGCTGCTATTTCTTATCCAGCCTCTTATCTAAAGGAGGAACAGAGCTTGGAGTTTGAAGGATTTTAAATAAGTCATTTTTTAAAGAACTTGTTTATAGGGAAGAGCAGCTTTTTGATGGGTGTTAACCCCATCATTTTTAAATATTCTGCTTCCTCCTCATCCTCTATCACTTTATTATTTTTATTTATTTATTTATGTAAGAGTTTCACCAGGAAAAGGCACGCTGAACAAGTTGCTCGTCTCACGGTGCGTCCTGGGGGAAAGGGGAGTTGTAGTAGATACACAAAATTTCATACAGCAGTAAAGATTACATTTACAATATACAGGCATTTCATGTGAGAGAGTAACAAGCATAGAAATATTACATAGTGATTGCAAACCAACAATAAGACGAGTAACAATTTATAAAAGCAAACACCACTGAATTTTTTTTTAAATTGGCGAGGAATAGAGGGTGGACAGGGCCACAAGTGCGATAGAGTAAAATAATAAGAGTAACTGGTGATGCGGCAAGAAGAGGTTAGTAACAGTAGCAGTTTATCAAGAGAAAATTTCACAAAGCAGTGGAAATAGAGGAGGGGGAGGAGGAGTGGCGAATTTGGGGAGGGAGAGAGTTCTACATTTTGGGGAAACGATGCGAGAAGGCAGCCTGGTCGATTGAAGACTAATGGCATGGGATAACTAGGGAACAGGAGTCGTTAAACCTAAGTGAATGGGCAGGGGGGGAGGAGGGATAGTTAAGGAGGAGCTGAGGTAGGTAGGGAGTAAGCCAAATCAGAATTTGGAGATGAATTTAGCACAGTGACGGAGACGTCTATTTTCTAGTGAGGGGAAAGCCAGAGTGGTAGAGCTGACAGTGGTAGGGAAGGGTAGGAGCATCCAGGGCGAAGCGACAGAAGGAGTTAAAGAGGGTGTCCAATCTGGCAAGGGAGGGCTTGGGAGCGGTGCTATAGACTACATCGCAGTAGTCAAGGATGGGTAGGATCATCTTCTGTACAAGTTCACACTTTGCCGGGAGAGGGATACAGTTCTGGTTTCTATATATAGCACCTAGCTTGGGGTGTAGCTTTTTCAGGATGTCGTCAACATGGTCAGAGAAGGTGAGGTTTTGGTCAAGCCAAACCCCCAGATATCTGAAAGAGGAGGTATCCTCAAGGATCATCACATCAAGGATGTGGAAGGTGGGCAGGTAGGGGAGCCTTGAGAGTCTCTGCCTTGTGCTGAAGGTCATGGAAACTGTCTTTTTGGCATTTAGGAAGAGTTGATGTTTGCAAAATCAGCACTGAACATTATTGAAGTCCTGCTGAAGTCTGTTTGCCACATCAGGGGGGAATGGCTGGAGTAGTAAAGGACTGTGTCGTCTGCATACATATGTATTGATGTAGATGTACAGATGGACGGCAAGTCTTTGAGGAAGATAGAGAAGAGGATAGGGCCCAACATGGATCTTTGTGGGATGCCAGGGACACTTCACTGGTGGTGATATCCAAGGCATCCATCATTCGTCTGACAAATGTGAAGTGGGATATAAAATCCTCAGAAGCTCTAGGGGGTGAACCAAACTCCTGCTCAGCAGAGACCTTAGGCTCAATGGGGGTTCCCCTCATCCTCCTCCTCCTCATACTCCCCATTTGCCTCCCTTTCCTCCTGGAAGGAGGATTGGGTAGAGAGTTGGCTGGTGGGGGTGTAAACCGGTGCCTGCTGGCCAGCAGGCAGCATCCCCTGTAAGGCCTGCATTACTTTAAAGGCCTGTGCAACTCCTGTGGAGAAGGCATAGAGACAGTTGCTGCAGAAGTCCCCCCATTTGCTGTCCAGCAGGGGGTTCTGTGTGCTTTGTTTTCCTTGTCTTTTTTGAGGGAATCAGGGAGTCAGCCAGTTCAGCAGTTCTTTTTCCCAAGACCTGAGTACCCATATTAGGGGTAGAGGTAAGAGGTGTTGTGGTTTCACCCACAGGAACAGAGAGTGTCAGCTGGTCAGAGCTCGAGGGACCCTTAGGTGGGGGCAACTTCTTTTTAAGCCTTTGCAAACATTTTTCAAGTGTTTTTTCAGAAAAGATCTTGCAAGTGTCACAATTTGCCTTTAGGTGCTCATAACCCAGGCAGACCACACATGAAGTATGCTTGTCTGCCTTGGCAAACACCTCACCACACTCAGAACAATTCTTAAAACCGGGCTCACCGGTTCTTCTCGTAGGCACCTCTGACATTTTTCAAACCGCAGAAAAAAAGGGAACTGCTAAAGATTTAAAGCCCTTTACTATTTTTTAATTTTTGCTTCGGTTGCGGTCGGTTCATTCAGGAACTGATCAAGGAACCGATCGGAACTGAGAACCGAGCAGGAGGGAACCGAGACTATCGGTTCAGCAACCGGTATTAGCTGTTACTTTATTAAATAAAAATAACTAAAATTATAGAGTTTTAAAAGAAAGAACTCCCCAAACTAACTAAAAAGGTCCCAATTTATCTCTGGTTAACCCAAATCGAGAGAAACCAAGACAACACACAATTTTAACTAAAACTAACAGGCAAAAAAATAATAGATAAAGGCAGCAAATGACAATTAAAAGATACTTATGTATATTTTAAAAGTTTCTTCATGTCAAAACGAGATGTTGAGGAGAGGATCTCCGAGCGTCTAATCTTGATAGGCGGAGAGTGAAATCTGAGAGGTTAGAATGTAGGCAGTTGATAGGGGCAGCATTTGAAAAGTGTCATGTGCCAATGGTGTTCCATCATTAGCATAACGTTCCATCTTCAGGCAGTTCTGGCTTAAAGGCTACTCCATAGAGTTAGGAATATCGGCGTATTCCTGGGGTGATAACCTAGTGTTTCATACCTTGGGGTGCTTCATCAGAGGTTGACTCTGCCTTGCTTCTTGTGCTATAATTGTAGTTTATGGTTGCAATGGCACCTCATGGACCCTTAGGGTGACTTTTTATAAGGCTTTTTAGTTATGGTAAGTAACTTTCCTTTTCTGCACCAAATAGTACTGTAAAAAGTTTCTTATGAGATTTGTTTAGACAGAGCTCCAGTCACCTGTGCCTACACATGCTGAAATGCAGGCTACACTCCTTTAAAATCTACTTTTATCTAATAAATAATGCAATAATCAGTGCTTATTTGGAAAATGAATTTAATCTTTTATCCACTTATAATCAACAGGGAATTAAAAGCAGCTGATCTGCGAGCAGCCTTTCGTGCAATTGACTCATCCATGGATGAACAAACTCTGGAAACCTACATATGCCAGGTATTCCAAACAGCCAAGGAACACTTGGAGCAGGCCAGTCCAACAGACGTCAACACTGCATTTCAGCGACTTTTAGCAATGGATGTCAAGAGATTAGGACCCAGACAGACAGAGAGTTAAATCTGTTGGAATATTTTGTACTGCACTTTAGATAATAATTGTATTTTTTTCTAATTTTGTGGAATGGACAATGTAGTCATATGCTGGTCTGAAAGAAAAACAATTTTGATTAAAATGTTGTAATGTCAAGAAAACGTGTGACCTAACTGGGTTAGGTACATTTCATTATGTACAGGAATTTTTTCTCAATTAATTTGTTTCTCCAGTGCACAGTGGTAGCTAACAGCATACCAATAACAACTCCCATCTATTTTTTATAGCTTAGAGGTTAGAATGAACTTGGTACATCCAGCAGACCTGGGTTTGATTCCCATAACCTCCACTTGCATGACTGAGCAAGTCACGTAACCTCCCCTGTGCTCCTGGATCACCCCTGAAAATAGGCACTTGTGCCTAGTGGGCCTTACCAGGTTAACAAAGAATAACAAACAAGAAAAGTTTAACGAAAGAATGGGAAATAAGTTGAGATAAGTCTGTGACTTTATGTAAGTGAAAAAGGCATGAAATGAAACAGGCTTTAGCCGACTCTTGGGCACTGAGGGGTAGGACACCTGCTTGGCACGCTGGTTCAAGCCCTGAGAGGTCAGGAGCAGAGGCTGACACAGAGGGTGATAGAGCGTCTGTGTGGATGCTCTCCTCCTAGAGGAGGGTGGAGCACCATTCAGAGAGTGACACCTAGTAGTGTGTGGAGCCTTGCTGGCACAGGTAATGATATGTTGGCTGGCTCTGCCTCCAGGGCATTGCCACAGTTCATGCCACTTGGGTGTGGGGCAAGACCCAGAAAAATGGAAAACCTAGCACCCTATCCTGGTCTGCCAGGTGATGGCTGTCTAGTTCCCGCATGCCACAGCTCCCTTAGCTCACCACTCCTGCCCCCTCTAGTCCTGCATACCTCAGGGAACACCCCAGTAGTGGTACTCCCCTCCTTGCCCCCCCAGGGATGGGCACTCCCTGGCCGGGATAAGGTGGCCCATCCGAGGACATGGGGACTGCCTGGGGAGCCAGGTGGCAGGAAGCAGCAGTGAAGGGTGAGACTGGTGGGCCAACGGACGTTGAGCAACCAGAAGGAGAGAGAGGTTGGGGGGGTGCAGGGGAAGGCACAACAAAAAGAAATGAAACAGGCTTTAAATCTCTTACTTAAAGAAAATACTTAAATGCCACTCAGATAATCTCCCCTGGCCAATACTGACAATACCACTAATGAGGGAGGAAAGGTGAGATGTGTCACTATGCAGATTACCACTAGGAGGAACCCCATCACAAGTAACTTTTAAATTGATATTTCTAACTATGTGAATTAGAACAGCCTACTCAAACCTTTGCATCATTTCCATGAAGTGTATGATGCCCCAAAGATTAGAATGTTTTTCAAAGAATTGTCTAAGCACTGTTGTGAGGCTGAGCCTCCCAGCATTCCAGCCCCAAATCTTTCTCTTTTTTTTTTTTGTACCTGGAGTCCCCAGTAGCTCAAACCCTGCTCCCCCAGTCCGGACTCACCACCAGGACTTACCTAAGTGGCGATCCTCCCTAGCTTGCCCCTAGGGTGGAGCCGCTGAGCAGGCACCCCCACCGACGGAGACTAGAATTGGTTCCTGGGAGGCCTCTCTACTGCTGGTGGTCCTCCCTGGCTTACCCTCCAGGGAAGGGCCATGGGATCAGGCTGTTCACAACGAAGGACTGAACTCAGTCACCACCAAATGTTTAGGCAGGTGCAGCGGGACAAGGAAGCAGGGTGTCATCGACAGGGCAAGCGTTTTTCATACTGCAGACCCTGGGAGGTGTGGCATGTAATGACATGGAGTGCCAAAGTGCTGATGTCTGGCACGCCTCTCCAACAGTACAGCTCTGGTCGCTGCTCCCCCAGGCCTCTGCCAGGGGTTGGCCAAGCGCCAATCATTCACTCACCCTCCCACACAGAGAGAAGGAGAACAGTCCCTGGGATGCTCAATCCTCCTCCCCCGGCTAGTTCTCTGACTCCTCAGGTCCATTCCTGAACCTGAGGCGTCAGCATCACTGATAGAAGCCCTATCACTATGCTGGCGGGCCAGCCAGTCTTTACTTTCTATGGACAAGAGTGGTTGCTGTGGACTATTTCTCCCATCCATTTGGCTTTTAATTACTATAGTTTATTTTTACTATAGTTTATTGTTTATATTTATAGTTTATTGTTTTAGTATCTTTTCCTAGTTCGCAAATACAAACATATGAATATACAAATTAGCCAGCAGAAAAAAGCCATTAGGTCTATCTAGTCTGCTGGTAATTGCAGGATCCATAGCTTGAGCTACTGACCCTGGCCCCCTTCCCAATCCTCCCAACCTTCCCACCCACCCCTTCTAAAGGTGCCAGAATTGTACTCTGTACTCCATATGTGGCCTCACCAGTGACCTATACATGGGCAGAATTACCTCCTTTCACCTACTGCTAATCACTCTAGCAATGTACCTCAACATCTTGTTCACCTTAGCTGCCGCTCTCCTGCACTACGCAGGGTGCTTTAGGTTACTAGTTGTTATAACACCCAGATCCTTTTCCTCTTCTGTTACAGATAACCAGACTACTCCCAGGTAGTAATCTGTCCTGGGATTCTTGGCTCCCAAATGCATAGACTTGCATTTTTTTGGCATTGAATCCAAGTTGCCAAATCCCTGACCACCTCTCAAACCTTTTGAGATCCTCCCTTGGGTCCTTTATCCCTTCAGCTGATTCCACCAGCCCACAGAGCAGGATTTCATCTACAAAAAGGCACATTTTGCCCTTAATGCCAGCCCCATAATAAAGACACTGGACACCAGCCCCAGCACCAAGCCCTGCAGAACCCCACTCATGGCCTCTCTAATTTTAAATAATTACCCCCTCACCAATATCTTCTGGGTTCTACTCCTCAGCCAGTTTTCTACCCATCTTATCATCTTTACTCCAGCCCCTAGATCTGCCAATTTTCTAATCAGCCTTTTGTGGTGCACAGAATCAAAGGCCTTAATGAAATCTAGGTAGAGGATATCCAGTGCCTGACCCTTATCCACTGATTTGGTCACCCAGTCAAAAGAAAATCAGTCAGATTCATTTGACATGACCTCCCTCCCATAAACCTGTGCTGCTTAGCATCATGAGGACCCTGTTCCTCTAGATACTCAACCAATCATTCCTTAAAGTGATTTTCCTAGTTTCTGTTTTAATAAAGATACTATAGTTACATACCGTTTTGGAAGTCTCTGTGTATTTTTTTCTGTATTCAGTGTAGTGGAATTCTGTTTTGTCTCTGCCTTTGTCTCCTGACTAGTGCTCCTATTGCCATGCCCCCCCTACAGTACTTTGTGTTGCTGGACTGTAACGTCATGCAAGGGAAACAAACATGGCCATCAGCATGTCTGATAGCAGAGATTCTAGCACCAGCTCTGAGTCTGGCCAATCATCAATGCTGTCTTCTTTTGTGCCAGATTTATTGAATGTAGTCGATCCATATGAATCATCAGATTCAAATGCAAACAGCAGCAGTTTGTCTTCTGAGGAAGAGGATGATAATGCCTGGCCACCACAGTATGGTAGCGAACAGCATGTGGGAAACACCTCATGGTGCTCTTCCTTTTCTTATCATTTCTGTGTGTCACTGGTTATCATTTCACTTATCTGTGCATTAAGGTGCTGGTTATCTTAGTCTGCATGGAGAGTGCTTAACAATAATATTTCTTCTGGCATGTGTTGCAGTGATCCCCCCCTCCGTCAACACTCATCCTCACTTTCACTGTAGCAGACACGTAATGGTGAAATGTAGTGCTTCTTTTGTATCATTCGTTTTGGTTGTCTGGTTCTGTAGTGTGTTTCCCTATATGTGCATGTCCTGTTTTGCAGGTGTAATTTGCCTTTGTATTTTCTTCCCCCCACCCATACATACTTTTTGGTGCTTTTTCTCCCTGATCCCCACCCCTACCTCAGACTTGCGTGCGCACGTGGAGGCATGTGCACACCGTGTCTTGAGGCACCCTCCCGATGTGTCACCTATGTCGACCGCCAGACCTCCACCCGGTGGTGGCGGGACTATGGGGGAAGGTGGCGGCAACCACCCCCAGGAGAGGAGAGCTGCCTTCCACTGCTCAATCCTGCTCTGACCCCTCCCCACCCATGTTGGCTCCCACGATGACCTGAGTCCATTCCCGAACCCAGGTCACTGGCGTGGCGCAAGGTAAGGCATCCAGTGCCTCAGCCCTCTCAGCACCACCGGGCTGACCCCACTGTATTTTCAAAGCACTGTGAGCAGGTCATAGCCCATTACAATACAGCTGCCACAGTGGACAGTTTGGTCTGTGGCTCCTTGCCTGAATGAGGGCACTCGAGACTGGTCACAGCTTCCCTGTCCAGCCTAGCTGTCCGGAACTCTCAGCTGTCAGATGGCATGTAACTCTGGCAGGAAATGCTGTCCCTAGTGTCCACACTCACTGGTCCAGTGACATGTAAATTGTGGAGAGGTACTTTGTGTAACATTCACTTGCACTGTAATAAGCAGTGCAAAAGCAAGACAAGGTTTTCCTGTTCCTTTTATGTAACTTGAACGTCTTGGTGTTTGCTGGCTCCTCTGTGGTAGAACTGGCTGTCAGGGAGTGCAGTCAGTATTGAACCCAGTCCCATGCGAGCTGTTGTTTTGTTCAGTGAATATTGTTGTAGTCTGACAGCTCTTAGTAGTTGTCCCATGATGAGAGGATTGTTTTTCAGTGACAACAAGCCTGCAATTACAATTGTATCCCTTGGTGTTTGTGTGTGTGTGTGTGTGTGTGTATGTGTGTGTGTATGTGTACGTGCACGCGCTTTGGGGGAGGGAAGGTTATCACTCATGGGTTGTCTAAATTAATTTATTTCACCTCCCCTTGTAATAGTGGTTTTTCGGGACCACCATAGTGTCCACGCAGGCTTCTTGTGTAGTGCAGCACAACTGTGATTTCCTTGGTCAATCTGAGTTTATTTTCTGTAGTGACACCATGTCCATTAGTAATACACTGTCATTGTTTGTGCCACTGTTCATGATTGACTGATTGTAATAAGTCATTGCGTCCACAGCACTCATTCTTGTCATCATAACAGGTGCTTATTTTAGGAGTGTTACTGCTATTTCACTGCAATCTGTACATTGATGGCTTCGAATCAGGAACTGTTCTTTTCTTGGTTTGCAGTGCCTTTTCAATATTACAGACCTTCATGATGGACATGTCCCTGAGCCCCCTGTGCAAAAGAACCGCGATAGCATATTTCACTCCAGTAATCCAAAACAGGGGCACACAGTGACGGTGTACGACTAACAGATATAGTGTCACTACAGAACATAATTCATGTTGACCACTAAAATCAGCCTTAGGCAACACCACATATGAAGCCTGAATATACTCCTCAGTGCTCTTGTGAGAATGCTGACACTAACTTGAACTCTGGCAGAGGAAAACATTTGTGAAAAACACCACACACACAAAGGAATATGATTGTGATTGTAGCCTTGTTATCACTGAACAACAAAATCCAATCAATATGAGTTTACTACCATGAGCTGTCAGACTAAAGTATTATTCAATGAACAAAACAGCAGCTTGCATGGGACTGAGTTAAATACTGACTGCAGTCCCCGACATCCACGGATTACCCGAATACTATACCAGACAGACAAACAGAGACATGAACGCTTACTTGGAGTAACACTAGGTATGAGGTGCAAGCCATCAAAAGTCACAAGGCAGTCATGGCACACACATGGTACAAGTACAACAACAGTAACACATATGAGTAACGGCATACTGCTGTATGCAACGAACATCAACACTGAACATGACAGACACCTGCTGACTATGTGTCTACAGAGACATGTTTGACCAAGTACACACATCCATGTCAGTACCAGACACGACACGGTAACACGCTTCTCAGACTAACCTTTACACCACCCAGAAAATCATACACATACACACACCAAACACATACACGGTACTTGGAGTAATGTACCTACCCTTGACACCAACAGCTTGTCAGCTGCATGTTTCCTTTTACCACATGACTGTGTTTCTTAACTGGTAGATGACCATTTCTCAGACAACCAAACAGCACTGGTTGGCACCTTCTGTATTATGGGCAGTATGCTAGGTAATGCTTTTTTTTTTCAATTTCTGAAATTTTGCAAATGTCATCTTATGCTGGATGTATTTCTCAAAACAGTCTGGTGTGAAGTGGTCAGAGCATATATAAGGAGATACAGCACTTTTCCAGTCCCAGTCATGGTGAAGCAAAACAAAATTCACCCACTTACGGAAATGCACAGGTGATTTAGATCTTTTGGGGAATGCAAGGACAGCAATGTCATTACTAGGAGTGAGTCACTCAGCACAAGATTGGTTCCAGAGGACTGAAAGAGGGCACATGTAATCTCTCTACACAAAAGTGGTAGTAGAGAAGAGGTAGGGAACTATAGACCCGTCAGCCTAATCTCAGTAGTGGGTAAGATCATGGAGGCACTGCTTAAGGAAAGAATAGAGGCACACTTGGAATCCAAAAGTGCCCAGGATCTGAGACAACATGGATTCACAGCATGAAGGTCATGTCAGATAAATCTGATAGATATTTTTGACTGGGTGACGAAGAAAGTAAATCAGAAGGTGAGTGTGTGCGGTGGATGTCGCATATCTCGATTTCAGCAAGGCCTTCAACACTGTCCCACATAAAAGGGTAGTTAACAAGATGGGTAGTCTGGGCATGGGGCACAAGGTGGTAAACTGGGTTAGGAACTGGCTAATGACAGGAGACAGAGGATGGTGATAAATGGGATCCAATCCGGGGGGAAGGGTGACAAGTGGGGTACCACAGGGATCAATCCTTGGGCGAGTCTTGTTTAATGTCTTCATTAGTAACATCGTGGAAGGACTTGAGGGAAAGGTCTGCCTGTTTGCAGATGACACCAAGATCTGCAATAGGGTGGATACTCCAGACGGAGTGGAGAAAATGAGGAGGGACCTGGGGAAGCTTGAAAAATTGTCTGAGGTGTGGCAGCTGAGGTTCAATTCAAAGAAGTGCAAAATAATGCACCTGGGATGAGGGAACCCTGGGGAGAGCTACAGGATGGAGGGTGGGGGAAGGTTGCTGACAATCACCAAGGAAGAAAGGGACCTGAGGGTTATCATTTCAGATGACTAAAGATATCTAAGCAGAGTACAAATGCTGCAGGGAGAGCCAGTGGCATGCTGGGGTGCATAGGCAGAGGTATCACTAGCAGAAGGTGGGAGGTAGTGATGCCATTGTGAGGCCTCACCTAGAGTACTGTGTGCAGTTCTGGAGGCCACACCTATGTAAGGACATCGACAGGGTTTAGGCTGTCAAAAGAAGGGCAACAAATGTGGTACAGGGCTTGCACCAGAAAACATATGAGGAGAGATTTAAAGGACCTCCATATGTACTCGCTGGAGGAGAGGAGGGATCGGGGTGATATGATAGAAATATTTAAGTACCTTAAGGGCCTAAACAAGGTGCGGGGGGGGGGGCATCTTCCAATATAGGAAGCATACAAGACAGAAGGGGCATATGAAATTGGAAGGAGGCAGGTTGAGGGGAAATGTAAGGACTTTTTTTTCATGGAGAGGGTGGTGGGTGCATCAAATAGTCTGCCACAGGAGGTGGTGGGAGCGAGCACAGTGGAGGGATTTAAATATGCCTGAGACAGGCATAAGGGAACCTTAGAGGTGGGAAGGAGTGGTGAAAAGCCATTGACCAGGTAGGGTCAGAGGCCGCAAGCAAGTGTAGGGCTTACGGGCAGACTGGATGGGCTTGTCGGTCCTTATCTGCTGACAATTTCTATGTTTCTGTTCTTACAACCCCTGACCACACAGTAATTTATTACTGCGAGAGGTGTAAATATGGTATAACTGTTATTTTGCACAAAAAAAATTTCTACAGAAATCAAATGTTTTAGACTGACTTCAAAAGTAAAAATCAATTATTTTACACAGGTATATATGTATACATGCATATGAATGTCTGTATCTGAACCCTGTGCACTGGACGTTTACAGTACACTATACGCCCATTGGGAATAACAGGACAGCCGGAAAACTGAAATGGGCTATAGGAATTCAGTATTTCAAAGAATGGACATAACACAGTATGAATATACTGTAACAAAATGTCCAGTTCTGCAGTGGTATCTTAGCTGTCACACAACAAGCAACAGTGTACAATGCAGCCAAACAGTAGTCCAGTTGCTTCAGAGTTTGTATTTACCTGTTTGCTGGCAATGAAACAGTGACATGAGTCGGCTCCATAACATATAACAGAATGAATCACTAAATCAGTCTGCAGAAGGATCATATGCCTTCGGATTAATGGCCAGCACACCACGTTTTGAGACAATCAGTCTGAAATTATATGATTTGGTTTCACAATCTCAATATTTCGTGAGTGTACCACTCAAAATGATCACTTTTTACAGCATATACTTAGTGCCCAGAATGTGTACAAATTGCTTGTGCCTTCACAGTAAATCTCGGGAAAGACGGCCACTGAGAAGTGTCTTTAGTGAGGTTTCATTGCAATTGAAGGGTGAAATACATGAAACCCATTGAAAAAGGTGGTATTCATGACATACCTTTAGATTACTGGCTAGCACACTTTGTGTTCTGATATTCGGCAGAAGATTAAATTGTCAGTTGACGTCAACAATTCAGTATTCCCTGAATGCACCACTGAAATAAATGTATTTGTACTGCATTCAGTTTGTGCCCCAAAGATATTGCAGTGCATGAAATCTTGGGAAATAAGGAACCCTACAACAGAATTAACTGACGCTTGCAATGTCAGTATTAAATAAGTAGGACCAATTAGGTAAAACAGACTGATGGGGAAACTTGGGTCAGTCTACAGACCGACAGTCTTCTTATGCCTGCTGCTAACTGGCCAGCACACCAGGTTTTTCTGAGAATCAGTCCAAGATCAACTTTTCACTTCGTCTCAAAAATTCACTTGTCCACGACTGAACCACATAAATACATGCATCTTTACTGCTTATTTAGTGCCCCAAAGCTGCAGTATTGCTTGTGCCTTCACAGAAAGTAAGAGGGCACCTTGCACTGATCAACATACAGATTTCCCGTTTCTGCTCAGACTGCACTGCATTGGGGGGCAGCTGTTTCCCTGCCATAGAATCATAGAAGCTTGATGGCAGAAAAGGACTATACTGGCCCATCTAATCTGCCCTTTTTTCTCCCCTACACCTGCCCCTCCCTCACTGTCAGCCCCTGCCCTCCCCCCGATATTCAGCCCCATATGCTTGTCCCATGCCCTCTTGAATTCTTCCACCGATTTAGCCCCCAGCACTCCGTATGGTAGTCTGTTCCAGGGCTCCACCACCCTCTCCGTGAAGAAACGCCCTCTCACATTGCCCTTGTATCTTTTACTTTGCAGTCTGAGGCTGTGCCTTCTAGTTCTGACCCCCTCCTTCCTCTTAAGTAAACCCTGTTCTCCCACTGTATTGATTCCCTTTACATATTTAAAAGTCATAACGTGCTTCGGGAGTTGTGGCACAACTGCCAGCTAGTGAAAAAATGTGGATGATACCACTTAATGGCAGCATGCAGAAAACGGCTGTTGGGGGCATAAATGGCAACTTATAATGAAAACTACAATGCAATGACACAGTACACAGCACAAATGACATGCTGAAAAGTGCAATTCATCAAGGCGAGAATTTAAGAAAAACACTAAATATGGACTCCATGAGCTTGCATATGACTTGAAGTCAAACTGACTGGTCTGTTGTTCCCTGGATCATCCTTAGGACTGCTCTTACGGAGGGGCACCACATGGGCTGCCTTCCAGTCTTGTGGTACCACACCTAACTCAAGTGAGCTATTAAACAGGTCTGCCAGTGGCTCTATAAGTTCATCTGCCAGCTCCCTTAGTTGTACTGCATCTGGACCTGGAGATTTGTCCACCTTCAATACTAACAGTCCATTCCTTACTTTATCCGTTATTACTACCTCCATGTTCCTTTCTCCCCATGCATATCTTTTACCCCCTGTTGGCACAGATCCATCATTCTCCTTGGTGAAGACAGAGCAGTAGTAATTATTTAGTACTTCTGCTTTTTCACCATTCTCCTCCACTCACCTGTTCTTTTGAAACATAGAATTTGATGGCCGATAAGGACCGCTTGACCCACCTAGTCTGCCCATTTCCCTACCTAACAGATAAGCTGCAGATCCTAGTTAACCAACAGCCTACTTCCTCCTACCCCCCACTAGAATTGCCTTATGTCTGTCCCATGCATTCTTGCATGATCTTCCTGGACATAAGTCTCCACCACTCATTCACACTATTGGGTATAGCGCCAGAGGCACTAGGACCCATCGGGAACAAACTTTTTGCTGGAGGAATGCGCCAGAGATGGGCGCCCGCGAGGCATGGGCGCTGCGAGCCCCTAGCAGCTCGTAGCGGCAGCCGACTATCTTAGCGTCGACCCTCCAACTGCCCAGTTCCTTTTTCCCGTCCGAGTGCGCTTCAGGACGGGCGCCGCTTCGTCGGGAGTCAAACTTCAAATTGCAGCATAGTTTTCAGTTTTTATTATTTTTATAGTATTATCACAATACAGTAGCGCTTAAGTTATTCTTATTTTAAATTAAAGCGATAAAGAAGTCTCGGCCTACTTTGGAGAGTCGACCATGAGCAGTCAGGTGGCGGTAGGAGGCGTCGTGTAAGCTGTTCAGTCAGTCGGGCTGGGTCCGGTCCGCCGCCTTCTCCGGAAGGGGTCCTGACAGCGGGCAGTCCAATGCCGGGGGATAGAGCCGGTCCCCACGGAGCATAAAAGCCAAGCGGTCGCATTCGGCACCGTTCGGCCTCGAAACTCTTCTTCTACCCACAGGTCTAAAGAAGGCATCACTCGAGTCGCCTCTGATACATCTGCATGTAGGCGTTCGGTTATCGGGGCTAGTTGCCGGTCTCCTCCTTCAGAGTCGCCGGCAGTGGCTTCTGATGGCCGACGCCTTCGACATCGGAGTCCTACCCCACCCGCAGGTAGGTCTTCAGATGAGCAGTTTCATCAGTGGGCCGCTCTTTTGGAGCAATGGGCTCGGAGGTTGGTTCGGCTACCTGGCTCGGTCACTCGTGGGCTCTCGGGCTCTCTGGGAGATAGGATAGGATAGGGCGGTTGGACTTTCCTGGTCATGTGGCACCTTCTTCGGTGCCGTCGACTCCGTGCTTAGGTGTTTCCCCCTCTCACATGGCTGCGGCGCAGGGGGCCACACTGATGCCCTTATCTCCTGTCTCCTTTCCTTCAAAGCCTGTTTTTCGGTCTCTCGGAGTTCCTTCGGCGCTGTCTGGCCTCGCGGCACCATCCTCAGCGTCGCCTGCGGTGCCGCGTGTCTTCTTGGCGCCGCCTGCTGCGCCGTGCGGCCGTGCAGCACCATCTGCGGCACCGTGCTATGCCGCGGTGCCATTTTTGGTGCCGTGCGGTTCCTCTGCGTCGTTCTCGGCGCCGTGCGCCTCCTCGGTGCCGGGGGCTCTTAGGGACTTCCCTTTTGCCTCTTTTCCTCCTTCCTCTTCTAGCTTTCATCCCTTTCCTGTCCATACAGTCCCTCCTGGACTGTCAGGAGATGACATTGAGCCTGACCCAGACCTTCGGCTGGGTGATGAAGTGAACAAAACAGGATCTTTTATTGCTACAGAGCCTGTGGTCGAGGACCTGTCCTTTAAGTCTCTGTTGAAGAATCTGAGCTCCACTCTTTCTTTCCAGACTACAGACATTGATCCTGGGAAGCTGTTAAGACTCCAATATCTTCATGCTTCAGAGATCCCTACGGATTTGACTCCTCCGATTCAACCTTCCTTCAAGACGCTGTCTCAAATGGTATGGAATAATCCTGCTCTTACCCCTTCGGTGGTTAAATCCATTGATAGGAAATACTCAGCTCCCAAGGATCATCCTATCTTGGCATCCCAAGCCTTTGCGGATCCTATTGTAGTCCTGGCAGAAAATGACAAGGTAGTTCTTCCTCAAACTACTACAGCTCGACCTATCAACAAAGAGTCTCGTAAGATAAATACATTAGGTAAGAAGTCTTTGCTGCGTCCACTCTAAGTATCGTATTGCCAGTTACCAGGGTTATTTTTCCCAGTATGAGTATATCCTGTGGCATTCTATCAAGCAAATGGTTGAAGCTCTTCGGACTCGGACTCAAAGCCAGAGCTCCTTCAAACCATTACCAGGCGTATTGAATCTAATAACCAGCAGGTCAAAGCAGCCATGGATGCTTTCGACACTGCTTCTCGTTCAGCAGCTGCTGGTATTTGTACTCGCCGTCACTCCTGGCTGCGTACTTCGGGCTTCACGAATGATGCACAACAGCAGGTGATGGCGTTGCCCTTACTGGCTCTTATCTTTTCGGTCCTCAGGTAGAGCAAGCTCTAGAAGCTACACAAAAGACTAGGTCAGCCATTAAGTTGGCTCGACCCCCTCCTGCCCCTTCTAGGGCATGTCGGTGATGGCAATTTCATAATCGTCAGTCCTTTCGGGGCAGAGGCAGAGGAAGTTTCCATAAGAACCAACCTGCCCAACCTCCAAAGAAGGGGAGCAACAAGCGCAAGAGGCCCAGCGCCCAGCGCTACTGTATAGTTGCGGCCCAAGTCCCATATCAACTGCCGGTGGACTTTTCCTCTCGGTGGGAGGTCATCTGATGCACTTCTACAGCCAGTGGAAGTCCATAACCTCAGACAAATGGGTCCTTCAGATAATTCACGAGGAGTATTCTCTCAATTTTCTGGAGACCCCTCCGGATTGTCCTCCCAAACGACAGCCCAGGCTGTCAATCCTTCAGTCAGACCTTCTCGCCGCAGAGATTCAGGGCCTTCTGAACAACAGGGCAGTAGAAGTGGTGCCTCTGCATCAGTGAAACACGGGGTTCTACTCCCACTACTTTCTGGTTCCAAAGAAGTCCGGGGGAATGCGCCCCATTCTAGACCTCAGAAAGCTAAACAAATTTCTCCCCAAGGAGAAATTCAAAATATTCTCGGGAACCCTGTTACCCTTGCTTCATCAACATGACTGGCTAGCCTCCTGGACATGCAGGATGCTTACCAGCACATTTCTATTCACCGAGGCATCACAAATTCCTGAGGTTTGTGGCTCTGGGTCAACACTATCAGTTCAGAGTCCTGCCCTTTGGGCTATCCTTGGCGCCCGTGAGTCTTTACAAAGTGTTGTGCAGTTCTCGCAGCGCATCTCAGGAAACTCGGTATCCAGGTGTTTCCCTACCTGGACGACTGGCTCCTAGCAAGCCCTTCCAGACAAGGGACTCTGGATGCCGTACAGATGGCCTCTCGCCTTCTTACATCCATGGGAGTTCTGCTGAACCTCAAAAAGTCTCAGTTGCAGCCCTCCTAGAGACTCCTTTTCATAGGGACTCTTCTGGACACCTCTTGTGCGAAGGCTTTCCTTCCAGAGGACAGAAGGAACGATATCCTTCAGATGGCTCGTTACATTGGAGAGAACAGATCAGTTACAGCTCTCTCGATGCAACGTATGTTAGGCCTCATGGCATCCTCTGTGTTCACTGTACCCCTAGCGGCTGCACATGAGAACCACTCAATGGATGCTCAGTGCTCAGTGGTCTCCAACCACTCACCATGATCTTATCCCATCAAGGTGACAGAACCCTTACAGGGTCCCTCACCTGGTGGTCTCCGGAGAGCAATCTCCTGGAGGATTTCCTTTGCTCCTCTGGATCATCAGATTTCCATTACCATGGACGCATCGCTAATGGGGTAGGGAGCTCACTGTTGTACTCTCTCCACACTCAAGGGGTGTGGACTCAACTCAAGTCCCAGCTTCACATAAATGTCCTAGAGATGAGAGCGTCCTTTATGCGGTCCAGCGTTGAAGGACATTCTCTGTCACAAGACCATTCTCCTTCAAGCGGACAACAAAGCAGTGATGTACTACATCCAACAAGCAGAGTGCTACACTCTTACCCCTTATGCAGGAAGCGATGAAGTGTGGGAATGGTGCTTGGAACACAAAGCTCTAATTCAAGCGGTTTAGCTGCCAGGTGTACAAAACGACTTGGCAGACCGTCTCCAGCAGAACAGAAGCAGATCCTCCGACGGTGGTCTCAACTCAGTCATAGTTCATTCACTATTCGAAGAGTGGGAAGTCCAGACCTGGACCTTTTTGCATCCCTCAGCATAAAACTACCTCTCTTCTGCTCCAGAATTCAGGGCCTGGCATTTTCTGTCAGGATGCGTTCAGGCTGCAGTGGACAAAACGCTTTCTATATGTCTTTCCGCCTTCCTCTAATTCAGAGGTCTCAGGAGACCAAGATGATTCTCATTGCTCCTTTTGGCCTCGACAACTCTGGTTTCCACTACTCAACAATATGTTGGCAGTTCCTCCGAGACCACTCCCTGCAGGTGAACCTGTTGACTCAGGGTCCGGTGGTCCATCCCAACCTGAGATAGCTTCACCTTCATGCTTGGCTCCTGAAGAGGTAAAGTGAACTGGTTCAACGTCTCTCGAAGAGTTTCAGACATTCTTCTGGCTGCTCGGAAGCCAGCCACTCGGAAAACTTACACATCTAAGTGGAAGCTTTTTTAGCTCTGGTGTGCAAAGTCCTCTTTGAATCCCTTTTCCTGTCCACCAGACAAGGTTTTAGAGTACCTTTTGGACCTCTCAAATTCAGGTCTTCAGTACTCTACAGTCAAAGTTCACCTTAGTGCCATTTCAGTATATCATGAGCCAGTCTCTTCTTTGTCTCTGGCTCAGTTACCTATGGTTAAGAGATTTCTTAAAGGAATTCTGCATACCAGACCTCCTATAAGACGTCCAGTTGCAGCCTGGGACATTAACCTTGTGCTAGACATGCTCACTCGGAAACCTTTCGAACCTTTGGCTACCTGTGAGCTAAAATTTCTCACCTGGAAGACTGCCTTCCTAGTGGCCATTACCTCAGCCGTAGGGTCTCTGAGATGCATGCCCTGGTCACAGACCCTCCCTATACTGTGTTCCATAAGGACAAAGTAGTTCTTAGTACTCATCCTAAATTTCTTCCCAAGGTTGTGTCAGAATTCCACCTAAACCAACCTTTGGTCCTTCCCTCTGCTGCGAACTTCAAAATGAAGGAGAACGTTCTCTTCATTCTTTGGATGTTAAGAGAGCTTTCGTTTCTATCTCGATAGAACCAGAGTTTCATGAAGCCCAACAACTTTTAGTTTCCTTCAGTGAGACCCGGCTGGGTCAACCTGTCGCTATCAGATGTATCTCATCATGGCTAGTGGCATGTCTTTGACACTGCTATTCCATGGCACAGGTTAAATTGGAAGGTAGGGTTTCGCTCACTCTACAGGTGGTGGTAGCATCTAGCGGAAATTCGCAACGTGCCTATTGCAGACATCTGCAGTGCCGCCACCTGGAGCTCAGTGCATACTTTCGTTAAGCATTATGCACTGGCTGTTCATGCCAGGCGACATTCCACCTTTGGCAGAACTATCTTAATGGACTCCTGTCCTAGAAACGTGAGCTCTTGGTCTATCCTGCCGCCCTCTCGCGGGATTATTAGCTCGGTACTCTCCCAATAGTGTGAATGAGTGGTGGAGACTTATGTCCAGGAAGATATGAAATACGTACCTACCGTAATTCTTGATCTTCTTGGGAGGTCTCCACCACTCATTCACTACCCTCCATCATCCTGAGCTCACCACCGTGTTGGTCTTCCTCCCTCAAATCTTTAGGCCGTGAAGACTTCTTTATTGACCCTTCTTACACAGGTCACCCGGACTATCTTATGTCCGGGCCTAAAGTTAGGTTATCTTTAGTTTAGTTGCGCTGCACCTCCTTGGTAAAAAAGGTACTGAGGCGGTTGGAGGGTCGACGCCGAGATAGTCATTGCCACGTGAGCTAGGGCTTGCGGCGCCGTGCCTCGCTGCGCCATCTCTGGCGCCGACCCTCCAGCAAAAAGTTTGCTCCCGATGGGTCCTAGTGCCTCCGGCGCTATACCCAATAGTGTGAATGAGTGGTGGAGACTCGTCCAAGAAGATCAAGAATTACGGTAGGTACGTAATTTTCATTTTTTGCCTCTATGACCCTCTCTGTGAAGAAATGCTTCCTCACATTACCTCTGAGCCGGCCCCTCTCTTTCTTCAAATTGTGCCCCCTTGATCTTCCTGGACATAGTGTCCACCACTCATTCACACTAATGGGAGTTCACCAGAGGCGCTAGGACCCAGTGGGAGGAAACTTTTTCAAGAGGGCTGGTGCCTGAGATGGAGCCGCGAGCCCCGGCTTGTGCAGCAATGATTCTCAGCGTTGACCCTCCAACCGCCTCAGTTCCTTTTTTCCCACTGTTGAGTGTGCTTCAGCGATGACGTCGCTCGCCCGCCGGGAGTTAAACTTCACTAGCAGTAATAGTTCAGCTTATTGTTTTGTAGAATTATTTTGAATCAGTACCGATTATATATTTTAAATTGTACAACAGAAGTCCTCAGTCCTCCATTGACGGAGTTGACCATGAGCAGGTCAGGTGACAATAGGGAGACTTTGTATGAAAGCTATTCAGTCAGCTGGGCCGAGTCCAGTCTCCCGCCCTCCCTGGAGGGAGGGTCTGACAACGGATGGTCCAATGCTCAGGGGGATGGACGGTCCCCCCGAAAGCATAAAAAGGAAACTGTCCCATTCTCAGTGCCGTTCGGCCTCGAGTTTTTCTTCGATACATAGGTTGAAGAAGAAAAGGCATCACTCAAGGTCACACTCTGGTATGTCTGCGCGTAGATGGTTGGTTGTTAGGGCCAGGCACCGATCTCCACCTCTGTCGGAGTCACCTTTCTGTCTCTGGTAGCTGACCTCCTCGACACCGGAGCTCCTCCCCGCCCATTGGAGGAGCCTGTGATGAGCAGTTTCACCAGTGGGCTGCTCTTATGGAGTAGTGGGCTTGGAAATTGGTCCAGTTGCCCGAGCTGGTCATTCCGACACCCGGGGCCTTCGGGCCATTCAGCTCTGGAGGGAGAGGTAGGGCGGTTGGGCCTTCCTAGTCACGTGGCACCTACTTCAGTGCCGTCAACTCCGTGCTCCGGTGTTTATCCCCCTCACATGGCTGCTGCGCAGGAGTCCACACCAATGCCTCTATCTCCCGCCATTTTTCCCTCTTTTACTTCAAATCACAGTTTTCTGATCTCTGGGACACTCTCGGCACCATCTGTGGTGCTGCTGGCTCTATTGGCACTGTGCGCGGTGCCACAGGGTCTATCAGCACCATCTGTGGCACTACAGGCTCTGTCGGTGCCATCTGTGGCACCAGGAGCTCTGTTGGCACAGTGCGTGGCACTGGGGGCTCTGTCAGCACTGTGCATGGCACCAGGGGCACTGTTGGCACCGTGCATGCTGTCGGCACCATGTGCAGCGCTGCTTCAGCTGACACCTCCTTCCTTGTGCTCGGCACCATTTTCCTCTTTGGCACCAGGAGCTGATGTGGCACTGACCAGAGTCTTCAGGGGTTCTTGACTCCGATTCTTTCTTCTTCTGTTCTTCCTCCTGATTTTCTCTTCTTTCCTGTCTATACAGTCCCCCCTGGATTGTCAGGAGATGATTTTGAGCCTGACCCAGATCTTCGTCTGGGTGATGATGTTGATGACACTGCCTTGGGAGCAGGGATCAATCCTTCTATAAAACCTGTAGTTGAAGACCTTTCCTTTAAGTCTCTGCTCAAGCATTTAAACTCTACTGTTTCTGTCCTGACTACAGAAATCGATCCTGGGAGGCTTTTGCAACTCCAATATCTTCATGTCCCGGAGATCCCTATGGATTTAACTCCTCCAGTACAGCCCTCTTTCAAGACTCTCTCACAGATGGTGTGGAAGAATCCGTCTCTCATTTCTTCCGTGGCCAAGTCCATAGATAAGAAGTATGTCCCTCCCAAAGATCGCCTCATTTTGGCTTCACAAGCCTTTGCTGGTGCCGTTGTGGTCTTGGAAGAGAATAATGATGTCCTTCCTCAAGGATCTACAGCCCAACCAATGGACAAAGAATCTCGCAAGATAGACACCTTAGGTAAGAGAGTCTTTGCTGCCTCAACCCTGGGTATGTGTAGTGCCAGCTACCAGGGTTATTTTTCCTCAATATGAGTATGTACTTTGGCATTCCCTCAAAGCAATGGTGGAAGCTCTGCCTGAATCGGAAGCTAGTTCAGAGCTACTTCACACCATAACTAGGGATATCAAACCCAATAACCAACAGGTTAAAGCTGCAATGGATGCCTACGATACCACCTCCCGAGCAGCGTCGGCTGGCATCTGCACCACTGCCACTCTTGGCTATGTACTTTGGGCTCCACAAATGATGCCCAGCAGCAGGTCATGGCCTTACCCTTTGACGGTATGTATCTGTTCAGGCCTCAGGTGGAACAAGCTCTGGAGGCCACACAGAAGACTAGGTCGGCCATTAAGATGGCTAGACCTGCACCCGCTCCCTCCAGACAGGGGTGCGAACAAGCGTCAATTTCACAACTGTCAGTCCTTTCAGGGCACAGGAGGTTTTAACAAAAACCACAACCCTCAGCCACAAAAGAAAGCGCAGCAGAAGACACAAGGGCCCAAATTGCCCAGTGCCACCTTCTGAGTTTCTGGCCCAGGTCCCACCTCAACTGTCCGAGGGGGAATCCTCCTCAGTGGTGGGAGGACATCTGACTCATTTCTACAATCAGTAGAAATCTATAACATCAGACAAATGGGTCCTCCGGGTAATCAGCGAAGGGTACTCTCTCAGTCTTTTGAAAACTCCTCTGGATCATCCTCCCAAATGACTGCCCAGGCTGTCGGCAGTACAGTCAGACCTTTTTGCCTCCAAGGTACTAGGCCTTCTGAACAGGCAGTAGAAGTAGTTCCGCTGGATCAATGAAACACAGGTTTCTACTCCCATTACTTTCTGGTCCCAAAGAAAACCGGTGGCATGCGCCCCATTCCGGATCTCAGAAAGTTAAACAAGTTCCTTCACAAGCAAAAGCTCAAGATGATATCACTAGGTACCCTGCTACCTTTGCTTCATCGACACGATTGGCTAGCCTCCCTGGACATGCAGGATGCCTACCAACACATTCTCATACACCCAAATCACCACAAATACCTAAGGTTTGTGGCATTGGGTCAACACTATCAATTCAGAGTCCTGCCCTTTGGGCTATCCTCGGCGCCTCAAGTTTTTATAAAGTGTTGTGCAGTTCTTGCAGCGCACCTCAGGAAAATCAGAATTCAAGTGTTCCCATATCTGGACGACTGGCTCCTAGCAAGTCCATCCAGGCAAGAGACTCTGGAGGCCATGGCCATGGCCTCAGAATTCCTCATGTACATGGGAGTCCTGCTGAATCTCAACAAGTTGCAGTTGCAGCCCTCCCAGAAGCTCCTCTTCATAGGAACTCTTCTGGACACCTCCTGTGTGAAAGCTGTTCTTCCAGAGGACAGAAGGAACGATATCTTACAGATGGTTCGATACATCAGAGAACACAGCTTGTTCAAGCTATCTCGATGCCATGGATGCTGGGCCTCATGGCATCCTCTGTGTTCACTGTACCCTTGGCTTGTCTCCACATGAGAACCTCTCAGTGGATGCTCAGTACTCAGTGGTCTCCAATCACTCACCCTCAGTCCTTTCTCATCAAGGTGACGGAACCTCTAAAGAGGTCACTCACCTGGTGGTCATAGGAGGACAATCTTCTGGAAGGATATCCCTTTTCCCCTCTAGATCATCAGAACTCCAGTACCATGGACGTGTCCCTGATGGGTTGGGGAGCCCACTGCCAGGATCTCCACACCCAGGTTACGTGGACTCAGGACGAGTCCCAACTTCACATAAACATCCCGGAAATGAGAGCCATCCTCTACACAGTCTGAGCCTTGAAGGACGTACTCTGTCACAAGAACATTCTCCTTCAAATGGACAACAAAGCAGTGATGTATTACATCAACAAACAGGGTGGTGCACACTCTTACCCATTATGCAGGGAAGCGATGAGAGTGTGGGAGTGGTGCCTGGAACACAAGGCTCTGATTCAGGTGATTTACCTGCCAGGAGTACAAAATGAACTGGCAGACTATCTCAGCAGAACGGAAACAGATCATTCAGTCGTTCAGTCACTCTTCAAAGAGCGGGGAACTCCAGACCTGGACCTTTTTGCATCCCCACTCAACGTAAAACTGCCTCTCTTCTGCTCCAGAAATCCAGGATCTGGCATTTTTTGTCAGGATGCATTCAGGCTGCAGTGGACAAGACGCTTTCTATATGCCTTTCCTCCTCTTCCCCTACTTCAGAGGGTACTTCTCAAATTGAAGTCTCGGGGGGGGGCAGAATAATTCTCATTGCCCCTTTTGGCCTTGGCAGATATGGTTTCCATTACTCAACAGTCTATTAGAAACCCCTCCGAAGACACTTCCCCTTCAGATGAACCTTCTGACCCAGGGTCCCAAGGTCCATCCCAACCTAGGGTTGCTACACCTTCACGCTTGACTCCTGAAGAGATAGAGGTGAATAGGTTCAATGTTTCTCGTAGAGTTTCAGATATTCTTTTGGCTGCACATAAGCTGGCCTCTAGAAAAACCTACACAGCCAAATGGAAGTGTTTCTTTATCTGGTGTGCAAAATCCTCTTGGAACCCTTTTTTCTGTCCACCGAATAAAGTCTTGGAGTATCTTTTAGACCTCTTGAATACAGGTCTGCAGTACTCCGCAGTCAAAGTTCATCTTCGTGTCATTTCGGCATATCATGAGTCGGTACTTTCCATGTCACTGGCTCAGTTGCCTGTGGTTAAGAGGTTTCTTAGGGGTATTCTGCATACTAGACCTCCTATCAGACATCCAGTCGCAGCCTAGGGCATTAACCTTGTGCAAGACATGCTCACTCGTAAACCTTTCGAGCCTCTAGCTACTTGCAACTTGAAGTTCCTCACTTGGAAAACTGCCTTCCTGGTGGCCATTACTTCGGCCCGTAGGGTTTCCAAAATATATGCACTGGTCACAGACCCCCCCCCCCGTACACTGTATTTCACAAGGACAAAGTAGTTCTTAGGACTCATCCTAAGTTTCTCCCTAAGGTTGTCTCAGAATTCCATCTAAACCAACCTTTAGTCCTTCCTATCTACTTTGTGAACTTCCAAAATGAAGGGGAGCGTACCCTTCATTCACTGGATGTTAAGAGAGTGTTGCAGTTCTATCTAGATAGAACAAAAGAAATTTGCAAGGCTCAATAACTATTTGTATCCTTCAGCGAGACCTGGCTGGGTCAACCTGTAGCTATCAGATGTATTTCAGCATCTCTGGTGGAAATCCGCAATGTGCCCATCGCAGATATTTGCAATGTAGCCACTTGGAGCTCTGTGCATACTTTCGTTAAGCACTACGCCTTGGATGCCCATGCCAGATGACATCTGTTGTTTGGCAGGACCATTCTTAATGGACTTCTGTCCTAAGTATGTGAGCTCTTTATCTCCTGCTGCCCGTCTCGGGGGATTACGTAGCTCAGTACTCTCCCATTATGTGAATGAGTGGTGGAGACTTTGTGTCCAGGAAAATATGGAAATTACATACTTACCGTAATTCTTGATCTTCTTGGATGAAGTCTCCACAACTCATTCACACGCCCAACCATCATCACCCGAGCTCACTCTCTGTTTTTGGTCTTCAATCCCTCAATGGCTGAGCTGTGAAGACTTTATTGTTGACCCTTCTTACACGGGTCATTTGGACTATCTTATGTCCAATTTTTATGTTACTCCTTCTAGGTTAAGTTACGCTGCACCTCCTCAGAAAAAAAGGTACTGAGGTGGTTGGAGGGTCAACGCCGAGACAGTCATTGCCGCACGAGCCGGGGCTCACGGTGCCACTCCTCGCGGCTCCATTTCAGGTGCCGGCTCTATTGAAAAAGTTTGCTCCCGCTGAGTCCTAGCACCTCTGGTGAATGCCCGTTAGTGTGAATCAGTGGTGGAGACTTCATCCAAGAAGATCAAGAATTACGGTAGATATGTAATTTCCATTTATGAAATGGGTACAAGAAATCTAGTAATTTCATTGGCCACTAGCTGTGTGTTAATATTTCTAACATACAGGAAAAAGCACAGGCTATAAGCTGAGCAGGGATTTTAGTAAGTAAGCCCAAAATAGAATGTTGAGTAAAAATAATCAGCCATCTTCATTTCTCACTAAAGCAACCAGAAAACTGTAAGGTTTAGTTCAAAGCTGAAAGAAAATGTTTTCTGGTTGCTTTAGTGAGAAATCAATTAACCAGATTTCTTGTACCCATTTAATAAGTCAGCCTCTCCCTGCTCGGCAGTACAGTCACTCGCATGGCAGGCACAATCTGCCCTCCACCTGCAGCAGCCTCCTCGCTCTCAGAAACGCATTGCTTCCAGACCCACTCAAGACGCTCAAGGCTGAACAGCCGGCCTGCTGATTTCCAACCTGCACGCTGGCTCTCTACTTAAAAATTGTTTAACAGCAGGCACAATCTGTCCTCCACCGGGCAACCCGCTCCCTTGCTTTCCTCACAAACCTATTGCTTCCACACCCACTTGCACAGTGAACAGCCAACCGGCTGATTTCCAACCCACCCACACACTCGCTCTCTACTTAAAAGCCCACATGTGCACTACTTAAAAATTTTGTGTTCCCCATGTACTTCCCAAAACAATGTACTGGTCATCTGTACCTTGGAAAACAGCATAATGCAACACTTTCAGTTTCCTATCGCCACTTACGCATCGGGGTAACACAGAAAAAAAAATAAACTAAGGAAGCCTTAGCAGCTCAAAAGTCCTCAATTCAAAAATAAAAACCAGGCGGAGGAACTATTTTATTAAAAATTAAGACAAACATTAAACTTTTTCACTATCAAATACTATACATTTTAGCTATCACATACATCTGTATTTTTGATAGCCATTTCATAAGTGCAGTAAGCCACTCCAGGGTGTGTGTTAGACACTTCAACACACGGCTAGGAGGCTGGACGCATTTGACTGGTGGCCTTGTGCCTCACTACGCCCCCAGCCATGTGTTAAAGTGTCTAACACACATCCTGTCATGGCTTATTGCTTACTTCTTGCACATCTCTTTTTCTGAAAGATGCTACCCTCTTGGACTTTGTTGATTCCCTTGAGGGATTTGAATGTTTCTATCATGTCCCCCCTCTCCCTCCTTTCCTTAAGGCTATACATCTTAAGCTCCATTAGTCTTTCTACATATATCTTCTGGTGCAGACCCTGCACCATTTTGGTTGCCCTCCTCTGGACTGCCTCCACCCTGTCTATGTCTTTGCTGAGATGGGATCTCCAGAACTGTACATAGTACTCCAGATGTGGTCTTACCAACTATCTGTACAGAGGTCCAACAACTTCCTGTTTTCTACTGGTGATGCCTCTCTCTATGCATCTCAGTATCCCCCCAGCCCTCCTTACTGCCTTCTCACTTTGCTGGCTCACCTTTAGGTAATCTGATATGACTACCCCCCAGGTCTCTTTCCATTTTTGTTGTTGTCAGTATCTCCCCCCCATTGTGTACTCTTCCCCTGGGTTTTTGTTTCCCAAGTGCATTACTTTGCACTTCTTTGTGTTGAATCTAAGCTGCCATACATTTGACCATTCCTCTAACCTTGCCAAGTCCCTTTCCATCCTTTCCACCCCACCTTGCATATAAACCCTGTTGCAGATCTTTGTGTCGTCTGCAAAGAGACATACTCCATTTACTATTACCCGCTGTGTCCTGTTGTCCATCCAGTGTTTTACCCAGGCTACCACCCTGGGACCCACTCCCAGGCTGGCTAATTTGTTTATTAATCTTTTGTGTGGGACTGTGTCAAATGCCTTGCTAAAGTCTAGGCAGGCCACGTCCACAGCCCCTCCGCGGTCTACTACTTTGGTCATCCAGTCAAAGAGATCAATTAGATTTGTCTGACATGACCTTCCTGCTGTGAATCCACGTTGCCTTGGGTCCTGTGCCCCACTGGCCTCTAGGTACTCAACAATTCTTTCCTTCAGAAATGATTCCACCATTTCCCTACCACTGAGCTCAAACTGACAGGTCTGTAGTTTCCTGCCTCTGTCTTGCTCCCACTTTTGTGAAGGGTAATCACATCCACCCTCGTCCAGTCCTCAGGTACCACACCATCCTCCCATGATTTATTAAAAAGGGTAGTCAGTGGTGTTACTAGTGCTTCCCTTAGTTCTTTTAGAATTCTGGGATGAATCCCATCAGGCCTCAGTGTTTTATCCACCTTCAGTTTTAAGAGTTCTTTCAGAACCCTTTATTCTGTGAAAGGACTAATATCAACCCCCCTATCTAGAGTGCTTCTATTGACTGGATTAGGTTTCTCCCCCCGGTTTTCCATTGTGAATACTGAGCAGAAGTATTCGTTCAGTATCCCTGCTTTTCACTGTCCGTCTCTGCCCAACCACCTTCCTCTTTATTCAGCCTCAGTATCCCTGCCTTAGTCTTTCTTTGCTCCCTAATGTACCTACAGTATAAAAGGTTTTATCCCCCTTCTTAACCGAGTTGGCTATCTTTGCTATTCTGACTGTCTTCCCCGCTTTCTTCTGCTTTAACTGGTACAGTTCTCTGTCCTGCTCCTTCTGTGTTTTCTGATACTTCCTGAATGCTATCCTTTCCTCCCTTACCTTCTTCACCACTTCTTTCGAGAACCATACTGTTTATTTCTTTCGTTTTGATTTATTTGCTTCACACAAAGACTTGTTGCCTCTGTGATGGTGGTTTTGATATTTCCCCATTGTTGCTCCACCCACCTTCTTGCCTGTTTGCTAGTGCTTTTCTGAGGCACTCTCCCATTTTGACAAAATCAGCCCTTCTGAAGTCCAGTACCTTCACTTTTGTATGGCTTGACTCTACAGCTAAGTTTATCATGAACCACACTGTTTGGTGGTCGCTTGTTCCCCGATGGCTACTCACTTCAATATCGGAGATCCTCTCTCTGTTCCCATTTGAGAGTACCAGGTCTAAGTTTGCTCCCTTCCGAGTGGGTTCCAAAACTAGCTGTCTGAGGTATGCCCCCTGTAGGGCATCGATAATGGCCCTGCTCTTGGATGTGGCCACAGCAAAGGTGCTCCAGTTAACATCTGGCATATTCAGGTCCCCCATCAGCAATATCTCCCCTTTCTCTGCCATCCCAAGGATGCCTTTTATCATTTCCTTGTCCATTCCCTCCCCCTGAGATGGGAGTCTGTATACAACCCCTGTGTGGACTGTGGTGCCATTTCCAGTCTCCATGGTGACCCACAGTGCCTCCTCTCCTCCCTATTTACCCGTTAGTTCTGTTGCTTTGATCCCTTCCCTTACAAAGAGATCTATGTCTCCTCCTCTTCCCTCCCTGTCCCTCCTGTAGATTGTGTACCCTGTTATGTTGACATCCCAGTCATGGTTCTCTGTGTACCATGTTTCTGTGACTACCACGATATCCAGGCATCCCTTTTCCATCAAGGCCACCATTTCGGGGAGATTTTTACCTAGACTACTGGCATTGGTACTCATCACCCTCCATTTTTTATGGCTTTATTTCTTTTTGCCCCATCCCTGTCCTTACTGCCTTTGTCTTTTTCTCTGTTTTCCCCTGCCCTTCTCCCTATCTTGGCATTTAGCTCACTAACTACCTTGATTTTTTGGGGGGGGGCTAGGATTTCCTTTCTCCTTTTCAGTGCCCCCCCTTGGCTAGTTTAAATGCTTGCCAATGAAGCTTTTAAACCTATCACCTATGATCCAGGTTCCCCTCCTGGATAGATGCAGACCATCGCACCTATATAGGCCTGCATCCCTCCAGGTGGAACCCCAGTCCCCAATGAAGCCAAATCCCTGAGCTCTGCACCAGTTTTTCAACCAGTCATTGAATCCCATGGTGTGAGTACCTAGCCTCATCCATGCCATAGACAGGTAGCACTCTGAGAAAGTTACGATGTGTGCTACTTGTCTAAGACCCCTCCCCAACTCCACAAACTCCTGTTGCACTGCTTTGATCCCATTCTCAGCCAGGTCATTTGTCCCTAGGTGGATAATGACATCCAGCTCACTCCCCCTTGCAGCTGCTTCCGTGATCCTGAGGATTCATTTCCTGTCCCTCCAAGCCATAGCATTGTGCAGGCACCTTACCTCCCTTTCCCTTCCCTTCCCTCCCCCAGTTCTACCCCCTAACAATTGAGTCTCCCACCAGGAGTTTTTTCCTTCCCCTGTGGGGTCCTGTGCCACCCTCCTGTGGGTCTCCATTGTGGAGGTTCCCAACATCCTCCTTGGTCTCCACTGTGGGTGCCTCCATAGAGGAAACATGCTCCACCAGAGTGGTGAATGAATTGTGGAGAGGCACAACTGGAGGGATGCACCTCTGTTCCACACCCTCACCTTCCCTGAGCCCACCGTGATCCAACCACTCCTCTTTCTTGGCAACCTCTGAGGTAGTGGTGGTGGCCTGGGTGGTCCCTGGATGGGGGAGCAGGTTTCCCAAATCCTTGCCAGGTCAGCATGGAGATGAACAACCTCCTCCCTCAGACCAGAGAGGTGCCTGCAAATAGGGCAGCAGCACAGTCTCCAGAATGTCTCCCGGAAGAATGCTGCTACACAGCTAGTGCATTGCACCACTCCCCACATGTCTGTGTCCCTTCCTGCTACAGGTGATTTTCTTTTCTTTTTTTTTATTCTTGTTTCAGTGTGTGCAAGCTTGTGAGTATCTCTACCCCCTATTCAGTGGGCAGTGCCTTTAAGGATATGAACAGGTGTATGTTGTTAGCAGTTTTGGGGAAGTGATGTCAGAACCCCTGCTATAAAGGAAGTTATGCATTTGGGGCAGCCGGGGGCAGGGTGGGTGGGTAAACCTATTCCATCCTGAAACAATCAACTACAACTCTGACCCTCCACCCAGGGGAGTGCCTTCCTTCTTTTCAGACACCAATTTCACAGAGGTTAAGTAACAGGTCTAGTCACAAATTACTGCAAATATCTCCCAGCTACAGTTCCTTCCTGGCAAATTAAAGTTAAACTAAAAAAAGTCAACCCCAAAAACAGAATCAATACTAGTTACTTACACAGATCCAAAAAGTAATAATTCAATTCAGTATAGTCTAGAAAATTACCTCCATGATTTAAGGAAGTTGTGGCTGCTTTCTCTCTCTCTCTCTGTCCCAGCAGCCACAGACCACAAACAACTCCTGTTTTAAATCCACAGTTCACCAAGCCCCTTTCAGCTCCTCCGCTTAACAGACTCCTATTTCACAGAGGTTAAGTAACAGGTCTAGTCACAAATGATGGCAAATATCTCCCAACTACAGTTCCTTCCTGGCAAATTAAAGTTAAACTAAGAAAAGTCAACCCCAAGAACAAAATCAATACTAGTTACTTACACAGGTCCAAAAAGTAATAATTCAATTTAATGTAGCCTAGAAAATTACCACCTTGATTTAAGGAAGCTGTGGCTGCTTTCTCTCTCTCTCTCTCTCTCTGTCTCTTTCTCTGTCTCAGCAGACAGAGACCACAAACAACTTCTGTTTTAAATCCACAGTTCAACTAGGCCCCTTTCAGCTCCTCCCCTTAACAGACACCTATTTCCCAGAGGTTAAGCAAACAGGTCTAGTCACAAATGACTGCAAATATCTCCCAGCTACAGTTCCTCCCTGGCAAATTAAAGTTAAATTAAGAAAAGTCAACCCCCAAAACAGAATCAATACTAGTTACTTACACAGATCCAAAAAGTAATAATTCAATTCAGTGTAGTCTAGAAAATTACCTCCTTGATTTAAGGAAGCTGGGGCTGCTTCTCTCTCTCTCTCTCTATCTCTTTCTCTGTCTCAGCAGACAGAGACCACAAACAACTCCTGTTTTAAATCTATAGTTCAACTAGGTCCCTTTCAGCTCCTCCCCTTAACAGACACCTATTTCACAGAGGTTAAGTAACAGGTCTAGTCACAAATGACTGCAAATATCTCCCAGCTACAGTTCATCCCTAGCAAATTAAAGTTAAACTAAGAAAAGTCAATCCCAAAAACAGAATCAATACTAGTTACTTGCACAGATCCAAAAAGTAATAATTCAATTCAGTATAGTTTAGAAAATTACCTTCCTTGATTTAAGGAAGCTGTGGCTACTTTCTCTCTCTCTCTCTCTCTCTCTCTCAGTAGACAGAGACCACAAACAACTCCTGTTTTGAATCCACAGTTCAACTAGGCCCCTTTCAGCTCCTCCCCTTAACAGACACCTATTTCATAGAGGTTAAGTAACAGGTCTAGTCACCAATTACTGCAAATATCTCCCAGCTACAGTTCCTTCCTGGCAAATTAAAGTTAAACTAAGAAAAGTCAACCCCAAAAACAGAATCAATAGTAGTTAGTTACACAGGTCCAAAAAGTAATAATTAAATCCAGTGTAGTCTAGAAAATTACCTCCTTGATTTAAGGAAGCTGTGACTGCTTTCTTTCTCTCTCTGTCTCAGCAGACAGAAATCACAAACAACTCCTGTTTTAAAATCCACAGTTCAACTTGGCCCCTTTCAGCTCCTCCCCTTAACGGACACCTGGTTCACAGAGGTTAAGCAAAAGGTCTAGTCACAAATGAAGCCAGACTATGCTATCCTTCTTATTCTTTTCATCACTTATGTATCGAAATAAGGTTTTCTCCCCCTTCTCAATTCCTTCTGCTAATTGCAGTTCTTTCTTAGCTTTAGCTTACCTGACTACTTTGCTTGTTTCACTAGCCATGTTTAGATAAATTTCCCTGTCCTATTCGCTAGTGGTTTTCTTGCATTTCCCAAAGGCTAACCTTTTGCCTCTTGCTGCTTGGGCAACCTCAATATTAAACCAGTTTGGTTTTGTGATCCTTGTGTTTTTCCCCTGTGCCTCACACACTCATCTGTTGCAGCTAATATCCCCTTCTTAATAATGGACCACTTTTGGTCAATACCCATATCTGCCCTGATGCCCATCAGGTACATTCTCAAATTGCCCATCTTCCCGATGTCTGCCCTTCTAAAGTCTAGTACTTTAGTCTTAGTGGGTATGTTTTCTCTACCCATATCTAGCCGGAATCACACTGTTATGATCACTCCTACCCAGGGGCTCCTTGACCTTTATGTCTAGTACATGCTCCCCATTTGTGAGTACTAGATCAAGGATTGCTCCCTCCCAATAGGGTTCTAAGACTCCTGAGTCAGGAACCCATTTTGCAATGCTTTAAGAATCACCTGACTTCTGATGTATGTTGTGATCTGTACATTCTAGTATATCTTGGGCAGGTTGAAGTCTCCCACAATTACCACCTCATCCTTCTCTGCAGCTTTCAATAATTGTGAGCATAATTAGCCACCCCTCTTTCATCTTGGTCATGAGGTCTATAAACCACTTCCAACCTAAATTAAAAACTAGGACTGGCAGCGTGAACTAGAGCATCAGGGTATAAATAGTGCATGGATATGTTTGGAGGAAAAAATAAGGAGCTAGAAGAACATAGATTTATTCCAGTGATTAATAAATACAATAGTAAGGGTAAAAGGCCAATGTGGTTAAATAAAAAGGAAAATAATATGATCTTAGACAAAAGAGGTATGTACAGAAGAGGAAAATGAATGGGAGACCCTTCACTATGGAAAAGTTTTAAAAGCAGGGAGAGAGTGTAAAAATTAGATCAGAAGGCTAAAAGATTAAATGGGCTAAACAAAGGGATAAATTCAAAACAAAATACTAAGATGTTCTGGTCATACATCAGTCAAAAAAAGAGAGCAATAGGAAAGTGGGACCTTTGACAGTAGAGGGTAAAATATAGATAATGAAAGGGGCATTACCAACAGCCTAAACAATTTTTTTGCATCGGTCTTTCAAAAATATGAGCTCTACAGACAGCTATAAATGATATAGATACTATACCAATAATAAGCAAAGGTAAGGTACTTCAGATGACAGAGACCTTGTTTCTCAAAAAATCTCAGGGACCAGATGGCCTATAGCTGAGGACATTAAAGGAGATGGCATCAGTATTGACAAGGCCAGTGATGAAAGTATTCAGAATGTTCCTTGAAAACGTGAGGTACTGGATGCTTGGAGAAAATAGTTGTGCCTATTCATAAGAAGGGCAGTAGGGGAATGCTAACCAGCTACAGACCAGTAAGTCTGAAATTAGTAGTAGGTAAGTTATTAAAAGGTCGTATAAGGGAGATAACAGAAACAACTATAACTAATAACAAACTGGAGGATGAATCACACTATGGGTTTACTAAGGGAAGGTCTTGCGCCTTACTAACTTAATTGACTTTTTTGAAAATGTCAGCCAGGCACTGGAGGATGGGAGTGTGGGTGACATGATCTACTTGGATTTTGGCAAGGCATTCAACACAGTTCCACGTGTTGCGCTCAGAGAAATTACTCTATTCCAAAATAAATTCCCATACAATTAAATGAATACAATCATGGCTCATGGGTCAAAAGCAGATAGAAGTAATGGTTTTGATTCTGAGGAGGTTAAAGTGAGTAACGGGGTGCCACAGGGGGCCAGTCTTGGGACCGACACTTTTCAAAGTGGTTGTCTCAGGACTTCAGTTCAAATATGGAGGCTGGATTGTTAAATCTGCGGATGATATGAAAATAGGTTACTGAGGTAACACCATGGATGAGGCGATTAAATTACAGGCTGAATTAGATGGAATATATACATGGGCTATAAGAAACAAGATGAGGTCCAGTCATGACAAATGTGTAGGCATGCACTTTGGGAAAAACAAGAGTTTTTAGGTATAACTTGGGCAGAATTCAATTAAGGCCATCATACAGGGAACAGAACCTGGGCTTAATTGTCACTGGCAATTTCAAAAACAAAGGACAGTGTGATGAAGTCATATCAAAATGCAATAAAATAATATCTTGCATTAAGAAGAACATCTTGAGTAGGAATAGGGAGATAATCTTGCCACTGTATAGATCTATGGTGAGGCTGCATGCTGAGTGCTATGTCCAGTTTTAGTCACTTCAAAATGAGTGTGATATTGTTAGGGGTGAGGGTATAGAATGAAAGATGACAAGAATGATTAAGGGGCTCGAGGGATTAACATACAAGGACAGATTGAGGGAGCTGGGGCTCTATAGACTGGAAATGAAGAGGGTGAGAGGTGACATGATTATTTTCTATAAGGCTCTACCCTATGCAGATACAATACAGTATCTTCATTTAGAACTCAGTAATAGAGAAAAGGAGACATGAGAACACAGCAGACAACTAAAGGGTAATCATTTTAGAATGCAACAACGAAGAGGATGGTTCTGTGAAAGAGCTGTGAGTGTTTGGAACAGCTTGGCAAAAGAAGTTGTGGAAGGTAGTAACTTAAACATGTTTAAGTTGAAATTAGACAAATACCTATTAACGGGCGGTTTCTCTGATGTTTTTAGCCTAACATGGTGGACAAGCTTGATGAGCTCTTGCCTACTTTTGTCTGGAGAACCTATGAACCTTACCTTCCTTCAGCTATTGGGCATCAACTGAACCCACAATACTTCTACCTTCCCTTCATCTGACTCCTCCCTCTTACATAATATACTTTCTCTGATGTAAACTGCCACCCTGCTCCCTTTCCCCATCGCCCTGTCTCTCCTATATAAATTATACCCAGGGATCAAGAGGTCCTAGGCATGGTAAGGTTCTGCCCCAGTCTCAGGTATGGTGGCAATGTCCATCCCTCCTCCAATTAATAGCGCTTGCAGGTCATCTATTTTATTATTGAGACTTCTTGAGTGCAGGGACACTTCACTCCACCTGGAATCTGAACCCCCTTTCTTTCCCCTGCTACTTCCCTTCCCCTTACTCCTCTCTGTGCATTCACCTCTCCCTCCCATTTCTGAATGCTTCACTCCCACTCCACCCTTCAGAACTCTTCTGCTATTATGGGGGATAGGTCTGTTGTCCTCCACCTCCAGGAGTCTTTGGGCCCTATGTCCCACCCCCCCGGAGGTGCTCCCTTGCACCCTGAATCTACCTTTTACTACTTTCTCTTCCTCCTCAGCCTGATTATTGGTATTTAGGTGTATAACTACATTTGTTTCCCCCAACCCATTACCATTTCCCCTAAGTTGGGGTACACCTTCCCAACTATCATCCCAGGCATGCAGCTCCCCTTCATTCTTGAATTGTGGTACTCCTTCGATCCCCATCAAATTCACAATACAGAGTGTTTCAGAGGGCTCTGAGCTGCAAACCTGGAGGTTTAGCATCATGGCTGGAAGACTGAGACTGAGAGAAGATGTACGCTGCAGAGTTGGGGAGAAACTGCTGCTAACAGGACTCACTATAAGCTTAATATTTATTTAGTATAGTTATGCCACCAGTTTTAAAATATAGCGGGCATTTTCAGAAGATTTTGTGATTCTCTTGGGCTGCCATCTTTGCTCCCTGGTGTGTTTGTCCCCTTACAGGAAGAAGGCTGTATTGGTGGAGCTGGACTGTAGGAGACAATGGGCCCTTCAGGAAGGCTTTAGCCAGGGTTTCAATTGTGGCATTTGTGGTAACTGACTGAAGGTCATTAGTGCCTGGAGCCCTATCTGAACCTGCAGAGTGAAACAAAAAATGGAACAGAGTGAAACAGTCTGAGTGGAAGGGGCTGAAGATTGAAGTTTAAAGGTGGCTGAGAATTGGAGAACAGCTGGGAGTTATCTCACCACTAGCCTGTGAACTCAAAATATTTTTGCCTTATTTTTTTATATTTTATATTCATACTATATTACCCTGTCATTGTTGCAGGGAAAATTTTAGTGCATATCCATATTAAGTGAAGACCTAGAGTTGGGGTTGGAAGCTGCTAGAATATAATACGGATGCTGTGGGTGCTTGCATTTTAAAATATAGTGTTTGTTTGTTTGTTTTTTTAATTTTAAATAGTTTGGTGCCACTTGGTAAAGCCCTGTTCTGAATGGTTCGCTATTCACACGTGGGTGGTGCTTCAAATGCGCATGTGTGGCATCCTGCATACTAGATCGCCATTTTAAGCAGGAGGCTGTAATAGTGAGCAGCAGTGAGCATCTATAGTGTGACTCTGCTAACTTTTAGAAGGAAATAAGGAAGGTGTCTAGAGTTGCAGGATCTGAGTTACTTTGGAGGCTAATTCCTGGTGTATTTAATCTCAGCACCTTAGCACCAGCAAGCTTTTGTATAAGGCTAGAATGCTTCTACACCATAAGTAAATATCATTCATATGATTTTAAGTTGTAAACTATTAAACGTTTTGGGAAACTAAATAGCTGAATTATTTTCTGTTGTTTGATTTGTTAAATTTTAGGCTGTGTATGGTTCCTAGAGTCATAGGATTTTTTAATTAGGATTAGAGAATTTTTAGAATTAGTAAGTGGTTAAATCCCTGAGAGCAGTACCTGTTTCTGATTTCTCCTATTTCTGTGTACATAGGATAAATGTCAATTATTTACTTCTATTTTATGTTCTGTTTAGGGCCCTGATTGGGCCATTAAACCAGAGGAAGGATGGAGGGTATAATCGCAAAGAAGGCCTTGGAAGCAAAACTGTTTTAATTCCTGTCTCAAAAACTTTTGCATACATTCTGAAACAGAGGAAAAAGGGAAAGAGATAATCAGTCTAGCCAAGGACGTTTTCATAGTGGATTGTTGGTTCACAAGAATTATCAGATTTTATGGTGGAAGTATATAAAACTGTAACTTGTGCCTATAAATCAGTCTTTAAATAAGGACACAAAGGACTTACTGCACTTAACACAGTCTATTGCACTATTTTGCCCATTGAGGAGATTTATATTGTTTCTGTTTTGGTCCCCCTTCTATATTTTATGCCTGAACTTTAATGACTGAAAATTACAGGATTTATAAAGATTGTGTTTCTGGAAATTGCATATTCTATTAAGGTGTGATTCCTTGTATTAAATTTAACACAGGGTGTAATTAATTTACTCTTGGTTAAGAATAATGAATACAAGGCCAGCAAAAAAGAAAAAGTATGTGAATCCTGTATTTTATAAAAGGAAAAACAAAACAGTAATAGGTAGTATGGAGGGGAAGATAAGAAAGTCAGAAAGGAAAATCACCAGTTCTATACTGACTCCAGGAAGTAATTTAAAACTGCATTGGAGGTAAAGATGTACCCAGGATCGAGAGTGCCTCTTTGACCCCCTTAAGTTCTTCTCCAATTAAAATAATTTTAGAAAAAGAGGCAGACTTACAAGCAGAATACACCCTTATGAAATCGATAAGAAGACAAGAAAAAGATGATATCCCAGAAGAAGTCTCAAGAATTCTGTATGAGCATGACTTAATAGAGGAGTGGGAGGGTCATGGTACCCAACAAGGAGAAAAACAGGGAGAATCAATTAGACCCACACAAGAGGAACCTCTCAGTAGGAGGCAGCATAAACTGTATAATAAGGAAGAAGGGAAATCTATGAACGCTGCCTCACACCAATGTGCAAGCAAATCATTCTTAGGGGAATTTGAAGCATTTCTTAACCCATACATTTTGAGACCAAAACTAGACCCTCCCCTTAGATTATCCCCAGATATTCCCAATATAATACAAGAAAAGAGTCCAGAATCTATAGAGATAGGGGAAAGCCCTAGGATGGAGCATCAGGGGAAGATTGTAGAACTATTGAGTGAAATTAGAAATAGAATTGTGTTAAATAACAAACTTTGGATTAATTTCATGACCGTGATGAATACTTATATAGGTAAGAAAAGAGGGAGGAACATGGGAGAAATGGCAAAGTTTAATGAAACAGACAGATGCAAAGAAGAAGGAAAAATCTGGGAAAAAGTAATGCAGAGAGAAAAAAAGGCTAACAACTGAGGAAATAGCGAGGAAAGAATTAATAGAAACAAAAGCCTTGGTATTAGATATCCAACAAGGCAAAATGGTAAACGAATTAGACAAAGAACAAACAATGACAGCGGGAAAGAAAAAAATGAAAGGAATAACAGCTCCTATAATGAAAGAAGCTATTATAGGAAAAGAGAGTGGTGCAAATAAAGGGATTGTAGGAGAAGAGGTAGTGAGAACAATTCAAATTGCTGAGGATGGTCAAACAAAAAAATATAGAATTAAAGAAGAAATGTCAGTACAACAGACAGTGACAAATAGCCTGGCATGAGATAAGGGAATTAGTGAGGGATCTACCCTCAATTTGGTAAAAAAGAAAGAAAAGCAAATTGAGAAGGGTGAGATATTACCAACAGTATTTTTTAGAGGTATCCCTAAGCCAAAAAATGAAAATTACATGACATTAAAACTTGCTGTATATAATATCTGTAAGGGCCTTTTGGGAAATAGAACTGCCTGGACTGAGCTAAGTTCAACGTACCGTTATCATGGAGGCAGAGAGAAGGGTTGGATCTACCTGGTACTGAAGAACAAAAATGCTAGAAAAAATATATTGGAAGCCAAAGAGCAGCTTAAGGAATGGGGTATAAATGCAAATGTATCTATTCCAATTGGTGAGGAAGATGTTTATGAACCAAACACAATATAACCCCCAAAGAAAAAAACAAACATCCAAAAGATGGGAGGGAACAAAATACAGCAGCGGATATCTAATTACATAAAACCTATAGTAACAGAACACAGTCTGTTACAGGAAGAAAAATATGAAAAATGATTAGAGAAAGAAAACAAAGGGGCTTAAAAATATATCGCAATGTGGTCTTAGAAGAGACACAGAGTTTGGATTTAATAGACCTGGATAAGGCTAACACAGAGGAGAAAGGAAAGAACTTTGGAAAGGATGAAGAATTAAGTTTAGTTACAGAAGAAAAAGAAGAAACAATGTGACTTTCAGAAGTTAAACAGGATGACACAAAACATACCTAAGAGTTCTCAGCTGGAATATAACGGGAGCCTTGGGTAAGTTTAGAGATGACGGTGTTGTCAAATTTTTACAGCAAGCCCATATAATTGTGTTACAGGAAACTTGGATAGATAAAATAGAAGAGGGTTTCTTGGAAGGTTATCAAGGGTGGCATATTAAAGCAGTGAAAAGAGCTAAGTTTGGTAGACCAGCAGGTGGAATTAGCACTTTTGTAAGGCTAAATGAAGAACTCTCCTGTAAATGTATATGAAATTATATAAGATATTTTATACAAGTTTTGGAAAGAATGATAAAACAGAAAGTGGAATGTATATTAATTAATGAGTATTTCCCCCCAGACACCAAAGCATCACCTATAGAATCCAATATTGACACAGTGCCAAGGATAGTTGAAGAGCTCCAATACAAATACATAGGGAAATTTTTTTTAATAGCGGGTGACTGCAATGTGAGGGTGGGGACAGAAATAGAAGAAAAAGGCCCCCATTGGAATCTGGATGATATCTTCACAATCCCCCTAAGAAAGTCTATGGATCATAAGAAAAATAAAGTAGGGGAAAGATTCCTTCATGTATTAAATAACTTAAACTTATGTATCCTAAATGGGAGATGCTATGGAAACACAGTGGGAAAAGGGACTTTTGTATACAACATGGCATGAGTGTGCTAGACTATGCTATTGTAGATATATATTCATATAATAGGAGATACAAATTCGAAGTCTTGGATAATTGAGATAGTGGTCATAGGCCAATTAAAATATGGATAGAAAGTGATATGACAAAAATGGAAAACAACACTAACAAAACATGGATGAATAGGAATATGGAAATTAGAAATAAGAAACATAAAATGGCAAAAGGTAAATCAAAAACATTTGAGTAATTTTATGAAATCTGAGGAAATAGAAAGAATGAAACAACAATGTATGATAATATTAGATGAAAATCTAAAAGGAAAAATGAAGGAGAAAGAGACAGCAAATTGCTTTATTAGATACCAGGATGTTGAGCAAAGAATACTGAAAGAACTGGAAAAACACCAGAGCATAACAAAAACAAATAAAAACTATTACGTGGCAGAGTGGTTTGATGAGGAGTGCTATAAGCAAAGGAAATTAATACAAAAATGTGAAGGAAGATAGTTAAATATAATGACTTAGAGAACTGTAAGGCACTAATGAATTTAAAAATTGAGTATAAAGTGCTATTGACAGAAAAAAAAGAAATGTTACCAAAAAGAACCATGGTGCAAATTACAGTGCTCTATTAGAGAGAAAGATCTGGGTGCCTGTTGGAGAATAGTGGCTTAAGGCACCAAGAATAGGAGACTGGATATATCGGTGGCTGCTCCCCCTGAAGAATGGGTAAAATACTATAAGGGTATATTTAGCAGAGAAATAACATATCCTCAAGAAGAGCTAATAAGCCTAACTAAGACTGATGAAAAGGGATGGTTCAATTTTTCTAAAGAGGAAATTGTGGCTGTAATAAAATTGCAGAAGAAAAACAAGGCATCTGGAACAGACAATGTAGATGCAGAATTATATCATACCAACCCTGAATGGTGGGCTGATATTCTTCTGCACCTATATGAAAATATAATTAAATACATGACGTTGCCAAAAAAGTGGAATGAGGAATAATAGTGCCCATACATAAAAAAGGAAGAATAGAGAGAGCAGAAAATTATCGACCAATTACATTGTTAAATGTTAATCAAAAAATATTTTCAAGATTGATCTTAAAGAGACTTTTGTTTAGGATAGAAGATAGTAGAGCCCTCTCTGGAGCTCAAGCAGGGTTTCGTACAGGGAGATCAACGGTGGATCAAATTTTTATATTAAGACATATAGTTGAAAAATATGTAATTATAAAAAGGACAAAAATGTATGCAGCATTTATTGATATTAAGGTGGCCTTCGACTGTGAACTGTAGAATACTCTGGAGTATGTTGGCACACAAAGGTATAAATGGAAGGTTACCTGAGGTTATTCAATTATTACATAAAGATAATACAGTTATGGTAAAATATGACAAGGAAAGTAACTTAACTAATGGTGGATGTTGAAGTCAAACAGGGCTGTATACTAGCCCCCACTCTTTTCAACTTTTATATTGAAAAGATGGTGGAAGAGTTAAAAGAAGTGGAAACATTTCCAACAAAAATAAATGGGGAAAGTATACAACTCTTATTCTACGCAGATGATGCAATATTGTTATCACAAACAAAAATAGATTTGACAAGGGCAATTGTAAGGACAATAAAGATTCTGGAAACTCTGGATATGAAAATAAATCAAGGAAAAACAAAAATAATGTTTTTTTGGGAAAAAAGCAAAACATCTTAGTACCTGGAAGACAGGAGAATCCATAATTGAGGAAGTAAACAGTTTGTTACCTCAGACTCATATTTAGCCAAAACTTAAAATGGAAAAATCATATTGAAATGTTATGTAGCCAGGTAACAAAGGCACTGAATGGCATTAGACATTTGCCAATACAATAGCTGGCAATTCATTTATTGCACAATATAAATGCCTAAAAGAAAAGGTTGAAGCCCAAATGACTTATGGGGCCAAGGCTTGGGGTATAATACATAATAATAATTTGAAAGATCATGAAATAATTCAAAATAACTATCTAAGAAACTTATTAGGACTGCCTGGATATGCATCGGTGGCAGGAGTTAGAGTAGAAGCTGAGTCACTGTCTCTTTATACTGATACAATTAAAAAGGCAGTGACATTGTGGAAAAAAATGGCCACCCTCCCAGAGGAAAGAATAATCAAAAAGTGCTGGACTGAAGCAAAGACATGGCAGGCCAGGAGAAATGTAACCTGGTCTGGTGTATTGAATCAAATATCAAATAAGAATGATTTGGAATATAATTATATTTTCAGAGACTGGGTAGAGCCTATTAGGTTTGCTAGTGAGGCATTACTGAGAATAGAGGATGATGCAAAAAGCTTGGATTTTATTAGAGTTAGACAGTCTTGGGAGAATGATCCCCTAAAATACTTAAAGCATACGTTTGAAATGGAAAAACACTTATTAAAATGTTAACATACAAGACAAAGAAAGGCTATGGCTAGACTGAGGTTTGGGATTTTTACTAACAGGTACAAGAGAATAAATAATGTGAATCCAGATGTATGCATGGGATGTGAGGAAGCAACAGTGTCAAGTATGCATTTACTTTTTGATTGCATAGCGTTTACTCAGGAAAGAGAACTATATATCAACCAACAGTTTGATATGCAGGGAGTAAAGAATAAACAGGAGAAATTATAGCTGGTTTTAAACAGCAAAAATACAAAACAGATTTTTGCAATTGTGAGTTTTCACAGAACATTGCTATAAAACTGAAATGGAATATATAGCTAGTATTCTATGCTGTTTAGGAAGAATTGGATGAAATACTGTTTTTATTGTAGGATTATATTATTTATGTGATTTTCTTTGTATGTGACAAAACTTTTTATATACATATTCATAATAAACTAAACTGAACTGAATACAGAGTCCCCCAGGCTTACTACCCTTCCATCCCCTCCATTCAGGACTCCCTTTCTTCCCACCTTGACTATTCTACTAGCTGCTCCACCACCTAATTGCCTCCCCTCTTTTCTGGATAATGTCCCACCACAGCCTCTACTCATCCCTCCAGTTATGTCTCCATTCCCCTATATGCCTTTTCCTTTCTGACTAAGTATGCCTGCCTTCACTGTATTCTCACTTTCACCTTCTCTAGCCAGGGCTGTGCACTCAATGAATATTATCTGTATTCTTTCCCATTGTTCCCTACCCCCAAGTCGCACCGGGAGATGAGCAACTTGTTGCTCAACATGCCTTCCTGGTGAAACATTTCAATAAGTAAATAAATATTTCCCGAACACCACGAATAATGCCTTATTCATTATTCGGATCCCGAATAGTGAATAGTAGCACTGTTCATCCCTAGTCAGGAAACACTGTCTAAAAAAAAAACTGCCCCAACCCTCCTCCCTAGCCCAGATTGTTTTAGGAAGTGGCAGCTACTGTGGGATGCAGGCAGAAGGGAATAGCTGGTAGGGGAGGGAAGGAGAGGCTGCAGGATGAAATGAGGGTGACAGAGATTTGGGCAGCAGGGAGAAATAAGGGAGGGGAAGGGACGCAAAGGGGATGGGAGGGTTCTTATCTGGGGTGATTCAATAGTGAGGGGGATGAAATTGGGAGGTAATGGAGCCAAGACTAGACAAAGGTGGGTGGAGTGTAGGCTAGGCATGACAGCAGGAAGGGTAGGGCCTTACATAGCAAAATGCATTGGCAAGGCAAATGAAAAACCTCACATTATAGTTCACCTAGGTACAAATGACCTAGCAGAGTGTGAGGCAGAAATGGTAAAGAGGAGGTTTAAGAAGTTAGAGAAGGTTTGCAGCGAGGCAGGGAGGTCAGTAGCCTTTTCGGAGGTACTCCCTATCCCCAGGGCCAGCACTACAAGAAAGCAGAGGACAGAGGAATTTAACAGTTGGATGAGGGGGTGGTGTGAATCAAATGGGTATGGACTGATAGATGGCTGCAGTAGGACATGAGACAACAAGGACCTGTATGCACCACACAGGTTACACTTAAACAGGGAGGGAACCAGGGTCTTACAGAATAAGATGGATGACTTCAGGGCAACAAAGCTAAATTTAAACTAAAGGGGGGGGGACAGGGGGTGCTGCATCAGTACACACCAAGAATGGGAGGCTGAACCTCCTTCCAAAGCAGAGATTGGAACGGAGCAGGTGCCAACGGGCAGGAGAGAGAGGGATGAGAGGGAACAGAGTGGGACAGGCAGTAGTGTACAGAAGGCAAGATGACGGGTAGTATCCTTAAATGCAAAAAGCTTGGCAAACAAGATGGTGGACCTGCAGGCACTGTTGGCTGAGAGGGAAGTGGACATAGTGGCCATCACAGAAACATGGGCCACTAAACACCATGAATGGGACCTCATGATCCCAAGGTATAAGATCTACAGAAAGGACATGGAGTCGGGGAGTGGAGAGGGAGTGGCTTTATATGTAAAAGAGGATATTATACATACCAAGGAGCAAGTAGCAGAAGGTAAATCAGAAGCACTGTGGGTTCAGCTTCAATCAGCCAAGGGTACAAAGGTTAGAATGGGTGTAGTATACAGACCACCTTCGCAGGAAGAAGTGATAGATGGTGAACTAGGGGAGCATATAAGGTTGCAGGTGAATAAGGGTAAAGTAGTCATAGCCGGGGATTTCAATCTTCCAGAAGTTAACTGGAAGATCCCAGTGACCTCCTGCTCCAGAAAACACACTAGCCTAAAAGCCTTTCAGGATGGTTTCCTGGTGCAGGGGGTCTATATAAGGGAAGAAATTAAAGCAACAGAACTAAAGAGTAAATAGGAAGTTGATGAGTCACTATGGGTCACCCTGGAGACAGGAAATGGCACCACAATCTGCATGGGGGTTGCGTACAGACCCTCATCTCAGGGGGAGGGAATGGACAAGGAAATGATAGAAGGCATCCTTAAAATGGCAGAAAAAAGCAAATGGGCAAGAAGAAGGGGTGGAGGAACAATGGGGAATAATCAAAACAGCCATCACAGAGGCAACAAGCCTTTGTGTGAAGCAAATCAACAGAACAAAATGAAGGAAAAAAACACTATGGTTCTTGAAAGAGGTGGAAGGGAAGGTTAAGGAGAAAAGGATAGCATTCAGGAAATATAAGGAAACAGGAGCAGGACAGAAAACTTTATCAGTTAAAGCAGAAAGAGGCAGCAAAGGCACAAACTGAGGAAAAGATAGCCAACTGTGTTAAGAAGGGGGATAAAACCTTTTATAGGTACATTAGGGAGCGAAGAAAAACCAAGGGAGGGATACAGAGACTTAATAAAGGGTAGGGAATGTGGGCAGAGGGTCACAGTGAAAAAGAAGGGATACTGAATGAATATTTCTGCTCAGTATTCACAACAGAAGAGGAGGGGGAGGTACCTAATCCAAACAAGAGAAACACTCTGGATAGGGGGGTTGATACCAGTCCATTCACAGAAGAAAGGGTTTTGAAAGAACTCTTGAAACTAAGGGTGGACAAAGCAGTGGGGCCTGATGGGATTCACCTCAGAATTCTAAAAGAACTAAGGGTAGAACTAGTAACATGACTGACTACTCTCTTTAACAAATCATGGGAGGATGGGGTGGTACCTGAGGACTAGAGGAGGGCAGATGTGATTCTGCTTCACAAAAGTGGGAGCTGGGCAGAGGCAAGAAACTACAGACCAGTTAGTTTAACCTCAGTGGTAGGGAAAATGATGGAATCACTTCTGAAGGAAAGAATCACTGACTACCTAAAGGCCAGTGGGGCACAGGACCCTAGGCAGCATGGTTTCACAGCAGGAAGGTCACGTCAGACAAACCTAATAGATTTCTTTGACTGGGTGACCAAAGTAGTTGACTAGGGAGGGGCTGTGGATGTGGCCTACCTAGATTTTAGCAAGGTATTTGACACAGTCTCACACAAAAGATTAATATACAAGTTAGCCAGCCTTGGAGTGGGTCCCAAGGTGGTAACCTGGATAAAAAACTGGCTGGATAACAGGATGCAAAGGGTAATAATAAATGGAGTCCACAGTGAAGAAAGGAGGATAACTAGTGGGGTACTGCAGAGTTCGGTACTGGGATTGGTCCTCTTTAATGTCTTTATAAGTGACATTGGAGAATACCTGGAAGGAAAAGTATGTCTCTTTGCAGATGACACAAAGATCTCCAACAGGGTTGATACACAAAGTGGGGTGGAAAGTATATGAAAAGGGACTTGGCAAGGTTGGAGAAATGGTCAAATATATGGCAGCTCAGATTCAATGCAAAGAAGTGCAAGGTAATGCATCTGGGAAACAAAAACCCAGGGGAAGAGTACACAATGGGGGGTGAGTTAATAACAACAACAAAACTGAAAAGAGACCTAGGAGTAATTATATCAGATGACCTAAAGGTGGGCAAGCAATGTGAGAAGGCAGTAAGGAGGGCTGGGGGGATACTGGGATGCATAGGGAGAGGCATCAACAGTAGAAAACAGGAAGTTGTTATCCCTTTGTACAGACAGTTGTTGAGACCCCATCTGGAGTACTGCGTGCAATTCTGGAGACCCCATCTCCGCAAAGACATAGACAGAGTGGAGGCTGTTCAGAGGGGGTAACCAAAATGGTGCAGGGTCTGCACCAGAAGACATGCAAGGAGAGACTAAAGCAGCTTAATATGTATACCCTTGAGGAAAGGTGGGAGGGGGGACATGATAGAAACGTTCAAGTATCTCAAGGGAATTAACAAAGTACATGAGGGTAGCATCTTTCAGAAAAAAAGATGTGCAAGAACAAGGGGCACAATTTGAAGATAGAGGGGAGACGGCTCAGAAGTAACGTTAGAAAGTATTTTTTCACAGAGAGGGTTATGGATGCATGGAATAGCCTTCCTGAGGAGGCTGTGGAGTTGGGAACAGTGGGAGAATTCAAGAATGCATGGGACAGACATAAGGCAATTCTAGTGGGGGGAAGGAGGAAGTAAGCTGTTGATTAACTAGAATCTGCAGCTTATCCATCAGGTAGGGAAATGGGCAGACTAGGTGGGCCAAGCAGTCCTTATCTGCCATCAAATTCTAAGTATGATCCCACCAGGGATGGTGCTATCCTGGACCTGGTACTGACACAATGGAGACCATGTCCAGGAAATAAAGGTACAAGACCCTCTAGTGGGCAGTGACCACAGAGCAGTATGGTTTTAGCTAGTTCTGGGACAGGAAATAACAAGGACAAAAACTAAGATAGTGAACTTCATGGATGGGGGTGGAGCAACAGTGGTCCGCTATTAAGACGGGTCTCATCAAGACCACTAAAATGTGTATCAAGGTCCAAAGCAAGAAAGCCAGGTTAAAAAAACTAGCTGGTTCAGCAGGGGGTGGCAGCTAGAGTGAGGGAAAAGACAGCAGCCTATCACAAGTGTAAAAGCACCCTGAAGGATGCTGACAGGGAGGCTTACTTGGAGAAGTCAAGGGAAGCAAACAGAGTTGTCAGGGTGGCAAAAGGATGCAAAGAATTACAATTGGCTGAGGGGATAAAAGTAGAGGAAAAGGACGGATGGCATAGTGATTGAAGCAACAGGGGAAATTGGCAGAGAGTGGTGAGGAGCAAGCAGAAGTGTTAAATGAATACTTCAGCTTGGTCTTCACATGAGAAAAGGACAGACCAGTGCCGCAGTGGAAAACTGGTGAGCAGAAAGGGGGGCAGGGGGAAATGGACAAGGCTGTCCCAGAAGACAGAGTTCTAAAGGGCCTCAGAGCCCTTCAGGTGGATAAAACACCTGGGCTGGATGGTGTGCATCTGAGAGTCCAGAGGAAGGTAGCAGAAATACTGCCTAGCTCCTTGGCAGACCTGTTTAACTCCTCGGTCAAGACAGGGTGTATGCCAGGGGACTGGAGAATGGCACACTTGGTGCCTCTTCACAAGAGTAGACCCAAAGATGAACCACATAACTACAGACCAGTCAGCCTCACCTCCATTATAGGTAAGTTGATGGTGACCATACTACAAGAGAGGCTGGTGGACTTTCCGGAGGTAAATGGTCTTCAGGATGGTAGATGACATGGGTTTGTGTCAGGAATATCCTATCAGACAAACCTGATAGACTTTTTCAACTGTGTCACCAAAACTGTGGACAGAGGCCAGTCAATCTCCTGTACCTGGATTTCAGCAAAGCATTTGACTCGGTACCACATAAAAGGCTGCTCAGTAAGCTGGAGGGTATAGGAGCGGGAGCAAAGCTGGTAGGATGGGTCCGAGACTGGCTTCACGGCAGAAGTCAGAGAATGGTAGTTGGGGGTGAACTCTTGAAGCCTAGATCTGTAATCAGTGGGGTCCCGCAGGGCTCAGTACGTGGCCTGGTGTTGTTTAAAATCTTTTTTAGCAACATAGCGGATGGAATGAAAGGTAAAATCTTCCTTTTCTCGGATGACACCAAGCTCTGTGGGAGAGTGGACAAGGAGGAAGAGAGAAAGGAGCTTAGAGAGGACATGCAAGGCTCAAAAAGTGGTCGGATATCTGGCAGCTGGCCTTTAATGCCAAAAAGTGTAAGGTTATGCACCTGGGAGCAAAGAACCCAGGGACAGAATACTGGCTGGGGGGGCGGGTACAGGTGACAAGGACTGAGGAGGACAGGGATCTACAGGTGGTCATCACTAAGGACCTGAAGCGCTCAGCCCAATGTAGTAATGCAGCAGCAAAATCCACCAGAATGCTAGGGTGCACAGCCAGAGGATTCACCCCAAGGAGAAGGGAGGTCCTAATGCCACTGTACAGATCACTGGTGAGACTGCAGCTGGGGTACAGTGTGCAGTTCTGGCACCCTCATCTGAAAAGGGACATCAGTTCACTGGATGAGGTGCAATGAAGAACAACAAAGATGATGCAGGGCCGGCAGGACAAACCCTATTAAGAGTGGTTGAGGGAGCTCAAAATGTATTCCCTGGAGGAAAGAAGAGAGAGAGGGGACATGATCAGCACCTTTAAGTATCTCAGAGGTATTATTAAAGTTAACACAGTAAGCATCTTCAACATCAGAGGAAATGGGAAAACAAGGGTACACTCTCTCAAATTGGAGGGAGAAAAATTTAAAAGGGAGATAAGGAGGAACTTCTTCACTGAAAGACTGGTGCCTGGGTGGAATGAGCTCCCAGAGGAGATAATGGTGTCAAGGACAGTGGACAGCTTTAAGAGGGGGTGGGATAGGGTGAAAGGGAGGATTAAAGAGGGAAGGTGTAGTGAAGGGATGGGAGGGGAGGAAGTAGAATCCAGGGGATGGGAGGGAGGCAGCTCTAGTATACACATTACAGAGCTGCATACTCGAGCAGACTTGATGGACCAAAATGGTCTTTATCTGCTGGCATTGTCATATGTTCGAATGTATGTTCATAATTTAGGAACCCCTTGTCCCCCCACCCTCAGCACCCAAATCCCCCCCCTGCTCCCCTCAGCCGCACCCACATTCTGACAAAATAGAAGTCTAACGGGTGGCTGGCACAACCTCTCCGCCCCACAGCTGGCCACCGGCCTTCATTACTGTTTCAGTTATGTAGCACCACCATTTGTAGAAGAAGGCAAACAGGACATTCACAGCAGCACCCTCCACCTGCCACAGCAGCAGCCACATGAAAGAATGAAAGAAGGTGACTGACAAAGCCTGCCCTCCTCAGTCCATGGCCAGCTGCCTTCTTCTGAATGAAGATACTACTGGACACAGGGACCTCACAGCAGCCCCCCCCCTCGCCAAAGTAGCAGCCACACAGAAGAATAGAAGAAGGTGATCGACACAACCTGTCCTCCTCAATCCACAGCTGGCCGCCTTCTTGTGAATGAAGATACTACCACACACAGAGCCCTCATAGCAACCCTCCAGCTACACCAGCAGCCGTATGGAAGAATGAAAGAAGGCAACCAACCCAGCCCCTCTCCTCAGTCCATGGCCAGCCACCTTCCTCTGAATTAAGATACTACTGCGCTTGGTTGCATAGTAAGAACAGCCAATCATGAGAGACCAGAGATTAGGGAAAGTTATCCTACCCTGAATCTTAAATGCTTCCTGTGGCTGGGCCTGACTAGAATATGGAAGTAGGCATCTTTCAGGTCCAGAGAGCTCAGCCAGTCCTCTTTCTGAAGGGAATGGATCACTGCAGCCAGGGTTACCATGTTGATGTTTTCCTTTTTGAGGTATTTGTTCAGATATTTGAGATCCAAAATGGGTTGCTACTCCCCATTTTTCTTGTAGGTGAAGACGTATCTGGAGTAAAGGCCCTCTCCCCACTGAGATGGGGGACTTTTTCTGCTGCCTTTGCTTGCAGCAACTTTCTTACCTCCTGCTCCAGCATGATTTTTTTCTGTTGGAGTTGGAGGTGTAAAGGTTTTGTGCACCCGCAGTCTTCGGAACCTTTTGAACTGCAGGATGAGCTCCTGGCTCACTACTTCCAGGACCCACTTGTTTGTGGTGATGTTTTTACACTCCTGAAAATAGTGAGCCAATCTTCCCCCCACAGGCAACGGGTGGGTGACCTGGACGAACTTGTAAGGGGTTCTGCTTAGGCTGGGCCTTGGGTGCTGGGGTTGAGTCAGCACGCTTACAAACTCTTACTTCTGCAGAAACCTCTCAGCTGGTAGAAATCATAGGGCAGGAAACCATGAGGAAAATAACCTCTAGGTCCACCTCCCCTTCCGTAAGGCCTATGGGAAGTGGAGCCTTTTCCTTCTCACTGTTGCTTTTGTAGGTGGCTTTGTACTCCCTCTACCTTTTTCATGTATGCCTATGTCTTGTCACCAGATAGGGAATTTCCTTCACAGGGAAAATCCATGGACTTTGCTTGAGTATCTTGGGAGAAGTCTGTAGTCCTGAGCCAAGCAAACCTTCTCAGGGATATTGCATGGGCCATGACCCTGAATGTGGTGTCACTGGTGTCCACTGCAATATGAAACTGTTAAGTAGTAGCATCCAGGGCTGACTTAGCAGTGTCTGCTAAGTCCTGTGCCAAATCCCCAGAAGCTTTATCACTCATGGCCAGGATGGAGCTTCATAGAGCTTTCTGATATTGGGCAGTATAAGCCATGCAGGCTGTCTGCCTTAGCAGCAGGGATGCAGAGAACAGACTATCTTCCCCATACTATTCAGCTTCCTGGAGTCCTTTTCTGGGGGCTGGGCAGAGAGGGGAACCTTTGACTTATCACAGGTCACTGCCTGTACTACCCCTTCATGGTCAGGGTGGGAACAGAGGAACTCAGCATCCTGTTTACCACTCTGGTACTTCTTGCCAGTCTTGCTTTTATCAATACCAGGGGTGGAAGTGGGGGTCTGTAACAGCCTACAGGTCGCCTTCTTATGGGGTTTATGCACCGGAAGGAGCAACCTCTTAGTCGAGGTTAACACCATCAAGGAATAAATTGAAAAGTATATCAGGGAATTGAATCTGACAGATGTAACCCAGCATGGATTCATAAGGCGGAGATCCTGTCAGACTAACCTCCTGCAGCTTCTTTAAGGTGACAGCCACTCACTTGATAAAGGTCTTCCAGTAGATGTAATTTTTTTTGGATTTTTGCAAGGCATTTGACACTGCACCACATGATGAGTTGATCAAAGTGTTGTTAGAAACTGGTTTAAATACTAACACTGTTGCTTGGATAAGTTTCTGGTTGTGTGGAAGGAAACAGAGCATGCAGGTTCGGAGGAGGTCATCAGATTGGATAGCTGTCACCAGTGGGATGCCACAGGGGTCTGTCCTCGAACCAGTATTATTCAACATTTATGTGTCTTCAATGAAGTATAGTACAGACGTCTGGTTATGCAAGTTTGCAGACGACTCAAAGATTGGGGCAGTTGTGCATAATGAGAAGGAAGCCTATAAATTGCAGAGGGAGTTAACCAACTTGGAAAGATGGTCTTTAAAATATAAACTTAAATACAGATAAGTGTGCAGTAATGCATCTCAGGAGGTTTATCTTGGAGGCACAATATGTGTTGAATGGCTGGCCTCTTAGGGTTACCACTGAGGAAAGGGACTTGGGAGTTGTGGTGACAAATGATCTAAAATTCAAACAACAATGTCATCACAGTTCTAAAAAGGTAAACGCTATTTTGAACTGCATTGGGAGACACATTAAAAGCAGGGATATGGATATGATTGACCCTTGTATAGCTCCCCGGTGAAGCCCCATTTGGAGTACTTCTACCCAGTTCTGGTCACCCAATTCAGAACAGGAGATCAAGATTTTGGATGGGGTACAGAAGAGAGCAACCAAGATGGTATATGGAATAAATAACTTCGCGGGGGGGATGTCAATAGGTTCCGGCATGCACAAGGTGGCGCTATTGTTCCCTCTGATATTATTCCCTGGTAGGTGGTTTTCATGAGAGGGGACAATGCGGTCTGAAATTTCTTATAGAATTCCATGGGAAGTCCATCATTCCCTGGTGACTTCCCTGTTTTTCCATCCCGTATGGCATTGTTAATTTCAGATTCTGACATTGGGCTCAGAAGTCTGGTCTTCCAGGAAATCTGGGACTTGGGGGAGATTCAGGTCCTTTGGTTGAGCATATCATTGTTTGTAATATATTTGAAATGCCTCTATTATGTGCTCTAGTTTAGAGCTTTTCACCCTAGTTTGGGGGGTACTATTTTTACTATATGAGCTCTAGTTTAGAGCTTTTCACCCTAGTTTGGGGGTACTATTTTTACTATATGAGCTCTAGTTTAGAGCTTTTCACCCTAGTTTGGGGGTACTATTTTTACTATATGAGCTCTAGTTTAGAGCTTTTCACCCTGGTTTGGGGGTACTATTTTTACTATATGAGCTCTAGTTTAGAGCTTTTCACCCTAGTTTGGGGGGTACTATTTTTACTATATGAGCTCTAGCTCTTTTGGCTCTTAATCTGATGGCAAGGCATCTAAGGACCCCTGGACCACCCTCATAGTAACTTTGCCGTAAGTACTGGAGATTAAATTCCACTTTAGCATCTAGGATATTATTTAACTCCTTTTTATATTTTGTTAAGTCTTTTTCTTTTTGTGCTAAGAATCTTTCCTGCTGTTGTGTTTCTAATGTTTTGATCTGTACGTTTCATAGGGAGAGCCTGGAGGGATGTATAGTGATACCTCTGTCAGACGGTTTCCATTTAATTTCCCTTTAAGTAAGGCGAATCTGCCTTCTTTATCCATTATCTGATCAAGCACTTCAAATGGAGTGCTATGTGGAATTAGTACTGCTACCCCTCTCCGTCTACCCCCCTGGTATGATGAGAAGCAGATCTCCAGAAAACCAAAGTTTTTTAATTTCAAATGTTCCTCATCTGATAGATGAGTCTCTTGCATTAATACAAGGTCTGCCCTATATTTCTTAACTTGGCCAAGTACCTTTTTCCTCTGGATCGGGTTTGTTAACCCATTTACATTAAAAGAAAGTACTTTAATCCCCATTATTCCAAGGTATAAGGTCTGGCTGACAGTGGATCAACCCATGTCTTCCATGTCTCTCCTCTCTCCAGCACACCATCTGCTGAAATAGATTTAATATGTCACCTAGGTACCATAAACAACAAATCTGGGCTACTTGCAAAACTTTAAAAATAGCCAAATCTGGTAGCAATGGGCACCAACTACAACTTTTTACAAATCTTCCAAGGTAGGGGAACAGTTTGGTTCCCTAACTCTGCAAAACACTATTTTGCAGAGATGTAGTGCTATTTGTTTCCCCCAAAATGGAGAGTCACTACAGGGGCAGTAGCTTATGGAGAAAACTTCCAGCTAACTCCTGTCCCAAGCATCAAATAAATTTTCCACCCCTAATGTTAGTGTTCTCAATTTCTCTCTCTCCTCCCCGAGAGACACCAATGATTACAGTGCCAGCACAACGATCGAGGGTTGACGGTTTAATTATTGTTCCAGACCAAGTTATCTTCCTTCCCAACTGCCATGCCCCACCCCACATTGTAAACCCAGTTCAGAAACTTTTAGACCATTTGGTCAGGCCTTCAACTGTGATTATATATTGCTAAACTACCAGCTTCATTAACACTGTAAGCGCTATGCATATAATGTGTCTTCAAATGTCCTACGTGGAGAGCTGGTCCAACGTTTCTCCAAGTCCTGATGTCTCAGTTTAGTAAAACATTTATATTTAAAGATTAGAAACAGCTTCTGTCCCTTTTGTTTGAGGCTTACCGACCCTTTCAGCCGTCGCCATTTTTGGGAAGCTGCTTGGAGGATGCGACAACAAATTATAGTCTGATTCTATCGCTGTAAGACCCTCAGGTGTTGGGGGTTTTGTTGCTTGTTCTGAGATTTTTGTACTTGGGCTTGCTTCAGCCTGTTACGAATATGCGCGATGGATTTCTGCGTGGAACGGGCGCTCATCAGTTTATCCGGTTCCCTCTGTAAACGATGTCCCAGAAGCCTGAGGTTCCTATCTTCAGCCCTTGTGGCAGCCCATTGGAGATCTTCTAACACGATGCCTCTACGTTTAAGCGCCTCAGACACATCTTCAGGAATGGAATATATTTGGGTCCCTTCTGCCCAAAACACCCTCATTTTTGCTGGGTAGGGGGTCTGGAATCTGATCTTTTTGGAACAAAGTGCCTTCATAGCGGGTCTGTACTGCAGCCTCATCTTGAGAATTTCATTAGGATCTGGCGGGGCCTTACCATGGGGTCCGTAGGTTTCGGGCTGAGTGTTCTATGAGCCCGCTCGATTTTAATTTGTAGTGTGGGCGAGAGGGCCAATACATCTTGCAATAGATATTACATGAAATGGGCCATATTGCCCACCTTGGTTCCCTCCGGTAGCCCTGACAAGAGCAGGTTGTCCCTTCGGGATCTCGCCTCTAGGTCCACACACTTTGCTTGAAACTGATCAACATAGTCTAAAATTATGCAGTGAGGAACCATTCTCCACCTGTGTCACTCTTGTATCCATTTCTTTTTGAAAGCAGCACAAGAGAAGTCACAGAGTTGGGAACTGTCTGATTTTGAAAGCAGCACAAGGGAAGTCACAGAGTTTGGAACTGTCTGATTTTGAAAGCAGCACAAGGGAATCAGAGTTTGGAACTGACTGATTTTGAAAGCAGCACAAGGGAAGTCACAGAGTTTGGAACTGTCTGATTTTGAAAGCAGCACAAGGGAAGTCACAGAGTTTGGAACTGTCTGATTTTGAAAGCAGCACAAGGGAAGTCACAGAGTTTGGAACTGTCTGATTTTGAAAGCAGCACAAGGGAAGTCACAGAGTTTGAAATGTCTGATTTTGAAAGCAGCACAAGGAAGTCACAGAGTTTGGAACTGTCTGATTTTGAAAGCAGCACAAGGAAGTCTAGAGTTTGGAACTGTTTGATTTTGAAAGCAGCACAAGGAAGTCATGAGTTTGGAACTGTCTAATTTTGAAAGCAGCACAAGGGAAATCACAGAGTTTGGAACTCAGTGCTTTGGCTTCTCAGAAGGAACTAGAAGGGGGACAGAATCAGATTTACAGTACAATAGCTTATTGCTGTTTTACATTGTTTCTTGTGGATTCTACTTGGTAGAAGGTTATTTATTTTCTTTCTTACTATTAAGGGGCTAGCAGGGTATTGTTTGGGGCTGTTGGAATTTTGAAACCTGTTTTGGTAGCTATAAGTGGGCTCATTGTTTGATTCACTGTGTGGCAGGCTGCATTTAGGCTTGCTGATCCAACCAATCAGCAACTTCACTACTCCCGATAGCCAACTACCAATATCTCTCTCATAATGGGAGTTTACTTCTGATACTCCTTTCACTGTCAGCCATGGGGTTCCACAAAGAAGATGTCCCTGTCACACAAACTAGGGTGATCCATCCGCCCAGTCTCTCTGAACCATCCCTTTGGCTGACGCTCAAACCCTCACATATGCTCTACCATTGCTGCATCGACTACAGTGGTGTGATCGCCATAAAGAGACACATACCACCACACATGTATTTCAACCAAGGTTCCACTGCTGGATATACAAATCCCCCCCTAAGCCTAACCACCAAACTGCTATTTGGTGTCTCGACACAATCTCTTAAACCCACAGGGAGCACCCCAAAAGAGTGGCAACAGAATAAAAGAAGAAGGACCAAAGACAGCCCCTCTCCCTATCACTGGCAGCCTCACGAAACTCCTGCTCTTTCTATTACTCTGTATTAGTAGCAAATCAACCCTGGACCCCCTGAATGTATCACCTCTCCATCAGACCTAACCTCAATTAAAGGCCTCAGTTTCCTGCATATTAATGTATGCAGTCTGCTGAAAAAACTCACACTGATACAAGTCTGGGTTGCCCATACCTTGCCAGACTTTCTTGTGGTACCTGAGACATGGCTCAAACCCACCACAGCAGACAGGGATGTTAACCTACCTAACTACCAGCTATTCAGAGCTGATCACCAAACAAGAGGAGGTGGAGTAGCCATATATGCAAAATACGGTATAGCTGTATCCTATATTGCTGCAACATCTATGTCCAAGGAGTTTGAATGCCTATCCCTAAAAGTCTCTCTCCCAATACAGCAGCTTTTCAGCTAGTTGGTTGCTACAGACCCCCCTCCGCTGAACACAAGCTCTTATCCTATCTGGGGAACCTGCTCAAACCCAGCACTGAAGAAGTCATTATTCTAGGTGACCTGAATTTCAACTGGCTTACCAGAAGCTGCACCTCTGGTATCATTCTGTGATACATATGGGTTCACACAGCTAACTAATGAACCAACAAGAATTAATGCAAGGAATAGTAATAACAACACATTACTTGATATCATGCTTGGAATAAACCACATCTATTCACACACGCTGGAGTGCTTCTCTGTGATATAAGTGATCACTGCCCCATCACAGGGGTAAGATCCACCAACATAACAACAAGCCCTGCAAATTCCTCATGGGGAGATCCAAGAAAACATCAATATTGAAGGATATTTGCATGACGGTCGCGAGGCTAGCTACTGTAGTAGCCCTCCCCATTATAGAAACCTCCCATGAGACGGACAATGAGCCTACAGTCACGGTCATGAGGCCTAGCTACTGTAGTAGCCCTCCCCACAGCCCAACGAACCTCCCCCGCGGATGACGGAGCAAAGAGCCTACAGGTAGTGATCCCTGTCCTCAGCCGCTCTAGCCCCGCCCGCTACGCGCAGGCTCCCCACCACCACCCTTGCTGGGCTCTCCTTTATATAGTGCTCTCGGAGCTGCTTTAACCAATCAGCCCACTTTCCCATTAGTTCCCTATACTTTTCAGCCACTAGTGGCCACCGCTGTGCAGTTTCTCTTCTCTACTGTGCAAAAAATTCCAAAGCTAGTCCTAAGTAAGATTACAATCTAAACCTAAACATGCAGTTCTTCGCTCTCACTATCTCCTTACTCTGTCTCTCCCTATCCTCCCTTCCACCTGCATCCAACCCCTCTTCACCTGAGTCATTGCCTCTCCTCCCAATAGCCCCCTATTTACCCCCCCTCCTCCACAGCAATAGTCAAACTAAACATGTCACCGTGGCCCAATTGGTCCCTGGGGGCCTCTATCCTCCCCCCTCCTTCCATGCAGATTTGCCCGCTCTTCATATCCCCTCCACAAGTACCCCAACCACACCCAGCTACTGCAATACACCCCACTCGGCGTCAGAGATCTCTAAAGGCGTTCGCCTACTAAGTCACTCCCTGGCCTCCTCCTCCTCATAGCTGGGGACATTGAATACAACCCAGGACCCATGGCCGCTAACTCTACTCAACTCCCCGCAATGGCCACGCCCCTCCCTAAAAGACTAAAGATTGTCCATCTCAATATATGCAGCATTCTAAACAAAATTGCTGTCTTACAAGCCACTATCCTCACTCTCTGCCCTGACATTGTAATAATCACTGAATCCTGGCTAAAACCTCACAACCGGGATGCGGAATTCTCCATTCCTGGGTTCACCCTTACCCGCCAGGATAGACAGGGTAGAAAGAAGGGTGGTGGCTCGGCCATGTACATCTCCTCTGCTCTTAAATTTTCCTTTATCACCTTGCCAGCCCCCACACAACCTATAGATTCCCTCCTAGTCAAAATCTCACTAACCCACTCTGTCCCAATCTATATAGCTGGATCCTGCCCACCTGAAACCCCACTGGGTAGCATCCTCGACTCATCTCGGCACCCTGGGGTCACTTACGGAGGGCGCAATTGCACGATTTGAGGTTTCAATCTAAATTGGCTTGGCAGGGAGCCTCCAAAGCTCGGCACCACATAACTGCCCTAAATTTGTCCCAGCAAATAGTGGAACCGACTCGCCTAAACCGGAAATCCAACAAACATAACTCTCCTGGATTGGGCGCTTACCACCCAACCCCATCGGATCATTCAAGCTGGCATACTCCCAGACTCCCTTAGCGACCACCACATGATCTACATGGTGCGAAAAATCTTCAGACCCTCTGCTCCCCCACCCCGGACACTTCTCAGTAGAGTTTATAAATCCCTCGATCTGCCGGCGCTCCTAAACAACCTCACCAGCATCGACTGGTCTTTCATCACAAAGGCCTCCTCCATTGATGATGCCTTGGAATATTTTTCCTCCAATTTCCTCTCCATCTGGGACAGCCACGCTCCACTCAGGCGATCCCGTGTAAGAGGAACCCATTTACCCTGGATAACAACAAGCCTGTTGCAACAACTACGAGCCAGAGACCGCGCCTGGAAATACTTCAAGGCCTCAGGTAGTCATTTGGCCCAGCACCACTACCGATCTCTATGAAATGCTTGCACTAGGCGCATAAGGCACGCCAAATCTAACTATTTCAAAAATGCTTTAAATAACAGTTCCGGTCACCCAACTCAATTCTGGAAATCCATAAAATCCCTTCTCTCCCGGACCCAACCCCTACCCTCACTTAACGTTGCAGGAAAACAATCTCGGATCCGAGCATGGTAGCCTCCGAATTCAATTTTACTTCTCCACTGCTGCATCATCCTTCTCTCCTCCTTCCGTCTCCCTTTCCCCACCCTCTACTCCTCTTACAGTACTCCTCTGCTTCTTTCTCCCTATGCCCTGTATCATCAGCTCAGGTGCTAAAACTACTGATGTCTCTCAACCAGACAAAGGTAAATGCCCCTCTGGCCTCGACTCTAAAATGCTCCGGCTCTCCGCACCTGCCATAGCCCAACCGCTTACCCTGCTGTTCAACCTGTCATTTAAACTCGGTTCAGTCCCAAAAAATTGGAAACAAGCCACAGTCATTCCACTGCCCAAAGCGGGGGACCTCTCCTCACCTTCCAACTACCGCCCTATATCCCTGCTCCCCATCCTGGCCAAAATTCAAGAACATCTTGTCCTTTCCCAACTCCTTCACTATCTTGAGTCAACAAACTTCTTAACCCCGTACCAGGCCGGTTTCAGGAAAAACCACTCCACCACCACCTCTCTCCTCCGGCTCACAGACGCTATTCTCACTGGTATGGATAAAGGGATTTAACAGCTGCCATATTTGATCTGGCAAAAGCTTTTGACACCGTCTCCACCCTTGTTGCTGGCTAAACTGGCTAGAGCTGGGCTGTCGGCAAATGCAAATAACTGTTACAGTCGTACTCTGTCAAACAGGTATCAATCTGTCCGCATTGGCTCGGTTTCATCCACCCTACTCCCAGTCACCAGCGGAGTCCCCAAGGTCAGTCCCGGACCCCTACTGTTCTCTGTATTCTCAATGACCTGCCAGCTGCCTGCCCAAATACGGCCATCCACATGTACGCGGACGACACGGTGTTGTTCGCCTCTGGCCCATCATCTAGTGCGGTGGCAGCCTGTCTACAAAAGGATTTTGACTCCGTCCAATGTTGGCTTACCTCAAAACCAACTAGTCCTAAACTCAAAAAAATCTGTCTCCCTCAACTTTGGCTCCCGGCCCAAACTCGCACGGCTTACTGCGCCACCAAAGTTCTACATTGGACAGCACCCCACTGGAGACATGCACCTCCTATCGTTATCTAGGTGTCTGGTTAGATCAACACCCAAACTCGCTGCACACATTGATGCCATGCACAAAAACTGAACCCCATGTTGGGTGCCTCTACCGAAACAAACACTGCATACCCCTGCCAACCAGGCAAGAAAGTCAAAAATGATCCTCCTATGTTTGACTATGGTGATATTATCTATGGTCTGGCCCTCAAACATCCCTATCTAGGCTAGACCCCTCCTCAACTCTTTCTGCGCTTTCACTGGATCGCCCTCCAAGCACCCACCACTGTGCCCTCTATCAATCTTTGAACATCACCTCATTACAGAATCAAGATCACGACACTGCGCTAGAACCTCGGCAAAGTTCTGGTCAAATTCACTCCCATCCTACCTGACTGCCTCTTTAACTGCCTTAAACCCACCATCCTATGCGCTCCGAAACAGCGACGCCAGGCTCCTCCATATCCCTCATAGATCCACTCGGTCCGGCCACGCTGCTTTCAGCTATAGGCTACCCAAACTATGGAATTCCTTGGCAACCGTTATAAGACACTCCTCAAGTACTCCCCAACTAAATGCCCTTCTCAATTCACACTTCTCGTCCACCTGCTCCTGTTACCCCACCTAACTTCCCCCTCTCTCCTGCACCCACCCAGCGTATGAATCAAGACTGGTCTCTCCACTGTTTTTGACCTGCTGTATTGTAAAACACTGTATACTGTACAACACTCTGCCTTCCCTCAATCTGCCCCGTTCGCATTAGGTATGTTACATACTGCTGTTATATTACTCCAAATGTATGATGTTTGCTTTCTTCCACTGCTCCTCTGTAAGTGTTATTGTTTGTATCATGTTCCCATTGTACCCAAAAATCCCCAGGGCGCATCTGGAATCTAGCGGTACTCTGCTCAGCATGCCTTCCTGGTAAATCTCTTAAATAAATGATCTAGCTTACTCTCCACACTGGCAAGAGTTTTATCTTGCCCATTCTGTTGAAAAAGCTCAGCAGGTGCTAAATAACATTATAATAAATGCCCTTAACACCCATGCCCCAATCTCTAGTATCCGAATAAAAAACAAATCCTGTCGTTGGTTTACAGCTGACCTCAAAGCTGCACTGCTGGAGAGAGACAAACTCTGGAAAATGGCAAGAAAAACCAAGAATGCAAATGACTGGATGATCTTTAGGAAAGCCAGGAATAGATGCACCAAGAAAGTTAGGGATGCAAAGACTGCCTTCTACTTGGCCAAACTTGACTCTTCCTACCATAATCCTGCTAGGTTTTGGGGCACCATCAAGGGTATGGTGGGGAAGGACGCTAACACCCCCCTTCCAACACAATTACACAACAGTTATGGCCCTATCACTGGCAAAATGGAAATTCTGGACGCCTTCAATAGCCACTTCACAATGGCTGGCCTTGCCTTTGACACCTCTCCAGCTAACCTGCTGAGGGAACAATTAAGCTCCCATTACACTGGTGATCAGAGAGTTGACTCTTCCTTCAGCTTCAAATCTATACTGTTGAAATAAGTAGAGGATCTATTATGGCAACTGGATACCAAAAAAAGCACAGGGGCAGACTCTCTGGACCCCTACTTTCTAAAGATTGCATGCCATGTACTTGCAGTCCCCCTAACACACCTCTTTAACCTATCCTTAAACTCTGGCTCTATTCCCACACTGTGGAAGACAGCCCAAGTGGTTCCTCTTCTAAAATCAGGGGACCCTACGGATTTTAATAATTACAGGCCCATTTCCATTCTACCAGTGCTATCCAAGATGCTGGAGAAATTAGTGAGTAATCAGTTAAGGGAGTATTTTGACAATGCTAACCTCCTAAACCCAGCTCAATCTGGATTCAGGGCCAAGCATAGCACTATCACTGCACTAGCCAAGGTCACAAATGACTGGCAATCCGAATTAGATAAAAACAATAATGTCTGTGCAGTATTCCTGGACCTGAGCAAAGCATTCGATACTGTGGACCATGAGCTACTACTTTCATCTCTGTACTTCATTGGCCTAGATCCATCCTCCCTTAAGTGGTTCAGATGCTATCTCACGGTAGGTCACAGCAGGTAAAGCTGAAGGTGACCTATCCCCATTAAAACCACTGTCAAGAGGAGTCCCCAAGGTTCTATTCTGGGTCCTATCCTTTTTGCCATTTATATAAATAACATTGATTCAACCCTTACCAATTCCTCTGTACACCTCTTTGCTGATGACACTGTTCTGTATGTCAGCAACCTCACTCTGCAGCTGCTCGTGTGAAATCCTACAAACAGAATTCTCCTTGCTACAATATCAGCTACTGAGAAAAAGCTTCTGTTAAATGCAAAGAAAACTAAAGCAATGGTGTTCACAAATCAAAGCTCCACTAGCACATCCTCTCCAATCATTCTCCCCAGCTATGCACTATACTTGGAGAAAATCTGGAGTATGTAGAAAACTTCAAATACCTAGGTGTGTGGATTGACAACAGACTTGACTTCACTCATCATTTAGAAGAACTGTTAAAAGCTTCACAAAGACTTGGCCTTCTCTATAGATTAAAACTCTTCCTAAACAGAGACTCAAAGATGAGGTTAGTCCAGGCCATTTTTCTATCAGTTGTTGACTATGCAGACTTCCTTTATAGTCACTGTCCCATCTCCTACCATCACAAGTTGGATACCTTATATCATAGAGCAATAAGGTTCATTACAGATCTGCCATCTAATACTCATCATTGCTCTCTTTATGCTGCAGTTGGGTGGGTTTCCCCTTCACCTCAGAAGGAACAGAAATGCAGCACTATGGATTTACAGAGCGTTGTCAAAAAAACTTCCAAACTATATCCTGGACTGCTTCACCCAGACCTCTCCTAGCTCCTATGCCCTAAGAAGCAACAACATCATCCTGCTCAAATTGCCCAAATTCAACACCAGGCTAGGGAGGGCAGCAATCAGCTATTCTCTAGCTATAGCATGGAACACCCTACAAAAATCCCTAAAACTGTCCAATATCATTCCATTTGCATCCTTTAAACAGCACTGTACAGTCTTCTTCAAAGAAAAATGCAATTGCTACCACTAGAGCTAGCATTGTCATCTCACAAATCTCCCCTTCCAAACCATATATGGCATATTCTTTCCAGACAGACACCCCATCTAATTGCACCCAGTAATACCTTCACCATCCTAGTATTACATTATGTTGAGTGTCTGCCATGCCCCCCCCCACTGGGATATGTATATACTGTACATACTGTAAATATTAGCTTAACTTTCCTGTGACCGTTTTTTATTATGTGGAATTTACTGTACATCATTGTGTTTATAAACGTTATTTTCCTCTGTATGTATAACTGTCTTATATAAGTGTATGATGTATCTGTTGTGTATCAACTATTGAACCTTGACCTTATCAGGTCCATCTTGTAAATGAGCCTTGCTCAATGACGTTCGCCTGAATAAATAAAGATTTGATGATGATGATGATGATGATGATGATGATTTCTTTAAGCGCTGTATCCATATTCTCTTGCTTGTGGTGTCGTTTTTGAAGTTCGGCTTTATTCTCTTTTCTCATTTCAAGTATTTTCCCTAGAATTGTGTCTAGCTGAGCTTTATATTTTGATCCGGTCTCTGTAAGTTGAATTGAGGTCTGGGGAGTATGCTCCACCAATGAGGGGCCTGCTTCTCGGTCGTCTTGTAGCAGACAGTATCTGGAACCATCTATTGTTGTTTGTCCCCGATCGTATAAATTATTAGTTAGCTTCGTGTCCCCTTTTCCTTTTGGAGGCATTTTAGATAAATTTCTCAAGTTTGTTACGGGGTTAACGAAGCTTTTGTAGTCCCTCAAGGGGAGAGCTGCAAATCTGCGTCTGGCAAGAAGCCATGGCAGAACCGGAAGTCCAGCAGAGTGACATTGGCGGTCCCCGGTGGTACACTGCTAGCTAGAAAGGTTTCTGTGTGGTCCTGATGCCTAACAGCTTAGTCCTACCAGTGTTGGCCTGCTGCAAGAGCCTCCCTCGAAGCAAGATCTAGCGTAACTAAATGTGTGGATAAGGCAATGGGGCCAGGCCGGGTTCACACCAGGATGCTGAGGGAACTTAAAGAGCTGCTGATGCCTTTGGGAAAACATAATATTTAGACACAATTCAAATTGTATTTCATATATATTCTATAGAGTTCTCTTCTCCATTATTTATTTCTAAAGAAATTCCCACAAAAAACAAGATTTATTATCCCTTAGTTTTCATCTGCCTCTAGAAACATGGAAGTTGAACCCAAGGCCCATCCAGTCTGCCCATTTTTTTCTACCTTATGAATGTTACATAGGCCTTTACTCTGTCAATGGTCTATCTATTCATACTCATCTGTATTGCTCCTTTATGCCAATCCCATGCCTGTTTGAAGCCCTGCACTGTATTTATATCTATCACTTCCTGAGGTAGGCCATTCCATGCATCCACCACCCTTTCTGTGAAAAAGAACTTCCTCACATTACCCCTCAATCGGCCTCCCTCTAATCTCATGCTGTGTCCTCTTATCATGCTATTTTTCTTCTACTGAAACATGTTAGACTCTTTCACCTTGTTAATGCCCTTAAGGTGTTTGAATGTTTCGAGCATGTCACCTCTCTCCCTCCTTTGCTCTAGGGTATACATATTGAGCTCCGTTAATCTGTCCTCATATGTTTTCTGATGCAGTCCCTGCACCATTTTGGTTGCCCTTCTCTGGACTGCCTCCATTTTATTAATGCCCTTCTGAAGGTGCGGCATCCAGCAGTGCCGCATTAACTTACATGGCGCCCCAAGGCTGGAAACTTCAGGCGCCCCCCCCCACCGCTAAACATGGCTCAGTTCAGGGGATGGCAACAACACATTCACAGAAGAACAATTAAACAATTAGAATAGTGACTTTTTTGTACTTTCTGTTTATTGTCATTTTAACAAAAAACAACAATGGAGGAAATCCCATGCAGGAATCCACATTTAGAACAGACAGAATACTGCTGTCACTGTAAAGATGATTAATGGAAAAACAAATTACTTTCCTATCCAGCAACTAGTACAAGAGGAGATGGGGGATGCTAAGAATGTACTGCACCCTTAGAATTTCGAGTATAAAAGGCTGTTCCAATAAACTGCACATTGCCCCTAGTCGAAGCCTTCAATTGAGGTGAAATGCTGGGTGTGTTTGTCTCACCAGGCAGCATAATTTGGTTTATTCCTGCAATAATTAGCACTTTCTGAATTTATGTAATGAAAAACATCCACCTCCAGAACATTTAGACATGTTCTTTATAGTGTTTAGTCTTTGCCCAGGGTCAAGGCTACCTGTTGCACCGAGTCACTTCTGGGACCTCTCCCCACCTCTGTTTTTGTCTGTGTGCTTCTGAAAGAAGATGGCAAAGTGCTGCAGATTTGGGATGGGGACTACTGAACAGCCAGGATAAACTGTCTATACTATTCCTCATTATAAATAAGGGCACTGGGTGGGGCCCCAGGCCCCCCTACTTTACTAAGATGGCCATTTGGAGCAAGATGGAGTCAAGCTAGGGAGACAGAGTGGGGGGGGCTTGTAGAAGCAGTTATTGGCAAGTGGGAAGTTACTGGCAAGAAAGATACCGGCAGGAGATTCATTAACATATGATTGCATGGGAGGACTTGGGAGTGATGACTGCGGGGACCAAAGGACTAGCCATGGCTACCCAGAGAGGGCAAGCAGGTTCTTTTTAAAGCTTTTTGTTGTTGTTATTTACTATTTTGTATAAACACTGTATTCCAAATAGTTTTTTTTGTATGTTTTTTATTCTATGGTAATCAGGTAAGGACCACTAGACACAGTGCCTGTTTTTAGGGGTGACCTACAGTAGGAGCATTGTTGGGGTGGTTAAGGGACTTGCTCAAGGTCACACAGTATGCAAGTGGAGCTGGAGGCTAAGTGAATCAAACCCAGGTCTGCTGGGTGTACCAAGCTAATTCACAGCTCATTACTCTTACGTCTAGGATACATTGCCAGCTCAATAGTTAATATTGTCCAGTCCCAAATAATAAATATAGACCATTATTTGTGGTGGTCAGAAATTGAATAGAGAATAATGGATAGGCAAGTGTGTATTATGGAATTATTTTGCACATCCAAGGTGTTTGATGACCCATAAACCTCGAGAGCGAAGCTCGAGAGGTTTATGTGGTCATCAAACACTGAGGGTGTGCAAAACAAAATCCATATATACACACTTGCCTATTCTTTATTTTTTATAATTGCTGGTGTGTAGATTTCTTTCATTTTGAGCTGATTGCAGTTTTGTCACAAACTGTAGCATGACCGAGCAGTTTAGTATTGTAAAGAAAATTGTTATAATGTTCCACAAAATAGCACTATTTCATAAAAGAAAGAAGTAAAGATTTATATTTCTACCTTTTTTCTTTATTTTCCTAAGAAGAAGCCGCTGGGTTTAGAGCGAGGCAAGCAAGTGACTCGGCTGTTTCAGAAGACTCGATGCAAGCGTTAGCAAGCATTCCTATAACAACGCTCAGTAACATTTGCGTCAAGTCACTTGCTCTAAACTCAGTGGTTTCTTCTGAAGAAAATAAAGAAAAAAGGTAGAAATAGAAATCTTTACCTCGGGGGGGAAGGCGCTATGGAGCCTGAGCAAGATGGCGGTCTGAAACTGAAGCTCCGTCTAGACTTTAATATAAACAAAGATTAAACCATTTACTGAATTGTTTGACTAAAGTAAAAAGGTCTACAGCAACGTCGGGACACCCTAGCAACAGGATGGGCAACCCTAGAAAAGATAAGTCCCGCCTGGAGGGAGCGAAAAATAAAAATGTTTTAGATCCTCTGGCCACGAGGTCTGTGCAAGGCCTGGTAGATCCTCTGACTGAAGAATCGGGAATGGAGACATTACAGAGCATCGGGCATAAATTGAACAGACTTATTTTGTCAGTGTCTAACCTATCTGACAAATTTGACTCCCTCACAACTAGAGTCTCTACCTTGGAGACAGATATGTCTCACTTGCAAATGGTGACCACGGAGTTTATAAAGCAAGCGACTGCAGTGATGGGAGTCGCAAGTAAGCTGGTAAAGGAGAACTCTCACCTTCGCACTCATTTAGAGATATTGGAAAACCAGGCCAGAGCATCCAATTTAAGGGTTGTTGGAATGCCAGAGAGGGGCGAGGGTGATCATCTGCAACTCTTCTTAAAGGAATGGCTGGAGCAGCAATTGGGTCAGCCGATGCAAGATCGGGACATTATTACACAAAAAGCATATAGGGTGGCATATTGGGTAGGCAAGATAACTCTGAGATCCCTAGGACTATTGTGCAGTCCTTGATAGTGTAGGAACTAGAGACTTTGTGCTAGCTCTTGCAAGACAAAAAAGATCACTGCTTCATGAGGGTCAACTGCTCCACTTATTTCCAGACCTAAATTTCGCTATGCGACAGCAAAGAAAATGCTTTGATGGCGTCAGGGCACTTCTGAAGGAGGCGGACATATCCCACGGAATGGTCTTCCCGGCCAGGCTCAGAATTCTGCACCAGGGTTGAGTATATTTCTTTACTGACCCAGAAGATGCTTTAAAATGGATCCAAAGATGTGCACCAGTCCCTCACAGGAGAGCGGAATCTATTCGGTCGGATTCAGAAGGAGACAATGAACTGGACACTTGAAGGGGCTGTTAATCGAATCCCAGGTTAGCCCTTGAAATTCAAGATTTCTGGACTGAATCCCTCCCTGTCTAGAACTGATTATACTTGAGTGGAAATAATTCTAATAAATGGGGAATTTGATTAAAGAAATGTATAACTTGGGGCTGTAGAGGGAGGGACGAGGCCCAGTAACCATCTTCAGTTCTCTACGTGGTTACAAATGGATGACTTCTTGAGACCTTTTAATGGTTAGTGCTTTGTTTTTCATTTAAATTATCTTATTAATCCCTTATTATTTAAAAGTCTAGAGAGTGAAAGTTCGAACTGCAGTTTTCTGACTTGGAATTATAACCTTTTTAGGTTAATTAACTCTGATATAGCATGGTCTGATTTTAGTTTCCTAGTATAGGAAACAAAGTTTGGGTAATTTAATTTTTTTGAGACTTCGTATATTCCATTCCATGCTGCTTATGGGCTCATAGAGACAGCAATTACTGCATTTTAAAATGTACTGTTGAACACTTTTAAGTGGATACCTCCCATGATGTATCTGTAGATGTAGCACAAGGTTTCATTGCATATATCAAGAGGAGGGGCGTCCTCATTGACATTTTATAATTCACAAGTATGTACTACAGCAGGAATTTAACTGTATGTTTGTCTAAATGTCAATAAATACAAAGTTTAAGAAAAAAGAAATCTTTACCGCTTTCTTTTAAGAAATAGTGCTATTTTGTGGAACATTAGTACAATTTTCAATAAAATACTGAACCGCTTGGTCACGCTACAGTGTGTGGTGAAAGTGAAAGTGATTTAAAATGCTGTAATAACCAGATTTTGGGTTACTACAGCTTTTAGGAACATGAGGACCCAAAATCCAGTTATTACGGCATTTGAAGAGACCGGTAATCTGATTATTATTTGGGGTCACCAGTAATTATAAGGAGAATAATGCATAGGAGGTAATGTGTTATATTAGCTGTCTTTACACTCCAGAGTTACAGCATGTGATCTGTGATGTTTATAAACCTTAAGAGCTGAACTCTGCAAAATTAATTCAGAATGCGCACCAGTGACACTGACGTTACATGAGGGAGTGTAAGAAATGAATTGCCACTACCTACTACACACACCGAATCAGACTCACTTCATTTTTTAGTAATTCCTGGTTGCACTGTGTACTCATATTCATTAATTTGGCCTTTTTTCACAAAGAGGCTCACTGACAAGATTTTCATTTTTGTTGACAGAGGATGCAGATAATAAGTGGGAAATTAAAGGCAAGTCACTGTAAATAGCCCCCAAGCCAGGCCCAAGCTAAGCAAGCCTGAACCAAAGCCCTCTCTCCCCCCAAAAACTTTGTTTAGTCAGGGTAGCCTGCAGGGCAGGGCCCCTGGCCATGCCACCCCCTCAGGTTTCAATCTGGACCACATTCCTCTTTAGGCAATTTTTTGGACTACTGACTGTGGTGGTCATCACAAATCTCACACTCACCATCGCCTGGTGCCAGTGTGATCTGGTCTCCAACTCATCCATCATCTCAAGTCTGGTCTGGAGTGGTCTCTCCTGTCGTTCATTCATCCCTTGATGGCATTCAGCACTGAAGATCATCATTGTCTTGGACACTCAAGTAGTCTCGCCATTTGGCTGTGGTGGCCGCTGGCAGGTCAGATGTGGGGTGGCCAGGGACAGTCACACACATGATGCTGACTCCAAGCAAGAAGAACTTGACTGACAGTCATGACAGGTCCTGTCTTCGGACTGTACCCTAACCCGCGCCGACCACCGTACTCCCACTCTGTCCTTCACCCAGACCCAGCTGTGAGTGCTCACTCTGTCTTGACTCTCTAGTGTGGCAGACGCTGGTGTCTCTACTGCTACTACTGTTGTTGACCAGTAGACAATGATGTCCGTGACTCGTGTGGTGTGCACCGTGCCTTACCCACACCGCCCAGAAAGCATTCTCTGGCCACTCTCTTCATCAATTTGGTGCAGGTGTCGGGTGCACATGCACAGTGCACACACACTGGATTTTAAAATCAACATGTGCTACGGATTGGACTGATCTGGTTTGTCTGGGGGGGCAGCAAGACAGACTGAGTTGAGGGGGGACACAAACTGACACTGAGTTCTGTGGGGGAGTGACGCCCAGAGCCACTGAGACAACTTTTTTTTTTTTTTTAGTGCCTCTCATTTCTCAGGTGCCCCTAACAGCTGGCACCTCAGGCTGCAGCCTACTTAGCCTATTGATAAAAACTGCACTTGCCTCCAGTACTGCACACAGTACTCCAGATGGGGCCTAACCAGTGTCTTGTAAAGAGGGATTATTACCTCCCTCTTACGACTTGTGATACACCTACTAATGCACTCCAACATCCCCCTAGCATTACCTACTGCTTTAGTGGTCTGCTTGGATGATTTCAGGTCATCTGTGATGATGATGCTTATTCCCTACTTGAAATAATAATGCTCTGTTGTGACATCACAGTCCGTTGCCATGGGAATAGCTGTATTGTCACAAGCAAAGTACCTTGATATCAGGTTGGGAAGAAGCAATAAGAGCAGATGAAGCCTCAAAGAACAGCAACCCTATTTTCATGCATATGACCTCAGTAATAAATTATAGAGACAAGAAATACAGAGCTAATAAGAAATACGTATAAGCTATTTTGTGTCCAAATATTGTGTTTTTGAAGTTTTTCTCGAAGCATCATTGGCTCTTTAAGGAGGAGCTAACTGCACCTCGGACAGCCCTGTTCAACCTATCAGTGGATATGGGGGAAGTTCTGGGGGACTGAAGGAGGGAGAAGGTGGTCCCACTTCACAAAAGTGGGAATTGGGAGGAGGCAGGAAACTACAGACCGGTAAGCCTGATGTGGATTTATTTATTTAAGAGATTTACCAGATAAGCATACTGAGTGGGGACCGCTCGTTTCCAGATGCAACCTGGATGGTGGGCAAGGTTGTGGAAACACTACTAAAAGAAAGGACTGGGGACTACCTTTAGACTAGTGGATTGCAGGATCAGAAGCAGCATGGGGTCACAAGATGGAGATCTTGCCAAACAAATCTGATTGAGTTCTTTGACTGGGTGACCAGGGAAGTGGATCAGGAAGGAGCGATGGATGTGACCTACCTGGATTTCAGTAAGGCCTTCAACACCATTTCACACAGAAGGCTGGTAGACAAGCTGGGCAGCCCGGGAGTGGGTCCAAAGGGAGTAAAATGGGTACATAATTGGCTATACAACAGAAGTCAGAGGGTGGTGGTAAATGGGGTTCACTCAGGAGAAGGCACGGTAACCAGCAGGGTGCCACAGGGGTCAGTACTGGGACCAGTCCTCTTCAATGTCTTTATTAGTGACATAGCAGAGGGACTGGAAGAGAAGGTATGCCTGTTTGCGGATGACAAAAATCTGCATCACAGGACACCTGGGGTGGGGTGGTGGAAAGAATAAGGAAAGATCTGAGAAAGCTGGAAGACTGGTCAAGAGTTTGGCAACTAGGATTCAACGCCAAATAATATATAATTATGCACATGGAGCACAAATACCCAAGAGCAATGTACCAAATGGGAGGGAGTGGTAATAACCACAAAACAGGAGAGGGAACTGGGGGTCATCATCTCTGATGACATGAAAGTAGCAAGGCAGTGTGATAAGGTGGTGGGTGAGGCTAATAGAATGTTGGGGTGCATAGGGAGGGGTATCACCAGTAGAAAGAGGGAAGTAGTGTTACCCCTGTATAGATTGATGATGAGGCCCCCCTTGAGTACTGTGTCCAGTACTAGAGTCTACATCTCCCGAAAATACATAGATCAGGTGGAGACGGTACAGAGGAGGGCAACCAAAATGGTGCATGGCCTGCATCAAAAGCCCTATGAGGAAAAACTTTAGGAATTAAATATGTACTCTCTAGAGGAAAGGTGGGAAAGGGGAGACATGACAGAACCGTTTTCAAATACCTGATACGTATTAGTAAGGTACAGAAGGGTGGCACTTTAGATAGAGAAAGAAGCCAAAGGACAAAGGGGCATGAAATGAGGCGGGGGGGGCTCAGAGGGACGTCAGGAAGTACTTCTTCACAGAAAGGGTAGTGGGCATCTGGAACAGCCTCCCAGCAGTGGTGGTGGGTACTAAAATGGTAGTAGGATGCAAGCATACATGGAATAGGCACAAGGTGACCTTAAAAACAGGACTGGAGGGGGAAGGCCAGAGACTGAGTAGGGTCTGCAGCATCAAAGTAGGTAGGGACTTTAGGGTAGACTAGGTGGACCAAGAGGTCCTTTTCTGCCGACAACTTCTATGTTAAGGTCCTGAAGGGCTGCTAGGCCAAAACCTGCCCTCCTTCTATAGGCACTGTCCAGACTGTAGTGCTTGGTGAAAGTGGGGACTGTACTCCAAGTGACAGCAGCACAAATTTCAGCAGCTGACATATTCCTGAAACAGGCAACAGAAGTGGCCATGCCCCTGGTTGAATGACCATGAACAACACCAGGAACTTCCTTGTCATACTTCCTATAACAAAAATATAGTTAGTCAACCATTTGGACAAGCACTGTTTAGAAACAGGTACGCCCTCTTTCCCCAAGGGTGACAGAAACAAACAACTGTAAGGACTTCCTGCAGTCTTTGGTACAGTGTATATAGTAATGCAAAATTCTATGCATGACTAAGGTATGGAGCAATGCTTCCCCTGGATTGGCATGTTCTGGGTAATAAACAGGAAGGTGGATGGTTTGGTTTAAAGAAAATTCAGACACCACCATAGGAATAAACTTAAGATTGGTATGCAAAGAGACCCTGTCCTTGTGGAAAACTAAATCAGGCTGCTAACATATGAGGGCCTTTAGCTCTGAAATCCTTCGAGCAAAAGTAATGGCAACTAAAAATAATTTCCACGACAGAAAGCGTAACTTGCAAGATGCAGCTGGCTCAAAAGAAGTCAGGATCAGCTTCTCTGAAATGAAATTCAGGTCACAGGCTGGAACTGGGTTATAAATGGGAGGCTTCAAATGGAGAATGCCCCTCAAAAAAGTACAGGCCACATCCAAGTGAGCCACAGTATGGCCCTCAACAGGCATGTGGAAGGCCGATATAGCAGACAGGTGCACCTGAACAGAGTAGTACTGAAGTCCTCTGTCAGACAAGGTACTCTAGAATTGGGTTCACTGGACAAGTGAAAGAGTCCAGATGGGAAGAGGTCCAGATAGCAAAACACTTCCGCCTCATCAAATAGGTGGCCCTGGTGGAGGGTTTCCTGGCTACCACCATTATATCAGCCACTTTTTGAGACACCCCAAACATGGCAATGGCTATATCTTCAGGAGCCATATGTGCATCCTTGAGCCTGTCGACAGGTCATGGCAATGGGGCAGAAAAAAGTACAGTTGCGTAAGAACTTACCGTAACAGTAGATCTTTGAGAGTATCTCTCGAAGGAGGTCATAGCACATGGGATATCAGCCACAGGCGTCATTTCCATAGGATGACTTCTCAGCGGTCGACCCTGGGACCTCCTCCTAACGTTACCATGTGGTGTCTATATGGCACGTATAAAAGGCAGCAGTCCCAGCTACTCCTCAGTTCTTTTCCATCCTAGCAACCAAATGAGAAACCATTTCCCAGGCATCTGATGGGAACTGAGGAGGGAAATAAGGCAGCAGCTTGTGGAGTAGTGAAAGGACAAGAGCAAGGAACCCTTCTGAAGTAAACAGGGTGGTAGTCAGATGATCATCGCAAGAGATATCAAAGATCTACAGTACTGTTATGGTAAGTTCTTCTGTAACTGTACTATCTTCTTCAAGACAATCTCTTGCAGCAAGTCATAACACATGGGAAGATTCCCAAGCAGTTATTATGCCAAGGGGAGGAGAAAACGAACTATCAGGACTTGGGACAGGAAGCCTTGTAAAACAGCCCGTCCAAAAGCAGTTTGCTTCTTGGAAGCGATGTCTAGACTGTAATGTTTTGTGACTGTATGTACAGTAGATCACATGGCGGCCTCGCAGATTTCTAAGGCTGAGACGCCCCGGAAACTCACCATGGAGGCAGCCATGCCTCTGCTAGAATGAGGTTTTACAACCCCTGTAAGAGGTTTGTTATATTTTTTATAGATAAATGAAATGCAGTTGGCCAACCACGCGAACAAGCACTGAAACAGAAACATAGAATTTGACAGCAGGACTGCTTGGCCCACCTAGTCTGCCCATTTCCCTACCTGATAGATAAGCTGCAGATTCTAGTTAATCAACCGCTTACTTCCTCCTACCCCCCACTAGAATTGCTTTAACTGCTTCGAAACCTGAACGCCCTGATTTCCAGTAGTAAAAGAAACAAAAAGTTGCTCAGTTTTTCGCAACTGTGAGGTGCGGAGAAAATAAAGACTCAATGTTCTGTTTATTTATTGAAGATATCAGATAACATACCTTTGAATCAAAGACTCCTTTACAAAGGTTCCACGTCATGCACATCGAGAGTATGAAGTGAATTCCCCTGGATTCTCAGGCTCCGCATAGTACACTTGTAGGAGGGATAGCCTGATTTAAAGTAAATTCAGAAACAAACTTTGGCTAAAACAACAGGTTGGTGTGTAAAGTCACCCTATTGTTATGAAACTGCAGGTAGGGAGGTTTGCACATTAGTGCCTGTAACTCTAAAATAAGTCTACCCAATGTATAGGCAACTAAGACTATAGTTTTCCAAGAAAGATAATGGAGCCTGCTGGATTCAACGGGCTCAAAAGGACTCGTAGTCAATTTTTCAAGCACAAAATTCAAATCCCACACAGGGACAGGACAGGGGGATAAAGGTACAGAATGCCTTTTAAAAAGGTTCTGATCAAAGGTAACTGGGACAATGGTTTGTTGCCCACAGGTAAATGGAATGCAGCAATAGCTGAAAGGTGGACTTTTACAGAGGAATATTTCAGTCCACTCTCTGGCAAGGAGAGCAAATAGTTTAAGATGCTCTGAGGGGAACACTCATAATGGTCTAAGTCCTACATAGACACCCAAATGGAGAAGTGTTTCCACTTCTTAGAATAGGAAGACCATACAGATGGTTTCCTGGCAGTCTGTAGGACTTCTGTCACCTTTGGGGACACCCTGAGACGCGAGAGGACTATGTCCTCGGGAGCCAGGCATGCAGATGGAGGGAGTGAAGGTTCGGGTGTAGCAGGGAGTCTTGCTCCTGGGACAACAGAGTCCAGAAAATCAGCAGAGGTAGGGGATCTGGTTCCGAGAGCTGTAGAAGTAGATGGAACCAAATCTGTCTTGGCCAGAACGGTGCTATGAGAATCATAGATGCCCCATCCCGGACCAGTTTGAGTAGTACTCTCTGAATGAGAGGAAAGGGTGGGAAGGCATAAAGAAATCTTCCTGTCCAGGAAAGAGATAATGCATCCTGCCACACAGTTCCAGGATCTCACTTAAGAGAGCAGTAAAAAGGCAGTTTTGCGTTTTGCGGAGAGGCAAATAGATCCAGCTCTGGTCGGCCCGATTGGTGGAAGACGTCATTTAGGACACTTGGTAGGATCTGTAGGATTTCCCACTTGTGGGCCCATGCAGTGGATCTGCTCAGGGCATCCACCAGGGTGTTGGACACCCCAGGGATGTGGACCACCAGAAGATGGATATTTCTCTGGATCGCCCAGTACAAGACCCTCATCAGTTCTCTGCAGATAGGGTATGAATGGGTACCTCCTTGCTTGTTTGGGTAGTGAACTACCACAGAACTATCTGATTGCACCTGAAGGCAAATGGGGAAGATTCTCGAATGCCTGTAAGGCATAGAGGACTGCCCTCATCTCCAAGACACTGATGTGGAGATGGGTCTCCACCGGCATCCAGGATCCTTGGGACTGGACGTGCAGGAGATGAACACCCTACCCTTTTAAGGAGGGTGAATGAGACCTGGGACAGGACAGTGAAACGGCATGCCTCGCATTAAGTTGTCCCTGGACTTTCACCATTGTAGAGCTTGAAGAACCATGGAAGACATCAGGACTGGGGCATCGAAATTGTCTTCCTTCTGGTTTCATTGGACTCTCAGGGACCACTGAAGGACCCTCATATTCAACCTGGCATTGGGGACCATCGGAATTGTGGCTGCCAAATGTCCCAGTAGGCACAGGTAGTCTCGTGCTGAGACCAATCTGCTGGATTCTAGTCTGCATGCCAAAGCAATCAGGGCATCCGGCCAAGCCAATGGCAAATATGCCATCCGCAAGGAGGTGTTTAACATGGCTCCAATATAGAACAGGCATTGCACTGGGTCCATTTTGGACTTCAGATAGTTTACAGCTATCCCCACTTGGGTGAACAACTGCAGGGTTTGAGAAAGTGTGGACAACAGTCTTTGGCGAGAAGATGCTTTCAGGAGCTAGTCATCCTGGTAGGGAAAGACATACAGACCTTCCCTGCGGAGGGCCACTGCGACTGCCACTAGGCATTTTGTGAATACCCTTGGGGCTGAGGAAAGGCCAAATGGGAGGGCCCTGAACTGATGATGACACATACAAAAAACGGAGAAACAGTCTGTGAGCAGGGTGCATCAGGATATGGAGGTACGCGTTCTTCATATCAAGACAGCAGAGCCAATCTGCCCTATTCATCAAGGGGAGAAGTGTCGGGAGAGACACCATCCTGAACTTCTGGTATCTGATATAGAGATTGAGACAGCTTAGATCCAAAATTGGGCGTAAGTCCCCCATCCATTTGGGAACCACGAAAAAATGGGAGTAAAATCTCATACCCTTCGGTGGATGGGAAACTGGTTCGATGGCACGTTTTGTGAGCAAAGCATCGACTTTGTTCCATAAGACCAATGTTTAGTCGGGAAGGGGTAATAAGAGACCCCTGGTGGCAAAGCAAGGGGAATCTCTGAACTCCAGTGTGTGCCCTGACTCGATCAATTGCAGGAGCCACAGGTCAGAGGAGATGGCTTGCTACCCTTGTAGGTGCAGGGAAAACCTGCCCCCAATGGCTGTGGGAAGGGTCTCTGGTCCCATGACTGGAGGAAGACCTTCAGGCTGAAGGTTGGCCCTGCTGGGAAGCAGCAGGGATGTAACAGGATATTTTCTGAGCATTTCTAGGACCAGGCAATGTTAATTGAGGTTTCCGCTTATTGGCAGGTGGTCTTTGAGCACTGGGACATGCCTCAAAGGGGCAGCCCCAGGAGGATTCCCTAAAGGTCAGTTTTTCTTCTGGACAGTGCAGGGTCCAGACTAATTAAAGGCTACAACCTAAGTCCTCGAAGTCCTTCAACATTTCTTGGGTCTGTGGACCAAGGAGCTGGTCACCCTTAAAGGGAGTGTTAAGTATAGATTGTTGCATGTCCTGTGAAAATCTTGACACTGAGCCAGGCGTGATGTCTGAGACAAACACCTGCCAAGGACGTATGGGCCACAGTATCAATGGCATCAAAGGTGGCCCTGAGCAGGTGGCAGCAAACAGCCACCGCCGTAGACATCTTGGCATTCAGATCCTCCTGGGCAGAACCAAGAGGGAGGGACTGGACAGTTGCCTGGGAGGCTTTTAGGATTTCCCCGATATTTCAGGAGGCATCCCATGTAATTAAGTATACGGAGAGACATAGTAGCTGAGGCATAAACCCTTTTCCCCATAACATCCAATTTCTTGGATTCCTTATCAGGGGGTTGAGCAATCATGTGCTGAGGTCAAGAGGACCTATCATGAGCAGCACTGATTACCACAGAGTCCACCTGAGGCAGAGACATGAAGTAGGGTGGTCCACCAGGGCCTGATAAATCAGCCTTACGAGGATTGGAGGGAATTTTGAAAGGTTACTTCCAAGCAGCCCAAATAGCCTCTTCAAAGGTGTCCACCAAAGGGGGGATGACCAGAGTGGGGCATTCCAGTATACCTAAATACTATGCCAACTTCTTTCTTGAAGCATCCTGCTCAGCGCTCTGGAACCCAAATGTTTTCTGGAGGTGTATCATAATGTCCAAAAATGTGGGATCATCTGGCGGAGAACATGTGAGTTCAGGGGTAGGTTCGCTCTGAACTGACGAGGCAGCCAAGGAGGACTGAGGGGAGTCCTTCTGGTCTATACCATCCTCATCCTCCAGGTCAGTCAAATCCCAGCCCTGTAGGAAAGGGTCATCCATGTCTACCTCCTGAGGGTGAAAACCCAGGGAGGCAGGGGAAGAGCTGGCCATCCTCTGGGCCAAAAAGGTCAAGAGGGATCATGGACCGGAGCCAACCCTTCGGTAGGGGGGGCGAGGGGTCTTCATAAGGTCCAGGATAGTATTTACTAGAGCCTGGACATCAATCATGGCCATCTGCCCAGCGGAAGTAGCCGGGGTAGCATGGACTGAGTGAATAGGGTCCACTGACATTGTAGAAGAAGGCAGTGGAACTAAGTGAGCAGCCATCGACGAGGGGTGTGTATAGGACCCCAGAATCATCGACGAGGGTGCTAATATAGAGCCCTTTGTGGCAAGGCTGGTCATTGATGAGAGAATAATCGATGAGCCAGAAGCCACTGTTGACAGATGATGGCTAGAAATCAGAGAGGAGAGGCAGTGATGGAAGCTGCAGTTTCATCCCAGAACCCTCCACTGATGGAGAAGCCATTGATGAGGGAAGAGAGGATCCATCAATCATTGATGGTGCAGATGATGATGTAACAGTGGCAATCTTCTCAATACTTACCTTTCTGGTAGTGATCGGTGTACTCATCGATGATGAGGCAGAAACATGCTTCGTTTTGCTAGCATGTTTCTTACCGGGACCCTGTCCCGTTGATGAGGAGGGCTCCTCCGCAGAGTGGGGAGACCCTGAGGAGGACGTCGAAGACTCCCTGGGCTTGGAGCATTGCTGCTGCTCCAAAAGGGCAACCTTTTGATCCATGAGGAACTCACGAAGCTGCTGAAGCCTTTGACATTTGGCGGCTTTGTTGAACCGCTTACAGAGGATACAATCCCGGGTGTTGTGTTCAGGACCAAGGCACCGAACACAGATGTCGTGGAGGTATTCTGTAGTGATTCTTTTTTTTTTTTTTATACTTAGTTTATTATCTTTCATTTGTCAGCATTTGTTAGATTATTTTCATTAATCACATGTTGTTCTTTGGGGTAAAACCCCCTAGCACTGGCAACATTGCAGATATATTACAGCACTTCTGGTTCATAGTAGTCAACTTTACTACAATCTAACTAGAACAGTAACAGTAGGTGCTACTGTATGGGATGTGCTCCGTCCTTTCACTATCTATAACTAATTGTCTGGCATCCAGAGAACACCCATAACAGGAGTCTATCGGTGGACATTCTCTATCTCCAGTGTAAAAGATAAATATATCTTTAGTACAGTTCAGGCATCTCACTCAACCACTGTCATGGAGTAACCATCTGGTCCATTTCTGTTGATATATCTGTGGCTTTTGCTTAAGAATGATCGTTAACCTTTCCATCAAATGTATGGATTCAACCATCTCCTTCCATTCCCCTACCCCAGGGCCTTTGGCTGCAACCAATTCTTTGTAATAATTTTTAGGGCTGCCACAACCAGGATCTTCCAAAGGTATCTGGCATCCTTATCTTTAACTTCCCCTGGGATTAGTCCCAAAACCAAGTGTTCAGGTCCTAACTGCATCTCAATTGCAAATTTCTGTTCTAGATGATTCGTAACCTCCCTCCAATAAACAGTGATACCTGGACATGACCAAAAGACATGTGCCTGTGAGGCATGCTGTTCTCCACAAGCCCTCCAACACTCAGCCGTTGCCCCTCCCTTCACATGAACCATTTGTGTTGGTACTAAGAAATATCTGGTTCTCAACTTCCAACAGAAGTCCCTCCACACCAAAGAACTAGAAGTTGATCATGTACTTCTCCACATCAGAGACCAGTGTTTATCTGTTATGTGAATTACTAAGTCCTGTTCCCATTTTTTCTTTATGTGCTGGGACATGTTGGCCATATCTGCCACATAATTATTATACAGCAACAAAACGGCATGGTCAGCCCCCCTTGCCCCCCACACTCTTTGAAATAGTCCTCTCTCTTCCAACACCGACTCCTCCAGCATTATCTTGTTAATTTGTATATTCAAATAGTCTCTCAATTGGTAATACCTGATTTTATCTGTCTGCTTCAGGCCATATTTTTCTTGGATTGCCTCACAGGAGAGTAGGGTATTCCCCAACATTATTTGATAAGGCGCTCACAGACCCCTTCTAGCTTGTTTCTGATACCACTTATCAAGCATTGCTGGTGTAAACTGATGGTCATATGCCCACCATCTATACCTCCACAGATTCCCAAATGTGGCCCCCCTGCTTATTCCCCTCCTCCATCCTTCCAACACCGCCCTTGTACCTGAGAGACCGAACGTTTCCCCTGTGTCCAGAGGTCCAAACATCACCGCCTGCAAAGGGGATCCCATTGTTTCCAAACATCTATTCACTTCCAATGGGTGTCATATCTCAGATTGCCCCAAAGTAGTGCAACCTTCATCTGGGCTGCCACCCAGTAGCCCTGCAAGCATGGGAACACAAGGCCCCCCTCTTCCTTAGGAAGATAAAGCAAGGATCTTCTTAATCTAGGTGTTTTGTCCTTCCATAGATAGGAGAAAAACATACCCTGCCAAGTCTCCAGATCTGCCAGAGTTAACAGACATGAGACACACACTGAAATAAGTAGAGAAGGCATGGTAGTACATTCATCTTGAGGGCCTGTGCCCTAGCACTAAGTGAGATGGGTAGACAGGATCATCTTTGAAAGTCACTTTTAAGCTGCGCTATTATAGGAGGATAGTTCAGTTCTTTCAATTGTGTATTGTTCCTCCCCAACTTTACCCCTAAATATTTTATCTCTGTCTGATCCCATAACATGGGGTACTTACTTTTAAGCTCCTCAGTTGGGGTAAAATTGAAACAGAGAATTTCCATTTTATTATTATTCAGTTTATAACCGGATAACCCTGAAAACTTATCCAGCTGTCTGAATACCGCTGGCAAAGACTTCACAGGGTCTGCCACCTACAAAAGAACATCATCAGCATACAGAGCCGGTTTGTGGGTCTGTCCCCCCATATTAATCCCCTTTATCTCTGGGCACTGATGGATGCTCTGAGCAAGAGGTTCAATGAACAGGGCAAACAGTAAGGGAGAGAGAGGACACCCCTGTCGCGTTCCTCTTTCTAAATTAAAAGTCCCAGAGATATGACCATTCGCTCTGACCTGTGCTCTCGGAGATTCATATAACTTAAATATAGCCGTTATCAGCTGCTTCGGGAACCCAAATGGGGAAAGGACCTCTTTCAGAAATAACCACGATACCCTATCAAATGCTTTTTCAGCTTCAAGACTTACTATCAATGCTGGTAATTTTTGCATGGAAATTTGATCTATTATATGTGTTGTTCTACGGAGATTATCCTGTGCTTGTCTGCCTGGTATGAAACCGGATTGGTCTATCTGTACTAAAGAGGGAAGGTACTCCTGAATATGTCTGGCCAAAACAGATGTAAACATTTTACAATCAGTGTTCAATAGGGAGATCAGTCTATATGAAGGGCATTTTGTTGGGTCCTTTCCTGGCTTGGGTATCACCGAAATCATCGCCTGGGCCCAAGGAGGAGGGGCCGCAGCCTCATCTCTCATGACCTCTTCAAAAACCTTCCCCAGAAGTGTCTGTATCTGGTTTCCAAAACATTTATAGAACTCCGCAGGGAGTCCGTCCGACCCCGGGCATTTACCTACCTTAAGCCTTTTAATCCCCTCCTTTATTTCCTCTGGTCTCACTAACCTTTCCCCTTGCTCCCTAGTTAGGCCCGGTAGTTTAAGCGAACTCAGGAATCTCTTTATGTGTTCCCTTCCCTCTTTTGTGTCTTCTGTGTATAACTTAGTATAATATGTTTTAAAGGCATCTGCTATCTCATGGACCCCTTGAACCATTTTGCCTATCCCTGGATGCCACACCTTTGTTATTGTTGCTCTTGACCGTTTTGCCCTCAACCTGCAAGCGAGGTAACACAGCGATCGAGATCCCCCCCCTCATAATGTTGTTGTCTCAAAAAGAGCAGCCTCTGTTCCACCTGATAATCCAAAATTCCCATCAACTCTCTCTTATAGTCCAACAACTGTCTCCTCTGCTCCTTGTCATACTTTTGTTTTTGCTGCCCCTCCAAATCTGCTATCAGCCCCATTAGCTTAAGTCTTCTGGCCTCCCTCTCCCTCTTTCTTCTCGAGGCCAGTTGGATAAATTTACCTCGTAGGACAGCTTTTGCAGCGTCCCAGCGGATGGCCTGTGTGGTATCCTGCTCTGTATTATCTAGAAGGTAAGCCGTATAGGTTTCTACTATTTGGTCCCTGATTTCTTTATCTTTCAAAAGAGAGGTGTTCAGCCGCCATAAGGTATTCTGGCGAGTCTCCCATAGGTCTATTTTTATATATATGGGCACATGATCAGACAAGAGTAAGTCCCCTATCCAAGTGTCCTCAATTCTCTGTACCTCAGTCTTCGTGACTAGAATATAGTCTAGCCTTGAATATGTGCTATGGGCCACAGAAAAAAAGGTATAGTCCCTCTGTCTAATGTGTTGGTGTCTCCAGGTATCTAATAATCCCATTTCTCTTATCAATTTCTGGATTTTCCTACCCGTTCTGTGTGGTTTCCCTCTTACCCTTGAAGAGGAGTCCATATCCAGGTTCAAGGGCAGATTAAGGTCCCCCCCACAAATTATGACTCCCTTCCCCACTCTAACAGGGTGGCTAGAAAGGAACGATACTCAGGTAATGTTGAGCCAGGGGAAAGTACACGGATGCCAGTGTGACAACATTGCCCCTAAATTTACCTCTCAGCATCGCGTATCATCCCTCCTTATCTGTCTTAGCCTCCATTTTTTCAAATGGGGAATTAGAAGGCACCAACACCATCACTCCCCTCCTTCTACCATTCTTATAGGAGGATGCAGCCATTTCCCCAAAACCCAATTTTAGGAACTTATTATGCTCCTCCATCGACAAATGGGTCTCCTGGAGCAATAACAAATCTGCCACAGCTTTCCTTACCTGGCTCAATATTTTAGATCTTTTAACAGGGCTTGTAAGGCCATTAACATTGTAGAAACAAACAATCGTACCCTTACCTGCCATCACAAGGGTCTGTATTGAAAAATATATTCTCAGGGTCCCCCCGGACTCCTCCTTGACAGCCCCTCACACATCTCCCTTCTTTACTTCAATTAACTCACTCTTATGACGGAACACATCCCAGATATGAAACAACATATAAACCATTACTTGATAAAAGTAGCTCAACTTTCCAGCCAACTGGGCTTGTAACCAATGCATGATCGTTGACCTCCAAAGTAGAAGTCCCACTTTTTGGTGCTCTAGTCCTACCTCCACCTTATACCGATGGAGGCAAGTTCAGAGGGGTTACCAGTGTCTCTACAATGTGAGACTCCCTCTAGAGAGCTCTTGTTTGTGACTTGAAGCTCTTCGCTTTCCTGTATGACCAATTATTCTATTGGTCCGAAAAGCTTTTTATTGGGGCAGTGTGTGCCTGAGCACCTTCCAAAAGAAAATGATGTTCTGCTCTGATCTAACCGTCTTCCATATAAACATTTACCTCCTGACCTAATCCCAATTTCATGTCTTCTGTAGGGCCAGAGAAATCTCCCTCTACCACCTCCCCAACTGGGTACCCCCCCGGGGGGGAGATGTTAGTGCCACCTCATGTGGGAGGGATGCAAACCCAAAAACCACCAAACAAGAATCATTACCCATTTCCCCAATCCCCCTCCCCTACTCCAGAATTCACTAATCCAACTAATTTTGTTTATTTTGTCCATTAATTCCTCCATAGTATTCCCCTTTTCCCAAACCTCAAAAGCTTATCTTTCCATCCCCATGTTTTGTGTTATTAATGCCCATTCTTGCACTACCGATATCTTAAGCCCATAACACTGTACAGTTTCAAATATAATGGTCCACACTTTGTATGTTTCTTCTTGATCCAGGCCTCTTCCTCTGTTTTAGCTCTGTAACTGGAGCTCTTGTTTTACTTTTACAACAAATTCACTACAGTGGCCCCTTTCCAGTGTCTGACCGAAGATTATCCCCTATATATTCCCCCCCACCCACTTCCACCCTCTCCCTCCAGCCAGGTAAAAAATAACCCAGTTCCTGATGATAGTGTGATTCTTGCACTTCTGTTTCGTTTCCCTTTGCCCTCCTTCCACTGCATCCACGTTTATATTTACTCATAAACCCTTCCACATCAAATCCCACTTCCCTGAGGCATCCAATATGTGCATAGCTTTATAACTGCTGCAGGGAGTCAGGAGTCGCTAACCCCCCCCCGCATTCTCATAAGATCGTATAATTATTAATCATGTGCCATGTAATCAGAATAAGTAGGCATAGTCCCCAGTTATTAAAGTCTTGTTCATTTCTCTTCAAGCACTCTGAGCACATTGTACTCCCTTAAGTCCCCATCATAGTCTCTTTTAAGTCAGTACTTGCAGTGTATTCCCATTTCGCATCTTCATCCTTCAGCCGTTGAGTTGTTATTCAGCACGACGTCTTGTTCTCTCATAGGGTTGCCTTGTTCCTGCTCTCCTTGCTCTAGTTCTACATCTGGGGTTTTTCTTTGGGCTAGGACCTTGTCCCACACCCCAAACATGTCCCTGCTTAAACCACCATTCACTCATTTTGGGCTTCTTTTGAACCAGTTCCGCTCCCCCAGCTGCTGTTGAATCCGCCGTCCCTGCTCCTCAGGTATGTGCAACCCCACTCTCTCCACAAACTCCTTAGCTTCTGCCAGCTCTTGAAATCTCAAAATACCTTTTTCTGTTTGAACTTTCAGCCTAGCAGGGTATTCAACAAAGGCCTTTACCCCTTTTTGCTGTAGTAATTTCACGACCTGTAGCTCGTTCCTCCTCCTAGCAAGCAGCTGTGGGGTAAAGTCATGGTCAAAAAACAGTCTGACATCTCCAAAATATATAGTTTTTCTCGACCAAACTAGGGTTAACGCCTCCTCTTTTGTCCTGTAATCCAGGAACGCAAGCACTATTAATCTAGGTCTGGCCTTCTGATCTCGAGGTCGCGGTACCAATGATCTGTGACCCCTAATAATGTCCAGCTGCTTAGCGGTAGGTAAATTGAGGATCTCTCTTATAGATGAGTTGATAAAGTCTATCATGTTCCCCGATTCCGTTCCTTCTGGTACTCCATGGATCCGAATATTGTTTCGCCGTAAATTTCTCAAGCTTCTGTTCCAGCAGCGTGGTGCGATGATGCAGCTCCAGCAAGGCCGAATTGTGCCTGTCTGTGGTCTGGGTATATTCTGTCATTATCATCTCAACTTCTTGTGCTTTCTGGTGTAATTTTGCAATGTCTTGGCATTTGATCTAGTGCTTTAGCCTCCAATCTCTGCAGAGTATCGTTTATTTGTTGTAGGGTTTAGCAGAGCTGCCGGGAAGTAATCATGCATTCTATCTCTTGAGCCATACTCGCGGCCTTCTCTGTACTTTGTACTGTGGATTCAAGCTCTGCATAGGCCTCCTCTCGGCCATTTTGTACCTGCTCAGCTATCTTTTGTTTTACAGCTCCATTCAACTGAATCTCCTTCAAACGGTGTTTGGGTCCCATTAGATAGTCTTTTATTGATCTTTTGGTCGACAGGATTGACGTTTTCTTTATGGATTAACATAGAAACATAGAATTTGATGGCAGATAAGGACCGCTTGGCCCACCCAGTCTGCCCATTTCCCTGCCTACTGGATAAGCTGCAGATCCTAGTTAACCAGCAGTCTACTTCTTTCTACTTTCTTTTGTTTCTGGTCAGTCATTCAGTGCTTGGTTTAGGCAGCCATTAGGTCCATGCCCCAACCGGAAGTCCCTCTGTAGTGATTCTGTGACCACAGGTACACTTTCGGAATAAGGGATCCAAAGACATTAGTAGATGAACCCGTTTAGGATGAACGTTTGGTCAGTAGAACTCTTCGTCGATGACTGGTAAGCAGAGCTCCAAAGGAGGTCTTGTTACATGCAGGTTGCAGTTAAAAAGAACTGAGGAGTAGTTGGGACCTCCCCATTTATACGTGCCATACAGACACCACCTGCTAACATTAGGGGGAGGTTCCAGGGTTGACTGCTGAGAAGTTATCTGGAGGACATGACATTTGCGGCTGACATCCCATGTGTTATGACCTGCTGCAAGAGACTGTCTCAAAGAAGATCTGGAGGTTTTAAGGCCAACTGCTGAAGTAAAGGAAACCAAATCTGATGAGGCCAGAATGGTGCAACCAGAATTAGACTGGCCCCCTCCATTCAGAGCTTGATGAGGACTCTCTGGATCAAAGGGAAGGGAAGAAAGGCATAGATGAACCTCCCTTTCCAGGAGAGGGAAAACGCGTCTAGCCAGAAAACTCCAGGCCCTGGATCTAATGAGCAGAAATGGGGCAGGTTTGCAATGAGTTGAGACGCAAATAGGTCCAACAATGGATGACCCCACCTGCTGAACAGGTTTTCTACGACTGAGAACAGCAGCTCCCGCTCATGCATGTTGGACTCCAACTGGCTGAGAGTGTCCACCAAGACATTTTGGTCACCTGAAACATGTACATCCGACAGTTCTAAACTGTGTCCTAGAGTCCAGTACCAGACCCACATCACTTCCCGACACAGGGGGTAAGAGTGAGTCCCTCCTGGTTGTTGATATAGTATACCACACTGAGGTTGTCCAACTGTATCAGCAGAAGACCTGGGGGGATAGATGGGTCTGGAAGGCATGCAAGGCACAGAGAACTGCTCTCCTCAACTCTAGATCATTTATATGGAGGCAGTCCTCCATCTGGGACCAGGTCCCCTGGATTTGAAGGGGACCGAGGTGCACCCCCCCAACCCAGATGTGAGGTATCTGTGGTGAGGATCTGGTGAGGGGGAAGGAATGATGAAAGATGCCCCCTTCAAAAGCTTATAGGGATCCATCCACCATTGAAGCACTTTGTGGACTGGGGAGGAAACAAGGATCAGCTGATCTAAATCGTCTGAATGCAGATCTCACTGGAATCCCAGAGTCCACTGGGGAATCCGCATATGCAGCCGGCCAGAGGATGCAGACAGACATCTTGCATATCCAGGGAGCACAACCAGTCCTCCTGCTTCAGCACAAGCAGGAGGCCTTGTAATGTGACCATCCTGGATCTTTTGTACTGGATGTAAACATTGAGCTCTTTGAGGTCAAGAATAGGCAGAAGATCTCTGGTTTGCTTGGGGACCAGAAAGAATCCAGAGCAGAACCCTCTGTTTCTCTGCCTTTTGGACACCGACTCTAAGGCCTTTTTGTGCAACAATGTGAGCACTTCCTACCGCAGCAGAGGTTCTAGGATCTTCAAGAAGTCCACCAGGGTTCCCCTGGTGATATCCTCCTCCTCTGTCTGGAACCCCGTGGTAACAGACAAGTGCTTCATAATGCTGTAAAAGCTGGGGTCCTCAAGAGGGGATCTGGAGGTATGCTTCACTGAGTCCTCACTCCTGGAAGAGACCATGGACCCCTCTAAGGAGTCCTCTGCCTCGATGTCCTCCTCTCCCTCATCAGGGAGGGGTCCTTAAGAGGGGATCTGGAGATATGCTTCACCAAGTCCTCACTCCTGGAAGAGACTGAGGACCCCTCTGAGGAGTCCTCTGCCTTGATGTCCTCCTCTTCCTCATCAGGGAGGATCAGATCTGGGCAGTATTCCTCCTTGATGTCAGCCCATTCTGAGACTAAGGTTGATGACTAGGGCTCCAAAGGCTCCCGGGAAGGTGCAGAGCATAGAGGCCTAAGCAGCAGAGATGCTGCAGGGATGCCCAACAGTGAGGTGAGGAAGGCCAGGTCTTGGCATGAGCTGCTGCACCAACACCATAGTAACTGAGGCAACCACAGAGTTTAGGTTGATGGTCGGGAAAGGGAGTGAAATCCACAGCAGGATCGACGGAGTAGGCAGGAAACCTAGCTCAGACAATGAGCCACCCCAGAGGGCAAACCCAAGGTGCCAGATGCCTGAAGGCCTGGAGACTCCGTAGGCCACAGTGGCGGGGCAGGGTTCGACAACCAAGGGGGGCCAACGAACCTTCTCCAGTCACAGAAATGCTGGCAGAGAGCACTGTCATAAGGGGCCTGGTAGAAGCAGAGGCCTGGACAGTGAAAGGTGACGGAACCGGAGCTGCTGATGCCACACTCCTGGAGGAGGTAGAAGGAATTAGTGGAGAATGAAAATGCCCCCTGGCAGAGAAGTCCCTGGGACTGTATTTTGTCCCATCAATGGTGTTTCCCCACTGTCTTGTCCTGGCCCTTAGTGCCCATTGAAGAAGCCGGCAGCTGGGAAGGGAGGACCCCCGAAGGCCCCTGGGTCCTTACTGGCTGCTTGCTGCTCCATAAGGGAAGTCTGCAAGGCTTTTTTTGTGGCAACGCCAGGTCGGGAGATTAAACTTCAGGCAGGACTCACAGGCAAGGATGTTGTGGATAGGCCCGAGGCAGCAGCCATAGAGTTTGTGGTCGTCTGTCAAGGAGATCTTCATTCCATAGCAGCAGCAATGGAAAAGAGCCATAAAAATATTTCTCGACATAGACTAGAGGAACCACATTGTGTAAAAGCGATTCCAAATGTAAGTGAAAATAAAGGTAAGTAAAAATGTTGGCTGTTGACTGAACAACAAAGCTGCCACAGAGTCCATGTGAAGTGGTTGATGGTGGGAAAAGAAGTGAGGAGGCAGCAGAGCCGCCCATGCTTATACGGGTTTGTGATGTCGGCGCATGATGTCGGCATGGGTGGCCCCTAGTAGACTGCTACAGAAAAAGCTTCCATGGGATCCCAGCACCTGACTGCTAAGCTCTATAGGTGTGAGCTGATAAAAGAGATATCCCTGAAGATCTAATCAATCTGGCGAAGTCCTTCATCCAGGGTCAGCCCAGGTCAACAAGGAACATCCTCCAGCTCTTAGGCCATATGGCCTCCTCCACAGCAGTAGTGACAGGGGCCAGGTTCCAAATAAGAGACATCCAGTACCACCTAATGGCATAGTAGCCCCCAAACCAAGACTCTCTTTTAAGATCAGTGCCTGTGACAAAGTCTCTCTTAAGAGTACTGGACTGGTGGAAAGAAGAGAGCAACCTCAGAGAGGGTGTGCACTTCTAGTAACAGTCACCCACAGTTGTTCTGACATTAGATGCTTCCCTCCGAGACTGGGGGGCTCACCTGGGTGACTCAATAGTAAATAGGGTGTGGTCCCCCCAGGAATCCCAGGAGCACAAAAATCTGCTAGAACTCAGGGCAGTATTTGTGGCTCTACAATCCTTCACTTCCCATTATCAGGGGGCACTCAGCCCAGGTCAGACAACACCACTACCATGTACTACATCAACAAGCAAGGGGGCACAAGATCCTCAAAGCTATATATATAGAAGCAATGAAGATCTGGAATCTGGCCTACTCCCTTGAGTTGCCGCTATCAGTGGTTCACCTGCCAGGAAAGGACAATGTTTTGGCAGATTCCCTCAGCAGGCTCAACCTGGGACATCAAGAATAGACCTTGAACAAGCAAGTCTTGGCCACAATGTTCAGGAGGTGGGGTACACCAGAGATAGATCTGTTTGCATTCTGGGAGAAATCAGCTTCCTCTATTCTATTGCCAGTCCCTAGCTGTTGGCTCGATCCCATTGGATGCTCTGACTCTAGACTGGACAGGGAGGTTGCTATATGCCTTCAGTCCCTTGCTGAGAGTGCTCCTGCAGCTGAGGAGCCAGTCTGCAACCATGATCCTGTAAGCCCCCATCCCATGTCTAGGGGTCCTGATGGTGAAAATGGGGAGGGGGCTCCAACCAGAAACCTCCTGGGAAATACAGCTGTTAAAAAGGACCAAAAGGTCTCACCTTGCCTGCAGGACCTCACAAGGCAGGAAACCATGGCTCTTACTTGGTCATCTGAAACAATTGGCAACAGGCTGCAGCGCTTCAAGGCCAGGACCGGATGGACAGGTGCTAATTTCTCTTAGGAAGGCAGCAGCATAGTTAGAAGCAAAAACAGTCTCAGCACCCACCAGGGTAAAAATAAATAAAAAATAGAATAATAGGTTCCAGTGAATTACAAGGCTGTAATTCCATAGAGAGGTTCTGGGGATATAGATAACCTCGAAAGCAAAGCTCAAGAGGTTCCCCTGTCCCCAGAACCTTGGGATGGAATTACAGCCGAGTGATTCAATGGAACCTATCTGTTGTTTTTTGTAATATATGGTTGCGAGAGGCTGACAAAGTTTTACCTCTGCATTAGTTGAGGGACGGTTTCATGTTTGTCGTTCCTCACTCCTGTCTGCTTGCCGTGTGCCCCTTGCTCTTCACTGTCCTCTTGCTGTGTGCTCCATGCCCACTCCTGCTTCTTTATGACAGGAAGGAAAAAAAAACAAAAAAAACAAGCTTCAGACATTAGCCGCTGCACTGAGGTCTGAACGATGGTATTACGAGGACCGGAAGTATAGTATTATTGGCCGGAAGTATAGTATTATGAGGACCGGAAGTACAGTATTACAGGACTGAATGATGTATTACAAGATTTTTTATATGCTTTTTAGACCTATTATTTTGAAAATCCATATATTACAAGAATTTAATTAATTGTTAAATCAATATAAAGTGCACAGCTCCATGGATTGGAGGGTCAGACAGGTCATATAGCCACACAAGCCAAGCTTGAGATGCAGTCCTAGGTTAACATGGATATGGGTACCAAACAAGTAGAAAACTGGGCTGGATATGGGCTTCACTCAAATACCTTAAGGAGGAATGAGCTCAGACTGACAAAAACGGTATGATGCCTACTCACTTTGGGGGAGTGACTTACTCCTTCCACGAACACCCCCAAAAACAGGTAACAGCCTATGTAACTGAAGCCAACCTGAAAACCTTGCTGAAGACCAAAACCATCCCAAACCACCTTTCCAGGGAAAATGGTTGCAGTGATAAAAAAATGGCAAAATGAACATGCCTCCATTCTTACAGTTTCACACCATCCTGCAATTTTTGGGCCTAAATCACAACCCACCCCAGACACGGGCATGGCAGGTCCAATAGTGCGAGATCCCTGCAGGCCTCCAAACTTAACCCCGGCAGTGTGACACACTGGGTAACGGCTTCCTCAGTACTGTCACCACCAAGGAGCACTGTCAGAGCCTTGTCACAGGTGTAACAGCCCCACTGCCATACCTCTCAAAATGGGAAAGCAGGATCCAATCCCACCCCTGCACCCAGTGGGGATTACCTCCATCTCTCTAGTCCAAATGATAAACTCTTCACTTTCCAGAGACCCTACTCCCACGGTTACCTTGCTCCAACAACCCTCCTCCAGACCCAGCCGTGCAACCAGCGCCGGAAAGAAAAAGCAGATCGCATCTCCCGGGCCGGGGTTAAAGACCCCTGCCCACTTGCATGAGCTACCACCCGCCGGCCTCTTTCTCTCCGAACCACTCCCAGAGGGCCCAATTTAAAGGGCAGAGGGGGGCATAGAAGAAAACATCCCAAAAGTGGGGAGGACCCAACCTGCCCAAACACTGGCTAACCAGAGGGAGAGGAGTGACTTTAGTAAGCCGAACTGAGAGGGGTGGCATACAATCCTAATAGCCCAGACTGGGCCAGACAGGTCTGGTACTCCCTCCTCCTGGCCCTCTCCATCAAGCAGCCCATCTGCCTACCACTGAGACAGTACATGCTGACCATGTCACATGGCAAGATAACCGACCCAAACTTCAGGTCTCTGCACCTCAAGGCATGGTTCTTGAGGAGCTAGAGTACTCTGACTTTAATCTTTCTGAGGATGTTTTGAAGGTCCTCAGAGTTTCCAGAAAACCAGCAACCAGGGAAACCTAAGCTTCAAAGTGGAAAAGGTTCTCCCACTGGTGTGCACCTAAGCAGCTCAGTCCTCTGCATAGGGAGGGGGGTAGTTTCTAGGGCAGACTAGATGGATTGCACGGTCCCCATCTGCCGACGTTTTTCTTATGTTCTTAAGCAGATCTGTCTGCAATATTGGATTACCTAATCCATCTTCAGTCCCTGGGCCTCAGGCCTGCAACCCTACAGGTGCATCTGGTAGCAGTATCAGCTTATGTTTCAGCAGGTAAAGAGAAAATGGTGGCTTCACATCTCACTTTCAAAAAAATTCTTTAAAGGGCTTCTGCATCTGCATCCCCCTATCAGGGCCCAGTCCCTCCACAGGACTTGAACCTGTGCATAGTTAAGCTCATGGAACCCCCTTTCGAGCCCATGGCTACTGCTGATTTAAAGTATGTCACTTGGAAAACAGTCTTCCTAGTGGCTACGACTTCTGGCAAAAGGGTGTGTGAGCTGCAAGCCCTCTGCACAGACCCAAATTGCATCATCTTTCACAAGGACAAGGTAGTCCTAAGGACAAACAGAAAATTCCTCCCTAAGGTGATGTCCGAATTTCATCTGAACCAGTCAATTACACTTCTAGTGTTCTTTACAGCAAAATCCATCTCTAGTGAGCAGAGGCTGCAGGGTCTGAATGTCAAGAGGGTAGTCAGTTACTATCTGGACCGCACTAAGAAAGTCAGGTCCTCCTATTCACAGCTGCTTGTTACATACAGTATGGCAAAGGTAAGCCAGCTTCCAAGTGGACAATTGCTTGCTGAATAGTCTTCAGCATCCAACTCTGCTATACCAAAGCTGGTAAGCTACCACCACAAGACCTCAGAGCACATTCAACACGTGGCACTTCCTCCTCTGTGGTAACTGCAAGGGATCTTCCCTTGCTAGAGATTTGTAAAGCAGCTACCTGGAAAACAGAACACACCTTCACAAGACACTACTGTCTGGACATACAGTCCAGAAGAGATGCCAGATTTGGCACTGTTGTCTTGCAGAACCTTTTTCCTAAATACGTTCTGTACTTGGCCTCCCAAGGTTCTGCTTTGTAGTCTGCAATAGCAAGCATAGTGAGGGATTCCTGGGGTGTGAGGAAAAAATTACTTACCATAGTAATGTTTCTTCCAAGGGATCCCTCTTAAACCCACCCTGCCTCACCTTTCAGAACCTGGAAAAGGTTCTCCAAGAATCAGTTACTTTTTAGTCTTCAATCTGCTTGAGCATTACTGGTGCATTCCCTACAGTATGTTCTGGGTATTTTTGTTGCATAACTTTGGCCTGCCATATTTTGTCCCAGTAGGGGCCAAGAATTTTTTTGGCTTTCTATTTTTTCTCTGTTTAGGTCTAGCTAGTTTAGTGGTTACTGCTCCCCTAGCGGTCAAAATAAATCTAATGTTAGAGGGCAGAGTGGAGCTTGACCATGCAGCAGAGATTTGAATTTCATTCCATCATTCTCCAATTTACATAAAATTCCACTCTCCGGGCAGCTCAGACCTGCAGGCTGATTGCAATAGAAAGCATAGTGAGGGATCCCTTAGAAGAAACAACATCACTATGGTATTTTTTTTTCTTCTGGGGTGTGCCAAAGCAGCTCTTGGCCTTTCTTGCTGTTCAGCCAAAATTAGGCATTTCTAAGCTGTGTACCTCAGTAGCAGAGGGTAGACATCTGGCCCAGCCAGTCTCTTTAGGGATCCTCTGGGTTTCTTGTGTGACCAGATAAATTCTAAGATTAGTTGTTGGCCATCTTTCAGCCATTTGAGAGGTACATCAGCATGCAGCATTACCATGAAGAGAACTCATAGGAGGATATTCATCTTGACCTAAGAGATTCCATGTCCTGTGGATAATGGAAGGGTGTTCCACCTACTGAAACCTCTATTTCTGCTGTAATTCATTTCATGTTCTGAACTGTTTCTGTGGCTGTTGGATGTGTGGTGACTCCTAAGTATTTTACTCCCTCCGCTCTTCATTGCATCCCCAAAATAATTTGGTTTCTCATACATCTGGTATTTGATGGTAATATTTCTGATTTGTTGATATTTAATCTGTATCCCAAGAAGGCTCCAAACTGCTGTATTATCTGCATCACAGGTTTTAAAGACAATTCTGGTTTACTAAGTGACAACAGCACATAATCCACATAGGCTAATAATGTGTGTGGTTCCTCCCACTTCCCTCCCTGCAATGCTTGGCTCCACCTGTATTTTATGCAGTACTGGCTCTAGTGCCAGATTACAGTGTCGGCAACAGGGGGGGCAACCTTGCCGCGTACCTGTATGCATTTGGAATTCTGAAGAAGGTAGACCATTGGTCCATACTGTGGCTCTCGGCTGTGTGTACAGGAGACATGACATCTTTATGATGTATTCCGGAAAACCATACCTATCTAACATCTCAAAGAGATAGGTCCATTCGATACAGTTTCTATTCCCTCTTGTGGAGGAGGGATTGAACCTCCTCCAGTAAGAAGGAAGATATCCCGGAGGATAGTGGTTTGGTAAGGGAGAATGTAATGGAGGAACAGTGAGGTGTTCTAGGGCATATCCTTGCTGAACCACCTCCAGCATCCAAGCATCTGTGGTGAGCTCCCTCCACTTTGGAAGGAAGAAGGAGATTCAGCCTCCCATGGGGATCACCTGGTTTGCATGGCTGAGGAAGGCAGGGTTAGAAGGCCCCTGGGGTGGCTGATGTGCCACTAATCTATCCTAGGCCCACTCCTCTTCTCAATTTTCATTAACTACGTCTCGTCCATCTCCACCTCCTGCTCAGTTTTAATGTATGCTGATGATACCTCACTGCACTTAGCAGCTGTGAGTACCCTCACTAAGCTAATCTTCTACTCTTCTTACCTATATCCCCTCATTCGGCCTACATCTGCCCCCTCCACACCTGCAACTCCATTATCCCCCCCATCTAATCTTGCTCCCACCTCACTCCTATTATAAGTTACCACCTTCACCCTCCTTACTCCTTTACCCCCACCACTGCCTCTCTTCCTAATCTTGTCTGTCATTGAACTGCCCTCTCCACTCATCCTACCTCTATCTCCCCCTCTATTCATTTCCCAACAACTGTTGCCTTCCCTCCTAGATCTCTCTCTCACAATTACTATTGACAAAGTCACTATACCGACTGCACTACAAATGCATTGAATTTTACAGTTTGTGCCTTACATGAAATCCCACATATAATGTTATTTCCCCACTGTGCTTTATGTTTCTTGTCCTCATTATGTCAACTGACTGTCCTCCCATGATATGGAACCTTTGTAAAAGAACCACTGGTTCAAGGGTGTTTGTAATCTGAGAAATAGATAAATAAATATTGCCCTATATCACAGCAACCAGAGCTCCCAAATCATCAATACCCAACTATCAAAGGACTTCGCCCACATACAAAACTAGATGGTGGCCAGCAAACTGGTACTCAATGCATCCAAAAAACATGTGATGCTATTTGACTCCAGGGTGCGCAGGTCATCCTACTCTCGCCCCTGGACATTAGGGCTCGATTTTCAAAAAGCCCTTAGAGTGACGCATGCTGTGTCAATCTAGTGTTGGGTCGAGCTCTGGGTGGGTCAAGGACTCTGCACCCAGTTTTATAACACGGGGGGGGGGTCCCTGTGCCAAAAACCCAGAAGTTGCCACAGGCTAGTGCCAAACATGTGGCACACCTGTGGGAATTGCCCCCATCTGACTCAACACTAGAGGGGCTGGGATTGTTGGGGTGTGGTGAATATGCAAGCCAGGAGGGGGATGGGCCAGAAGGGGCACAGCAGATGCCATAGGCAGTGTTGGAGAGACAGCGGGCATGACAGGGTGTGATGTGGCACCCAGAAGGGGTGCCATTTACACAGCTGAAGAGATGGGACCACTTTGGGAGGTGCCAGGGACAGAGAGTGACAAGGCCCCAGGTGGGCATAGCTCTGGCAGCTGTGCCATAGGTGGCCACCTCACATAACCCTGTAGGCAGAAGCCAGCCTGTGACAACAGGGCAGGGTGGGTACGAGGGGACTGTGGTGGTGTTTGGAGAACATTACAACCACCACTGGCATCCTTCAACCAGCTGCTCCAGCTTTTTGCCTACAGGGTTAAGACAGTCATCTATGGGGCAGCTGACAGGGCTGTGCCCACCAGGGGCCATGTCACTGTCTTCCCTGGAACCCCCCTGAAAAGGTCCCATGCCATCGGCTGTATGGCTCTACAAATGGCACCCCTGCTGGATGCCACATCACACCCTGTCAAGTCCGCTGTCTCTCCAATGACCCCTATGGCACCCCCATGCCCCTTCTGCCCCTGGACCCATACTTTCAGGTCACCTTTCCCATTTGCCACAGTGTGTGCCTATGGCACAAGTCCCTTAGATCACCTTCTGGTTGGTCTATATGAAGCCCCCTGTTGCATCCACGGTGGAGTTTCGAAAATTGCAAATAAGGGGATGGTGCAGTCCTGCCATGACGCAAGCCCCCTTGTAACCTGGCGCATGGGTGCTTCTGTAGCAAGGGTGGCGCAAGACAGCTTGGGTGCAAGGCATCCTGATTTTGACGTAGCCTCCATTCGATAACTGGAACTCCCACTTAGTTTGACACAAGTGCCTTGCATCATACTCCTTTGGCACAGGCCCCTTGCGTCAAACATCAGCCTTTGAAAATCAAGCCCAGGTGTCTAAATGGCTATTCTCTCACTGTAGTCAAAGAATATAAGTAACTAGGCATTATCCTTGAGCCAGGCCTTGACCAAATTCACGAATTGGTCTAGCCTATTGTCTCAGACACTTACCTACCCAGAATGCCAGCCTATCTATTGCCCAAGGCGTTCTCCTCCACGGCCTACAATATAGCTCTCTCCTCTTCACAGAAATGCCCCCTCTTCTTCTTCTTTACACAAATGGGACATCACTTACAATAACATATGCTGCTTTGCCCTCTCATTCCCATGTCTCACACACCACTGTTCTCTCTACTCCTTCTTAGGATGGCTATCTCCCTCTGCCTCTTGATCCTATGCCCCAGGTTGTTTGTACATAGATAACTTCAGGCCAACTCCCCAGCCACCCACATTCTGCTACTACCCAGCTTCCAACCCACATACTCCGTCAGGTCCTCGGACTCTACGTCACTTGCTATACTCAAAATGTTTAACCAAGATGGGCGAACAGGCATTTTCTTCATTTGCACCCAAGTACTGGAACTCCGCCCCCCCCCCAATTTCCACAGCTCTCCCACTCATTTTCTTTCCAATGAGCCCTGAAATTCTATCTAATCCAGTCCATGACCTGCACCTGTCTCCAACCACCCTGACCATAGCCGTATGTACACCAATTGATTCTCACACTTCAGAACGTATTTGTCTTAACCTACTTTGTCATTTACCAGTATTTAATTATTTGTCAACTTGTAATTTTTCATATTATACTTTTCCTGCCCCTGGAACTGTTAGCTCTCTAAATTGGTATCTTGATGACTTGATGTACTTGTGTTTTATACCCCGTTTGTATCTCGTGCTTTGTACCCTCCTCGGTCATACCTGCAAATAGGCATTCAGTTGTTTAGTGTACCTACCTGGTTACCAAAAACCAAATAAACAAACACCCATACCTTTGGTGACCCTGGCATGGGCACCAGGAGGCAAAGGGGCCTGATGAGTGGCCTGGGTCCACTGGGAGCCATGACCAGGTCCTCTTGAATATCCCCTACCAGGGTGGGCATAGGGGCTATAAAAGGAGTGCCTGTCACTACCCTGAGGCTTTGTATTCATTGTATGAAGGGAATGCTGGGTCATTTTAGAAGTCTGTAGGTCCCTTAAAGCAAATTCAAATTGGTTAGGCGGGGCATTAAGAACCAATTTCTGGACATCAGTGGCAAAGCCTCCCACCTGTAACCACGAGTGTCAGCAAAGGCAAGTGTCAGAAGCGGCCACATGAGCTGTAGCATCAGAGGCATCATAAATAAAATGTAAGAGGTGCTTACCAACCTCCAGACCATGTAAATAGTCTGCTGGACTTCAGTTTTAAAGTGAAGAAGATGTGCTCTCACACCAGTAATAGCCAGGTCTGCCACAGCAAAGCAGGTAATCGTGTGAAAAAAAAAGAAGCAGCGACACACAGGCTTACAGTTTAGGGCAGTGTGAACATTTATTGTGCCCTTGCAGTTATCCCGCACTTCAAGGGAACAATCCTCTTCATCGGGATCCAACACCACCAGTGCATTAAATACATACAGAGTCATGACGTTTTCAAATTATAACATAAAGCATTTAATTGGTCAAAACATCAAATAAGCAAAATGTGTTAATAAATTCACCAGTGCAAGTTAAAAACAGAAAATGGCAAATACGGATCACCCAAACTTTCTTTACCACAAACATTTAATCAGTGTAGACAGTTATTTCTAACAAATAAACTGAACGCAGTTTCTCAAAGTAAACAAATACTGGCCCTTTAAAAACCCAGACAGACACAGATTGTACTTCAAACTGTGTAAGTAAAAAAAAAAAAAAAGTACATTTACATAAGAACTTACTGTAACAGTAGATCTTTGAGAAGAGCTCCTGCAGCAGGCTACACTGTAAGGACTATGCCACCAGGCACTAGAACTCCACGGAAAACTTCTAGTCAGCAGTACCCAGCTGGGGCCCGCCCCTTATGTCGGTCTGCCCACCGACGTCAGCAGCTGTATTAAGGGGGTGGTTGCCAGCCCCACTTCAGTTCACCCGCCGGAGACCAGAAGGTTACTTAGCAGGAGAGATCTGAGGCAGGTGCCGAAGCAAATCCCAAAGGGAGAAACATAATAGGGGAATGGAGGGAGGGAAAATAGCACCTGCTGCAAGAGCTCTTCTCGAAGATCTGCTGTTACAGTAAATTCTTACGTAACTTTGCTATCTTACTTCAAGTATGAGCTCCTGCAGCAGGCTACACCATAAAGACTGAGTCCCAAGTAGTGTCCCCAAATGGAAGAAAAAGGGAGGCAGGGATGCAAACTCTTGAAATATTGGGTTTAACTATTTATGAAATTAGGCCTTGGAGCACAGCAAGGCCGAATCCTGCTCTCTTTCTGGAAGCAATATCCAGGATGTAGTGCTTTACAAAAGTATGCACAGAATTCCAATGTTGCGGCAGTGCATATGTCTGTGGTTGAAACATTTTTCATGGCTGTGAAGAATGCAGCCATCCCCCTTTTTGAATGCCCCTTAACCGGTCCCAGTAAGGGTTTTTCATACTTGTAGATGAAAGTAATGCAATTGGTTAACCATTTGGACATGGTTTGCCTTGCAGCTGGTTTCCCCAGAACCCTAGCGGCCAATGACACAAACAACTGATCCGATTGCCGGTTCAGTTTTGTACGGTTCAAATAATACCGAAGGATCCTGTGTACATCTAGAGTGTGAAGAAAGGCCTCCCCTTTATTCAAATACTCAGGATAGTTAACTGAAAGGGATATGTCTTGATTCAAGGTCAACTCAGACACTATCTTCGGAAAAAACTTAGGATTAGTGCAGAGAGGCAATCTGTCTGTGAAAAATTAAATAAGGTTCTTAACACATCAAGGCTTGCAACTCAGAAACCCTCTGAGCTGAACTGATGGCAACTAAAAACAACGTTTTCCAAGAGAGAAAACATAGGTTGGAATCCGAGGCCAGTTCAAAGGGAGGCAATGTCAATTTCTCTAGAACAAAAAGTAGGTCCCATGGGGAACAGGATTCCTAATGGAAGGCTTCATATGAAGCATGCCACGAAGGAATACATGGGCAAGGTCCAGTTGGGCGATATTCCTACCCTCCACAGGTGTGTGATAAGCAGAAATGGCACAGAGATGCACCTTTATGGAAGAGTATCTCAACCCCACATCTGAAAGCGATAGGAGATATTCCAGGACTGATTTCACCAAGCAAGACAGTGGGTCCAGGGAATATGCAGCTGCCCAGATACAGAAACCTTTCCATTTCATGGCATATGTTGCCCTTGTGGAAGGTTTTCTCACTTCTACTAGGACTTCTGCCACCTTTTGAGAAACCCAATGCCTGGAAATGGCAAAGTCTGTAGGAGCCATCCATGGAGGTGTAGTGACCGAAGGTCCAGGTGGACTAATGTTCCCATTTCTAGAGATAGCAAGCTGGGTAAAATTAGTAGCTGAAAAGGAGGTTCCACTGCTAATTGTTGCAAAAGAGGGAACCATATCTGACGCAGCCAGAGAGGAGCTACCAGGATCATCGTGGCATGATCTGTCTGTAGTTTGAGTAACACACTCTGTAGAAGGGGAAAGGGAAGAAAGGCATACAGGAACCTCCCTGTCCAACAAAGGGACAGCGCATCTCACCAGAAAACCCAATTGCCCTGGATCTAGCGAGCAGAAATTGTGCAGTTTTGCACTGCATGGGGATGCAAAGAGGTCCAGCTCTGGATGTCCCCATCTTTCGAATAGGTCGTCCACCACTTCTTGAAGAAGCTCCCACTCATGGTTCCTGGATCACAAGTGGCTGAGTTCATCTGCCAGGATGTGTTGGACTCCTGGAACATGAACCACTGTTAGTGTGAGTCCTTGTTCTGGGGCCCAGTACCACACTCTCATGGCTTCTCTGCACAGAGGGTAGGAGTGCATCCCTCTGTGCTTGTTGATATAAAAGACCACCAACATATTGTCAGTCTGGATAAGCAGGGGACCCTGTGAAAGGGGAGTCTGAAAGGCCTGCATGGCATACAGAATTGCCTTCATCTCTAAGATGTTGATTTGCAGGGATACTTCCATGTCTGACCTTGTACCCAGAGTATGGTGATTCTGAAAATTAGCTCCCCATCCTAGACCCAATGCATCCGTGGGGAGAATCTGGCTCAGTGAGTCTGATTGGAACGGAACTCCTGAATCCAGTTTGGGTGAAGTCAGCCACCATGACAGCATTTGCTGGACAGCTCTTGATACCCTTTTCAAGTGTTCAGGATTGTTGGACATCTGGTCCCACTGCACCCTTAAGTTCTATTGAGGAACCCTCATACGCAAGCGTGCTAATGGTACTGTGGATATGGCTGCCGCCATGTGTCCTAGGAGTTGTAACATGGTTCCTGCTGTGACTATATTGGCTGCAGCTACTGTGGAGGCCTGGTCTCTCACACAAGTGGTCCTGTCGGGTGAGAGAAAGGCCCTTCCCTTTTGGGTATCCAGGATGGCCCCTATGTATTGTAGATGCTGGCAGGGCCAAGGACAGGACTTTGGGAGACTGACTGTTATCCCCAGCTGTTGGAACATTTGAAAAGTGTCCGAGAGGGTGTGGATTAACTGTGACCTGGTGGGGGCATTAAGGAGCCAATCATCTAGGTAAAGGTAGACAAAATTACCCTGTCTGCAAAGAGCAGCTGCCACTACTGCTAAGCATTTTGTAAACACCCTCGGAGCCAAAGAGAGACCGAAAGGCAAAGCCTAGAACTGGTAATGGTTCCCTTGAAAGGCAAACTAAAGATACCTCTTGTGAGCTGGAAACACCAGTATGTGCAAATATGCGTCTTACATATCCAGACAGCATAGCCAGTTCCCTTGGCACAACATAGGTATCAGCCCTGGCAAGGTTACCATTCTGAACCTTTTGTATTCGATGTACTGGTCCATTGATATTTACCCTGCTGTCAGGTACCTTGACTTTTAGGTTCATATATAGAACAAAGAGCACTACTAGTTTAAAATGTTTGGTTTTGTACATGGATCACCCAAACTTTCTTTACCACAAACATTTCATCAGTGTAGGCAGTTATTTCTAACAAATAAATTGAACACAGTTTCTCATAAAGTAAACAGATACTGGCCCTTTAAAAATCCAGACAGACACAGATTGCACTCCAAACTGTGTAAGTTAAAAAAAAAAAACACAAAACACGAATGATCTTATTTTGTTCTACTATATGTTTGCGCAACAATTCACAAGCAAGAGTCACAGAAAACTATCGTTACCCTGTTTTACACAACATGAGTAGAGCTAAAACATCTCTAAATACTGGCTCTTTAAAAACCCAAACAGACACAGATTTATATTTCAAGCTGTGTAAGTTATAACCCCCTATTTATAGTCTTAGAATATATTTTTTAATGTGCAAATTTCCACAAGGGGATCTGCTAAAAGCAATCAATGCCCTGTTTTAGGAAATTGTGTATCCTAGTCACTAGTAAGTCACACAAAAAGGGGGTTGGGAGAGATTCAGGTTTCTTTCTTTACTATAAAGGTACCAGGTAACAGTGGGTGATAGAAATGTCATTAAATAATGACATGGGGGACAAACAAGTATACTGGTTATGCACTATCCAGCAAACTGCACTGTTAAGCTTAATCAAAGCACCCATAACAACAGAAACTAGAAGAAGGAATTAGAAAGTCACAAAAATGAGCTATAGGTAAATGGTTAGGTCTAACTCTTTATTAAGACCGGATATTTGGGGAAAGGGCTTTTAGGGTAAAGATCCATTTCAACTCCCCCTGCAAGAGAAGTTTGCAAGAGAAATTGCTTTCTATCCCCTCTTCTCTCAGACATTTTAACATGGTTGATGATCATGAATGTTAAGCTCTTAGGGTCACCATAATGCTTCTCTTTGAAGCGAGTGCCCAGGGCAGAGTTGAGATTGGCATTTTTAAGGGGTCTGATTTGTTCTAAAAATCTTTCCTTGGCCATTCTTATAGTTTCACCTACATACAGTAAATTACAAAAACACTGTGCTGCATATGCTATAAACTGGGTGGAACAATTTACAAACTCCTTTATCTCTATCTTGAGATCAAGTAATGGATGCTTAAAACTCCTTGTGTGACAAACTTACATGCTTGGCAATGGCCACACTGATAGTAGCCTATAGGTTTTGGGGGTAGCCAAGTTGTGTTGCCAGATTTCTGGTTTGCATAGTGGTTACTACATACCGTTTCTCCCAAGTTTCTGGCTCTGCTGTAGGTGATTCTTATTATTTATTATTTATTTATTGAATTTTGATGACCGGGTAAGCCCACTGGGCCCCGAAGGTCCCTTTTTCAGGGGCAACCCGGGAATAACAGTAAGACATAACATACAGTAGAAAACATATGAGAGTACAGGTTAGCATGAGTATACAGTATTCAGCTGTTTACAGATAGCAGACATGACATAGGTTTGGTATAGCTGATTGGTCGGTGTTGTTCATTACATCATCCATTGGCAGAGACATTGGTGAGACAGTACTCTGGATTCCTTAGGTGACACAGTTTAAGGGCAAACCGCATTCGGCTATTTAAACATAGCTGTTAAACAGGATTGATAAATCTGCATGGTCAGTGTTGTTCATTACATTATCCATTGACAGAGACATAATTGAGACAGTACTGTTGATTCCCTAGGTAACCTAGTTCACGAGCTTTAACAGGTTCAGATTAGGGGAGGAAAGAGAGAGTGCAACATTGTTAGGGGCTAACACTTATAGTTAGGTGAGCAGTCTGCAGAGGTCACTGCAGTAGTGTCAAGGGCGGAGGCAATGGCATATGCTTGTTGATAGAAAATGGGTCTTGAGTCTTGTGCGGAAACACGGCATAGATGGGGTGTCTCGTATCTCCACAGGGAGGTCATTCCACAAGGAAGGGGCAGTATGAGAAAAAGATTTTTGTCCTGCCTTAGTCTTGACCTTGGGGATCTCCAGTAGCGTGTGGCCTGAGGATCTAAGGCTGCGCTGGTTTATTTTTGAACAAATTTCCATCATTACAATGTTCCAAAACATTCCAGTTTTTCAAAAGAATATTTTTTTACTTTTGGGGCCATCTGGTTATATGCAAGTACAAAAGCCATAAACTCATTGTCTGTGATGCATTTATTCTGTGGATGCATCAGTGAGTTTCTGTCTTGAGATTCTGCTCTCTGCATAGCAGAATCTAAATTTACGTTGTCATATCCCCTTTCCCTAAAATGTTCATACATTTCTTTGGATTTGTGTTTTAAAAGAATCCAGAGAGGAACAATCCCTCTTGAGATGTAGGAACTGTCCATAGGGAATTGATTTTATAAGTTCTGGTGGATGGGCACTCCTTGCATTAAGTAGGGAGTTACCAGCCATTTCTTTCCTGAACTCCACTGTTTCCACATTTCCTTCACCTGTAGCTTTGAGAGTGATATCTAAGAAATCTACACATTCTTTATCAATTTTTGATGTAAATTGTGAATTCATGCTGTTGTTAAGATAATCAACAAAGTCTTCTGCACTTTTTTCTGTCACCCTCCAAACAATAGGTAAATCATCTATGTAGTGATTCCATGAAATTATATTGTTCAAGAAATGATTCTGGTTGGAAAAAATGTACTGATGTTCCCACCACCCTAAATACAAATTTGCACAACTCAGGGCAACAGTGGAACCCATAGTGATGCCCTGAGTTTGCACAAAGTATTTACCATTGAACAGAAAATATGGGTCAAAATTAACTGCACGGCTGTTAAAATAAATGAGGGTGGTGGGGCATGAGCACTTATACTGTGAGATAGAAAATGGTTTAAAGCATCTAAGCCCAAATTATGTGAAATACATGTCTACAGAGAACTCACATCAATAACAGTCCACAAAAAGTCTGTTTCCCACTTAACATTCATTTTTTCTAACACATGGAGAGAGTCTCTTGTGTATGATCTTAAATTATGAACCAATGGTTGTAGAAAGAAATCACAGTATTTTGACAGATTTTCAGACAGGGAACCAATTCCTGAAATAATGGGCCTTCCAGGAGGGTTTGTCAGATTTTTATGTACCTTTCACAGATAATAAAAAGTAGGTTTAACTGGACACTGTACCTTTAAGTATTTAACTTGAGGCAGTATTGAGCAGTGGTCTAAGGCTCTGTGCTGCAAATCTGGTGACATCCAGCAGACCAGATCTGGGTTTGAATCCCACAGCTTCCACTTGCATACTGTGTGACCCTGAGCAAGTCACTTAACCTCCTTGTGCTCCCAGGTTGCTCCTGTAAAAAAGCTTTCAGCTTAATGTGCTGTACCTGGTCAAACAACTAAAAAAAAAAAAAAAACTTCTCCTTCTGTTATAAACCCACTCTGGAGAGCATCATCAACAAGATCAAACAACATTGTCTGGTACTGCAATGTGGGGTCCTTGTTCAGGAACAAATAGGTTGTATCAGTCAGAAAGCAGCAAGGTGCTTTGTTTCATAGTCGCTCCTATTTAGCACCACAATGTTGTCCCCGCTCTGCTTGTTTAAATATAATATCTGGCATTTTTTATTATTCTAAACTGTCTTTCAGGGGAAGGAGGCAATATTGTGGTGAATGTGATACCACTGACATTCAAAAAGTTTATCAATATTGGTCAACACCATTTGTTTATAGGTCTGTACTGTAACATCATACACATCTGGACAGAAAACTGACTTTGGTTTGAACTTTAAATGACAAACAGAATAGTCCAATTCCAACAGTCCCATTTCTTCAAGATGTCCTGTATCTCTGACAAATGCATTGCCAGAGTCATCAAATTCCACCATTTCTAAAAGAATCATCTGAATTGTTTATTTGTGGCATGGTGGAGTCTTTCACAAATGATGAGGCAACATCTTCTAGAATGCCCAAGTCTCCTCTGTCTAGATTCATAGATTCCTCTGCAGCTATAGTGTCTGTGCCCATTTTTCTTATTCCAAAGAAATATTTTAAATTAATCTTCCTGAAGATCTTTAGTTCAGCTTGTAGTGGAAATCTACTTATACGTGGAGTTAGCACAAATGAAAAGCTCTTGTTAAGAACTTTAATTTCAATAGTGCTTAATGTAGTCACTTAGATTTATAATTTCTTTGGGGGCCTTGCTCGAGCCAGCCTCTTGATAGTTTATTTGTTGATGTTTGCCCCATTTTCCACATCTTGTTTTTCTCCTTGCTTTTGGTTCTTTTTGTCTATAAAAAAACAACTGTTTTGGTATTTTTTTTTTCTGCTGCAAGTGTCCCCGATGTCCCGGGTGTATTATTGGATGACCCTTCTACTGTGTTATTGCATGGATCTGATGTTTCAATGTCTTTCTGAGCTTTATTTGTTGCTTTATTTTTTCTTTTATTCCAGTTTCTATTTTTGCTTCTGCCCTGATCTTGTGACAGGCTACGGTTTTGACTCTGGTCCCTTCCTTGATTAGTTCTTGAGAGCCTGTCCCAGATAAACACGTGACCATTGAAGTAATCGCTCAAATCCATTTCATGCTTGGTTTGCTTTCATTTAACAATCTCCATTTCGTGTATATCTAAATTCTTGTTAAGATCTTTCTCCTTAGCATTATAAAGTGGCTGAATTTTAAATATTTCAAGTTCCTTTTGAGTTAACTCTATTTCTGTTTTTAATTCTTCACACAGTAGTTTAACTTGTTGTCTTTTATGAGCATCAGTTCTTGTGTATCTAGTGTGTGCTCCCAGTCTTTTTTATGTTTGAAAATTTCAACACCGACAGTGGGTTTGATGTCAAGTCTAAGACCACGTGGTGTTCTTTCATTTTTTAAATACTCTTCCTCCAAACTGCTTAACTTGTAATAAACTGACAGCTCATTTCCAGTGACATTTCCAACTTAGAAAAGATTGCTTTATTTACTTATTTATGGCATTTTGATAACCGGGTGAGCCCACCGAGACCAGACGTCCCTTTTTCAGGGGCGACCCAGAGTTAGTTACCTACAGTAAATACAGGTACATAAGTCATAAGGAAGATGGGAGAGATGCGAGTAGCGCAATTCTATACATAATCGACAACACAGATTATGCACAGTTATACAAGAACATTTAGATAACATCAGTCTGGCTATAGAACAACAGTGAGATGACATCAGTGTTGAACAGACTAGAAAAATAAAAATCAGTTTCTAACATCAAGTAACACAGGAAAACATAGGTGTAACACTTTAGTAACAGGTAACAGTAACAAGGGAAATAAATGACATTCGAAGAAAAAGAATATAACACAAGTGTATGACACTTCAGAGCACCGAATTAGTGGGTTCAGTGGTAACAGCAGCAGTGGCAGCATTCCAACATGCAGACTTTGAGTCCGGCTTTGAACCCACCCAGTGAGATGGTGTTGATTAGACTTTCGGGGAGAACACACCAGTAGTGTGGAGCAGAGTATGCAAAGGATCTCTTTCCAGGATTGGTTCATACCAATGGCAGCTCAAGTAGGTTGGCATTTGCTGAACAGAGGGTGCGCCTTAGAGGCTTCGGGTTCAGTAGACCTGCTAGGTTGGGAGCCCTGGGGGACTTTATCTGTGACTGCGTGACAGCTGGAGTGGACCCCTTTCCATTTTACCTTTTGGGATCTATTAGCCAGATAGTCAGAAAACCAGGACAGTGAATGTTTGTTGAGACCCAGATGTTCTAGTTTACCAAGGAGCAGCCTGTGGTTAACCAGGCCAAAGGCCTTGGTTAGATCAATGAAAATGGCCCCCCATCAGTGACCCTTTATCCACTGTCTCCAATACATCACTTGTCAATTTGACAACTGCAGTATCAGTGCCATGGCATTTTCTAAAGCCATGTTCTTCAATATTTTCTAAATTTTCATTTACTGCCTATGAGAGGAAAAGCTGTAGTCTTTTTATTTGTCATCTCCTAATTTGTTCCTGTAGTGATTCTAAACAGGACTGCTGTGGAAATTCATCTTCAGTCTCCTCTTCACCGGATCTTGTTTAAGTTCTTCCAATTCCCCCATTTCATCCTGCTCCACACCACCCGATGCCACTGAGTGCTTGATATTAGCGTCCCCCGCTTTTTAAAAAAAATTAAGGCAGGCAAGCAAACAAGTTATGAATAATTTAAGTGTGGAGGAAAAAAGTGTCAATAAACGGGGGACATGAGCAGCTTGTGACTTACTCAGAAGCATGTCCTACTTAGCCGCTTCATGGCTTCAAGGAGTCCTGTTAAAACTGGAAGCGTCCTCCACAATGTTCAAGTTTGTTTACTCACCCACAAACAAGCTGTTCCAAACTGAAATTGATTTTCAAAAAGCTGGAGCCACAGCAATGAGGACACCAATCCGAATCTATTTAAAGTGAAGAAGGAATGCTCTCACACCAGTAATAGCTGGTGTAGTAACAAATCATGCTACCTGTCAGATTTTGCTACCCTCGTCATGTGCGCATGTATATTGTGAAAATGTAAGCTCTGAGGGTAGCAAAATCTGAGCATTTGTTTTTCCATTTCTAACTCTGAGTTTATGGCGCTTTCATTGTCTAGCTCTCTAATCAGTTACCGGTTGTCTCCCAGTCTATGGTTAATAGGGGCCACCTTTTTAATTGATCTACCAACCACAAACTAACAAAAATAAATAAATAAATGGAATAGTTGTGGGTGTTAAGGTTGGAACAGACCCACAGCATTCTAAAAATCAAGTGTCTGACTCCTATTTGGTAGTGGTGGTGGGAGGGGGGGGCGCTGCTGAATTGATTCCTCAGCCTATTACACTAAAACTGAAAAAAAAATTTTCATGTTTAGGTCACAGTAGACCCTTGTCTTTACCTCACAGTACTCATAGCCTGTCTCTTAACCTTTTGTCACTGTTATGACTCAAGGGACAGAGGGACAAAGTGGAACACTGGACCTCAAATGAGGGGCACATCATTAAACATGAAGCTATAAAGTAAAAATAAAACCTGGAACCCCCCCTTGCTTGTATTTGATCAAGGTTTTTTTTTTTTGCATCATAGAATTATGAAATTTAGTTTTACTACAGTTTTTTTGAATTTACAGTTTCTCCTCTGTGTGGGCAGCACCTTGCAAGTGTGGGACATAGCACTTCTAAGGGGTAAAATGAGGGACGTTTTTCATAATGAGGGACAGTTAAGAAGCATACCTTTGTTATTCTGAAAAAGCAGTCTCTGTTTCTATTTGTCGACCCCAAGACATCACCAAGGAAGGATTAGTTAAACACAATTCATGGTTATGGGGGTTGACCCTCATCATTCTGAGAAAGGCTCTGTGTATGTATGCGTCTTTTAATAATAATAATATCCTTTATTTTTAATGCGCCTTTCAAATGTCAAGGCGCAGTACAATTAAAACAGTTAAAACAATCTTATAATCCCATAAAAATTCACAATAAAATCAAAGTCTGCAATCTTCATCACCATATGCCTTTTTCCACAAAAAAGGTTTTAAGGGCCTGTTTGAGGCTGCAACTATTTTGTGTGGGTCTTTTGTTTCGAAGACTGATTCTCTTGTCTGTGCATATTTATTTATTATAGGCAGTTACCATCTGACAGCTGAAACTGAGCACGTTACTTTCAGCAGTCAACTAGTATTGTTAACCCCTTACCTTTCACTGACACTAAGTAGAATACCTGTGTGAATTTGACCTCATTGTGGAGTGGGGCTGCAAGCATAACGGGAAAGCGATTGGGGAGGCGGGAGTGTGGTTTACGCTGCTACCTACTACCCATTTTATTTGTCCATTTTACATATTGCTTACAGAGACATTGTCTGGATTTTTCTACCAGATGATAGTTTAAAATTTCAAGTGCATATAAAGTTGTATTTTTTAGTACCTGCGTCTGAGTTCACTGTGTAACCTTTTGGCACTGATCTCATGTTTCTGGGTTTAGCCAACCTAACTCATTGATTGAACCCTTGAGTGTCTCCTTTATCTTTCATTTGAAGTGTGGGATTGTGCAGGCAGATCGAGGAAACAATCAGAGAGTTGGGTAGAATACATGGCAGGGGTTGGACTTTGCTGGCATAAAAGATTGTGGAGGTCAGCGATATGTGTGTTATGGGTAGGGCTGTGCTGGCACACCAGAGAAGCGATCTGGGAAGTGAGTGAGATTGTGATGGCACACTGTGGAAACAAATGGGGAGGTGGGGGATATATGTAGCAGGGATGTGACTGTTCACACCATTACAGCAACTGGGGAAGTGGGAGGGATATTCAACAGGAGTGGGATTTTGCAGGCACACCACTGAAGCAGTTGGCAGGGGTGGCAATGCACTGGCAGCAGAGCGGGGAGAGGTTGGGTGAGAAGTACGGCAGGGATGGAGCCATGCGGCATAGTGTTGAACCAGTCAGGAAGGCGGGTGCAATGGATATATGGCAGGGGTGGGACAGTGTGGGCACATCAGAGTAGAGATCGGGGGTAGGGGGATATATGGCAGGGGTCAGACTGTGCTGGAACAGCAGGGATGCGATTGGGGAAGAGGGTGGGATATACTGCATGATTAGGATTGTGTGGACAGACCAGGGAAGCGATCAGGAAGGTGGGTGGGATATATGGCAGGGCTGAGACTGTACTGGCATACCAACAAAGCAATTGGGGAGGGGGAAGAATATATGGTAGAGGTGGGACTATGTAGGCACACTAGGGAACTGATCAGAGTGGTGGGTAGGAAACATGGCAGGGGTGGAACAATGCGGGCAGACTGAGGAAGTGATGGGGCTATGGGGGAATATACTGCAAGGGTGGCACTGTGCTGGCACACTATTGAAGTAATTGGGGAGATGGATGGGATAAATGGAAGGGGTGGGACTGTGCTTGCAGGCACACCAGGGAAGGGATCAGGGAGGAAGGCAGGATCTATGGCTTGGGTTGGACTGTGCAGGTACACCAGGGAAGGGATAAGGAAGATGGTGGGATATATGGTTTTGGGGGGGGAGATTAACTGGGCAGACTGGGAAAGCGATTGTGAGGATGGCAGGCTATATGGAAGGGGTGGGATTGTGCTGGCACACCAGGGAAGCAATCAGAAAGGTGGATGAGATATGTGGCAGGGTTGGCCTTAGACTGTACAGCCACACCAGAGGGTCGATCGAGGAGGTGGGGTATATGGCAGGAGTGGGACTGTGCAGGCAAAGCAGGGAAGTGATCAGGAGATGGTTGGAATATATGGAAGGGGTGAGATTGTGTGGGCAGACAGGGGAAGTAACTGGGGAGGTGGGTGGAATATACAGTATGGTAGGGATGGGATTGAGCAAGCAGACCAGGGAGGTGAGTAGGATATATTGTAGGGGTGGGACTATGCTGGTTACCAGGGAAGTGATTGCAGAGGTTGGTGGTATATATGGTGGGGTGGCAGTGTGCTGGCACACTAGGGAAGTGATCAGGGCAGTGGGTGGGATTTTGCAGGCACTCTGTGGAAGTGAATGGGGAGGTGAGGTATTTATGACAGAGTTGGAACTATGTGCACACCGTTAATTGGGGAAATGGGTGGGATATTCAGTAGGGGTTGGATATTGCGATACACCTTTAAAGTGGTTGGCAAGATAGGCCGGATAAATGGCAGGGGTGGGACTGTGTGGGCAGACCAAGGAGGTGGGTGTGATGTGTGGCAGGGATGGAGCTGTGCAGGCACAATGCTGAAATGATCAAGGAGGTGAATCGGATGGATGTCTGGCAGGGGCGGGACAGTGTGGGCACATTGGAGAAGTGATCGGGGAGGTGGGGGATGTATGGTAGGGGTAGAACAGCATGGGAACAGTAGGGAAGGGATTTTGGAGGATGGCTGGCTATGTGGTAGGGGTGAATTTGTGTGGACAGACCAGGGAAGTGATCAGGGAGATGGGCAGGATATATGACAAGGGTTGGACTTAGTGGCATACCAAGGAAGTGATCAGGGAGGTTGGTGGGATGTATGACAGAGGTGGGATGGTGCAGGCACATTGGAAAGACAGGTGGGATACATGGAAGGGATGTGAGAGTGTGGGCAGTCTGGGGAAGCGACTGGGGAGGTGGGCTGGATATATTGCAAGTTGGGACTGTGTAGGCACAACCAGGAAGTGATGGGGATGTGGGTGGGATATATAGCAAGAATGGGATTGTGTGGGAAGACAGATGAAGTGATTGGGAGGTGGGTTGGATATAGAGCAGGGTTGGACTGCGCTGGCATACCCTGAGAGTTATCAAGGAGGGCGGGATGCATGGCAGAGTTGGGACTGTGAGCGTATACCCTGGGGAAGCAATTCAGAGGTGAGTTGCATATTTGCCAGGGGTGGGACTATTTGGGCAGACCGAGGAAGCAATCGTGGGAGGTGGGAGGTATATATGGCAATGATGGGGCTCTGAGGGCAAACTGTAGAAGCAACACTATAATCTGTTGCTGAGATAATGAGTTATCTTATTAGTCTTGTACCAGGCAGTCAGGGTAGAGGTCTGTGGAATGAGCCATGCCCGGGTAATTACTTTTTTGGCAGCCATTAGTAGGATGCCTAATGAATATCTAGCATTTGAGTCTCAAAATCCCCAGACGTACTGTAGTATTAAGAACCCTTCTGCCATTAGGTTGAATGATCTCCTGTATAGTTCTCCTAGTTCCTCCTGTAAAGCCTGGAAGAAGGGGCAAAGGACCAGACAGCCCCACATGACATGGCCATGAGCCCTCCACTCCCCACAGCCCCTCCATCAAGACTTGTACTTTGTAGGTAGATAGTGACCAGTGATTACTGGAGTCCAAAACTATTGGATTAGTTGTTTCCAAGCATATTCTCTCCATTGAGAGGAGCTTGTCACTCTGGATGTGTTCATCTGCATGTCTGACTCATCTCGTCAATGCATCCACATCTTGGGTCGAGTCTCCGTGGGAAGTTTACCAGAGCTCTGTATAACTAGGAAATCACATGCTCAGAGTACCTCATACAAATGAGGGTAATTAATGAAGTGGTGAGTTTGGGTCTGGTATCTGGGGCATGTGCTCCAACTGGGAGGGACTGGTAGAAATGTACTTGGAGAAATTTGAAAAAGTCAGTCTGTTGAAGATCATATTCAGCCTGATCTCTGGGCAGGCTTTAAAGGTATTTTCTGACATGAATTGGTGGAGATATTGGAGAGATTACCATTCCCGTTCTTTAAAGATGGGGTCTCTAGTGGCTGAAAGAAAGCCATACAGGTAGGGGATGGAAAATAATAAAGATATAATGGGAAAGAGGTGTAGTGCTTTATGGAAAGAGTGCCAGATTTGTACTTGAAATTTAAGCCAAGGGTTGGCTGTTGGCAAAGTTCTAACCTGTGGTTCAGCGTGGTAGAGGGCTTTGCTGAAGTCAGCGAGTGAGAGCAGCGTTTCCTCCATCTCTAATCAGTGTGACCATGGGGTGTTCATGTCAGCACAAGATAGCAGAGTTGTGACACCCAGTAGTACAGTTACAGATTCAGCAATGAAAGTCCCCCTTTAGACTTACGTAGACTTAGGATTCACAGCCAGATCCAAGTCCTTGGTCCCAACCAGTGGAACCGAGATTTGTCTCTGTTCCACTTACGGAAAGCTGTAATAGGGAGAGGAAATGGCATATTTCAGAATAAGCATAATAGATAGGGTAACGTGACCATACAGATAATATCTATGCACCTAGAGAGGGATAGCAGTAGTGTATTCCAATGCGCAATGTCTTGTGTCAGCTGCATGGTGAAGGGAAGGTAATCACTGTGGTAAGAATGAGCTATGGTCCTGAAAAGATGTATTCTTAAGTGCTTTATTTTGTCAGTATCCCATCAGAACAGAACTGCCTCTTAATCTCCAGGGATGGTTGTAATGAAATGTGAATATTTCTGTTTTTGTGGAGTTTAGTTTGTTTCCAGAAACCCTTCCAAACGTATCTAAGACGTGGGTCAGAGTCGGGAGTGGACTGTCCAGATCCTGTAAGTACAATAGGACATCACAGGCATATAATGCCACATGATATCATGTTCCTCTCTTTCCATCCCCCCCTTAATCACCTCTGATTTCCAAATCGCTTGAGCCATGGGTTTGATGTATGTGGCAAATAGGAGGGGGAAGGGGGCAGCCATGTCGGTTTCCCTATGGAGCGGAAACAGAGTGATGGCCAGCCCCCCCGACGCATGTCTTCAGGGATTTGCAGACATTCTGTAGTATTTAGGTTAAGGTGACCAGGACCCCTAACCTCCCCATCACCTGGTATAGTAATGGCCAGGAGACCTGGCCAAATGCCATTTCAGCATCAAGGCTGACCAGGGCTGAATCTTGGTTATCATTCTGCATCTCATGGATAAGGTGCAGGGTCTACCTTGTATTGTCCTCAGTAGTTCAAGTGCATAGAAACCCAGTCTGGTCAAGACTGATAAAGGATGGGAGAGCCCAGTCCAGTCCATGAACTAGAATTCCCATAAAATACATCCGGTCAATGTAGCGTACTGAAATTGGCATATAGAGGTATAGATTTGGGGACTTTTGTCCAGCTTTGGAATTACCGATATTGTAGCATACAACAAGCGGGGTGGCTCCCCTTGCAGTGTTTCATTAAACATTTGAAGCATGGGCAGGATAAGGTGTTCTCAGGTAACATTGTAAAATTTATTTCCAAAATCATCAGGTCCTGGAGTCTTCTGGGTCTTTGAATGGCTAAAGGCAATTTCTATTTTCCCACTGGTTACTGGTATTTATTTATTTAGTTTTTGTTGACCGGGTAAGTGCACTAGACAAATCTTGCCTATTTTCAGGCACGACCCGGGGGAAGGGGATACAGATGAATGCCAGCTGACCTTGAACCAGATTAAGCTGTTGGTGGTATTCTTTTAGTGAATGAGGGAAATTTGGCCAGGACACCGGGGAAATTCCCCTACTCTTTTCGATAAGTGCCATGGATCTTTAACATCCACCTGAACTACCACCAATCCAGGCAGATGGAACCTCGGTTTAACGTCTCTTCCGAAAGATGGCACCTCAGAAGTGCAGCACCCCTCTCATGCTGCACTACAATGTCAGTACTGGGATATTAACCCAAGTGCCAGATGTGGGAACTGAACCCACATCCCTCTGATCTCCCAGCCTCAGAGGTGAGTATTGTGAGGGAAGTTCCGTGATCCTTGGTAAGGCATGGGAGAGAAAGTGTCTAAAAAGGCTAGTATGGATGCTTAAAAGGGAACCTGTTCCAGGGGAGTAGATGGCTTGATAGTACATGCAAAATGTGTTTATACCTCATGTATTTTGGATAGTCTAGCTGCTGAGGTTGGGTAAATAATCGTAGGGATTGTCACATATTTCTTTTGCCTACGGATCTGATAGGCTAATAGGAGTGTATCCCTGGTACCCACATCATAGTATCTGTGCCTAAGGAATGTAAGAGCAGTTTCTGTTTGTTGCGAATAGTAAACATCAAGGCCTGCCCATACTCACTTCAGCTGCAATAAGCCAGAGGTAGCCCCTTGACTGTGGGCCATCTGCAGGAAATGAAAGCTATCCTCCAGAAGCTGCTTGCTCTCATTTCATTTTTTAGTCTACGCTGTAGTGTTTTGGATAATTTGGTTGAGAAGTACTGTTTTAAGTGTATCCCACAGAATAGCCAGTGAGATTTCCAGATAGATAGATAGACACTTTATCTATATAGGGAGGCAGTTTAGCGCAGTGGTTTAAGGCTCTGAGCTGCAAATCTGGTAACATCCAGCTGACCAGACCTGGGTTTGAATCCCACAGCTTCCACTTGCAGACTGTGTGACCTGAGCAAGTCACTTAACTTCCCCGTGCTCCCAAGTTGCACCTGTAAAACAGCTTTCGACTTAGTGTGCTAGTCCTGGTTAAACAACTAAAAAAAAAAAAAAAAGAGCCCCTTCGCAGAGGCTCAGAGTGCTTCACAATATTTAAAAACAGTCCACAACACATGGCATACCTCAGAGCTCCCAGGTCGCCCCTGAAAACAGGCACTTGTGCCTAGTGGGCCTTATCTGGTTACCAAAGACTAAAAATAAATAATACAAAAATCAATATAAAATTCCATCATTCATTAAAACATTCCATAATAAAAAAGCAATCAGTTAATTAATCAAACGCCAGATTAAATAACATTTTTAATCCTTTTTCAAAAGTTTCCACCGAGTGTGCCTCCCTTAGGTATCTCGGCAAGGAGTTCCACAGGGTCAGTGCAGCAACTGAGAAAGCATGATCCTCAGAATGTTGCAATCTGGCCCTGGGAACCATAAGGAGGCAACCCTTGGAGGAATGGAGAGCCTGAGACGGACGATGAGGAACCAGGAGGTCTTGCAGGTGTCACAAACTCACTCAGCCAGTCAGCCCTCTACTCCCAAAGTGCCAACCTCTGAGCGTATGATTTATGTACAGTGAACAGAACAAGGTAACCCTCTTGTCTGTTTTATAGGTTCAAGTCATCTTAGTCTTAAGCTCTGGAAGGATTCAAACTGATAACCTCTTATTAGCGTACCCAATTATCAGGCTCAGATAATTCTGTCTTCGGGGGGCCAGATATCTTTGCCTACGGGCACCCAACCAGGTCTTTCAAATTAACACTTAGAACTCTATGCAAGAATTTAGAGAACTCTATCCATTTCACAGTTTGGTATATAATAAGCTCATACACAGTGTTACTATAAACTTTAAAAGCTCCACTAAAAATAAAAAGAAATGTCAAGGCACTCCATGCAGTTTCTATTACAAAATATATATTTACTTTAAAAATATCCAAACAGAACAATAATTACAGAACATATATATATCCCAACACATACAGCCTTAAAACAAACAGGAAAAAGTACAGTTCCTACAATACATAAATTTAGACTGGTCTAATCTAATGCTTACTTTCTTTCAGTGCTTTGAGGGTCTCTCTTCTTTCAGTCAGAAATATTGTCTTGTGTGTCTCTGTCAGGTTCTCTCAGCAATTAAATACACTTCTGAGCTGCCCTTCTCATGAGGTCACTAACTCCACCTTGGTGTATCAAAATCTATATTTTACCATACAGGATGTCCAAATAAAAATATTTAAAAAACATAATAGGTGATCTCACTGACTTTCCTCTCCATAGGTTAACTGGTTTGTGCTCTGCTACACATACATCTTAAAATTTTCTTTGATCTAAGTCACTGTATTCAAAGCAAATGTGTATTTGCCTCTTTAATCCCATCTGGACCTTGGAATCTACACCTCAGGTCTCTCTGATGTAATTCAAAGGTTCCCCAGGAAAAGCATATTGGACCTTCCAAATTTGTCTGGGTCCTCCCTGGCTCAGACATCAAACCTCTTCAATGTCCATTCTGGCCTCTCTGTGACACCCCTCTCCACAAGTCCTTCCTGGCAACTATGCAAGTCAAAGGCTCTCCCTGAGGGCATTATGAATGGCTTATCTTATTTTCTGGGATGAAAGCAAATTGACAAGGTAATTGCACCCCAGATCCCTGCAGTTTAAAATACCTCCTGTCCTTTGAACTTATCCCTGGGGGGTTTTGATGTGTCAGTTCCAGTAAGACAGAAGTTTTCCTCCAACTGACCTTCCCATCACATATTTTATATGTAATAAAAAAAAAATTAATATAGCACTCAGAGCTGGCTGTCTACGTCACAGCAGGTAGACTGGATCCCCCTCCCCCGTGCAGGGCTTTATAGGCCAGTAATCCAACCTTGAAGGCAATACTCCATCTTACCGGCAGCCAGTGCAATTCACAGAGGACTGGTGTGACATGGTCAAATCTCGAAACACCAGTCATCAGCCTAGCCGCCACGTTATGCACCAACTGCAGGCGGTGAAGATTGCCCCCAGATAGCCCCAGGTACAGGGCATTGCAGTAGTCCAGCCTGTATGTGACAAAGGTGTGCAACAGGATGGTAAGGTCCTCAGCTGGTATTAGGTCTCAGATCCTGGCAATGTTCCTCAGATGGTAGGAACCACTTTTGACAATGCCCGACACCTGTGCATCAAGTGTCAAGCCATCATCAAAGACCATAACCTGATCCTTAACCCGAACAGAGGGGGCTAGGGGAACCCCGCCACAACCAACCTAGGGGAATCTCCAAATCCCCCTCTGTCATAACAACAGCCTGGATCCACCACCAATACTTCCGTCTTGTCTGGGTTGAGTCATAGCCAGTTTTGAGTCATCCAGTTCTGGATCTCCTCCATGCAGATGTTAAACACAGAGGCCGTTGTCTGGTTTACAGGTGCACAGGACAAGTATAGCTGGGTATCATCAGTGTAACAATGAAAACCCAGCCCATGCCATCTGATAATGTCTCCCAGTGGCAGCACATACACCATGAACAACAAGGGTGACAGGACTGACCCCTGTGGAAATCCACAGCATAGAGGCATTGGGCTAGATGAAGCTAACCTCATTGTCACCCTTTGCTCTCTATCCACGAGGAACGAGCTAAACCAGTTGATGATGGTTCTGGTTAGTCCACATCGGTTCCGCAGTCGGTCCAGCAGCACCTCATGGTCCACGGTGTCAAAGGCCACCGAGAGATCGAGGACGGCAAAGATGGTACGCTCTCGCCTAATTCTTGCCATTAGGAGATCATTTAGCACCTTCACCAGCATGGTCTCCATGTTATGCATGGATCTAAACCCAGACTGGAAGCACTCATAAGTGGTGGAGGAGGCAATGTGTGTCTCGAGCTGGATGGCCACCACTTTCTCTATAACCTTCCCTAAAAATGGGAGGTTAGAGAGTGGTCTGTAGTTACTGAGACGCTCCAGGTCCAGTGAGGATTTCTTCAATAGGGGTCTAACCAAGGCCTCTTTCAGTGCCATAAGAAAGACCCCACTCTCAAGGGAGTTCCATAAAATCCCAGCAACCACAGATCCTATCAGGTCCACACATCCAACCAAAAATCGGGTTGAGCCTTGGTCAAGATTGCAATATGTTGGTCACAGCCTTGATACTATGTCAGCTGCCTCCTCCACTCCAACTGGATCAAACTCAGCCCATACAAGAGGCACACCTCAGGTCAAACCCCACAAGACCTTTGAGAAACAGAGGAAGAGATTTCAGTCCTGATAGAGGACACTTTGTGGCAAAGAACAGAGCAAACTCTTCGCACCTGGTGCTTGAACCTGCTCCTCCCACCTGGAGACAGGCTGGATGTAATAGCCCATCCATCATGTGGAAGAGCTGATCTGGTCTGTTTCTTGCCGCAGCAATCTCTATTGACAAACAATCTTCCTTCTTTCAGGAGATTGCCCTCTGATGGTTGCCATAATGTGACTTCAGGGCCAATTTGTCCTCCATCAGTCAAGATCTCCTTCAATGCCGCTCCAAATTTTGACCCTTTATTTTGAACTCCCTAAGCTCCCCATCAAACCAGGGGGGCCTTCGTCAAGTAGACAAAGGTCGGACATGGACAGGAGCAACTGAGTCAAAGACCGCACCAACAGCCCTATTATAGGCCACCACTGCCTTCTCCGGCTTGGTCGCACACACAGTGTCCACACTTTGATTGGTCCAGCACCGCATGTAGTCTTGTTGGGGACAATCTCTGTAAAGGGCAGCACCAGACCATCTCCACAGAAGATGGACCCTCAGGGGGGCCCCCAAACTTGAACCCCATGGTGCTATGATCCAACGAAATGACCAGATCAATCTTGAGGCTGACAACCCCAAGACCCAGAGTGAACACCAGGTCCAATATGTGACTCTGCCAGTGGATCACCAAGGTGACAACTTGTGATAGGCCCAGAGCTTCCATATTCTGAGGTGTTGATTCTGAGGATCTCATCGATATTGTTTTAGTAAAACTTCCCTTCAATTCCAATTCAAAATTTACTTTACTAGGATAACACCATTGAGACAATTCACTTGCAAGGAGGTCCTGGGGGGACATAAGTACAATACAAAATACAGAACAGTTACAGTAGTACAATACAAATACAGCTGAGATACCATATACAAGAAAAGTAGACAAAAGGAAGTTAACTAGGTACAATACTGAATAGCAGAATGTTTCTAAGTCTAATACAGGTGCCTATACAGGTAAAGCTAGTTGAGCACAACAATTATGAAAAATGATTGGTGCAAAAAAAAAGTAAATTGGAACAATAGAAGAGGACATAGGGTGCAAGGTCAAGGGATTATATAGCAATAGAGGAGGGTTAATGGTGGAAAAAGTAATACAGGTTACAGAGATATAATAGGAGTGGGAGAGGAGAGGAAGAATGCAGAAAACTAAGAAGCATTGAAGGGGGGGAGTGGATGCTCTACACATGCTTAGTACTACAGCTGGATGAGGGGATTCAAAGGGTGGGATGCAAACCGGGCCAGAGGGGAAGTGGAGGAGTAGGGGGAGGATTGGGGGGGTGGAGGAAGGAGGGGAGGGGAGGATTTAGTGCCAGGAGTCAGAGAGAATATACATGATTATAGTAAGCAGGTTCAAGCATAGCAGTTACATTCATCCTTCAACATACCTGAGTTCTCCAGTAGTATGGGCAGAGTCACCAGATGGTGTTACATCTCTCCACTGCCAAGTCCTAGCTACTGAACACTGAAGTGCGGTCTGAAAGTGAGATGTGGGATATCACCCAGCTTATACTTCTGCAATTGTTTCTATATTCTAGAATAAGAACCCATGGACAGCAGAGTAGTATGTGTAGTTTCTAGTGCGGACATGCAGAAAATGCCAGGTGTACACCCAGCCAACTGCTTGTATTAAGCTTTTGAAATTCTTGTGGACCGATGGTTGTTTGTGTGGGGTAGGGTTAGAGGAGTCCCAGTTGCGATTGGGAGTGACGTTAAAGTCGCCTGTTAGGAGGAGGATGCCCTTTGTCTGCTGAACTATCTCAGTAAGGAATCCGTGAATCATCGGTGTGTTGGTTCCTGGAGGGAGGTAGAGAGTTGCAAATATTACTGCATTATTATTAAGATGTCTTTGCACTATGACGAGTTGCCCTCCCCTGGGTCCTCCAAGTTATGGGTAGCCTGAAAAGGGGTATAGAGTGGGATTAGGATGGCTGAGCCCCATGTCTGCCCCCTCCCCAAATGAGGAAGTGAACACTGATGCATAGCCAGATTTGGCCAACTTCGAGTGCTCTTGTTGCGACAGGTGTGTCTCTTGTAAATATATAAGGTCTGATTTTGTTTTTTACGGTAGGACATTACTTGGGCAAGTTTCACTGGGGAGGAGAGACCATTCACATTTAGGGAGATTAACGGAGTTAATTAAGTGAGTCTTTAGACACTGGAGTGGTCCCAGAGGACTGGAGAAAGGCAAATGCTGTGCCTCTTCACAAGAGTGGTAGTAAAGAAGAAGTGGACAACTACAAGCCAGTTAGTCTAACCTCTGTAGTTGGAAAAATAATGGAGGCACTCCTTAAGGAAAGAATAGTGGAACACCTGGAAGCAAATGAACTGGTGGATCCCAGGCAACATGGGTTCTCTGCAGGACGATTCTAGTCAAACTAATCTGACAGATTTATTTGATTGGGTGGCAAAGGCAGTAGACCAGTGAGGGGAAGTAGGAGATATTGCCTATCTTAGTTTCAGCAAAGCCAGGTCATATGGTCCCACATAGGAGACTGGTCAACAAGCTAGGCAGCCTGGGTTAGAAACTGGTTAAGGGACAGAAAATGGGGTAGTGGAGAATGGAACCCAATCAGATGAAAGGGAGGTGACCAGTGGGAGTACCTCAGGAGTCAGTTCTGGGGCCAGTCCTCTTCAACGTCTTTATCAGTGACACTGCAGATAGGCTGGAAGGAAAGGTTTGCCTGTTTGCAGATGACACCAAGATATGCAACAGGGTGGATACTCCAGAGGAGGTGGAAAGGATGAGAAGACCTGGAACTGCTGGAGAGAGGGTCAGGGGCATGGCAGCTAAAGTTTAATGCAAAGAAGTGCAAAATCATGCATGTGGGGAGCAGGAACCCTGGGGCAAGCTACAAGTTGGGGGAGGAGGGAGCTGCTGGCAGAAACTAAGGAGGAGAGGGACTTGGAGGTCATAATCACAGATGACTTGAAGGCCACTAGGCAGACGGCGAAGGTGGTGGGAAAGGCCAGTGGGATGTTGGGGTGTACTGGAAGGGGAATCACAAGCCGAGGGAGGTAACAGTTCCACTGTACAAGACCCTGGTGAGACATCACCTTTAATAGCGTGTACACTTCTGGAGACCACACCTTTAAAAGGACATTGACAAAATAGAGACGGTGCAGTGGAGGGCGACCAAAATGGAGAAGGGATTACATCACAAGTCTTATGAGGAGAGAGAGAGGGACCTCAATTTGTACACACTGTAACAAATGAGGGAGAAAGGTGACATGATTTATTTATTTTTAATTTTAGTTTTTATTGACCGGGTAAGTGCACTAGACAAATCCTGCCTATTTACAGGCACGACCCGGGGAGGGGGATACAGATGAATGCCAACTGACCTTGAACCAGATTAAGCTGTTGGTGGTAGTTTTAGTGAATGAGAGAAATTTGGCCAGGACACCGGGGAAATTCCCCTACTCTTTTTCGATAAGTGCCATGGGATCTTTAACATTACCTGAACTACCACCAATCCAGGCAGATGGGACCTCGGTTTAACGTCTTATCCGAAAGACGGCACCTCAGAAGTACAGCACCCCTCTCATGCTGCACTACAGTGTCAGTACTGGGATATTAACCCAAGCGCTAGATGTGGGAACTGAACCCACAGCCCTGTGATCTCCCGGCCTCAGAGGCGAGTGTGCTACCTACTGAGCCACTGACACTGAAGACCATGACAGAAACATTCAAGTACCTCAAGGGCATTAACAAGTTGGAACGGGGCAACATATTCCAGATTAAGAGTAGTGCCAGGACAAGAGGACACGACATGAGACTTAGGGGTGGCCATATAAGGGGAAATATCAGAAAGTTATTTTTTACAGAAAGGATGGTGGATGCATGGAACAGCCTGCCCCAGGAGGTGGTGGCAGCCCGTACAGTAGCGGGCTTCAAAAATGCATGGGACAGAAACAAAGGGATAAAAGAGATAGGAAGAAAAAACTAAAGCCAATGACCAGATAGGGTCACTGGATGCTTCGTTAGGCAGCTTAAACGGGTAGACTGGGTGGGCCTTGCAGTCCATATCTGCTGACAGCATTTATGTATCCATGTTAACTGAATACTTGTGTGAGCCATTTCAGTGCAGCGGTATCTTACCCAACCCCCAAACTCTGCCCTTCCCTGCCGCAGGAAACACCAATAATCAGTGGGAGTCATGCTGACCAATTAATATAACAATTATTAAGAACCTATTTTCTAAACCCAAAATGGGACTAGTTCCCTCCTTGTACACAGAATAACCATTCATTAATCTTAACAAAAGCAGTCAAAAACAGTGGTGAAATTCAAGCATGCATGGGACAGTCATAAGACAATTCTAGGGGGTTGGGGTAGGAAGAAGTAGGCTACTGGTTAACTAGGCTCTGCAGCTTATCCATTAGGTAGGGAAATGGGCAGACTGGGTGGGCCAAGCAGTCCTTATCTGCCGTCAAAATCTATGTTTCTGTGTTAACATTTCACAAAAACAAACCTCTGCACATTCCAGCTGGGTGCCCCGTATTTAGTGGGTAAGTAAACTTTGGCTTCCAGGGAACGGGTCATGGTGCAAACCGAAGTGGCTGGGCTTGGCCTGAAGGAAATCCTCGGTGAGGATGTTACTGTACCTATGTAGGATCCGGAGAATGTTACCTACGTACTCAAGAAAGAATGATGTCATGGCCCCCCATTTGGGCCTAAAATGTTGAACAAGGTTATCCCCAAATGGGGTTTAAGGCAGCTCTGTGGCCTATCCTGTGGCAGCTAGCTGATATAAAGAAACAATCCATGGCGACAGAAAAAGACCATAAGTCCATCCAGTCTGCCCATATTCCCTATAATACCAGGAATCTTCCTTGGAACATGCTGTTCTTCCAGGGTACCAACCCTCCCCATCCTATCCCCATTCTCCTCCCTGGCTTTGTCGCCCTGAGTGACCACTGTTCTTTTCATTCTATCCCATGCTTGCCTGGATCCCCTGACTGTGTTTGCTCCCATCACCTTGGCCGACAGACTGTTCCAAGGTTCTGCCACCCTTTCCGTGAAGAAGCATTTACTCACATCCCTCCTTTTAATTTCCACTCATGACCACATCACCTCGAGTTGGTTTTCTGGGTAACTAGTTCCCCCAGTTTACCTTGTTAATTTCTTTAAGGAATATCTCCCCCCCATCTCTTCTGGTTTCCAGTGAGCACATATTTAGTGCCTTGAGGTGCTCCTCGTAGGATCTGCTCTGCGCTGCACTATTTCCAGTCTATACCTGTCCTTTCTGAGGTGGAGGCCTATAGATCACCCCCTAAGCACACTTTCCTGCCTGAGGCTGCTGTGACTTGCACCCATACTGACTCAGCCTCCCCAAAGCTACCCCTAATACTTCCATCTTCTGCCACTTCAGTACTCGCCTTGATAAAAAGGGCCACTCCCTCCCCACTAGTTCTTGTATCCCTCATATAGTGATGATGGGTGGGGATATAGGAACTCTTGTCAGTGCTCATCAATTCTCCCAGCCCATGAAGCTGGTCATGTGGAGAGAAAGAGGGGGACGTTAAGAGAGGGGCTGGGAGCAGCACCACAGCTCACCTCCAACCACCTTTGTGTTGATGGGTACAGTGGACGTCTGCACAAGAACCATCATTGCTTGTTAGAAAAATCCCATACCCCATGCAGCTTTCCATCTCGTAGGTGTAGCCCTTGTGTCCTACCCTACCCACCCTACCTGGAATTTCCCAATAGGGTAGAAATGCCTTCCACCCAGATTCAAACTTGCATCTCCCCACACATCAACATCTGTTTAAGGCAACTCAGTTCAATACTGTGCTTGTCTAATACTTTGATCAGATAGCTAACAATGTTAGACCAGAGCTATGGCGTTCCACTGTCTGACATATAGTGTAGTTATCATTAAGGAGGGCCAGTAAACCATGTCGACCCATGTAAGTTACATTTGAATACCGTGGTCTCATTGAGTTAAATGGGGTGGAATGCCATTGGCAGCACAGTCCACATCAAGTCTGGTTCCAAACCACCAGGGAGGTTAAAGTCTACAAAAAGCAAGCAGATCTCAGGCCAAGGCAAACCGCTTGTGTGTAGCGCTTGTTTAATCTGCCATATCTCTGGCAAATAAGCATATCTGGCACTGCCAGCCATCTAGCTACTATTGGGGAAGGATCTGAAGGTATCAACTGAAAGTGCTTCCTCCTTCATCTGAGCTGATGCCCCAGGTGTCCCTTGTAACATACCGGAGCCACTCACCCAACACCTCAAAGGCCCCCCCTTTTGCTGTTCAAGACAGTCCCAGCTCTGCAGCCACAAAGGGTAATACAGTAAAGCTGAGTCCTTGCAGGAAATGCCTCAGCTTCAGAGAGCAGGCACAGTACCAGCCATCATTTTGTCAGTGCCCTTCCATCCTCACCACACTATTGAGTGCTGCAGTTCCTTAACTGCTCCTCATGGGGATGCAGTCCACTGTGTGAAGTATGGCAACTCAAGGTGGGTGACTAGTTCAGCTCTGCACAGTCAGTCATGTGAGTAGGATCTCTGGTTTAACTGCGATTCTGAGGCTTCTCTCAGATTACCTTTCAGGTTGGCAAGGAGGCTGTTGTCAAAAGCAGTGGCATGGATTGTACTACCTCCTCTCCGACAGGCACACAAACTCCCGACCACTTTATGTCTAGCTGGCAGCTTGGTGAGTGGTGTTGCAGAGTGTTGACTAAGCAGGCTGCAATTATGGGCCCCTCCAAAGCATGGAGTCGGTAAATCTATACTGGCTACAGGATCAGAGTAGGAGGGTAGGGGTGGAGGCTTATTCATGCCACAACTCAGTGTGGAGAGGTGGCTTCTGGGGACAAATCGCAATGCAACCCAGTGGGAAAGAAACAATATACCTGTGAATTGCTCAAGTGTCCATGAAGGGCTTCAGGTCAGAAGAGGAGAAAGGCTGGGTCTGCTGCTGTTTGAGTCTTGCAACAGTTTGATTGCTGGCCTCAGTTCCTTGTTGGTGACACTGTTATCTCTGCCCAGGTTGGGACCACATGTGCTGGGCCAGTTTTGCTGCTGAAGTGGGGGCCAGGAAGCAGCACTGAAATCTTGATCTTACTCTTTTGCAGCTTGGCAGCAGCTTCCCTGATGCTTTCAAATGTCTGGGACCCTCTCCACACAGTAAGCCTGGCAGAATACAGGGTGTGGGACTTTAGCTGGACTTGTTAAAGGGCTGACATTATTGGTGTGTATACTTTCTGACATGCAGTGAGAGCTGGAGCGTAATCATTTTCCAAATATAGTCAGTGTTCACAATGTTTTACCACTTTCTGACTCAGTACAGGGTGTAGTATGGTCTCTTTTTCCTGGAACTGGAATATTTTTACCAGGATTACTCTAGGCTGGGCATCTGCTATTGGCCTGGGTGCCAGGGTACAATGGGCCAGTTTGATCTCAAGGATGAGGTTGGATGGATGATTTGTGGATTCCCAGAACAGTTGCTGTGTAAATGGGATCACTGCCTGCCCTTCGATCCTCTTGGGCAAGCCAGAGATACAGATGTTGTTCCTCCCCTTTACAGCTCTTGGCATCTTCTGCCCTGTCTTGGAGAGTCTGAACTGCCAAGTGGAGTTGAGCAGTGGCCTGTTCTGTAACGTCTGTCCCATGGGCCATAGTTGCAAGCTGTTTGATTGTATCTTGAGCCGCGTTTACATGGCAGTAGCGCTGCTAATACAAAACCGCAGCAGCGTAGTCCGGACCACTTGCCACCCACGGATTGTCTATCTACATGACCCCTCTCTGCATTGCTGCAATCTGTGCTGGTGAGGGTTCATGCATCATGGGGGATGCCAGGCATCTGCTGGTTGCTGCAGTTTACACTGCCACTTAAGCTGCTTGCTCCTCTTGGTGTCCCCATCTTACCAGAGAATCTGGGAGCATCTTAACGAGCAGCTTACCCCGATCGGGTACGTATCTACATATCACATTTGCACTGGAGCAACCTGAGTGCACAGGTTACTCCAGTGCAAATGTGACCGTGTAAACACGGTTTTGGCGCTTCTCTAGCTTACTGACGTCTGTATGGAGGGCTTCGGTTGTGGAGCACATTTCTTTTCTAAAATTTGCAGCTCAGTTAATAGTAGGGCTGATTCTTTCTGGATGATTTGCATAGTGGAGGTTCCTGTTTTGGCATGCTTTAGCATCTTGACCGCGAAGCCTGGGAGCCTTCACTGTCAGAGCCTCCTTCTCTAAATCCTTCTGCATCCATAGATTCTAGGGAAGTAAGCAATCTAGTACATTTTCACTGTGGCATACAACAACCTCCGTTATTGTTTTAGACTTTTTATGAAGTTTGCTGTAATTTAGGAGGTTCTACCTTGCTAGGCCCAGATGCAGCTTAGCAATTAAGCTATTTCTCCAAGCATGGTGTCACTGGACATCCCACTGAACTTCGGACGTAAAATTTTGCTGCCTGGCTTTATTTACTGACCGCCGAAAAAGAATTAGAAAGGCTTAATCAAATCAGATCATCTTTATTATTATAGCGCCTTTCAAAACCAAGGTGCTGTACATAAAAGCCATACACATAAGAATAAACATTTTTTTTTTAAAACAAACATAAATAGATCATCCGTAGCTAGGAAAAGCTAAACTAAATAAATAAGTCTTTAATTACATTTTGAATCTATCGACAGTTGGGTATTCTGTCAACCAGCGAGGTAGAGAATTCTACAGGGTTGCCGCTGAAAAAGCAAAGGCACGAGATCCTGATGCCTTTAATCAAACCCTGGGAATCTCCAGCAATCCCTCGTTTGCGGAACGGAGAGGATGGAGGGTGCAATAGGGTATCAGGAGATCTTTCAGGTAGCCAGGTCCCTGATCATGTAGGGCTCTAAAGGTTAGTAAACCAACCTTATAGGTGATCCACCACCAAACAGGCTGCCAGTGCAGTTCGCGGAGCACAGGTGTAATATGACTGGTTCTAGATGTCCCACTCAAAAGCCTGGCTGCCGCGTTCTGCACCAGCTGCAGGTGGCATATATCAACCCCAGGTAGCGGGAATTGCAGTAATCAAGACGGGTAGTGATAAAAGCATGGACCAATGCTGGAAGATCACCCGGCAGAACTAGGTGTTTCACCTGGGCAATATTCCTCAGATGGTAAAAAGAGGATTTGATGACAGCTGATACCAGAGATTTTAAGGTCAAACCATCGTCAAAAATAACACTCAGGTTATGCACCTGATCGGAGGCAGTGAGTGACATACCACCCAGTAATAAGCCTGATGGTTGTTCAGCCCCCAAACCTGCCCCTTGACGACCTGGGTCTACTACCAGCACCTCAGTCTTATCCGGATTCAGTCTCAGCCAGCTGGAACTCATCCAAAGTCTGATTTCAGCAAGGCAATTATTTAGCACGGAGAGTGCATCATCTTGCCCGGGTAGAAAAGACAAACACAGCTGAGTATCATCTGCATAGCAATGAAAACCCAGACTATATCGCCTGATAATATCTTCCAAAGGCAACATATACAGTGCAAACAACATGGGGGCTAGAATGGAACCCTGTGGTACCCCACAAGCCAGGGAGCGAGCGCCAGAGGAATAAATTCCAGTGGCAACTCTCTGAGACCTGTCCGTGAGGTAAGACTGGAACCATCTGAGGACTGTAGCAGACAGCGCGCAAAAGAACCTCAGGCGCTCCACCAGCACACCATGGTCTACAGTGTCAAATGCTGCAGAGAGATTAAGAAGGACCAGAATGGAACATGCCTTTCGATCTCTAGCCATTAGGAGACCATTCAATACCCGGACAAGGGCAGTCTCCGTGCTATGCTTCTTCCTAAAACCAGACTGGAGAGTGTCAGACATTGTGAGTTGTAAGATGATCATCCAATTGCAACGCAACCGCCTTTTCAATAACCTTACCAACAAAAGGCAGGTTAGAGATAGGCCAGTAGCTGGCTAGACAATCTGGGTCCAAGGAGGGTTTTTTAAGGAGTGGTTGAATGACAGCCTCCTTGAGGGGGTCAGGAAAGACCCCCCCCCTCTCCAAAGACTTCCAGACAATGTCAGCAAGGATCGGGCAGATAACTTCTACACATCCCACTAAAAGAGGTGTGGGACCCGGATCCAAACTACAACTGGTTGGTCGCAGTGTTTGGATGACCTTCACAATGTCAGTGAACTCCAGCTGGTGAAAATCTAACCAGACAGACTGAGTGCATGCCACTTCCAGTCGACCACTGCAATCCCTCATAGGAGAGGTCGGACCGATGCCAGACCTGATGCTGGCAACCTCATCTGCAAAAACCCGAGTGAACTCCACGCATCTCAGCTGAGAAAAAGCTTCTCTGGGCTGGAGACAGATTGGATTGCACAATCTGTCAATGGTCCGGAAAAGCTGAGCCGGTTGATTCTGTGCAGCAGAAATCTCCCTGGAGAGGAATTCTGCCTTATTACGGGTGATTTCTGATTGATAGCCATCATAATGTGCCATCAACTTACGCCTGTCAGCAACATGGCCGGACGTCCGCCAGGCTCTCTCCGACCTTCGGCCAGCTCTCCTTAACTCCTTCAAGGAGCCATCAAACCAAGGGCTCCTTGAACGAAGGATGAGAGGCCAAACACGAACAGGAGCAATCTTGTCCAGAGCATCTCCCACAGCCTTATTATAGGCTAGCACGAGATCATCTGGACTCATGCATTTAACCGACAAGCTCGATAGATCCAACACCGCCATTAGGTCACTGGGGTTAATACCCCTTAAAGGGCGGTACTGAACCATCTCTGTAGGAGCAGACCTATTAGGGGGAGCCCTGAAGCTGAACCTTATGGTGCGATGGTCAGACCAGCTGACTGGTTCCACCTTCAAATCAGCAATCTCCATACCCAGAAGAAAGATCAGATCCAATGAATGACCCACTACATGGGTCGAGGAGGTAACCACCTGTGTTGGGCCCAGCAACATCATCAGCTGGAGGAGATTTTGACCAAAATACGAGAGTTCATTGTCAACCCAGGCAATGAAGTCCCCCAGAACTGTCAATCTGGGGGACCGCAACATTATGTCGACGATGAAATCTGCTATCTCCTGCAGGAATTCTCCACAGTCTCCTGGTGGACGGTAGACGAGGAGAATCTCGCAACCTACACCCTCTCCCAGGATATATTCAAAGGATCTGGTACTTCCCAATGGCACATCCACAAGGCCCAGCTCAGTCAAACATAATGGCTACACCCCCACCCCTACAATCCAACGTTGGATGGTGTATCACCGAGAACCTGGCTGGTGTTGCCGAGGCCAATATAGGGCCTGGATTTTCATCCAGCCAGGTCTCAGTGATGAAAGCCAGATCAGTTGAGCCAACAAGATCAGCTATAATAGCTGTCTTGTTTTTAATAGATCTGGCATTGCATAACACCACCAAGGTGGGATGAGTTGTCGGGGAAGACCTCAGCACCTGCCCACTAAAATTGGAGCCCTTGGGTATGGGGGACAAGACAAGAAGAAAAAATTACTCACCTTAGTAATGTTGTTTCTTCTAATGGAGTCTTGCTATATTATGACAATTGCAGTTTGTCCCACCATTAGAACTGCTCCGGAGGTGAAAGAGTTAACATCCATGCCAGGCATGGAGCTTAGAGCGCGAGCTCGGTTAGAGAAGCTCTGTCTGGATAATTTCAAACTGAAACTGTCAGATCTTTACGAGCAAAACTCACTAAGGTTCTGTGTGGAAGCTGTAACCTACACTAGCCAACTGGCTACTTAAATATTAACACATATTCCTGCTCCCAACACCAAGACTCAAGTCGGGGACCAGAAAATAAGATAAGATAAAATAAAACACAACACCCCAAAACCCCAAAAAGAAGGGTGGAAACATAAAATGGGCATAAACAAGTGCTAACACTGGTCTGCCCACCCATACCCAAGTAGAAGTTCTGAGAGGGCAGGCTTGGGGAGGTTAGTAATATAGTAAGACTCATTAGAAGAAACAACATTACTAAGGTGAGTAATTTTTCTTCAAACAACCTGAAGTCTTGCTTATTATGACAATTGCAGACTACACAGCAGTACCTCCATGGAGGAGGGACAGAACCTACTCAGGGAATAGGCTCTGAAGCACGGCTGTGCCAAACCGAGCATCCCTCCTGGCCTGGATATCCAGGGAGTAATGCTTGGTGAAAGTGTGTACCGTTTTCCAAGTAGCTGCTTGACATATCTCTAATATAGCGATGTCTCTGGCAGCAGCTAGAGATGCAGCTGTACCTCTGGTAGAGTGAGCCCTCAGGCCTGAAGGGGGAACCTTTCCCAGTTTTTGATAACAAAATTGGATACAAGAGACAATCCACCTGGCAATGGATCTCTTAGTGGCAAGTTTCTCTTTCCCAACCTCACCATAAGTGAGAAAAAGTTGGAGGATTCAACCTGTGACCCTTGGTACGCCTATATAGTAAACTTAGGCCCTCTAACATCTGTTGTGCAGCCTCCTCTCACTAGAGGAGGAATGGTCAGTGAAGAACACTGGAAGGGAGATAGATTGATTAAGGTGGAAATCTGAAACCACCTTAGGCAAAAACTTTCTGTTAGTCCTAAGGGCTACCTTATCCCTGTGAAAGGAAATAAAGTCAGTCTCTACTGACAAGGCTTGTAACTCACTTATGCACCTGGCAGAAGTGATGGCTACTAGAAAAACAGTTTTCCAAGTCAAGTACTTAAGCTCTGCAGAAGACAGAGGTTCAAAGGGGGGTTGCATCAACAGAGCAATGCAAACATTAAGATCCCAGGCAGGGGCCGGGTCCCTGAAAGGTGGATTAGTATGAAGTAATCCTTTGAAAACTTGGAAAATACAGGGTGAGTGGAAAGAGAGGAGGACTTTCCTGCTGAAATAAAAGCAGAGACAGCTGCCAGATGTACTTTCAGGGTAGCTGGCCTCAGACCCAAAGAATTAAGATGGACCATATAGTCCAAAACAATGGGCAAATCAGCAGATTCGGGAAATATGCTTCCAGAACACCAGATGGAAAACCTTTTCCATTTAGAGTTATAAGGGAGCCTTAGTGGAAGGCTTCCTAGAAGCCTTCAGGATTTCAAGAACACCTTGAGAAAGGTGTAGGTCAGCAAATTCTAACTCCTCAAGAGCCAGGCCTTGAGGTTGAGGGATTTGAGATTCGGGTACCAAACTCTCCCCTGGGCAAAAGTTAACAGGTTGTGATTCTTGGGGAGACACAGGGAAGGTGGACTACAGGACAGAAGGAGTGGGTACCAGGGCTGCCTGGCCCATCTGGAGCAATCAGAATCATCTTGCAAGGCTGGGATCTGATTTTGACTAGCACCTTGAATAGGAGAGGGAAGTGGTGAAAGCATAGAAACTTCCTCCCAATCTAGGAGAAAGGCATCCAGGGGACTGGAGCCCATCACTGGGGCCTGCAACAAAACAGTGGAAGTTGGTGATTGTCTGGGGCTGCGAAAAGATCTATCTGAGGGTGCCCCATCTGGCAAAAACTATCCCAGTACTGGGATCCAGTGACCATTCGTGATGGCCCTGGGAAATCCTGCTGAGAGCATCTGCCAGGACATTGTCCTTTCCTGGGAGGTGAACTGCTATGAGGGAAGTGTTCAGGAATAAGCCAGAGACCACAACTTCATTGCCTCGGTGCACAAGGTCAAGACTGAGTGCCCCTTGTTTGTTGATGTACCACATTGTAGTGGTGTTGTCTGTTCTGACTTGTACCACTTTGTTCTGAACAGATGCAGAAAACACCCAAGTGCTAGAAAAACAGCTCTGAGTTCCAGCAAATTGATGTGGAGCAGAGATCCTGAGGGGACCACACTCCTGGGGGAGAGGTCGCCCATGTGAGCTCCCCATCCCAGAAGGGACGCATCTGTAGTAATGGTCAAGGAGTGAGATAGAGGGATGAAGGGGAACCCTAGTCTCAAATTGCTCTGATTCTGCCACCACTGAAGGGCCGGGATCAGGGTTCGAGTCACTGGGATCAACTTGGAAAGGGGATCTTTTCTTTGAGACCAAAAGGCTCTCAAGTGAAACTGAATGTCCCTCATCTGAAATCTTGCTCCTTGCACTACAGCTGTGGAAGCAGCCATGTGTCCTAGGAGCTGTAAGAAGTGCCTAGCTGGTCGAGAGACCTGCAGAGTGAAGGAGGAGGCCAGGGACACTAGGTTCCTTACCCTTTCTAGGGGCAGGAAGGCTCTGGCCTGCTTTGTGTCCAGATCTGCACCTATAAAGGTGAGTACCTGGACAGGTTCCAGAACTGACTTTGGAAGATTGAGAAGGAAACCCAGAGAGGTGAGCAGCTGCTGGGTAACTTGCAGGTGTGATTTGACCTGGTCTGGAGACTGACCTACAATGAGCCAGTCATCTAGGTAGGGAAAGATGGCAATCTTTTGCCTTCTTAAATGAGCTACTGCTACTCATTTTGTGAATACCCTTGGGGCAGAGGTAAGGCCGAAGGGCATTGCTCTGAACTGATAATGGCCTGAGGGCAGTTCGAATCTGAGGTACTTTCGGTGGGAGCTTCTGATGGGAACATGGAAATAGGCACCCTTGAGGTCCAGGGAAGCTAGCCAGTCCCCTGGCCTTAGAGAAGGTAAAATCATTGCCAGAGTCACCATTTTAAATTTTGTTTTCAAAAGGTGCTTGTTCAGATATCTTAGGTCCAAAATGGGCCGCCATTCTCCTGTCTTTTTTGGGGTAAGGAAGTACCTGGAGTACAGACCCTTGCCCTGGTGTAGGGGAGAAACCCTTTCTACAGCTCTGAGAGCCAGGAGGGTCGAGACTTCTGTTTCTAAGGCAAAGGTCTCTAGAGGATTTGCAGGTGGAAAAGATCTGATTCTCATCTTTGGAAATTTTTTGAAGCTGAGAACCAGACCCTGGCTTACTACTTCCAGGACCCACTTGTCTGATGTTAGAGACTCCCAGTCCTGAACGAAGTAAGCCAGCCTTACCTACAGGTAATGGAGAACCGACCCTGGGCACCCCATCAGGGTGCCTGTTTGGCAGGGGCTTTAGGCTGAGGGGTGGAAGCAGACCTGCTTGCACCCCATCTGCCTCTCCCTCTGAAGAACCCCCTCTGAGCATAAGCAGAGGAGGCCTGGGTTTGGTAAAAAGGCCTGTGAAAATGCCTACCTCTACCCCTGGGGGTCTGCCTCTGAGGAGTGGCCTGCCGCTCCTTGGCTTGTGCACTCCTATAAATTGTCCTATATTCATCCATTTTCTTCATGTAATTCTCTGTCTGCTCCCCAAACAGAGAATTTCCTACCACAGGAAAATCCATAGCCTTAGTCTGGGTATCCTGTGACAAACTAGTACACCTGAGCCAAGCCAACCTCAAAGGCCACAGATGTAGCCATGACTCTAGAGGATACATCATTAGAATCCACAGCAGCATGGAATTGCACCTTGATGCCTCAATACCATCAGCAGCCACCTGCTCCAGCTCTCTTAGCAAGCTGGCCAGGGGCCTGTTTGGCCAAAGCCATGACAGTGTCCCATCTAGATTTTTGGTATCTTGCCACATAAGCGATGTAATTTGCTTGTCTGAGTCCCAAGGACGCTGCCATGTATTGTTTTTTTAGCCATGGCATCAATCTTCCTGGAGTCCTTGTCAGGAGGATCTGAAGCCGGGGAATATTAGCCTTATCACAGGCAGCAGCCTGAACTACTCCAACATGACTGCATTGCTGTGAAAGAAATTCTGTATCAGGACCTGACAAAGAGTACCTCCTGTCCAGCTTATTGTCCACAGGAGGCACAGAATTAGGAGCTTTTAAAATTTTTATTGTTTCCTAAATGATTTATGTAAAGGGATAGACAATCTCCTAGACTCTGGGATATCCATCATTTCCACAAAATCAGGTTCCTCTTGCTCATCCACAGCTTCCTCCAATGGGAGCTGGAGGGTTTCAGCAACCTTTTTATAAAACAGAAAGTGAGAAGGGGACTCAGAAAGCATAGGGGGAGATTCTAAAGGTCTGTCTGGGGACATGTCCGGTTCAATGGGCACATCCAGACTCTCAAAGTCACATTCACACTGTTCATAATCATCCTCCCCCTCCTCTGGTTCATAAAATTCTTCTATATCATATTCTTGAACCGGTGGAACCGGCCGAACTGACCTTTTGCCAGACAGTGGAGGTTCAGACGGAACCGGAGAAAGTGACTGGACAATTTGTATAGCTTTTGCTATCTCTGCAGCAGTTGGAGAAGGGATTTTCGACTCCACACCTGCTGATTTTCTAGTTTTCTTTGCTGGAACTGGCTCCTCAGAGTCAGCTTTACGTTTGCCCGAGGAAGTCTCGCCCTGGTCAGAGAGCACTCCCTCCGGTTCGGTTGGCACCAAACTGGGCTGGCCATCCGGGTCAGCGGACTTTTTGGCCTCTCGTCCCCTGAGCCTGCCAACTCTCTTATCCAGGGTGGCTGCAGGGAAATTATTACAAATCTGGCAGTCTGAATTGAGGTGGTCAAACCCCAGACAATATACACATGTGGTGTGTGGGTCAGCCTTGGCAAGAGGCTTCCCCCACAGACACTACAGTAGTGTGTGAAACCCAGTGGGCCCGGGTTTTCTTTGGGTTTCAGACATGATGCCAGCCTAACCAAAAATTTGCCCTTTTAACGGCAGTGCTAGGCAAGACACCCTTATTGGTTCCCAACTTGTCACGGGTCGTGGAAAAACGAATGAAACTGCTTTTTTAGAACCGATAAGAACCGAACCGTGACTCTAAAGCTTTTAAATGCTTGATTTTAAAGTTTTAAAATAACCTGATCGGTTCGAACCAAACCGATAAACATTTACAAGTTCCACACAGAAATAAACCTGTCTATTACTTACAATACCACAGACAGAGCTTGAACCGATCGGTTTGCGGTTAAAATAATAATACTCGCGGTTGAATTTAACCGAGAAAACACTGTTTAAACCGAGAAATGAACCGAGCAGTAGGAGAAATCTCCGGAGCGACTGTTCAGTGAGGCGGAGTAAAGAATCTGACAGTTTCAGTTTGAAATTATCCAGACAGAGCTTCTCTAACCGAGCTCGCGCTCTAAGCTCCATGCCTGGCATGGATGTTAACTCTTTCACCTCCGGAGCAGTTCTAATGGTGGGACAAACTGCAATTGTCATAATATAGCAAGACTTCATGTTGTTTGAATAACCTCTATCTTGGCCCCATTTCGCCCCAGGGCATCTCCTGGACCTCACAACCCCAATCCGCCCTTCCCTTTACTGTCCCTCATCAGGCCCAGCTCTCCACCTTCTTTTACGTTTCCTAAGAATGCCCAAAGCACGACACCTAAAATAGGTGTCGGATGACAATGGTGGACATTCGAAGGGACATAATTCCCTGAGCCTGGTGGGGGAATAATGCCCAACTGTCACTAAACCTCCCCAACACATAATAAAACCAAATAGTTTGGAGAGGAGAAAAATAAAATAAACAAAGGTAGTCTATTACACAATAAAAGGAAATGAAAAACAAGTTATATATAACCAACACTTATTCAAAAATAAAATGGAGCACTAATTCATTCATAAATCCCAACAGTCCAGCACTTCCTAGATACAGGCCACTTAAAAACTGTTATCCTTTAAAATAACTAATTAAAACAATCCAAAACTCTGAAAATAAATCTTATAAATCAAAAAAGAAACCCCATACAGAGTCCACTCTAAAGAGAGTTCAAGTCCCGAAAAATAAAGAAAATATGTTTAAATAAATAATAATAACTGCAGTTTAACTTTCAACCCCTGGTACTCTCACTACCCTGGGAGTCAGTACTAAACCAGGCACTGTCACTGCCTAGCTAATGTAATAAAGATGAGTATTTAATAGTTCCCAGGCACTCACACTACCTGGAAAATAAAAAGTAATTTGGGCACTCTCACTGCCCAAGAAAAGTACAGTTACGTAAGAACTTACCGTAACAGTAGATCTTTGAGAACAGCTCTTGCAGCAGGTTACACCATTAGGACTGAAGCCGGCAGGCGTCAGGACCCCACGGAAAAATTCTAGCTAGCTATCTTCAGCGGGGAATGCCCCCGACGTAGGTCCTGCCCCCGACGTCAGGCGTGGTACATAAGGGGGCGGTCCCGCCAGATTCCCCAGTTCTCCTGCCGGAGACTCCCGGCCACAGGATGACAGAATGGGAGACCGAGGATCCATCATCAGAAGCTAATAAGGGGAGAAAATCCCTAAAAGAAAAGGCAAAGCCATGCCTCCTCCAAGGGGGAAGGAAGGCGGGAAGGTACCTGCTGCAAGAGCTGTTCTCGAAGATCTACTGTTACGGTAAGTTCTTACGTAACTGTACTATCTTACTTCGAGACACAGCTCTTGCAGCAGGTTACACCATTAGGACTGATTCCCAAGCAGTAACGCTGCCAGAAATTCTGGGAGGAGGAAAAAGGGAAGTAACTTCCAGGTCCTGAACCTAGGACAGGAGACCCTGTAGCACCGCCAGGCCAAAACCGGCTCTTCGACGAGAGGCGATGTCCAGGCTATAATGCCTGATAAAGGTATGCACAGAGGTCCAAGTGGTTGCAGCACATATAGCAGAGGTGGAGATGTTTCTGAGTGCTGCAAAGGAGGTGGCCACACCCCTAGTAGAATGACCCTGGACTGTTTCCAGGAGGGGCTTTTGTTTGATATCATAACAGTATGAAATACACCGGACAAGCCAGCGAGACAGGGACTGTTTGGATACAGATTGGCCCAACATCCTCTCAGAGAAGGAAACGAAAAGTTGTTCAGAACTACGGAAAGATTTAGTTCTGTTGAGGTAATACCTCAGGCTGTGGTGAACATCCAGGGTGTGGAGCAGAGCCTCTACTCTATTCGAATAACTTGGGAAGTAGACTGGTAGATCAATGTCCTGATTTAGGGTGAGTAAAGAGACCACCTTAGGCAAAAATTTAGGGTCTGGCCCTCAGGATACTCTGTCCCGTGGAAAACTAAATAAGGCTCTTTGCACATGAGAGTGTGAAGCTCAGAAATTTGCAGAAGTAACAGCAACTGAAAATAACGCTTTCCACGACAGAAAACGAGTTCGCTATCCACGGCGGTTCAAGGGGGAGTGTGAGCTGTTCCAGGACAAAGAGCAAATCCCATGGAGGCACAGGATCCCTAATTGGAGGCCTAAGGTGTAACACCCCTCTCAGAAATTCCCGAGAAGCGTCTAATTGAGCCACTGTACGATGTCCCACCGGAAGGTGGTAGGCAGAAATGGCACAAAGGTGCACCTTAATAGAGGAGTAGGCTAGACCCGAATGAAAGAGGGAGAGCAGATAGTCCAGTACTACTCCCACAGGACAACCTAAAGGAGAAAAATCGCGGGCTCGCGACCATAAACAAAAATGGCACCATTTCATGGCGTACGTCGCATGCGTTGCCGGCTTTCTGGCTGCAGAAAGAACTTCTGCAACCTCTTGCGGGACCCCGTGATGCAAGATGGCTATGTCTCTAGGAGCCAAGCATGCAGGTTCAGTGAATGTAAGTCTGGGTGGACTAGTGAACCTTTCTCCTGAGACAGGAGATGGGAGCTGAGCGGCAATGGGAGCGGGGGTCCCGGATAGTTGCATCAGCAAAGGGAACCAGATCTGTCTGGGCCAGAACGGGGCCACCAGGATCATGATTGCGTGCTCCCTGCGCAGTTTGAGAAGAACTCCGACCAACGGGAAGGGAGGGAAAGTGAGAGGAATCTGTTCTTCCAGGAGAGGGATAACGCTGGCCTCGCCAGAAAACACCAGGCCCTGGATCTAGCGAGCAAAAATTGGGCAGTTTTGCGCTGGATGGGGATGCAACAAGTCTAGTTCTGGAGTTCCCATTGAAGAAACAGATCCTCTGCTACCTCTTGAAGAAGTTCCCACTGTGGACTCTGGCCTGGGAGCGACTCAGACCGCCTGCAATCGTGTTGTCCACCCCGGAACATGCACAGTGATCAGATTCGCGCCTGTCCACTACCCAATCCCACACCCTCATGGCCTCCTGCAAAGGGGTGAGGTGCGCCCTTGTTTGTTGAGGTAATACATCACCGCTGTGTTGTCTGTCTGGAAGCAGAAGAGTACACGGAGGGATAACTGACTGAAAGGTCCTGCAGGGCATAGAGAACCGCCTCATCTCTAGAACGCTGATATGGAGATGAGCTTCCATCGGGGTCCACGTACTCTGGGACTTTACCCGTCCAGGTGTGCCCCACCCAGACCTGAGGCGCCTGTGGTGAGGGTTACCTCCGGGATGGCGCTACGAATGGGACGCCCATGGAGAGCGACCCTGGGACTAGCCACCACTGCCAGTCTCGAATCACGGTGTTCGTGATCCTGACCGGATGCTGCAAGTGGTCTTGTCTTTGGTCCCATTGCACCTTGAGCATCCACTGAGTTACCCGCATGTGGAGCCTTGCGAAAGGGACAGTAGGAATGGCCGCAGCCATATGTCCGAGCAAGCGAAGGACCGACCTGGCAGAGGCAGTCTTGTTTGATGATAACTCCCTGATGAGGGATCTGATGCGCTCCGCTCTGTCGTCTGGAAGAAAAGCTCTTCCCTGAACAGTGTCCAGTACTGCACCTATAAACTGCAGTTTCTGCGACGGTACCAGGAGAGACTTCGTGAGTTTATTAGGATGCCCAGAGATTGAAAAGGTCCTGGGTGCTCTGAATGCAAGAAACAACGCCTCTGGAGGCGCCATGAGAAGCCAATCGTCCAGGTACGGGAACACATAATGGCCCTGTCTCCTCAGAGACGCTGCCACGACTGCCATGCACTTGGTAAAGACCCTTGGTGCGGATGACAGTCCTAATGGAAGGGCTCGGAATTGAAGGTGGTGGTTGAGAAACTCAAGCGAGGAACCTCTTGTGCCTTGAGCTATAGGGATATGCAGGTATGCGCCCTGCATGTCTAGAGACGCTAAAAGGCCCTGTTTCAGCATGGGAATAAGACCCGAAGAGTCACCATGCGAATTCTTTGTAGGCTGAATCGACACGCTGAGGTCGCTTAGGTGCAGAATTGACAGAGGTCCCTGTTTTCTTGGAACCAGGAAGAAGTAGGAATAATATCCTTGTCTCCTCTGGTTCTCCGGGACGACTTATCGCTCCTTCCGCAGGAGTGCGAGTACTTTGCCAGATCAGAGCTTTTGTGCTGACCGGATACCGGAGAGCAAAGGAGGCCTCGAGGGTGGCTTTTTTGCGAATTCTATATAGTGGCCTCGACTGACCAACTGAAGAACCCACCTGTCGGTGGTAATAGCCTGCCATCCCGGCAGGAAGTTCGCAATGTGACCACCCACCATGATTTCCTGTTGATCCTGAGTGGCGGGGGCCGGAAAGGAGTCAGGCTGTGGCGGCAGATGGGCCCGCTGGCTGGGCCGGCTTAGGAGTACGCTGGCTTCGGCTGGCGGGCTGTTTCCCCTTGGCTCTATGGAAGCCGCAGCCCCTCTGATGTGTAGCGGAGCGGGACTACAGCCTCTGCATCCGCCCATGAAATCAGCTTTGGTTCCTACTGAGGAATCTAAGCCTGGGCCGGTACATGGCTTGAACTGACCTTACCGCTTTTCCCGCCTCTTGAAGTCTGGTAATAATCTTCTCCGGCGATTACCAAACAAGACTTCTCCTCAAATGGAGCGCCCATAATATTCTTCTGGACGTCCGGGTAAAACCGAGATGCGTAACCAAGAGTGCCTCCGGAGGCATACGCCAGAAGCTGCTGCTCGGGTGAAGAGTCCGCTGAGTCATACGCTGCTCATAGCACTTGGGTTCCCATGTCTGAACCCATACGGAGGAGCTGAAGCATCTCCTCCTTCTGCTCACCTTCTGGCAGTTTTGCAGCCGTTTCCAGACCCTGTTCCCACAAAACGTTCTGGAACTGAACCATGTGGGTCAAATAGTTCAAGGATCTGATGGCACAGGTAGCAGAAGCATACGGGCGCCTACCCAACGCGTCCAACTGCTTGGATTCTGGGTCCGGTGGCAGGGTGCTCAGATGTTGCAGCCTCTGTGACCGGTCATGTGAGGCTGTGATGACCAGAGAGTTGGCCTGAGGCTGCTGCGCCAAGTACTGGTCTTCTTTAGGAGCCTTGCGTACAAGCGGTCAGCTTTCGGCATCGCCGGGAGCTAATGTGGACGCCCACGCTGCCTTGGTGACGCCCACGAAGTGTCAACCAAGGGTGGCACCACCACAGGCTTGGGGTCCTTCTGTCAAGATATTTGGCGAGGCATATCCTTCGGGTCTAGCTCTTTGCATCCCATCCCATGTTCTCTTGGACGTGTCTTCATAATATCCAAGAACGAAGGGTCGTCCGGAGGAGATTTCGTATCTCACGTGGGTCCGGAGAAGGGATGGAGAGTGGAGATGGGGATCTAGAAGAAGAGTACTCTGATCCCGTGTCCTCCGTCGAAGGCGATCGTCGGTGTCTCCTGGGTCTCTTGGGGCTGGGTGACCTAGAAGAAGATTTTGACGGAGGTCTCCATTTTTCTGGTCTCCCCCTGGGAGGGAATGCGGACTCCCGGGGAGGAGGAAGACGGCCTGCCGACCCCGATGGCGGGGGGGGTGCAGGAACTGGAGGAGGAGGAGGTGGAAGAGTGGGAACCATGTCCTTCTTAATGGTGTCCCACCAGTAAGTGAAGAGATCCTTCACATCCACTAAGGAGAGGCCTGACGACGGCCCGGGCGCCAGTGGACGGTCGTCAGGTCCCGGCGTCGGCTCCACAGGGGACTCTGGTAACGGTGAGGGTTCCCTAGGAGTCTCAACGAGACTGGGGTCGCCCGTCTGGTCTTTGGGCTGCGTTAAATCCTCCTCAGTCAATGTCTCCTGACCGACGTCGGTCGGAGGCGTCAGGGCCCTCTTCTCAGGAGGAGCGGGCGCCGGCCCCCCTACCGGCGTTCGCTGAGGTGCTGGCTTAGCCGGCGACGGTTGTCTGGCCGACGGCGGCTCCAGGGATGTATGACACGCGGCCGACGACGGCAGCACTGGCGTCGGGTCCAGAGGTCTCTTCAAAGGAGTGAGCTCCAATGTCTTGCGACGAGGCAAAGAAGAAGACCTGACGTCGGGTACCGGAAGGCGGGAACCCGACATGATGGTGGTGGTGGCGATCCCCGGACTTCGCCAAGGCCCTGGAGGACGAAGACGAGGAAGGCCTGGCGGACTTGGCCTGAGAAGAAGGCTCTTACCGCAGCTGGGGAGGTTGAGAGCTGGCCCTGGAGGAGAGCGGTCGGACCTAGAACCGAGCTGCGCGAGTCCAAGCCCTGGGGGGACCTGGAAGGGGCCTTCTCCCTTCGTTTCTCCGCATGCTTGTGGGTCTTTTGAGAAGAAGATTCCCCCTTGGAAGACATGGTCTTCAGCTTTTCCTCCAACAAAAATGCCTGAAGGGCCTTCTGACATGGGATCTGGGTACAACTATTGAACCCTTGGCAGAAGGAGCAGGCCCGAGTATCGTGGTCTGGGCCCAGGCATCGAACGCAGGTCGTGTGGGGGTCCTTGAAGGGGATCTGTTTCCCGCAAGCACACTTGGAGGGGTGACCGGAGGTCGGAGAGGACATCAGCAAAAGTCTTGCTTGAAGAAATCCGAATTTCCCGAAGGAAAGCACTTAACCACGTGTCGCGCGCTAGACTGTAACCAAAGGGTCGAGACATGCAAGTCGACGGCGGGAAAGAACTGAGGAATCTGGCGGACCGCCTTATGTACCACGCCTGACGCCGGGGCGGACCGACGCCGGGATGTGTCCGCATGAAGATAGCTAGCTAGAATTTTTCTCAGGTCCTGAACCCTGCCGGCTTCAGTCCTAATGGTGTAACCTGCTGCAAGAGCTGTGTCTCGAAGTAAGATCAGTAAAAATTAATTCAAACCAAAAGAAAAAATTACTCACCTTAGTAATGTTGTTTCTTCTAATGGAGTCTTGCTGTATTCTGACTATTGCAGTTATCTCCAACCCTTGAACTGCCCCAGAGAACAAAGAGTTAACGTTCCATGCAAGGCATGGAATGCTGAGCTTGAGCTCGGTTGAAGCCTCTGTCTGCTGTTGTTTGAACCCCAACCGTCAGATCTTTACGAGCTATACTCACTGGGAGTTCTGTGTGGAAACTGTGAACTCACACTAGCCAACTGGCAACTAAATTTGTTAAAAATGGTTTTTGGTTCCAGAGCAAAGACTCAAGTCAAGAAACCCAAAAAAAACAAAACACAACACACCCAAAATAAAGGAGGGTGAGAAAGAGGCACCTCTAGGTGCCAACACTGCTCCTGCCCACCCACATCCCAAAAACCAGGTTCTGAGAGGAGGGGGAAGTCAGAATACATCAAGACTCCATTAGAAGAAACAACATTACTAAGGTGAGTAATTTTTTCTTCAAACAACATGAAGTCTTGCTGTATTCTGACTATTGCAGATTACAAGCAGTACCTCCATGGAGGAGGGACAGAACCTACTTAGGAACAGGCCCTGAAGTACTGCTGTGCCAAACCGAGCATCACTCCTAGCCTGGATATCCAGAGAGTAATGCTTGGTGAAAGTATGGACTGTTTTCCAGGTGGCTGCTTGACAAATCTCTAAGATAGGAATATCCCTGGCAGCAGCCAGGGAAGCAGCTGTACCTCTAGTAGAGTGAGCCCTCAGGCCTGAGGGTGGATTCTACCCAATTTTTCGTAGCAGAATTGTATACAAGAGACAATCCACCTGGCAATAGATCTTTTAGTGGCAGGTTTTCCCTTACCGACCTCCCCATAAGTGAAGAACAACTGGAAGGAGTCAAATCTGTGACCCTTGGTGCGCTCTAAATAGTAGCTAAGGGCCCTTTTTACGTCCAGGCTGTGCAGCCTCCTCTCTCCAGAGGAGGAATGGTCAGTGAAGAAAACAGGAAGAGACACAGACTGATTAAGGTGGAAATCTGAAACCACCTTAGGCAGAAACTTCCTATTAGTTCTTAGGACCACTTTATCTCTATGGAAAGAGGTGAAGTCAGGCTCCACCGACAGGGCTTGCAATTCACTGATGCACCTGGCAGAGGTAATGGCTACCAAAAACACAGTTTTCCAAGTCAAGTACTTAAGCTCTGCAGAGGACAAAGGCTCAAAAGGGGGTTGCATAAGCTGAGCAATGCAAACATTAAGGTCCCAAGCAGGAGCAGGGTCCCTGAAGGGAGGATTGGTGTGCAACAGTCCCTTGAAGAATTTGCAAAATACAGGACGGGCTGAAAGAGAAGAAGGCTTGCCTACTGACAAAAAAGCAGAAACAGCTGCCAAATGTACTTTGAGTGTAGCTGGTCTGAGTCCCAAGCCATTGAGATGAACCATATAGTCCAGGACTGTAGGCATCCCAGCAGATTCTGGAGAAATATGCTTACCAGAGCACCAAAAAGTGAACCTTTGCCATTTGGAGTTGTAAGTCTTTCTGGTGCAAGGCTTTCGAGAAGCCTTTAGAATATCCAGGACACCTTGAGAGAGGTGCAGATCAGCAAACTCCAACTCTTCAAGAGCCAGGCCTTGAGATTGAGAGATTTGAGATTCGATTACCAAACCCTCCTCTGAGAGGATGTCAACAGGTTGTAATTCCTGGGAAGAGACAGGGGAAGGTGGACTGCTAAGGACAGCAACAGTGGGTACCAGGGCTGTCTGGCCCAGTCTGGAGCGATCAGAATCACTTTGCAGGGTTGAGACCTGATCTTGACTAGTACCTTGAACAGGAGAGGGAAGGGGGGAATACAGGAACTTCCCTTCCAAATTGAGTACCAGAGCATCCAGGGGGACTGAGCCCAATACTGGGGGTCTGCAGCAAAAAAGAGGAAGTTGGTGATTGTCTGGGGCTGCAAAAAGATCTATCTGTGGAGTACCCTATCTTGAGAAAATCACCTTCAAGACTAGGGGATCCAGGGACCATTCGTGGTGGCCCTGAGATATCCTGCTGGGAGCATCCGCCAGGATATTGTCCTTCCCTGGCAGGTGAACTGCTGTGAGAGAAGTCTGCAGGGAATAGGCCAGAGACCACAACTTCATTGCTTCTGTGCAAGAGGCCGTATACCGAGTGCCCCCTTGCTTGTTGATGTACCACATTGTGGTGGTATTGTCTGTTCTGATCTGGACTACTTTGTTCTGAACAGACTGGGAAAAAGTTTGTAGTGCCAGAAACACTGCTCTGAGTTCCAAGAGATTGATGTGAAGTAGAGATTCTTGAGGTGACCACAGCCCTTGGGTGGTAAGATCCCCCAAGTGGGCTCCCCAGCCCAAGAGGGAGGTGTCTGTGGTGAGGATTAGAGAAGGAGACTGAGTGACAAAAGGAACTCCTTGCCTTAAATTGTCCTGATCCTGCCACCATTGCAAAGCCTGGATCAGGGTTCGAGTCACTGGGACTAGTTTGGTCAGGGAATCCTTTCTCTGGGACCAGAAAGTTCTCAAGTGGAACTGAATGTCCCTCACCTGAAATCTTGCACCCTGGACCACTGCTGTAGAGGCTGCCATGTGGCCCAGGAGCTGCAAGAAGTGCCTTGCTGGTCGAGACACCTGAAGGGTGAAAGAAGAGGCCAGTTCTATTAGTGTCCTTGCCCTGTCCAGGGGAAGGAAGGCCTTTGCTCTTATTGTATCCAGCTCCGCCCCTAGAAAGGTAAGGAGCTGCACTGGCTCTAGAACTGACTTTGGAAGGTTTAGGAGGAACCCTAAGGAAGTGAGCAGTTGCTGAGTTATCTGAAGATGTGGCTTGACTTGGTCTGGAGACTGACCTACTATGAGCCAGTCGTCCAGGTATGGAAAGATGGAGATCTTTTTTCTCCTTAGGAAGGCAACTACTACTGCCAGGCACTTTGTGAACACCCTTGGGGTTGATATTAGACCAAAGGGCATTGCTCTGAACTGATAGTGGCCTGAGGGCAACTCGAACCTGAGGTACTTTCTGTGGGAGCACCAGATGGGAATGTGAAAGTAGGCATCCTTGAGGTCCAGGGAGACTAGCCAGTCCCCTGGCCTTAGAGAGGGCAGAATTATTCCCAGTCTCACCATTTAGAAATTTTGGCTTTAAAAGGTGCTTGTTTAGGTATCTCAGATCCAGGATGGGCCGCCATTCTTCTGTCTTTTTGGGGGTTAGGAAGTACCTGGAGTACAATCCTTTGCCCCTGTGCAGGGTAGAAACCCTTTCTATGGCTCTGAGAGCCAAGAGGGAAGAAACCTCTGCCTCTAGGGCAAGGGCCTCTGAAGGATTTGAGGGTGGAAAGGATCTGGTTCTCATCTTTGGAAATTTTTTGAAGCTGAGAACCAGTCCCTGGCTTACTACTTCCAGGACCCACTTGTCTGATGTTAAAGACTTCTAGTCCTGGACAAAGTAAGCCAGGCTGCCCCCTACAGGTAATGGAGAATCGCCCGGCAGACCCATCAGGGTGTCTTCTGGCAGGGCTTTAGGCTGAGGGGTGGAAGCAGGCCTGCTCACACGCCGCCTGCCTCTCCTCTGAAGAACCCCTCTGAGCAAAAGCAGAAGAGGAGGCCTGGGATTGGTAAAAAGGACTATGAAAAGGCCTGCCCCTGGAATGCTGCCTCTGAGGAGTAGCTTGCCTCTCTTTGGCCTGAGCACTCCTGTAGGTGGTCCTGTACACATCCATCTTCTTCATGTAATTCTCTGTCTGCTCCCCAAACAGAGAATTACCAATGACAGGAAAATCCATGGCCTTAGCCTGGGTATCCTGTGACAGGTTAGTACATCTGAGCCAAGCCATCCTCCGTAGGGCCACAGATGTAGCCATGACTCTAGATGAAACATCATCGGAGTCCACAGCAGCATGAAATTGCACCTTGGATGCCTCAATCCCATCCGCAGCCACCCGCTCCAGCTCCTTGGCAAGCTGGTCAGGGGCCTGTTTAGCTAGAGCCATCACAGTGTCCCACCTGAACTTCTGGTATCTAGCTGTGTAGGCCATATAGTTAGCCTGCCTGAGTCCCAAAGATGCTGCCATGTACTGCTTCTTTGCCATGGCATCAATCCTCCTGGAGTCCTTGTCTGGGGGGTGTGAAGCCAAGGGAATATTTGCCTTATCACAGGCAGCAGCCTGCACTACCCCAATATGGCTGCATTGCTGGGAAAGGAACTCCGTGTCTGAGCCTGAAAGAGTATACCTCTTGTCCATTCTTCTGTCCACAGGAGGTATGGAATTAGGAGTTTTTAATTTTAAATGTCTGTTTCCCAAAAGATTTATGGAGGGGAACAGACAGTCTCCTGGACTCTGGGATGTCCATCATCTCAACAAAATCAGGCTCCTCCTGATCCTCTACTGCTTCTTCCATAGGAAGCTGGAGGGTTTCAGCCACTTTTTTGTAAAACAAAGTGGGAAGGGGACTCAGAAAGCCTAGGAGGAGAAACACCTGAAGGTCTGTCTGGGGAGATGTCCGGGTCAATAGGCACATCCAGACTTTCATAATCACCATCATCATTATCTTCATACTCTGCCACACAGAAAACTAATATAGAAAACCTATCTAGTACTCACGGTACCACAGACAGAGACAAACCAACAGGTTAGAAGCAGAAATTTGGTTGAAACCGGGCGAAAATACGACACTTTAACCAACTTTTTTTGAAGTGAAGGAGAAATCTCCGGAGCGACCGTTCAGTGAGGCGGAGTAAAGAATCTGATGGTTGGGGTTCAAACAACAGCAGACAGAGGCTTCAACCGAGCTCGAGCTCAGCGTCCCATGCCTTGCATGGAAAGTTAACTCTTTGTTTTCCGGGGCAGTTCAAGGGTTGGAGATCACTGCAATAGTCAGAATACAGCAAGACTTCATGTTGTTTGAAATATATTTCAACCAAAAAACAGGAAATGTTCTCTCCAAGAGGGTATCTTAACAGACTTAGTTCTTTAAGCTAAAAAAATATCCAATCCCAAATCCAAATGAAGTCAAATTTCAAATCTCCTGGCTTCTGAAAAAGTCAGCAGTCAATCCATCTGTTCCAATTTCAAATCAGCCACTGAACTCCATTCAGCAATTCACGAAAAAGGGGGTTTCTGGAAGGGGCCAAGAGTGTGCAAAACTCGCAGATAAATAAAGGGATATCTCTTCCTCCCCTCTACACCACCCCAGACTAACCTAATTCTCCACCACCTGTGACCCGCAGCTACAGACGCCCTTAGGGATAGACAATTAAGTACACCCCTAGGGCAACTTAGGAGAGCCCCAAATCCTCCTCTGGCTCCCCAAAGGCCTAATGAGGTAACTCCCGCTCTGTCCCAGGTAGCACAATGGGACAACGGCCCAAGGTGTAGGGGAAGAGGGACTCCCCACCCAACACCACTCAATGACCCTCACCACCCCTAGGTTCCAGAGAAGCGGTAACTCCAGAGACCACAACAAAGTTATTTGGAGCAGTAAATGGCAATTTAAAACATCCATGAACTCCTCCTGTCAGCATTCTGAGCACAATGTCTCTAGGACGCTCTTCAGCGTAATTCTTCTGGAGAACTCCAGATCAAACAAACACTTCCCCAGTCACCTCCACTGACTCCACCGGAGATTTTCAGACTTCAGTATGGCCTATTAGGCTGTCACAAGTGAAAAATGGGAAAACCTTCCCACAGTGAGCGATCAGAGCACAACCTTCCCACAATGAGCGGTCAGAACAAGTTAGATCAGAGAGCAACCACACACAGATATTTCAAATTGCAAGGTGCGCAAAGTACGCTCTCACCACACCGCTACTTGCTTATGAGTGAGTGGTCTTTCTTCAGTAGTTCTCCCGAATCAAATCAGCAGTGGTTCTCTCAAATCAGCAGCAAACTTAGTTCAGCCCTGGTCTTCCCAATTCGATCATCAAACAGCAACTCCTGGCAGCAGCTCCACGAATCACCGATGATTTAGGGATTGCTTTACGTCTGTCACGGCTTTACTGAGAACAGCTGTAATATAACCAATCAACATTCAAAGCTACTGCATAGTAAAAAAGCAGAAATAATTAAAAAATATATATGTCTACTTTCGGCTGTTTCAATCTTACAAAAACAACAGCCGTGACGCGAACAATTAAACAGGTAGAACTCCCGTATGGCAGGAAGAACAGCCGAACTAACTACTGACCCGAAAATACGCTCAGAAATACTAAATTAACTCACTAGAGAGCCCTAAGATAAAACCACTAAGATACAATTAAAAAACCGAAGGCAAATTAAAATAAAATAATAAACAGGAAAAGAAAATAAACGCAGCCTCTGAGCTCAAACCTCAGGCAGCTCACACACAGCCGCCATCTTGGAACACAGGTTAGACCCTCAGCATTTGAGAAAGTGTGCATGTGCCTTCCAGGCTGCGAACATTGTACTGGCATCTAATTTTGTTTGTAAGGCTGGTCTCCTTGTCTGTATGTTAATGTAAAGCAACTGACAGCTGAAACTGACAAAACATCTTATTACTTTTTGCTGTCTGCTATTCTCTGTTTTACACTGGTTCAACATTTGGCTCTTTTAATCCCTGTAATCCACCCCTTCCCCACTCATTCTGTTCAAATACTTCCTATTAGTCTCTGCACTGTAGTTTTGTGCTTTCTACACCAGTGGCACTTACTATGGAGCCGGTCCACAAAGGTGGCTAGGACACACTCAAATCAAGCATACCCGGCTACGGTACTGTGCCCCCCCCCCCCCAAATGCCTGTTTGAATTGGTCTGTATCCTCAGTCCACAGCCTCCGTGTTCTGCTACTGCTGAGCTGCAGAGAGAGGCAGGGGTGGGCAGAGCAGTCCACACCACAGGCAGCGCATCAAATATCTGTGCCGGTCTGCGACCTACCTTGTCAGTGTATGGGGTAGGGCATACCAGGATATGGCACTCCTCTAAATTGCCATATCCCCACCAAAAATTAAAATATACTGTTAAGGATACTGACTGGTGCATGTTATGGCATGACTGGGGCTGTAAGAGAAAGTGAAAAATGGACCCAAAATTCTTGCATTTCTCTGGGCAGAAGGATGTGCATTGCTGCTACTGCTGTCCCTAGGCAGTCATACTGAGAGGTCCTCTGCAATGTGGAGTTTTTATCCAGAGTCGGGTAGATACCCACTCCCTGACCCACCCCATCACAACCACTTGTGTAGCAAGTCATGCTTGTCATGGATTGGGTGCAGAGGGGGCATGCAGGCATCAGTACTGTGGATGCTGCGAAGTGCGCTGTGGTGCGCATCTTGCCCATGGGGGAATCCCATCATTTTTCTGGACTTCTGCACACACAGCTGGGCTGTGAAGCTTTTCATAGGGCCATATGCCTTTCTGATTCAACAGCTGCCTTTCTTAATTCCCGTAGTTCCCCACACCTTCTGTTTCAATGCAGTCTTTAGTTCTCTGCCCTGAAGTTTCACTTTCTACATCAGTGTCAGCTTTGCTTATTAGGTATGCATATTGTAACTCATTGACTGGTCCCAGATTTTGGCAGTGGGGACAACTGGCCCTGTGCACCACTTACAAGCAGAATCCAGAAAACCTTGAAGGGCAGGAAGCAAATATGGGGTGGTCTGACAGTTGCCAAAACATATATCTCAGGTATGGATGAGGGACTGATCATCTCTGCCATATCTGTCAATCTTGCTAAAGCTTCTGACACTGTGGCACATCCCCTTTTTCTGGACAGGATTAAAGCAGCAGGTCTCTCTGACTCCTCAGTCAATTGGTTTCACGTCTACCTTGAAGGAAGGTCACAAGCTCCATTTTCTCCACCCCTCATCTGCTTAGGCATCCCTCATGGGTCTGTCTTTGGCCCTGTTCCCCTTTTCCATATTCTTGAACAACCTCCCCTCTGTTCCTCTGCCTCCATGCATATGTATGCTGATAATACAATACTTTTTGCATCTATCTCCTCTTTTGATAATATTCAGTACTGGATCAGGTCTAACCAACTGCCCCTCAATGCCAAAAATGTTTCCATGACTTTTGGCAGCTGATAGAGGCTTATCAGACTCGTCTACCATCCTTTATTCCACACCATTGATTGTGCTATGATTTAAGATGCACTGTCCTTCAAAGCCGCAGTATTTCATTGTTGGCAAAAAAAGGTCATCATTTTCTTTTAGCAAAATGTATTTCTGACATCTTTAGATTCATCCTTGCTACAATTTTTCTCATTTTTTTTTTTTATATATAACTCAAGTTTATTCAGGCACAGTTAACATTTAACTTACACATTCACAATTTAATCATCTGGTTTGAATCTGACATAACATCTTTATCAGCAAAGCATTTGCATAATGTGTATCTACTAAAGTTAGACAAAATTTCCTCTTTCAAACCTTGTGCTTTGTACCAACTATTTACAAAAAATATATATATACCGGTAACCTTGTCAGTTGCGGATTAGCTATTTTACCATTATCTGTCAAGCTGATGTGCTAAAATCTTTGGAAGGGAGAACTAGCCAGTTCTAGGACAGTCCTGCAGAGGGGAACTTCTGTGTTTACCCCCACTGAGGTTGCTATATTTGTAGTGGTTCATTATGTCAAGGGTCCTTTGGTACTCAACGATTCTTATTATGAGGGGGCGGCAGCCCCTATATATGGCTTCCCAGGCAATCCAGGGATTCCAGATTGTTCTGAACTTTTCCTCCCTTAGGTTTAGCTTGGCCGTGATCAATTCCAGACCCACGATTTGATTAACTCTATTCACCCACTCCCCCAGGCCTGAAGATTCCTGCCGTAGCCAATGTGCTGTTATACATTTTAAAGCAGCAGCTATAAGTACCAGGGCTAATTTCCTTTTTGAAAGGGAAAGGTTAACTATTGTTGGGAAACCTAACACCCATTCTGTGATGGAGTCCAGTATAGGGATGGTGTGGCAGAGTTAGGCTGCACCCTCTTCTGTGACTGATGGACCATTTTTCTGTCTCTATTTCCTAGCAACAGCTTCCACTTTTCTCATTGCTTTTCTCCCCCCCCCACCCTAGGTTGGCCCCCTAGTGTAGCTCTTTACTGTCCCTACTAAACTTCCTACTAATTCTCTCTCTTCATTATTTTTCCATTTCCATCCATCCAGTCCCTGGAATGATGCCAAACAACAGGAGAGATGTTCTGTAAAGTGCATAAATGCATTTTGTGTACGAAAAAGCATGAAGGCTATTTTAAATAGGAATGAATACAGTTAGTAACGCCTTTTTAAAGAAAAAGGATTCAGAAGTCATATAAAACAATAATAATGTCATGATTAGTGAAGGTATTTTCATAAATTCTCACTACAGATCTGTTACTGTATAAGGTTTTATGTATGAGGCTGAAAGATATGCGTTATAAAATTGCTTAGCCATTGTGGATCAGAGCTAGAGAGTCAATATCTGTAGATATATACATTGTACCTTTAACTGAACCAGGAAATCCCCTGACACAACTCCCCCTCCCCCTTGGTTTTGAAACAACATGTTCAGACATGAAACATGACGTCCAGACTTGTAACTAGAAGAGGGCTCAGTCAGGTGATCCCACCAAAAAGATTTGTAACATGGGATAGATATGAATGAGCAAATCAGCAATATGGATTGGATGAAATGCATCACATGGCATAGTTTGGAGACGGCATTAATCCACCAGTAATGCCATCCTCAAACTGAACTACCAATGTGTGCCATGGACTCGAGAATGAGCAGTAGTGAATTAGTGGAGGCCAGGCATGATAACAGAAGTGCCGGTCTATGCAAGCCACCTACCCGAGTTGCTGTGAGTGTCTCACCGAGGATGGCAGTCCGACTATTAGGAAAAGGATTCAGGTTGATAGAGGATGAAGGTAATGGGCTAGATGGCTTCATTGAGGATCGCTGACTGGAAAATGAATCAGCATGCAAGTTAGAGGGATAGTGCAGCATAGGGCAGAGATGGGAGCAATCTGGAGGGAGATAAGTAGCCGAGAAGTGCTATAGTGCTGGTTGGAACATCTTGCACGACATCAGATGACTCAGCAGAGCAAATGAAGGAAGTGAGCGAATATGCAAAGTAGTTGCTACCTTTTTGGCAGTTGACATCACGGCAGCCACAGAAGTAAGAAACAGAAACCTCCCAATGGGTGTAGGTAAATAACTACCGCATAAAATCAGAAAAGACTAAAAAAAAAAAAGTCATCTGATATCACAGTGTAGCAGATGAGTGCCTTGTTGTTGCCAGCATCAGTGGCTCAATAGATATGTACACATAGATCCATGAGAAAGAAAAGTGCAGGCAACATATTTGTTAATAATAACCTCAATGTTTTCCTGATGTAGTTAGGAATAGACACAACATACTTCAAACACCAAACAAAATATGACCATGTTACAAGCGCATTACACCACTCTGAAGATGGCACCTAATGGTGGATTAATGCATGGCTGGGCTGTTGTAGGCACAACCCTTCCAACCATGCATTAATCCACCATTAGATGCCACCTTTGTCGTGGCTTAATGCTTACATAAATACCTCTTCAGTGAGTTTACTTCAGTTCAGCCCAATGGAGCTCAGCCCTGAAAGAGGAGGAGATGTTCTACTGCTGCTGTACACAAGCTGTTGAATGCAGATGAGAAGGGTCTTAGGAGCTCTAGAATCCAGGACTGTATTGTGTGAGAAACTACTTAGGTTACGTAGTGATTTTCTTTGCAATTTTTTTTGTTTTCATTTATTATTTTTCTAACTTTTGAAAAATAAACATCACACCACGGTGTGTTTGAAACCTGTGCATTTGCCTCATCTGAAGTTTAGTCCCACACGCTGTGACAGATGGATAGCACTTCCTGGGTTGCCTGTTCTATTTTCTGCCAGAAGTTATACATTTCCTAGCATCCCCAAAAAATATGCCTGTGTGTGCTCACCAAGCCCCAGGCCTTCCAACAGGTATCCGTGTTGGTCTTACTGGGGTGCTGGGTTACCATACGTGTTATGAAGAAGCAGACCAGGATTCTCCAAAGAATTCCCTCCACGTAGGGGAGGAGGTCACTTGCCAGCCCAATCTAAGTCTCTTATTCCATGCTTCTTCCAGAATCTCTTCCAACATCTCTCCCTCCCAGGCCGGCTTTATTTTCCTTAGGGGTGCTGGTCCCCTGGTCCTATTAGACTGTACAGTGGTGAGATCCATCTCACCCTCTATATTGAGTTCTGCGATAACGATATGAAGTTCTCCCAGGTATTGGGTTGGCATGTTAGCTCCTTCAGATTATCTACGATTTTGATAAAATCGCATACTTCCAAGTATCCATGGAAGTCAGCATCCTGCAAGCCAAATTTGGCTTTCAGCTGGTCAAAGGAAAGGCAGGCCCCTTCTTCCAACAACTGTGAGAAACAGGTCAGTCCCCTCAACTCCCACCTCACGTTTGCATTATCTAAGCGAGCGGGGAAGAATCCAGCACAGTGATGAATCAGGGAGAGAGGGCCCAAGGTCTCCTCCGAAGACAGAAGGTGCCTAACCCTCCTCAATACCCTTGTGTGTTGTGTCCATGGATTACAAGTAAGTGAGGAAGCTGAACCCGTTGGTGCTGACAAAGTCATTGAGTGCAAGGACACCTCCAGGCAATCCTCCTCCTCCTCTATTTCAAGTCAACCCGAGGACTCACACCCAGATGCCCAAGTGGAAACCACCTGCAATTGACAGGCTAGGTAGTAAGGGTAGAGGTCCGGTAATGCCAGGCCTCCTCTCTCCCGTGGGAGGCATAGTATCTGCCTGGAAATTCATGGGCAATGCCCCCACCCCGAACCTGGATAGGCCTACTGATACTCCTCGCCAGAAGGTAGGAAGGATGGGCAGTGGGAGATTACCAAATAAAAACCAAAAGTGTGGCAACAGGTTCATTTTAATGGAGTCTATGCTACCTGCCACAGTTAAAGGTAGCAATGACCATCTGGCCAAATCCTGACACACTGTCCCCCACAGCTTATTGTGATTAAAATCAAATAGCTTTGTGGTGTCCACATTCACCTGTATTCCCAGGTATCGGATCGGATTATTTTTGGCCCAGGCGAAGGGGAATCCAGAACCGAACCCCTGTGGGATTACTCCACTTAATCCGAGCGCTTCTGATTTGTTATAGTTTAATTTATATCCAGACAGCTCCCCAAAACTTTCCAATAGCGAAAGAAGGTGGGGGACAGATCCCTCAGGGTTACCCAGAAAGAAAAAGAAGTCATCTGCGTACAGAGCAACTTTTTGTTCCCTCCCCCCGGCCATCACTCCCATCACCTGTGGCACCTGGCAGACCGCTGCTGCCAGGGGCTCTAAACAAATTGCAAAAAGTATTGGGGATAGGGGGCAGCCCTGTCGTGTGCCCCAGGCCAGGGAAAAGCTCCTAGAATTCACCCCATTTACCTTCACCTTTGCATGAGGAAGGGCATAAAGGCTATTATAGATATTTAAAAACAGAGTTTATAGCTAATTTTATAAGGAATTACTCACATAAAATGGCTGCCACTCTCAAGTTTTAAGAATCTCTTCTGCAGGGGAAGGGCCCAGCCACCCACCCCCATCCCCAATCCCATCCACCCCACACTACACTCCTTTTATAGGGTAGCACAGTCGTGACATTTCCTGGAGCAAAACAGGAAGGGGCGGATCAGAGGGGTAGCCACAAAGTGATCTCATTGACAGGGGCCCTAGCAATTTAACTTGTTAAAAACAAACACACACACACACAACACACAAAATCAAACTTTTGCTTTCATTTTCTTCCTTCTAATTACTCTGACCAGGTTATAAACCCAGCAACTTATCTGGAAAGGCTATCATTAACTGCAGGTACTGCAGAACACTTTTCAGAAGAGCAGTTTTACAGGATTTAGGACACTGTACTATATGCTGGGTCACTGGAGATCTAAGGGCTCAGCTTTAGGCAGCATGGGCAGAGACTGCGTGCCTCAAATTGCATATTCAAGAGGAAATATATTATAAGAACTGCTCACCATTTCCCCAACATCCAACAGAAGCACCTCGACAGCAGAGGGTAGTTGGTCCGGGAGGTTAGCAGGTGGTTAGGAGGGACAAATCGGGTGCTCCATCACTCGGTGCTCTCCAACATATCATCTCCACAAACCATATAAAAACTACAAACAGGAATCTGCCTCTATCTCCGAAATCAAACAAAGGGGCAGAGGACACTGCACAGCAGGACACTGCAGCATAGGAGCTAGCACAACAAAACTCACCCAAAACAGGAACCAAACCAAAAAAAGCAAAAAGGAAATCCAAATAACTTCTGATCATAGAAGACTCCATGATGCGGGGAGTGGATACGTATCTCCAGCCAGGGATAATGGTCAGATGTCTCCCAGGTACATCAGCGTGGAGAGACACTGACCACATTGCTAAAACTGTTCAGGACGCAGGAGAAAACATTGACATCCTGGTACACATGGGGACCAACTATCTCGCCAGCCGGTCAGTTGTGGAGACCAAGGAACGCCTGACCAGGCTGGGTGACAAACCATCATCCATTTCATACGGCATCTCCTTCTCTAAGATCCTGCCAGTCTGGGAGAGGGGGGGCAGATGGATGGAGGAGAGAGAAGGGACGATAGGGGAGCTAAACATGTGGCTCAAGGGCTGGTGCCAGGACACAAATCTGTAGGGAACTGGCAACAGTTTTGGGAGCGAAAGTTCTTTAAATTTGATGGCCTGCATCTGACAAAGGAGGGAGTCAGTGCATTGGGGCAGAAGTTTGACGTCTTTGCAGAATATTTAAACTAGCAAATGGGGAGAGGGGTGCAGCACCCCATACGTCGATTGGGAAGAACACCCCTCCCCCCTCAGCTAGTGGTTAAATAGGAGTTCAGCATGTTTGTAGTTTGTTTGCATCACCAGATAAGGAAAAAAGGTCCAGCTCCCCATACAATGCACAAGGGAAATGCCAGACCTCTCCCAACAACTAACACACTGAAATCTGGGCAATGGAAAATCATGTACACAAATGCTCGCAGTCTGGGAAACAAGATCACAGACCTACAGGCAATAATGACAGAGGCTAAACTGGATATAGTAGCCATTAGTGAGATGTGGTTTACCAGTTACCATACTTGAGAGACTTCAGTACCTGGCTATGTACTCTTCAGAAGAGACCAAGGTGTAAAAAGAGGGGGTGGAGTGGCTCTTTATGTCAATGAAAATATCAAAGCCACAGAAATTCAGAATACACATAAAGAGCCAGAAGAACTGTGGGTCACCCTGAAAACAGGAAATGGGACAGCCATATGAACTGGGGTTGTCTACAGGCCTCCAGACCAGGGGGAGGACATAGACACATTAATGTTAGAGGATATATAAAATATGACAGCTAAAGGGGAGGGTCTGATAATGGGAGACTTCAACATGCCAGATACAGACTGGTCAATACCAGCAGGAACATTGGCCAGAACTAGACACATGGTGGATTCCCTGCAAGGGGAGGGCCTCAAACAACTGGTACAACAACTCACAAAAGACAAGGCTATCCTAGATCTAGTACTGACTAACAGGGGAAGGATCACAGATCTCCAGGTAGCAGGTCACCTGGGGGCCAGTGACCATTACATGGTATGGTTCAATTTGGCTACTAGAACAAAATCACCCCATTCCAATGTAAAAATATGGGACTTCAGAGGAGCCGACTTTGATAAGATGGCCAGGAGAGTTAAGCTAGGCCTGGCAAAAAGAAATACAGATGAGAGGGTACAGGCAGAGTGGGCAAGCATTAAGGATGCAATGCTTGAAGCAACATCTCATTGTGTTAGAGAGAAAAGGAAGTGCAAAAGAAGAAACCACTTTGGTTCTCAAAAACAGCAGAAAAGGTCAGAGCCAAAAGGCTGGCCTTCAGGAAATAAGGGAACGCAGCAGGATGAAGATAGGGAGGCATGCCAAACTTTCCTAAGGGAAGCAAGGAAGGCAGTAAGGCAGGCACAGTCCCAAACCGAAGAAACACTAGCACAAACAGTAAAAGAAGGTGACAAGACTTTCTATAGATACATTAGTGAAAGGAGAAAGTACAGAGGGGGTATTGCTAAGGTCAAAGGGGATAAGGGGGCATGTGAGGAGGACCATGTAAAAGCATCTATCCTAATTAGATACTTCTGCTCAGTATTTACTGAAGAGAAGGTAGGGCAGGGCCCACAGCTCAGTACCATGGGCACAGGGGGGAGTGAGGGGTGCACTAGTCCCTTCACAAAAGAAAAGGTCTTACAAGAGCTTGATAAGCTCAGGGTGGACAAGGCAATGGGACCTTATGGCATACATCCCAGGGTACTAAAGAAGCTAAGGGTGTAACTAACAGAGCCATTATCAGAACTGTTTAGTGAGTCTCTGAGCACAGGAGAGGTCCCACAAGACTGGAGAAGGACTAATGTGATCCCGCTCCACAAGAATGGTAACAGGGAGGAGGCAGGGAACTACAGACCAGTCAGTCTTACCTCAGTAGTGGGCAAGATTATGGAGGCACTCCTTAAGGAAAGGATAGTGCAACAGCTGGAATCCATAAGAGCACAGGATCCACAACAGCATGGGTTTACAACAGAAAGGTCCTGTCAAACTAATCTCATAGATTTCTTTGACTGGGTAACCAGAGTGGTGGACCAAGGGGGAGCAGTTGATGTCGCCTACCTTGACTTCAGCAAAGCTTTCAATACTGTTCCACACAGAAGATTGATTAATAAGCTGGGTAGGCCCGGGGTTGGTCAGAAGTTGATCAACTGGGTGGCAAACTGGTTGACAGACAGAAAACAGAGAGTGGTGGTAAAAGGTATACAGTCAGAAGAGATGCAAGTCACAAGTGGGGTACCTCAGGATCAGTCCTGGTCAGTCCTCTTCAATATCTTCATCAGTGACATTGCAGATGGACTGGAGGGTAAGGTTTGTCTGTTTGTAGATGACACCAAGATCTGCAACAGAGTAGAGGATCCAGATGGGGTGGGCAGAATGAGAAGAGATCTGGATAAACTAGCAAAATGGTCAGAAGAGTGGCAACTGGGGTTTAACGCAAAGAAGTGCAAGATCATGCACATAGGGAAAAGAAATCCTGAAGCCACCTATAGGCTGGGAGGGAAGTTGCTGGCAGTCACAAGGGAAGAAAGAGACTTGTGGATCACCATAACCGATGACCTGAAATCATCTAAGCAGACCACTAAAGCAGTAGGTAAGGATAGGGGGATGTTGGGGTGTATTAGAAGGGGTATCACAAGTCGGAAGAGGGAGGTAATAATCCCTCTTTACAAGACACTGGTTAGGCCCCATCTGAAGTACTGGAGGCCACACCTTCACAAGGACATTAACCAAATTGAGGCAGTCCAGACAAGGACAACCAAAATGGTGCAGGGACTGCATCAGAAAACATATGAGGACAGATTAATGGAGCTCAGTATGTATACCCTACAGCAAAGGAGGGAGAGAGGTGATATGATCGAAACATTCAAACACCTTAAGGGCATTAATAAGGTGAAGGAGTCTAACATGTTTCAATATAAGAAAAATAGCAGGACAAGAGGACACAGCGTGGAATTAGAGGGAGTCCGATTAAGGGGTAATGTGAGGAAGTTCTTTTTCACAGAAATGGTGGTGGATGCATGGAACGGCCTACCTCAGGAAGTGGTGGCTATGAATACAGTGCAGGGCTTCAAACAGGCATGGGATAGGCATAAGGGAGCAATACAGAGGAGTATGAATAGTTAGGCCATTGACAGAGCAAATGCTGATGACACATCCATAAGGTAGAAAAATAAATGGGCAGACTGGATGGGCTTTGTAGTCCTTATCTGCTGTCATCTTCTATGTTTCTTTTTACATCAGGTATGGGGGAACACAAATAGCAACAAATAAAAAAAGGGAAAGCTAGGAAGAAAAAATTACTTACCATAGCAATCTTGTTACTTCCCAGTGATACTCAGGTAATTCATAACTTTATGCAGTAAGCCTTCTAAGCAGAACTGCCCGGAGAGATGGAACATATGCAAATGATGGAATCTTTTGCATGAGCCACTTTTCAAATGCTGCATTCTACTAACTGCATTTGCTTTAAACCCCTCAGATTTCCTAGAAGCCTTGAAAGACAGGCCCACGAGGAGTAAGTGTAACAATGATTATAATACTGAACATAATAATAAAAATAATAATTATAGTAGGAACTCCTTTAACACAAAGAAAGGCCTCCAACAGGAGGGCATAGCCAATGAAAGAATACCCCGGAATGTCAGAATCACCTGACAAGGGTGAATAACAGTAGTGAACACAATCACAACATATGTGCCAGAAATGGCATTTATACCCCTGAGAGCACAGTATACAGGAGTGCAGAGGCTAAAATGTTCTGAAAGGGGAGGTAGGGTGGGAGTTATGAATTACCCGAGTATCACTGGGAAGAAACAAGATTACTATGGTAAGTAATTTTTTCTTCTAACCCCAGTAATACCAGGTAATTCATAACTTTATGCAGACTACAAAGCAGTACCACTGGAGGTGGGCACAGGACTTTATTTTGGAAAGACTCTGCAGGACTGTTGTGCCAAACCTAGCATCAGCCCTGGATTGAGCATCCAGATTATAGTGCTTCATAAAGGTGTGTACTGTTCTTAGGTAGTTGCTTTACAGATGTCCACCATAGGGACATCTCCCACAACTGCTATGCCCCCTGTAGAGTGGGCCCTCAACCCTGTTGAGGGCTCCTTTCCAGCCTTAGAGTAACAGAAAAAACTGAATACTATCCAGCAAAAAATGGACCTTTTGATGCTGGATTACCCTTTCCAACATTTCATAGGTCAGGAACAGCTGTTTCCTGTCCTGCCTATGAACTGTCGTAGCTGTCAAGTAGTAGCTAAGAGTTCTTTGACGTCCAAACTATAAAGACTCCTTTCAGCTGAACCAAAGTGTTCAGTGAAAAGAAAGGTAAGGTAATAGTTTGGTTCAAATGGAAATTAAAAAACATTTAGGAAGAAGCTTCCTATTTGTTTTCAGGACCACTTTGTCTCTGTGGAATGAAATGTAGTCATGTTCAATACAGTGAGACTAGAGCTCACTGATTTCTCTGACAGAAGTCATTACCATAAGGAAATAATTTCATGTGATATCTCAAACAAACTGTAAATATAGGCTCAAAAAGGGAACCCATGAGCCCAACCATATACACATTTAGGTACCATGCTGGCACCAGTTCCCTGTGAGGGTGTGTGCAAATGGGATAGGCCTTTATGGAACCTTTTGAAGACAGTGTCTGAGGACAGAGAAATAGAGAACATTCTGTTCACTGAAATGTAAGTATATGCTTTTAAGGTACTGGGCTGTGAGTCCAGTAAATGCAATAGGTAAGATAGTTGAGCACAGCTGGGACACCAGCCTGTACTGTTTTGGGTGAAACCCTTACACTGCCTTTTGGAGATAGGATCTGGAGCAACTTGAAACATTTTGTCTAGCTGATAGGCAGGCTGATGCTACAGCCAGGTGGACCTTAAAGGTGCTGGACTGCAAGTCCAATGAATGTAAATAGGAAAATAATCAAGCACAGCTGGGACCCCAGCGTGTGCTGGTACCAGTTCCTAGTTGAATACCAAAATAGAAAAAACCTTTTCCATTTGAAGCATAGCTTTTCTTAATAGATGGATTCTGTAACTACTTAAAATGCCCAAGACATTTTCAGAAAATACAAGCCTACATATTGTAGGCCCCCACAGCTATGCCTTGAGCTCATGCTTTGGGATCAGGAGCCTCCTGTTGGGAGGTTAGCAGATAGCCTCCCGAGGAGGTGTAGATGGTTCAGACCCAGACATGGAGAGTGGCAGAGTGTACCATGGCTGCCTGACCCAGTCTGGTGCTATCAAGAGCACTGATGCTGCCTGGCACCTGGGCTTAAGAAATACAGTACTATGTACACCAGAGGGAAGGAAGAAGAGCATGTAGGTGCTTTCCTGACTAATCCAGAACCAGAGCATCCCAGGGGATTGTTCCCATATCCAGTGCTCTGCCATAGTACAATGGCAGGTGGTGGTTCTGGTGGGACACAAACAAGTCTACCTCTGGGGTGCCCCTCATCCTAAAGATTACTTGCACCACCAGACTGTCAAAGTCCCATTCGTGATGGGACTGATTTGAGCCAGGGTATCTGCAAAGGTATTGTCCTTGCCTGGCAGATGAATAACCTGCAGGGGAACCCTCCCAGGGAGCATCCTAGACTGACTCCATGTTATCATGAGTCATGTGCAGGGAGGGTTGACCTTATCCATCCCTGCTTGTTTGTGTAAGACATTGTGGTGGTATTATCTGTTCTGACCTGTACCACCCTCCCTGTGCTAGTTGTGTGAAAACATTTAATGCCAGTAACACTAATCTTGGCTCCAGCAGGTTTGTGTGCAGAAGTGACTGGGCGCTGGAATGGTGTGAACCCCCAGATGGGAGCTCCACACTAGTAGTGATGTATCTGTTGACCGAACAACTGATGGGGACTCTTGCTGAAAAAAGGACCCCTTTCTCAGCTTGGTTTCTTCTTTTCACTCTAGAGTGACCTGTAACAAATGTTTTTTTGTTACCAGAATTAGTTTTGAAAGAGGGACCCTTCTCCCAGTGAACCCAGAGGTGAAACTGAATGTCCTTCATCTATAACCTGGATTCCAGGACTATGCCAGTGGCAGGTGTCATGGGGCCAGTAGCTGAAGAAACTGTCTTTTAGCCTTTAGTTTGTTCAGGCTGAATGATCCCGCTATCAGTGGAATACATCTTGCCCTGCTGAGATGCACGTAGGCCTTGCCTTGCAAGGTATCCAACTGTGCTCCTATGAACCATAGTGCCTAAGCAGGCTGAAAGACAGAACTTCTTTAGATTTATCATCAGGAACCCTAGAGACTCTAGGAGCCCCTGGATGAGTTGCAGATGCTCCCACTTGCTGGGTTGCTTTTACAACCCCCAGTCAGTCATATAGGTGTGGGAAGACTGTGATACCTTGTCTTCGAAGGTGTGCCACAACCCCTGCCAAGCACTTTGTGCACACTCTTGGGGAGTGACTTGATGAGAGTATGAACGTGAGGTACTTTCTGTGAAACTCCCTTATGGGAGTGTGGAAATAAGCACCCTTTAAGTCCAGTGATGCCAACCATTCCCTTGTCTGAAGTGTTGGCAGAATCAGTGACAAAGTTATCATTTTGGCCTTGTTAAAAAGCCTGTTTAGTACCCTGAAGTCTAAGACAGGCCAGCACTTCCCATTTTCCTTGTGGTACCTATTGCTGTACTAGGACAGGCTCCATTATCTGACAGTAACAGGTTTTGAACCTCTTTTTCCAGGAAGTTTATCCTTTCATCTGTCGATGATTTTAAAACATTTTTTTAACTGCAGGAAGGGATATGAACTCGGAGACAATCCCTATGTCACTGTGGTGCCTGAAGTACCCCTGCTGTGGGTAATGCTGATACTGAGGCACAACTCTGGCCTGATAAAAGAAAGGCTTGGTATGAAATGATCTGTCTCTGCCTCCCCTTCCATACGTTTTAGTGGAGGGGAAGCTTTCTTTTGCAGAATTGCTACTTTAGGCGGTTTTGTATACACCCACCTTTGTCATGTTATCCTTTATCTTTCCTCCAAGAGGGAATGATCCTCAACTGGAAAATACATAGCCTTGGATTGGGTATCCTGAATGAGGTTTGTGATTCTCAGCTATGCAAACCTCCTTTGAGCCACTGTTATCTGTCATTCATCTGCCAGCAGTGCCAGAAAGGCAGCAGCCATATGACTGGTATTTGGCTACTCCCAACCAAACTTAACTGTTTCAGTTAGATCACCTGACAGGGAAGTCTAAGCCTTGGCTGCCCCAGCAAGGACGGACTGCCATAGTGACTTTTGGTATTGAGCATCAAAGGCTTGAAAGCCGTGCTATCAACTTTTCTGGAATCCTTGTTAGGAGGATAGGATGCTAGGGGTGTCTTTGCCTTGTTACATGCTATCACTTGTACTACTCCTTAGTGGACAGGGTGGGAGAATAAAAATTCAGCTCCCTCCCTGTCCAGCTGATATTTCTTATCCAGCCTCTTTTCAAGAGGGGAAGACAGAGCCTAGAATCTGTAGAATCTTTAAAGCATCTTTCCTGAAGAATGTATTTACAGGAAGGAGAAGCTTTTTTTAGTGGGTGTCAGACAAAACATTTCTCACAATATGAAAAAAGTGAGGAATAATCCTCAAATGCTCTGTGGGAATAGCCCAACTCCTGTTCAGGAAAAACCTAAGTTTAATAGGTTCCCCTTTTTTCTATTTAATATCTTATCTGATCATAAACACATATTCTTCCTCAATAATAGGAAGACTGAACAGAGGAGACAGGTTGCTTTGCAGGGGTCTGCTGCTGAGAAACAGGCAGCCCTTGCAGGCCTAAAAGTTTTTTTTTTTTTTGGTTTGTTTTAGCCATTCCAGGCATTTTTCCACATTTTCTCCTTGAAAGTTTTGCAATTTCTGCAGGGGTTGTTAGACTTTATAGCAGGCACAGAAGTACCCAAATGCTGTCCAGCAGGAGGTTCTGTGTTTGATTTCTTTTGAGAGAACCAGGGAGTCAGCCGGTTCAGCAAGTCTCTTAGGTACTGCCCTGTATACCCGTCTCAGGGGTAGCAGTTACAATAATTGTTGTGGTTTCAGCCACAGTAATTTAGGGTATCTGCTGGTCAGAGCTAGAGGGACCCTTAGGTGGTGATAACTTTCTTTTCTTTAGCCTTATCCAGGCATTTTTCAATAGTTTTCTCCGGACATGTAATGCAGATTTCACTCTGCTTGGAAATGTAAATGCCCAGAGAGGCAAACAAAGACTGTTTGCCTTAGCAAAATATCATCACTCTCAACACATGATAAAAACTGGGATCACCAGTTTTTTCTCGGTTTTTCTGACATTTTCCATATAAAACCTATAACAGTTGTAACCGCTAAAAAATGTATTTATTTAAACTTTATTTAACATTTGTGGTTGGTTCCTGAACCGATGAGGAACCGATCGAGAACCAGAAACCAAAGTAAATGAACTGAGGCTATTGGTTCAAGAACCGGTTTTAGCGTTTCTTAAAACAAGCTAAATTAAATAAATACTCCATTAGTTATGTTTCATTTTAAGTCAGAAAACTCAGATAAATGTAAAATAAACCTCGGTTTCCCCCCGGTTGTACTGAACCGGGAGAAACTGAGAAAACTTACAATTTAAACACTAAAACTACGGGTTTACTTAAAATTACAAAAAGTAAAAGGCAGCAAATGAAATGTAAAGAATACTTATATATATTTATACGTTTTCTGACATCAAAACAAGATGATGAGGACAGGATCTCCGAGCGTCTAGTCTTGACAGGCGGAGAGAGAAATCTGAGGGGTTTAGAGCAAAGGCAGTTAGTAGAATGCAGCATTTGAAAAGTGGCTCATGCAAAAGATTCCATCATTTGCATATGTTCCATCTCTCTAGGCAGTTCTGCTTAGAAGGCTTACTGCATAAAGTTATGAATTACCTGCGTATTACTTGGGTTAGAACATGGTATTAGGGGTAAGGGTACACAAGTATTTCCAGGTAACACGGAGTATGGAAACAGGGAATGCTAGGAGTGATGCAGTGCAGTGGCTTTGGGGTGGCAGTTTTCAGAGAGACCTTCTGGAGACTGCACTGGTGCCCCATCTGCGTGCAACTCTCTGGCTTGATGAAGGAAGCCACTAGACTCCAGGCCAAGCTGGTTAGGATTTTGGGGGGGCTTCTTCCCCCACCCAGTGGCCAAGTTTGACTCTGGTACCCCAGAGGATGCCAGGGAGGTGGAACAGATAGACTATAGTGGGCTCTGGAAGGGTGGGGGGGTCAGAGGTACACTGTTGAACCAGTACCACTACACAATTCCTACGCTGTTCTGGTAAAGCGGAACTGCCAGGAGGAAGCACCCATGGTAGTGGCTAATGAGGATGTGCATGTTCTCCATAGTAGAGACCTCAAGGAGGGAGGAGCAGTACCTAAGTGGAGGAGGAAGTAACTTTTGGTGGGGGACTCTGTTGTGAGGGGGATATATTTAGTAATAGAAAGGGGGGGAGTGAGGTTGGGTGCACATGTGGCGCTACAGCCCAGAGGAATGGGAAGTGGATCCAGTTGATCACTACGGTAGCAGGACAGGAGGCAGAACTGGATGTTATTGTCCACCTGGGGACAAATGACCTAACTGGTGATGGGGCTGGGATGGTGCAGGGGGAGTTTAAGGAGCTGGGGAGAGGTCTTAGACAGGTAGTGCACTCAGTAGCTTTTACTGAGGTGCTGCCTGTCTGTGACGGGGAAGGGAGGAGAGGGATCTCTGCACCAAGAGCTTCAACTCATGGTTGAAGGAATAGTGCAGAGAGGAGGGTTTAATTACACTGGGGATTAGGGATTCATCTGGAAAGATAATGACCTTTACAGGGGTGATGGCCTGCATCTGTCTGGGACGGGAACTGCAGTCCTCAGTGGACAGTTTAGATGTTACATTGATAAACATTAAACTGGCTGAAGGGGGTGGCAGAAGAACTTGGGAAGGCAGTCACTGCCCCCCACAGGCTAACACAGAAAACAGAGAGAAACCGAGGGGAATGGAATTCTCCAGAGTGGAAATTAATAAAGCAAGTAGGGCAGTAGAGATAAAGGGTAATGAGAATGGAAGTCAGGGGGAAGGAAAGAGGGCAGAAAGGAAAGAAGGCAGTAACAAGAAGAGTGGTAACAAAATCTGGACAGCCGTGTGTGAATGCTAGCAATGTAAGAAATAAGATTTTAGACAGAGGTCATAATGTCAGATGCCGACCTGGATATTTTGTGGCCATTACGGAGCCATGGTACACTGGAAACCACAGCTGGGAGGTGTTCATACCAGACTATATTCTGTTTAGGAGTGTGTTTTCGGGTGGGGCAGGTGGGAAAGAAAGGAGAATGAGGGGTGTTTTATGAGGGAAGGCATAAAAGGAATGGAGATACAGGAAATACAGGAGGAGCAGAGATACTGTGGGTCACCCTAGAAACAGAATAGCACCTCTTCACACCGGCATGATCTACAGACCTCCAGCACAGGGGGAGGAGTTAGATAAGGTACTGGTGGAAGCTATTGCCTTGGTGGCAGAAAAGTGAGAGATGCTGCTGGTGGGGGACTTCAGTCCATTGGATGTAGATTGGAACTCCACAGCTGTGGCTTAGTCTAGAAGAAGGGACATCCTGGGCTCCCTGCAGGGGGCATTCCTCAGGCAGCTAGTTAGCAAACTCACTTGTGATCAGGCAGTACTGGACCTGGTACTCAATAACAGAGACAATGTTGCAGACATCAGGGTAGGAGGCCAGCTGGGGAACAATGATCACCATACATTATGTTTCAATACAGGGCTTGCAATAACACCATACTGAAGTCCCCAAATGGGAATTTTGAGGATCTTGAAGTACAAAAATGAATGCAGTGTTTCAGCATTGACCCGGTATATGGAAAGATATCCATGGATTTCATTAGCAGAAAAAAGTATTGGGTAATATTTTACAGTCACTAAACAAATTTCTTACCGTGGGATTCTTGGTCTGACTCCCAACATTTGAAGCAGATGGTCAACTTGACCCCCACTGTACTAGAGCTAATGCAACCCCTATCAATATAAGGATGGCTACCGAATTGAACCACACAAGGGTGAGGGTCCTGAACTTCAGGAGGGCAGATTTAAAAAAGATGGATGAATGCCTCTTGGATGACCTAGTGGAGGGTATGACCTGGGTTGGGTGGAGAAACAGTGGGAACAGCGAAAAAAGGGCCATAAGGAAGGCAGCAAACCTCTTCATCAATCAAGTGAGCAAAAGTAAGAGGAAAAAGAGACCACAATGGTTCTGGAAAGAGGCGGTGGAAAAAATAAAGACTAAAAGGGTAGCAGTCAGAAGGCATAAGGAGAGGCAGAGGGACAATGGATAGGGATGTTTATCAGGGGACACAGAGGGAAGCAGGGAGAGCAGTAAGGAGCACCAAGGTGCACACTGAAGAGAGACTAGGTAAAAAGGGGAAAATACATTTTTAGGTACCCTGTATGTAAACGAAAGTAGGAAGACCAGGGGAGGGATCATAATATTAAAAAGGGAAGGTGGGACAGCACTGAGGAAGAACAGGAAAAAGACAGACATCCTGAACAAATACTTTTGTTCATTGTGTCAGAAGGAGAAGGAGAGGGGCCACCAAAAAGTAGCAGGAGCATTGGAGGGAGGGAGGTGGACACTAGTCCATTTTCAGAGGACAGTGTCCTGAAGGGACTCGCTAATCTGAAAGTGGCAATAGGGCCAGATGGGGTGAATCCAAGGGTACTGAGAGAGCACAGGGAGTACTGCTGCACATCTGACAATCCTATTTAGCAGCTCATTGGAAACAGGAGAAGTTCTGGAGGACAGGAGGAGGGCAGATGTCTCACTTCACAAAACTGCTAGCAGGGAAGAGGCTGGCAATTATAGGCCAGTTAGCCTGACACAGGTGGTAGGAAAGTTAATGGAGTCACTGCTGAAGGAAAGGATTGTGGAATATCTTGAATTCAGTGGATTACAAGACCCAGTGTAGCATGGATTCATTGGGGAACACTCCAATGAATCTGATACATTTCTTTGACTGGGTGACTAATTAGATCAGGGCTGAGTGGTGGATGTGACTTACCTAGACAGCAATAAGGCTTTCAACACAGGAGGCTAGTAAGAAAGCTAGGTAGCTTAGGAAGTAGGTCAAAAGGTAGTAAACTGAGTAAGAAATTGGTTAGGGGATAGACTGCAGAGGGTGGTAGTAAATGGAGTTCACTTTGAGGAAAGGAGGACGACCAGTGGAGTGCCTCAGGGATCAGTGCTGAGACCAGTCCTCTTTAATGTGTTCATAAGTGACATTGCAGAGGGCCGGAAGGGAAGGTATGCCTCTTTACAAACGACACTAAGATCTGCAACAAACTTGACACTCTGGGGGAGTTTTTTTTTTTTGGAAAAATTAGAAAAGACCTAAACATGTTTGAGGAGTGGTCGAGAGTGTGGCAGCTAAGATTCATACGCACATGCATACAAACACATAAAGAAGCCAGCAGAAGAATGCCATTCAGTCTATCTAGTCTGCTCATATTCTAGGGTCCATAACTTGAGCTACTGTCTCTGCTCCCCCCCTTCACTCTTACCTTCCCCCTATGCCTATCCCAGTGTCTCTTAAAGCTGCCCACTTTCTTCAATGAGATCACCTTTTCTGCCAGTGCATTCCAAGTATCCACCACCCTCTCTGTGAAGAAGTGCTTAATGACCTCCATCCTAAACCTCCCACCCTCAAGCTTAAGACTGTGCCCCCTTGTGTTGTGGTTGCCACTCAGTTTCAAGAGGCTCTCCTTATCTACCTTATTTATTCCTTGCAAGTACTTAAAGGTTCCAATCATGTCCCTTCTGTCTCTCTCTCTCCTGTTCTCCAGGGAGTACATGTTCAGTGCCCTCAACCTCTCGAATGCCTTACCCTGCTGACCCGCTATCGTCTTTGTAGCCCTCCTCTAGACCTTCTCCAGCAGGTTAATGTCCTTTTTAAGGTGTGGGTGCCAGTACTGAACTCTATACTCTAGATGTGGCCTTACCAGTGACCTGTACAAGGGCAATATAACCTCCTCTGTCCTACTACTGATCCCCTTTGTTTGCCATTGCTGCTGCTTTCTTGCACTGCATGGAGTGCTTCAGGTCACTAGTGATCATCACTCCCAGGTCCTTCTCCTCCTCTGATGCAGGTAACTGGACTCCACTCAGGTAGTACTCTGTACTGGGATTCATGGCTCCAGTATGCATAACTTTGCATTTCTTGGAATTCAAGCCAAACTGCTGGATACTGGACCACCTCCCCAGCTTTTCCAGATCATCCTGCAAGTCCTGTATCCCTTCAGCTGTGTCGACTCTCCTGCACAGCTTGATATCATCTGTGAATAGGCACATTTTGCCTTTAACGCCATCTCCAATGTCAATGACAAAGACATTGAACAACACCGGCCCAGCACCGAGCCCTGTCGGACCCCACTGGTTACCTCTCTGGTGCCAGACAGCTCTCCACCCATAACCACCCTCTGGGTATGTCCCTCAGCCAGTTTTTCACCCATCTGGCCATCTTATTCCCAATCCCGAGATCCAACAACTTCCTGATCAATCTTTCGTGCAGCACAGAGTCAAAGGCCTTGCTGAAATCAAGCTAGAGGATGTCTACCGCTTGGCCACTGTCTACTATCTTAGTGACACAGTCAAAGAAGTCAATCAGTTTCATTTCACACAATCCCCTCCCCTTCCCCATGAACCCATGCTGCCTCGCATCCTGGAGATCATGCTCCTCTAGATATTCCACCAAGCTATTGTTTAGGACATACCTCTCAACCTCCTGCCTCATAAATCAGGGACAAGGCTTAAAAAAATCAGGGACAAAGGACCAAAATCAGGGACACATCTTCAAAATTGGAGATATCAACTCAGGAAGCTGGTAGGATAAGGGTCTTAGTGTAAAATGCATTTTCTAATGAGGAACAAGTCTGCAATTTAAATGTTTAACATTATTTTGTGCTTACAAATTCCACTGTTTGGTCACAGAAACAATTTTTAGGAGGGACAGAGTAAAATTTTGAGGCAAAATCAGGGACATCCCTGAAAATCAGGGACAGTTGAGAGGTATGGTTTAGGATGGTCTCTATGAGCTTGCCCACAATTGAGGTCAGACTGATTGGTCTGTAATTCTCTGGGTCATCCTTGGGACCGCTTTTTGTGGAGGGGCACTTCATGTGCTGTTCTCCAGTTCTCGGATACCATGCCTGACCCTAGTGAACTATTAAATAGGTCTGCCAGTGGCTCTGTCAGCTCCTCAGCCAGTTCCCTTAGTACACTAGGATGCACTCTGTCCCCGCCTGGTGATTTGTCCACCTTAAATGCCAGCAGCTCCTCCCTCACTCTGTCCTTCTCTATCACTACATCTGTGTTCCCCTCCACCCTGCTCCTCTTCTCCTTCCTGAAGGCACTAGTCCATCCTTCTCCCTGGTGAAGACGGAAAAGAAGTATTCATTTAGTATCTCTACCTTCCCCCCATTATCCTCCACCCACTTCTCCCATTTCTTACGCCTAACAATCCCTTCCTTCTTGTCCCTTTTCTCACTTATATAGCAAAATAAAGCTTTCCCCCTTCTTAATTCCTTCAACTTACTATCTGCAGCTCCTTCTGTGCCATTGCTCGCCAGACTTTCTTACTTGCCTCACTAGCCAATTTTCCCTATCCACCTCTCTCGGTCTTTCTGAATTTTCTATATTCTATATTTTAATCATGTATTTGGGACACAGAAATCTAGGAAAGGAATACAAGATGGGTTTGGGGGGGGGGGTACTGACAGCCATCAATCAAGAAAGGACCTGGGGGTAATCATATCTGATAACCTAAAGGCAACCAAACAATGTGAGAAGACTGTGGGGAAAGCCAGTGGGATGCTAAAGTGCACAGGGATAGATATCACCAGCAGAAGAAAGGAGGTGGTTATACCACTGTACAGATCACTAGTGAGACCTCATCTGGAGTACTGTGTCTAGTTCTGGGGGCCACTTCTCCGAAAGGACATGGACAAAATAGAGGCAATCCAGAGAAGGGCAACAAAAATGGTGCAAGGACTGCACCAAAAGTCATACAAGGCAAGACTAGAGGACCTCAGTATGTATTTCCTGGAGGGGGTGGGATATGATAGAGACATTCAAGGACCACAGGGGTATAAACAAGGCACAGGAGTGTAGCATAGTTCAGAAAGGAAAGTGTACAAGAACAAGGGGACATGATATGAGGCTATAGAGGGGTAGACTCAGGGGCAACGTGAGGAAAGAGTAGTGGATACTTGGAACAGCCTTCCTGTGGAGGTGGTGAGGGCAAAAACAGTAGGGGAATTCAAGAATGCATGGGCTAGACATAAGAGCACCCTCGCAATATAGAAAAGAGGATAATCTGCAGATCAACTAGGGTCTGAGAAATTGCATTAGGTATGGAAAATGGGCAGACTACGGGGGTACACGATCCTTATCTGCTGTCAACTTCTATGTTTCTGTTACAATCACATAACTTAGTGCAACCACTCTATCTGGACCAGTTTTTACGGCTGCAGTGGGCATAGCCCAGCACAAGTTTTACGAGCACAGTAGGTAAAAAAGGGGCATACCGAATACCAGCTGGACTTGTAAATAGTGGAGGTGAACAGCACTCACTGCACATTAACCGCACTATTTCGTTCGCCAGACGCTGGTGGAACACGGCACTGGCCGCCATGTCTAAGACGGCCGTCACCAGTGGATGGCCACGCATGCACAAATAACTCCAGCAGCCATCCTGACTGCACTTTCCCTAATAAACTTTATATGCACACTGAGGGACCCAGTCCCCAGTGGCAGTGTATTTATTTGTTTGCCTTTTTTTTTCTTTTCTTTAATCCAACATGGGGATGGCCCACCCCTGGTGTTGGATCCCCCCCAGCCCCTTATTTTATTACAAGTTTTCGACATCAGGGGCCCCAATCACAGTGTCAGCATTTACAAGCCCCCCCCCAGCAGTGTGGGACGCTGGGGAGCCCACCCCTAGTGTCCCGTAATTATTTAATTTCATTCTGAAAAAGTAAAATGCCCTCCGGCATCTTTTTTTTTTTTTTTTTTAAACCCACCCCCAGTATCGGATCCCCCCCCAAAGTCCATTGAACGGGAAGATGTTTTGTTTGTTGTGGTTGGGTGCTGTTAGGTTGTGCAACAACAACACCAGTGCACTTAAATACAGAGTCATGACATTTTTCAAATTTCATACATATAAAGCATTTGATTAGTCAAAACATCAAATAAGCAAAATGTGTACTGTAGTTTTGGCTGGGCCATCGCACACCTTGCCTGTCATGGTAGCCAAAGACTTTCACAGGCTATTCTGATCATTAATCATAAGTCAGGTAGTTGGCAATCCTCAAGGTAAGGGATGCAGGCATATGTCTTCTTGCCCATCACATCCAATTTCCTCAACGCCTTTTCAGGAGGAAGACAGCTCATGGACTTTGGAGCCTTAGAATAGTCATGGGCAGCCATGATGACCCTAGAATCCATTTCCGACTGTGAAGCACAATAAGGCTTGGTAGCAGGGGCAGGATATTATCTTCCTTATGAGACACAGCTAGCAGAGCACTAGATCTATGCCTTGCAGCATAGTGGCATCCTCCAAAGCCAAATGGATAGGAGGCACAATGACTGTAGACAATGAAGAAACCTCCAGAAACTCAGAGATTCTTCTTTGAGGGCACAGGGTCATACTGCCACAAACAAAAACAGTGTGGCAATAAATGCCACAAGCAAAATGCTGTACTCCGAAATAAGGTTGAGTAAAACACCAACCATAGAAAAACAGTGTACACCATAGGGAACAATGGGGCTTTTTGTCTTTTGCAGGGGGCGCTGCACCCCTAAATGGGGCTTTAACCCACACACATCCCTAGACTTAAAATAACCAACTCCAAGGGGGTGTGGACTTCAGGGATGGGGGAAAAATCTTTTGTTTAACAAAAAAAAAGTTGCAACACCAGGAGACCTAGGGGGACCCAAACTGTGGTTCCAGGTCTCCAACCTGCCATGTGCTTATGCCTTAGCCACTCCATCATGGGAGCAGCTTGACCAGGCACCACACCAATGGCAACTTGATGCCTACATAGCTTCAGTGGACAGCAACTGGGGTAGCGGTAATTCACTACCACTATTATATCCCTGTCACTCTAAATACTTTTGCGCTTTACACAGTGCGGCTCTTGCCACACTATTCCTTGTTTTATAATTCAAAGTTTATTAGGTTTATACTATACATGAACACGAGGGATCATCAACCAACCACATAAAAGAGACATAACAGCAATGGTAAACAAACAGAATGCAAATCAAAAAGAATGCAAACCCCCCACCCCACCCCCAGAGCACAGCATTAAAACGGAAACCCCATCTAAAGAGAGGGGGAGCATTTGCCGTATTATTCTTGTAATAATGAGCTGTGAACAAACTTGGTACGTCCAGCAGACCAGACCTTGGTCTGATTCTCACAACCTCCACTTGCATACAGTGTGACTCCGAGCAAGTCACTTAACCACCCAGTGCTCCCAGGTCACCCCCGAAAACAGGCACTTGTGCCTAGTGGGCCTTACCCAGTTTCCAAAGACTAAAAAATAAATAAAAATATTTGAAGCAGCATATTGACCTGGTACCTTCTTTGAGGAATCCTCCTCATCAGTAAGGCCCAGCTTGGATTGAACCTGCCCAAGGAAAGCCTGAAATGAAGCATCCTCATGAGGAGACCTAGGTGCACACAGTACACGGTCCTCAGTACAGGAGGACACAGTGGAGCTGAAGTCCACCATATCATGGGGGTCGGAACTTCCTCATATTGCTCTTCCATCTAATCTGGATTGTAGTGCAACTCACCCTCCTCATCAACAGGAATAGGCAACATGTCAACAGCAGGAGTAGGAGGCCGTGTTGACAGCACAGTCATCGATGCAGGAATCCACCAGCTCAGTTGTAGAACTGGTACATGGGTACAGGGACCACTGTCAGCATCCATAAAGTCAGCAGCGATGAACCTGGCTGCATCAATGGGGTTATTGGTGATTGTGGAGCCTGAGGTGTGAAAACAGCAGACAGTCTGAAACAGCAACTGCATAACAACAGGGTTGTCAATCATTGATCTGCCGATGAGACAGCCCAATGGCAGAACTGGCTGTGAATCCCCCATAGAGGGATTAGAGGCAATGCCAGACACTGACCTGGATGTCTGTGATATGGTTGGGGGGCAGCAGAACCAAAGGACTTAGCCTGGGTCATGTTTTTTTTTCTTTTTCCAACAGACTTACCTCTTATTTTAAGAGGAGACAGAGACCTTAAAAGATAGGCATCCTTTTCATGATGCCATTGCTCATCTTATTTGGCATGGTGGTGTTTCTCAGCCTATTTAATATATTTCTCCATTTTGTCTTCTATTGACAATTTAGCGAGTGGGGGATGGTAAGCGGGGGTTGGAAGGATGATGGCAAAGTAGCCTGTGTTGCACACTGACTGTCCTCCATGGCCTTAAGTTTTAAACATATTTCTAAGGCTTTTTTCCCTAACATCTCCATGTAGCCTAGTTAAAACCCTGTCAGATGCTGCAGGCCTTCATGTGATATGTGAGGCCCAAGCAGTGGATGCACATGTCATGAGGGTCAACTTTGTAAATCTTCACTTTGCTATAATGACAATAGTGGAACAGCGGTTCCTTGTCTTGTTGGTGGCCTATACAATAATTAAACATAATACAAAAAAATGATAGAAATAAGTGTGTTAGCAATACTGCAAGTCAATGTGGGCAGCCCCAGCTAGCAAAAGTTTGCAGGTGGTTCTGGTACCGAAGGCTGAGTTTCATGATGAGGCTTATGGAGGGAGATATCCTTGAAGATTTGCCCAATTTCACATGCCACTAGAGTGAAAATAACAAACAAAATATAAAAACATTATACAATAAATACAAAACACTCCTTAATGCTTTCCAATGTTCCCGCTAATACCGGAAAGACTTCTGAAATTGAGGGTGGAACATGTAACCTTGATCCTCATGGTACTAGATTCAATATCCTGCAATTCATGTTTAGAGATTCTATATAGAGGCTCAGAACAGATGTTTGCAAGTCACTGCAGGCTTCTGAACCTCTCACTGCTACAGCCCTGCTCTGATGTCTGCTGCAGGGTATACTAGGATTTCTGGTTAGAGCAAATGTCAGCTTGGAAGGCAGCAATTAGTCTGATATTCTATTGTATACTGCAGTATACAGCAAGTAAAGAAGTGTTTTTGTACACAAAGTGTAAACCTGGACCAACCCCACACTTGGGTGTGGAGTTCTTAGTGCAGACTGTTCCCACTTAAGGTTCCACAAATCACAGTTTATAGAAACCTATACAACCTTGGGACCCAAATCCAATCCTCACTCAGTTAATGAACTATCCATTCAAACCTATGAACATCACCAAGCTGTTGTACCTCTCCTGGATAACTTTATTCCAGACAGTTTTACTTCACAAGGAGGATCAGTAAACTACTTAAGCAATAAGGTACCATGGGACATTGGCTAAACTAGGTTTACCCAATGGTCAGGAGCATAGTAAGGCACGAGGTGAAGCCAGATGACAGACGCTTTCAGGTTGCTCGTGTCTCGAAGCAGCACCCAGGAGATATACTTTACGAATTTAACATGCAAAGCTAAAATAGATTAATTTGTTTTGGTTTTATGTTCACTGTGCATGCACAAGCAAACGTCTTGCTATAAGACTGCCTTTTGAGGGGTGTGACACGGTCAGTCCAATGCAGAGTGGTCTGCAAGGGGCATATCAGTGCCACACCAATCATCAGTCAGGCTGATCATGACACAGTTTTGGCTTGTTGGGCGGAAACATCCTGCACTTAAAAAAGGAAAGGCCAACGTAATCGTGGGTTGGTTCTTCCCTTTGATCTACACCGTCCAGCAAGCTGATCTGCCATGACCAGACTGCTGAGGAATTTCAAACATCCAGGAAGAGGCCCGCTCTTGCAGATGCCAGCTAACAGTATTGGCTAATGTAGTAACACAGCTGTTCTGTAGGGCTACTATAACAGAATGGCACAAAAGAATACTCCTCATTCCCTGGCTGCTTACTTCGTATCCCTGCCGACAACCCTCACTCTAGTAGACATGCAGAAAAGCAATGTAACTTGCCTACTTTGGGGGGGTTAGCTAAATGAAGGTTGGCAGTCTTCATTTAGGATTTTTTATTTTTATTTTGAATGTTGGCACTGGGCACATCAGCTGAACTGCATGGAGGGGAGGGGCATGTGGAGCTTGGCATTTTCCGATACCTCCACTGATTGTTTGGTTTCTTATTTTTTTATTCTACTAATGTCCATGACCCCATGGGCTGTCTCTTACTTTCCAACACCTCTTCCAGACTGACTGTGCCCTTAACAGAGGGCTTCCCCCTCCTCTGCAGTCACTGAACACACCTACTCTCCATCCACCGAGCAAACTAAGCTGGCCATCTCCCCCTGCCTCCCATCATTCTGAAACTACTGCTGAAACAGAGCAGCTCATGCACAAGGTAACCTACTGAGAGCCCCTGCAAGCTGCAGCAGTACTTGTTATCAGAATGGTGGAGATTGGGGGGGGTCCATGTGCAACATAGTGGTCAATGTTTCCAACTCACTGCCAGACCATAGTGCACTGCTCCTTGCTGCTGTTTTATGCCCAGAACCTCTGTGCCTCCTAGGCTCTTCTGATGTCTTCCCTCTTGTTGGTCCCCCCCTTTTTTTTAAAGCACAGGGAGCTGCAAGTGACGGGTGGGGGGGAGCAGGGCCCAAACTCTGTGGTCAGTGGCTCCCAACCAGGCCCTATGAGTACGCCCTCTAGCTCAAAGACTGACTGCTCCCCTCCTCATACTTGTCCTGCAGCATGCAATTCCCAAGCACCATACCTATGGTCATTGTTTTTTTTTTGTTTTTTGTTGTCAATTATGGAGACCAGTGCCCCTTCACTGAAGGCTGTTTTTCTCTTAAATACCCCCCCCCACCACCAGGTGCCTCATACCTCTGTGGACCAGCCTTGTCCCCAAACTGGAAACCAGTCATCTAGGCCTCTGTTTTCTGACCTCTTTCCAATGCTGATGCTGCTAGACTCCAGACTGGTATCTGTTGCATGTAAGGGTGAAAGAAGGCAGAGCCCTCTGATGCAGCCACTTAAATAACAAGGAGCCCTCCTACTACAGATATCAGTCCCGTCTCCTGAGAATCCTACCCCTATGTCTACCCTGCCTCTACTGGGCAAACCCCCATCTGTCCATCGTGCTGTAATCCCGGCTGTTTCCTCAGACAAAACTCTGCCCGCTGCCATCCCTTGTAGGCTCTGTCATTCCAGAAAGCAGATTTCTAAGCAAAGGCTAAAACAGTTCTGTTTTAGAAACAGACTGTAAGGATCCCCTCTTACTGAACAACGCATTTGTCAATGCCGAATGTTTGCTTGCTGGCATTGGCATTGGTAGTGTAGGAGTTAGAGAGATGCATAATAGGAATGGAAGTGAAGTATTGAACTGAAGCCAACCCCACCACCACCCTGCAGAGACTGACAGGCATTGGGGTGTGCCTTTGGGTCATCAGGCATAATGGCCACGCCATTTCACCACACCCTACCATGCAGACTCTGACAAGTGTCACGGTGTGCCTTGGGGTCTTTGGGCCTTATGCTTACCCCATTCCATAAGGAAATATGGTGAGATGGGTGCAGTATAGGAGAATGGGGTGAACTTTGGGGCTGAAGAGTTCAAGGCACACCTCGATGCCTGTCACTGGATGCAGGATGTGGGTGTGGGTGGAATGGCATGAGCATTACAGGAGGTAATCCCAAGTCACACCCCTGATGCCTGTCAGTCTCTACAGGGTGGGGTGTTGTGGTCAGAAACCCTGACGCTCCAGGTGTTTGTTGGTATTTTCACTCCACATTTTCAAAATGGGTTTTTGGTGACACCCACCTCATGAACAGTGGCAATATCAGTTTGTTAGCCGAAAGCTGATTTTGCACAGTGACTATGCCATTTGGCACCACAGGTCCAAAAACACATTTCAAACAGGATGTGAAAAATGACAGCTGTACTGTTCATGGGGGGTGTAAAAAATGGCAATGTTGAAAATCTGGATTGAAAATATAAAAAAAGTGAAGTCACGAGAGTGTGTAGAAACTGCGCAACACACACCCATAATGTAATTACTTTGGGGATATTTTACAGCAGATTGTCAATGCAGGCATTTTGGGACCTCTGCTCATGAATAGTGTCACTGTGATTTTCTTAATCTGTCCCGAACACAGATTTCCCACAGCGACCATGCATTTCTGCGCTGGAAGTGCGAAAACACATTTCAGCAAGGGTGTGAAAAATGACAGCTATACTGTTCATAAGGAGGTGTGGAACAATGCCAGTGTTGAAAATCTGGACTGAAAATAGTACAGATTCGTGAACTTACAGGGGTGCGTGGAAACTGCGCAATGCACGCTCATAACACAGTCATTTTATGGACTTCTGTCACCAAATTTTCAATATAGCCATTTGAAGATCTCTGCTCATGAACAGTGTCACTATGATTTTCTTAATCTGTCCCTAACATTGATTTTGCACACCGATTGCGCCATTGGGTGCCACATGCGTGAAAACACATTTTGGGCAAGATATGAAAAATGACAGCTCTACTGCTCATAAGGAGGTGTGGTAAAATGGCAATGTTGAAATCTGGAGTGAAAATTTTAAAAATTTGCAAAGTTACGAGTGTGCGTAGGAACGACACAATGCATGCTTGTAAAACAGTCATTTTTGGGAATTTTTTCACCAAATTTTCAACATAGGGTTTTGGGGGCCTACCTCATAAACTGTGACACTATTGTTTCGTTACTAGGTCTCGAAAGGTGGTTCCGTGCAGTGACCGCGAAATCACCTTTCGGGACCGAATAACAAAACGACAGTGGCTGAGTTCATGAGGTGGGGCCCCAAAAACCCCTTGTTGAAAATTTGGTGAAAAAATTCCCCAAAATGGCCGAGATATGCACCAAAGTTGAAAAAACCCATTTATGCCATTATGCAGCTTACCACCACTTCTTCAGATCGCGGTTGGCTTTGAAGAGTGCAGATGTGTTCCTGGTCCACCGAAGATCATCGCGCTGGACTCCGGAGGCAAGTATGGGGTCGGGGAAGGTGTGGGGAGGTGGATGCACAGAAGGTGGGCATGGGTTGGGGGAGGGGGGCAAGACAATTAACGAGGGACTTTTTTGTTTGTAGGTGTGTTTTTTTTTTTGTTTGTTTGTTTTTTTAGGAAGACGACGCGGGACTTGTGTTATGCTGGGGTGGGCTCCCAGAGTGGCAGCTGAAAGTTTTTTGGGAGTCAGTGGAGCCGACGGGATTGGGCACCCCTCACGCATTCTGATTTTGCCACGCTGGGGTGGGCTCCCAGCGTGGCATCTAGAAGTCTGGGGGCCGCGCGGGCTGACAGGGGATTGGGCACCCCGTCAGCCATACTGTGTGTCGGTGGGGGAGCTATGAGTACACTGGGTGGGCTCAATGCCGCTGCATTTATTGTTTGGGAGGGGGTAATATGAAGGGAGCTGTTCATGACAGCTGCATTCAGGATGCAGTGCTGAGTGTAGGCACTTTGCATACTGCCGATGGCAGTATGTAAATTACCTGTCGACAGAAGTATGCAAATTGCCTACACATTACAACCGCTGACTGCAGCAGTTTTTCGCTTTCAACTGTACGTCACTGCATCTGAACGGCTGTTATAGACATCTTGGACATTCATTGGCGCTGTGCAGCCGCGCCTGCAAAAGGGAGCAGGGCACTGGAAGTGGGGTAGGCACACCTACAAAAACTCTTATGGTGACACTATGTTTCTTGCACATGTGTGCAAACAAACAAAAAGAAACCAGTGGTAGATTCAAGTTCAGTGATATTTGTGACAGAGCATAATGCTGTGTCACAACAGATACTGTATATTAAATAAAATGATTATGCAACACCATCAGATGAAGTGGTTTGTCCATGAAGTGCTGGTTCACTAGTACATGTGCCGCACATTCTTTTGATAGTGGTTTAATGGATGTTTTTGATGTTTGCCTATATGCACTTTGAATAATTCAGCTATTAGTTAGCAAATGCCTAGAATCTGTGTTGTGCTCTGCTCCTTTGTGTACACACAAGTTCACTGGCTTGCCTGCTTGAAACCAGTTAAATACTGTGAATTATATAAGTAGAATGATAAGGCACATTTCACTGATGATTTCCAACTTGTATGATTAGAAATCACTCCTTTTAACACGGAACAATTTATTTTCCGCAGCCAGGTCATTTGTCTCTGAAAGAGGGAAGGATACTGAAATATTCATAGCACAAGGTTTTGATCTCCAGTGTCAATGATTTGTCTACTGCAGGTCATGTGGCTTGCCAACAACCTAGACATACTCACTTTGTGCTCCTTTTCAACAATGCTGCAGCATGATGTCATGCTGTTAAAGTGCTAAAGTCCTGGACAGGAAACCAAGCCCTGCTGTACCAAGATTCCTGTTGTGTAACTTGCTGGATTTTGTCAGGTTTACCAAATGCACAGTCAGCATCAACTCCTTCATACTACTGTATGTAAAAGAGTTAAAGGCTTTGCTGCAGTGCAGATACACATCAACAGGTTTCCTGTCATCAAGCTCCTTGGTAAAACTGTTAAAAAATGCAAACGTCAGCTCATAAAAAGACTGTTCGACATTTGGGGACAAAATATGGGAGCCCACTTAAAAGCAGATATTGCCTCTCAGCTGCCCTATCCTGGGTAATTCCAATCTAGCAATGTGTCAAAGCAGGACACCACTGAAAATGAGATACTGCATCTCATCTGCTCCATCCTGGGTAAATATATAGTAAAAATGTGTATATGCAAGACCCGGTACAACAGCAATACCAGCGGCAAACATTCGGCATTGACAAATGCCTGTTTTTATTACTTTAAATTTGTATACATGCGCGTGCAAGAACGCGATACTGAAAGCATATGCAAGTGAGTGAGGGCTGGCGGGCAAACAAGCAGTGATAATCAGATCGAACACAGACAGGCAGATTGTACAGATAAAAAAGGTACACATTTTAAAAAGAAGTGAAAGCACAAAAAAAATGAAAATGTTAATCAACTGCACTGCCAATCATTTTGAAACAAATATGTTTTTAGAGGGGTAGACAAGTAAGTAAATGCCTTGGTATCTATAAAAATGGCTTTTTGAAAATGAGAATTTTGTCTGGCACACTGATATAAAACACCCTTTGCCCAGGTTGGCAGGGACTTGTTTTTAGCCATTGGTAGTGCTCTCTTAAGACAATGGCTAGAACCAAGTCTCAGCCAATCAGGATGCAGGGATTTCCAAACTAATTTTATATAAGAATTTAACACGGGTTCCTAATACTTGATTTAATGTGATACTTTAAAACAAATGCTCGGTTTTCTTTACAAAGATGGTGTCATGATTCCATTTCATTCAGACTATTACTCTGCCAGTGTATTTCCCATTAAGCATGCCAACTGTGGTGGAGAAATAACTCCACGTGAGGTAAGAAGGGCCTCAGTTTTTAAAAGTCCAGAACAGAGGATGAGGAAAAACAATGACAAGCAATTGTTTGTTTTATATGGCATGGTGTCAAAGGACACCCAGCAGACCATATATAGAGAGGGATTGTAGCCACGATAATTTTCTGCTACACCAAGCCGGGAAAAGTACATGAAGAAGGCACACTCCACTAGAACAGCAGCATCAGTGGCAAGTACAAAGAATGTACCAACGGCAGATATTTGTAAAGCTGCTACCTGGAAACCCAGTGCACTTACTCACATCTGTTGCCTAGACACACAGACAACAGAAAAGGCTATAGGTTTGGGTTTATTCTGAACTTCAGAATCTAGTCTCAAAGTAATCCTAAACCCCTCCAACCCATGAGCCATTTATTTTTATTTATTTATTTAAAGTTGGTGACTGGGAAATGCACGCTGAGCCGAGGTTCATTTCTAGGTGCAATCTGGGTGAGAGTAACACAATGGTAAAATTGAAGTAACAATATAAGTTGCATGACATAGTACAATATACAGAGATATGCAGGAGTTACAATGTGATTACAGTACTGTATGCATTACAGAAAATTTTGGTGAAGTACAGGAGTTAAAAAGGGGTATTAGTCCCTGAGTTACATAGAAGAAACACGACCTAACGAATGCAAGATAAACAATACAAAATTGACAGTTTGACCTGAGCACCGTAAGACTAATACTAGGTCTCTTAGAAGGAAATCGGGCGGCCTGGGGCAGAATATGGGAGGCGTGGGGTAACCAGCGCAGCCAGACAGGGACAGGGACCCGCTTGTCGGGTGGGACGTGGTAAAAGATGGCCTGAAATGATGTTTTTTTGGGGGGGAGACAGACGACAGGGTTTGAGGAGATAAGGGTTAGGAGCATTGAAGGCGGGGTGGGGGGAGAGGAGTCTTTTGAAGGACAAAAGACGGGAGGCAAGATGAAGTTCAGAAGGGAGATTGTTCCAAGTATGAAAAGGCAGCCTGACCTGACGAGGAATGAGGATGAGGGATGGAGAAAGTGCGCAAGTCTCTGTGACGAAGAGTGTTGAATATGGAGCAGGAGTGAGGCGTGAAGAAAGATAGGGTGGAAGGGAGCCGAACCAGTATTTTGCAGTTACAGAGGCACAGTGGAGAGTTCTTCTATGAGACAGCGGGGTGAGGGACAGGGGAGCATAAAGGAGACAGTGGTGGGTTTGGGGAGGGGAGGCAGTGGCAAAGCGACAGAAGGAGTTGATGAGAGAGTGTCCAGTTTGGAGATGGAGCAGATGGGGGAGGTGCCATAGATGACATCGGCATAGTCTATCACAGGCAGGACTGTCTTTAGTACTAGTTCACGTCTAGTTGGAGGAGGAAGGCTGGCTTTGTGATGGTAGAGGACTGAGAGTTTGGAGCAGATGGCATCGACGTGTGCAGAGAAATAGAGGTGGCTGTCCAGCCAGACTACCAGGTATTTGAAAGCAGAGATCCTATCTGGGGGGAGCCATCCAGAGTGATGATCACCGGGGGGTGGGGGGTGGGTGTCGGGAGGGAGACCAGCTTCTGCCTGGAGCCAAAAACATGGTGACTGTCTTTTGGTTTTGAGTTTCAACTGATTTGATTGGAACTAGAACTGAACTCTGTCAAAGTCATTTTGGAGGTTGGGAAGGAGGCTGTTATGGCATGAACAGGAGGGAAATATTATGGCGTCATCAGTGTACATGTGCATGTTAGTGGAAAAACAGACTGAAGAGAGATCATTTATAAAAAGGGAGAAAAGGATAGGGCCAAGAATGGAGCCTTGGGAGACCCCGGACAGGATAGGGAGAGGAGGAGAGAGTGCATCACCTATTTGCACTGACTGTTGGCTCCATAAAAGACAAGAGCGGAAACAGTCGAGTGTAGGTTCTGCAAGGCCAAAAGAGGAAAGTTTTTGAAGGAGGAGTGTGTGGTATACAGAGTCAAAGGCTTTTGCCAAGTCAATAAACACAGCAGCAGTGATTTGGCTTCGGTCCATTGCAGTAAAGATGCAGTCGGTGACCCGCAGCAGGAAGGTGACAGTGGAGTGTTGTTTTTGAAAGCCTGATTGTACAGGTGAAAAAAGAGTTGTTTGCAGAGGGAAAGTTGGAGAGCTGTCCTAGGATGAGGGATTCTTGGACTTTGGCGAGGGAGGGGAGGAGAGAGACAGGCCAATGATTACCTGGGGATGAGGGATCACCACCTTTGTGCAGAGGTAGGACTTTGGCCGATTTCTAGGCATTGGGAATGGAGGCAGAGGCGAATGAGAGATCTAGTATATGTGTCAAGGGGGTGACTATAGCAGGTGCGCACAGGAGGAGCATTCTAGGGTGGAGACCATCTGGACTAGACTTGGAGGGGTTGAGTGACATAAGTGTGTTATAAACTCTGAGAGGAGTGAAGGGAGGAAAGAGGAAGCTGGCAGAAGGGTGGGAAGAATCTGGAGCACTGGGAGGGATGGTTGGTGTAGAGGGGGTAGGGGAGTCGGTTAGGGCACAGCAGATGAAGAACCTGTTAAACGCATTGGCAACAGCAGCCAGGTCAGAGACTGGGGAGCTGTCAATTTTGAGGACCAGGCATGCCTGCTTGGAAGGCGGGGTCCAGGAGACTGTGGATCACCTTCCAGAAGGAAGCAGCGGGGTGTTTTTTCAGCTCAAGCTGGGATTTGAAGTAGGAGGCCTTAGATAGACGAATGGTCTTTGTGCACCTATTGCTTGTAGGATAGGAGGTCATTTGGGTCATTGGTTGTTTTATAAAGTCTCCAGGCTTTGTCCCTGAAGTGACACAGGGCAATGAGGTCAGAAGTAATCCAAGGGTGGTGGTAACGTTTAACCCTGGCTTTCTTGAGGGGAGTGTGATGGTCCCAGATGAGGTTAAAGCTGAGTAGGAAGTGGGATAAGGCACTGTCAACATCAGTGGCTCTGAAGACTGGTAACCAGTCCATATTTAGGAGATTGGGCTGTAGGGCGGTGAGGATAAGAGAGAAGAGGGGGTGGGATCAAATTAATTTTGGAGGGGAGTGTGGATTTTGCGAACACAGTAGGTGATGCAGTGGTCACTGAGTGTATCAGAAAGGATGCCAAAAGCTGAAATGCGATGGGGGTGGGAGGACAGAATCCAGTTGAGGAGTGAGTGGTTATGGGACTGGGGGTTTTGTTGGGTTGGTTCCTGAATGATTTGGGAGAGGTTGAGGGCCTCAATTGTTAGGGAGGTAGAATTAGCAGTGGAGGAGAGGCAATCGATGTTGAAGTCACCTTTGGAGGCGAGAGTGGAGATAGAGGAGATGACATTCACAATGGAGTTTGGGGGGGGGGGGGAGTATAGTACTCCGACAGAGAGGGCAGAGGATGGAAGGGATAGGTGAGCTAAAATGAGTTTGTGGAAGGAGGGGCTAGATTATTTGCAGATTATAGTGCAGGTGATGGATTGCTTAAAGTATAGGGCTACTCCACCACCTCGCTTTCCTCTATCCTGCCAGAAGAGGTTGAAGTCGGGAATGGCGAGGGAGGAGTTAGGGATTTGGGCAGATAGCCAGGTTTCAGAGATGCTGTGTATGTCGGGTCGATGCTGGGTACACCATACATTGAAGGCATCAATTTTGGGGAGTAGGCTCCTGGTATTGAAGTGAAAGAGGCGGAGGCCTTTGGGTAGGGAGGATGAGGTATCAGACGGGGATGAAACCAGAAGGGTAATGGTCGAGAAGGAGGGGGGTTTGGGCAGAGAGGGTCCAGGGTTGGGTTGTATATCGCCAGCAAGAAAGAGGAGGAGTAAAGAGAGGGAGGGTTGGGGGGTATTTGGATTTGCCTGACCTACGGGTAGAGGGCGAAGTGGAGAGGTTTAGGCAGTGGTAGAGAGCCTCAAGGTTTAGGAGGCAGGACGGGAGCAGAGAGGAGTGAATGATGAGGTGAAGAGAGGAATGGTGGGGGAGAGGGGAGCCCTGTGGAACAGGTCATGGGGAGGTGGGAGGATAAGGAGGAGCATTAGTGGTGGTATGGGGAAGGAGAGCGGGTGGGATGAGGCTGAGCAGGGATGGCTGAGGGGGGAAGGGGCAGGAAAGGGGGTAGGGGGTGTAGGGAGGTGCATGAATAGGAGATAGAGAGTGGTAAGCGAGGAGAGGAGGGGTGACATGGTCCTGAGAGAGGGGCACAACAGATCAGGTGGGTGGGAGAATCGGTGATGCTGAGAGGAGAATAGTGCCAAGCAGAAGAGAAATAAGGGATTTTGCTGCAGGGAAGAAAGAATGTAGCCGGCCTCTGTGTAAGGTGTAGTGGGGGAAGAGAGAGATTGGACTGTGAACTAGGGATGGTGTGAGACTGTGGAACGATTGGACAAGACTGCATTTGTGGGGAGGAGTCAAGAAATGCAGCAATTCATGTAGTTAGGAAAAAAATGTACTCATCGCAGTAACATCTTTTCTTCTGATGGATTAGAACATCCAGTCAAACTAACCCTGCCCTGCTTCCCCATTTTAGGATAGAGAAATTAGGTTATTCAGAATCCATTGGGAGTTTTACAAGGCCAAAAGCAAACATTTTTTTCTAATGGTTTTTATTAGAGTCTTTTTTTAAATTAGATCTTGAGCCCTCTGGTTTTTTCAGCACAGCGATCTGGGGTTGAAATGCTGGGGGAGCTCAAGACCAGTGCAGTGCACAGAGCATCCTTTGGAAACCATTCTATCTTCTGGGGCACCATGCTCTTCGTGGATATGATGCACACGTTTGACAGACCATTCTAAGTCATTAGAAGAAAAGCGGTTATAGTGAGTACCTTTTCCTTTTCCTTTCTAACTTGATCATAACCCAACTTGCCCCTACCTGCAGGCCTCCTTCAACTCCGCTGGTTTCCCCCTACCTGCTTTGAGGCTGAGGAGGTCTGCCCACCCCCACAGAACACTGGTGAGTAGGGGAGACAGGAGACTTTGTGGTCCTCAAGTACACTGGGCATCAGTCAGCTGGCTTAGGAATTCTTCCTCCTGCTTTCTTTCTCCCAACTTTCAGGGCACTGGTGGCAAGGGCTCCATCTGCACACGTGCACATAGCTGTAGTTGTTGTGCCAGCCCATATCCACCCTCCCCAGCAGTGCAACCCCACTTCTGGTACCTCAGGTAGCAGTGCTATGATGGAGACTGGTGCCCACTCTCATTGCAGGAAAACATTCTCTGGGATGTAGGATGCTTCTCCTCCAATTGGGTCTTTAATTCTGGCTCCTTCACTAATTCAGATGGCCAGTGTTGTGAGAAGCAATGCTGCCACTACCATGATGGATGTATCATCTTCTTTCTTAGTTTCCTTCTCCACCTGCTGTCCCTCATCCTGGCAGCACCCCAGCCCCATCACCGACCTGCCTCATGGACCTACAGATTAACCACAATTTACACACAGCTTTATTGGCAGGTGGCCTGCCATGTCGGATCATGTGGTGTCTGTGAGAGATGCCAAGGAAGCTGGGGCATTATTTTGTTTTCTTCCTGGGGTATCTGCGTATGACATACACATGTGCATATAAGTTGAACCAAACTGATCTAAATACCAGTTTGGTTCAACTGTTGGTCACAGCACCACTCTGTTCAGAGGACAGCTGCAGTAAATTAAAACAATTAAAGAACAAAGGGGAAGGAAGCGGGGAGGTTAAAAAAATAAAATAAAGACGGGAAGCTAGCAGGCAGAAGAGGACACAACAGAGTAGAATAGGATGACACGGGGTGGTGCAGTACAGTGGGTGCATGGCATCAGTATTCAAAAGTACCGAGTACTGTGGTGCTGCCCCATTTGTAGGCACCTCTCTGGGCTGAGGGCGGATGTGGCCAGGCTCCGGGCCTAGCTGGCATGAGTATTGGAGATCCTCACCCCCACCCAGAGGCCACCGTATCCCCAGCCAATGCCACAGCAGATGCCCAGGCAGCCGTCTGGATGGACTACGGTGAGCTCAGGGAAGTTAAAAGACGTGGGGCAAGAGCACATCTCCCATCCAGTCCAAGTACGCTGTTCTTGAGGAGAGGGAGAGCCCTGCAAAGGAACCCGAGGTTGCGACCAAGAAGGAGGTGCAGGCCCACCGGGAGAAGGCCACAGCGGCAGGATCCAGAGGACCCCAGAGAAGGATAAAGCTTCTCTGGGTGGGAGGCTCAATAGTTTGAGGTACGGATCTGGGCACAGACAGCAGGATGGATAAGGAGGTTAAGTGTCTCCCAGGAGGTACAGCTTAGAGGGAGGGGGAATGGATCCACAGGATCGCTAAGGCAGTGGCAAGGGGGTGTGTGGCTGGACATCATTGTCCACCTGGGGACAAACGAGCTAGCAAAGGAGGGAGTTAGTTTAGAGAAGGTACAAGAGGAGTTCAGGGAGATGGGTAAGCGCCTTGGGGAGGTAGCAAACTCTTACATTTTCAGAGGTACTACCAGTCCATGGAAGGGAGGAGGCAAGAAATCAACACATCAGAAACTTCAACAACTGGTTGGAGGGCTGTTGCAGGGAAAATAGCTTTGGCTACATTGGGGGACTGGGGAACCACCTGGGATGATTCACACCTGTACAAGAGGGATAGCCTGCATTCTTCCATATAGGGAACATCAATCCTCAATGAGCAGTTTAAATGCTACCTTAGCAAGCACTAGCCGGGGTGGGGCTAAAAGGTACAGGAAAACTCCAGCAGCTCACCCCATCAGGTCAGAATGGACAGTTTACAGGAGCAGGAAATCATGTTTTTGGCAAATACGCCTGAACCACAGGCCAGGGCAAACAGCACACAGGACAGGGAAATAATGTTTTTGACAGAAACACAAAACACAGGCTAAGGGAAAGGTAGGCAAAGGTAATCAGCACAATGATGGCACCAAAGCTGGTGGGAAAAAACAAAGGGACAGACACAGAAAAGGGCGGCGGGGAGGGGCTGCAGCACATGGAAAGTCATGCAGACAAATGCCCACAGTCTGGGAAACAAAGTTCCAGATCTGGTGGCAGCAATGATGGAGGCGGAGCTGGACATAGTAACCTTAACAGAGACATGGTACACCAGTAACCAGAGACATGATATACATTTACCAGGTTATGCTCTGTTCAGAAGGGACAGGGAAGGCAGGAAGGGGTGAGGGGTGGCTTTTTACATCAAAGAGAACATCAAAGCAACTGCAATTCAGGGCACACCTGGGCAGGCAGAGGTATTGTGGGTCACCCTCAGGTCAGACAATGGAACAGCTATTCAGAGAGGGGTGGTCTACAAGCCTCCAGCTCAAGAGAAGGAAGTTGACAGGATACTGCTGGAAAACGTACATAATATAGCATAGCAGCAAAAGGAGAAATTCTACTGATGGGAGAATTTAACATGCCGGACATGGATTGGTCTGTCCCAGCAGGGGCCTTGGCCAGGACACGGGACATCGTGGACTCCCTATAGGGGGAGGGCCTCACTCAGCTGGTGCAGGAACCCACCAGGGACAGGGCAGCCCTGGATCTGTTACTGACAAATGGAGACAGAATCACAGATCTCCAAGTGGAAGGTCACCTGGGGTCCAGCGACCACCACACGGCATGGGTCAAACTGGACACAGGGCTGCAGGCAAGTCATACAAAAGCAAAGATCTTAGATTTCAGAAGGGCCGACTTTGGCAAGATGGGAATATGTGTTAAGGAAGCCCTGGCAAAGAAGGAGACAGGAGGGGGCATTGAGGAGCAATGTGCGCTTATTAAAGAGGCCATTGCTGAGGTAATAGATCAATGTGTCAGGGTGAGAAACAAATTTAAGAGAAGGAGGAAACCACTCTGATTCTCAAAGGCTGTAGCGGAAAAGGTAAGGTCCAAAAGGCTCACCTTTCGGAAACATAAAGAGATGCAAAGGGATGAGGATAGGGCGGTGTACCAAAATTACCTGAGAGGGGCAGGAAAAGCTATAAGGAGCGTAAAAGCATGAACAAAGCAAAGATTAGCTCAATCACTAAAGAAAGGAGACAAGATATTCTACAGGTACATTGGTGAAAGAAGGAAGTCTTGGGGGTGGGGGGTATTGCTAAACTCAGAGGGGACAAAGGTGAGTGTGTACAGGATGACATAGGAAAGGCCTCAATCCTAAACAAATATTTCTGCTCAGCCTTTATAGTGGAAGAGGAGGGACATGGTTCACAGCTAAACATAAGATGCACAGAGGGGCGGGAGGTGAACACCAGTCCTTTTACAGAGGAGAGGGTCTTAGAGGAGCTTACAAAGCTAAAGGTGGACAAAGCAATGGGTCCAGATGGCATACATCCCAGGATCCTAAAGGAAATGAGGATGGAGCTGGCAGCACCACTGGCAGTCCTTTTCAGTGAGTCCCTAAACACTGAGGTGGTCCCGGAGGACTGGAGAAGGGCACATGTAGTGCCTCTTCACAAGAATGGCAGCAAAGAAGAGGCAGGAAACTACAGGCCAGTCAGTCTCACATCAGTAGTGGGTGAGATCATGGAGACGCTCCTTAAGGAATGGATTGTGGAACACCAGGAATCAACAAGCGCTGGATCTGAAGCAGCATGGATTCATAGCAGGAAGGTCCTGTCAAACTAATCTGATAGATTTCTTTGACTGGGTGACAAAGGTGGTTGACCAAAGGGGTGCAATAGATGTTGCCTACCTGGATTTCAGCAAGGCCTTCAACACCGTTCCACATAGAAAGTTGGTCAATAAGCTGGGCCAAAAGGTGGTAAACTGGGTTGGTAACTGGTTAAGGGACAGAAAGCAGAGGGTGGTGGTTAATGGAACTCAGAAGAAATGGGGGTCACCAGTGGGTACCTCAGGGATCGGTTCTGGGGCCTGTCCTCTTCAATATCTTAATTGGCTACATAGCAGATGGGCTGGAGGGGAAGGTTTGCCTGTCTGAGGATGACACCAAGATCTGCAAAGAGTAGATACTCCAGAGGGAGTGTAACAGATGACAAAAGACCTAGAAATTTGGAGAGATGGTCTGAAGTGTGGCAACTGGGGTTTAATGCAAAGAAATGCAAAAACACACATGTGGGGAGTAGGAACCCTGGAGAGAGAGCTACAGGATGGTGGGTGGGAGAAGTTGCTGACAGTCACCAGGGAAGAAAGATTTTGGTGGTCATTATCACAGATGACCGAGAGCCTCCAAGCAGACCGAAAAAGTGGTAGGGAAGGCCAGTGGGATGTTGGGTTGTACTGGAAAGAGTATCACAAGCCGTAGGAGGGAGGTAATGATTCCACTATACAAAACTCTAGTGAGGCCTCATCTGGAGTACTGCCTGTAGTTCTGGAGGTCGCATCTATGAAAAGACACTGACAGGATTGAGACAGTCTGCTGGAATGCCCCAGATGGTGGGAGCAGAGCAAGCTTCGTAACAAGAAAAAACACACCACAGGATTTAATTCCTACATCTCCAGACAATAAGGACACTGACGACAATGCTCTTCAACAAATTATACTGGAGCAAAGATTGCTTAACAAGGAGAAATGGAAAGAACAAGACTTGGAAAAAATGGAACCTACCCACAAAGACATTCAACAGGTGTGCCAGCAAGAAGCGTGTCAGGAAAGATAAAATTACTTACCATAGTAATCTTTTTTCTTCCCGGGGATACTCCAATATTCATAACTCTATGCAGTGTCCCTTTAAGACAGAACTGCCCGGAGAACTGGAATATATGCTAATGAGAGAATGTTCATTAACTCATGCCATTTTCAAATGCTGCCTTCACTAACTGCTGCATAGAAACATAGAATTTGACGGCAGATAAGGACCGCTTGGCCCACCCAGTCTGCCCATTTCCCTACCTGATGGATAAGCTGCAGATCCTAGTTAACCAGCAGCCTACTTCTTCCTACCCCCACCCCCTAGAATTGCCTTATGACTGTCCCATGCATGCTTGAATTCCACCACTGTTTTTGACTCCACAACCTCCTCTGGAAGGCCGTTCCATACATCCACAACCCTCTCTCTGAAAAAATACTTCCTTAAATTACCTCTGAGCCGCCCCTCTATCTTCAAATTGTGCCCCCTTGTTCTTGCACACCTCTTTTTGAAAGATGCTACCCCTTGGACTTTGTTGATTCCCTTGAGGTACTTGAAAGTTTCTATCATGTCCCTCTCTCCTCCTTTCCTCGAGGCTATACATATTAAGCTCCTTAAGCCTCTCTTCATATGTCTTCCTGTACAGACCCTGCACCATTTTAGTTGCCCTCCTCTGGACAGCTTCCATCCTGTCTATGTCTTTGCGGAGATTCTAACCCTTCAGATTTCGAGCTTGCTCTAGAGGCCCAATCAAACTAAATATACTTAATCCTAATAACTAACACCTATAGGCACCAACTGGGGACAGAAACGTTTTAAAACACCCAAAAAAAAACAAACCTTAATGTCAGAATCACCTGAAGGGGACAACAAGGCCCAACGGGGCTAAAAAAAGATAGAGAATATGAAAACATCACTTACCATAGTAATCTTGTTTCTTCCAAGGGAATCTTCCTGTATTCTGACAAATGCAGTATGGTCTCACCATAGGACTGCCCCAGAGCAGAAATAGTTAATAGAACCTAGATGACTTGGTTTGCTGGCCAAGGCACCTAGCTTCACCTGAGCTCTTTCCTGGTAGAAGACTTGGTTTGCTGGCCAAGGCACCCAGCTTCACCTGAGCTCTTTCCTTCGAAGATTGCTTGAAAGGCAGAGCAGAGAATCTTACCAGAGCAAGGGAAAAGGATTAAGACTTCTTTTGGCTAAGCAGATTTACTGTGGGTTGTTATTTTTATTTTGTACTCACAGGGATTGCTACTGTTTGTTGCTAACATTCCATTGCTTTATTTTTCTCTGATTCAAATTGTTGTTGCTGGTATACCTTCTTCTGCATTATTACAAGGTGTGCTTACAGGTGTGTGCTAACAGATTACTGCTGTAATCTTCTGATTCAAATTGTCTTTTGCAAGGTATATCTTCTGTTACTGCTTTATTTTTCTCTGTAGCAAAGTGTTTCTTACAGGGTATATCTTCTCTGACATTATTACAGGTGGTGCTTTACAGGTTTTACAGTTTTATCTAACATTAGGATAAGCTTTCAGGGTTACTGCATTTGTTGTTGACTGACTGTTTCTGCTCTTACCTCCTTGTTCTTTCGTCCGTGGTTCTTCTTTTTCGGCAGGGGAAGGGCCCAGCCACCCAACCCCATCCCCAACCACCCCACACTACACTCCTTTTATAGGGTACCACAGTTGTGACATTTCCTGTGGCAGAGCAGGAAGGAGTGGATCAGTGGGGCATCCACAAGGTGAGCTCATTTACAGGGGAACTAGTAATTTAACTTGTTATAACAAGTTATACGAAAACAAAACACAAAATCAAACCATTACTTGCATTTTCTTCCTTCTAATTACTCTGACTAGGTTATAAACCCAGCAACTTATCTGGAATGGATATCATTAACTGCAGGTTCTGTGGAACACTTTTCAGAAGGACAGTCTTACAGGATTTAGGACACTGTCCTACATGCTGGGCCACTGGAGATCTTAGGGCTCAGCTCCAGGCAGCATGGGCAGAGATTGCGCGCCTCAAATTTCATATTCAAGAGGAAATACATTATAAGAACCACCCGCCATTTCCCCAACATCCAACAGAAAAACCTCGACCGCAGAGGGTAGTTGGTCCAGGAGGTTGGCGGTGGTTAGAGGGCAAATCGGGTGCCCCATCACTCTCTGCTCTCCAACATATTACCTCCAGAAACCATATAAACACTACAAACAGGTATCTGCCTCTATCTCTGAAATCAAACAAAGGGGCAGAGGACACTACAGCACAGGAGCTAGCACAACAAAACTCACCCAAATCAGGAACCAAAACAAAAAAAGCAAAAAGGTAATCCAAAAAACTTCTGATCATAGGAGGCTCCATGATTCGGGGAGTTGATACCCATCTCCAGCCAGGGGTAATGGTCAGATGTCTCCCAGGTATATCAGCGTGGAGAGACACTGACCGCATTGCTAAAACTGTTCACAAAGCAGGAGAAAACATTGACGTCCTGGTACACATAGGGACTAATGATCTCGCCAGCCGGTCAGTTGTGGAGACCAAGGAACACCTGACCAGGCTGGGTGACAAACTATCATCCATTTCGTCCGGCATCTCCTTCTCTGAGATCCTGCCAGTCTGGGACGGGGGGTAGATGGACGGAAGGTCAGAGAAGGGGAGATAGGGGATCTAAATATGTGGCTCAAGGGCTGGTGCCAGGAAAAAGGACACAGATTTGTAGGGAACTGGCAACAGTTCTGGGAGCGAAAGTTCTTTAAATTTGATGGCCTGCATCTGACTAAGGAGGGAGTCAGTACATTGGGGCAGAAGTTTGACATCTTTGCAGAATATTTAAACTAGCAAATGGGAGGGTGCAGCACCCATATGTCAAATGGGAAGAACACTCTCCCCTCAGCTAGTGGTCAAACAGGGATTCAGCATGTTTGCAGTTCATTTGCATCACCAGGTAAGAAAAAGGCCCGCCTCCCCATATGACGACAGGAGAAATGCCAAACTCACCCAACAACTAACACAATCAAATCTGGCCAATGGAAAATCATGTACACAAATGCTCACAGCCTGGGAAATAAGATCCCAGACCTTCAGGCAATAATGTCAGAGGCTAAACTGGACATAGTAGCAGTTAGTGAGATGTGGTTTACCAGTAACCACACTTGGGAGACTTCTAGAAGCTGAGGCTGCATCGTTCAGAACAGACAGAGGTAAAAAAAGGGGTGGAGGGCCCTGTATCAATGAAAATATCAAAGCTACAGAAATTTAGAATACACATAAGAAGCCAGAAGAACTGTAGGTCACCCTGAAAACAGGAAATGGGACAGCCATAAGAACCGGGGTTGTCTACAGGCCCCCAGACCACGGGGAGGACAAAGACACATTACTGTTAGAAGATATACAAAATATGACAGCTAAAGGGGAGGTTCTGATAATGGGAGACTTCAACATGCTGGATACAGATTGGTCAATACCAACAGGAACATCTGCCAGAACTAGACACATGGTGGATTCCCTGCAGGTGGAGGGCCTCAAACAACTGGTACAACAACCCACAAGAGACAGGGCTATCCTAGATCTAGTACTGACTAACAGGGAAGGGATCGCAGATCTCCAGACAGAAGGTCACCTGGGGGCCAGTGACCATCACATGGTATGTTCAATTTGGCCACTACATCTAAATCATCCCATTCCAAGGCAAAAATATGGGACTTCAGAGGAGCTGACTTTGATAAGATGGCCAACAGAGTTAAGCTAGCCCTGGCAAAAAGAAACACAGATGAAGGGGTACAGGCAAAGTGGGCAAGCATTAAGGATGGAATACTTGAAGCAACATCCCATTGTGTTAGACAGAAAAGGAAGTGCAAAAGAAGGAAACCACTTTGTTTCTCAAATACAGTAGCAGAAAAGGTCAGAGCCAAAAGACTGGCATTCAGGAAATATAAGGGAACACAGCAGGATGAAGATAGGGAGGCATACCATATTGCCCTGAGGGAAGCAGGGAAGGCAGTAAGGCAGGCAAAGTCCCAAACTGAGGAAACACTAGCATGAACAGTAAAAGAAGGTGACAAGACTTTCTATAGATACATTAGTGAAAGGAGAAAGTCCAGAAGGGGTATTGCTAAGCTCAGTGGAGAGAGGGGGCATGTGAGGAGGAGGACCCTGTAAAAGCATCTATCCTAAATAGATACGTTTGCTCAGTATTTACTGAAGAGAAGGTAGGCAGGGCCCACAGCTCAGCACCATGGACACGGGGAGGGGAGGAGACCACCCATCTCAAAAAGAAAGGGTCCCACAAGAGCTCACTCAGCTCAGGTGGATAAGGCAATGGGACCTGATGGCATACATCCCAGGGTACTTAAGGAGCTAAGGGTGGAACTAGCAGAGCCATTAGTAGAACTGTTTAGTGAGTCTCTGAGCACAGGAGAGGTCCCAGAAGACTGGAGAAGGGCTCATGTGATCCCGCTCCACAAGGGTGGTAGCAGGAGGAGGCAGGAACTACTGACCAGTCAGTCTTACCTCAGTAGTGGGCAAGATTATGGAGGCACCCTTAAGGAAAGGATAGTGCAACACCTGGAATCCACAGGGCACAGGATCCAAGACAGCATGGGTTTACAAAGGAAGGTCCTGTCAAACTAATCTCATTGATTTCTTTGACTGGGTAACCAGAGTGGTGGACCAAGGGGAGCAGTTGATGTCGCCTACCTGACTACAGCAAAGCTTTCGACACTGTTCCACATAAAAGATTGATAAATAAGCTGGGTAGGCTCAGGGTGGGTCAGAAGTTGGTCAACTGGGTGGCAAGCTGGTTGACAGGCAGAAAACAGAGAGTGGTGGTAAATGGTATACAGTCAGAAGAGATGCAAGTCACAGTGGGGTACCTAGGATCAGTCCTGGGGCCATCCTCTTCAATATCTTCATTAGTGACCTTGCAGATGGACTAGAGGGTAAGGCTTGTCTGTTTGCAGATGACACCAAGATCTGCAACAGAGTAGATAATCCAGATGGGGTGGGCAGAATGAGAAGAGATCTGGATAAACTAGAAAATGGTTAGAAGAGTGGCAACTGGGATTTAATGCAAAGAAGTGCAAGATCATGTACATAGGGAAGAGAAACCTGAAGCCACCTATAGGCTGGGGAGGAGTTGCTGGCAGTCAAAGCGAAAAAAGAGACTTGGGCATCATCATCACCGATGACCTGAAATCATCCAAGCAGACCACTAAAGCAGTAGATAAGGCTAGGGGATGTTAGGGTGTATTAATAGGGTATCACAAGTGCGTAAGAAGGAGGTAATAATCCCTCTTTACAGACACTGGTTGCGTCCATCTGGGTATTTCAGTGCAGTACTGGAGGCCACACCTTCACAAGGACATTAACCAAATTGAGGCAGTCCAGAGAAGAGCAACCAAAATGGTGCAGGGACTGCATCAGAAGACATATGAGGACAGATTAACGGAGCTCAATATGTATACCCTTGAGCAAAGGAGGGAGAGAGGTGATATGATCGAGACATTCAAACACCTTAAGGGCATTAACAAGGTGAAAGAGTCTAACATGTTTAAATATAAGAAAAATAGCAGGACAAGAGGACACAGCATGAGATTAGAGGGAGGCCGATTAAGGGGGAATGTGAGGAAATTCTTTTTCACAGAAAGGGTGGTGGATGCATGGAACGGCCTACTTCAGGAAGTGGTGGCTATGAATACAGTGCAGGGCTTCGAACAGGCATGGGATAGGCATAAGGGAGCAATACATATGCGTATGAATAGATAGGCCACTGACAGAGCAAAGGCCGATGGCACATTTATAAGGTAGAAAAAGAAATGGGCAAACTGGATGGGCCTTGCGGTCCTTATCTGCCGTCAACTTCTATGTTTCTATGTATGCTAATAGTGGAATGTTAGGCTCAAGCTCAGTTTTCAAACCACTCTCACTGGTTGCACTTCCTGCAACCGTCAGATTCTTACGAAACATTCAGAAGCTAAACAAACTAGCTAACTAATCTAATCTAATAAACAAGTCAATACCCCTTTTAGGGGCAAACACCTCAAATAACAGGGGGCATCTCCTAAGACTCAAGTCAACAGATGCCCAAGAAAGTATTAGGTACCCACAGGTTTTCAACATCAGTTGTACATACATTATGCAGTGCCTTGTAGGTCCTAGCAGGGGAGGAAGAGTGGGAGCTCAGAATACAGTAAGTTCCCTTTGAAGAAACAAGATTACTATGGTAAGTAATTTTTCTTCAAACCCCAGGAAATCTTACTGTATTCTGACAAACCCAGACTACCCAAGCAGTGCCTTTGGAGGTGGGAAGAGGACCTATTTAGGAAACAGGCTCTGCAGGACCGCTGTACCAAACCTGGCATCACTTCTAGCCTGGGTATCCAGGCAATAGTGTTTGGTAAAAGTGTGAACTGTTTTCCAGAGTAGCTGCTTTGCAGATTTCCTGCAAAGTATATCTCTAGAAGCTGCTATTGACGCAGCTGTTCCTCTGGTGGAGTGGGCCCTGAGCCCCTGTGGGGCTTGCTCGACCACTTTGGCATAACAGAATTGGATACATGCCACGATCCATCTCGTTATGGACCTTTTCATGGCTGGTTTGCCTTTTCCTACTTACCCATAGGTCAAGAAAGGTTGAGTCCTATCTCCTCTGTGACCTTTTGTATGTTCCAGGTAGTAGCTAGTAGCTCTTTCTGCATCCAGGCTATATAATCCACGTTCCCCTGAGGAAGAGTGGCTAGTGAAAAAGACTGGTAGTGAAATGGATGGACTGTGTCTGACACCACCTTAGGGAGAAACTGGTTATTAGTCCTAAAGGACTACCTTGTCCCTGTGGAATGCTATATAGTCAGTCTCCACAGACAAAGCCTGGATCTCACTAATCCTCCTGGCCGAAGTAATTGCAACTAGAACCACAGTTTTCCAAGTTACATACTTGAGATCAACTGATGACATAGGCTCAAAAGGTGGCTGCATGAGCTGTGCAGTGCATATGTTCAGGTCCCACACTGGAGTGGGAGCTCTATGTGGGGGGTGCAAGTGTAACACAACCCTTTAAAGAATTTCCTGAAAACTGGATCTGAGGCCAGAGAGGATGCTTTGCCTGCTGACAGGCAAGCTGAGGCAGCTGCCAAGTGCACTTTCAGTGTGTATGGTCTCAGACCAATGGAATGAAGGTGGGTTAGGTAATCCAGTACCACTGGCAAACTCGCCAGAGTGTGGTCCAGGTTCTTGTTCTGACACCAAATGGAGAATCTTTTCCACTTGGATGTGTAAGTCGTCCTAGTGGAAGGCTTTCTAGAAACCCTAGGGACCTCCATGACCCCTTCAGAGAGATGCAAGTTAGCATACTCTAGGTCTTCAAGAGCCAGGCCTTCAACCTGAGAGACCGAAGGTTGGTGTATAGGATCCTGCCCTGGGAAGAAGTCAGCAAATTGTACTTCCTGGGTAGGCTGATTGGTTTGGCAACTGATGGTGCCAGAACCAGAGAGTACTATGGCTGCCTGGCCCAGTCTGGAGCAATGGGGATCATTGTAGCCGGCTGGGATCTGAGCTTGTTCAGGACCCTCACAGCAACAATGGAAATGGAGGGAAGGCATACAGAAACTTCCCTGTCCAATCCAGGATCAGTGCATTCAGTGGGATTGAGCCCCTCAGTGGGAGCCTGCAGCAAAATAGAGGAAGCTGGTAGTTGTCTGGGGCTGCGAAGATGTCCAACTCTGGAGTGCCCCACCTTTTGAACACAATCTGTAACACCTGCCTGTTCAGGGCCCACTTGTGGTGGTTCTGACTGATCCTGCTCAGAGCTCTACCAACACATTGTCTTTCCCTGGCAGATGGCCTGCTGATAAAGCAATTCCCAGGGAATAAGCCAGAGCCCAGATTTTCATGGCTTCTGTGCACAGGGAGGGTTGACCTTGTGCCTCCCTGCTTGTTGATGTAGTACATTGTGGTTGTGTGTCTGTCCTGACCTGCACCACCTTTCCCTGCAGCATGCTGGCAAATGCCTGAAGTACTAGGAAGACTGCTCTGAACTGTAGCAGAATGATGTGAAGCAATGACTCCTGTTTGAGCCATGTGCCATGAGCAGTGTGCTCCTCCAAATGTGCACTGTAACCCAGTAGGGAAACATCTGTGGTCAGCACCACAGAAGGGTTTTCCTGTAGGAAAGGAATCCCTTGCCTGAGGGTGTACATGTCCAGCCACCACTGAAGCGCTTGTAGGAGTGTTTGTGTGACTGGCACCAGCTTTGATAGGGAATCTCTTTTCTGGTGCCAGTGTAGTTTGAGATGCTACTGGATATCTCTCATTGGAACCTTGCCCCTGACAGTTGCTGTTGAGGCTGCCATATGGCCCAGCAGTTGTAGGAAGTGCCTTGCCAGCATCAGGGTTTGAAGCTTGAAAGTACTTGCTAGCTGTACCAGACTGTTTGCTGTTGTCTAAGGCAGAAAAGCCTTTCACCGAATCCAGCTCGGCTCCTATGAACTCCAGGAGCTGCACTGGCTGTAGTACGAACTTCTTTAGGTTGACTAGGGACCCCAGTGAATGTAGTAGTTCCTGTGTAAGTGCTAGAGACTCCCTTACTTGTACAGGGGATTGCCCTACGACTAGCCAGTTGTCCAGATAAAGGAAGACTACCACTCCTTGTCTCCTGAGGTGTGCCACAACCACAGCCAAGCATTTTGTGAACACCCTTGGAGCAGAAGTAAGTTCGAAAGGCATTGCCTTGAACTGGTAATGGCCTGATGGCAGTCTGAACCTGAGGAATTTTCTGTGAGATTGCCTTATGGGGTTGTGGAAATATGCATCCTTTAAATCCAAAGATGCCAGTCAATCCTCTTGCCTTAAGGTTGGAAGGATTGTTGTCAGGGTCACCATCTTGAACTTTGACTTTACCAGATCCTTGTTCATGTGCCCGAGATCCAACGTGAGTCGCCACTCCCCTGTTTTCTTTATTGTGAGGAAGTACCTTGAATAGAGGCCCTTTCCTCTCTGTGCCAGAGGAACTGGTTCTATTGCCCCTTGGGATAGGAGATTGGATACTTCCCCTTCCAGTAACAGTGTTTCTGAAGACCCATGCTCTCAACTTTGGTCTGAGCTTGAAGCTGAGAGCCAGACCTTGGCCCACTACCTCCGGGACCTATTTGTCTGTAGTAATGCTTTGCCATTCCTGGAGGTAGTGGGCCAGCCTGCCCCCTACTGGGGTTGGGGAAGTGACCCAAGCAGACACCTCAGGGAGTCTGCTTGGGTTGAGATGCTGACTGAGTGCTGGGGCTAGTTCAGTTGCCACCTCTCCTACCCCTAAAGTAACCTCTCTGCTGTTGGTATTGGGAATAGGCCTGAGGGTGGAAGAATGGCCTATACTGACCCCTGCCTCTGGCTCCCCTGACTTGTTGCTTTTGAGGAGCAGAAGCATTTTCTTTAGCTGCAGCACTTTTATATGCTGTCTTATAATCATCCATCTTTCTCATGTAGGCTTCTGTCTGTTCACCAAACAAACAGATAGGTAGGCTCATATGGAAAGTCCAAAGCCTTGGACTGTGTATCCTGGGTCAGGTTAACAGTCCTAAGCCAAGCAAACATCCTGAGTGACACAGAAGAAGACATTTGTCTGGCTGCAGAGTCATTGTTATCCACAGCCAGCCAAAACTGGGCTTTTGAAGCCTCTATACCCCTTTCTGCAGCCTCCTCCAAAATCAGCTGCCATAGGGGCTGGGACAGATTTAGTGATCTCCATCACAGTGTTCCACAATGTTCTCTGATATCTAGCCATATAGACCATGTATGAGGCCTGCCTGATGATCAGAGAGGATCCCAAATACACTTTCTTAGCAATCAAATCCATCCTCCTTGAATCTTTGTCTGGGGGGTGAGATGACAAGGGGATGCCTGCCTTATCACAGGCAGCAGCCTGCACCACTCCCTCATGGCTAGGGTGCCCAAACAGGAATTCTGCTCTGCCCTTAGCCACTCAGTACTTCTTATCCACCTTTCTGTCAACCGGTGGCACAGAAGTACGGGTCTGAAGGATCTTGTTAACCTGCGTCTTCAGGGATTTATGGATGGGCAATAACAGTCTTCTGGAAACTGGCACATCCGTCATATCCATGTAGTCCTGCTCTTCTTCCTCATTGGTTGACTCCTGGGTAGGAAGATAGAGGGACTGGGCTACCTACTTAATAAAGGCAAAATGAGAGGTATAATCCTCATTTCCCTTGTCAGGGGAGTCAGCACGATGAGGGTCTGGGGAAATATCCGATTTAATTGGTTCCTCGTGCTACTCCTCCTCGTCATCATCAGCATCATCTTCTTCCTCCTCTCCAAGAAGCTCCTTCATCATGTTCTAAGGAACCGGGAACCTAAGTAGTGCCAGAGGTAGAGAGATGCAGCCGCTTCTCAGCCGGAACCGGAGTACTCGCGAACGGTTCCCCACACTCTGTACAATGATGGAAACCTGTGGGGCCCGTTCGTTTCCTGGTCTGAGACATTTATTGGTTATTAAACTGATGAACAGAGAATAAACCTGGTAACTAGATAAATTTCAAATTTTTAAAAGTATACCCCCTTACTGGACAGTAGAATACTGTTTAAAGACCTAAAAATAAAGTAGACAGTAATGGTTCCTCCTCGATTAAAAGAACTATTAAGGAACCGAAAAGACTCACCGAAAATTCACTAAATCTAGACTGTCTACCTGTGAACCAAGGACAGAGCTTCTAAAATCAAAATAAACTGACAAAAAAAAATGAGACAAATACATTTCTTCAGTCAAAGTGAATGAGAGCTCTCTGGAGACATCTTACTGAGGCAAGTGGAGTAAAGAATCTGATGCTTGCAGGAAGTGCAACCAGGGACAGTGGTTTGAAAACCGAGCTTGAGCCTAACATTCCACTATTAGCATAGGTTCTATTAACCACTTTGGCTCCGGGGCAGTCCTATGGTGAGACCATAATGCATTTGTCAGAATACAGTACGATTTTCTGGGGTTAGAAGTCAGTGTGTGGCACCTCTACGCACAGTCAACTTGGAGTGCAGAGACCACTGGTTCTAGAAGGGGAAGCAGGGTGGGAGAGTTATGAATATTGGAGTATCTCCTGGAAGAAAGAAGATTACTATGGTAAGTAATTTTATCTTCTTACCCCAGGATTACTCCAGTATTCTTAACTCTATGTAGAATAAGAAGCAGTACCTTTGGGGGCAGGCACAGAACCCACTAGGAAATAGACTCTGCAGAGGGTCAGGGCTGTAATGCCTTGTAAAGCTGTAGGCTGACCTCCAGGTAGCTGCTTTACAGATTTCCAGTAGTAGGACATCCCTGGCAGCTGTCACAGTTGCAGGCATACCCTTTGTGGAATGATCTCTGAGCCCTGCCGGAGGCTCTTTTCTGCCTTTGAATAACAAAACTGGATGCACTGAGAGAAATAGTCTTATTTGGACGCTGGGTTTACTTTGCCCACATCATCATAGATCAGGAACAGCTGCTGTCTGTTCTGCCTATGGTCCTTAGTGTGAGTCATGCAGAAACTCAAAGCTTCTTTTACATCCAGACTGCTCCGTCTGTGTTCCCCTGAGCTGGTATGCTTGGTGAAGGAGACTGGCAATGTAATAGACTGGTTTAGGTGGAAGTTAGAAACCACCTAGGGGAGGAATTTCCCATTTGTTCTCAGCACTACATTGCAGCTATGAAAGCAGATATAGTCCTTTTAAATACACAAGGACTGGGAACCCACTGATCATGTGGCAGAAATGATGGCCACCAGGAAAACTGCTTTCCAGGTAACATACCTCAGGTTTGTTGAAACCATGGGTTCCAAGGGAAAGCCTGAGCTGGGCAATAGAAATGTTTAGATCCCAAACAGGCATTGGTTCCCTGTGTGTGTGTGTGTGTGTGTGTGTGGGGGGGGGGGGTACAAGTGGGACAAACCCTTGAAAAACCTCCTGAAGATTGGACTGGATGCCACAAAGGTATCCTTTCCAGCTGAAATGTATGTGGATGCTGAGGCTACATGGACTTATAGAGTTGAAAGCTGTAAGTCCAGAGAGTGAAATGAGTTAGGTTCTTAGGAGTTAGGAAGTTGTTATCCCTCTGTACAGACAGTTGGTGAGACCCAATCTGGAGTACTGTGTGCAGTTCTGGAGACCCCATCTCCGCAAAGACATAGACAGAGTGGAGGCTGTCCAAAGGAGGGCAACCAAAATGGTGCAGGGTCTGCACCAGAAGACATACAAAGAAAGACTAAAGGAGCTTAATATGTATACCCTTGAGGAAAGAAGGGAGAGAGGGGGACATGATAGAAACTTTCAAGTACCTCAAGGAATCAACAAAGTCCAAGAGGGTAGCATCTTCCAGAAAGAGATGTGAAGAACAAGTGGGCACAATTTGAAGATAGAGGGGACGGCTCAGAGGTAATATGAGTATTTTTTCACAGAGAGGGTTGTGGATGCATGGAAGCGGATTCCCTGAGGGAGGTCGTGGAGTCAAGAACAGTGGGGGAATTCAAGAATGCATGGGACAGGCATAAGGCAGTCCTAGTGGGGGGTAGGAGGAAGTAAGCTGTTGGTTAACTAGGATCTGCAGCTTATCTGTTAGGTAGGAAAATGGGCAGACTAGGTGGGCCAAGCGGTCCTTATCTGCCGTCAAATTCTATGTTTCTATATTTCTATGTAGGTAGTCTAACATGGCAGGAACCCCTGCACGCGTTGGCACCACACCATTGGTACAACACCAAACTGAAAACCTTTTCCATTTTGAGGCTTAGGTTTTCTTGGTGGAGGGCTTCCTGTACTCCCTTAACACCTCCAGGACACCTTTTGGGAGTTGCAAGCCTGGACTCAAAGTCCTCAAGAGCCATGCCTTGAGCACAAGTGACCTGAAGATCGGTACATGAGCCTCCCTTGGTAGGAGGTTAACAGGTTGTGGCTTAGCCACGGACCTGAGGAGCAGTGGACAGCATCACAACTGCCTGGCCCATTTGGTGCTATCAAAATCTGCCGACTGTGATTTGAGTTTGACTAATACTCTGAAAAATCAGGGGAAAAGGAAAGGAAGGCGTATAGAGGCCTCCTTGACCAGTCCAGGATTAGAGCATCCAGGGGGACTGTACTCCTGGCAGATGGTCTGCAATAATAATGTGGCAGGAGGTGGTTCTCATGGAAAGCAAAGAGAGCCATCTTTGGGGTGCCCCATCTCCTGAATATTATATCCAGCATCTGCCTAAGGCTCACTCGTGATGGCCCTGGTTGATCCAGTTCAGAGCATCTGCTAGGGCGTTGACCTTTCTGGCAGAGGGATAGCTTGTAGAGAGGCACTGTGGGAGTAAGCCAGACTCCACATCTTCATTGTCTCTGCACACAGGGGGCTGGACCTTGTCCCTCCCTGCTTGTTTATGTAGCAAATTATGGTGGTATTGTCTGTTCTGAACTGTACCACCCTTCCCTAGATTAGTGGAGCAAAGATTTGCAGGGTTAGTAGCACTGTCCTCTACTGCAGCAGATTTATGTGCTGGAGTGACTTTGCACTTGACCAGGTACCATGAGTGAAATGCTCCCCTAGGTGGACACCCCACCCCAGTAGTGATGCATCTATTGACAGGATAACAGGTGGAGGCTCTTACTAGAATGGAACCCCTTATCTGAGATTATCTCCTTTCCCCCACTGAACGGCCTACAGTAATGTACCCATTACTGGAATTGGCTTTGAGAGTGAGACAATGTGCTGTGAGGTGGAACTAAATGTCCCTCATTTGGAACCTGGAACCAGGGACTGTGCCCATTGCTGGAACCATGTGGCCCAGGAGTTGTAGAAACTGTCTTGCTGTTTCTGCATGTCTGGTTTGAATGAACCAGCGGGTTACAGGATGCTGCTTGCCTTCCCTGAGGAAGATGAGCTTTTCCCACTATGGTATTCAGTTCTGCCCTTGTGCATTGCGGTACTTGGCAGGACAGGCTTTTGACATTTATCAGAAATCCCACAGACTCCAAAAGGTCTTGGGCTACCTGCAGATATTCCCTTACCTGTTGGTGGGGACTTCTCCCTGACCAGCCATTCGTCCAGGTAGGGAAACACAGAAACACCTAGCATTATTAGGTGAGTCACCACCACTGCCAGACACTTGTGGAACTCTTGGTGCTACTGTGAGACCAAAGAGTGTTGAAAAACTGGTAGTGTCCAGAAAGGAGTCTGAAACTCAGATATTTTCTGTGAGACTCCTTTTTGAACCTGGGTTTTACCAGGTGTATGTTAAAAAGTCTGAGAAACCCTTCCTCTTTTTCAGTGAGGGTACAGGCTCTACTGCCCTGTCCAAGAGCAGGGCCTGTACTTTTTCTAGCAACTGACTTTCTGAGAGAGAGAGAGAGAAAAAGAAAGAGAGAGAGAGAGAGCAATTTTCTTTCTGAGAGAGACTGCTTTGAACAATCTTGTTCTTAGGGGAGGAAGGGATTCGGAGCTTAGTGACAGACCCTGACACCATGTTCAGGACCCAATTCTGTGGTGATATTTATTTTTTACAGGCCTGGAAACAGTGAGTCAGTCAGCCCTAGACTGGCACCTGGGAGGTGGCCTGAGGAAGAGAGTCAGAGGCTCTATTTACTTTTTGTGGCTGGGCTTGCCCAGTCTGGGAGCCACGCTTGCCACCCCTTCTGCCCCTGTCCCTGAAATAGCCAGCTGGCTGAGTGTACTACAGTTATTGTGGTACAGCCTGGACCTAGTAAAAGGGTCTGGTGTATGTAGGTCTACCCTTACTTATCCTTCCATAGGGCCTGGAAGGTTTTTCCTTTGCTAAATTGCTCCTAAAGGTGGTTTTATATTCATCCGCCTTCTTATGTTTGCTTGTGCGCGCAGCATACAGAAAACATATTGAGATAGTACAGCATTGCAGAGGTGTGGCAGTGTTGTGGCCAATGCAGCGGACGCTTTAATGGGTGTGTCCCTCAGTCACCAATTAATGCTGAAGCTGCTGATGACGGCAGTTTCAGAGTGAGCGCTGCACTTTAAAGAAATCTGCTGCTGCAATCGGGCAATTTCGTTATTGCAGTGGCAGTCCCCCTTCCCTCCCAACCAGTCACACAGCAGGACAACAAATTAGCTCCCTCCCACTGCTGCTGCCCACCCTGCACCCTCCATTCTCTGTCCCCCTGCTGACATTGGGGTGCTCAATCCCCGTGTCAGCATGTATACCCTCTCCCACCTTTAATGTGGCACACTGGGCCCACCCCAGTGTGGAATCCCATTTGTTAATATTTTACCTGTAAAATGATAACAGCCCTACACGTTTTTTTTAATCTTAAAAAAAAAAAAAAAAAAAATTGGTCCTTTATTATTCCGCAGCCCCTCCCCAACCAACACCTTCCCTCTGCGCAGCCCACCTCCACACACACACACACACACACACACACACACACACACACACACACACACACACACACCTCACTAATACTTACCTCCAGAGGTCAGGAGCAGTGATCTTCTGTGAACACGTCTGCATTCTTCAAAGACCAACTGGGAACTGAAGAAATGATGGTAAGCCCTATAATGGCAGTCAATGGGGGTTTTCAACTTAGGTTCCTATCTCAGCCAATTTTTGGAGTTTTGGTCCCAAATTTTCAACATGAGGTTCTTGGGACCCCACCTCATGAACACTAACACTCATTTTGTTTCTTGGTCCCAAAAGGTGATTTTGCGGTCGCTGCGCTGAATCACTTTTTGGGACCAATTAACGAAACGAGAGTGCCACTGTTCATGAGGTGAGGTCCCAAAAAGCCCTTGTTGTAAATTTGGTCAAAAAACTCCCAAAAATGACTGTTATGAGCGTCCATTGCGCAGTTTCTACGCACGCTTGTAACTTCATCAATTTTCAATATTTTCACTCCACATTTCCAACACTGCCATTTTTATGTTTGCTTGCATGCATGTGCAAGAAACATAGTGCCATCATCTGAGTTTTCGGAGGTGTGGCAGCCCTCTTCCAATTCAGTCAGTGTGCTTGCAGGTGCGGCCGCAGTTCTCCAATGGTTGCTGGAGCTGTCTATGACAGCAGTTGAAGGGGAGCTACGCTCAGTAAGCAGCGATAAGATATTGTCTGCTCATCGCTCCCCTACACACACACACACACACACACACACACACACACACCGCATACTGCGTGCCATGCACTCACACTGTATAGTTGGCTGTGCTGCGCTCCCCAAACAGAGTTCCACATGCCGCTGGGTGCCACCCCAGCGTGGCTACTATCGTATAGCCGGCGGGGGTGCCCAATCCCCGTCGGCTCCCTGTCCCGAGTACAGGGTGCCACGCCTGAGCCCACCCCAGCGTGGCAACAGATGCTATTGTGTCGACGGAGTGCCCAATCCCTTCAGCTCCACGCCCCAACAGCAGTCCTTGTGCCATGCTGGGAGCCCACCCCAGCATGGCAAGCGTCCTGCATCATCGTCCTTTTGTAAAAACAAAAACAAAACCCTGAAACAAGCAGTCCCTCACTGTCTCTCCCCCACCCGCACCCACCCTGCGCACCTGCCTCCCACCCCCCTCACCCCATACTTACCTCCGGACTCCAGGCGTGACTATCTTGGTGGACTGGGAACCGTCTGCACTCTTCAAAGCCGACCCGCGAACTGAGGAAATGCCGGTAAGCTGTATAATGGGATAGATAGGGTTTTTTCAACTTTGCTGCATATCTCAGGCATTTTTTGGAATTTTTGCACCAAATTTTCAACATGGGGTTTTTGGGACCCCTTCTCATGAATGACCTCACTGGTCATGGCGTTATTCGGGCCTGAAGGGTGACCTCACAGTCACTGCATGAAATCACCTTTCAGGACGAAGTAACGAAATGACATTGCCACTGTTCATAAGGTGGGCTCTCAAAAAGCCTATGTTGAAAATTTGGTGGAAAAATTCCTAAAAATGACTGTTTCTGGGAGCGTCATTAGAGTTCCTACGTATACAATGGGAGTTCATGAATTTTCAATATTTTCACTCTAGATTTTCAACACTGCCATTTTACCACACCTCCTTATGAGCAGTACAGCTGTCATTTTCACATCTTGCCCAAAGCGTGTCTCTCCACCATGTGGCGCTAATGGCACAGTCGGTCTTGGTGAAATCAATGTATGGGACACATTAAGAAAATCTCAGTGACACTGTTCATGAGCAGAGAGTCTTAAAATGGCTATGTTGAAAATTTGGTGAAAATATTCCTAAAAATGACTGTTTTACGAGCGTGCGTTGAGCAGTTCCTATGCACGCTCATAAGTTTGCGAATTTTCAATATTTTCACTCCAGATTTTCAACATTGCTATTTTATTACACTTCCTTATGAACAGCACAGCTGCCATTTTTCACATGTCACCCAAAATGTGTTTCAGCACATGCAGCACACAATGGTGCAGTCGGTGTGTGAAAGCAATGTTTGGGACAGATTACGAAAATCACAGTTACACTGTTCATGAGCAGAGGTCTTAAAATGGCTATGCTGAAAATTTGGTGACAAAAGTCCATAAAATAACTGTGTTATGAGTGAGCATTGCACAGTTTCCACGCTCCCTCTTAAGTTCATGACTTTGTAATATTTTCAGTCCAGATTTTCACCAGTGGCATTTTCCACACTTCCTTATGAACAGTACAGCTGTCATTTTTCACAACATGCCGAAATGTGTTTTCACACTTTCAGCGCGAGAGACGCGTGGTCGCATGTGAAATCGTTGTTCGGACAGATAAAGAAAATCACAGTGACACTGTTCATGATCGGAGGTCCCAAAATGCCTGTGTTGACAATCTGCTGTAAAATCCCAAACTAATTACATTACAAGTGTGCATTGCACAGTTTCTATGCTGCCTTGTGACTTCACCAGTTTTTAATATTTTACTGCAGATTTAACATGGCATTTTACACCTCCCCATGAACAGTACAGCTGTCATTTTTCACATCCTGTTCGGAATGTGTTTTTGCACCTGTGGTGCTAAATGCCGTAGTCACTGTGCATAAGCAGCTTTCGGCTACCAAACTGATATTGCCACTGTTCATGAGGTGGGGGTCATAAAAAAAAAAATGTTAAAAATTTGGAGTGAAAATATCAACGAATGCCTGCGGTGTTAGGGTTTCCAACCATAACGCCTCACCCCGTAGAGAATGACAGGCATCAGGGGTGTGACTTGGGATTCTTGCCTGTAATGCTCATACCATTTCACACCCTGCAGCCAGTGAGAGGCATCGGGTATGCCTTGGACTCTTGACCCCAAAGTTCACCCATTCTCCCTATACTGCACCCATCTCACCATATTTCCTGATGGAATGGGGTGCGCATAAGGGCCAAAGACCCCAAGGCACACCGTGACACTTGTCAGTGTCTGCAGGGTAGGGTGTGGTGAAATGGCGTGGCCGTTATGCCTGACGACCCAAAGGCACACCCCAATGCCTGTCATTCTCTGCAAGGTGGTGGTGGGGTTGGCTTCAGTTCAATACTTCACTGCCATTCCTATTATGCAGCTCTGTAACTTCTACACTACCAATGCCAATGCCAGCAAGCAAACGTTCGGCATTGACAAATGCTTGTTCACACCTCTTATGAAGAGTACAGCTGTCATAATTTTCGCATCCTTCCCGAAATGTGTTTTTGCACCTGTGGTGCAGAATGGCGCAGCCGCTGTGCAAAATCAACTTTTGGGACAGATTAATGAAATCGCAGTGCCACTGTTCATGAGAGGAGGTCAAAAAGAAAAAATTACTCACCTTAGTAATGTTGTTTCTTCTAATGGAGTCTTGCTATATTATGACCATTGCAGTTTGCCCCAGCCTTAGAACTGCTCCAGAGGTGAGAGTTAACTTCCATGCAGAGCATGGAGCTTAAGCGAGCTCGGTTCAAAGCTCTGTTTGGCTGGTTTCAAGCCGAGAAACCGTCAGCTCTTTCTGACAAAAACTCACTAAGGTTCTGCTGGAAGCTGTAACCTACACTAGCCAACTGGCTACTAATATATTAACACATTTTACTGGTCCCAACACAAGACTCAAGTCAGTGGACCAGAAAATTAAGATAAAATAACTGAATGAATACAACACCCAAATATGAAAAAGGGCATCAATAAATGCCAACAAGGGACTACCACCCCATACCCAAAGTAGGAGTTCTGAGAGGGGCAGGCTGGGGAGGTCATAATATACAAGACTCCATTAGAAGAAACAACATTACTAAGGTGGTAATTTTTCTTCAAACATGAGAATCTTGCTACATGTATTCTGCAGACTACACAGCAGTACCTCCATGGAGGAGGACAGAACCTACTTAGGGAATAGGCTCTGAAACACGGCTGTGCCAAACCGAGCATCCTCCTGGCCTGAATATCCAGGAGTAATGCTTGGTGAAAGTGTGTACTGTCTTCCAAGTAGCTGCCTGACATATCTCCAAGATAGGGATGTCTCTAGCAGCAGCTAGAGATGCAGCTGTACCTCTGGTAGAGTGAGCCCTCAGGCCTGAGGGAGAACCTTACCCAGCTTTGATAGCAAATTGTATACAAAAGCGATCCACCTGGCAATGGATCTTTTGGTGGCAGGTCTCCCTTTCCCAACCTCACCATAAGTGAGAAACAGTTGGAGGGAGTCAAACCTGTGACCCTTGAGTGCGCTCTATGTAGTAACTTAGGGCCCTCTTAACATCTAAGCTGTGCAGCCTCCTCTCACCAGAGGAGGAATGGTCAGTGAAGAACACTGGAAGTGAAATAGATTGGTTAAGGTGGAAATCTGAAACCACCTTGAGGCAAAACTTCCTGTTAGTCCTGAGGACCACTTTATCCTGTGAAAGGAAATAAAGTCAGTTTCTACTGATAAAACCTGTAACTCACTTATACGCCTGGCAGAAGTGATGGCTACAGAATACAGTTTTCCAAGTCAAATACTTAAGCTCTGCAAGACAGAGGCTCAAGGGGTTGCATTAGCTGAGCAATGCATACATTAAGATCCCAAGCAGGGGCAGGGTCCCTGAATGGGGATTGGTGTGAAGCAATCCTTTAAAAACTTGGAAATACAGGATGAGCAGAGAGAGAGAGAGAGGCTTCCTGCTGAAATGAAGGCAGAGACAGCAGCCAAGTGCACTTTCAGGGTGGCTGGTCTCAGTCCCAAAGAATTAAGATGGACCATGTAGTCCAACACAGTAGGTAGATCAGCAGATTCTGGGAAACATGCTTCCCAGAACACCATATGGGAAACCTTTTCCACTTGGAGTTATAGGTAGCCCTGGTGGAAGGCTCCTAGCAGCCTTCAGGATTTCGAGAACACTTTGAGAAAGTTGCAAATCAGCAAACTCTAACTGCTCAAGAGCCAAGCCTTGAGGTTGAGGGATTTGAGATTCGGATAACAAACTCTCCCCTGAGCACAGGTTAACAGATTGTGGTTCCTGGGGAGACACAGGGGAAGATGGACTGCTAAGGACAGAAGGAGTGGGTACCAGGGCTGCCTGGCCCAGTCTGGAGCAATCAGGATCATTTTGCAGGGCTGAGACCTGATTTTGACTAGTACTTTGAACAGGAGAGGGAAGGGGAAGGCATAAAAACTTCCCTTCCCAATCGAGGAGAAAGGCATCCAGGGGAACTGAGCCCAACACTGGGGGCCTGCAACAAAACAGTGGAAGTTGATAATTGTCTGGGGCTGCGAAAAGATCTATCTGAGGGTGCCCCATCTGGCAAACACTATCCCAGTACTAGGGATCCAGTGACCATTCGTGATGGCCCTGGGAAATCCTGCTGAGGGCATCTGCCAAGGCATTGTCCTTGCCTGGGAGGTGAACTGCTATGAGGGAAGTGTTCAGGGAGTAAGCCAGAGACCACAACTTCATTGCCTCGGTGCACAAGGCCGAAGACTGAGTGCCCCCTTGTTTGTTGATGTACCACATTGTAGTGGTGTTGTCTGTTCTGACCTGTACCACCTTATTCTGAACAGATGCAGAGAAAACCTGAAGTGCTAGAAAAACAGCTCTGAGTTCCAACAGATTGACGTGGAGCAGAGATTCCTGAGGGGACCATAATCCCTGGGTGGAGAGGTTGCCAATATGAGCTCCCCATCCCAAGAGGGATGCATCTGTAGTAAGGTCAAGGAATGGGACAGAGGGATGAAAGGCACCCCTGTCTCAGATTGCTCTGATCCTGCCACCACTGAAGGGCCTGGATCAGGGTTCGAGTCACTGGGATTAATTTGGATGAGGATCTCTTCTTTGAGACCAGAAAGCTCTCAAATGGAACTGAATGTCCCTCATCTGAAATCTAGCTCCTTGCACCACAGCTGTGGAGGCAGCCATGTGCCCTAGGAGCTGCAGAAATCCTTGCTGCTCGAAACCTGCAGAGTGAAGGAGGCGGCCAGGGCCACTAAGGTCCTTACCCTTTCCAAGGGAAGGAAGGCTCTGGCCTGCTTTGTATCCAGTTCTGCGCCTATAAAGGTGAGTACCTGGACAGGTTCAAAACTGACTTTGGAAGATTGAGAAAATCCCGAGAGGTAAGCAGCTGCTGGGTAACTAGCAGGTGTGATTTGACCTAGTCTGGAGACTGACCCACAATGAGCCAGTCGTCCAGGTAGGAAAATTGGCAATCTTTTGCCTTCTTAGGTGAGCGACTGCTACTGCCAGACACTTTGTGAACACCCTTGGGGCAGAAGTGAGGCTGAAGGGCATTGCTCTGAACTGATAATGGCCTGAGGGCAGTTCGAATCTGAGGTACTTTCGATGGGAGCTTCTGATAAGAACATGGAAGTAGGCATCTTTGAGGTCCAGGGAGGCTAGCCAGTCCCTGGCCTTAGGAGGTAAAATCATTCCCAGTGTCACCATTTTGAACTTTGGCTTTAAAGGTGCTTGTTTAGATATCTTAGATCCAGGATAGGCGCCACTCTCCTGTCTTTTTGGGGTAAGGAAGTACCTGGAGTACAGACCCTGCCCTGGTGAGAGGGAGAAACCTTTTCTACAGCTCTGAGAGCCAGGAGGTTGAGACTTCTGTTTCAAAGCAAGAGTCTCTAAAGGGTTTGTAGGTGGAAAGATCTGGCTCTCATCTTTGGAAATTTCTTGAAGCTGAGAACAGACCCTGGCTCACTACTTCAGGACCCACCTGTCTGAAGTTAAAGACTGCCAGTCCTGGACGAAGTGAGCCAACCTGCCCCTACAGGTAGTGGAAGCCAACCCTGGGTATCCCATCAGAGTGCCTGTTTGGCGGGGGCTTTAAGCTGAGGGTGGGAGCAGGCCTGCTCGAACCCCGTCTGCCTCTCCCTCTGAAGAACCCCCTCTGTACACAGGCTGAAGAGGAGGGGGCCTGAGTCTGGTAAAAAGGCCCAAGAAAAGGCCTACCCCTACCCCTGGGGGGCTGCCTCTGAGGAGTGGCTTGCCGTTCCTTGGCTTGTGCACTCCTGTAAGTGGTTCTATATTCATCCATTTTCTTCATATAATTCTCTGTCTGCTCCCCAAACAGAGAATTTCCCACCACAGGAAAATCCATAGCCTTAGACTGGGTATCCTGTGACAAAGTAGTACACCTGAGCCAGGCCAATCTAGAAAAGCCACAGATGTATGCCATGACTCTAGAGGATACATCATTAGAATCACTGCAGCATGGAATTGCACCTTAGATGCCTCAATACCATCAAGAGCCACCTGCTCCAGCTCCTTGCGAGCTGGCCAGGGACCTGTTTGGCTAAGGCCATGACAGTATCCTATCTAGATTTCTGGTATCTTGCAACATAAGCCATATAGTTAGCTTGTCTGAGTCCCAAGGATGCTGCCATGTATTGTTTTGGCCATGGCATCAATCTTCCTGGAATCCTTGTCAGGATGTGAAGCCAGTGGAATATTAGCTTTATCACAGGCTGCAGCCTGAACTACTAACATGACTGCATTGCTGTGAAAGAAAATCTGTATCAGGACCTGACAAAGTGTACCTCCTGTCCATCTTTTTATCCATAGGAGGCACAGAATTACGAGCTTTTAAAATTTTTACTGTTTGTTTTCTAAAGGATTTATGTAAAGGGATGGACAACCTCCTGGACTCTGGGATATCCATCATCTCCACATAGTCAGGCTCCTCTTGCTCATCCAAAGCCTCCTCTAAGGGAAGCTGGAGGGTCTCCGCAACTTTTTTATAAAACAAAAATGAGAAGGGACTCAAGCCTAGGGGAGATTCACCTGAAGGTCTGTCTGGGAGATGTCGGTTCAATGGGCCATCCAGACTTTCAAAATCACATTCACACTGATCATAATCCTCATCCCCTCCTCTGGTTCATAGAACTCTTCTATATCATAATCCTGAACCACTGGAACCAACGAACCGACCTTTTGCCAGACAGTGGCGGTTCGGAGGGACTGAGGACAGGGACTGGACAATCTGTATTGCCCTGGCTATCTCAGCAGCAGTTGGAGAAGGAATTTTGGACTCCAAACCTGCTGATTTTTAGATTTCTTTGCTGGAACTGGCTCCTCAGAGCCAGCTTTTTTGCCGAGGAAGTCATGCTCTGGTCAGGGCACTCCTCCGATTCGGCTGGCACCGAACCGGCTGGCCATCCGGGTCAGCGGACCTTTTGGCCCCTCTGTTCCTGAGCCTGCCCACTCTCTTGTCCAGGGTGGCTGCAGGGAAATTTTTACAAATCTGGCAGTCTGAATTGAGGTGGTCAAACCCCAGACAATAGACACATGTAGTGTGTGGGTCAGCCTTGGCAAAGGCTTCCCCACAGACACTACAGTGTTGAAACCCAGTGGGCTCGGTTTTTCTTTTGGGTTTCTCAGACATGATGCCAGCCTAACCAACCAACTTGCCCTTTTGATGGCAGTGCCAGGCAAGACACCCTTATCGGTTCCAAACCGTGTCACGGGTCGTGGAAAAAACCGTAATGAAATCCTTTTTTTAGAACCGATAAGAACCGGGAACCACACTCTAAAAAGCCTTAAAAGGCTTTAAACTTATATTTAAATACAACTCGATCGGTTCAACCGAACCGATAATACTTTACAAGTTCCACACAGAAAAAACCCTATCTATTACTTACGATTACCATAGACAGAGCCTGAACGATCAGTTTTGCGGTTAAAATAATGAAATCGCGGTTAAATTAAACCGAGAAATAGCGCTTTAAACCGAAGAAATGAACCGAGCAACAGGAGGAATCTCCAGGCGACTGTTCAGTGGCGGAGTAAAGAAATCTGACGGTTTCGGTTTGAAACCAGCCAAACAGAGCTTCTGAACCGAGCTCGCGCTTTAAGCTCCATGCTCTGCATGGAAGTTAACTCTTTCACCTCTGGAGCAGTTCTAAGGCTGGGGCAAACTGCAATGGTCGTAATATAGCAAGACCTCATGTTGTTTGAAAAGGCCATGTTGAAAATTTGGTGAAAACATTCCAAAAAATGACTGCGTTACGATTGTGTGTTGCAGTTTCTATGCACACTTGTAACTTTGCCACTTTTTCATATTTTCACTCCAAATTTTCAATATTGCCATTTCTTTACACCTCCTCATGAGCAGTACAGCTGTCATTTTTCACATCCTGCTCGAAATGTGTTTTCACACCTGTGGCACCGAATGGCACAGTTGCTGTGTGAAATCACCTTTTGGGGTTGCATAACTAAATGATACTGCCACTGTTCATGAGGTGGGGTCTCAAAAAGCCCATATTGAAAATCTGGGGCAAAAATACCAACAAACGCCAGGGGTGTTAGGGTTTCCAACCGTAACGACCCACCCTGTACAGACTGACAGGTGTCGGGGGTGACTTGGGGTCACTGTCCGCAATGCTCAGGCCAATCCACCCCCAACCCCACCCTGCAGCCACTGGGAGGCACAGAGATGTGCCTTGGGGTCATTGGCCCTAACATTCACCCCATTCTCCTATACTGCACCCATCTCAGCTTATTTCCTTATGGAATGGGGTGAGCGTAAGGGCCGAAGACCTCAAGGCACACTGCAACACCTGTCGGTGTCTGCAGAATGGGGTGAGATGGAATTGCGTGAGTGTTATGGCCGATGACCCATAGGCACACTCCCAACACCTGTCAGTCTCTGCAGGGTGGGTGGGGGTTGGCGTTACTTCAATACTTCACTGCCATTCCTATTATGCATCTCTCTAATTCCTGCACTACCAATGCCAATACCAGCAAGCAAACATTCGGCATTGACAAATGCTTGTTTATGTAAGCCTCTGTCTGCTCACCAAATAAGGAGTTGTTATCCATATGAAAATCCATGGCCTTAGCCTGTGTATCCTGAGTCAGGTTAGTAGCCCTAAGCCATTAGGGCCATTAGTGTTTGCTGCCATTTGAAACTGGTACTTGGAGGCTTCTAGTCCCAACCTAGCAGGTTCAGCTAGATCAGAGGAGATACTAGACTGATCCTTTTCTGACATAGTCGGTACTGAGTGCCACAGGGCTTTCTGGTACTGGGCTACATAAGCTTGGTAGTTGGCTTGCCTGATTGCCCAAGAAGCAGACAGGTAGCTCTTTTTTGCCATGCTGTAAATTTTTTTAGAATCTCTTTCAGGAGGGTGTGAAGTCAGAGGCACCTTAGCCCTTTCACAGGCTGCCTATAGGATTATTCCCTGGTGGTCAGGGTGAGTAAAAAGAAATTCAGCACTTGCCCTGTCCAGCTGATATCTTTTATCAGATTTTTATAAATGGGTGAGACAGTATAAGGCATTTGAAGTATAGCCATAATGTCTTTCTTAAAAAAACTTGTAAAGACGGAAAACAACTTTCCAGTGGGAGTCAACCCCATAATTTCCATGTACTCTGCTTCCCCCTCATCCTGCACTGTCCTATCGGTGACCAGATCCAGGGTTTCCACAATTTTTCTGACAAAGGATAAATGTGAGGAATAATCCTCAGTGAGTCTATGGAGTGAACCAAACTCCTGTTCAGGGGAGACTTCAGGTTCAAACCCTCATCTACCTCAAACTCTTCTTGTTCCTTATACTCCAATTGTTCCAGGAGTGTATGGGGGAACAGTGGTAGTTTCTTGCCTTGACAGGGCTTGAACAAGGAGCAAGGATCAAGCCCTGCAGCACCTGCATAATTTTTAAAGCCTGTGCAATGTCATCAGGCGAAGGCATACTGGCAGACACTGTAGTAGCCCCTTGTTGCATTCCAGCAGTTTTAGTTTTTTTTAATCCTTTTAGTAGGCAGAGAGTCAGCCGGTTTAATGCCTTTTTTGCCAGAGAGTTCACCCGTATCAGGGGTGGTAAGAGAAGCCTTGGCGGTTTCACCCGCAGCTTTTAAGGGTGTGGACTGGTCAGAGCCCAAGGCACCCTTTGCCAACTTTTTCTGCAGCCTTTCCAGACATTTTTCAGGCGTCTTTTGAGGGAAAGACTTGCAAATTTCACAATCTTCTGTGAGGTGCTGCTGTCCAAGGTAGAAAAGAAAAAATTACTTGCGTAGTAATGTTTCTTCTAATGGAGTCTTGCTGTATTCTGGCTATATGCAGTTAGCCCCAGCACTTTAACTGCTCCGGAGAGGAAAAGATTAACTCTATGCAGCAGCATAGAATTTTGAGCTCAACCTTGGTTTTCAAATCTCTGTCTCTGGTACATTTCAGTGTAACTGTCACATTCTTATGAGCAATACTAACTAACTAAAGCTACAGAAATTGTTTTAAAACTTTAAGCAATAGGCAACAAAACTTGGGTCCAAAAGAGTCAAGCTGAGAACCCAAGAAAAAAATCTATGTAGATGGTGAGCAATCTATATAAAAACCCCAACCATTAAGACAAAAAAACACCTGGTAAGGCAGGGAACAAGGTACAGCTCTGGGGTGCAACACTGTACCTGCCAACCCTCATCCCAAAACACCAGGTTCTGAGATGGGAGGCAGGGAAGGAAGTCAGAATACAGCAAGACTCCATTAGAAGAAACATTACTATGGTAATGTTTTCTTCAAACAGCATGAAGTCTTGCTGTATTCTGACTACATGCAGACTACCAAGCAGTACCCCGCTGGAGGAGGGAATAACATAACCTTACTTTGGGAACAGGATCTGCAGTACTGCTGTGCCAAACCTAGCATCACTCCTAGTCTGGGTATCCAGAGAGTAATGCTTGGTGAATGTATGAACTGTTTTCCAGGTGGCCGCTTTGCAAATTTTCACCAAGGGAATATCCCTAGCAGCTGCCAAGGAAGCAGCTGTACCCCTGGTTGAGTGTGCCCTCAGGCCTGAGAGTGGCTCTTTCCCCAATTCTGAATAGCAGAATTGGATACAGGAGACAATCCACCTGGCAATAGATCTTTTTGTGGCAGGTCTACCTTTTCCTACTTCACCGTAGGTAAGAAACAGCTGAGTGCCATCATTCCTGTGGGCCTTAGTTTGCTCTATATAATAGCTAAGAGCCCTCTTAACATCCAGACTGTGCACTCTTCTCTCCCCTGAAGAAGAATGGTCAGTGAAAAAGACAGGCAGAGACATAGACTGGTTCAAATGAAAATCTGAAACCACTTTAGGTAGAAACTTTGTTTGTCCTGAGGACCACCTCATCCCTGTGAAAGGAGATGAAGTCAGGTTCAACTGACAAGGCCTGTAATTCATTGATTCTCCTGGCAGAAGTAATGGCTACCAGGAACACAGTCTTCCATGTCAAGTACTTAAACTCAGCAGAGGATAAACAAAGGTTCAAAGGGGGTTGCATAAGCTGTGCAATGCAGTTATTCAAGTCCCAAACTGGAGTGGGCTCCCTGAAGGGAGGGTTAATGTGAACCAGACCTTTGAAAAAACTTACTGAAGACAGGATGAGATGCCAGGGAAGATCCCTTCCTTGCAGAAAGAAAGGCAGAAACAGCTGCTTATTGAACTTTAAGGGTAGCAGGCCTACGGCCTAGCCCATTAAGATAAACCAGATAGTCCAGGGCTGTGGCAATGCCTGCAGAATCTGGTTGTATGTCTTTCTGAGAACACCAAATGCTGAACCTTTTCCATTTGGAATTGTAAGTTTTCCTGGTGGAAGGCTTCCTAGAAACCTTAAGGATATCCATTACCCCTGAGAAAGATTCAGACCTGCATATTCTAACTCTTCAAGAACTAAGCCTTGAGTCTGAGACTGAAAACTGGGGAAATCAAATCCTTCCCTGAGATGTGGTCAGGAGGTTGTGCCTCCTGGGCAGAAACAAGGGAACTGACACTACTAGAGACAGCAACAGAGGATATCAAAGTTGCCTGACCCAATCTGGAGCCACCAGAATCACTGTGCAGAGGAAAGGCATAGAGAAACCTGTCCATCCAGTCTAACAGGACAGCATCCAGAGGGACAGTCCTCAGGTCTGGGGGTCTGCAGCAGAAGAGGGGAAGTTGATGATTGTCTGGGGCTGTGAAGAGATCTATCTCTGGAGTGCCCATCTCTTGAAAATCACCTGAAGGACATAATGGTTCAGGGACCATTCGTGCTGACCCTGAGAAACCTTGCTTAAAGCATCTGCCAGCACATTGTCTTTCCCTGGAAGATGAACTGCTATTAGAGAAGTCTGAAGAGAATACATTAGAGACCACAGCTTCATGGTCTCCGTGCACAAGGCCGTGGACAGAGTGCCCCCTCCTTGCTTGTTTATGTACCACATTGTAGTGGTGTTGTCTGTCCTGACTTGCGCCACTTTGCCTCTGACTAATTTGGAGAAAGCCTGAAGGGCTAGGAACACTGCCCTGAGCTCCAGAAGACTGATATGAAGGAGAGACTTCTGTTGTGGCCAGACAACCTGTGCAGTGAGGGCTCCTAAATGGGCTCCCCACCCCAGCAGAGGCGCATCCATGGTCAGGACCACTGAGGGTGCTTGGCTGAGGAATGGGACACCTTGCATGAGATTGTCCAGATCCAACCACCACTGGAGAGCCTGGACAAGAGCCTGAGTCACTGGAGTCAGTTTTGTGAGAGAATCTTTTTTCTGAGACCAAAAAGACCTTAAGTGAAACTGAATGTCCCTCATCTGGAACCTGGCTCCTTGAACCACTGCAGTGTAGGCTGCTATGTGGCCCAGGAGTTGAAGAAAATGTCTGGCTGGGCAAGACACCAGAGGTCAAAAGAAGAAGCCAGATCTGTAAGGGCCCTTACCCTTGAGCATGGGAGGAAGGCCTTTGCCTGAATAGTATCCAGCTCTACCCCTATGAAGGTAAGGAGCTGTACTGGTTCGACGACTGACAGAGAGATTTAGGAGGAACCCTAGATAACTGAGCAGAATCTGGGTAACCTCTAGAGCCGACTTGACCTGATCGGAAGACTGGCCTACAATGAGCCAGTTGTCTGGATAAGGGAAGACAGATGCCCTGCCTTCTGAGGAAGGCTACCGCTACTGCAAGACATTTTGTGAACACCCTTGGGGCCGAAGGGCATGGCTCTGAACTGGTAATGACCTGAAGGCAGCTCGAACCCGAGGTATTTTCTGTGGGAGCACCTGGTAGGTATTTGGAAATAGGCATCCTTGAGGTCCAGGGAAGCTAGCAAGTCTCCTGGCCTCAGAGAGGGAAGAATTATTCACTGAGTCACTGTTTTGAATTTTGGCTTTCCAATATGTTTGTTCAGATATCTCAGGTCTAGAATGGGTCACCACTCCCCTGTCTTTTTTGGGGTAAGAAAGTATCTGGAATGCAGTCCTTTGCCCCTGTGTTGTGGAGGAACCCTCTCTACAGCTTTGAGGGTTAGTAGGCAGGATACTTCTGCCTCTAGGGCAATTGTTTCTGAAGTTGGTGCAGGTGGAAAAGATTTGTCTCTCACGCTGGGGAATCTTTTGAAGTGGAGAACCAGTCCCTGGCTTACTACTTCCAGGACCCAACTGTCTGAAGTGATAGACTTCCAGGCCTGGAAGTAGAAAGCCAGTCTGCCCCATACTGGGATAGAGGAGGTGATCCGGTCTGACACATCAGGGTGTCTGGCAGAGGCTTTAGACGGAGAAGAGGGTGCAGCCCTGCTCATCCCTCTTCTGCCTCTCCCTCTGAAGAACCCCCTCTGCTGGAAAGAAGAGGAAGCCTGGGCTTGGTAGAAAGGCCTCTGGAAAGGCCTGCCCCTGCCTGCCTTAGACTGCTGCTTCTGAGGAGTAGCTTGTCTTTCCTTGGCCACTGCACTCCGGTAGGTGGTCCTGTATTCATCCATCTTTTTCATGTAAGACTCTGTTTGCTCCCCAAACAGAGAATTACCAGACACGGGGAAATCCATAGCCTTAGCCTGGGTATCCTGTGAGAGGTCAGTACATCTAAGCCAAGCAAATCTCCTAAGAGATATAGATGTAGCCATGACTCTTGATGACACATCACTGGAGTCTACAGCAGCATGGAATTGTACCTTGGATGCCTCAATTCCATCAGCAGCCACCTCTTCCAGCTTTCTGGCCAGCTGGAGGGAAGCCTTTTTGGCCAACTCCAGAACCATATCCCACCTGGACTTCTGGTACCTGTCTGTACAGGTGATATAATTAGCCTGTCTGAGCCCCAAGGAGGATGCCAAGTACTGTTTCTTGGCCATGGCATCCACCTTCCTGGAATCCTTTTCTGGGGGGTGTAATGCCAAAGGAATATTTGCCCTGTCACAGGCTGCAGCCTGCACTGCCCCAACATGGCTGCAATGGTTAAACAGAAACTCTGTACCAGAACCTGATAACACATACCTCCTGTCCATCTTTTTATCCACAGAGGGTACAGAAGTAGGCATCTGTAGTAATTTTTGAGTCAGTTTCCCTAAAGATTTGTGAAGTGGGATAGACAGCCTCGGACTCTGGGACATCCATCATCTCTACATAATCAGGTTCCTCTGCTTCCTCAGCAGCTTCCACAACTGGGAGCTGGAGAGTTTCAGCCACTTTTCTGTAAAACAAAAAGTAGGAGGGGGACTCAAAGTTTGGGAGGGGAGACATTGGTAGGCTTGTCTGGGGAGATGTCAGGCTCTATAGGCTCATCTAGGCCTCCAAACACATCATCCTCATCATCTTCTGGGAACTCTTCATCTCCCTCCCAGTCCTCATAGTATACATCCAGATCGTAATCTGATGCAGTTGGAACCATCCGAACTGATCGCTTACCAGAAGGTGTTCAGTTCAGACGGAACCAAGCGAAGCGACTGAACAATGCTGATCGCTTTTGCAATTTCTTCAGTGGTTGAACATGCAGGATGGGATCCGAACTGGCTTTTTTTTTTAAAGACAGAACCGATCCCTCGGAATCAGATTTCCTTTTATCCGAGGAGGTATTGCCCAGTTCAGCAAGCAACTCCTCAGGTTTGGTCGGAATCGAACCGGGCTGGCCATCCAGATCAGCGGACTTCTCGGCCTCCTTTCCCTTCAGCCTACTTAATCTTTTTTCTAAAGTGGCTTTGGGAAAATTCTTACAAATTTGGCAGTCTGTTTTGAGGTGGTCAAACCCCAGACAATATACACATATGAGGTGGGGATCAGCTTTGGCAAAAGCCTCCCCATACTCAGTACAGTGTTGAAACCCAGTGGGGCCATTTTTTTTCTTAGGTTTCTCAGACATAGCCTTCTCTTGAAAAGTTACACTTTACAGCCTTCAAGCCAGGTAACACTGTCCGATCAGTTACCAACCGTGTCACGGGTTGTGGAAAGAACTAAGCAAAATCTCATTTTTTTTTTTTTTAAACGATCTGAACTGGGACCCACAAGAGAAACCAGAATTAAGAAGAGAAACAAATTTGTGTCGGTTCCCTACCGGACTGACTGATGGGAAACCGAAGATAAAACAGTTTCTTCACAAAATATTCACTATCTACCTACTTACACTACCTGTACCGTAGACAGAGATTCGATACTGAAAAAATAATGAAACAGTTGTTAAAACTGACTGATTTGTACTATAACCGAAGCGAAGGAGAAATCTCCGGAGCGACTTCACAGTTAGGCGGAGTAAAGAATCTGACAGTTACACTGAGATGTACCAGAGGCAGAGGTCTGAAAACAGAGCTTGAGCTCAACGTTCTATGCTACTGCAAAGAGTTAACCCTTTCCTCTCCAGAGCAGTTCAAGTGCTGGGGCTAAATGCATATAGTCAGAATACAGCAAGACTTCACGTTGTTTGAACACAAAAAAATCATTTTTATCTGCCTTGGCAAACACCTAACTACAGTTAACATACTTCTGTAAAACTCTGTAGGTCTTATTTTCTTAGGTTTATCTGAAATATTTATGATAAATCTAAGAAATAAGAACCGCAAACAGTAGATTATAATAATAAAGTTATAAGTTGCAGTCGGTTCTGAAACAAAAAAACTCTGTTCAAAATACTAAAATTTAAATAAAAATAAACCAAAAAGGAACCGGGGTGCTAAATAAAAGCTCCGATTAAACTTAGCTAAATATTGGATCCCCTATGGTTCCTGGGAACTGCAAGGAACCGATAAAAAAAAAAATACACACAAACAAGGTTTTTAAATTTAAACATACTAACATACATACTAACATACTATTTGCCAGCAGATTAGGCCTTACGGTCTATCGAGTCTGCTCGAACCTAGATCCTTAGTTGGATGCCGAGACCCTCCCATCCCTTGATCTCCAGAACCCCTATCATCCATCCCCACCCCCCCGGGACAGGCCATCATCTGATACATCCACTTTCTGTGTCTGTCCCACCCTCTCTTGAAGCCCTCCACTGTGGATCTCTGAACCAGCTCACCAGGCAGTGCATTCCAAGGTCCACCATCCTCTCAGTGAAAACCTCCTCCTTTCCCCTCACCCTTCCACCTTCCAACTTCAAACCATGCCCTCTGGTGATACCTCCTGCTTTAGTCTAAAGATCCTCCATGTTTACCTCTATTTATTCCCTTGAGGTACTTGAAGACCTCAATCATGTCCCCTGCCTCCTCTCTCCTCCAATGAAAACAGGCAGAGCTCCTCAAGTCTGTCCTCATAAGTCAAATCCCCTAGCCTCGTATCATCTTTGTTGCCCTCCTCTGTACCCTCTCCAGGAGCTGTATGTCCCTCTTCAAGTGTGGTCTCCAGTACTGTACACAGTACTCAAGGTGTGGTCTAACCAGTCCATTGTACAGCGGCAGAATCGCTTCTTGCTCCTAGAGGTGATCCCCTACGATGCATCCCAACATCCTGTTTGCCTTGCTAGCTGCTCTCCTGCACTGCTCAGAGTTATTCATACATGTATCCACCATGACCCCTAGGTCTTTTTCCCCTATTGAGGCCTCCAGCGCCTCCCTCCTCCAGGGTGTACCTGTGTTTAGGGTTTCCCGACCAAGATGCAACACCTTGCACTTGGTGATATTGAAATTTAATTTCCATGTGTGAGCCCAGCTTTCCAGGGTGTCCAGGTCCCCTTGCAGGGCCACCCTCCCCTCTTTTCCCTCAACTACTGCTCCCATCTTGGAGTCATCCGCGAAGAGACTCATTTCACACCCTATACCCTCCCTGATGTCCCATATGTATGCATTAAACAGGATCGGACCCAGGACCGAGCCCTGTGGTACCCCACTACCAACCTCTCTAGGGTTCGAGAGCTCCCCACAGACCACTACTCTCTGAGTGCATCCAGCTAGCCAGTTTTCAATCCATCTGACCATCAAAGGGCCTACTCCTAACCCCATCAGTTTCTCCACCAGACCATTGTGGGGACAGAGTCAAACGCCTTGCTGAAGTCCAAGAATAATACATCCACAGGCTTACCCTGTCCAGTTCTGATGTTACCCATTCATAGAACTCCACAAGGTTGGTTTGACATGATCTACCTGGCACAAACCCATGTTGCCACTGTCCAGACCTCCCACTTCCTCCAAGTACACCCCAACCGTTCCTTTAGTATGCTCTCCATTAATTTTCCCACCACCGAGGTCAAACTGATGGGTCTATAGTTACCTGGTACTTCCTCGACCTCCCTTTATGGATTGGTACCACATGTGCCTCTCGCCAATCCCTAGGTACCTCCCTGTCTCAAGGACCACTAAATGCCCGCCAGGGTGCAGCCATATGTCCGCCAGTTCCCACAGTACTCTCGGATGAATGCCATCCGCCCAGGAGATTTGTTTTCTTTAGGGCCTTGAGGGCTAACCACACCTTTGGTGGAGATAGCATCATCCGTCCCCTCCCCTACTGGTCTTTTATCCTTATCCAGATGTGACACCCTGGGGTACTCTTCCCTCCCTCTTGCTCCATTTCTGTTGCTCCCTGATCCCACTCCTTCCGCTTCTATCCCCTTCATGCCTTGCTTTGTAGATATCCCATCCCCCTCCCAAGTGAACACAGAGGCAAAGTACTCGTTAAATACCTCTGCCTGGTCCCTCGCCTCTTCCACCCACCCTCCTTCTTAAACAAGAAGTAAAGGCAGCAAATGAAAAAATATGAAGAAATACTTATATATTTTAGAAGATACACATCAGGAATGACGTGTGTGTGTGTGTGTGTGTGTGTGTGTGTGTGTGTGTGTGTGAGAGAGACAGAGAGAGAGATCTCCAGGCATCTTGACTTGCAGGCGGAGAGAGAAATCTGAAGGGTTAGAATGCAACAGTTAGTGAAGGCTGCATTTGAAAATGGAACGAGCTAATGAACATTCTCTCATTAGCATATGTTCCATCTCTCCGGGCAGTTCTGTCTTAAAGGGACACTGCATAGAGTTAGGAATATTGTAGTACTCCTGGGGTAAGAAGTTCACAGAAACACAGAAGCAATAAAAACAAACCTGAAATGGGGGTAAGCAAAAAATACACAGATCTTAGAACAGACTGCTCACAGTAACATTGTTCACTCCTTGGTCAAGACAGAAATGGTAAAAGAGACTGCAGTTAAAAATAAAATACAGCCACAGAAATCTCCCGAGGTAAATAAAGAAAACAAAAATGTAACAGAAGATATTTCATCTCATGACAATCAACTGGATACAAGTGAAGAGGAGTACAGTGAGCACTGTAGGGAAGAAAACCTTCCCACTTGGGCAAAAATGCTGTTCTTCCAAATAAATACAATTTCCCATAAAATGGAAATAATGCTTAATTTACAAGATAAACTTGACAATTATTACAAATGGACACAGGTCTTGATGAAAGAGAATGCAGATATGAAGCAAGAAATAACCCAAATAAAACTAACTCTGTTTAACCTCTCAGATGAAAATGCTTTAATTCCAAAACAATTAAAAGATTTATAGCACTCGGATACTGAAATGAAAGCTAAACTTTTTGATTATGAAACCAAGAGTGAGAAGAAAGAATGTTAGAATTTTTGGGGTCCCCAAAACTTGGGATAATTCGAACAGTTTGAACCAATAATTTAAACAAATAGCCGTGGCTTATCTAGATACAGACCTATTGAGAAAAACTTTGAAATAGACTGAACCCACAGAGGCATACATGCTTAACCAACTGACTCGGCCCCACCGAGGCCCATAATTTTTAAATTAATTCATGCGATCAAAGGACAAGGACCTGCTCCCAGGTCACAACTGAAAACAGGCACTTGTGCCTAGTGGGCCTTATCCGGTTACAAAAGACCAAAATAAATTAAAAACAAATAAATAAAAAAAGATTACTCACTAGCAGCAGTATACAAGAAGAAAAAATTAAATTTATTGGGAGCATCAATATCCATTTACAACGATGTACCTCCAGAAATTGTACAACAAAGAAAAAAGTTTGATTGGCTGAGGAATAAACTTTGGTCAGAAGGGTATCGAGCTACAATGATTTTTTCCATGCAAATTAAGAGTGGTTATAAATGATAAACGCTACACATATGATACCCAAGATGATGCCCTGATGGATTTAAAAATAAAATTGCCTAACATTTTTTCTTAATCAGTAATGCATGTCTGGCAAATATTAAATAATAGCTAACAGGAATAAGTAAACTCCAGGTAGTTTACAATTATAGCTGGGGGGGATGTCTGTATCGGTTTACAAGATACAAGGGATTGCTCTGATGTACATCTTAAATGCTATTAGTGTGCAAAGCCATGATTGATACTGATTGGGAACTGTGGGGCACACATAAAGGAAAAACAAAGTAAACACAAAACTCCACACATTAGAGATCATGTGGGGAGGGAGGTCGGGGAAGGAGGGAGGTCAACTGAAGATAAAAAAACATAATGATTATAGGGAGGGGGAGAATATAATTTATATTTGCATCATGGTGTGTTTATATTTAAGAATTTTTAGGGGAACATTTATACACAAAGATTATTTGGCGAAGGCTTTTGTACTAGATTTTTGGGTAACTATTAAACATTTTCTCAAGTTATATGCATGCTCTAGGTTGGTAAACTGAATAGGTTTCATTGAATGGGGCTTAAAAAGCAAAAGGCATAATGAAGAATTTCATCTAAAGAATAATGTGGGCACACATGGAAATTCTTTTTACCAATCTGGACTAATAAATTTCAATTATGGCAGAGTATAACAATTAGTATCATTAAATGTAAATGATATTTCACCCATAAAAAGATCATGTTTTAAACTTATTTAAAAAAATGTCCATATTTGTATTCAGGAAACATTTAGGTTCATTAGAAGTATTAAAACTTAAAAAGAAATGGACTGATCATGTTTGCTATAGTACTGGCACAAAAAAAGTAGAGGTGTGGCCATTATGATAAAAAAAAAAAGGTCTGTATATTAAAATAGTTGAACAGTTCTCTGATAATAAAGGCATGATTTTATTTTTGAAGATAATTTTGAACAATCACAATTTAACCACAGGGTCACTCTATGCCCCTTTTGTTAACTACCACCTTTTCTTGGCTAAAATATCTGAGGGATTACAGAAACTACAATCTGAAAAGCTCATTTTAACTGGAGATTTTAATGCTCTACTCTACCCTTATCAGGACAAAATCTCACCACCTACAAAAGGTACTCTTTTCATTACAAAAAAGTTAAATAATTTTCTAAACTCCAAACTGTTGATCGATGCTTGGAGACATTTTCATCCCACTAGTAATACATATTCACACAACACTTTGATAAAAAATTAGAAACTTCTACTAGAATTAATTACATTTTTATATAAAAAAATATGATTCAATCTACAACTTCTACTGAAATAGATTACATTTTTTATATCAGACCATGCCCTGACTAGTGTAGAATTTCTTCTGATAAATACAGATAGAAAATTTACAAGATCATGGACATTTAGTAACAAATTATTAAAGGATGAAATCTTTATTCAACTTATAAAGAAATCAATTCAAAAATACTGGCTTTATAACTATTCCAGTCAATGCCTCATATTACTACTTTGGGATGCATTTAAAGCCACTCTATGAGGAGTCAATTTCCTACCAAATAAAAGGTAATAAAATAAAAAAATGAAAAAATTAATACCAGATTAAAAAAATTAACAGATTACAATAAGTACAAGAATGAATGGCATCTATCAAGAAATAATTAATCAAGAAACAAATAGAATAGCCTCAATCAAAAGACTCAGATAGTATCATACAGACAAATCCGGAAGATTGCTGGCCAATTTGCTATAAGCCAAAATGCAAAAGAATATTATATCCATAAAAGACAGAGATGAAAACATTCATGTATCTGATGAAAGTATTGCCCAAAGTGTTTGCCAACATTATAAAAATATTTATAATAATTTAATTCCACATCCTAACTTGATGTCCCAGTTTCTGAACAAGGCAAATATACTAACTAAATTATTTATGTATACTTCCATCAAGCAACAAGAAATTATTGAAACCATTAATACATTATCTAGGAAAAAAAATCTCCTGGCCTAGACGGCATTTCCAATGAATTTTATCAGACCTTCACCAAAGAATAAGTTCCATGGCTAGAGAGAATGACAGAAGAACTATTGTCAAATGAACCCAATTCTGAGCTACCCCCATCAATGCAAATGGCTAAAATAATCCTAATACGCAAGATTCTCCAGAAAGCTATAGGCCTATAGCCATTCTAAATGTAAACTATACATTAATAGCCAAATTAATAATCAAATACAAAAACAGATACATTCTTATATTAACCAAAATCAATATGGGTTCATAAAGGGCTGTACACTGTTTCAAGCCAAAAGGAAAATTAAATCAGCTATCCAGTTATTAAACAATAAAAAACTATTTAAAATTACACTTTTTATGCAGCCTCGATGGATACAACTAAAGCAATTGATCTACTGAATAGAACATTTTATTAAATTCTCAAAAAAATGGGGCATACCCACATTGCTAAAATAACCATAATTAAAAAACTATATAGAAACACACTGATCAGATTTTAAATCAATATATATTTAACAGATGATCTTCCCATGTTGAATGGAGTCAGACAAGAATGTCCCCTGTCCCCTACATTATTTATCTTAGTCTTAAACCATTTTACAATCAATTAGGAACCCCCTAATAGAAGGGATGAAATTAGATCATAAGTACATAAAACTAATTGTATTCGTAGACATCTTGTTAATCATCAAAAACAAACAACTCTCCTGAAGCATTTTTAGAAGAAACTAAACTTTAAAGTCTCAGGATACAAGATTAACAAGAACAAATTATTATGAAATGGACTAAAAATAAACCCCATGAAACACAAAAATATGAAAAGGACTTCAAAATTTCAATTGCAATTAAATACTTGGGAATTTAATTGACCGTGGATCAAACATTAAAACAAATTTTAATAATGCCAGAGATAAAATAACTTTTTTGTTGGAGAACTGGAAAAACTTATCTTTATGGGGCAAAATCGACAATAAAAATGATGGCTTTACCTCATTATATCTTCATGCTACAGAATTTATTAGGTGCTCCCAACCAAAAATGGTTCCTTGATTTAAAAATATTTTTTTCAAAATTTTTATGGCAAAGAGAAAAACCCGCATTGCATGAAATATGATTACTACTCCCAGAGATCAGGGAGGGTTGGGATGTCCGCACCCCTAAGCTATATGGAGACCCTTATACTAGCCACTTATCAGTCGACCTTTTTTCCAGATTTAAATAATCCACTATACCTTTTTTTTTTTAATTATAGTTTTTACTGATGTTATACATTACACATACTGAGACAGTAAATTATCTCAAGTACATCAAAGACAAGGTCTAGTCCATATCCTGGAGGACAAGAAACAAAGAATCACTACAGACCATTACAATAGTAAGAAGATGCCCTGTTTAAGTCTTATTTAACAGGCTACAATGATTACGAAATAAAAGGGATGTTTCTTCTCCGACTTGTACTATCTGAATAGCACATTTCACGTAAAACTTGTTTGTACTTATTAACTAATATTTCCCCATTAAATTTCAATAGTGGACTAATTAATACTATAAGAAAGAAAGAAAAAGGTTGGCATTGTCCATTCAAAGAAGGTTTGCTTCTAAATTCATTAGTCACTAATTACGCATTTTCAATTTCGGCTGCAAATTTAGACAACTCCTTGTCTGACTGCGTAAGTGACTCCAAACTTGAATATTTTTCCAATTGGTACTGAAAGAAGCAATTTGATCAATTTCAAAAAAATACGTATGACTTTCCTTTGTGTTTAATTTTTACTTTAGCAGGTGGCAGCAACTGAAATTGAGCTCCCAGTTCTAACACTACTTGACAGTAACTGGAGAAATCATCTGCATCTCTGCTGGGCCGTATAGGAGTAATCGGGGTAAATGACAAACTTGCAGCCTTTGTAAGTTAAAGGAAATTTTAAGCATGCTAGTTTTAACAAGATCTCAGTCAGATTCAAATGCAAATGAGGCCATGATCGTTACCTTAGGACTGAAAACAGGTTTTGTAGCAACAGAGTCAAAAGTACATTTTTGCACTCTATATATCTTAGTTAAAAATGGAGGATTATCTTCTGGCAAGTCAAAAACCACAAGAAAAACATTTTTCACTAAATCTCGAACAGATTCAACGTTTCTGACTAAAGATATTGGGAGACCAACTAAATGTAAATTCTTACACCAAATGAAAAAATTACTCACCTTAGTAATTGTGTTTCTTCTAATGGAGTCTTACTGTATTCTGACAATCTACAGTTAGCTCCAGCCTTTAAACTGCCCTGGAGAGTATAGGGTTAATTTTCTATGCAGTGCATAGAACACTGACCTCGAGCTCGGTTGAGGTCTCTGTCTGCAGCCCTTTGAAACTCAACTATCAGATTCTTACAAACAAAAACTCACTAACTATACTATGTGGAAATTGTAAAATTTTTAACTAGCCAACTGGCAACAGAAAGTTTTGGATTCCCAAAGGAAGACTCAAGTCAGGAAACCCAAAACCAAAAACCAATCTAAAATAAGGATAATAATACAAAAACACCCAAATAAAAAGGAAGGTGTGCAAGAAGCACCCCTTGGGTGCAGCACTGCACCTGCCCACCCACTTCCCAAAAACCTGGTTCTGAGAGGGGAGGCAGAGGGGGAGGTCAGAATACAGCAAGACTCCATTAGAAGAAACACAATTACTAAGGTGAGTAATTTTTTCTTCAAACATGAAATCTTGCTGTATTCTGACAATCTGCAGACTACTAAGCAGTACCTCCATGGAGGAGAAAGAGAACCTACTTTGGGAATAGGCTCTGAAGTACTGCTGTGCCAAACCAAGCATCACTCCAAGCCTGGATATCCAAAGAGTAATGCTTGGTAAAGGTATGGACTGTTTTCCAGGTGGCTGCTTGACAAATTTCTAACAGAGGGATATCCCTGGTAGCAGCCAGGTAAGCAGCTGTACCTCTTGTAGAGCGAGCCCTCAGGCCTGAGGGTGGAATCTTTCCCTGTTTCTCACAGCAGAATTGTATACAAGACACAATCCACCTGGCAATAGTTCTCTTGGTGGCAGGTTTGCCCTTCCTACTTCCCCATAAGTGAGGAACAACTGGAGGGAGTCAAACCTCTGACCCTTGGTACACTCTATGTAGTAGCTAAGGGCTCTTTTAACATCTAAACTGTGTAGCCTCCTTTCTCCTGAGGAAGAATGATCAGTGAAGAAGACAGGAAGAGACAGACTGATTCAAGTGGAAGTCTGAAACCACTTTGGGCAAGAACCTCCTATTGGTTCTAAGGACCACTATATCTCTATGAAAGGAGATAAAAATCAGGTTCCACTGACAGGGCTTGCAATTCACTGATACATCTGGCAGAGGTAATGGCTACCAAAAACACGGTTTTCCAAGTCAAACAGTTAAGCTCTGCTGAGGACATAGGCTCAAAAGGAGGTTGCATAAGTTGAGCAATGCAAACATTTAAGTCCCAGGCAGGGGCAGGATCCCTAAAGGGATGATTGGTATGAAGCAATCCCTTGAAAAATTTACAGAACACAGGATGAGATGATAGTGAGGAAGACTTCCCCACTGACAGAAAAACAGAAACAGCTGACAAGTGTACCTTGAGAGTAGCTGGTCTGAGGCCTAGGCCATTAAGATGGACCATATAATCCAGAACTGTAGGCAATTCAGCAGTGTCTGGGGAAATATGCTTCTTGGAACACCGAATGCTGAATCTTTTCCATTTGGAGTTCTAAGTCTTTCTGGTGGAGGGCTTCCGAGAAGCTTTGAGAATATCCAGAACCCCCTGAGACAGATGCAAATCTGCATACTCTAACTCTTCAAGAGCCAAGCCTTGAGATTGAGAGACCGAAGATTGGGGTACCAAATCCTCCCCCGAGAGGATCTTAACAGGTTGTAATTCCTGGGAAGAGACAGGGGAAGATGTACTGCTAGAGACAGTAACAGGGGGTACCAAGGTTGTCTGGCCCAGTCTGGAACAATCAGAATCACTTTGCAAGGTTGTGACCTTATCTTGACTAGAACTTTGAACAGTAGAGGAAAGTGAGGGAAGGCATACAGAAATTTCCCTTCCCAGTTCAAAGTCAGAGCATCCAGAGGGACTGAACCCAAGACTGGGGGTCTGCAACAAAACAGAGGAAGCTGATTGTCTGGCGCTACAAAGAGATCTATCTCTGGAGTGCCCCACCTTGAAAAAATCACTTTCAACACTAGGGGGTCCAGCGACCATTCGTGATGGCCCTGGGAGATCCTGCTCAGTGCATCTGCTAGCACATTGTCCTTTCCTGGAAGGTGGACTGCTATCAGAGAGGTCTGCAGGGAATAAGCCAGGGACCACAATTTCATGGCCTCTGTGCACAAGGCCGTAGACAGAATGCCTCCCTGCTTGTTGATGTACCACATGATGGTGGTGTTGTCTGTTCTGACCTGAACCACCTTGTTCTGCACAGCCCTGAGTTCCAGGAGACTGATATGAAGAAGGGACTCCTGAGGCGACCACAGTCTCTGGGCTGTGAGAGCCCCCAGATGAGCTCCCCACCCCAAAAGGGAAGCATCCATGGTAAGGACCACCGATTGAGACTGTGTGTCAAATGGGACCCCTTGCCTTAAATTGTTCTGATCCTGCCACCACTGAAGAGTTTGGAACAGTGTCTGAGTCACTGGAATCAGCTTGGTAACAGGGTCCTTCTTTTGGGACCAAAAGGCTCTCAGATGGAACTGAATGTTCCTCATCTGGAACCTTGCCCCTTGGACCACTGCTGTAGAAACTGCCATGTGGCCCAAGAGCTGAAGGAAGTGCCTTGCTGGTTGGGACACCTGAAGGCTGAAGGAAGAAGCCAGTTCTATAAGAACTCTTGCCCTTTCCAGGGGAAGAAAGGCTCCTGCTTTAACAGTATCTAGCTCTGCCCCTATAAAGGTAAGAAGCTGCACTGGTTCGAGGACTGACTTGGGGAGGTTGAGAAGAAACCCCAAGGAAGAGAGCACTTGCTGGGTCACTTGCAGGTCTGACTTGACTTGGCCTGGAGACTGACCAACTATGAGCCAGTCGTCCAGATATGGAAAGATGGAAATCTTCTGCCTTCTTAAAAAGGGCCACTAATACTGCCAGGCACTTTGTAAAAACCCTTGGAGCTGATGTTAGGCCAAAGGGCATTGCTTTGAACTGGTAATGGCCTGAGGGCAACTTGAACCTGGGGTACTTTCTGTGGGAGCACCTGATGGGGATGTGAAAGTAGGCATGTTTGAGGTCCAGGGAGGGTAGCCAGTCCCCTGGCCTTAGAAAGGGAAGAATTATTCCCAGAGTCACCATCTTGAACCTTGGTTTTAAAAGATGTTTGTTCAGGTATCTTAGATCTAGGATGGGTCGCCACTCCCCTGTCTTTTTTGGGGTAAGGAAGTACCTGGAGTACAGACCTTTGCCCCAGTGTAGGGTAGGAACTCTCTCTATGGCTTCTAAGGCCAGAAGAGATGAAACCTCTGCCTCTAGGGCAAGGGTTTCGGAAAGACTTGCAGGTGGAAAAGATCTGGCTCTCATCTTTGGATATTTTTTGAAGCGGAGAACCAGTCCCTTGCTTGCTACTTCCAGGACCCACTTGTCTGAAGTAACAGACACCCCATCCTGGACGAAATAAGCCAGCCTGCCCCCTACAGGGATAGGAGAGTTGACCCGGGCAGACCCATCAGAGTGTCTGCTTGGCAGGGGCCTTAGGCTGAGGAGTGGATGCAGCCCTGCTCATCCCCCTTTTGCCTCTCCCTCTGAAAAACCCGCTCTGTGAAAAGGGAGAAGAGGCCTGTGCTTGGTAGAAAGGCCTATGAAAAGGCCTGCCCCTGCCCCTAGAATGCTGCCTTTGAGGAGTTGCCTGCCCTCCTTGGCCTGTGCACTCCTATAAGTGGTCCTATATTCCTCCATCTTTCACGCACTCTCTGTCTGCTTCCCAAACAGAGAATTACCTTCAACAGGGAAATCCATGGCCTTAGCCTGGGTGTCCTGTGAGAGGCTAGTACATCTGAGCCAAGCCATTCTCTGAAGAGCCACAGATGTAGCCATGACTCTTAATGACACATCATTGGAGTCCACAGCAGCATGGAACTGTACCTTAGATGCCTCAATCCCATCTGCAGCCACCTCCTCCAGCTCCTTGGCCAGCTGGGGGGAGGCCTGTTTAGCCAGTGCCAGTACAGCGTCCCACCTGGACTTCTGGTACCTGGCAGTATAGGCCATATAATTAGCCTGCCTGAGTCCCAAAGAGGATGCCATGTATTGCTTCTTTGCCAAGGCATCCATCCTCCTGGAGTCTTTATCTGGGGGGGTGTGAAGCCAAGGGAACATTAGCCCTGTCACAGGCTGCAGCCTGCATGACCCCAACATGGCTGCATTGCTGGTAGAAAAATTATGTGTCTGAGTCTGATAAAGTGTACCTCTTATCCATTTTTCTATCAACAGGAGGTACAGAATTAGGAGACTAACTTTTTTTGTGTCTGTTTCCCAAATGATTTGTGCAAGGAAATAGACAGCCTCCTGGGCTCTGGGATGTCCATTGTCTCTACAAAATCAGGCTCCTCTTGATCCTCTGTAGCATCCTCCATAGGGAGCTGAAGAGTTTCAGCCACTTTCCTGTAAAACATATAGTGGGGAAGGGACTCAGAGAGCCTAGGAGGGGAAACACCAGGTGGTCTATCTGGGGAGATGTCCGGTTCAATGGGCACATCCAGACTTTCTGCTCCATCATAGTCATCATCTTGTTCATAATCCCCCTCCTCCTCAAATTCCGGTTCATAAAAATCTTCAGGAGCATATTCCTGAACCGGTGGAACCAATCGAACCAAGCCCCTAGTCAATGGAGCCAGATCGGAAGGAACGGGACAAAGTGATTCAACAATCCGAATCGCTCGGGCAATCTCATCAGCGGTCGGAACAAGAACCTCTGGATCTGAACCGGCTAATTTGTCTTTTCTTTTCCTTTTTGAAGGAACCGATCCCTCAGGATCGGCTCTCCTCTTGTCTGAAGAAGTATCGGCCTGGTCAGAGGGCACTCCTTCTGGTTCGGTCAGAACCGAACCGGGCTGGCCATCCAGGTCAGCGGACTTCTCAGCCTCTTTTTCCCCAAAGTCTACCTAATCTCTTTTCCAGGGTAGACTTAGGAAAATGTTTACAAATTTGGCAGTCTGTATCAAGGTGTTCAAACCCCAGACAATAAAACACAGGTGGTGTGGGGATCGGCCTTAGCAAAGACTTCCCCACACTCACTGCAGTGTTGAAACCCAGTGGGCCCAGTTTTTTTCTTGGGTTTCTCAGGCATGGCCAACCTATCCAAACTTACCCTTTTTTCAGCAACTGCCAGGCAAGACTCCCTTATCGGTTCCTAACTGTGTCACGGGTATTTGAAAAAACGTTTAAAACACGTTTTTTTTTTTTTTTAAACCGATAAGGACCGGTAACCACACACTAAAGCAAAGTAAGATAATTCAATATATAGGATCGGTTCAGCCGAACCGATTGAAAAAGCTTACAATTTCCACAAAGTAAATCAGAAAAACTATCTAGTGCTCACCAGTACTGCAGACAGAACCTGAACCGACACTGCAGAATAATTTCGGCTTAAAACAGACAGACACTTTAACCGACTTTTGAACCGAGCCGAAGGAGAAATCTCCAGGATGACTGTTCAGTGAGGCACAGTAAAGAATCTGATGGTTGGGTTTCAAAGGGCTGCAGACAGAGACCTCAACCGAGCTCGAGCTCAACGTTCTATGCACTGCATAGAAAATTAACCCTATACTCTCTGGGGCAGTTTAAAGGCAGGAGCTAACTGCAGATTGTCAGAATACAGCAAGACTTCATGTTGTTTGAACTCATTTTCCAGGTTTTCCACTTTCCTCGTGGTGTTGCAATTCTCTGATTATAATGTTCCCTGTGGCCTCAACAGCTTGTACTTTAACTTGAATTGCTAAGCTTTCCAATTTCTCCCTATGCTGTGTCGCATCTTTCTGCAAGAAGTTAATTTCACTGTTTAAAAAATCAAAATGCCTGTCATATCTTTTGATCAAGCTGAGAATCTTGTTGATAGGACCTGGGAGGAATCACATCAGATGACCTTAAGGTTAGCAAGCAATGTGAGAAGGCAGTCGGGAGGGCTGGGAGGATACTGGGATGTATAGGGAGAGGCATCACCAGCAGAAAACAGGAAGTTGTTATCCCTCTGTATAGATAGTTGATGAGACCCCATCTGGAGTACTGCATCCAGTTCTGGAGACCCCATCTCCGCAAGGACATATACAGGATGGAGGCAGTCCAGAAGAGGGCAACTAAAATGGTGCAGGGGCTGCAAGAGAAGCCATATGAGGAGAGACTAAATGAGCTTAATATATATACCCTTGAGGAAAGCAGGGAGAGGGGGGACATGATAGAAACTTTTAAGTACCTCAGTGGAATCAACAAAGTCCAAGAGGGTAACATCTTTCAGAAAAAGAGATGTGCAAGAACAAGGGGACACAATTTGAAGATACAGGGAGATGGCTCGGGGGCAATGTGAAGAAGTATTTTTCACAGAGGGGGTGGTGGACGCATGGAACAGCCTTCCTGAGGAGGTTGTGGGGTCTAAAACTGTTGGAGAATTCAAGACTGCATGGGACAGACATAAGGCAATTTTTGTGGAGGATAGGAAGAAATAGGCTGTTGGTTAACTAGGATCTGCAGCTTATCCTGTAGGTAGGGACATGGGCAGACTAGGTGGGCCAAGTGGTCCTCATCTGCTGTCAAAGTCTCTGTTTCTATGGTTCCCCTAGTGACTCAATTGTATGCTTTGAATTTAAGTTACCTCATGGAGTTGTAGGGGTTCCTGACCAAGTTTAATGAGATTGGGGCTTCATTTCCAACTGCCACACTTGCTGAAGCTGATAATATGCCCTTAGTGTCACAAACCCACTCATGAGGGTCAGATCACTGAGCTCACAGTTCCCACCCCTAAGTGCAATCCATGACAGTGAGGGGGGGAAAACAGGGATGCCCTCCTTGTGTCTGCTGGGTGTACAATAGAACACTTGCCACAAGGTCCCCGAGTATCCCTCTATACTTTGGATCAGGGCACAATACCAGTCTCCAGTCTTGTGGCCAAATATGAACCATTTTCGTGGCTATTACACACAGGAGGAAAGCCCAAGTAAGTACGCCCTCTTCAGGGTAGCAGCACAAAAACCTGATTTGGCCTTCGCACTACAGGACATGCAATAGCCCAGTTCACAATCCCTGCAGACTCGTATCAGACTTTGGTACTCTCCTTAATCCTGCCAGATCCCCCTCTGACCTTTTTCAATTTGGTTGCTATTTGGTGACCCTTCTAAGCATTAACAGTTGTCACAGATTTATAATAAAACTTCTACAGTCACACATACAATATAAGGAATCTAACGCAGGCAGAAATTTCTTTAGGAAATACAAGTTCTACTAAAAATATTTAGATACATGCAGTACAACTAAAAGAGAACATATATTAATTAGGTTACAGTATGCAAACACATTTTGGAAAATATACCGTTTAAACACCTTAAAACTGTTTAAACTACTTCTCTACCTTAAAGACGAAAATGTTCAAAGTCATTTTTCTGTTAATCAGCTTGGCAGTTGTTCTGTAGTGCTCTGGAGAATGTCCAGAACCAGAATGGCCCTGACTGACTGTGTTGAGAGTTTAACTATCTTTTCTGAACTGCAGTGTCAGCAAATTTCCACTCATAAGGAAACCAGTTTATTTTTCCCACCAGTGACACACAATTTCCTGGCCACCTAGTGATTTCACCCTGCTTCAACATTAATTCTGCCTCCATAATTAACTAGTAACAGGACAGTCACTGTTAAAACTTTAATGTATCAATATAGCAGCTTGTAAGCTAATTCAGTGTCATGTTAGAATTTCACATAGTACTGCTAGAATGGTTATCTGCCATCAAATTCCTGACTCAAACATCCTGTTCCCTCATAAAATATGATATCCCATCATAGTTCCTGAGAACAAAAACAATCTGCTTCTGTAGTGCATGTTTATGGCAGGTAAATGGATTTTTGCACATCTCTGCTAAAAGAACCTTGGAATGAAACTCTCACTTCCTGGCAAAACAGGTAGCCTTCAAGTCAAAAGGTCACCCCTTTAAAAAAAAATCTAGGCTTTCCCTATGCCTTGAATTAACACTGGCATGGGCATACACAGAAATCCCATAAAACAATATATGACAGAAATATATGTTGCAAATAATGATTGGCAGTTGGCTAGCTCGCTACACTCCTCCACCCTAGACTGAATTTGAGGGAATCCATCCCTAGCACAGTATGAGTTTCACAAATTCTGTTCACTGCTCTAACTGGTGAGATAGCCAGTCTGTGTTGGCATTTGCCGATCCGGCCATGTGGGAAATGGTCATATCGTAGCCCTGTAAAGCAATGCTCCATCTCAAAAGACGATCATTCGTCTTCCCCATCTGCGTCAGCCACACCAGGGGGTTATGATCCGTCTGTACCTCAAAGTGCCTCCCATAGAGGTACGGCTCTAACTTCTTCAGCGCTCGTACAAGCACAAGGCGCTCCTTTTCGACTATGGAATAGGCCTGCTCCTGAGGAAGCAACTTTTTACTAAGGCTATTGGGTGATCTTTCTCTTGGCTAGAGGTCTAAGGACTGCTCCAATCCCCACATCTGAGGCATCTGTTTGAACTACAAATGGCTTACTGTAGTCTGGACTGGCCAACACAGGAGCACTGCACAGTGCCTCCTTTAGCTGTGTAAAGGCTCATTCCCATTTTAGATGCAAAAAAACTAATCCAGCACCAGTTCTCCAAGTGCAAATAAAAGGCTTTTATTTAATTAAGCATAGGAGCCTAAGCACCATTCAGTGTGGTGTTCAAAAATCCCTCTACCGGTTTCACTCAGTAGAGCGTCGTCAGGAGGCCCTCGTTCCTATTTTACCATTTTAGGCATTGTTTTCTTTAGCAGGCCAGACAGGGAAGCTGCCAGGGTACTGTTTTTTTGTACAAAAGTACAGTTATGTAAGAACTAACTGTAACAGTAGATCGAGAGAGGTTCTTGCAGTAGGTATTCACAAATAGGACTAAGCCGCTAGGACCCCACGGAAAAATCTCTAGCTAGTAGTCTCTGGCGGGGGACGGCCTCATGTCAGGTGACCGGCGTCAGCTGACGGTATAAAGGGACGGTCCCTCACGCCCGCTCTCCAGTTCTTTCCCACCAAGAGTCAAAGGTCTGGCAGGATAGAAGAGGATAAGCCCCCATAGACGAAAAGAAGAAACTGAAGGGGACGGAGGGAGGGAAGGTAATACCTACTGCAAGAGCCTCTCTCGAAGATCTACTGTTATGGTAAGTTCTTACGTAACTGTACCATCTTACTTAGGAAAGGTTCTTGCAGTAGGTTTTCACAAATAGGACTGAGACCCAAGCAGTCTGGAACAAGGATAAACCGGGAGGAGGAAACATCATCCACAAATGACTGGATTCTAATCAGGGCTCACGAAAGGAGTCCCTGTAGAATAGCCAAACCGAAGCCTGCTCTGCGGCGAGAGGCCAAACTGTAATGTTTCATGAAAGCATGGACGGAGGTCCAAGTTGAGGCTGCACAGATTTCTGCTGCTGACACATTCCTGAAACAAGCAGCAGAGGCAGCGACCCCTCAGGTGGAGTGACCTCTTACTTGACCTGGTAGGGTTTTGAGAGACTTGTAACAGAAAGTGACACAATTCACTAACCACTTAGAGAGGCACTGTTTAGAAACAGGGCTGGCCTTCTCTTTTGTGAGCGAAAGAAACAAAAAGCTGATCAGTTTTTCTGAGATCCTTAGTCCTATTAGTGTAGTATCTCAGAATCCTGTGTACATCCAATGTATGCAGAAGGTATTCTCCAATTGGAGTGCTCCATGTAAAGGGCCGGGAGCTCGACTGACTGATTCACAGTCAATTCAGCTACCACTTTCGGAAGAAACTTGTGATTGGTACACATGGCCATTCTTTCCTTGTGAAAAGTCAGGTATGGTATTTTATACATTAGGGCTTGCAGCTCGGAAATCCTCCGAGCAGAGGTAATGGCCACCATAAAAAGTGTCTTCCAAGAAAGAAACTTTAACTCTGCCTCCGCTGCCAGTTCAAAGGGAGGCAGTGTGATCTTTTCCAAGACAAAGTTTAGGTCCCAAGGGGGAGCAGGATTGAGAATTGGGGGTCTTAAATGAAGGACCCCTTTCAAAAAAGTCTTAGAGACTTGTAGTTGTGCAAAAGTCCTGTCTCTGAAGGAGATATGGTACGCCGAAATGGCTGTCATATGGACCTTCACAGAACAGTAGCTGAGGCCCAAGTCGTAGAGATGTCTCAGGTAGTCATACCTTATTAGCTGGGCAGGAAAAAGGTTCCAAATCCTTGGATCCAGCCCAAACAGTGAAGCGTTTCCACTTCTTGGAATAGGTGGACCTGGTGGAAGGCTTTCTGGCCTCCACCAGGCTGTCTGCTACTATGGGGGAAACTCCGAAATGAGCCTCAGCTATGTCTGAAGGAGCCACGTGTGAAGGTGAAGAGACTTGAGGCCTGGATGGACCAGGGCTCCCTGCTCCTGGGTCAGCAGGTGCTGTGACAGTGGTAGAGGAAGAGGAGGTTCCTCTGAAAACTGTTGCAGAAGAGGGAACCAGACTTGTCTCGGCCAAAAAGGATCAATGAGGATCATTCATGCTCCTTCTAACCTTAGCATGTTGAGCACTCTCGGGATCACAGGGAATGCGCAAATGAATTTGTCCTTCCAGCACAGAGAGCGCGTCCCGACAAAAAAGTCTCGCCCTGGAACTAGCGAGCAGAAGGCAGGAAGTTTTGCATTGTCGGAGGAGGCGTAAAAGGTCTATTTGAGTAGTCCCCAGAGCTGGAAGACGTCGTCTAGCACAACCTGGTCGAGCTCCCACTCGTGATACTTGGCTGTCAAGTTGCTTACAGCATCCGCAAGTGTTCTCTATTATGGGCACGTGGACAGCCATCTGATGGAGGCTGTGCTGGGACGCCCAGTACCAGACTCATTGCTTCCCTGCAGAGGGGAGAGGAACAGGTCCCCTCCTTGTTTGTTGCGGATTGTACTAGGAGGTGACCAGGAAGAAAAACCGGGAGAAGAGCCTGGAGAGCATAGAGGACTGCCCTCAGCTCAAGAACGTTTATGTGAAGTCTTTGTTCGAACCGAGACCAGCTGTCCTGAGTCCAGTGAGACCCGAGATGGGTGCCCCAGCCTGTCCCTGATGCATCTGTCGTCAGGGTCTGGGTGAGTGGGATGGAACAGAACAGGGTTCCCTGACTGAGGTGTTCTGTGACTGTCCATTACTGCAGGTCCCTGGCCATTGGGTCTGACACTAGGATCTTGTGATCCAGGTCGTCCTGAGACTGATCCCACTGAGTTCGTAGGGTCCACTGAGCGATCCTCATGTGGAGACTGGCCAGTGGGATGATGGTAGGGATGGCAGCTGCCATCAGGCCGAGAAGACAAAGGGCCTTCCTGGCTCCGACCCTTCTGAGCCCAGATAAGAGTGTCTCGGCTCTGTCTGGGGTCAAAAAGGCTTTGCCCAGGGTCATGTCCAGCACTGCCCCTATGAACTGCAGCCACTGGCAAGGGATCAGATGGGACTTGGCAAGCCTGATAGTAATCCCCAGGTTGGAGAAAACTTGGGAGGGATGGGAAAAGGGAGCCCAAGAGTTCCTCCCTGGACAGGGCTGACAGAAGCCAATCGTTCAAGTAGGGGAAGACTTGGACCCCCTTGGTACACAGGAAGGCCACCACTACCGCCAGGCATTTGGTAAATACGCGAGGGGCAGAGGACAGACCAAATGGGAGGGCACTGAACTGGTGGTGGGACCCCTGAAAACAAAAGCAGAGGTACTTGCAGTGGGAGTGGCAAATGGGAATATGGAGGTCGGGATCTTGCATATCCAAGGCATATAGCCACAGGCCAGGCTGAAGCATGGGAAGAAGGCTCGGGAGGGAGAGCATTCAGAACCATTTGTACTCCACAAACCGATTCATGGAGCTGAGGTCGAGGATGGGCCTCAGGTTCCTGGTTTCCTTTGGTACTAGGAAGTGAGAGTGGTAGCCTGTCCCCTGGAGATGTGAGGGGACAAGCTCTATTGCCTCTTTCAGTAGAAGAGAGTGGATTTCTTCCATTACCAACTGCAGGTGGGTGTGAGAGTATGATAAGGGAGGAGGGGGTCTGAGAGTTTTTTTTTTTTTTAAATAAACTATCAAGTGTCCTGCTGAAATCAGCTGGAGCACCCAGGCATCTGCCGTTACCCTCTCCCAACCTGGTAGATGGGAGGAGAATCTCCCTCCTACCAGTTCCTCTGGACTGGACAGAGGCATTGGGAGAGGCAGGGAGTCAGGAGGTGGAGGGCAGGGTAGCAGCTGAGGCTCCAGGAGCTTTCTTGCTGGGGGAAGCCTTGGTAGCTGACATGGCTTTACGTTTGTTGGGACGTCTGGGTTGCATCTGTTTGTTCTTTTGGTGGTTGGGGCACTGAAAGGACCGTTTCTGCCGTGGAGAGGGTTTGTACATTGTCTGAACAGACTTCAATGCCAAACCCTTCTCCTGCAACTTGGTGATGATGTCCTTGACATCACCGCCAAACAGTACAGACCCTCTGAAGGGAGCGTCATGAATGGCTGACTGCCAGACCTGACACCCGGAGCCAGGCATGACGCCTCAAAGATATGGCGAAGGCCAAGTTCCTGCCTGCTGTGTCCACCGCGTCGTATGTACATGGAGCATGTGTCTACACACCAATGTACGAGGCGGACAAGCTCTTCCAGTTCTTGCTTGGTCTGGGAATCTGGGAAGGAGTCCAGTTTTGATTCTGACTGGAGAAAGGGTGGCCTTCTGGTAATCCCCCATGTGGCCAATGTAGTTGAGAGCCCTCATGCCCAGGGTGGAAGAAGCAAAAATCTTCTTCCTGTACTGGTCCAGAAGATGGGACAAGCTTAGGTGTTTAGGGTTGGCTGATCGGTCATGTGCGGCACTAATCACTATAGTCCGCCTTTGGGTGAAGGCTGAGGAAGTCCTTCTCCTCAGGAGCCTGATACAGCCTGTCTGCCTTCCAAGGAAGGGGGGCTAACGAGGAAGGTTTTTTCCCAAATGGTGGAAACAAGATCTGCGTGAGGCTCTATACAGGGTGGAATCAGGGTATTAGAAGTTTCCAGGAGGTCCAGATGGGCCGCGAGCTTCTTTCAATGAGGATCTGGCTCCACTGACTGCCACTCACAGGCAGCCTGTTTTTTTTTTTGTTTTTTTAACAGCTTCAGAAAAGAAGGGTCTTCCAGAGGAGACTTCGGAGAACCTTGTGGCCTAGGTCTACCTGGAGTATGGGGCTCGTCCTCTAGGTCAGAGCATCCGGAGTCCAGATCGGACTCTGAAGACTCCAATGAAGGAGAAGGAGGAGGAGAAGAAGAAGAAGAATCCTCCTTAGGAGGAGGAGGTGGAGGATCGCCCTCTCTGGGGAAGCATGTCCTCCCTGGCCAGAGAACCAGATGGTTCAGCTTTAGTATCAGGCAGAGGTGAGGGAGTCTCTTCTCACCAACACAGGGGGTCCGGTATCAGGACCAGCATTGGTAGACATTTCTCGACCTCTTGGGTGATCTCTGTTTTGGCTTCAGCCCACCAGGAGGCCAAGACCTCACTCAGGTCCACCTGAGGCTGTGGGGGTAAGTGGAGGAGGGGGAAAAAGAGGTGGGGGGGCTTGGATACGGGTAACCTTGACCTGTAATGGGACTGCCCATAACCCGACGGCAGGAGGCCCGGCGTCTGGTACTGTGGCACCGGGTACTGAGGAGCCAGATACTGCGGCGTCAGGTATCCTGGCGCCAGGGGCACCAATGGAGTCGAAGGTCCCGGCATCAGCCCTGCAGGCGACCGGATGGGGCAGATGTCGGCCCGGGAGTCTGGATGCCTCCGACAGTGTATCGTCAGGAAGCGGGGGCGATGCCGGCTTAGAAACCACTAAGGCGGCTGAAGGATGATCCCCAGATGGGAAATTACAAGGAGGGTCGCGACTCCAGCCGAAGTCGTGGATGGCGTGTCCCGGTCCCGGTGTTTCTCCTTGTCCCTCTTTTTCTTATCATGGGCCTCCAGAGAAGTAGACGCCTGCCTCAATTTCTTCAATTCCTTTTCCATGGATGCCATTTTCTTTTTGGGTAAATGGGCCTCCAGGGACTACTGCCTTCATTTCCGGGTAGCAAGATTGAATTTTCGGCAGTGCTCACACTCCTCCTCGTGGTGGTCTGGGCCCAGACAGAAGAGGCAGAGGGAATGGCCGTCTTTATGAGGGAGCTGGGTTCCAAACGAGTTGCACTTGTTTTTATGACATTCTGATGGCATCGGGGACGACATGCACAGCGAGATAGTAATATACAATTAACAGAATAATGTAGAAAATGTCGAAGAGACCTATACTTATCCAAAATGGTGAGACAAGCGAGCGCTGTTCTTCCGCGAGGCACTATCGCAAACTGACAGTGGGAAAGAACTGGAGGACAGGCGTGGGGGACCACCCCTTTATACCATTGGCTGACGCCGGTCACCTGACATGGGGTGGTCCCCCGCCAGAGACTTCTAGCTAGAGAGTTTTCCGTGGGGTCCTGGTGGCTTAGTCCTATCTGTGAATACCTACTGCAAGAGCCTTCTCGAAGTAAGATCTTACAATAGTATTTATTGAATTTTGTTGATCCCGTAGGCCCACTGGGCCTAGAAGTCCCTTTTTCAGGGGCGACCGGTGGGGGAGGATACAGATGGTAACCAACTGAAATTGAACCAGATTAAGCTGTTGGTGGTATTTTTTTTAGTGAATAGGGGAAATTTGGCCAGGACACCGGGGAAATTCCCCAGCAGGTTGGCTGAAGAGGAAGCTGTGGGGGAGAGTTCTGAAGTTTACCCCTGTAACATGGAATCGGAACTGGAAAAATGTTTTGCCTCTCAGGAAGAAGCTGAAACCACTCATGTTACTTCAGGAGTAAGTGAGGCTGGGAAATGATGGACACAAGTTCAGAACTAAACATGGTTAATATTGAGGCAGAAACAGGAGATGGTATGTCTGGTAATAAGGCACAAGTGACTAACCGATTCACAAGAAGCAGTACTAAGAGCGGCAGTAAAAGAAAACAAAGAACTGTTGCTTAAAATATTGCAAGAAGAAGATTCAACTGAAATACCTGTTGGTGAGGTTCAAGCTGCAATGAATAACAGATCAGTGAATCCCTCTTCTCAGCCTTCTGCAACTGCTGCTTCATCTGTTTCAGCAGGATCAGTCAAATTAAACAGCTGAGCCTCGTCAGCGCATCAGGAGCTCAGAAACACACCTGAGGCACGCCAAAGCACTGCCTGGACGCCAGATTCAGCCTTACTTGCTGCTGGGTGGGAAAAGAGTTTGGAAACAGGCACTTGGGCTTCACCTGGTCCAGTTACCGCCTCAGAAATCACGAATGCAAACCATAACAAAGCACCTGAGTTAGGACATGGACAAAAACATGGGATATTAAAACCGGAGTCCAAAACAAAGCCGGCCAAACTACAGCAAATGTGGTACCACAGGAACAAACAGCAATACAGGAATCTCTGGACTCTTCCTCAGATTCAGAGGAAAATTGAACTTTGGAGCAACCAGCTACAGAATCTGGGGAACCTAGGAGGTTCTATATGGCAGACCTATTTAAAAAGCAGGGGTCAACCTTAACTTTGTTTTGCACCAGACAGCAGAACAAGCTGAGTCAGAACTGCACTAGCCCGCAGATGGTTGCACTAGCCCATAACTGTAATGGTAAATTTTGATCACGTAGAGAGGAAAAAAATGCAAAATATACTCTGGGATTATTGCACATTTATCCTGTTCCCACATTGCTTCCATATCCAACAGAAAAAAAGAGTGCAATGCCCTCACACACACTGTGCCCCTATTGTTTTGTATCATGGCCTCCTCTTTTCCTCTTTCTGTACCCTCTGAATGAGAGAATAACACAGCAGCAAATGTTCAGTCAAGCAGTCCTAGCTCTGCACACAACAGTCATCATCATGCACCTCACCACACTCTCACGACCACCCACAGAGCAATGAAAAGAGTCAGGCAGAGAAAAACACTCTCAGCTCCCACCCTGTGATTAACTGGAGCCCAGCACTTCTGGAAGTTTCATACAGTGTCAAGTGAGCCAGGAGCACATCTAGGATTTATTTGGTGAGGGCTACACAAACCTAAGGGGTTTGGGAAGCAGAACATTTGATGATATTTTTATTTTTAAAAGTATTGATTTTAACATGCTATACCCCAACAATGTAGGGAAGTGAGGGGCACTGGTCTTAATAATGTGGGGCAAATTGTCAGATAGAGACGCAGTCAGAAAACTGGAAGCTAGTGACTTAACAGCTTCTACCCTAGATCACATCCTGAACACTAGCTGAAAGTTCTAACAGTGGAGTGATAATGACTCACATTGAGCCTTTTGTGGGATCCCCCTCTTGATCTGCCAGATAACTGCAGCTCTTAATGAGGTGTTAATCTCACCAGGCTGTCTGGAACACAGAGAGATTAGCAGGTGCTAGTTCTCCTGCTGAAGTAGGGGCATTTTCAACTTCATCAACAGCCATGGAAGACCTGCACTAGCCAAGATGGACAAGTAGAGGGTTACCTGCACTAGCCCTGGCCAATTTGCACTAGGTTTTGGGCTAGTAGAACAATGTTAAAATCAAACCATGTTAAAAAGGTTGGAGGGCCTGCACAATGCAGGAACGTGGTAAGATTAAAGTTCAATGGGGATCCTGCAGAGGCCCCAGACCAAAAGACATTATTGCATAGTCTGCTTAAAGACTCAATGGGTATTTTTCCCTGTGAATTGTTTGCTTGTATTCATATAAAAGGGGAAGTAACGTATGACATTAGCTTTAAAAACTAACACATTGGAGAAATTTTGGGATAGATACCCTAGGTACAGCACACTAATCTATGGGAAAAGTTTTTTCCTATTCCCCTTATGAAGCCTACTATTAAGATGGTAACACTTCTTTTCAGGAATGAGGGCGTGAATATCTCTGATGTGCAATATTGGTTACAACAAAGGTGTACTATTTTAGATAAACCTTCCCCAATACTAGACGAAAATTTAGTGTGGACAGAGAATTGGTGGGCTAAGGTACAGCTAAAACAAACTAATGCTGGAATTTCCCCATTTGCCAGGTTTTTTTTTTTTTTTTTTTTATTGGGAACGACAGAGGCCTTTGTTTTTATGTGGGACAGCCCAGAACCTGTCACAAATGTGATGCAAGAACATACCTTAGCTCGGTGTGTGACAAACCTCGCTGCAATTTATGTTTTGAATACGGACATGTGAATTTAGGGTGTCCTAACCCGTTTAAATGCAACTTATGTGAGAGGAAGGGCATTCTTATAAATCGTGGCCATGGGTAGCCCACAATAGGGTAGATTGAGTGGTCCAAGACAGAGTTACTTTGATTGAAGCTTGCCAAGCCCAGGCGCAGACAGCCCAATCCTCTCAGTTTAATACTGGAACACTGTTGGTAGACAACGCAATTGAGTCTCAGGCGGTCCTAGCAGGGCCTGCTGTGGAATCTCCATCCACTTCCACAGAGTTTTCTGCGATGGAAGCTATGCCTCCACCCCTCCCCCCCATCCTAAAACTGAACCCTCCAAAGGTTGCTTTCAAGAAGTAAAAGGGAAGAGGAAAGCAGAAATATCACCTGTGCCTGAACATCAAATAATTACAAGAAATAGATTTCAGACTTTAGCAATGAGACGTCAATGGGGTGATGAGGAGGAAGATGAGGGAGAATCAGACTCTTCTTCCATGTCCTCCAAAGACTCAATGCCTATGTTACAGGTTGAATCTGGGAAAAAGAAAAGGAATAGGGGTCGGAGAGAAGCTGTCTGATATAGTGTGCTAGAGCATTCTTTTAAAAAAATGGAGAGGGTTTGCTGCATTTCCCCATTAACGTTAAATGTTTGCAACATAAAAGCTTATAAAAAAGGTTGACAACTCTTCAGATTTTGAAAGATTTGCCAAATAATATTTTACTGCAGGACACCAGAATTAAAACTTCACATGAAGTCTTACAGGCAAAAAAAACTTACTTGGTCAGTGGGTCCCTCTTATTGGTCACAAGGTCCCGAAGCCTGTGATGGGGTGGGAATTTTATTTAAAGGTTTTCAATTCTCCATCCATAGGTTTATGGATATGCCCAGGGAGAGCTCTAATGATAAACATGCAATTTGATTCAGTGGCTTTCAGAATTGTGAATGTTTACGCCCACAAACCATAGCTGGTAGAACTGAATTAACAAAATACAGCCATTTTTGCATACACAAAAATATGCGATGTTAGGCGGTGATTTTAATTGTCCCTCATCTCAGGCTGACAAAGGGGATCTAACTAAAAAGCTTTTTGGAGACCATTTAAAGTCAAAGTCAATGGTGTCCACGGCTGGCCTGATTGATTTTTTTTTCCCCAAAAGAAGGCTGCGGTTAAAACTTTTACGAAGGGCACATTAGCAACCTGCATTGACTTCTTCCTAAATAAAACTCTTCAGATATTGCATGCAGGCATTATACCATTCGAAACCTAGGATCATATGGCAGTTACTTTGAAATGTAAAACCCCAAACTCATTTTTTCGTTCATCAAATTCTCAAAGGTGGAAATTAAATAATTCTTTGTTACAAAATCCAGAGGTGGAAACCCAGCTCCAGAATGTATTGGTAGTGAGATACTCTATTTTAGAGGGTCATGACACCCTAGCAGATTGGTGGGTGGACACTAAAAAGGACATTAAAAGAATGATCCTGTTCATAGCTAAAAAAAAAATCTACCTCGAAGTATATGCACTATTTAAAAATCAGAGAAAAATTGTATGCAATCATCTCCTGAGCATATAAATTAGGGATAAACTTAATAGCGGAAATTCAGGCCTTAAAATCAGAAATGTCAAATTTTCAGTACAACAGAACTGAATCTTTAAGGTTAGAAGCACAGTTTGGGACACAAGATTCTAAACCCATCTTTAAAAGTTGTCAAACCAAGGTGTCACATTCCTCTTTAGACCAGGTATTAGACACAAATACAGGTGCAGCGGTTTCAGATCTGAAGCACATAATGATGCTAGCCCAACATTTATTCAATCTATTTCGTACTCTCTCAGCTGTGGAATGGATCCTCAACTTCTTTCAGGGTTTAGAAATTCCACAGATAGAGGAGGACATTGTAAAAAAGACCTTGACTGATATTACCACGGAAGTAGTAATATTAGCTATGCAGAAGCTAAAGAAAAATACAGCACCAGGGGAAGATGGCCTCTCGACAGAATTTTATTTAAAATTTTGAGAGGTATTCACTCCTATTCTGGCCGATTTCTTTAATGAGAATTTAGCCACTCTTGCAGTTATGGATGCTAGGCCCAACGCTTTAATGTTTTTATTATACAAAAAGGGTGACCGCAGGGATTTGCAAAATTGCAGATCTATATCTTTATTAAATATAGATCATAAAATACTTGCCATAATTTTGCTTGGGAGATTAATAGTCCTAGCAGACCAGGTAATAATCCCAGTGCAATCCTGCTCATTACCAAAAAGATCTATGTTTAATAATCTAATTTTATTAAGAGACATAACTACTAGTATGGCACACACTGATTCTAAAGGAGTAATATTCTCACTGGATTAAGCGAAAGCATTTGATCACGTAGATCATGAATATTTATTTAAAGTACTATTCTTTTACCATATTCCTCAGAAATTAGTTAACTGGATAAAAATGCTATATTCCTCTTCTAGTATACTTCCATACATACATGGGACCCCAGGTAGAGAGTTTCGGGGCACAAAATGGGTGAGGCAGGGCTGTCCATTGAGCCCCCCTCTTGTATGTCTTTCAAATTGATCCTCTATTAAGGAAACTTGCAAATCATCCTGGTATACCACATCTTAGTCTCACAGATAACACTCCGATTCCTAAGGTGTGTGCATACGTAGATGATTTATGCTTATGTACGTCCACGGAATTAGATCCCTTTGCTTTCATTACGATTAATGAATTCAAAAAGGTTTCAGGCTCACTCCTGAACTATGGGAAAAGCTCAGGGTTAGTCTCTTGTTCCAACCAAACTACTGAGATGTTGCTAAATCAGGAGACAGCAAATATTAGGTTAACCTCTAACCCAATAAAGAATACTAGGAATAAAATTTAGGTGCATAGACTATGCTGTATTGAACTGGTCTGAAGCAGTTCAAAAAGCTGAACAAATAATTCAGGGTTGGAAAAATAAATGAATTCCAAAGAGAAAAGAGTAGCTTTATTATATACCTTAATTATTCCGATATTTCTGCATATTGCATACATCCCCCCCATCTTCGTTGGAGACTAAAATCATGAATATTTGTTTTCAAGGGCTTTGGAGAAGTTATTTGAACCCCATAAAAAGAATGCATACATACCATGAATTTAGTTTTTTTTTTGGGGGTAAGGATGATGCACCTTTTTTTTTTGTCTTCTTTTCAAAAATCTAAATCCCCCAGTACCCGAGTCTTCTTTATGGTTTGGCTGCACGGTAGGATGGCTGAAACCGTTTTTAGATATATGAGGAAAAAAGGTACCATTCCCTCTCCAAAAAACTTGAGACAGATGAAGCTGCCTTCCTTTTTTCATCAGGCTTGCTTAAAATAAAAATATGACAAGTAACCCCTCAGTTATTGTTGAATAACTCTACAAGAACCCTTTATCAAGAAATCAAGTCCCAGTTTTAAGAAATCCCTACTGTTTTGGCACATGATTCTAAGCTTACTCGGATTTCTTCTCAACTTACAGATAAGAGACTGCCATTAAGGGTTTGGGATGTTACGTGGCTTTCCTGTCACAGTAGGCTGGGAGTCCGTAACAATCATAAACACAAAACTATTCAAGACAGAATGTGTCCAATACTTTCTTGTGTTGCTATTTTAGAAACAGTGGAACATTTTTATATTTCTTGTCCATTTACTATACAGTTTTGGAATTTATTCTCTCAAATATGGGGATAAATACAGTACAGTCAACTTACATATGAAATAATTGTTTTAGGATTATATCCTCCAAGGTTTTTAAAATTTCATGCCAGCACATATTTCCCTTGTGCAGATTTTACCTGTGGGAAGCTAGATGCACTCTAGTACTACAACAGAAAGAGGTATCTGTAGTAAAAGTTCTTAATCATATATTGATAAATTTAAAGGAAATTCACCTGAGAGAAAAAAAATACAGTCTCTGAAAGATTATTGGAAACTTTGTGGGAAATAACTCCAGTATTCTACTTAATAAATCAATTTTACTATCATGGGAATACTTAAGGAATGATGGAGAAAAAAGTGCTGGTTTGGGCTTTATAAGTAATATCTTATGTGGAATAAGAAGATGGAGGGAAAATAAATAAAATGCTCTCTAAGTCAATGTATAGTATATAGAGGATAATGTATGGGTCCCGATCGGTAAATTACTTGTTAACTGTCGAGAGGTTGCCATGGGCATCATGTAAACCTTGAGAGCGAATCTCGAGAGGTTTATGTCGCCATGCAACTTCGAGACCGTTAACAAGTTGGTCACCAATCGGGACCCCATACTTTATATTTTATAGTGTATGGCTGCCATAAAGAACAAAGAAAAGAAGCCGGTACCTTAACTGAAAGTAATTTATGCCACCGCAAGTCAAGTTCTCACTGCCGCGGCCGTTTTGGGGAGCCACTCGCTTCCTCTACCAAGCATGCGCAGATCGATCCTGGTTGTTATGCCAGCAATGTGACGTACCTTCAATGGGTTAACAACAAAGTGACGTCACATCGATGGCATAACAACCATGGGAAAAGATAGATTTTGGTAGATAACAACGTTCTACCATACATTATAAGTTATTTAAAGATTGTTAGGAGGTTTATGACTTTGGTATAAAGAAAGAAAAGGAGGGAAAAAAGAGAAAAGAAGAGGGAGAAGGGAAAAGTTTTTTTTTTTGAAACCTATGTATAACTGAAATGTTATAATGAATTTTTATTTTGTATAAATGTTCTCACTGGATGATTGTCTTGTTTATTTCAAAATAAAAAATTCCCCCCTACTCTTTTCGATAAATGCCATGGTATCTTTAACATCCACCTGAACTACCACCAATCCAGGCAGATGGGACCTCGGTTTAATGTTTCATCCGAAAGACGGCACCTCAGAAGTGCATCACCCCCTCATGCTGCACTACGCTGTCAGTATTGGGATATTAATCCAAGTGCCAGATGTGGGAACTGAACCCACAGCCCTCTGATCTCCCGGCCTCAGAGGCGAGTGTGCTATCTACTGAGCCACTAACATAGTACCCAGTGGTCCCTAGGAAACTCCAAACCTGCTTCTGGGTTTCCGGCCTGGGCCACGCCTCTATTGCCTCAACCTCTGCTTGATTAGGGCAAAGCCCTAGTACATATCCCAGGTATGCCACCTCTGCCATGGCCACCTGGCACTTTTCAGCCTTGACAGTGAGCCCTGCCCTATGTACCCTGCCCAACACTTCCCTCAGGTGGTACAGGTGTTCCTTCCAGCTGGCACTTAAGATGGCAATATCATCCAGGTACGCAATGGCGTACTCTTCAGTACCATGTAACACCTGGTTCACCAACCTTTGGAAGGTGACAGGGGCGTTCTTCATTCCAAAAGGCATTACCCTATACTTGAATACTCCTATTGGAGTGATGAAGGCTGACCTCTCCCTAGCTCATCAGTTAACTCCACTTGTCAATACCCTTTTGTCAGGTCAATGGTGGTGATGTATGTCACCCCTCCCAGCTTGTCCAGAGGTTCGTCCATCTGTGGCATTGGTTGGGTGTCAGATTTTGTGACTGCATTGACTCCATGATAGTCTGCACAGAAGTGAGTGGAGCCATCTGGCTTGGGAACAAGGACTATGGGTGAGGCCCAGGGACTGTGGGATTTCTGGATTACCCCTAAATCCAGCATCTCCTCCACATCCCTCCTAATGTCCTTTAGGATGGCCTTGGACATCCGATAGGCTTTCCGTCAGATGGGTGCTTGCATTCCAGTGCCTACGTCGTGTGTCGCTAAGGGGTACATCCCGGTTTGGCCGCAAACAAAAGGGCAAAGTCCTCTAAAACCTCCCTCACTTCCTGGGACTATTCTGGGATCAACTGGGGTGACAGTTTTATTGCCTCCACAGAGGCCTCCTGCTTGCTTTCCATCAGCAAGTCTGGTAAGGGTCTTCTTTGTCCGTCCCCTCCCCAGGACTATGCACTGCAAATACCATGTCAGCCCTAGTTGCATATGGCTTCATGTTGACATGGTACATTCTGTGGGTATGATTCCTGTCAGGTAGTTCCAACAATGTAGTTTATGTCATTCATTTGTCTGCTTTGTATGGTCCCACCCACTTGGCCTGCAGCTTGTCCTTCTGGACCGGGATTAGGACGACTTCCTGACCTACACTGTACAAGCGACCTCTGGCTTTGCAGTCGTACCAGACCTTTTGCTTCTGCTGGGCAGCTGACAGGTTGCTCTGGGCTACTCCCATAAGCTCCTTCAGCTTTTCCCTAAACTTTAGAACATACTCCACTATGGGAGTTCCCTGGGCGGCGTGCTTGCCTTCCCAGTCTTCCTGAACCAAGTCTAGGGGCCGATGCACCACGCCCTTATACGAAGTTCGACGGGGAACCCTGCCGATTCTTGCAGCACCTCCCTGTATGATACAACAGGTGGGAAAAGTAATTTTCCCAGTCCCTCCCATGCTGTTCAGCAAACGCTTCACGCATTGATTTCAGGGTACCATTAAACCTTTCCACAAGCCCACTGGCTTGCAGGTGATAAGGTGTCGTGGGTCTCTGCACTACCTCACACTTCTCCCACAAACACTTCATTAGGTCCGACATGAAGGAACCCCCTCGATCGGTGAAAACCTCCTGTGGAAACCCGACACGGGAGAAAATCCCTAGCAAGGTGTCTGCCACTTTGTCTGCCCTAAGAGAGGAAAGGGCGACTGCCTCTGGGTATCGGGTGGCATATATCGATTACCGTCAGGATAAACCTCTTCCCGGAGGAGCTGGGGGTACTCAAAGGTCCCACTATACACATTCCTACCCACTGGAATGGCTTCTCCACAATGAGCAAGGGAATTAGGGCCGTTTGGGTTTTACTACACGCCTTCCCTATTTGTTGGCACTGGTGACAAGACCTACAATATTCCTTCACCTGCTGGGTGAAGTTGGGCCAACAGAAATTCTGGGCCAATCGCTGCGTGGTTGTGTGCGATTCCCAAATGTCCGGACATGGGGATATCATGAGTGATCTTGAGCAACCACTCATGGTACCCCTGGGGAATGACAAGCTGCCTGCCCATCACCCCTCCCTCTGTCCTTACGTCTTGAGTATACAGCAGTCCATTGTCCCAAAATACCCTAGGTCTCCCGACACCTCCCTGTGTCCCATCAGATTCTGCACAAACCTTCAGCCTCTCTAAACTAGGGTCAGTCTTCTAAGCATCTGCAAAATCCGTACATTTTCTCAAGTCATGGGATATGTCCCCTTCAGTTTCTAAACTAGGATTCATAGCTTTAGTGTCAGGGCATTCAGGGTCACTGTCATCCCTAAGCGTTTGACCACTGGTTACCCCTCCCTCCTTAGAGCAACCTTCTGTACAGTAGCCGTTTTGTGAACTGCTATATGGGGAAGTCCTACACCCCCCTTTATTATTCTCCATGTCAGGAGACACAGGCTAGGGAATCAGCCTCCCATTGTTTTCAACAAGGGCTTCTATGGGGTCCAGGGAACTACAACTGGCCTTTGCCGTCATACTGCAGGTAACCGCACATACCACCCCCTTCTGGGGACGGTTCCCTATTATCACATCCAGAGTGAGACTGTCTGCCACTGACACTTTTTGCACCGTTTCTCCTGTCTCACCCCAGTCCAAGAGAATGCTAGCAAGTGGCAGAGTTTTCTTCTCTCCAGTGAATCCACTTACTGTTATGAACTGATTAGGTATAAGCTGTTCAGGCTTAACCAAATCCCCTTTTATTAAAGTAAGAGATGCCCCATGTCCCTTAATCCATGGGTGTGCACCCCATTTACAGTAACTGGGTGTATGGACAGGGAGCGAATCCTTAGGATTGCCGGAGCAGCTGCACAGGGGAGGGAGCTGGATGTCATTGTCCACCTAGGGACAAATGACCTGGCTAAGAAAGGGATTAGAGCAGTGCAGAAAGAGTTTGTGGAATTGGGAAGGGGTCTTAGACAAGTAGCACGCAAGGTAACCTTCTCAGAGGTGCTACCCATCTATGGCGTAGAAGAGGCTAGGTGTTCCGCACCATGGGATTCAATCAGTGGTTGAAAAACTGGTGCAGAGTTCAGGATTTGGCTTCATTGGTGACTGGGGGTCCACCTGGAGTGATGCAGCCTATACTGGCATGATGGGCTGCGTCTGTCCAGGAGGGGAACCAGGATCCTAGGTGATAGGTTTAAATGCTTTTGGGAAGCGCATTTAAACCAGCTAAGGGGAGGCACTGAAAGGAGCAGGGAAATCCTAGCCTCCAAAGAAATCATGGTAGTAAGTGCAGTAAAACACCAACATAGAGGTGGCGATAGGGAGAAGGGCAGGGTAAATGGGCAAAAGTGACAAGGCAAGAAGGACAGGGATGGGGCAAAAGCAGTAAGGCCATCAGTAAATGGAGGGTAATGAATACCAATGCCCGTAGTCTGGGCAACAAGCTCCCTGAGCTGGTGGCCTTGATGGAAGAGGGATGCCTGGATATCGTAGCAGTCACAGAAACATGGTACACAGAGAACCATGACTAGGATGTTAACATTCCAGGGTACATAACCTACAGGAGAGACAGGCAGGGGAGAAGAGGAGGAGGAGTAGCTCTCTATGTAAAGGAAGGGATAAAAGCAACTGAACAAAAGAGTAAACAGGGAGGAGAGGAGGCACTGTGGGTCACCTTGGAGACTGGAAAGGGCACCGTAATCCACACAGGGGTTATGTACAGACCCCCATGTCAGGGGGAAGGAATGGACAAGGATATGACAGAAGGCATTCTTAAGATGGCAGAAAAAGGGGAAATACTGTTGATGGGGGACCTGAATATGCCAGATGTTAACTGGAGCACATTTACTGCAGCCACATGCAAGAGCAGGGCCATTCTCGATGCCCTACAGGTGGCAGTCCTCAGACAGCTAGTTTCGGAACCCACTCGTGATGGAGCAATCTTAGACCTCATACTCTCAAATGAAGGCAGTGAGAGGATCTCAGATCTAGAAATGGGTTGCCACCCGGGAACAAGTGACCATCAAACAGTGTGGTTCACGTTAAACTCAGCTACAGAGACAAGCCATACAAAAGTGAGGGTACTGGACTTCAGGAGGGCTGACTTTGGCAAGATGGGAGAGTGCCTCAGAAAAGCACTAGCAAACAGGCTAGAAGGAGGGGTGGAGCAACAATGGGGAATCATCAAAACTGCCATCACAGAGGCAACAAGCCTTTGTGTGAAGCAAATAAACAAAATCAAAACGAAAGAAAAAGCCACTATAGTTCTCAAAAGAGGTGGCTGGGAAAGTCAGGGAGAAAGAGATAGCATTCAGGAAGTATAAGGAAACACAGAAGGAGCAGGACAGAGAGCTGTACCAGTTAAGGCAGAAGGAAGCAGGGAGGGAAGTCAGAATAGCAAAGGCCCAAACTGAGGAAAAGATAGCCAACTCGGTTAAGGAGGGGGATAAAACCTTTTATAGGTGTACATCAGAGAGTGTAGAAAGACAAAGGAAGGGATAGTGTGGCTGAATAGAATGAATGGTGGGTGGGCAGAGGGGGACAGTGAAAAAGCAGGGATACTGAACGAATATTTCTGCTCAGTATTCACAAAAGAGGAGGGGGAAGTGCCTAATCCAATTAACAGAAGCACTCTTGATGGGGGGGGGGGTCGATCCCAGCCCTTTCACAGAAGAGAGGGTTCTGCAAGAACTCCTAAAAGTGAAGGTGGACAAAGCAATGGGGCCTGATGGAATTCACCCCAGAATTCTAAAAGAATTAAGGAGGGGAACTAGTGAAACCACTGACTTCTCTTTTTAATAAAATCATGAGAGAGTGGTGTGGTACCCAAGGACTGGAGGAAGGAAGATGTGATTCCCCTTCACAAAAGTGGGACCAGGACAGAGGCAGGAAACTACAGACCTGTCAGTTTGACCTCTGTGGTAGGGAAAGTGATGGAGTCACTTCTGAAGGAAAGAATAGTTGAGTACCTAGAGGCCAGTGGGGCATAGGATCCAAGGCAGCATGGGTTCATAGCGGGAAGGTCATGTCAGACGAATCTAATAGATTTCTTGACTGGGTGACCAAAGTAGTAGACCAGGAGGGGCTGTGGACATGGGCTCACGAGATTTTAGCAAGGCATTTGACACAGTCCCACACAAAGATTAATAGTCAAAATTAACCAGCCTGGGAGTGGGTCCCAGGGTGGTTGCCTGGGTAAAACATTGGCTGGACAACAGGACACAGAAGGTAATTGTAAATGGAGTCCACTCTGAAGAAAGAGGGGCTACTAGTGGGGTACCGCAGGGTTCAGTACTGGGTCCAGTCCTTTTTAATGTCTTTATAAGTGACACTGCAGAGGGACTGGAAGGAAAAGTATGCCTCTTTGCAGATAACACAAAAGATCTGCAACAGGGTTGATACACAAGGAGGCGTGGAAAGGATGAGAAGGGACTTGGCAAGGTTGGAGGAATGGTCAGAAGTATGGCAGCTAGATTCAATGCAAAGAAGTGCAAAATAATGCACCTGGGAAACAAAAACCCAGGGAAGATTAACAGTGGGGGAGGTAGTAACAACAAAAAAGGAAAGGGACCTGGGGTAATCATATCAGATGACCTTAAGGTTAGCACGCAATGTGAGAAGGTGGGAGGGAGGGCTGGGGTATACTGGGATGCATAGGAGAGGCATCACCAGCAGAAAACAGGAAGTTGTTATCCCGCTGTACAGACAGTTGGTGAGACCCCATCTGAGTACTGCGCCCAGTTCTGAGACCCCATCTCCGCAAGGACAAAGACAGGATAGAGGCAGTCCAGAGGAGGGCAACTAAAATGGTGCAGGGTCTGCAAGAGAAGTCAGCGAGGTGAGACTAAAGGAGCTTAATATGTATACCCTTGAGGAAAGAAGGGAGAGGGGACATGATAGAAACTTTAAGTACCTCAGTGGAATCAACAAAGTCCAAGAGGGTAGCATCTTTCAGAAAAGAGACGCGGCAAGAACAAAGGGACACAATTTAAAGATTGGGGGGTAGTTCTGGGGCAATGTGAGGAAGTATTTTTCACAGACAGGGTAGTGGATGCATGGAACAGCCTTCCCGTGGAGGTTGTGGGGTCTAAAACTGTGGGAGAATTCAAGAATGCATGGGACAGACATAAGGCAATTCTAGTGGGGGGTAGGAAGAAATAGGCTGTTGGTTAACTAGGATCTGTGGCCTATCCTGTAGGTAGGGAAATGGGCAAACTAGTTGGGCCAAGCAATCTTTATCTGCCGTCAAAGTCTATGTTTCTATGTGCTCCCTCATGTTTGTAGGCATGCTTTGAGGGATACAAAGTGCACCCAACTCTGTTCAAGCACCACTCTGTCCGCTCTGTGCCTTTTGAGGACACTGTCTTGCAAGATGCCCTGGCTGTTTGCAAAACCAACAATCATTTCTTTTGTCTGAGAAATCCCTTTTTTGTAACCTGGGGGTATCCCCTTTCCGTGGAGGCAGTGATGGTTTTAGCTGCCCTGAAGGCACGCTTTTCCCCTTCTGCACTGCCACGCCCGCCCCACTCCCTTTCAGAGCAGGCCTGCTCCTGTCATAGTGGTCCAAGAGCTCAGAAGCCTGCTGCACTGTTTTCATGTCTCGGTCCTCTAACCTGGTTTTTAGCTCTGCTGGGCAGGCCCAAAAGAATTGCTCCAAAAGTACAACTGCCTCAATTTTCTCTACAGAGTTTGCTTCTACTCCCTTCCACTGTTTCAAAAACTAATGTTGCTTTGTGGAGAGTTCCTCGTAGCTCATGTCAGGGCTTCTTCAGAGCTTATGGACCTTAACCCTGTGTGTTTCAGGAGTTAACTCATACATTTTAAGCGATGCAGCTTTAAGTTCTCATAATCACTACTGTCCTGACTGTCCATTTGACCCAATGCTTCATGATCCCGCCCGGTAAGTAGCGGGGATTGCTGTAGGCTCCAGGACTCACTGGGTAGTTTTGCCTGAATACAGACCTTTTCAAACAAATTCAAAAAAGCATCTATATCCTCCCTCTCTTTAAATTCAGCTATTAATTTAGAATTTAACTTGTAACCCAGTCCTAGAGGTCCAGGTTCACCCCTGCCACTTACCTCCTCTGCCGCTAGTTGTTGGGAGTTTTAGCTTCTGCAGCACAAATTCTCTTTAGTGCTCTCTGTCCTCTGTCTTGGCTTATCTCCGAAGCAGCCTTTCTCTTTCATTGGCCTCTCTCCGACACGGATTTTCTTTTTCCTGCATCTCCAGCTCCATCTGGAACTTCCTCTGCTCAAATTCCATCTCCATTCTCCTCAACTCTATCTGCAGCCTGATCCTGTCTGGCTGCAGCATTGTGGTGACCTTCCCCTGCTGCTGTGGCTCTGGGTTCTCTCGTCTCACCGTCCTCCTCCCTGGGACTGGACACTACGACGTCCCTTGGCACCCGCACGCCCAAGGTCTGGTCCCAGTCAGTCACCAGCTGTGACTCAAGGTCCTGGGTAGCCGCTAGCTCATTGGCGGTCACAAGTGCCTCCACGAGGAGCTTTTTGGCTCACCCCTCATACTGGACTCCTCTCTCCTGGCACACCTGCTTCAGGTATTCTGCAGTATATTCACTGTAGATGGAAGCCATCTTCTTTCCTAACTACTGCTACACTAGCCTGCACCCAAGAAAAACAAAACAGATACAGAACTTGATAATGTAACCAAATTATTTATATTTTTAAAATCTCTGCCTTGATTGTGTGTGAACTGCTTCAGTTTAATAATCTGATACACTGGACTTGGAATCGAGCCCAACTGTTATGCCTGTGGCTGCCAATCTCTCGAATCACAATGCAACCAAATCTATCGGATCCCACCTCTGTGCAACAGATCTGTCACAAACCCACTCGTGAGGGTCAGATCACTGAGCTCATAGTGCAAACCCCTAAGTGCAATACATGACAGGGAAGGGGAAACAGGAATACCCTCCACATGTCCACCCAGAGTGTTTGTTGGGTTTACAATAGAACACTTGCCACAAGGTCCCAGAGTATCCCTCTATACTCTGGATAAGGGCACAATACCAGTCTCGAGTCTTGTGGCCAAATATGAACCCTTTTTGTGGCTATTACACACAGGAGGAAAGCCCAAGTAAGTACTCCCTCTTCAGGGTAGCAGCACAAAAACCTGATTTGGGCTTTGCCCTACAGGACATGCAATAGCCCAGTTCACAATCCCTGCAGAATCGTATGAGACTCTGGTAGTCTCCCTAATTCTGCCAGATCCCCTACTGACCCTTTTCAATTTGGTTGCTATTTGGTGACCCTTCTAAGCATAAACAGTTGTCACAGATTTGTAATAAAACTTCTACAGTCACACATACAATATAAGGAATCTCACGCAGGCAGAATTTCTTTAGGAAACAAAAGTTTTACTAAAAATATTTAGACAAATGCAGTATAACTAAAAGAGAACATATATTAATTAGGTTCCAGTATGGAAACAAATTTTGGAAAGTATATAGTTTAAACGCCTTAAAACTATTTCAACTACTTCTCTACCTTAAAAGATGAAAATGTTCAAAGTCCTTTTTCTATGTAGTAGCTTGGCAGTTTTGTTGTGCTCCGCAAAATGTCCAAAACCAGAATGGCCCTGAGTGACTGTGTTGAGAGTTTAACTATCTTTTCTGAACAGCAGTGTCAGCAGATTTCCAGTCTTAGGGAAACCAGTTTATTTCCCCCACCAGTGACCCACAATTTCTTGGACACCTGGTGATGTCACCCAGTTTCAACATTAATTCTGCCTCCATAATTAACTAGTAACAGGACAGTCTTTAATTAATGATCATTTTTTTTTTTTTAAATATACAGATGACACTTTTCTCCTGGTTGATATTTTAGGTTACAACTGGGAGGTTGTAATCAGCACCTGTCAATCAAGCATCACCACAGAAAGCTAACTGGTGCATAGTTTCCCTGTTGGTGGGCTGAATATCTTGCCCAACATGGTGGCTCCGTTACCAAGCACTGGTACCGGCACTCAAGCTTTGCCCAACACTGTTATGGCAAGTAAAATTTCAAATATTTTTAAATGCCTATCTAGTCGATCCTGCCTTGAAACTGAAAAAAAAATCAATCTGGTTGATCCTGCCGCTCATACCCTTTGAGCGTGTCTTACACTATGCAGCTATGCCAACAGACCACGACTTTCCAGAATGCTGTTATCACTGTAATGTTAAGAAAAAAACACAAAAGAAAACAAAAACAAAAGAGAGAGACAGGCATTGTGTATGTGTGTGTGTGTATTTCTGACAGAAGTGTTGCACTAACTTAATTGTGCTCAAAGGGAAAGAAATGATCACCATTAATTAAATAAGTGTGTGTGTGTAAAAACAGAATTTTACACCCACCCATCTATTATTGTACATTTTTAATAACGTATTTCAGGTTATGCATGTTTTAACAATGTTGTCCATCTGTTGTGTTTTTGCAATTAATAAACAAAGTAATTGTGTCCTATCAAGTCAAATCTGGACAGAAAGCAGTATAATGTTTTCAAAATCTTAACACATGCTCAAAACTCATTCTGCTGGATGAATGAAGCTTGTTCACAGCTCTTTGCTTTACCCTCTAGGCTGTACTGTTAGCTGATAATCAAAAGCTACACACTTCAATGCTTGCCCCACGATGCCAGGCCACTAGGTATGTAGCTACATTTGCATCTTGCAGACCTTGGTTCACACCCGAAATTGTAAGAGAAAAGGCTGCAAGAGATGTAACAGAAAAAGGCAGAAGTTGGTGCTGTGGCAGCCCCAGAAATCTGTACTGACATGAACACACCAGGTTTCAGAAATCCTGATATGGGGCCCCAATACCTGTTGGCACCACAGAGCCAGCCCTGAGATGTGTATTTTTTATGATCAGCTGGCAGTGTAGCCTAGAGGTTAAATCAATCCTGAAGATGGATTATTTTTACTAACAGTTTGAAATGTAAAGGTGATACCTTACTAGTTTAAATGCACATAAAAAACAGTTATTATAAATGTAGAAAGTATTGTAAAAACACCTTAAAACACACTTAATAAAACAGACGATCTCCTATTTAATCTGTTGGATTAAATACAGTCAAAGTAGGACCAAGACACTCAGTGACATCATTTTACTGCCAGGAGTCTAAAACACATGGCTGCCACCAGCCCTTAATTATAGGCCGATTTACATATGAATAACTCTGGACTGCAAAGACTCAGAGATAAACACAATGGCTCACTCAAATTAGCTTTTTATGGGCTTCCAGACATTAAAAAATCTTACAGAAGACAGTTCCCCTTTAAGGAGAGGATTGTGAAGTTTCTGGAGTATAGCAGGGCATTCTCAGTGAGAAGGTCCTGTGAGACGAATATGAAAATTATGCACCTACCATAATTTTTGATCTTCTTGGATGAAGTCTCCACCACTCATTCACACTAGTGGGACTATGCCAGAGGTGCTGGGACCCAGCAGGAGCCAAAAATCTCCAGGAGAGCCGGTGCCGAGGTAGGACCGTGCATGCGTGGTGCCGCGAGACTGGCTTGCGCAGTATAGGCCATCTTGGCATTGACCCTCCAACCGCCTCAGTACCATTTTTACCAAGGAGGTGCAGCATAAACTAATCTAGGGAACTAACCTAACCCGGACATAAGATAGTCCGAATGACCTGTATAAGAAGGGTCAACTCAACAGCGTTCTCACAGCCCAGCCAATGAGGGAGTGAAGACCAGAAACAGGATGAGTGAGCTCAGGGGACGGTGGGTGGGTGGGCATGTGAATGAGTGATGGAGACTTCGTCCGAGAAGATCAAGAATTACGGTAGTTACGTAATTTTCATATCTTCCTGGACTAAGAGACTCCACCACTCATTCATACTAGTGGGAAGAGTACCGAGCTGAAAACAATCCCCAGAGTAGGATGGCAGGAAAAAGGAGCTCACTTAGGACAGAAGTCCATTAAGGATTGACCTGCCAAAAGAAGGATGCTGTCTGGCATGGACATCCAGGGTGTAGTGTTTCACAAAAGTGTGCACAGAATTCCAAGTGGCCGCATTACAGATGTCTGCAATGGGCATGTTCTGAACCTCCGTCAGGGACGCGGAGACTGCTTTGGTAGAGTGGGCATACACCCTGCCTTCCAGCTTGATCTGTGCCATCGAGTAGCAATGGCGAACACAAACTACCAACTATGCGGAAATGCATCTGATGGTAACAGGCTGACCCAGCCGGGCCATGCTGAACGATACAAAGAGTTGTTGAGATTTGTGAATCTCCTTCATTCTGTCGATACAGAATCGCAAAACCTCTTTGACATCCAGAGAGTGAAGGATGCGTTCCCCTTCATTCTGGAAATTAGCAAAGTAAGTCAGAAGGACCGAGGGCTGGTTGAGGTGAAATTCGAGACTACTTTGGGTAGGAATTTAGGGTGAGTTCTGAGAACCACCTTGTCCTTGTGAAATACTGTGCATGGGTGGTCTGTGACCACGGCATATATTGCAGATACCCGGCGAAAGGAGGTAATGACCACTAGGAAGGTTGCCTTCCAGGTCAGAAACGTCAAGTCGCAGGTTGCTAGAGGCTCAAAAGGTTTACGGGTGAGCATGTCTAGCACAAGATTGATATCCCACGTGGCCACCGGTCTGCTGACTGGCGGCCTAGTGTGCAGGACACCTTTAAGGAATCCTTGACTAAAGGTAACCGAGCCACCAACATATTCTGTACTGGCCTGTGATAGGTAGAAACTGCACAAAGGTGCACCTTTACTGTCGAGTATTGTAGTCCTGCATTCGACAGGTCTAGGAGGTACTCAACACCTCACTTAGTGGGCAAACAAAGGGGTCCAGGGCGGACTCTATGCACCAAATGGAAAACCGTTTCCACTTTGCCAGGTGGATGGCTTGTATGCAGCTCTTGGAGAGACGTTAAACCTACCCACTTCTATCTCCTCAGGAGCCAGACATGAAGATGAAGGGATCGCAGGCTGGGATGGACCACTGGACCTTGTGTCAAGAGGTCCGTCTGTAGGGGAAGTTGTCTCGGAGGGACCTCTGATAATCCGTTGATTAATGGAAACCATATCTGACGAGGCCAGTATGGGGCGACGAGAATCATGCTGCCCCCTCGTGCTTCTAACTTGAGCAACACCCTCTGAATTAAGGGAAGAGGAGGAAATGCATACAGAAAGCGTCTTGTCCACTGCAATCTGAATGCATCAGGACAGAAAGCGCCAGGTTCTAGATTTCTGAAGCAGAATAGAGGCAGTTTTGAGTTGAACGATGACGCAAAAAGGTCCAGGTCGCCCCACTCTTCGAATAGGGATTGCATGACATTTGAGTCGAGAGACCACTCGTGTGGATCCGCCTCTGTTCTGCTGAGGCAATCCACCAGATTGTTCCGGACTCCTAGCTGGCAGACTGCCTGGATCAGAGCATCGTGCTCGAGGCACCACTCCCACACTCTCATGGCTTCTCTGCATAGAGGATAAGAGTGCGCTCCACCCTGCTTGTTGATGTAGTACATCACAGCCTTGTTGTCCGTCTGAAGGAGTATTACTTTATGACAGAACACTTCCTTCAGGGCTCGGACAGTGTACAGGACAGCTCTCATCTCCAGGATATTTATGTGTAGATGGGACTCCTCCCGACGCCACAGACCCTGGGTGTGGAGGTCCTGACCATGAACTCCGCCAAACGGTCAGAGATGCATCTGTGGTGATGGTGATCTGCGACTCCAGTGGGGCAAAGGGAAAACCCTGGAGAAGGTTGTCCTGAGTCCAGCAGTTGAGTGACCTTATTAGAGGCTCAGTCACCTTGATGTGGAAGGACTGCAGATGCGTGGTTGGAGACCACTGAGAGCTGAGCATCCACTGTATGGTTCTCATGTGTAACATAGAAACATAGAATTTGACGGCAGATAAGGACCGCTTGGCCCACCCAGTCTGCCCATTTCCCTACCTACTGGATAAGCTGCAGATCCTAGTTAATCAGCAGCCTACTTCTTCCTACCCCCAACCCCTAGAATTGCCTTATGACTGTCCCATGCATGCTTGAATTCACCACTGATTTTGACTCCACAACCTCCTCCGGAAGGCGGTTCCATGCATCCACAACCTTCTCTGTGAAAAATACTTCCTTAAATTACCTCTGAGCCGCCCTCTATCTTCAAATTGTGCCCTCTGTTCTTGCACACCTCTTTTTGAAAGATGCTACCCTCTTGGACTTTGTTGATTCCCTTGAGGTACTTGAACGTTTCTATCATGTCCCCTCTCCCTCCTTTCCTCGAGGCTATACATATTAAGCTCCTTTCGTCTCTCTTCATATGTCTTCCGGTGCAGACCCTGCACCATTTTAGTTGCCCTCCTCTGGACAGCTTCCATCCTGTCTATGTCTTCATGGAGATTGGGTCTCCAGAACTGCACACAGTACTCCAGATGGGGTCTCACCAGTTGTCTGTACAGAGGATAATAACTTCCTGTTTTCTACTGGTGATGCCTCCCTATGCATCCCAGTATCCCCCAGCCCTCCTTGCTGCCCTCTCACATTGCTTGCCCACCTTTAGGTCATCTGATATGACTACCCCAGGTCCCTTTCCATTTTTGTTGTTGTTAGCATCTCACCCCCATTGTGTACTCTTCCCCTGGGTTTTGTTTCCCAGGTGCATTACCTGCACTTCTTAGCACTGAATCTAAGCTGCCATACATTTGACCATTCCTCTAACCTTGCCAAGTCCCTTCTCATCCTTTCCACCCCACCCTGTGCATCAACTCTGTTGCAGATCTTTGTGTCATCTGCAAAGAGACATACTTTTCCTTCCAGTCCTTCTGCAATGTCACTTAAAGACATTGAAGAGGACTGGTCCTAATACTGAACCCTACGGTACCCCACTAGTAACCCTCCTTTCTTCTGAGTGGACTCCATTTACTATTACTCTCTGTGTCCTATTCTCCAGCCAATTCTTTACCCAGGCTGTCATCTTGGGACCCACTCCCAGGCTGGCTAACTTGTATATTAATCTTTGTGGGACTGTGTCAAATGCCTTGCTAAAGTCTAGGTAGGCCATGTCCACAGCCCGTCCCTGATCAACTACTTTAGTCACCCAGTCAAAGAAATCTATCAGATTTGTCTGGCATGACCTTCCCGCTGTGAATCCATGCTGCCTTGGGTCCTGTGCCCCTCTGGCCTCTAGATACTCGACAATTCTTTCCTTCAAAGTGATTCCATCATTTTCCCTATCAGTGAGGTTAAACTAACAAGTCTGTAGTTTCCCGCTTCTGCCTTGCTCCCACTTTTGTGAAGGGGAATCACATCTGCCCTCCTCCAGTCCTCGGGTACCACCCCATCCTCCCATGATTTGTTAAAAAGGGTAGTCAGTGGTGTCACTAGTTCTACCCTTAATTTTTTAGAATTCTGGGATGAATCCCATCAGGCCCCATTGCTTTGTCCACCTTCAGTTTTAAGAGTTCTTTCAGAACCCTTTCTTCTGTAAATGGGCTGGTATCAACTTCTGTATACAGAGTGTTTTACTGTTTGTTTTATGTACCCTCTTCATTTGTAAATACTGAGCAAAATATTTGTTTAGTATCTCTGCCTTTTCACAGTCTCCTCTGCCCACCTCCTCCCTCCCTTTATTAAGCCTCACTATCCCTCCTTGGTCTTTCCTTCGCCCCTGATGTACTCATAAAAGGTTTTATCCTTCTTATCCGAGTTGGCTATCTTTTCCTCGGTTTGGGCCTTTGCTGTTCTGACTGCCTTCCCAGCCTCCTTTGTTTTAACTGATACAGTTCTCTGTCCTGCTCCTTCTATGATTCCTTGTACTTCCTGAATGCTTTCTTTTCTCTTGAACCTTCACTGCCACTTCCTTTGAGAGAACCATAGTGGTTTCTTACATCGCTTTGTTTTGTTTATTTGCTTCACACAAAGGCTCGTTAACTCTGTGATGGCAGTTTTATTATTCCCCATTGTTCTTCCACCCTCCTTCCTGCCCATTTGCTAGTGCATTCCTTAGGCACTCATCCATTTTGGCAAAGTCAGCCTCCCAAAGTCCAGTACTTTTGTCTTTGTAATGGCTTGACTCTATTGCAGGTGTTTATTGTGAACCACACTGTTCGATGGTCGCTAGTTCCCAGATGGCTACCCACTTCTACATCTGTGATCCTCTCTCCATCTCCATTTGAGAGAATCAAGTCTAATACTGCTCTCTCTCGAGTGGGCTCCAGTACTAGCTGTCTAAGGTGGGCTAGGGGCACTGTGAACACGGACGATGCCATGAGACCTAGCATCCATTGCACCGAGAGAGCTCGAATAGAGTGCTCCTTGATGAAGTGAGCCATCTGGAGAATGTCATTCCTCCTGTCTTCTGGAAGGAAGGCTCTTGTCCTGGAGGTGTCCAAAAGACCTTCTATGAAGAGAAGTTGTTGGGAGGGCTGAAGATGCAATTTTTCCAGGTTCAGCAGAACTCCCAAGGATGTGAGGAACTTGGAAGCTGTAGAGACTGCTTCCTGTGTCCCCTGTCTGGAAGGGCTTGCTAGGAGCCAGTTCTCCAGGTATGGGTACACCTGAATGCCAAGTTTCTGAGATGCATCGTGAGTACCGCAAAGCACTTTGTAAGAATTGTGGCACCGAGGGGAGCCCAAAGGGCAGGACTCTGAATGGATAGTGTTGACCCAGGGCCACAACCCATAGGTATTTGTGGAGATTTGGGTGCACTGGACATACTGGTAGGCGTCCTCCATGTCCAGAGATGCCAAACAGTCATTTTAATGAACGAGAGGCAGTAGCGTTTCCAGCGAGATCATCTTGCATTTTTCTTTGAACAGGTATTTGTTTAACTTCCTTAGGTCTAAAATAGGACACATACCACCCGTTTTCTTTGGCACTAGGAAGTAGTGGGTGTAGAAACCTGTGTTCCATTATGCTTGCGGAACCACTTCTACTGCCTTTTTCAGAAGGCCTTGAATCTCGGAAGCAAGGGGGTCTGAGTGATGGACAGCCTGGGCTGTCGTTTGGGTGGACGATCCGGAAGGGTCTCTTGAGAAACAGGAGAGTATCCTTCTCGAATTATCCTGAGGACCCATTTGTCCGTTATGATGGACTTCCACTGGTTGTAAAATTAAGTCAGATGCCCCCCTACCACCTAAGAGGAGTCCCCCTCAGGCAGTTGAGGTGGGACATAGGCCGGGTCTTCAGAGGGTGGCACTGGGCGCCTTTGGGTCCCTTGCTTTCTGCTGCATTTTCTTTTGCAGCTGAGGGGTTTGGTTTCTGTTAAAAGCTCCTCTGCTTTTACCTCAAAAGGGCTGCCAATTATGGAACTGTTGGTGGTTTCCACCCCGCTGAGAGGTGGCAGGAGCCGGTCTGGCTGTTTTAATGTCAGTCCTGGTTTTCCGAGCGACTTCCGGCACCTACTCCACATGTGGGCCAAACAGATAAACACTGAAGGGGAAATTCATAACTCACTACTGAGCATGATTTGTGAAGCCCAAAGTCCTTAGCCAGGAATGCCGCTGGGTACAGATCCTGGTCGTTGCTGCTGCTCTAGAGGCAGTGTCAATGGTGTCCATAGCAGCTTTTAGTTGCTGAATGTTGGACTCAATGCCTCTGGTAATGGTCTGAAGAAACTCAGAGTTGGTGTTCGACTTCGGAAGAGCATCGACCATTTCTTTGAGTGAATGCCAGATGATAAACTCATATGGACTGAAATTACCCTGGTAGCTAGCAATACGCATGCCCAAGGTAGCAGCAGCAAACACTCGCTTCCCTAGACAGTGTATATTTTACAAGATTCTTTATTTACTGGATGAGCCATGGATTCCATGGGGAGCACATCTTTGTTATTTTCCGCTAGAACCACTAGGGCATCTGCGAAGGTCTAAGGAGACAAGACTGACCTGTCCTTAGGGGGAACGTACTTCCTATCTATAGACCTAGCTATGGAAGGAATTGGTGCCAGTCTGTCCCACACCACTTGTTACAGAGTCTCAAAAAAGGGCTGCACTGGAGGTGTTGGGTCCACAGGAATTTCAGAAACATGCAGGTACTACAGGCACAAAAGCTTCCCAGGATCCACCTCAGAAGACTGGAGAGCCAGTGTGGAATTCATATTCTTCAGCAGAGATTTAAACAAGAGGTCTTCAACCACAGGCTCAGCTGAAGAAGAGGGTTTACTCTCTATTCCATAAATCAAGTCTTTGTCCACATAATCTGTCAGGCAATGATCAGGATCCGACTCATCATAACCCCCCTCTACCCCTGAAGGGGTAGGAAAAGAAGGGAAAAGAGCCGGATGTACCACTCCCGGGATCAGAGTCGAGAACCCTAGCACTCTAGTCAGAGCCGGTGCCAAAAATGGCGCCACACAACCACGGCCAGAGCTGTATGTGGCGCCAGATGAGTGCCTGGAGTCCCCAACTCCGGGACTCCCAAGGGTTGCGACACCACCGGAGACCCGAAAGAATGAAGAGTAGGGGAGAATGCAGTACCTGTGCTGGTCCCTGCGCCACAGCCATGTGAGGGGGGGAAGGCACTAGGGAGCGGTGTCGATGGCACTGAAGATGGCGCCATGCGATCAAGCTAACCTAGCCGCTCTGCCCATGGACCAACGGCCCCCAGGCCCCGGGACAGAGTCCACCAGCAAGGGCAGTCAGGACAACTGCCGAACCCACTGCTCCATAAGAGAGGCCAAATGATGAAACTGCTCACCGGAAGACCCCCATGGGGCAGGGAGGGACTCCACAGCAGAGGATCGTGGCTGCTAGGAACAAAGGCCGAGGATGACCCCGACGGAGCCATGGTCAGCCTACCATCCCCTGCTACCAAAGATCCCCGTGCAGGCGTACCAGAGGGCAACCTTGAGCGGTACTGCTTCTTTTTCGACCGGTAGGAGGAAGAACTCTAGGTCCAGTGGTGCCGAGCCCCAAACCGGAATCAGGAACGGGCCAGCTTCTTTTTGTGCTTTTGGGAGGAACGCCCTTCCCCTGTAGCACCAGACTGCCCGTGGTCAGACCCCCCCTCCAAAAAGGGCAGCGGACCGGACCCAGCCCTGCTGCCAAAACAGCTTTCAAGCGAAGTCTCCTTACCGTCACCGTTCATAGTTGACTCGGTCGATGGTGGGCTGAAGAAGACTCATTTTCCATATTTCACTTTTTTTTTTTTTTTTTTAAATAAATGCTACTAAATACATTAAACTTAATAAAATACTGAATGACTAAAGCTGCTGTCATATAGACGTAAAGATCAGACTCCGGTGGGCCAGCAATGTCGTCACTGAAGTGCACTTGATGGCGGGGGAAAAAAGGAACTGAGGTGGCTGGTGGGTCGACACCAATATAGCCTATATGGTGTGAGCCAGTGCCATGCATGCATGGTCCTAACTCGGCGCCAGCCCTCCTGAAGATTTTTGGCTCCCACTGGGTCCTAGCACCTCCGGTGTAGTCTCACTAGTGTGAATGAGTGGTGGAGACTTTTAGTCCAGGAAGATCTGATATATTTGACTGGGTAACCATGGTGGTAGATCAGGGAGGGGGCGGTGGATGTGGCCTACCTGGATTTCAGCAAGGCCTTTGACACCGTCCTGCAGAGGAGATTGCTAAATAAATTGGGAAGCCTGGGAGTGAGTCCTATGGTGGTAAAGTGGGTTGGGAACTGGCTAAGGGACTGGACTCAGAGGGTGGTGGCAAATGACATGAAATATGAGAAGAGGAAGGTGACCAGCGGGGTGCCACAGTGGTCGGTACTGGGGACAATCCTATTCTATGTCTTCATCAGAGACATTGCAGAGTGTTTGGAGGGAAAGGTGTGCCTCTTCGCAGATTACACTAAGATCTGCAACAGAGTGGACACACCGGAGGGGGTGGAAAAAAGAGAAAGGACCTAAGCCTATTAGAGGAGTGGTCGGGTGTCTGGCAGTTGAGTTTCAATGCTAAAAACAGCAGGATTGGGCACCTGGGTCACAGGAATCCAATGGAGGAGTACAGGATGGGTTGGGAAAATCTGGCCACCACAAGTCAGGAGAGAGACCTGGGGGGTTATCATATCTGATGACCTGAAGGCAAACAGTGTGAAAAAGTGGTGGCAAGAACAAACAGAATGTTGGGGGGCACAACAAGTAGGAGCAAAGAGGTGGTGATGCCACTATACATATCACTGGTGAGGCCTCAACAGGAGTACTGTTGTCCAGTTCTGAAGACCACATCTCGAGAAGGACACTGACAAAATAGAGGCAGTCCAGAGAAGGTCAATGAAGATAGTACATGGACTGCACCAGAAGCCCTACGAGGAAAGACTTAAGGACCTTAATATCTATTCACTGGAGGAAAGAAGGGAGAGGGGAGATATGATAGAGACTTTCAAGTACCTAAGGGGAATAAACTTGGTACAGGTGAAAAGCATATTTCTGAAAAAACTCTGCCCAAGAACAAGCGGCATGATGCAAAGCTGAAGGGCAGAAGGCTCAGGGGTAATGTTAGGAAGTACTTTTTCACTGAAAGGGTGGTGGAGCCATGGAACAGCCTTCCAGCAGAAGTGGTGGGGGCCAAAACAATAAGGGGGTTGAAGAGTGCATGGGACAGACATAAGGGTACCCTGGAGAAGTGCAGAGCAGAAGAGCCGCAGATCAAATAGGATCTGGGGGCTGAAGCAGTGAGTAAGGAAATGGGCAGACTAGGTGGGCCGGATGGTCCTTATCTGCTGACAGATTCTCTGTTTCTATGTTTCTTTCTATGTCTTTGTGGGAAACTACATAAGGATCCTTACACATCAGATCCTGAAGCTCAGAAATCCTTCACGCTGAAGTTATGGCAATTAAAAACGCTTTCCACTACAGAAAGTGCAGCTCGCAGCTTGCGGCAGGATCAAAGAGAGGAAGAGCGAGCTTCTCTAAAATAAACAGATCCAATGGCAGGACTGGGTCCCTAAGTGGAGGTTTCAAATGGAGGCAGCCCCGCAAAAAGGTGTGGGACAGGCACAGTTGGGCAATATTTCTGCTGTCAATGAGTGCATGGTACACAGAGATTTATTATATTTATGCAGAGATGGTGAAAAGGTGCACCTTGATAGATGAGTAACCCAGACCGGAGCCTGAAGGAGAAAGGAGGTACTCCAGGATGATACTCAGTGGGCAACGGAAAGGGTCCAAATGCCGAGCAGTAGCTCAGATGGAGAGCCGCTTCCACTTCATAGCGTAAGTGGCTCTGGTGGAAGGCTTACTGGCGGCCACCAGGACATCTGCCACCCAAGAGGAGACCCCAAAGTGTGCAATGGCTAAGTCTGAAGGAGCCACCCATGGAGATGAAGAGATTTGAGGTCCAGGTGAATCAAAGCGCCCTGGTCCTGTGAGAGCAGGTTGAAGCAAAGGTGCAGGGGAAGTGGAGGTTCCACTGCCAGCTGTTGCAACAATGGCAATCAAATCGGTCATGACCAGCAGAGAGCTATCAGAATCATGTCCTCCCTCTCAGATTGCAGCATGAGAAGAACTCTGCAGAAGCGGAAAGGGAGGAAAGGCATACAGAAACCTCCCTGTCCAAGAGAGGACAATGTGTCTTGCCAGAAAACACCAAGCCCTGGAACTAGTGAGCAGAAATTGGACAGTTTTGCGTTGAGTGGGGACGCAAAGAGATCCAACTCTGGACGACCCCGCCTGTCGAAGAGATCCTTGACCATGGAGGATAGGAGCTCACACTTATGAGTTTTCGATCTGGACCGGCTTAGGCTGTCTGCCAGGACGCTTTGGACGCCTGGAAAATGAACTGCTGTTAGAACCAGGTCGTGCTCTATGGCCCAATGCCAAACTCTCATGGCCTCCCTGCACAGGGGGTATGAGTAAGTTCCCCCTTGCTTGTTGAGATAACAGACTACAGACATGCTGTTCATCTGAATCAGGAGAAGGATGCAGAAAGAAGCAGCTCCGGTACCTGTTGTGCCAAGCCAACTAAGTTCAAATAGCCAGAAAAAAGGCAGCACTAAACAACCAACTTAATCCAAATTGGATTTATTTATAAAGCAAAGCTGCAACCCAGCATTACAGCTCAAGCAGTAGTGAAATACAAACTTATGTGCCCCGACCGGTTTTCCGTATGCGCGCTCCCAGAGTGGCTGCTGAAAGGAGGCTATGACCGAAAGGGCAGACACTGAAAAGCCTTTTTCTTAGGCTTTTGTTTCTGGTCCTTCTGGGATGATGTCAGAGTCAAGGGTGGCACTGGACTTCTCAATACGGATGAGATGTCCCTCCATCTCAGGGCCAAAGAGGTCAGTGCCCAGGAAAGGGACATCAGCCAGCTTATGCTGGGTGTCCACTGTGAAGGTGGACAGATGCAACCAGGCCCTGCGATGCATGAAGAGAGCCGCTGCCATGGCATGGGCACGAGTTGCCCATGTCCACGGCCATCTGGAGCTGCTTTTTAGCCACTGACTGACCTTGGTCTTGGACAATCTTCACCAGCAACTGCTGGTCAGTAGGGAGATGAGGGAGGATTTCATCAAAGACTCATCAGGGAATGGCCCGAGATGGTTATCACGATGGCGTAGCTTGCCTGACAGAGACCCAAGGACGCCACAGTGTAACCTTTTTTAGCGGCGTGATCAGTCTTTCAGATTCCTTGTCCAAAGGCTTGTCCACATCCCTTGGTCCTGGGATTTGAGGAAGGCAGAGCCAATAACCAACATTTCACCTGAAGGGTGGTCAAATAACCCAGAAAGGGACCCAATGGGGACTGTGTACTTGTGGACCATACGGATGAAGGGTGCATGGCAGGATGCTGCCAAAGCTCCAGCGGGTGGTCCCAGTATGGCCTCAGCCAAGGAAAAGGCAACCCCCAGAGATTCGTCCCTGTCCAAAATGTCCGTGAAAGGGTACTCTGCCCTTTTCTGGACCAGCTCCAGCGAGACAAACACGGACTCTGAAATCAACTAGATGAGAGCCCCGGAAGACACTGGACAACGGTCGAAGGTCAGTTCCTTGACCTACCCCAAGTCGAGGATGTGAGTACATCCAGAGCCATGGACAAGAGGTTACAGTCATCAGAAGACTCCTCAAAAATGGTCTTCGACTGTTTCAAGCTGCAGCCCACCCAAGCATCTTCAGCTTGGGTGATATGCACAGACAAGCAGCATGGCAAGCCAGCTGCTGACCAGGCCTCCTTGACTGGAACACTCACCTTCGACTCTGGTGGAGGTGGCTCCACCCAAAGGGGAGGAGAAGCAGTTGCTGGAAGCATCTGCGAGGCGTTGACTGGCAAGGGCATCATTGACGGCTATCAGGTAACTGAAGATCCAGAGGGTACAGCTCTACCCCACCCTGCAATGGCCCATTGTTGCTATAGTAGCTCCTCATACCACCTGCACATCTTGCAGTGGTGCTTCTGAGGTCGTCAAGACGCGTCAATTCGATGCCTCCTGGTGCAGTGGGATCGAAAGCAAAACTGCCTTGATTAAGACCTTGACCTCAACCATCGACTGAACAACTGACGATGAGGACAGCCGTCCGGCTGGTTGTGGTACACCACATTCCTGGCCACATTTAGGACAGACTTAGAAGACTTGACCAGCAGTGGAGGCAACTACTGAGGTGATCCGATTGGGAACACTGACCCGGTGACGTCTTCCTGAGTGGGAACCAGAAGCACCGGGGTCTGAGAGATCGAATCTTCAGTCACATCTGACAGCCACTTGACAGGCTTGAGGAAGATTTCTACGGCCCGCTCGACCAGAGTCAAGGTCGACAAGCCCAACGGGAATACCGAGGAACTCTCGACTGTCCCCGCGACCGAGGGGTTCTCTACCACAGCCAACCAGTCAGGGGAGTCAAGGGATTGGGAGGATCTTGATCTCTCCCAGTGCCACAACTGAAACCAGTAGCACTTGTGTTTCTTGCCACGGTGTGGAGGGCTCTCCCCCAAGGTCTGGAGGACCAGCGCAGAGACCAAAAAGGTACCCAGCCGCAGCGGCTGCCACCTTCTCTTTAAAGGCCATACGCTATGATGCAGACCTGGCAGCTGCAGAGTCCCACTTATGACCACTAGGCCAGCTGGTCCTTCAGATCCCATTCTGAAGGCCGTCTGAGGGTAAGCTGGTGCTTCTGATCCTCAAGGGATTCCAGAAGCACTGAAAGGAAGAGGCTGCACCCAGCCATGTTGTGCTGCCAGCCTAGGCGGTACAAGCATGTGTCTTGTGGATCAGTAATGGACATCTTCTGCAGGCACCATATGCAAAATCTGAAGCCTGGCTTCAGCTGCTGATCGCACAGAGGAGTCGAAAGGGCCGAAAGAGAATTCTAAACAAAGTTTGAAAATTTTGAAAAATAATGGCACACAAAATCCTACGCAACAGCCATGAATGAGGTAACCTGCTCTTCCAGCGGAAAGCTCAATCTAATGTCACAGGGCGGAGTCAAGGAGAATATACCACTGCATAGTGGGAGGAGCTTAGCTTCAAAACATCCAGCGAATCAGCACTTCCAATGGAACTGCCAGAGTGTGAAGAGTGAACTGTATCCATGAACCTAGAAATGGGTCTTTTCAAAATAAGGACTTTAGTCCCCATTAAATATTAAATGCTTTTGCTTTGTTTTAAATAATTCTATGGAACGATATTATGTAAAACAGATATCCTTTTTTATTGGCTCCACACAGCTCTGTTTTTAGTTAATGCCAGGTTACTCTCCCACCAATCTGAAATGAAAATAACAAATAAAAATGTTTAAGGCCTTCAAGGGGCTGAGAGAGGCTTTCACGTTTTTAATGACTGCAGCATGTTTAGTTGTAGACCAGGCCAGGAAGCAGTTAAAGAACTGCAAAGTCCTGAAACAACATTCACTGCTGGAATCTAAACCCATTACCTTTGACAGCACAGCCAAGAGACACAGTGCTACCTTTTGAACTTCAGGATTTTGATAAGAAAATAATCACTGCCATAGGTATTAGGCATTTAGGAAGTCAACAAAAGTAAAGGGCAATCAGTGGTCATGGCAGTCACAGGAGTGTTTATCTTGCACACTTGTGTATGAACTCCTACAGCTGTTGGTCAGGTTGAAGAGTATCATCGAAGAGAAACTCTCAGATCCTGAGATTCTGAGCCAGTTAGTGGTCACCTCCCCCGATCGTGTGGTTTCTTGGCCTTTGGCTTTTTGTCTTTATCTGCAGGTGTGCACCTCAGCAGGCAGGTACAAGCAGACACTCCTGCAATAGTTTTAGGAAGATCTGTACCTCTGAACCACTTGTTCTTTTCCCTGTCGTATACTTGCACAGTTTTTGAGAAGACTGTGTTCTCCCAGCTGTAGCCTCCAAGAATGTAAATTTTCCCTTCCAAAACTGCAACTCCTGACTCACTGTTGGCCTGCAACAGAAAAGCAACTCTGGTCCACTGGTTGCACTGAGGGCTGTAACACTCCACACTTAAAATGTCAAAGCGTTCCATAGATTCTATATGGTCGTCACTTCCCCCTATTGCGTAGATATCGTCTTCGAGGGTACACATGCTGTGCCAACCTCGAGCTGTGATCATAGGTCTCTTCTCCTCCCAGACATTTGTGCGGTAATCATAGCACAGAAGGTTCTTTCTATAGGGGCCTATCTGATAATCATGGCCCCCTGAGATATAAACAAATTCCTTGTAGACTGTGCCAGCATGTCCATAGGTAAACCTATTTCAGGAAAACCAAACAGAATTAAGACCTTTGGTAAAAAAACAAAAACAAAAAGCATTTTCACATTTAATGGTAGAAATACATTCAAAGACAATACAACACAAATTAAATCACTATATGTTCTTTTGCAGTCAGTTTAAAATGGGTTAGTTTTACAGACCACCTGATCTTGTCTCACTCTGTGCTTGACAATGCCATGCTGCTTAACACAGAACAGAAAAGGCACCCATGCTGTCCGTATTCATCCTCCCTCAAAAACAAGTTACTCACCTGTAAGTGTTGTTCTGGAATGGTATCTAGTGTACATCCACACATCTGTAGTTTTATCTGTGTTTTATATTAAATTATAATGCTTGATTTGTATTACCGGTTTGTACAGCGCCTTGAAAATTGAAAGGCGCTTTAAAAATAACATTTATTATTATTATTATCATCATCTATCTGGAAGAATTTCTTTCCCCTTAAATCTGTCTGGAAGTTCAGCTGGCTCCTCCCACTCACATGGGTGGTATCCTCAGCACTGGCTCATGACGTCAGATTTTACCTGCTGGAAGCAAGAGAAAGTGCGCCACATGCCAGGAGAGGTCAGGTGGGTCGTGTGGGTCATGTCTATGTACACCATATACACTCCTAAAACTACAGGTACAGGTGAGTAACTTTTTCTAAGGGCGTGGACATGGTGTACTATCCACACTTCTGGCAGATTCCTAGCAGTTCTCCGGGAGACAGGGGCAAGGTGCACACCCCCTCCTTAGGATAAAGGGATTGGAGAATCGAGGACCTAAAACCAGCATCCTGGCGTGACTCAAGGTCAATGTGATAATTCGGAGAGGAAGGTGTGTGCTGACTGCCAGGTAGCAGCCCTGCAGATTTCCTGGATATGGGCATCCCTGAAAGCAGCCACTGGGGCAGCGGTATGTCTGGCCGAATGAGCCCTAAGCCCAACGGGAGGCTCCCTACCAGCCAACCTATAACAGAGGTCGATGCAGGAGACTATCCACCTGCCAATCGTCCGCTTAGCTGCCAGTCTGCTAGGTGCGGCTTCAGTGTAGGTGACAAAGAACTGGCGAACCTCTTCCCAAACTCCAACCATGTGTTCCTTACAGTATGCGAGCGCTCACCTCAAGTCCAATGAATGGAGCCTGTGCTCAGTCTCCGAGGTTGGACTGGTGAAGTACACCGGGAGATTAATAACCTGATTACAGTAGAATTCCAAGACAACCTTCGAAGGAACTTTGGGTTGGGGCGGAGGGCAACCTTGTCCTTGTAGAAGACCAGATAAAGAAACTCCACCTGGAGCTCACTGATCCTTCTGGCGAGGTGACAGCCACCAAGAAGGTGGTCTTCCATGACAAGTGTGACATTTCACACCTGTGCTTGGGTTTGAATGACTTGCCCATAAGCACTGCCAACACCAGCAAGTCCCAATGTGGTGATGGTTCACACACCAGTGTGGACAAGTAGTCAAGGCCTTTGGAAAAGTGCCTGACTGCACCCGACCACCTTCTACTACACCACTGTCGGCTTACCAGCCCACACCCAGTAAGCAGAGATGGCTGCCAGGTGCACCCTGAGGGTCATTAACCGGAGGCCCGACTGGGAAAGGGACCACAGGCTGTCCACAATACTCACCATCAGGCAGGACAAGGGGTCAAGCACCTTGCCCTAACAGCAAATAGAAAAGCTCTTCCCTCGAGACATGGAGGACCTCGTCAGAGGAAACCCAAAGCCTGGAACTCTAGCCACTCAGGAACCAGGCATAGGAACCGAAGGTCTGGATAGAGGATCTTCCCCTAATGGCAAGAGATCAGGTCCGAGCAGAGAGGCAGTCGCCACTGAAGCCTGCTGCTGAGGCTGAGGAGATCGGGGTACCAGAACTGGCAGGCCAGTGCAGACACACAAGGATCATCCGCACTTTGTTCCTCCTAACCTTGAACAACACCTTGTGGATCAGGGGAAAGGGAGAGAAGGCGTACATGAGGCCCAGGGTCCAGGGCCTCACAAAGATATCCCCCAGCAGCGTTCTGCACTGAGGGGGGTGGGCAAAAAACAGCCTCAGCTTTGCGTTCTACCGAGAGGAAAACAGGTCAATCTGGGGAGTGCCCCACTGGGAGAACAGGCGATCGACTACCTCCTGGTAAAAAGAGACCACTCGTGAAATGCCTCGCCCACTCGACTGAGGGCATCCGCCAGCTGGTGGATGTTCTGGCCACATGAAATAGCCAGAAGGTCAACATGCTAGCTGCGCATTAGGGTCCAGATGCGGAGAGCTTCCCGATACAGTGAGAGGGAATGCATCCCACCCGGTTTGTTGAGGTAGTACCTGGTCGTCATGTTGTCTACGTGGACCTGGACAATCTGACCCTGAAGGTGCACAGCAAATGCTGTCAGGGCCAGATGCACCACATGAAGCTCCAGCAGGTTGATGTCAGAGCGGTTTTCCTCAGGGGTCCAGAGCCCATGGACTCTGTGGTCCCCCAGGTGGGCACCCCAGCCCAGCAGCGAGGCATCGGTCATGAGAGTGACTGCCGCTCCAGGCGGACAAATGGGGACTCCTTCCTGGAAATGTTCCGGGATGAGCCACCACTGGATGACATCCCACATCTGCTGTGTCACCATGACCGGCTGTTCAAAGTGACTGTGGTGCAGAGACCATTGCTGGGCCAACCCCTACTGCAGGGAGTCCATCCTCCAGTGGGCCCAATGGACTATGCTGATACAAGCCACCATGTATCCCAGGGGGCACAGGAAGTCCCGGGCAGGGTGCAAGTGTCCAACCCAAAATGATCGGGCATAGGAGGAACAATCCTCCACCCTGTCCTCAAGGAGTCGGGCCCTGGTTCAAAGAGAGGCCCGATGAGAGTCGAGCTCCACCCCGATGAACTGAATCACCTGTGAAGGACAGTGTTCTGACTTGACCTCTTTGACCACAAGGCCGAGGGCTGAGCAGGTCTGGAGGGTCAGGTCCCTGGATCGCTCCACCTCTACCTTGGAGGTGTCTGCAATTAGCCAGTTGTCCAGGTACGGGTACACCCAGAGTCCTCAGTGCTGAAAGAAGGCTGCCACCACTGCAATGCACTTGGTGAAGATCCAGAGGGCTGAGGAGAGGCTGAATGGCAAGGCCTGAACTCTTAGAGAATCCCTTCCGAGCAGAACCGTAGAACTGTCGGTGGGATGGATGGATGGGGAAGTGGAAGAAGGCATTCTGGAGGTCCAGGGAGCAGAACCACATGTCCTGCTCCAGGGACAGAATGATCTGATTCAGAGTGACCATCTGGAATGTGTGCAACTGACAAAATTGGTTGTGGTTGTGCAAATACAGTATGGGGAACCAGCCCCCCATTTATTTTGGAACCAGAATGTATCTGGAGACAAACCCCTGGATCGGCCATGGCTTCCAGGACACAAACCACTGCCTCAGTCTGCAGAAACTGGGTGATGTTTATGGACACCACGTCCTCCACAGGCTCAGCTGGGTGGGAGAGCCTTAAACTCCAGAGGCAGACCCTAGCCGACCGCCTCAAGCACCCACCTGTCCAAGGTGATAATGGACCAAGCGGAAGCAAAGTGGAAGAGCCGGCCCCCACGGGAGATTCCGGGGCAGACAGCACAGGCAGGGGGAAGGCGTTCCCCAACCAGTCACTTGGCAGGCTTGGAGGAGGTGGTGGTGGGGCTAGCTGAGGAAGCAGTGGCCCCCCCGGCCTCCAGACTTCTTGGCAGTGGAAGAGGCAGGCTTCGGCCGAGACCTCAAGGCTTGCTGGTGCCTGGCAGGGGGCAGAGGTGGTTTTGCCACAGGGGCAATGTAAGGACGAAACTGAAAAGGCTTCTTTTTTAGATTTCGGGCCCATAACATCTTTTTGTGTCTATGTGACGGAGTCCAAGGTGGCGCTGGACTTCTCAATGTGTGTGAGATGGCCATCCACCCCAGGCCCAAACAAGTTGGTGCCTAGGAACAGGACTTCTGCCAGTTTGTGCTGGGTATAGGTTGAAATCCACAGCCACGCCCCACGGCGCATAGCCACCGTTGCGGCCATAAACTTGGCACACGAGCCAGCAATGTCCAGGGCCATCTGGAGCTGCTGTTTAGTAACAGCACGGCCTTGATTGGGAACCAGCTTGACCGGCAGCTGCAGGTCAGCCGGGAGCCGAGGGAGGACCTGATCCAGGGTACCCAATAAGGCATGGGCAGAGTCGGGCAAAACAAAAAACAACAGCATATCTCAAGAAACTGAGGTGGTGCAGTGATGGTGGACAGCCCAAGTTACTACAATAGTATGCAAACAACAGCACTGTGTTGGTTGGCTTATATTATTAAGCAATGGCAAAGTGGTTTATTACAGACTACACATTAGGGTTTCTTCCTCATGTGTGGTCTGAAATAAATCCCTTTTACTTGCATTACTTTCTTGTGTGCTGAATTTGTGCTGAGTGCAGCTATCTGTGTACTATGGGCTAAGTTGGCCATCATGACTGTCGCACAGAGCTTCTTGGCAGCATTGTCCAATTTCTTGGACTCCTTGTTGAGAGGTTTATCAACATCCCCAACACAGCCATTGTGCCAAAAGACCAAGTCAGTGACCAACCCTTCAGCTGAAGGGTGGTTGATACACCCACACAGGGACCCAGTGGGGACCACGTATTTGCGGGCCATGCGGACTGACAGCATGGGGCAAGAAGCAGTGCACTGTCACAGCTCCAGAGTGAGGCCAAGAACGGTCTCAGCAACTGGGAAGGCGACTCCAGGGGAGTCGTCCCCATCAAGGATCTCAGTCAGTGGGTATTTAGCCCACTTCTGGAAAGGCTCCAGTGGGATCTCCATACTTTCAGAGATCATGTGCAGCAGGGCCCTGCTCCACAGAAAGATCTTCCCTGGAGTCATGGTCAAAGTCAGGATCTGGTGGGAATGCATAACATAGTTCTCAGAGTCTGAGGACTCCTCGAACACCGGCTGAGCCCCCGCATCCCCGCTGACTATGCGAAGTATGTTGGTGTGCGTAACAGTGACTGAGAGCTGATGGGGAAGCCCCGTAGCCAAGCACACAGTCTTAGGATGGGGGGCCCTCCTTGGGCTGCGGAGGTGGGGGTCAGAGGCCAAGGTTGGCCAAACCAGAGGAACTGGCTAGGACCGAAGAGGCGACAGCCACGGGAGACCAGAGGCTGAGGAACAGGCTGCACCTGGGGCTGGCACCAAGGAAGAGCTGCTGTCACATAAGCTCCTCTTAATGGCACTGCAGCTTACGGTGGAGCTGATCCTCCCACACAGAACAGGAAGAGGAGTACCACCATTGGCGTCTCTTGCCAAAGTGTCAAGAGTGGGACTGACGGCCATGTCTCAGGAACTGCTCAACCTTGAGTCGCAAGACCACAACCTGGTCCTCGTTCACCAGGGGACTGGATGATGAGAAGCGGGGACAGGCGAAGGACGCCATTGAACCCGGGGAGAAGGGTCCAGCTCAGCGAACTTATCTGACCCATCCTGGGAAAGGAGAGGTGGGATCGGGGTCCTAGAGAGGAAGCCTCCCCCTTGTCCTGTGGCAACGGGTCAACAGAGTCAAGAAAAATCTCAACTGGTTGGTCGACCCACGTCTCGGCCAACAAGCCCAATGGAGACACCGTGGGGCCAGCGGCCTGGATGGAGGTTTTGCTGAAGCCGATGGCTCAAACAGGTGTTGAGCTACAAGAAACACAAGAACTGGAGGTCCGCGGGCACTCGCAGTCCCACAACCTGCGATGGGACTTTTTACTCTTACTTTTTAAGTCCTGCTTGGAGGATTTCAACCCTCCAGGAAGGGCCCTCGCTGAGGGTTGAGAGGGACTGACATAAGTCCTGGAACACCCTGGTAAACCAGGCACCCAGGCCCACAGGGTGGACATGGAGGAGGTACCTGCCACGGCCTGGGCCGCAGCCTCCTCAAAGGCGGCCATTTGTTCAGCCGAGCCTGCAGCTGTGGAAACTGCCCGGCAGGCATCTTTAGACTGGACGGGAGGGTCCTGTTCGTCCAGATAAACCAGGAGGAGGTGATCACAGCAATCCTCCAGGGTGACGGATTTGGGGTGGTACAGACCTCGGATTGTGAGTCTGACCCAGCCAGTAAACGTGTGTGCAGATTGATGCACAACTTTTTTGGACCGCATGAGCACCTCTTAAACCCGGGACTGGCCTTAGAGTCACCCAATTCCATGGGAAACAAAGCTGAAGCTTGAAGACAAAAACCCACTTGTTTAGAATGTACAGCCTACACAGAGTGTGGACGGCGATGGAGGGAACCTGTCTCTTCCAGTGGAAAGGAAGATCTGACATCACAGGGCAGTGCCAAAGAGGATACCACCTGGGCGGGTGGGAGGAGCCAGCTTAAGTACCTTCCGGACAGATTTAATGAGGAAGGAATTCTGACAGAAATGTGGATAGTACACCATATCCATGCCCCTAGAATAACCCTTCCTGTTCATGCCTTCCATATTCTCTATCTTCTTATGCACTTTAACCCTCATTCCTTTCTTTCCATTAGGTATTCCAACTCTCCCTCCTTCCTTATCGCTAGGCACTCCAACCCTTCCTTTTTCCTTATCACTAGGCACTTCAACCCTCCCTCCTTCCTTACCATTGAGCACTCCAATCCTTACTCCTACCTCCTCCATTTCTAGTAGTTTGCCCTCCTGTTTGGTTCATAGATGTTAGTTACTTACTTACCAGTAACCACAGATCTTTGACAGAATCTCCTCTACAGAACCCAATCTTTGGAACTGTAAAATGTCAGCTTCAGAACCACATGGAAACTTTTGCCTACGTATGCTGATGCACACTGCCGCTGCCAATTTAACATAGGCAAACCCATATCTCCTCAGTTTTCTGCCAAAGACAACGTTGAATTCGCACCATACTGACAGCAACGATAGAAGGAACCCAGACCGGGCTGAGAGAAGAGGTGGCAATTCCAGAAAAGGAAAATAAGACCAAGCATGCAGTAATGGGTATGTTTTCTACTATAAGCCACCTGAAATATAGAAGGTGGTAGGTGGGTCAGCAAGCTGTGGTTATGTGAAGTAGAGTCTTTCAAAGATCTACTATTATTAGTAAGTAACTAACCCATCTACTTAAAAGCCATCTCTTTCCACAGAGCCACACCTTTGGGACAATTCCCAAGCAGTACAAATCTGCAGAGTGGGTGAAAGTCCAGATACTAGGTATGTAAAAGACAGTCATGATGCTGGCAGTATAGCGCACAGGTTATAGTAGGTGAATGAGCTTGGTACATTTAGCAGATCTGTGCAGATTCCCACAACCTGTCCTTATATACTGTGTGAACCTAAGCAAGTCACTTAACCTCCCCAGCATTCTCAAGTCACCCCTGAAAACAGGCCTTGGGCCTAGTGGGCCTTACCAGATTACCAAAAGAAGAATTAAAAAAAAAAACACAACAGCAGGTCTTAAAGGATGGCAAGGCAGAAGCCAGCCCATTTATGGGACTCCAGACTCCAGTGTATTATGAAAGTATGGATAGAACTATCTGTCGGCAGAACCTATATCAGCTGCCAAAACTGAATGAAAAACTACAGAAGTGGCCATGTCATAGGTGGCATGACCATGGACAAGACCAAGAAGTTCCTTACCGTGCTTCTGGGAACAAAATGAAATGCAAGAAGTCAACCATTTGGAAAGTAATTGCTTAGAGACTCCGATGCCCACGATCCTGGCTGGGGCAAACAAGAGAAAAGCTCTTAAGAGTTTCTGTAGTCCTTCGTGCAGTCCACATAGAAGGGCAAAGCTCTGTGGACATTAATATAATGCAGGATAACTTTTCCTGCATTCTGAGGGAAAGGAAAATACAGGAAGGTGACCAGTCTGTCTCAATGTGAACTCAGAATCTATCTTACGAAGAACAGAGGATGTGTATGTAGGAAACCCAACATTGTTGAAACACAAAGTAAGGAGGATCTGCAACTAAAGCCTGAAGACTCAGAGTTGTGATGACTGTCACCAGAAAAAGCATTTTCCAAGAAAAGAAATACATAGCACTAGCAGCTGCAGATTCAAAAGCAGCCTATGTAATAAGACTCCAGAATGCAGAACCCTTTTTGAGGATCCAGTGGAAACCTTCAATTAGGCCACAGTCTTGCCTCTCACAAGGCATAAAAAGGCAGACATGGCAGAAAGATGCACCTTCACAGAAGAGTACTGGAGGCCTGAATCCAACAGGGATGGGGTAGTCCAACATGCTTTTTACCGGCCACGAAAAAAGGGTCCATGGACTGAAAGGCACACCAAACATGGAAGCATTTCCATTTTGGGGAATAAGTGCACCATGTTGAAGACATACAAGCCACCAACAGAACATCTAAAACCACTTTGGACAACCAGAAGCAGGATAATTTCATGTTTTCAGGAGCCATGCATGAAGTTGCAGGGACAGAATGTCTGGATGCAACAGGCTGTCCTGGTCCAGCAAAAGGAACCTCGCTCATAGAGGGAGGGGGGACAGGAGGTTCCAATGCAAGCTACCAAAGCAAAGAAAATCAACTCTGCCTGGGCCACAAGTACCAAGTGGCCCTGTCCACTCAAAGCTTGACTTATACCCACTGAATCAGAGAGACTGAAGTAAAGGCGTATTGAAACTTCAATATCCAGGAGAAGGACAAAGCATCTTGCCAAACTATTCCAGGCCCTGAAGTGAGCAGAAATGCATCAATTTCACGCTCCGCAGGGATGCAAAAATATTCAGCTCTAGACTACCTCAGCAGGTAAAGAGGTCTGTGACCACATCGTCCAGGAGTTTCCACATGTCGGACAGAGCAAAAGAACTGCTGCAGACACTCTGAGGTTGCCCGGGCAGAAAGGAAAAAGAGGTTGGCCTACAGAAAATTCAGGACGACCAAGAAAGCAGTGGATAGGGAAAATTTCCTAAGGTTGGGCTAGTGAGGCAAGTAAGAAGCTGCAGATAGCTGGCTGAATTAAGAAGGGGAGAATGCTTTCTTTCGCTCTATAAGAGAGAAAAGGGACAAGAAGGAAGGGACTGTTAGGCTTAAGAAAGGGGAGGAGTGGGTGGAGGATAATGGGGGAAAAGCAGAGATACTAAATGAATACTTCTGTTCTGTCTTCACCAGGGAGGACAGACCAGTGCCTTCAGGAGGGGAAAAAAGGAGCACGGAGGGAAGGGAACACAGATGTAGTGATAGAAGAGATTAGAGTGAGGGAGGGGCTGCTAGCATTGAAAGTGGACAAATCACCAGACCCGGACAGTGTACATCCAAGGATACTAAAGGAACTGGCTGAAGAGCTGGCAGGGCCACTGGCAGACGAGTTTAATAGTTCACTAGAGTCAGGCGTGGTACCGCAGGACTGGAGAACAGCACATGTAGTGTCCCTCCACAAAAGTGGCCCCAAGGATGATTCAAGGAATTAAAGACCAGTCGGTCTGACCGCCATTGTGGGCAAGCTCATGGAGACCACATTAAAGGAAAGGCTGGTGGTATATCTAGAGAAGCATGGTCTCCAGGATGCGAGGCAGTATGGGTTCATTGGGGGGGGGGGGGAGAAATCGGGTCAAATGAATCTGATTGTTTGTCTTAGTGACACAGTCAATGAAGTCAGACAGGGGCCAAGCAGTAGACATCCTCTATCTTGATTTCAGCAAGGCCTTTGACTCTGTGCCCCTCAAAAAAGGTTGATCAGGAAGTTGGTGGATCTCGGGGTTGGGGACAAGATGGCCTGATTGGTGGAAAACTGGCTGAGGGACAGAACCCATAGGGTGGTTGTGGGGGGAAGAGTTATCTGGCACCAGAGAGGTAACCAGTGGGGTCCCGCAGGGCTCGGTGCTGGGGCCAGTGTTGTTCAGTGTTTTCATCAATGACATTGGGAATGGCATTAAGTGCAAAATGTGCCTATTCACGGATGACACCAAGATCTGTAGGAAGAGTGGACACAGCTGAAGGATACAGGACCTACAGGATGATCTGGAAAAGCTGGGAAGGTGGCCCAGGATCTGGCAGCTTGGCTTCAATGCCAAGAAATGTGAAGTTATGCACACTGGAGCCAAGAATCCCAGGACAGGGTACTACCTGGGTAGAGTCCATGTCTGCATCAGAGGAGGAGAAGGACCTGGGAGTGATGATCACTAGTGACCTGAAGCACTCCACACAGTGCAAGAAAGCAGTAGCAAAGTCAAACAAGATGCTGGGATGCATATCAAGGGGGATCAGTAGAGGGAAAGAGAAGGTTATATTGCCCTTGTACAGGTTTCTGGTAAGGTCTCAAGAAGGACATTAAACTGCTGGAGAAGGTCCAGAGCAGGGCTACAAAGAAGATAGCGGGTCAGCAGGGTAAGGCACATGAGGAGAGGTTGAAGGCACTAAACATGTACTCCCTGGAAGACAGGGGAAGGGAGAGAGAGAAGGGGGACATGATTGAGACCTTTAAGTACTTGAAAGGGATAAATAAGGTGGATAAGGAGAGTCTCTTTAAGCTGAGTGGCAACCATAACACGAGGGGGCACAGTCTTAAGCTGGAGGGTTGGAGGTTTAGGAGGGAGATCAGGAAGCACTTCTTCACAGATAGGGTGGTGGACACTTGGATTGTGCTGCTGGAAGAAGTCATCTTGTTGAAGACTGTGGACAGCTTTAAGAGAGGCTGGGACACGCATGGGAGATGGTAAGAATCATGGGTAGGGAGGAGTGGGAAGGGAGGGCAGGGACATTAGCTCAAGCTGTGGACCCTGCAATATGAGCAGGCTTGATTGCCCAAACAGCCTTCTTCTGCTGGCCTCTTCGTATGTTCGTATGCCACAGTTCACCAGGACATTCAGAGGACCGGGCAGAAATGTGGTAGTGATGTAAACATATGGCGCCAGCATCCTTTTCCACATCCTCTTGGCTTGTCTGAAGAGGGGGTAGGAGTAGGTACTTCCCTGTATGCTGAGATAGTGCATGACACAAATATCCATCAGTACTGTCCAATGACAGCTTTGAAAGTGACTGGGGAAGGACAGCAGGCCAAGAAGAACAGCTCATCTCCAGAGTGTTGATGTGGAGAGATTAATCTGCTAGGGACCACATCCCCCTTGGGGCTTTAGAGTCCCCAGTAGGCCCCCCCCATCCTGTTCCAGAGGCATCCATGGTGAGGACTTTCCGAGGGGAGGGGTGGAGGAATGGGGACTCCTGAAGTAGATGGGTATGGTCTTGCCACCAGCAAAGAGCCCTGCATAAGGGAATCATGACCAGGGTGATCCAAGGGTTGGGTAGTTTGGGTCCAGAGGCACAGTGCATCCACTAGGCAAATGTGCATATGGAAGCGGGCCATGGAAACAGACACAATGGCAGTAACGATGAGGCCCATAAACTACAGCATGGATCTCAGAGTCCTGGGTGTGGGAGGAGATCAATGTTGCCTGAGTGATCATAACGTCAGCATCGGATTCCAAAAGGAACACCTACACTGAACAATGTCCAAAACAGCCCAAATGAACTGAAGGCGCCGGCACAGATCCAGGACGGATTTGGGTTTGGTAACCAGGATACCCAGTTGGTTTAACAATTGGCAAATCCAGTGCAAAGTCTGTATTGCTGCTTCTCTAGAAGAAGTCTTGAGGAGGCAATCATCCATCTAAAAGGGATATGTACAGGGTTTCCCTGGCCTAAGGCTGCAGCCACCACAGTAAAGCACTTGGTTAAGACCCACCATGCTGAACATAATCCAAAGGACAAGACACAAAATTGGTAGTGCTGGCGCTCCAAAGGGAAGTGAAGTTACTGCTGATGGCTCCGCCAAATCCTGATGTGCAGATAAGCATGCTCCATGTCCAGATTGCAAAGTCAATCTCTTTATGAGAGCAGAGGGAGGAGCAACTGAAGAGAGACCATATATGAAACTTTTGGCTTGCAAGGACTTTGTTCAGGTCTCTGAGGTCCAAGAAAGGGCACAGATCACTCATTTTTCTGGGGTAAGGAAATACCGGGAACAGAAAATAAGGGTTACTCACCTGTAATAAATAGTTCTAGGAGTGATATATGGTGCACATCCACACTTTGGCAGTCTTCCTTTCCCTTTAAATTCTGCCGGAATGTCTTCAAGCTAATCTCTTACCACCCACCCAAGTGGCAACCTCCTCGACTCCGGCCCGTAATGTCAGATCTTGCACGCTGGAAGCAGATCCATGTGCCACTTGGTAGGGGAGGTCAGTTGAGTCGGGTGGATGTGCACCACATACCACTCCTAGAACTACGGTTACAGGTGAGTAACCCTCATTTCTAGGGACGTGAATACGGTGCACTTATCCACACTTAGGCAGACTCTTTAGCAGTTCTTTGGGAGGAGGGGGCAAGGCGCACACCCATACTTTGGAAAGAGGGAGTGGAGAACCGAGGTCTCAAAAACAGCATCCTGGCATGATCAAGGTTGATGCGGTAGTGGGAAATGAAGGTGTGTGCTGACTTATAGGTAGCAGCCTTGCAGATCTGGATAGTGATGTACCTGGAAGCAGCCACCAAGGCAGCGGTTTGTCTGGTGGAATGAGCCCTTAGCTCAAAGGGATGCTCCCTATCAGCCAACCTATAGGAAAGGTTGATGCAGGATACAATCCACCTGCCAATCATTTGCTAGCTGCTGACCTGCCAGGTGCGGCTTCAGCGTAGGTAACAAAGAGCTGGTGAACCTCTCACCGAACTCCAGCCATGCGCTCCGTGCAACAGGCAAGCACTCTGCTCAGGACTAACGTGTGGAACGTATGCTCAGCCTCAGACGCTGGACTGGTGAAGTACACCGGGCGATTAATCACCTGGTTAAGGTGAAACTCCAAAAACAACCTGCAGAAGGAACTTCGGGTCGGGACAGAGGACAACCTTGTCCCTGAGGAAAACCAGTTATGGAGACTCCACCAACAGCGCCTGGAGCTCTCTGATCCTTCTGGCAGAGATGACAGCCACCAAGGCGGCAGTCTTCCATGACAATGAAGAACAAAGAAAAGAAAAGCTCGGCACTCATTTCAGTAGTTTTCAATGCAAAAGTGCCATTTCAATGCTGGCAAGATAGCCTGGACAAACAATGCCCCTGCGCTTCAACCCAAAAGCGGGCCTTCCTTGTTTCTGTATTGAAGTTGACTACTTATTAGCTTGTGCACCACCATTTCGTGTGCACATCATTATACTAACTTTTTGATTTTCTCCACGACAATGAGCATTGCCACTATCAGCAAAAGGTCCCAAGGTGGTGGAGGCTCATGCATCAGCAGTGATAGGTGGTCAAGGCCCTTAAAGAAGTGCCCTTTTCCTGCGTCATCACTGGCATACCAGCCCATGCCCAGTATGTAGAGATGGCTGTTAGGTACACCCTGAGGGTCGTCAACTGCCAGCCTGACAGAGAGGGACCACAAATCATCCAAGATGCTAACCACAGGGTAGGACAGGGAGTCTAGCTCCCTGCCCTGTCACCAAATGGAAAAGTGCTTCCACCTGAAGGCATAGCACTGGCGAGTCAACTCCATCAGAGAGGCCTCTACAACATCGAGGACCTCGTTAGAGAGACCCAAAGCCTGGAACTCTAGCCACTCAGGAACCAGGCTGTCGGTGCAGGGACTGAAGGTCCAGGTGCAAGACCCTCCCTTGATGGCAAGAGAGCAGGTCCGGGCACAGGGGCAAGTGCCACAGAGGCCTGCTGCTGAGGCTGAGGAGATTGGGGTACCAAAACTGGCATGGCCAGTCTAGGGCCACCAAGATCATCCATGCCTTGTCCCTCCACACCCTGACCAACACACTGTGAATTAGAGGGGAAGGAAGGTGTACAGGAGGCCTGGGGTCCAGGGCCTCGCGAAGGCATCCCCCAATGTTCCACACTGTGGGGGATGGGCACAGAACAACCTCAGCTTTGCATTCTTCCGGGAAGTGAAGAAGTCGACCACGGGAGTGCCCCACAGGGAGAAATTGCAGTTACGTAAGAACTTAGGGAAAGGGAAAGGGGAAATTGTTTAACCAGGAAAGGCACACTAAACTGAAGTTTGTTTCCAGGTGCGACCTGGGAGCACAAGGAAGTTAAGTGACTTTCTCAGGGTCACACAGTATGCAAGTGGGGACTGGGGGATTCAAACCCCGGTCTCCAGGTTTGCAGCTCAGAGCCTTAAACCACTGCGCAATACTGCCTCCTATGCCTAAGATATTGCAGATATGCAAGAACTTACCGTAACAGTAGATCTTCCAGAGAGGTTTCTGCAGTAGGTTTTCACATATAGGACTGCGCCCCCTGGCGTCAGGTCCTAACGGCAAACTTGTAGATAGCAATCATCAGCGGTGACCGCCCCCATCGTCAGGTGACGTAATGTCATCCCAACTATAAAAGGGGCAGTCCCGCGCCCGCTCTACGGTTCTTTTCCACCGGAGACTTATAAAAAGGTAAGAATAAGATAGGAGTAAAGACTCCTAGGACCCTGCTTCCTCTCTAGACCCAAGGGCTAGGTAGGATGAAAAATGAAGGAAAAAACATCCAGGAGCTGGGAGAAGGTGGGAGGGAAACTAGACCTACTGCAGGAACCTCTCTCGAAGATCTGCTGTTACAGGAAGTTCTTACGTAACTGCAATATCTTACTTTAAAAGGGTTCCTGCAGTAGGTCTTCACATATAGGACTGAATACCAAGCAGTCCCCTATGTAAATAATACTGAGGTGCATCCGGGAGGAGGAGAAGTCGCCATAGAGAATTATGACAGGAGGCCTTGCAAAACTGCAAGACCAAAACCAGTTCTGTGTCCAGAGGCAATGTCCAGACTGTAATGCTTAGTGAAGATATGAACAGATGACCACGTGGCCGCTGCACAGATCTCTGCAGTAGACACATTCCTGAAAAAGGCAGTAGTAGAGGTAGCCACGGTGTGGGTGGAGTGACCTTTGACTGCCCCCCGGAAGGGACTTCCCATATTTCGTGTAAGAAAAGTGGATGCAGTTGGCTAACCATCTACAGATGGTTTGTCTGGCAATAGCCTTGCCTGGCACTGGGGAGCAAAGGCTACAAAGAGTTTGTTGGATTTACGAATCTCTTTAGTGCGGTTCGTGTAGTACCTCAGAATCCGGTGCACATCCAAGGTGTGCAGAAGGTATTCCCCCTGCTGGAATAACTTGAAAAGAAAAATTTACTATGAGGCGAAGAAAATTTAGACAAAAAGGTGGACGTCTGATCACTGTTCTATCATGTGCCGAATGTACTGAGGTGACAGTGGAAAAGAACTCGAGAGCGGGTGTGGGACCGCCCCTTTTATAGTCAGGCTGACATTACGTCACCCGACAACGGTCCTCGCTGATGATTACTATCTACAAGTTTGCCATTCGGACCGGACGCCAGGGGGCGCAGTGCTATATGTGAAGACTTACTGCAGGAACCCTCTTGAAGTAAGTTCTGGTGATTCACCACCTCCTGGTGGAGAGAACACTCGTGAGACGCTTCGACCACTCAAATGAGGGTGTCCACAAGCTAGTTGGAGGCTCTGGCCACGTGAACTAACAGGAGAGCGGCACCCAAGCTGTGCATGAGGGTCCAAGTGTGGAGGGCTTCCCAACACAATTGGAGGGAATGCGTTCCACCCTGCCTGTTGAGGTAGTACATGGTCATGGTGTTGTCCATCTGGACCTGCATGACCGAATCCCAAACAGATGAAGTGAAGGCCTTCAGAGAAAGATTTACCAGACAGAGCACCATCAGGTCGATGTGGTACTCGGACTCCCTGGGGGTCCAGAGCCCATGGACCCTGTGGATCCCCAGGTGTGCTCTTCATCCCACCAGAGATGAGTCAGTCATCACAGTGACTGTTGGCTCTGGGCGGACAAATGGGAGTCCTTCCTGCAGGTGTTACGTGATGAGCCACCACTGGATGGCATCCCACAATGGCTGCATCATCAGGTGACAGAGGCGCTGAAACCAATGGTGGGGGCAGCCCCTACTGCAGGGGCCGCATCCGCCAGCGGGCCCACCGGACCATGCTGGTGCAGGATGCCATGCAACCCAGCAGCTGCAGAAAGTCCCGGGCAGAGCGCAAGTGCCCAAATGGAAATGATCGAGCAAAGGAGGTAAGATCCACTGCCTGGTCTACTGGGAGTTGGGCCTTGGCCCAAAGGGAGTCAAAGGAAACAAACAACTGGTCAGTTTTGTGGACTGGCTTCGTCCTGTTCGTGTAATAACGAAGAATTCTATGTACATCCAGTGTGTGCAGAATTGCTTCTCCCCTATTAGAATGGTCAGGGTAGTACTTTGGGCAACTGAATAGTTTGATTTAAGATGGATTCTGAAACCACCTTAGGCAAAATCTTAGGATTAGTACACAGAGCCACCCAGTCTCTGTGAAAAATCAAATAAGGCTCCTTACACATCAGAGCCTGAAGCTTGGAAATCCTTCGAGCCGAAGTAATGGCAACCAAAAATAGCTCTTTCAAAGAAAGGTAGTGCATTTCTCAACTTGCTGCTGGTTCAAAAGGGAACAGTGTTGAGTTTTTCTAAACTAAAGTTCAGGTCCCAGGGAGGAGCAGGATTCCTGACTGGGGGCTTCAAAAGAAGAATCCCTTTCAGGAACGTTTTGGATATGTACTTCCAGCTGAGCCACAGTTTTGCCACCCACAGGAATGTGGTAGGCTGAAATGGCAGACAAGTGGACCTTCAAGGTCAACTAACTGAGTCCCAGGTCAGAGAGGTGCAGAAGGTACTATACCTAGCAATAGCTAAACCTGTGCAACTGCCAAAAACAGTGAGACAAGGTACTAGAGTCACTTATACAGTCCGCGTGACTTCTGTTTACCTATAGTGTGGTGTTTTTTCTAGGGTGATTTCTGCCATGGAGAAGGGAGGCAGAGCCTCAGGAAGAAAAAAATTACTCACCTTAGTAATATTGTTTCTTCCAGTGTATTCTTCCATATTCATAACTGTATGCAGTCTGCCTCCTAAGCAGAACTACCCGGAGAGAAATAGAACTATATGCAAATGATAGAACCCATCATTGCTCGAGACACATATTCAAACTGCTGCCCTCATCTATTGCAACGTTCCACCACCGTCTCAGATTTCGATAGCCTACAAGGCAGAAGAACTACATATCTACCTAATACTACCTATGAGATAGAAAGGAATGTACTCCTATAATCCAAATATGAGCCCTAGAAGCTATTGAATTACAATACTAAAATAAGTAAAGCTTTTATCCTGGAAACACAGGTAACCAAAGAAGAAGAAATAAATCCCAAAGTTAAAAATGTACTCCAGTAGTGTGTACATACATATTAAAATCCAAGAAAAATCAGTAGGCATGCTGAGGCTCTGGTTCTGGTAAGGGAGGCAGGGTGGGATAGTTATAAATATAGAATACACTGCAAAAAATAATATTACTAAGGTGAGTAATTTTTTCTTCTAACCCCATGTATTCTATATTCATAACTGTATGCAGACTTAAAAGCAGTACCTTTGGAGGTGGGCAGAGAACCTACTTAGGACTGCTGTCTGCAAATCTGGCATCACTTCTGGACTGTATGTCCAGGCTGTAATGTTTAGTGAAAGTATATACTGTTCTCCACATGGCAGCTTTGCATATGTCCAGTAGGGGGTCATCCCTTGAAGCTGCTATGGAAGCAGCTATTCCCCTAGTTGAGTGGGCCCAAAGTCCTGATGGGACCTGCTTGCCTATTTTTTTTCATAGCAAAACTGTATACAACTGACTATCCAGCGAGACTGACTTCTTGGTAGCTGGTGTACCTTTTTTTTTTTTTTTTTTTTTTTTTTTTAACATCCCCATAGGTAAGGAATAACTGCCGTTTATCCTCCCTGCGATTTTTAGTGTGAGATGTGTAATAGCCCAGAGCTCTCTTCACATCAAGACTGTGGAGTCTACACTCAGCTGAAGTAGAATGCTCAGTGAAAAACACTGGTAGTATAATGGATCGATTCAAGTGAAAATCTGACACCACTTTGGGGAGGAATTTTTCATTTGTCCTGAGTACCACTTTATCATCGTCCAAAAACAAGTAATCATTTTCTATACATAGAGCCTGAAGCTCCCTTATACTTCTAGCAGAAGTTATGGCTACTAAAAATACAGTTTTCCATGTAACATACTGGAGGTGAGCTGAGGACATAGGCTAGAAAGGTGGCCTCATAAGTTGTGCAATACAAATGTTCAAGTCCCACCAAGGGGATACATTCCCTGATGGGTGGGTATGTGTGACACAGACCTTTGACAAACTATTTAAAAACAGGATCAGCTGCTACAGAGGTGGTTCTACCCACTGAAATGTGAGTATAGATAGATGCCAAGTGAACTGTTAGGGGAAGTATGCTTAAGGCCCTGATCATGCAAGAAAGTGAGATACTCATGGAGAGTTGGAATTCCTGCTGAAGCAGGTTCGATCGATGCTGAGCAAGCTGCACCAAGAGACCACCCTTTTCCATTTAGCTGAATAGGTTTTCTTAGCAGAAGGTTTTCTATACCCCTTAAATATGTGCAAAACTGCTTGAGAGAGATTCAGATTTGCAAATTCTATGTCTTCAAGAGCCAAACTTTGAGACTGAGGGAGCTGAGGTTGGGATACCCTATTTTTCCCTTGGTGGGAGGTCAAAAGGTTGTGCCTCCGAGGAAGATGCATCAGTCTGGACACAGACATTGATAACAGGAGAGGGTACCAATGCTGTCTGGCCCAGTTTGGGTGATCGGGATCATCAAAGCAGACTGAGACCTGAGCTTGATCAGGACTCTGAGAATGAGAGAAGGGAGGAAAAGCATATAGGCTTCTTCCTGACCAATCCAGTAACATGGAATCTACTGGGATTGTGCCCCTGGCTGGAGGCCTGCAACAAAACTGTGCTAGTTTGAGGTTCTCTTGAGAGGCAAAAAGATCTACCTCTGAGCACCCCACCTTCTGAACACTGAGTTTATTACCTGTCTGTCCAGGGTCCACTCGTGGTGACCCTGACTGATTCTGCTGAGGGCATTTGCCAGAATGTTGTCCTTCCCTGGGACATGAATAGCTTGCAGGGCTGTTTTTTTTTTTTTGTTTTTTTTTTTTAGAGAGTATGCCAGATCCCACAATTTCATGGCCTCTGCACACAGAGGATCTGATCTTGTGCCACCCTGCTTGTTTATATAGTATACTGTTGTGGTATTGTCTGTCCTGACATGTACCACTTTGCCTTGCACCAGATGAGCAAAGGCCTTCAGAACTAGAAGTACAGCTCGCAGCTCTAAGAGATTTATGTGAAGAAGAGAGACTGCATCGGACCAAGTCCCATGGATGGCGTGTTCTCCCATATGGGTGCCCCATCCCAACAGAGAAGCATCTGTTAGAATAAAGGAAGGTTTTTCCCTCTGGAAAGGGCCCCTTTGCCTTAAGTTGTCTGAAATTTTCCATCACTGTAAGGCTAGAATAACAGCCTCTGTTACTGGGATCAGTTTTGACATTTTGTCTCTTCTCTGACCGGTGAGACTGCAAGTCTCATTCTGTATCTTACCCCTGAGACAGTAACTGTTGCTGCAGCTATGTGATCCAGAATTGGCAGATACTGTTTTGCTGGGCATGGCTGGTTTAGCTTGAAAGCAGCAGTCAGGTCGAAAGTACTTTTCACCCTGTCCTGAAGGAGGAAGGCTCTTCCCTGATTGTATCCAGCTCTACTTCTATGAATTACAACACTTGAACGGGGTAAGAGACTTTTCCTGGTTTATCAGGAATCCTAAGGATTGCAGAAGATGCACTGTTGATTGAAATGCTCAGAGACCTGTTGTGGGGACTTGCCCACAACCAGCCAATCGTCCAGATAAGGGAAGACTAGAATACCAGACCTTCTTAGATGTGCCACCACTACAGCTAGGCACTTTGTGAATACCCTGGGTGCTGAGGTCAGACCGAAGGGAAGGGAAGTGAACTGGTAATGGCCTAAAAGGAGTCTGAACCTGAGATACTTTCTGTGAGACTGCCTTATTGGGATGTGAAAATAGGTATCCTTTAAATCCAAGGCTGCCAGCCAACCCCCCTGCTGGATACCGGTAGTATAGAAGAAGACAGGGTGACCATCTTGAACTTTGGTTTCACTAGAAATTTGTTGAGAGATCTGAGATCCAGAATGGGTCGCCACTCCCCACTTTTCTTTTTGGTCAGAAAGTAACGGGAATAGAAACTCCTTCCCCAGAGGTGCACTGGCACAGGTTCCACTGCTTTCATGTGGAGCAATTTCTGCACTCCTTTTGCAAGAGCTTTCCCTCCATGAGGGAAGCTGGCTTGAAAATTCTCGATTTTAGAGGAGGAAGGGATTTGAAGCATAGGGACAAACCCTGACTTACCAACTCCAGAACCCACTCGTCTGTGGTGATGGAAACCCAAGTCTAGAGGAAGTAAGTCAGCCTGCCCCCTACTGGTACTGGGGAGAAGACCCTGACCAACTGGTCAGGGGTTTTGTTTTGGGGGTGCCTGAACTTGGACAGATTGGGAGTCCCTTCTGGAACCCCTCCTGCCCCTAGATCCGACGTACCCAGTCTGCTGTGGGTAGGGCTGTTGCTGGAAAGCAGCTTGGTCCTGATAAAAAGGCCTCCCATAAGAGAACCTTCCCCTGCCTCCTCTTCCATAAGGCCTATAGGAAGGGGTCGGCCTGCCCCTGGAGGAGTTACTTTTGTAGGTGGTCTTGTATTCATCCACCTTCATGTAATTCTCTGTATGTTTGCCAAACAGGGAGCTGTTCTCCACAGGACAATCCATGGTCTTGGCCTGGGTATCCTGGGTGAGATTAGTAGCTCTAAGTCATGCCAGTCTTCGTAGAGCTACTGTCAGAGCCATCCACCTGGCAGCACTGTCACTGACATCAGCTGCCATCTGGAACTGGTATTTATCAGCTTCCAGACCAAATCTAGCTGTCTCTGCCAGGTCATCAGAGAGGGGCGAGGGGGCCTTCTCCGACATACCCAGTACTGATAATCATAGTGTTTTCCGATATTGTGCTGCATACGCCTGGTAATTAGCCGGCCTCACACCTAAGGAGGCAGCTACATAACCCTTCTTAGACATACCGTCTATTTTTATGGAATCCTTCTCAGGAGGGTGGGAAGACAGAGAGGGACCCTTGCCTTTTCACAGGCTGCCTGTTGGACTATGCCGTGATGGTCGAGGTGAAAGTATAAAACTCTGCCCCTTCCTTGTCCAACTGTTTTTTTTTTTTTTGTTTTTTTTTAAAATCAAACTTCCTATCTATAGGAGGAATAGAATTAGGAGTCTGTAAAATCTTTAACAAGTCTTTTTTAAAGAACTTGTTAATTGGCAGGAATATCTTTTTTGTGGGTGTTAAACCCATCATCTCTAAATATTCGGCCTTCTTCTCCTCATCAACAACTTCAGTGGTAGCCAAATCCAAGGCAACCACTATTTTTTTCACAAAAGAAAGGCGAGATGAAAAATCCTCTGGTTGAGGAGAAGACCCTAACTCCTGGTCAGGTGAGATTTCAGGCTCTATGGGCTCATCCTGTTCAGGATCCATCTCACCATAATCTTCACAGTCAGGTTCCTGTGCTTCAGGGGTAGGAGCTGGGGCAGGAGCACTTAGAGGAGCAGGTTGAACAAGCAAGATACCCTGTAAAGACTAAAACTTTCATAGCCTGAGCCGTCTCCTCTGCAGATGGCAGGCTTTGAGACACAGTAGAAACCCCCTGAGGTGCAGGAGCCTGGTGTTCAAAGTGTTTGGTTTTCTTGGACTTTCTGGAGGGGGCCAGAGAGTCAGCCGGACCACTCCCCCTTTTCAAACTGCCAGAAGCACCCTTATCAGGGGTGATAACAGAAGGTAAGGCAGTTTCACCCGCATGTTTTGATGACTGGTTATAGCCTGATGGACCAATGTCCAATTTTTTCTTGAGCCTTTCCATTCTTTTCTCAATTGTTTTTTGAGGAAAGGACTTACATATGGCACAGTCTGCTGAAAAATGTTCAGATCCTAAGCAGACTAAACATAAATTGTGTTTGTCAGCCTTGGCAAACATTTCCCCACACCTGATACAATTTTTAAAACCTGGAGGACCATTATTTTTCTTTGTTTTTTCTTGTAATTCCATTTCCAGGAGAAAAACCAATAACTGCTTACTAGTATTCAATCTAACTTTTTTTGTCGGTTCATGAACCGGTTAAAGATCAGAGAAAGATCGGCTTTTTAAGCCGAACCGGGTCAGCGGTTCACAGAAACTGGAGTATCTGTTCAAAAGAACCAACCGCATGGTTCCACAAATACAAATAATAAACTCAAAGATCACAGAAAATAGAATAAAATAACACTAAACTATGGCAAAAACCGCCAGAATTAACTAAGAAAAACCCCGGTTCCTCAGCGGTTATCCCGAACTGTGAGGAACAGAGAAAAAATAAAATTTTAACTGTAAACTTAAGTAAAACTAACTTAAAATATAGCTAGAACTAAACAATAAATAAAGGCATCAGTTTAAATATAGGCGTAAACATACTTAAACTGGAATCAGCACAAACAGCCGAGAAGAAGATCCCCAGGTGTCTGACTTGTCAGATGGAGTGAGAAATCCGAGACATTTAAGAACGTTGCAAAAGATAAGGGCAGCAGTTTGAATGTGTGTCTCGAGCAATGGTAGGTTCTATCATTTGCATATAGTTCCATTTCTCTCAGAGCAGTTTTACTTAGGAGGCAGACTACATACAGTTATGAATATGGAAGAATACATGGGGTTAGAAAGTACAGTTATGTAGGAACTTACTGTAACAGTAGATCTTTGAGAGAGGTTCCTTCAGTAGGTCATTACATACAGGACTAGCATCACCTGGTGTCTGGGCCGCACGGCAGACTTTTCTAGCAATACCGGACGGGGGACTGCCCACCCGATGTCACGTGACTGACGTCAGCGTGACCGTATATAATGGGCGGTCCACACGCCCACCCTTCAGTTCTTCGCCAGAGCCTGGAAGAGGCCTGACAGCAGGAGTAAATGGGATTTGGAGTCCCTGTGTATGAAATAAAAGGGGGAAGGAGGGAAGGAAAAATATGACCTACTGAAGGAACCTCTCGAAGATCTACTGTTACGGTAAGTTCCTACGTAACTGTATTACCTTACTGAAGGAACCCTCTTGAAGTAAGTAATTACATATAGAACTGAATCCCAAGCAGTCCCTCGGAGAAGAGACCGAGAGAAACAAGGGAGGAGGAGAGAAACAAACTCCAACAAAACTGGGAACTAGAGTGGACCAAACTTAGGACAGAAGTTCCTGCAAGACAGCTAGGCCAAAACCTGCCCTCCGCCTAGAAGCAATGTCCAGACTGTAGTGTTTGGCAAAGGTATGGACAGAACTCCAAGTTGTTGCGGCGCAGATATCAGCTGCAGAAACGTTCCACAAAAAAGCAGCGGAAGCAGCCATGCGCCTGGTAGAGTGACCTCTGATGGGACCCAGCAGAGGTTTGTCGTATTTTTGGTAACAGTAGCGAATACAGTTACCTAACCAATTGGAAAGGCACTGCTTAGAAACAGCTTTGCCCACCTAACTGGGGGCAAAGGAAACAAAAAGCTGATCACTGTTATGGATATCCTTTGTTCGGTGTGTGTAACACTGAAGGATCCGATGGACGTCCATGGTGTGCAGGAGTACCTCACCTCTGTTCGGAGGGGACGAAAAGAAAACTGGAAGCTCCATGGATTGGTTCGGTGCGACTTCCGACACCACCTTAGGTAACAACTTAGGATTTGTCCTAAGGATCGCCCGGACCCTACATACTAGAGCCTGAAGCTCCGAAATCCTTCGAGCTGAAGTAACAGCAACCAAAAATAACGGCTTCCAAGAGAGGAAGTGTAAATCACACCTCATCGCTGGTTCAAAGGGAGGGATAGTAAGCTTCTCCAACATGAAATTCAAATCCCAAGGGGGTGTAGGGCTGCCGATGGGGGGGTTCAGATGGAGAATCCCTTTCAGAAAAGTTTGAGAATTCCAACTGAGCCACGGGTTTGCCATCCACCAGCTTGTGGTATGCTGAAATTGCCAAAAAGTGGACCTTCAAAGAAGAATACGACAGACCAGAGTCACTTGCCATTGTCCCTATTTAGTTTGCTTCATCCCTTCACACAATTATCCAAAACTTACAATTTAAACACTATAAACACTCAGACTTAACTGGGCCTCCCCTGAAACAGTTTGGGGCCTCCCTTGGGAGGCTGGCCTCACCAATTGAGAACCACTGCACTAGACAAGGGGATGTAAAACAGGCTTTGCCACCTGCCTACATGGGTGCCACTGGCCAGGAATTCAGCCAGAGTCTGTGGTCACTAGTTGCCCTATTCATAGTTTATCCCCCAGGAGGGCTGCCAACACTTTGGCCTCAATCTGGCAAATGTTTCTACACCAGAGGTGCCCTGAACTAGAAGTTCAGACAGAACATTCGACACACTCCTGTGGCTCTATCCACCCCCACCCTACAGCAGGGATTACTCACTTTGACAGTCAAGGCATCGCTGGAACGTGGGCAAATGGCAGTCTCATACTGCCCAACCCCTCCAGTGTTTTCCCCTGTATACCCCCACCCAAAACCAGGACATCTGGCCATTCCACTGTACCTGACCTTCCGTGGAGGAAGGTAGAGGTCATCCATGATGTCAACTTCACACCAATCCCCACAAAAGGAGGCACTCATGCAGCAAGATGAGCCAAACTCCTACCACCACCAAAGTGCGAGTGAGCTAACTCCTCAATATGCCCCGAGCTCCACTGACCCAGTTTGAAATTCGAGCCTGTGATGCACACATTAGAAAGTGATGGAATCGCTTCTGAAGGAAAGAACTGTTGAGTACCTAGAGGCCAGTGGGGCACAGGACCCAAGGCAGCATAGGTTCACTGCAGGAAGGTCATGTCAGATGAATCTAATCAATTTCTTTGACTGGGTGACCAAAGTAGTAGACCAGGGAGGGGCTGTGGACATGGTCTACCTAGACTTTAGCAAGGTATCTGACACAGTCCCACACAAAAGATTAGTAAACAAATTAACCAGCCTGGGAGTGGGTCCCAGGGTGGTAGCCTGGGTAAAACATTGGCTGGACAACAGGACACAGAAGGTAATTATAAACTGAGTCCACTCTGAAGAAAGGGGGGTTACTAGTGGGGTACCACAGGGCTTCATACTGGGTCCAGTCCTTTTTAATGTCTTTATAAGTGACAGTGCAGAGGGACTGGAAGGAAAAGTATGCTTCTTTGCAGATAAAGATCTGCAACAGGGTTGATTCACAAGGAGGCGTGGAAAGGGTGAGAAGGGACTTGGCAAGGTTGGAGGAATAGTCAGAGGCATGGCAGCTTGGATTCAATGCAAAGAAGTGCAAAATAATGCACCTGGGAAACAAAAACCCAGAGGAAGAGTACACAATGGGGGGCTAGTAAAAACCAAAATGGAAAGGGACCTGGGGTAATCATACCAGATAACCTTAAGGTTGGCAAGCAATGTGAAGAGGCAGTAGGGATACTGGGATGTATAGGGAGAGGCATCACCAGCAGAAAACAGGAAGTTGTTATCCCTCTGTACAGACAGTTGGCGAGACCCCATCTGGAGTACTGTGTCCAGTTCTGGAGACCCCATCTCCACAAGGACATAGACAGGATGGAGGCAGTCCAGAGAAGGGCAACTAAAATGGTGCAGGGTCTGCAAGAGAAGCCATATGAGGAGAGACTAAAGGAGCTTAACCCTTAGGCTGCCGCTGACAAGATATCTTGTCCTAAAAACCTATGCGTTCTAAATCTTCTGGAAGCCTAAGGGTTAATATGTATACTCTTGAGGAAAGGAGGGAGGGGGGGAACATGATATAAACTTTTAAGCACCTCAGTGGAATCAACAAAGTCCAAGAGGGTAGCACCATTCAGAAAGAGATGTGCAAGATCAAGGGGCCACAATTTGAAGAAAGAGGGGGGATGGCTCAGGGGCAATGTAAGGAAGTATTTTTTCACAGAAAGGGTAGTGGACGCATGGAACAGCCTGCCTGAGGAGGTTGTGGGGACTAAAACAGTGGGGGAAATTCAAGAATGCATGGGACAGACAGACAGGCAATTCTTGTGGGGGGTAGGAAGAAATAGGCTGTTGGTTAACCAGGATCTGCAGCTTATCCTGTAGGTACGGAAATGGGCAGACTAGGTGGACCAAGTGGTCCTTATCTGCCGTCAAAGTCTATGTTTCTATTGGGCTACACTAAACTAGTCATCAGGATAACTTCCGATTCTAAAAAAAACAAGAACATCAATGCAAAAGCACAAGGGGTATGCAAAACCTACACTGGCAATCAAGTCAAGTTTTAAACAAACAGAAATTACTCATGTATCCCAAGAGCATGCAAAGCATCAGGGATAATATATTTCACACTGCCAAGAAAAACTTTTCATACTGCCTACTACAGCACAGCAAATATAAACGGGAAGGACAGACAACTGCCATTAAAATAGGCACCCAGCAAATAAATGCAGGAGAGTCAAATGTTTAACACGAAAAAAATGAAGGACTTCAATTAGGATCAGGTCACCAGCAAAAAGAAAAAAAAAAATCACAGTTAAAATAAGCAGGACTTGATTGTACAAAGCCTCACACATTTGAATTTTAAGTCATGTTACTCTTTATTGCTAAAGGTATCTTGCAAAGCAGCCTTATTCAGATGCTGAAGTCACAATCTTGGCTGTGGCATTGACTTCAGCTCCTCAACAAGCTCCAGTTTTGAACGAACTGTAAAATGCACAGAGGATTATGGATTATGCACAGGTGACTGAAGAACAAGGTGGCAATTTCATTAAATGAAGCTGGAGGCAGAAGAAGTCAAGTGGCTGAAGGTGGAGTGGCATATACTTCCCCCAGCTTCACGCTTTGGGCAAAAAACCTACTCTCAAAAAAGCAAGCTCTTATCTCTTTTATAATTCCCTGTGGCCATGTGTGTGATATGGCAGTGTGTAAAAAAGCTACTAATTTTGTCTGCTTGCAGTCACTGAACTACAGCTATCCAACTCATTAGTCTCTAATGCACTTTGATATACTTGGTTTATACAAAAAACACTAGATAAAGCCGTGATCTGTTATGATCTACATCACAATCACCTATTCTGAATTTAACAGGGTGCTTGAGGGGAGGATTCTGCATTATCCGGTTATGCAAGTGACCCTACGGTTTTTGTAGCATGCCTTCTAAAAGATCTATTTCATGCTGTCAAATGCGCTGGTCGAACATACGAAGAAGCCGGCAGAATAAGGCAGTTTGGCCTACCTAGTCTGCTCGTATTGCAGGGTCCTCAGCTTAAGTTACTGACCCTGCCCCCTCTCCCCAAACCTCCCGTTCTTTCCATCTGCCCCCTCCATTACACTAATTTTCCCCTTAACTCTTTCCCATCCACTAGCTAACCCCCATCTTCAAAGAGACCACCTCTTCCGGCAGCACACTCCAACAGGCCACCACCCTCTCCGTGAAGAAGTGCTTCCCAGCCTCCCTCCTGAACCTCCTGCCTCCAACTTAATTCGGTGTCCTCTCGTGTTTCAGTTGCCACCCTATTTATCCCTTTTAAGCATATGAAGGGATAAGATACGGGCACCAGTACTATTCACTGTACTCCAGATAAGGCCTTACTAGTGACCTGTGCAAGGTCAGTATAACCTCCTCTCTCCTGCTGCTGACCTCCCTGGCAATGCAGCCCAACATTTTATTTGTCCTTGCTACTGCTTTTTTATATTGTGTGTAGTGCTTCAGGTTGCTAGTAACTAATCACTCCCAGATCCTTCTCCTCTGATGCAGATACCAGGACCCCTCCCAGGCTGTAATCCATCCTGGGGTTCTTGGCTCCAATGCACACAACTTTGCATTTCTTTGCACTTACGTCAAGACACCAAATCTCGGACCACCTCCAGTTTTTCCAGCTCCTCCTTTAGGTCTTGTAGCCCTTCTGCTGTGTCCACCTCCCACAGAGCTTAGTATCATCCACACATAGGCACAATTTGCTCTTAATACCATCCCCAATATCACTGATGAAGACACTGAACACCACCGAACTTAGCACCAAGCACTATGGGACCCCACTGGTGACCTCCACTGTGCTAGAAAACTCATCCCCCCTGCACCACTCTCTGGGTCCTGCTCCTCAGCCAGTTTTCCACTCACCTGGTCAACTTCTCCCCAAACCTGAGATCCACCAACTTCCTAATCAACCTCTTGCAGGGTAGAGTCAAAGACCCTGCTGAAGTCCTGGTAGAGGATAGCCACCATGTGGCCCAGACTACTGTTTTAGTGACCCAGTCAAAGAAGTCAATCAGATTTGTTTGACACCACCTCCCCCCATAAACCCATGCTGGCTCGCATCATGGAGACCATGCTCCTCTAGATACCCGACCATCCTTTTCTTAAGTATGGTCTCCATGAGCTTGCACACAATTGAGGTCAGGGACCGACCGGACTGTAATTCCCTGGGTCATACTTGGGACAACTTTTATAGAGGGGCACTTCATGTGCCGTTCTCCAGTCCTGTGGTACCACACCCGACTCCAGTGAACTACTGAACAGGCCAGCCAATGGCTCCGAAAGCTCCTCTGCCAGTTACCTCAGCACTCTTGGGTGTATGTTGTCTGGGCGTGGTGACTTGTCCACCTCCTCGGCTAGCAGCCCTGTCCTCATCATATCCACCAGCCCCCTCCCCCCACTCTTCTCTCCCCTACTGGCACTGGTCCATCTTCTTCCCCGGTGAATACAGGACAGAAGTACTCGTTCAGTACCTTTGCTTTTCCCCATTTCTCCTCCACTCACCATTCCCTTTGCTGAAACTAACAATCCCATCCTTCTTGTCCCTTTTCTCACTTATAGAGAGAAAAAAGGCCTCCTCCCCTTTATTCCCTCAACTAGCTGCAGTTCCTTCTGGAGCCTTAGCCTGCCGGACTACCTTACCTACCTTGCTAGCCATCTTCAGGTAATCCTCCCTGTCCCTCTTCTCTCTTGGTCTTCCTGAATTTCCTCTTCTCTCTTGGTCTTCCTGAATTTCCTATAGTCTAACTCCTTCTCCCTTACTGCCTAAACAAGCTCTACTAAACCAGCCGGGTGCTTTGGCCTTCAAGTTCTTCCCCTCGAGCCCAACGCACTCCTCTGTGGCAGCCATTATTCCCTCCTTAATGATGGACCACTTTTGGTCAACCCCCATATCCACTCTGATGCTTGCCAGGTGGCTGCTTAGCAACTTGCCTCTCTTCCTGAAGTCTGCCCTCATTAAATCCAGGATGTTAGTCTTAGTGGGGACCTTTTCCATGCCCAAACCCAACTGGAACCACACTGTGCAATGGTCATTTCCACCCAGGGCTTCCTCAACCATTATGTCCTGTACATGCTTCCGTGCTCCCATTCATGAGTATCAGATCAAGGACTGCCCCCTCCATGGTGGGTTCTGTGATGCCCTGAGTCAGGAACACACACTGCAACGCATTTAGGATCACCTGACTCCTGGCCAGTACAATGCAGTCTACCTTGGGCAGGTTGAAGTCTCCCACTACTACAACCTCTTCCTTCCCTGCAGCATTCGATATTTGCAAGTTCAATTCCCTGTCTCTTTCTTCTTCCTGCTTGAGTGGTCTGCAAACCACCACCAACCTCAACTTCCCTCCTCTATTAGACATTAACTGAATCCACACCGCTTCCGCCATCTCCTCTTCAGACTCCTCCCTTGTACATGTTATACCCTCCCTGATGTAAACTGCCCCACACACCTTTTTCCTACCACCCTGTCCCTTCTGTATGATTTATATCCAGGGATCAAGAGGTCACAGTCCTGGTTTGTTGTGGCACAAGTCTCGGTGACCGCCGCAATGTCCACTCCCCCCCCCCGCTAATAAAGCCTGCAGGTCATTCATCTTTATTTCCAAGACTTTGTGCGTTCAGGGATACCACCTTCCACCTACAGTTTGAGCCTCCTTCCCATTCCCTCAATTCTGTCTTTCTTTTTTCTCCACAATGTGATGAACAGAATACAAATGTTAGACTTATGTGGGTAAGGCCCTGCTGCATCATTTTGGCTGGGACACCCAACAGTTACCATTCCAAATTAAAGCCACGATTTCATCTTTGGCTGTGCTAAAACTAGTTATAAAGTACTGGCTTATTCCAACACACACAGACACACACACACACACACACGCACTGATGGAGGATGTCAGGCGACGGAACCTTAGAGACCATGCACTTTTGTTGGTCAGCACTGTAAGAACGACCACGGCTTCCTAAAGCAATTTCCCTGTATGTCTGTGTCCCAGCAGCATGCCCAGTGTTACTGAATGCACGTTACACTGCACTCCTTAATACAATGACAGAAAAAAAAACAACAAAACAGCAGAAACACTGGCATGGTCCAGTGTTGACAGCAAAACTATTGACAGCTTCTGATCCTGGTTCAAAATATCTTAGTAGCCAAATGGAAAACAGTTCGTCATGAAAGTGGGAAACATCAAAGGACTAGAGTCACAAAATGTCGCACAGCACAAAGGTTTGCATTGTGCATTGCGTTTGCCCTGGTGTCCAAAGTTGCTTTTCAGTATCAGATGGTACACTATGTAAACCGCCCTACATACCTTTTTACTGCCACCCTGTGCCACACCAAACCAGGACTGGGACTTCTTGATCCCTGGACTATCAGACTGAGAACAGGGCTAGGTCAAATCAGCGGTAATCCCAGTACCACCTGCGCTAACCCCACTAGCACCACCCCAACATGCAGCCAGGAATATGGCCCTGCAATGAACAGCACAGGTGGGCTATGTCCAATTCATAAAAGCAGCTATGTAAATGAGCCCATTGGGCATGCAAGGCGCTAGTTGGCAGTTTGCATGCCCATTATGGGCCCATTTACATATGATGCTGCAGTGTAACACTCCCCAGCAGCTCTGTGTCCCTGGCGGTAGTGGTTCCCCGCCAACGCCATCCCACACCGGGGACTCAGTACCAGGGATATACATTTCTACAAATCGGCTGACGACTGGGTGGGTGGGGACCACTAGCATCAATGGATACAGTCTATATTTCTGATCGGTCCAACGATCGCGCGGGGTGGGGGGGGCACGGCAGTACCTCCGCCAACCACTAGGGTTATGCGGATTAAGGCAAGGTCTTGGTATTTGCTCTGCGTGAGGGGACCCTTGTGTGGACGAAATGCTCTGTGAATTGGACTGTTCCAATATTCCGGTCCTCTTCCCCTCATTTGCATTGTGGCCCCCTCTACACTTTGTCCATGTGCAAATCCAGTTTTAGTGTGCAAACCAGGCTTCTTTGAATACCACCTTGGCGCAAAACCGGGTTTCTGCCCAGGCAAAGTTTTGTGAATCCTGCTCCTGGTCTCCGCATACTTCAGTGTTCCCAACTGTATAAGACCGATAGCAGCAGAATCCCACTGTTATCTCAGTCGTGATGTCCTGGGCACATAAAATTCTAAATAAATACCTTTAATCTGAAAGCAAAAATAGGAGGACTGTGACTGGGGCAATTCCAAATTCTTGGATGATTTCCTGATTTCCAAAGGTATACGTTTGTCAGGTACAGAGCACACTATACGTAAGGCAACATTCCTAAATGGGAGCGTCGCTGTTTTACTGATTTTGTTTTTACTTGACCTGGTAGGTGCACTACATAAAACAGTTGCCTATTTTCAGCCATGACCTAGGAGATCACAACAAGGGTAGATGTACAATAAAGCACAATGATGGTCATTACATATGCCCAAAATACAATACAGCGTGGGGTACTGGGTCTACATCATCGGACGTAGATATAAATCAAATTAAAAGTACCTTGGCAGTCCTGCAACATAGGTCCAGACATCTTTCTGAGGGCAATATATTTCTACTGAAGAGAGTGCTCCATTTTCATTCCTCCCACCAACAGCAATCAACATGTTGGCAATGGATCCAAGATAGAAATCAACCCGCCGCTGGTTCATGGAAGCAACCTATTTACAAAAGTGAAGAGTCATTAATAAAGTTTCACTGAAAAATGGCAGAGTGCCATAGTGAGTTGCTAAAACAACCTGGTGAGTTAACTCTGGGAAAGATAACCAGATTGAGAATATTTGCATCATACCGATAGCCTGCAAATAAATTGTATTCTATGCCAGCAGACCTTTTTTTCTGAAAGTAAAATAATTCTATCAACAAGCTAAGGTAAACAGAAGTAATGTCTAGCAATACATTCACTGCAAACAGTACAGTGCTAAACACACGCTGCAAATGTGGGACTCTTGTGGATATTACTCCCATGTTGAGCAATGGCTACACTTAAAATATTTGCCTATGGAATCTAGTTGTCAAAGTAAGTTTTAACATCTTTTTGGCAACATAGTTTCCCAATTCATGGGATATCATCTTTTTTTTTTTTTTGCTGGGACATCAATGTATGTCCCTACCAAAAAAGTTCAGTAACATTTCTGGAGTAACCAAATCACACATGAAATTGTGGCCTACAGTGTTTTAAATGATTACAGAGCAAAACCTTTGTGGCAGCTTACCGCTTCGCTACTAGCAGGGTGAACTGTAACCATCACAGCAGTGCTTGTCTGGGTCCGTGGGAGCCCACTGTGTAAATGGTGGTCAATACCTGTAAGTTTTTCTACTTGAAGTAGTGCGACAACATAAGGTCAAAAGGGTTCATGTTCCAAGCCCAGGATCCCAATGGGGGTGTTGGGAGGTGGCTTGAGCATCCCACAAAAAACATGCCTCCTCTGGAGCAACCTGCACTGAAATACTGCCACCTAGGTGATTATAGGTGGTAGTGTAGCTGGGGAGTGCGAGCCACCCGTGTGGTGCATCATTACCCTGTCACACGTCTGTGCCGCTGCACTGAGGAAATGGGGGCGGTTAACAGGAGGATGATGTTTATCACATTTCTCACATCCACTACGGCCTCTCTGCCCTGTGCACTGGAGGTAGGAACATCTGCCTTCCTCCCTTACCAGATCTTGTCTTGAACAGAACTGACTGAGTCCCACTTCAGGGAGGCTTAAAGAAGGTAGATTGGGGGCACAGTTGGAGAGGAGCAATTACCATGGATGGGTGGACTGTGGAACGACTTGGTGGTGGTCGAAGGAGGTCCCAAACTGGGACACAGGGGAAATATCAGGAGAAATAAAGATAACCAAACAAAATGGGGGAGGAGGGGAGGGGGATTTGGATTTTATTTTTATTTATTTATTTATTTTTAATACCTAAAATGTTTCTGCCTCTCTTTAGCCTGTCACAAGGTCTTCCTTTCACCTATCTACCTAAGCCCTCATCTGGCTCAAGTAGGGTTACCACCTGTTAGGTTTTTACTGGATGATCCTGTTGTTTTCAGGGTCACTATCTGGATATCCGGTTTTGCTCAGAGATGGTTGGTTTTTGAGCCATTTTGAGTGGTTACATGTGTCATATTTTTCATTGCTTCAGCTGCAGGTCCAGGTTACTTACAGGTTCTGTTGTCACTATACTGTAACCCTTTCTTTGTAAATGCAGTCAACATGAGAGGTGTAAAGTATGGCCTTTAAGACCATTAGCAAGCAGCACTGCAGCAAAGATGGGCATAACATTTGACCCTACCTTTTGTAACAGTAAACAATCTGGCTATCTTCCACTTTCTTTTACTAGTAAACTTTTTCATCTCTACCAGAATTTAAGCATTTAAAATGCTTTAAATTAGTTTTTTTTTTTTTACCCCCTCAAGAAAAAAGGATGGTCCCACTTTGGTTCTCAAACACAGTAGCAGAAAAGGTCAGAGCCAAAAGGCTAGCCTTCAGGAAATATAAGGGAATGCAGCAGGATGAAGATAGGGAGGCATACCAAACTTCCCTAAGGGAAGCAAGGAAGGCAGTAAGGCAGGCAAAGGCCCAAACAGAGGAAACACTAGCAGAAACAGTAAAAGAAGGTGACAAGACTTTCTATAGATACATTAGTGAAAGGAGAAAGTCCAGTGGGGGTATTGCTAAGATCAAAGGGGATAAGGGGGCATGTGAGGAGGAGGACCATGTAAAAGCATCTATCCTAAATAGATACTTCTTTGCTCAGTATTTACTGAAGAGAAGGTGAGGTAGGGGCCCAGCTCAGCACCATGGACACGGGGGTGCACTAGTCCCTTCACAAATGAAAGGGTCCTACAAGAGCTCGATAAGCTCAGGGTGGACAAGGCAGTGGGACCTGATGGAATACATCCCAAGGTACTAAAGGAGCTAAGGGTGGAACTAGCAGAGCTATTATCAGAAATGTTTAGAGAGTCTGAGCACAGGAGAGGTCCCCGAAGACTGGAAAAGGGCTCACGTGATCCCACTCCACAAGAGTGGTGGCAGGGAACTACAGACCAGTCAGTCCACCTCACTAGTGGGCAAGATTATGGAGACACTCCTTAAGGAAAGGATAGTGCAACATCTGGAATCCATAGGAGCACAGGATCCAAGACAGCATGGGTTTATAAAAGGAAGGTACTGTCAAACTAATCTCATAGATTTCTTTGACTGGGTAACCAGAGGTGTGGACCAAGGAGGAGCAGTTGATGTTGCCTACCTTGACTTCAGCAAAGCTTTCGATACTGTTCCACACAGAAGATTGATTAATAAGCTGGGTAAGCTCAGGGTGGGTCAGATGTTGGTCAACTGGGTGGCAAACTGGTTGACGGGCAGAAAACAGAGAGTGGTGGTAAATGGTATACAGTCAGAAGAGATGCAAGTCACAAGTGGGGTACCTCAGGGATCAGCCTTGGCCAGTCCTCTTCAATATCTTCATCAGTGACATTGCAGACGGACTGAGGTAAGGTTTGTCTGTTTGCAGATGACACCAAGATCTGCAACAGAGTAGATGATCCAGATAAGGTGGGCAGAATGAGAAGAGATCTGGATAAACTAGCAAAATTGTTGGAAGAGTGGCAACTGGGGTTTAACGCAAAGAAGTGTAAGATCATGCACATAGGGAAGAGAAACCCTGAAGCCACCTATAGGCTGGGAGGGGAGTTGCTGGCAATCCCAAGGGAAGAAAGAGACTTGGGTGACATTATCACCGATGACCTGAAATCATCCAAGCAAACCATTAAAGCAGTAGGTAAGGCTAGAAGGATGTTGGGGTGTATTAGAGGTATCACAAGTCTGAAGAGGGAGGTAATAATCCCTCTTTACAGGACACTGGTTAGGCCCCATCTGGAGTACTGCGCGCAGTACTGGAGGCCACACCTTCACAAGGACATTAACCAAATTGAGGCAGTCCAGAGAAGGGCAATCAAAATGGTGCAGGGACTGCATCAGAACACATATGAGGACAGACTAACGGAGCTCAATATGTATAACCTAGAGGTCCTAGAGCAGAGGAGGGAGAGAGGTGATATGATTGAAACATTCAAACACCTTAAGGGCATTAACAAGGTGAAAGAGTCTAACATGCTTCAATATATGAAAAATAGCAGGACAAGAGGACACAGCATGGGATTAGAGGAAGGCCGATTAAGGGGTAATGTGAGGAAGTTCTTTTTCACAGAAAGAGTGGTGGATGCACGGAACCGCCTACCTCAAGAAGTGGTGGATATAAATATAGTGCAGGGCTTCAAACAGGCATGGGATAGGTATAAGCGAGCAATACAGATGAGTATGAATAGATAGGCCATTGACAGAGCAAAGGCCAATGGCACATTCATAAGGTAGAAAAAGAAATGGGCAGACTGGATGGACCTTACATAGAAACATAGATTTTGACGGCAGATAAGGACCGCTTGGCCCACCCAGTCTGCCCATTTCCCTACCTAATGGATAAGCTGCAGATCCTAGTTAACCAGTAGCCTACTTCTTCCTACCCCCACCCCCTAGAATTGCCTTATGACTGTCCCATGCATGCTTGAATTCCACCACTGTTTTTGACTCCACAACCTCCTCCGGAAGGCCGTTCCATGCATCCACAACCCTCTCTGTGAAAAAATACTTCCTTAAGTTACCTCTGAGCCGCCCCCTCTATCTTCAAATTGTGCCCCCTTGTTCTTGCACACCTCTTTTTTTGAAAGATGCTACCCTCTTGGACTTTGTTGATTCCCTTGAGGTACTTGAAAGTTTCTATCATGTCCCCCCTCTCCCTCCTTTCCTTGAGGCTATACCCATTTAGCTCCTTAAGTCTCTCTTCAGATGTCTTCCGGTGCAGACCCTGCACCATTTTAATTGCCCTCCTCTGGACAGCTTCCATCCTGTCTATGTCTTTGCGGAGATTGGGTCTCAAGAACTACACTCAGTACTCCAGATGGGGTCTCACCAACTGTCTGTACAGAGGGATAATAACTTCCTGTTTTCTACTGGTGATGCCTCTCCCTATGCATCCCAGTATCCCCCCAGCCCTCCTTGCTGCCCTCTCACATTGCTTGCCCACCTTTAGGTCATCTGATATGACTACCTCCAGGTCCCTTTCCATTTTTGTTGTGTTAGTATCTCACCCCCCATTGTGTACTCTTCCTCTGGGTTTTTGTTTCCCAGGTGCATTACCTTGCACTTCTTAGCATTGAATTTAAGCTGCCATACATTTGACCATTCCTCTAACCTTGTCAAGTCCCTTCTCATCCTTTCCACCCCACCTTGTGCATCAACTCTGTTGCAGATCTTTGTGTCATCTGCAAAGAGATATACTTTTCCTTCCAGTCCCTCTGCAATGTCACTTATAAAGACACTGAAGAGGACCGGTCCTAATACTGAACTCTGCGGTACCCCACTAGTAACCCCCATTTCTTCAGAGTGGACTCCATTTACTATTACTCTCTGTGTCCTATTCTCCAGCCAATTCTTTACCCAGGCTGTCATCTTGGGACCCACTCCCAGGCTGGCTAACCTGTATATTAATCTTTGTGTGGGACTGTGTCAACGCCTGCTAAAGTCTAGGTAGGCCATGTCCACAGCCCTCCCTGATGTACTACTTGGTCACCCAGTCAAAGAAATCTATCAGATTTGTCTGGCATGACCTTCCGCTGTAATCCATGCTGCCTTGGGTCCTGTGCCCTCTGGCCTCTAGATACTCAACAATTCTTTCCTTCAGAAGTGATTCCATCATTTTCCCACCACTGAGGTTAAACTAACAGGTCTGTAGTTTCCTGCTTCTGCCTTGCTCCCACTTTTGTGAAGGGAATCACATCTGCCCTCCTCCAGTCCCCGGTACCACCCCATCCTCCCATGATTTGTTAAAGAGGGTAGTTAGTGGTGTCACTAGTTCTACCTTAGTTCTTTTAGAATTCTGGGATGAATCCTATCAGGCCCCATTGCTTTGTCCACCTTCAGTTTTAAGAGTTCTTTCAGAACACTTTCTTCTGTAAATGGGCTGGTATCAACTTCTGTATCCAGAGTGTTTCTGCTGTTTGTTTTAGGTACCTCTCCTCTTCCTTTGTAAATACTGAGCAAAAATATTTGTTTAGTATCTCTGCCTTTTCACAGTCACCCTCTGTCCACCCTCCCTGCTCTTTATTAAGCCTCACTAACCCCTCCCTTGGTCTTCCTTCGCCCCTGATGTACCTATAAAAGGTTTTATCCCCCTTCTTAACTGAGTTGGCTATCTTTTCCTCGGTTTGGGCCTTTGCTGTTCTGACTGCCTTCCCAGCTTCCTTTTGCTTTAACTGATACAGTTCTCTGTCCTGCTCCTTCTGTGATTCCTTGTACTTCCTGAATGCTCTTTTCTCTTGAACCTTCACTGCCACTTCCTTTGAGAACCAGAGTGGTTTCTTACAAGTTTTGTTTTGTTTATTTGCTTCACACAAAGGCTCGTTAACTCTGTGATGGCAGTTTTTATTATTCCCCATTGTTCTTCCACCCCTCCTTCCTGCCCATTTGCTAGTCCATTCCTTAGGCACTCACCCATTTTGGCAAAGTCAGCCCTCCTAAAGTCCAGTACTTTTGCCTTTGTATGGCTTGACTCTGTTGCTGTGTTTATTGTGAACCATACTGTTCGATGGTCACTAGTTCCCAGATGGCTACCACTTCTACATCTGTGATCCTCTCTTCATCTCCATTTGAGAGAACCAGGTCTAAGATTGCTCCCTCTCGAGTGGGCTCCAAAACTAGTTGTCTAAGGCATGCCTCTGAGACATCTAGAATAACCCCACTCTTGAAGTGGCTGCTGCAACTGCCTCCAGTTAACATCTGGCATATTCAGATCACCCATCAGCAATATCTCCCCTTTTCTGCCATTCTAAGTATTCTTTCTATCATTTCCTTGTCCATTTCCTCCCCTGAGAAGGGGGTCTGTATACAACTCCTGTGCAGATTGTCGTGCCATTGCCGGTCTCCAAATTTACCCCCAGAGATTCTTCTCCTCCCTTTTTTCACTTTTGTTCTGTTGCTTTGATTCCTTCCCTTATGTAAAGAGCTACTCCTCCTCCTCTTTTACCCTCCCTGTCCCTCCTGTAGATAGTGTATCCTGGTATGTTTACGTCCCAGTCATGGTTTTGTTGGTCCTTATCTGCTGTCTGCTGTCAGCTTCTATGTTTCTATGTTCCTTTTGACTTTATAGTACTTGGCACATGAAAAGGAACTGGATCAGAAAAAAACAAGCATTTGTCAATGCCGGATGTTTGCCACTGGTGTAGAAGCCCCTGGGGGGGAGGGGGGTAGTAGATGCGTTGTGGTGCACTGTGTGGGTTATGTATTACCAAAATTAGGAGGCTACCTTTGTAAATTAAAATGCAGGCTCATAACTTAGTTATGTTGTAATATTTTTGTCCCAAATTGCCAACATTGCCTTCGTATGACCCCACCTTGTGAAGAAGTGCACAACCCCGCCACAGACTTGGTGTCAGAAGAAGGATAACTTGCTGGAAGCGCCATGACTGGCCGAAGGACATTTTCTGGTGGATATCACCCAGATATCCCAGGTGGACTGATGCACCATATGTTACTAGAGGAGAACCCAGAGAAGAAAGTCTGTGGAGTTCTGACCAGAACCATGGCCAACAGACTGGGAGAGAAGCTGCTGCCTGGACTGGACCTGGGAGCTCGGAGGAAGGCCAAGCCTGAAGATGATGAACTGATGCAGGAGGACGTGGAAGAATCGAAGAACTGCCTCCTCCTGAAGATGCTCCACGTGAGGACGTAGGGGAGTTGTTGAAATGGCTCTGCATAAAACAGATGCCGATAGAAAGAGATAGAGACATTGAGCGGAGAAGTCAAGATGCCAAATGGGCAGATACCATGAGGGTCTTGCATGCCATCAATGCAGGACAAACAGAAAGAGCCAGTAGCCCAAGACACATTAAACTGTCTAAACTTTCGGACACTGACGACACTGAGGAATACCTCACAATGTTTGCGAGGATCACCAAGGGAACAGTGGGTTGTTCAACTAGCACCACACCAGACAGGCACTGCCCAGTTGGTTTATAGCTACATGGACTCCCAAGAGGCAGAGGACTACGACCATGTGAAGCACGAGATCCTCAGGTGCTATGACAAACACTGAAACTTATCGCCAGAGGTTTAGGTTTCTTAAAATGCAGTCACTGGATACCCCCCCCCCCCCGAGACTTATGCCAGTCTCAAGGAGCTCTGCTACAAATGGTTACAACCGGAGAACTAGAGCAAGGACCAACTTCTGGAGGCAGTGATTATTGAACAGTTTATTCAAGTTTTAACCCAGGATGTACAACTTCGGGTTCGGGAGCATAAGTCAGATTCCACTGATAAAACAATCACGTTGGCAGAAGACTTCCTGGCAGCCCGACCATCCAGACTCAGAGGATTCCAAGTGACATTAGCAGCTGTGACCACCAGCAATCTGGTAAGGAACCCTTTTACTTATAAACTGTCAAATCCAGCCCCAGAGAAAGAAGACTAGAGAGCAAAGGGGGGGGGGGCGCATTCCAGTAGCTGAGATTGTATGTCATGGGTGCCAAAAGCAGGGACATTATGTAAGAAACTGTCCAAATATAAAGAGAGAGACAGCTGACGTAGCCTTAGCGAACTTGGGTCACTTTATGGCTACTGTGCAGATTGGATCACAGCAGATGATGGGACTGACTTGATTCAGGGAGTCGCCAGACTCTTGTGTAAGCAGATCTGGTGACTGGGAATAATAAAGGACGGAATACAGCAGTCACCTTTGTGCACGGTGATACCCATCGCTACCCTAAAGCCACCATACAAATGACTCTTTAAGAAAAGACATGAGGCAGAAATGGGGTTGGTACCTCACCTACCTCTGCCAGTTATTATCGGGCATGACCACTCGGACTTTGTTCATTTATATATTGTCATGCCGACCAGGACTCTGCTGTAGTTCCTGTAACCACCAGCGCTCAAGTGAAGAAGGGATATTTACTATCTGTGTTCCCATTTAATGATGAGGCTTTTGAGGATCCTGGCAAGGACCATAAACTAAGGCAGAGAAAAGGAAGCTAAAGGAGGACTGGACTGATACTCATGCTGCTGTACAGCCATACTTGGGACATACTTTTAAATGTGATATGCAGCATGAGCAAAAAAACAGACCCTTCATCACTTAACCCCCACAGGTGGGGAAGGGAGTTTGCTGTAAAACAGGGAATACTGTATAGAGAATACACTAACCCCAGAACTGGAGAGGTAGAGGTAGTAGACCAACTAATGGTTCCAGAAAAATTCCGCTCCCAAATCATGTATCTGGCGCATGACATCTCTTTAGCAGGCTATGCAGGCTTTTATTGGCTCTCTATCCACAAGAACATAGCAGAGTATTGTAAAGCATGTGCAGAGTGTCAGAAGGTACCTCAGGCAAGAAAAAAGGATAGTGTACCACTACAACCCATCCCCACTGTGACTAACCCTTTGACAGGATAGCCATGGATGTAGTGGGGCCCCCTGCAAAAAGAGCTCCAAGGGTAACAGATTTGTACTAGTCATATGTCATTATGCTACCTGCTACGCAGAAGCTACCCCCATGAGAATTGTCACTGCCCCAAAGATAGCAGAGGAGCTAGCAAAGGTATTTAGCCGCATGGAAATCCCCCAGGAAATACTTACTGATCAGAGGAGTAATTTAATTGCACACCTGCTAAAAGAATTGTAGTGTCTGCTGGGTGTGGTAGCAGTGCGTACTTCCCAATACCACCCACAGACTGACGGCCTCATGGAGAGGTTTAATCAGACATTAAAGACAATGTTGAGGAAATATAGAAACATAGACTTTGACGGCAGATAAGGACCACTTGGCCCACCCAGTCTGCCCATTTCCCTACCTACTGGATAAGCTGTAGATTTTAGTTAACCAACAGCCTACTTCCTGCCACCCCCCACTACAATTGCTTTATGTCTGTCTCATGCATATTTGAATTCCCCCACTGTTTTAGACCCAACAACCTCCCCAGGAAGGCGGTTCCATGCATCCACCACTCATTCTGTGAAAAAAAATTTCCTCACATTACCACTGAGCCGAGCCGTCCCCCATCTATCTTTAAATTGTGCCCCCTTGTTCTTACACATCTCTTTCTGAAAAATGCTACCCTCCTGGACTTTGTTGATTCTCTTGAGGTACTTGAACGTTTCTATCATGTCCCCCGTCCCTCCTTTCATCAAAGGTATACATATTAAGCTCTCTCAGTCTCTCTTCATATGGTTTCTGATGCAGACCCGGCACCATTTTAGTTGCCCTCCTCTGGACTGCTTCCATCCTGTCTATGTCCTTGCATAGATGAGGACTCCAAAACTGCACACAGAACTCCAGATGGGGTCTCACCAACTGTCTGTACAGAGGGATAACCACTTCCCTTTTTCTACTTGTGATGCCCCTTCCTATGCATCCCAGTATCCCCCTGGCTCTCCTTACTGACTTCTCACACTGCTTACCCACCTTTAGATCATCTGATATGACTACCCCAGGTCCCTTTCCATTTTTGTTGTTGTTAGCAGGGGAGGTACTATTGTGTACTCTTCTCCTGGGTTTTGTTTCCCAGGTGCATTACTTTGCATTTCTTTGCATTGAATCTAAGTTGCCATATGTCTGACCATTCCTCCAACCTTGCCAAGTCCCTTCTCATCCTTTCTATCCCCCCTTGTGTATTAACTCTGTTACAGATCTTTGTGTCATCTGCAAAGAGGCATACCTTTCCCTCCAGACCCTCTGTAATGTCACCTATAAAGATGTTAAAGAGGACTGGACCTAGTACTGAGCCCTGAGGTACCCCACTAGTGACCCCCCTTTCTTCGGAATGTGTTCCATTCACTATTACCTTCTGTGTCCTGTTGTACAGCCAGTCTGCTACCCAGGCTACCACCCTGGGACCCACTCCCAGGCTAACTTGATTACCAATCTTTTGTGAGGGACTGTGTCAAATCCCTTGCTAAAGTCTAGGTAGGCCATATCCACAGCCCCTCCCTGGTCTATTACTTTGGTCACCCAGTCAAAGAAATCCATTAGATTCATCTGACATGACCTTCCTGCTGTAAATCTATGCTGCTTTGGGTCCTGTGCCCCGCTGACCTCTAGGTACTCAACAATTCTTTCTCTCAGAAGTGATTCCATCATTTTCCCTACCACTGAGGTCAAACTTACAGGTCTGTAGTTTCCTGCTTCTGCCTTGCTCCCACTTTTGTGAAGGAGAATCACATCTGCCCTCCTCCAGTCCTCAGGTACCACCCCATCCTCCCATGATTTGTTAAAAAGTGTGGTCAGTGGTGTCACTAGGTCCTCCTTAGTTCTTTCAGGATTCTGGGGTGAATCCCGTCAGGCCCCATTGCTTTGTCCACCTTGAGTTTTAGGAGTTCTTTCAGGACTCTTTCTTCTGTAAATGGACTGGTGTCAACCCCCTACCCAGAGTGCTTCTATTGTCTGGTTTAGGTATCTCCTCATCTTCTTTTGTGAATACTGAGCAAAAGTATTCATTCAGTAACTCTGCCTTTTCACCATCTCCCTCTGCCCACCTCCCCTCTCCCTTATGGGATATTACAAGAATTTGAGCCCATATTCACAAATGTCCCGGGGGCAGGCCAAAGGAATTGTGCACATCATAACTGCCATGCAAGACAAGCCCATACACCAAAAGTCCTACAGATTGCCCATGAAGGTGAGGGATGAGGTGACTCAGGAAGTCAAAAAAATGGAAGGTGGTAAAGACTGGGATAGGTACCTCCCCTATGTACTTTTTGCTTACAGAGAAATCTCTCAAGCGTCCACTGGTTTCTTGCCTTTTTCATTATTGTATGGGAGGAACCAGAGGGGGCCACTGGATGTGGTTAAATAATACTAGGAAGAAGGGAGGGCAGTGAGACATCTTAATGTCGTAGAGTACACGACTCAGTTACACAAACGCCTGGTGAGATATATCAACTTGGCACACCAGAGCTTAGAACAGAAGCAAGACTTGCAGAAAGAAAGATACGACCAGGGTTTGAAGACTAAAACATTTCAGTCAGGGGACAAAGTGTTGTTACTCCTTCCCTCCACAGAGAACAAACTACTCATGAAATGGCAGGGCCCCTTTTGAGGCAAACAGGAGCAGTTGAACTATGAGCCTAGCATGCTCAGAAAGAGATCCGCCCAGAAAATTTACCATGTCAACCTCCTTAGAAAATGGCGTGAGAAGTCTAATCCCTTCCTTTATATCCATCCAGAAGTTAGAGAGTCAGAGCTGGAGGTTGCCTATTAAAGGTTAGAGCAATCAGGACCGTTGGAGGAGATTCAGATAAACCCTGAATTGGAGCCTCAACAACAGAAAGATTTGCAGGGGATATTACAAGAATTTGAGCCCATATTCACAAACATCCCTGGGGACTGCCCATGAAGGTGAGGGATGAGGTGACTCAGGAAGTCAAAAAATAGAGCAGTTAGGCATACTTGTTTCCTCATAGAGTGCATGGTCTTCACCTATGGTCATAGTGGACAAGAAAGAGGGTGGGCTACGTCTATGCCTAGATTTTAGAAACCGTAACAACGTGTCACTATTCGATGGCTATCCAAAGCCCCGAATAGATGACATCACTGACAGGCTAGGCAATGCACAGTATATCTCCGCCTGGACCTTACTAAGGGATATTGGCAAATCCCCTTGTCACCTGATTCACAAGATAAAACCACATTTAGCACCCTAGATGGTCTATACCAGTTTATCACAATGTCATTTGGACTACATGGGGCCCTAGCCACTTTTCAGCATTTTATGGACCACATGCTAAGACCACACACTGAGTACTGTGCGGCTTATTTGGACGATGTGGTCATATTCAGTCCTGACTGGGAAACCCATGTCAATGACACTTGTCCCAGGTATTGCAAGCAATAAAGGAGTCAGGAGTGATCATTAACTCTGCTAAGTGTGCCCTAGCAAAGACCAAGATAAGATACCCAGGGTTTATTTTAGGAAACGGACAAGTGAAGCCAGAGGTAGAGAAGGTTACAACAGTAGCAAACAGCCCAATACGTACCACAAAAAAGCATGCGAGATTTTTCCTAGGTTTGGCTGGTTATTACCGGAGATTTATTCCTAATTTCTCAGCCATTGCTAGTCCTTTGACTGATCTTAGTAAAAAGAGGTGCCCGAGTAAGGTTCAGTGGACCCCTATTTGTGATGAGGCATTTAGGAGTATCAAGGCCATTCTATATACAGCTCCTATATTGAAAAGCCCCGACTTCAACCAAGTGTTTGAGGTTCAAACCGATGCATCAGAGAATGGTACTGGGGCAGTCTCATCTCAGAAAATAGATGAGGAAGAACATCCAATCATGTATATCAGCAGGAAGTTATATGAGAGGGAGAGAAGATATGCTACCATAGAGAAAGAATGCTTATCTCTGAAGTGGGCTATTGAGTCTGAAATATTTCTTGTGGGGGGCTGAATTTAAGGTTGTAACTGATCAGAACCCCCATCTGCTGGTTGTACCAAATGAGAGAGGAAAAGAAAAAAAAAAAAAAAAAAAAAATCACCATATAATGCGGTGGTACTCGACTCTTCAGCCTTATCGATTTTCTGTGTCCCACAGGGCAGGGACAAAATATGTAAATGCTGATTCCATGTCTAGCTATGGTGCAGGAATTGATGTCAGTGAAATATGACATACTTTCCCTAAAAGCAGAGATCAGGGAAGGTACCGTTCGTCTCTGTTGAGAAGTGTGTTAATGCCTCAGGGTAAAGAAGGATGATATCCACTATGTTTACGTAAAATGTTTATTGTTAATAGGTACCCCAAGACAGAGTATCTGAAGATGGATGTGTAGAAGCACCATCCCTTCCTGGGACAGCAAGGTGGTAAGCAGTCTGCAATAACTGCTTCCGTCTTAAGGTGAGCGATATGTGACAGGGAGCTCCTGCCACTCGAGGACTGACCTTTTCTTAAATCTGTTGCAACAGTTCTTCTATTTCTTAGCCTAATCTATCCTTTACAATTTCTAGTCCATAAGGTTGGCCACCTCCTTCCCCTTAACTATGCTACAGTGTCCTCTTTAATTTTCCTTTTCCCTCTCAGGGCCTCGTACAGGGAGGCTACTGTTGTGACCTCCGAGCTGATGTAAAACAATAGGCTATGTTCCTCATTGTTGGATTTAGTATGCAATGGCACTATGTCATAAAATAAAATAAACTGATGTATATACTTTATGTGTAAGAAACCTGGAAATGTTGAAAATACCATGGCACTAGGTGTTTTTGATAAAGGTAAAAAGTACTAGGTAACTGTATATTATAGAAATTTAGTTGTGTTATTTAAAATGCATATAAATTGCTGTAAACTGAGGCAGTCTAAAATGTCAGTGTTTTGCATATATCCCATGATGCTTTGCATCTTGGGAGTATGTGTGATGTTGTTTCTCTTTGAAACTTGGTTTATTGTCAATGTCCTCTGGGGTAACCCTTGTTTCAGTGCTTCTGCACTGAGGTTCTCTGTCTTTAGGTTTTTTTTTTTTTTTTTTTTGAGTCCCCACCACCCAAGCAAACAAGGCCTGCATAGGGGAGGCCGACTCTCAACTGCCAAGTTAGAGCAGAGATCAGTGAGTCAGTAGGTGCTGGATAAGTGTAGAGGAAAGACTTGCATAGTCTGTTGCTACAAAATGATGTACTGAAGCAGGGATATGCCACTGCTAAAGGTTATCACTGCATTTTGAATAAACATCACAGAGAGATTGTGTGTTGAACCTGAGGTTCGGTTTCTGGCCCATCCATTATCCCATAACCCCTCCACACTGGGCTTCAGAATACATCGATTATTTGGGAATCCGATTATCAAAAATATTCCTAAAACAATGAGTAAAAACCTTGCTATGACTAAGACACATTTATTGGAATCCATGACAAGATGGCATAAGTTACCACTTGGGACACGGGGAAGACTAGACGCAGTTAAAATGAATCTACTACCCAACATTTTATATACATTTATTATGCTGCCTTGTCGGATTACTAAAAAGTGGATAGAAGGTTTTAACTCCGAAGTGTCTAAGTTCATACGGGGATACGAGATGGTAAGATTAGCATACCATAAGATGATAAGACAGAGAGAGAACGGGGGCCTTAAAGCACCAGATTTTTTCTTTTATTATTTGGCGGCAAGGGTCTCACAGATCTCTAAATGGTTCTCATCACCTTCTGAATCCACATATATTCCTGAATGGTTAGTAATAGAAATATTTGTTACTCTATGAGAATAAGTTTATATTCAGTTGCCTTTGCAAAAAGATAACCTTCCCTTTTAATAAGGTACTGGCCGATTCATACAGAATTATTAATTATGTGGCATGGGCCTTTAAATATCAACTACATAAATCCTTGTTGCAGCCAATATGGGATAACCCTAACTTTAAAATACAATTCCAGCCTGATTTACAACAGGAATGGACTGGGAAGAATATTATCAAGGTAAGAGATTATATAATACCTTTGCTTCGTTCGACTTACTAGTAAGGAAACATCAACTTAATTTAGAAGGAAGGGAATTCTTGGATCACGTGGTTCAAGCTATACAAATGCGCATTAATTTGGCCTCCCCAACATCAGAGGATATCAGGTCTTTCATTGTGTGTCTACATCCATCTCCCTCTATCGCATTCACTTTATAATTTTCTTTTAGCTACAGTCAGAACTCTTCTCATGGACCCTATTAGATGGTGGTCGGAAGAACTGAAGACTGGAATTGGGGCAAGGTATGCGATTTCTCTCAAAGCATTTAAAACTTTCAACTTGAGATTGCTTTATTTCAAACCTTTACACAACTTATATTTCACCCCTGTACATATGCATAAAATGGGACAAACAGGATCACATTTGCAGTAAATGCAAATCTGGGAGAGGTTCTCTTGCTCCCATGTTCTGTCCTAAAATTCAAACACATTAGAATGAAATTAGAGAATTTTTTTAATGAAAAGTGGCTTCGAACAAAATAAGATAAACATCGAAACCTGCATAATTGGTAACTCTGACGGTGGGGGGAAGAATGGTCGCAAGAACAAAAATACTTCCTCTTACTGATAGGTGCCTCTATTTGAAACACTATTCTGAAGTACTGGATTGAGGACATAGTCCCTTCAAAAAGAGAATGCCAGGCTCAGTTTCTGGAACGCCTAAGAACTGAAAAATTGGCGTTGTATCTTAATGGACTGTCTCACAATTTGATTCTAGATATGGCGAGTTAGAACGCTTTATTAATGGACAGGGGGTACCCCAACAATACACAGGTTAGTTCCACTGGCTTCAGTAATGATAACTTTCCTGTGGTGGTAGGTTTTGGGGGAAGGGGTTATCAGAATCTTTCTTTTTTTCTCCTCTCAGGGAGAGGTGGTACTTCAGCTCAGTCTTTTCTATTTTTTTTTCTCATATTAGTTTCATGTCTCTTCACTTTTCAGATTTCTTCTTAGATTTTTCTGTTAAATTAAATGAAAATGGCAAGAGGAATGGGATACGAACTATAATAGAAACATAGAATTTGATGGCAGATAAGGACCGCTTGGCCCACCTAGTCTGCCCATTTTCCTACCTAACAGATAAGCTGCAAATCCTAGTTAACCAACAGCTTACTTCCTCCTACCCCCCACTAGGACTGCCTTATGCCTGTCCCATGCATTCTTGAAGTCCCCCACTGTTCTTGACTCCACAACCTCCTCAGGGAGGCTGTTTCATGCATCCACAACCCTCTCAGTGAAAAAATACTTCCTCACATTACCTCTGAGCCGTCCCCCCTCTATCTTCAAATTGTGCCCCCTTGTTCTTGCACATCTCTTTTTCTGGAAGATGCTACCCTCTTGGACTTTGTTAATTCCCTTGAGGTACTTGAAAGTTTCTATCATGTCCCCTCTCTCCCTCCTTTCCTCTAGGGTATACATATTAAGCTCCTTTAGTCTTTCTTCGTATGTCTTCTGGTGCAGACCCTGCACCATTTTGGTTGCCCTCCTCTGGACAGCTTCCACTCTGCCTATGTCTTTGCGGAGATGGGGTCTCCAGAACTGCACACAGTACTCCAGATGGGGTCTCACCAACTGTCTGTACAGAGGGATAACAACTTCCTGTTTTCTACTATTGATGCCTCTTCCTATGCATCCCAGTATCCCCCCTGCCTTCCTTACTGCCTTCTCACATTGCTTGCCCACCTTTAGGTCATCTGATATAATTACCCCCAGGTCCCTTTCTATCTTTACTGTAGTCAGTATCTCACGCTCCATTGTGTACACTTCCCCTGGGTTTTTGTTTCCCATGTGCATTACCTTGCACTTCTTTGCATTGAATCTGAGCTGCCATACATTTGACCATTCCTCCAACCTTGCCAAGTCCCTTCTCATCCTTTCCCTCCATCTTGTGTATCAACCCTGTTGCAGATCTTTGTGTCATCTGCAAAGAGACATACTTTTCCTTCCAGTTCCTCTGCAATGTCACTTATAAAGACATTAAAAGGACTGGTCGGTACTGAACCTCGGTACCACACTAGTAACCCTCCTTTCTTCACTGTGTATTCCATTTACTACTACCCTTTGCGTCCTGTTGTCTAGCCAATTTTTATCAGGCTACCACCTTGGGACCCACTCCAAGGCTGGCTATCTGTGAATTAATCTTTTGTGTGGGACTGTATTAAATGCCTTGCTAAAATCTAGGTAGGCCATGTTCACAGCCCCTCCCTGGTCTACTTTGGTCACCCAGTCAAAGAAATCTATTAGATTCGTCTGACACAACCTTCCCATCGTGAATCCATGCTGCCTTGGGTCCTGTGCCCCACTGGCCTCTAGGTACTCAACAATTCTTTCCTTCAGAAATGATTCCATCATTTTCCCTACCACTGAGGTCAAACTAACTGGCCTGTAGTTTCCTGCCTCTGTCCTGCTCCCACTTTTGTGGAAGAGGAACTCATCTGCCCTCCTCCAGTCCTCGGTACCACCCCATCCTCCATGATTTGTTAAAGAGAGTAGTCAGCAGTGTCACTAGTTCTACCCTTAGTTTTTAGAATTCTTGGATGAATCATCAGGCCCCATTGCTTTGTCCACCTTCAATTTTATCAGTTCTTTCAGAACTCTTTCTTCTGTAAATGGACTGGTATCGACCCCGTCTTGGAGTGTTTATCTTGTTTGGTTTAGGTAACTCCCCCTCCTCTTCCTTTGTGAATACTGAGCAGAAATATTCGTTCAGTATCCCTGCTTTTCACTGTCACCCTCTACCCATTCCCTCCCCTTTATTAAGCTTCAGTATCCCTCCTTTGGTCTTTCTTCGGCTCCTAATGTACCTATAAAGGTCTTATCCCCTTCTTAACAGAATTGGCTATCCTTTCCTCGGTTTGGGCCTTTGCTATTCTGACTGCCTTCCCAGCCTCTTTCTGCTTTAACTGATAAAGTTCTCTGTCCTGCTCCTTCTGTGTTTCCTTATATTTCCTGAATGCTGTCCTTTCTCCTTAACCTTCCCTGCCACCTCTTTTGAGAACCCTAGTGGTTTTTCCTTCGTTGTGTTTTATTGATTTGCTTTACACAAGGCTTGTTGCCTCTGTGATGGCTGTTTTGATCACTCTCCATTGTTCCTCACCCCTCCTTCTTGCCTGTTTGCTAGTGCTTTTCTGAGGCACTCTCATTTCCCCAAAGTTGGCCCTCTAAAGTCCAGTACTCTTGCTTTTGTGTGGCTTGATTGTATGGCTGTGTTTATCGTGAACCACACTGTTTGGTGGTCGCTTGTTCCCAGATGGCTACCACTTCTAAATCTGAGATTCTTTCTCCATCCCCATTTGAGAGTACCAGGTCTAAGATTGCTCCCTCCCGAGTGGGTTCCAATACTAGCTGTCTGAGGCATGCCCCCTGTAGGGCATCAAGAATGACCCTGCTCTTGGATGTTCCTGCAGCAAAGGTGCTCCAGTTAACATCTGGCATATTCAGGTCCCCCATCAACAATATCTCCCCTTGATCTGCCATTCTAAGAAAGCCTTCTATCATTTCCTTGTCCATTCCCTCCCCCTGAGATGGGGGTCTGTATACAACCCCCATACGGATTGTGGTGCCATTTCTTGTCTCCAGGGTGACCCAAAGTGCCTCATCTGCTCCCTGTTTATTCTTTAGTTCTGTTGCTTTGATCCCTTCCTTTACATAGAGAGCTACCCCTCCTCCTCTTTTACCCTCCCTGTCCCTCCTGTAGATTGTGTATCCTGGTATGTTGACATCCCAGTCATGGTTCTCTGTGTACCATGTTTCTGTGACTGCCACAATATCCAGGCAACCCTCTTCCATCAAGGCCACTAGTTCAGGGAGCTTGTTACACAGACTACGGGCATTGGTACTCATCACCCTCCACTTTTTGATAGCCTTACCCCTTTTAGTCCCATTTCTGTCCTTACTGCCTTTGCCTTTTTTTACATTTAAATCTGTTCTGCTCCCTAATAACTTCTGTACCTTGGTGTTTACCTCACTAATCACCATGTTTTTGTGGGGGAGGCTCGGATTTCCCTGCTCCTTTTCAGTGCCTCCCCTTGGCTGGTTTAAATGCTTGCCAATGAAGCATTAAACCTCTCACCTAGGATCCTGGTTCCCCGGACAGATGCAGACCATCGCGCCAGTATGGGTCTGCATCCTCCAGGTGGCTCCGAGTCCCCAATGAAGCCAAAACCCTGGGCTCACACCAGTTTTCAACCACTCATTGAATTCCCTGGTGAGAAGTGCCCTAGCATCTCCCTTGCCATAGACAGGCAGCACCTCCGAGAAGGTTACCGTATGCGCTACTTGTCTAAGGCCCCTTTCCAACTCTATAAACTCCTCTTGCACTGCTCTGATCCCATTCCTAGCCAGGTCATTTGTGCCTAGGTGGACAATGACATCCAGCTCCCTCCCTCGTGCAGCTCCTCCCACGATCCTGAGGATTCGCTTCCTGTCCCTCCAAGCCGTGGTGCCAGGAAGGCACCTTACCTCCCTCTCCCCTTCCTCCTCCATTTCTACCCCCCTAATGATTGAGTCCCCCACCAGGAGTCGTTTCCTTCCCCTGTGGGGTCCCATGCCACCCTCCTGTGGGTCTCCTTTGTGAAGGTTCCCAGCATCCTCCTTGGTCTCCACTGCAGGTGCCTCCATAGAGGAACCACTATCCACTATCCAATGCTGTTCCAACTTTGTTCTTATTACAACAGATTTTCATATGAAAAGTGTTCTGTGAAATCAATGTTTTGTGACGGATTAGAATATATGTATAGGAATTGATGTACTTTTTAGTAATATTTGAAGATGTGATGGTTTTGTTGTACAACGATAAGAATCATTTATTGTAATATTGTGATTTGTTTCTTAAATAAAAATGTTTATCGATAAAAAAATGCAAATACAAGGGGGATATCAGGAAAGGGGGCAACAGAGAAAAGACACCAAGAAAGAAAAAAAGAAGGCACAAACAGAAACAACAGAGGGACAGGCAGCAGTACTTGGAAGTTCATGTATACAAATGTCCGCAGCCTGGAAAATAAAATCCCAGACCTGAAGGCCCCGATGATCAAGGCGGACCTGGCTATAGTGGCAATAACAGAAACATGGTACACGGAAAACTAAGACTGAGAGATTAGTTACCAGGATATGCCTTCTTCAAGAGGGATGGAAGTAAAAAAGAGGGAGGGATGGCCCTGTCCGTCAAGGAGGGAATAAAGGCTACAGAAGTACAGGGTAGGCAGGGAGAGGCCGAGGCACTATGGGTTACCCTTGAACCAGGCAATGGCATAGCAATTCGCACAGGGGTGATCTACAGGCCTCCAGCTCAGGGGGACGAAACAGAGTTAAAAGAGGTAATACATGAAATGGCATCAAAAGGGGAGATGCTGATGCTGGGTGATTTTAAAATGCCAGACATGAATTGGACCATCCTAGTGGCTGCCTCGGACAGATGTAGGGACATCCTGGATTCCCTGCAGGGGGCAGGCCTTAGGCAGTTAGTGCTTGAACCCACCAGAGATAAAGCAATTCTATATCTAATGCTGACCAATAGGAACAGGATCACAGAAGTCTGGGTGAATGGTCACCTGGGGTCCAGTGACTGCCACACAGTATGGTTCAACATGGACACAGGGTCACAGTAGAGTCACACAAGGGCAAGAGTCTTGGATTTTAGGAGGGTGGATTTTGCAGGGATGGGGAGATGCATCAAAGAAGCCCTGGCAAGGAAGGATGGTAGATATTGGGGGGGGGGTTGAGGAGCAGTGGGTACATCTAAAAGTGGCCATAGTGGATGTGACAAACCACTGCATTAAGCTGAGAAGCAAAGGCAAGAGAAGGAAGAAGCCACTGCTGTTCTCAACTGCAGAAGAAAGGGGCCAAAAAGAGGGTTTTCAGAATATATAAGGGGACACAGAAGGATGAGGATATGGAGGTGTACCTAAAGAATCTGAGGGAAGCAGGGAAAGCCGTCAGAAGCACAAAGACGCAGAGTTAAGACTAGCACAGACGGTAATGAGAGGTGATAAGACATCCTATAGGTACATCACTGAAAGAAGGAAAGCCAGGGATGGGATTGTATGGCTAAGAGTAGAGGAATGGGAGTGCTTGCAGGGGGACTTGGAAAATGCGATGATACTAAATAAATACTTCTGTTCAGTTTTCATCAAAGAAGGTGAGGTACAAGGACCACGGGCAGGAAACTGATACCATGGGGAAGGGAGGTGAACACCAGTCCATTTACAGAGGAAAGACTGCTAGAGGAGCTCACAAAACTGAAGTTGAATAAGGCAATGGGCCCAGATGACATACATACCAGGAGTTTAAAGGAGCTTTGGATGAAGCTAGCAGCACCACTGGCAGCCCTTTTCAGCGAGTTGCTCAGGACAGGAGTGGTTCCAGTGGACTGTAGGAAGGCACATGTGGCCCCCACTGCACAACAGTGGAAGCATCAAGGAGGCAGGAAACTATAGGCCGGTCAGCCTCACATCAGTAGGGGGAAAGATTATGGAGGCACTACTTAAAGAAAGGATTGTGGAACACTTAGAATCCACTGGCACGCAGGATCCAAGGCAGCATAGATTCACAGCAGCAAGGACATGTCAAACAAATCTGATAGATTTTTTTGACTGGGTGACAAAGGAGATGGATCAGAAGGGTGCAGCAGATGTCGACAGGTCTACCTTGATTTCAGCAAGGCCTTCGACATTGTTCCATATAGACTGGTGGTAAATAAGTTGGGTAGCCTGGAAGTGGGTCACAGGGTGGTAAACCAGGTTGGTAACTGACTGTGGGACACGAAGCAGAGGGTGGTGGTGAATGGAATCCAATCGGAAGAAAGGGGGTGACCAGTGTGGTGCCTCAAGGGTCAGTCCTGGGGCCAGTCCTTTTTAATGTCTACATTAGTGACATTGTGGAGGGGCTGGAAGGGAAGGTATGCCTGTTTGCAGAGGACACCAAGATCTGCAACAGGGTGGACACTCCTGATGGGGTGGAGAATGAGGAGGGACCTGGGGAGGCTGAAGAATGGTCAGAAGTTTGGCAGCTGCAGTTCAATGCAAAGAAGTGCAAAATCAAGCCCCTAGGGTGCAGGAACCCTGCAGAGAGCTACAGAATTTGGCGAGGGGGGGTTGGAACTGCTGGTGGTTACCATGGAGGAAACAGATTTGGCGATTATCATCTCAGATGACCTAAAGGTGGCCAAACAGTGCACGAAGGCTGTAGGGAGGGCAAATGGCATGTTGGGGTACATAGGGAAGGGGATTACTAGCAGAAGGGAGGTGCTGGTTCCATTATACCAAGCACTGGTGTGGCTGCACCTGGAATACTGTGCACAGTTCTGGAGGTCACATCTATGTAGGGATGTGGACAGGGTGGAGGCGGTTCAAAGAAGGACGACAAAGATGGTGCAGGGCCTGCAACAGAAGTGATATGAGAAAAGACTGAAATACCTCTATATGTATACACTGGGAGAGAGGAGGGAACATGGGGATATAATAAAGACTTTCAAGTATCTAAGGGGCATAAACAAGGTGCAGGTGGGCAACATCTTTCATTACAGAAGGGGTACAAAAACAAAGGGGTATAATATAAAATTGGAGGGAGGATGATGAAGAGGCGATGTGGACTCTTTTTCCCCCCACGGAAAGGGTGGTGGATGCATCGAACAGTCTGCCAAAGGAGGTGGTGGAAGCGAGCACGGTTGGGGATTCAAGCATGCATGGGATAGGCATAAGGGAACCATATGTGGCAAGCTACCCCACTGCTAGTCCTTATTTGTAGATATAATTCTGTTGTATATTTTTTTTTAATGTAATTCTGTGTACATGCACAAGAAATGCCAGTGTTAATACAAAGGCACATAGAGAAAAGACTGGATTTTTAAAAAAAGGTTTTGACCTTCCTTTGACCTGGAAGGCAAGCCTGCTTGCCAGGAAACTGACAAGTTATTGTCAAAGGTTTTGTAGATAATTGATCAAAGGGCATCTCCCAAAGTTACTAACCACAGGAAACAGAGATATGCCAAAATCCATTTTCCTGTCTTGGACCATACACTTCAAAAGCCGAATGCTTGGTCCCAGAAAACTATTATAGTATATCACATTTTATGAGGTAACAGGAAAGAAATCATAGTTCTAGCAAACCTGTGTGAAATTCTAACAGGACACTGTAAATTAGCTTATAGGGTGTATACTGATACATCAAAGCTTTAACTTTGACAGTCATGTTACTGGTTAATTACTGAGCCATAACCTTGTGTTGGGGAAGTGCAAGAGTGACAACCAGTGGCCTAAAATGGAAGGGCCAGCCTCTATCCACAGATTGGGACAGCCAACACTATAAATAGCCTAGATCAGGGCATTTGGACACACATTTTCATCTGGACAATCTGCCTGACACACACCAGAAGCCACATTGCTGAGACCCAGTGTGGCTGCCAAGGTCTAAAGGAAACTGAAAACATTCACCCACTATTTCTGGACTTCAATTCACTGCAGATATAAGTTAGAGTTTTTAGCCAACAGTTTTAGTGCATTTCACTGTACATTTTTCCATTTTTTTATTCAGGTATACTGTAACCCAAATTAGTAGATGTTCTTTTTAGTTGCAACGGTATTTAAGTATTTTAGTAAAACATTTGTTTTTCTAAAGAAATTCTGCATGCATGAAATTTATATATATTTGTGTGTGAACTGGAAACAGTATTGATAATTTGTGACAACTGTTAATTGCTTAGAGGGGTCACCAATAGCAGCCAAATTGAAACAAAGTCTCTAAGGGATCTGGAAAGAGAGGTAGAATACCAAAGTTTCAGGGACGTGTCTGCAGGGATTTTGAGCCAGGTTGTTGCAGATCCCGTAGGGAGAAGGCCAAATCAGGCTGACATTGCTACTCTGAAGAGAGTGTGATACCTAGGTCTTCCTCCTTTGTGTAGTAGCCAAGAAAAGGGTTCATATTTGGCCACAAGACTCAAGCCTAGTATTGTGCCCTTATCTAGAGTTAAAGGGATGCCATCCAGAGTTCAAGGGAATGCCCTGGGTCCTCGTGGCAGAGGTGCAGTCGTGATCTCAGCGAGTATTCAAACAGGACATGGAGGGTATCCCTGTCTCCCCCGACCCGTCACGGATTGCACTTGAGTGGGCATTGTCAGCTTAGTGGACCTGACCCTAGGAGTGAGTTTGAGACAGATCTGGTGCACAGCGCTGGGGTCCAAGACATTTGGTTGCATACTGTTGCAATTTGAGATATTGGTGGCACAGGCATAACAGTGGATTCGAGCCCAGTGTATCAGACTGATAAACTGTAAACAGTCCACACACAAACAAGGCAGAGATTTCAAAACTATATATGTGTAATAGATAACCCACTCTTACAGTGCCTTCAGAAAGTATTCACCCCCCCCTTGGATTTTGTCACATTTTGCGATGTTGCAAACTCAAATTAAAATACATTTATATGGGATTTTTTTGTCACGTATCTACACACATTACTCTATAATGTCAAAGTGGAATGAAACTTCTGGAATTTTTTGTACATGTAATTTAAAATAAAAACCTGAAATGTCTTGATTTGATAAGTATTCACCCCCTTTGCTATGACACGCCAAATTGAGCTCAGGTGCATCCAATTTCCTTGTGAGATCACTCTAAAACTTGAATGGAGTCCACCTGTGGTCAGTTCAAATGGCTGACATGATTGCAGAGGAAATATACCCGTCTATATAAGGTCCCACTGTTGACAGTGCATGTCAGAGCAGAAACTCTACTCTTGCCCGGTTGCCCAAACTGAGCAACCGGGCAAGAAGGACCTTGGTCAGGGAAGTGACCAAGAACCCAATGACCACCCTGACAGAACTACAGAGTTCCATGGCTGAGATGGGAGAACCTGTCCAGAGGACAACAATCTCTGCAGCACTTCACAGATGTAGCCTCTATGGGAGAGTGGCTAGACGGAAGCCACTCCTGAGAAAAGGCCACATAATAGCATACCTGGAGTTTGCAAGAAGGCACGTGGCAGACTGAGACCATGTGGCAAAGATTCTCTGGTCTGATGAAACAAAAATTGAACTCTTTGGCCTGAATGCAAGCTATGCCTGGCATGCAAAACCGAACACAGCTCATCACCCGTGTAACACCATCCCTACCATGAAGCATGGTGGTGGCAACATCATGTTATGGGGATGCTTTTCATGGCAGGGACTGGGGCACTTGTCAGGATAGAGGGAACAATGAATGGAGCCAAATACAGGCACATCCTTGAGGAGAACCTGCATCAGTCTGCAATAGACCTTGGACTGGGGCGAAGATTTACGTTCCAACAGGACAACGACCCCAAGCATACAGCCAAAGCAACACTGGAGTGGCCTCAGAACAAGGTGAATGTCCTTGAGTGGCCCACCCAAAGCCCAGACTTGAATCCCATTGAGAATCTGTGGAAAGACTTAAAGAATGCGGTTCACCGACGATCCCCATCCAACTTGACAGAGCTTGAGCAAATCTGCAAGGAAGAATGGGTGAAAATCCCCAAATCCAGACGTGCAAAGCTGATACAGACATACCCAAGAAGACTCAAAGCTGTAATTGCTGCCAAAGGCGCTTCTACAAAGTATTGACTCAGGGGGGTGAATACTTAAGTAAACAAGATATTTCAGTTTTTAATGTTTCATAAATTTTGTTACACAATAAAAATATTTTTGCCCCTTTAAATTGTTGAGTATGCTGTGTGAATCAAGGGGGGGAAAAATAATTTCACTGCATGAAACATTCTGGTAGTAACACAACAAAATGTGACAAAATCCAAGGGGGGGTGAATACTTTCTGAAGGCACTGTAGGTGTGCGGTCATGCTCTGATATATGCACGAGGCCATAGGCCAAGTGCGTCAACCACCCAAGGCGTGCGTATATCAGAGCGTGACCGCACATCCTAGAGTGGGTTATCTATCTTATAAAATGGCAAAATTGTTTTTTAAGGGGTGAAAGAGTGCAGGTGTGCAGTCGTGCTCTGATATATGCACGGTTATGTGATGTGTTTTATACAATCAGAACACTGGATTTTGAGGATGATGTGCTCCTCATTTTATAAACATACATATATTTGGTTACAGTATAATGTTCCCTACCTGATTTTGTTTTTTAACTCGGGTGCCAGCTAGTGTAGCAGTAGTTAGGGAAGAATATGTCTTCCATCTACAGCGAATACACTGCAGACTACTTAAAGCAGTTGTGTCAGGAAAGAGGAGTCAAGTGCGAGGGGCAAACCAAAAAGCATCTCATGGAGGCTCTTGCGACAGCCAATGAGCAAGCGACTGCCCAGGACCTCAAGTCACAGCCGATGACTGAAAGGGACCAGATCTCTGGCATGGGGGTGCCAAGGGACGTCGCAGAGTCCAGTCCCAGGGAGGAGGACAGCAAGACCAGAGGGAACCCAGAGCCACAGCGCCCAGGAGAAGGTCACCACAACGCTGGAGCTGGAAGGGATCATGCTGCAGCTACAGTTGAAGAGACTGGAGCTGGAATTTGAGCAGAGGAAGTTCCAGATGGAGCTGGAGATGCAGGAAAAACAAAAACAGCATCCGAGAGAGGCACAGGAAAAAGGCAGCTTCAGAGAGAGAGAGAGAGAGAGAGAGGGAAAAGAGTGCCAAAGGAATTCGAACTGGCGAAGCTAAGATTCCAACGACCAGCACCAGAGGAGGTAAGTGGCAGGGGTGAACCTGGAACTCCAGGGCTGGGGTACAAATTAAATTCTAAATTATTAGCCGAATTTAAAGAGGGGGAGGATATGGATGCATTTTTGAATTTGTTTGAAAAGGTCTGTATCCAGGCTAAAATACCCAGGGAGTCCTGGAGCTTCCTGCTATTTACTGGGAAAGGGCATGAGGCACTAGGCCAAATGGACAATCAGGACAGTAGAATTTATGAGAAACTTGAAGCTGCATTGCTTCAAAAGTATGACTTAACACCTGAAGCATACAGGGTTAAGTTCCATAAGCTCTGGAGAAGCCCAGACATGAGCTATGAGGAACTCGCCACAAAGTAATGTCAGTTTTTGAAACGTTGGTGGGAGGCAGTGGCAGTAAACTCTGTAGAGAAAACTGATGAGGTTGTACTCCTGGAACAATTCTTTTGGGCTTGCCCAGCAGAGCTAAAAACCTGGTTAGAGGACCAAGACCCCAAAACAGTGCAGCAGGCTGCAGAGCTCTTGGACCGCTATGCCAGGAACAGGCCTGCTCTGAAAGGGAGTGGGGTGAGTGTGGCAGCACAGAAATGGAAAAACACGCCTTCAGGGCAGCTAAAATCCTCACTGCCTCCACAGAAAGGGGACAGCCCCAGGTTAAAAAAAACAAAAAAAAAGGATTTATCAGATAAAAGAAATGATGATTGTTGGTTTTGCAAACAGCCACAGCATCTTGCTAGACAGTGTCCTAAAAAAGGCACAGAGTGGACAAAGTGGAGCTCAAACAGAGTTGTATGCACTGTGTATCCCTGTAAGCATGCCTATAAACATGAGGGAGCACATACACCCAGTCACTGTAAATGGGGTGCACACCCATGGGTTAAGGGACACTGTGGTGTCTCTTGCATTAGTAAAAGGGGATTTGGTTGAGCATGAACAGCTTATACCTAATCACTTCATAACAGAAAGGGTATACACTGGGGAGGAAAACACTCTACCACTAGCTAATGTTCTCTTGGACTGGAAGAGACAGGGGAGAGAGAGTGTAAAAGGTGGCCGTGGCAGACAACCTCGCCCTGGGTGTGATTATAGGGAACAATCTCCAGAACAGGGTGGTGTGTGCAGTTACCCACAGTCAGACAGCAAAGGCTGACTGTAGTTCCCTGGACCCCACAGAGGCCCCTGTGGAAAACAATGGGAGGTGTGTCTCCTGAAATGCAGAGTAGTGAAAGGAGGTAGGACTTCCCCAAGTAGCAGTTCACAAAACAGCTACAGAAGGTTACTCTGAGGAGGGAGGGGCAACCAATGGTCAAAAGGTTAGGGATGGCAGTGACCCTGAATGCCCCGACGCTAGAGCTATGGACCCCAGTTTAGGAACTGAAGATGACATGTCCCATGCCTTAAGAAAGTGTTTTATTTAAGAGTTTAACCAGGAAAGCATACTGAGCAGTGGCCCACTTGATTCCAGATGCGTCCTGGGGCGAAAGGTATAGGATAACACAGACTGTGCATAAAATACAATACATAAAATACAGCCGATGAGAGTACAGGCAGTTAGTCGTATTTACAGTGTTACAGGAGAATGCAGTGAAAATATTTCATACAGTTAACATAATTACAGTGTTAGCAGGAAGGCTGTGTTACGATCGCGCAACCCAGCTAGGGGCATGCGAACGTTAGAACTTTCCATAGCTAGGAGCATGTGCAGTTGGTGATGAAGTGGGCACTGAGGAGGAGGTTAAGTTGCAGGGAGTTTGTGGTATGTCTGATGTCGGTGGGCAAGTCATTCCAGAGTTTGGGCAGGTGGTATTTAAAAGCTGATTGACCTTTGGATGTGGCCATGAATGGGACATGGAGAAGCCTAGAGTCCGAGCTTCTGAGGGAGTAGGCAGGTGGAGGCTGTGATGAGAGGGCGGATTCGAGATATGGAGGAAGGGACCGAGACCAGTATTTGGCTACAGACCTAGCGCAGTGGATCTGTCTGCGGGCCTGGAGTGAGGGCAGGGCTAGGGAGCTATACAGGTCACAGTGGTGGGTCATTTGTGGGCATTCCAAGATGAAGCGACAGAAGGAATGGAAGAGTATGTCCAGGTTGGCTAGGGAGGAGGGGGAAAGCAGAGCCTTAGACTACTTCGCCATAGTCAAGTAATGGGAGAATTATCTTTTGAACTATTTCCTTCCGGAACGGTGTGGGGGATACAACCCTTGTTGCGATATAAAGCGCCAAGTTTAGGGTGTAGTTTCTTGTGAATTGATTAGATGTGTGTGGAGAAATCCAGTGCTGGTCTAGCCAGACCCCCCCCAGGTATCTGAAGGAGGTGCAAACCTCCAGGGGGGTTCCGTCTAAGGTTAGGAAAAGGGACGGCTAGGCGGGAGTGTCTTGCCTGCGAGCCAAAGGTTAGCGAGACAGTTTTCTTGGAGCTTAGGAACAGCTGGTTGGAGCGGAACCAATGCTGAACTGCGTTGAAGTCCTGTTGTACTGCATTAGCCACTTCTCTGGCGGAAGGGCCTGTGGCGTACAGTACGGTGTCATCTGCGTACATGTGGATGGATGTGTGTATGCAGGCCATCGGGAGGTCATTTAAGAAAACTGAGAAAAGTAACCATCCCAGGACTGAGTCTTGGGGGACACCAGTAGTGACTGGCAGGGGAGCAGACATGTGGGGGCTGATTTTTTTACAGATTGGTGTCTGCCTACCAGGTATGCATGAAACCAGCTGGTGGCAGGGCCAGAGAGTCCGGCATCTTTTAGTTTGGCTAGTAGCACTGGGTGGGAGATGGTATCGAAGGCCTTGGCCAGGTTGATAAAAATGGCCGAGGTGATGTGCCCTTTGTCCATGCCAGTGAGGATGTCATCAGTGATCCTTATTAGGGAGGTGATGGTTGAGTGCGATTTGCGGAAGCCAGACTGGTAGGGGGTGAAGAAGGAGGATGCGTCTAGGTAGGAGGAGAGTTGGACAAGAGCAAGGTGCTCCTGCAGTTTGGCCAGAATTGGGAGGAGGGAGATGGGGCGGTAATTACCCGGCAAGGAGGGGTCACCACCACCTTCGGGGATGGGATGACTATTGCTTTCTTCCATTCGGCTAGTATTTTGGCTAATGAAAAGGAGAGGTTGAAAAGGTGGGGCGGCTATGGCAGGACCAGACAAGTTGTCTTTGTTGGGACTGAGAGCCTGCAAGGCTTTCAACACTTCGGCCGGGGAGACCGGACGAAAAGAGAAACTGAAGGGCTGGGAGGTGAGCTGCGATTTCGGGGAGGTACTTGGTGTAGGAGGGAGCGGGACAGCAGACAGGAGACAGTCTGCACAGCTGGTGAAGAAGGTATTGAAGGCAGAGGCCACTTCACCAGGGTCAGTGATGGTAGCGCCCTGGATGGTTAGGGTCAGGGTTGGTGGTTGGGCGGGGGAAGGAGAGGAGGGATTTGATAGTTTTCCAGAAATTTGTTGGGTGATTGAGGTTTGAGTTGAAAGCTGTCATGAAGCAATTATTTTTGGCCTGGCATATATGTTTGGTGCAGGAGTTGCAAAGGGTACGGTAGCGTTGGAGAGAAGTTTGAGAGCCCGTTAACTTGTGTTTTTTCCATGCCTGATCAATATCCCCTGCCATTAGGAGAAGCAGTATTATAAATTACTTAGTTTTGTGCCAGGAAGATCTGGGCTTAAGGCAGGAATTGGGTTCATTGGAGGGTAGGCGTAGTGTCACAAGAGGCTGTGATGTAAAGAACAGATTGCCCTGAGTGAAAGGAGGGAGGCAGAATGGTTGCATCAAGCACCCAATTGTGGAAGGGGCCATGTGGCAGCTGTTGTAGGGAGATGGCAGAGAAAAGGGTCAGGAGAGATATGCAGGTGCAGAAAGGAGGGGGGTTTGGTTGCCGTTGTGGGTGGATAGCTGGGGGGAAGGAGGCTAGGGGAAACAAGAAAAATAGCGAAAGATAAAATGGTATCATTGTGCCTATTTACTGAAGCAATCAGTGGATGAGTGTAGCGGCCACTAGTGGTGACAGCTGATAGGCTGTGGTGAGTCACATGGAGAGTCACATGGAAAGCACTACAAAGCTCTGCGCTGACCAGGGGTGGTGGGGTAGCCGGCGCATAGTGCCAGCGGGACAACACTCTTGCCGACTTGAAATGCTGGCACTGGTCCTAAGAGCGCGTGCTGCCTCACCATACCTTGCTTGGTCACTCCGGGGGTTGTGGCACTGCTCTGGTTGGGGAGGGCTGGCTTCTCAGAGACCCTCGCAACCCCTTGTGTTCCGGATGGGGAGGGCTGGCTTCACAGAGGCCCTTGCAGCTGTGTGACGGGTGGGGGGGAGAATTTATGCAACAGATGGAGGAGGAGCACAACTTAAGGTAAACTTCAAAAGTTAATTAGCCCTCTGATATTGGATTGCTGGGCTCACAGGCATGCTGCTTCCAATCCCCAGGCTGGGCTTAATTATGAACTACACAATCCCCAGGCTAGGCTTAATTTGCACTACGCAGAAACAGTCAGCTACCAAATGAATCTAATGCAAGCACTGGACTCTAGAAGTTAAGCAAGCACTTTTTAAAGTACCAATTAAATGTAATGCAGGCATTGGTGGCTCTTTAAATAAAGCGAATGCACTCCTAAGGTAACAACTGAAACTAATGCAGATACTGGTGGCTATGTATAATTAATGCAGTGAAAAAAACTAGCTGTTGTGCTACACCAACAGAAAAGAGAAAAGTCTGTTTTTGAATTGGATTTGTTTGGCGCCAAAAACACTCTCGCCGACTTGAAATGCTGGCGCTGGTCCTGACAGCACATGCTGTCTCACTGTACCTTGTTAGGTCACTCGGGGGAGAGGGGTTGTGGCGTTGCTCTGGCTGGGGAGGGCTGGCTTCTCAGAAACCCTCAAGACCCCTCGTGCTCCGGCTGGGGAGGGCTGGCTTCTCAGAGGCCTCGCGACCTCTTGCAGCTTGCTTGATCACTCCGGGGCGGTTGCGGTGTTGCTCTGGCTGGGGAGGGCTGGCTTCTCAGAAACCCTCGCGACCCCTCGTGCTCCGGCTGGGAGGCTGGCTTCACAGGGCCCTCCACGGCCCTTGCAGCTTGCTTGGTCACTCCGGGCGGTTGTGGTGTTGCTCTGGCTGGGAGGGCTGGCTTCTCAGAAACCCTCGCGACCCCTCGTGCTCCGGCTGGGAGGGCTGGCTTCACAGAGGCCCCCGACCCTTGCAGCCTTCTTGGTCACCCGGGTGCAGCATTGTCGGCTAGGCAGGGCTGGCTTCTCAAAGACTCTCGCGACCCCTCATGCTCCGGCTGGGGAGGGCTGGCTTCACAGAGGCCCTCATGAGTCCTTGCAGCTAATTGTTAAGAATTTGCCGCTGCTCAGAAGACTGATCCTAGTTTGGAGAGGCTGAAGGCTTGTGCAGAATCTGACAGGACACAGGGAGGTATCAGGAGACAAGAGTATATTGAGACAATAGGCTGTTGTATAAGCAGGACTTAAGGAGAGAGAGAGAAAGAGAGAGAGAGAGAGAGAGAGGGGTGATGGGCAGGCAGCTTGTCGTTCTCCAGGGGTACCATGAGCAGTTGCTCAAGATATCCCCATATCCGGGCATCTGGTAATCGCATACACTATGCAGAGATTGGCCCAGAATTTCTATCAGCCTAACTTCACCCCGCAGGTAAAGGAATACTGCAGGTCTTGTCACCGGTGCCAACAAATAGGGAAGGCAGGTAGTAAAACCAAAGCTGCCCTAATTCCCTTGCCCTTTGTGGAGGAGCCATTCCAGAGGGTAGGAATGGATATTGTGGGACCTTTGAGTACCCCAAGCTCCTCCAGGAAGAGGTTTATCCTGACCGTGGTAGATTATATCACCCAATACCCAGAGGCGGTCACCCTTTCCTTACTTAGGACAAAGTGGCAGACGCCTTACTAGGGGTTTTCTCCTGTGTCAGGTTTCCGCAGGAGGCTATCACTGATTGAGGGGGTACCTTCATGTCAGACCTGATGAAGTGTTTGTGGGAGAGGTGTAGGGTGGTATAGAGATGCATGACACCTTATCACCCACAAGCCAATGGACTTATGGAAAGGTTTAATGGTACCCTAAAAATCGATGCTCCAAGCGTTTGCTGAACAGCATGGAAGGACTGGGAGAAATACCTTCCCCACCAGTTGTTGGCATACAGGGAGGTGCCCCAAGAGTCGATAGGGTTTTCCCCCTTCGAACTCTTATTACGGACGTAGGGTGCATGGGCCTCTAAACTTGATCCGGGAAGACTGGGAAGGCAAGCACACCACCCAGGGAACTCCCATAGTGGAGTATGTCCTAAAGTTTAGGGAAAAGCTGAAGGAGCTCATGGGAGCAGTCCACAGCAACCCGTCAGACGCCCAGCAGAAACAAAAGGCCTGGTACGACCACAGAGCCAGAGCTCGCTCATACAGTGTAGGTCAGGAAGTCATGGTCCTATTCCTGGTCCAGAAGGATAAGCTGCAGGCCAAGAGGGTGGGACCATACAAGGTAGTCAGACAGGTTAATGATGTGAACTATAATATAGAACTGCCTGACAGGAAACATACTCCTATAATGTACCATGTCAACATGATGAAGCCATATGCAAATAGGGCAGACATGGTATTTGCAGTGTATAGTCCTGGGGAAGGGACTGACAAAGAAAAGCCCCTGCTGGACTTGCTGGAGGAAAGCAAGCGGGAGTCTTCCATGGAGGCAATCAAACTGTTACCCCAGCTGACCCTGGAACAGTCCCAGGAAGTGAGCAAAGTTTTAGTGAACTTTGCCTCTTTGTTTATAGCCAAGCCTGGACTAACCCCCTTAGCGACACATGATGTAGTCATGGGGACAGACTACCGGGTGTCTGAGGCTGTCCTAAAGGACATTAGGAGGGAGGTGGAGGAACTGTTGGATTTAGGGGTAATCCAGAAATTCCACAGTCCCTGGGCCTCACCCGTAGTCCTCGTTCTCAGTATCATGGACTCAATGCAGTCATGAAGTCTGATGCCCACCCAATGCCATGGAAGGCCGAACTACTGGACAAGTTGGGAGGGGCAACATACCTTACCACCACTGACTTGAAAAAAGGATACTGGCAGGTTGAGTTAACTGCCAGAGCTAGGGAGAGGTCAGCCTTCATCACTCCAATAGGATCATTCGAGTTCAGGGTAATGCTTTTTGGAATAAGGAATGCCCCTGCCACCTTCCAAAGGTTTGTCAACCAGCTGTTACACGGTACTGAAGAGTACACAGTGGTGTATCTGATGATACTGCCATCTTCAGTGCCAGCTGGAAGGAACACCTGTCCCACCTGAGGAAAGTGTTGGGCAAGATACAGAGGACCGGGCTCACTGTCAAGACCGAAAGTGCCAGGTGGCCATGGCGGAGGTAGCATACCTGTAGCAGGGCGGGTGCAGCTCCATCCCAATCAAGCCAAGATTGAGGCAATAGAGGCGTGGCCCAGGTCTGAGACCCAGAAGCAGGTTTGGCGTTTCCTAGGGACTGCTGGGTACTATCCAAAGTTTGTACCAAATTACAGTACCCTGGCAGCTCCCTTCTCTGGCCTGCTAAAGAAAAGAATGCCCAAACAGGTAAAACAGGAGCCAGCCTGTGAACAAGCCTTTGCCCAGCTGAAGGAGGTACTGTGCAGTGCCCCTGTGTTGGCCAGTTCAGACTACAGTAAGCCATTTGCAGTCCAGACAGATGCCTCAGATGCGGGGACTGAAGCAGTCCTCAGTCAGACCTCTAACCAAGGGAAAGATCACCCAATAGTGTACTTTAGCAAAAGCTGCTTCCCCAGGAGCAAGCATATTCCACAGGTGAAAAGGAATGCCTTGCCCTGGTATGGGCCCTGAAGAAATTAGAGCCGTACCTCTAAGAGAGGCACTTTGAGGTACAGACCGAACATAACCCCCTAGTGTGGCTGATACAGATGGCTAAAATGAATAGTCATATCTTAAGGTGGAATACTGCCCTACAGGGCTATGCTATGACCATTACCCACAGGGCTGGATGGGCCAATGCCAATGCAGATGGGCTATTTCACCGGTTAGAGCAGTGAACAGAATTTGTGAAAATCAAACCATGCATAGGGTTGGATTCCCACAAATTCAGTCTAGGAGGAGGGATGTGATGAGCTACCCCACTGCTAGTCCTCATTTGTAGATATAATTCTGTTGTATATGTGGTTTTTTTTTTATGTAATTCTATGTATATGTACACACACAGGAAATGCCAGTGTGAATACAAAGGTACATAGAGAAAAGACTGGATTTAAAAAAAAAAAAAGTTCTGACCTTCCTTTGACCTGGAAGGCCAGCTTGCTTGCCAGGAATCTGACAAGTTATTGTCAAAGGCTTTGGGGATAATTGATCAAAGGGCATCTCCCAAAGTTAACTGGCCAGGGGAAACAGAGATATGCCAAAATCCATTTTCCTGTCTTGGACCATACACTTCAAGGGCCGACTGCTTGGTCCCAGGAAACTATTACATCACATCACATGTTATGAGGTAACAGGAAAGAAAACATCTTTCTTGCAATCCTGTGTGAAATTCGAACAGGACATTGTGAATTACTGTAGCTTATAGGGTGTATACTGATATATCAAAGTTTTAACTCTGACAGTCATGTTACTGGTTAATTATTAAGCCAGAACCTTGTGTTGGGGAAATGCAAGAGTGACAACCGGTGGCCTAAAATGGAAGGGCCAGCTTTTATCCACAGACTGGAACAGCCAGCACTATAAATAGCCCAGATCAGGGCATTTGGACACACATTTTCATTTGGACACTGTTTGACACACACCAGAAGCCACACTGCTGAGACCCAGTGTGGCTGCCAAGGACTAAAGGAAACTGAAAACCTTCATCCACTATTTCTGGACTTCAATTTACTGCAGTTATATAGTAGACTTTTTAGCTAACAGTTTTAGTGCATTTCACTGTACATTTTTTAATTGTTTTTGTTTCAGTACTGTATACTGTAACCCAAACTAGTGTATGTTCTTTTTAGTTGCAACTTAAAGTACTTTAGTAAAACATTTATTTTTCTAAAGAAATTCTGCCTGCATGAGATTTATATATATTTGTGTGTGAAATGGAAATAGTACTGATAATCTGTGACAACTGCTAACTGCATACAGGGGTCACCAACTGCAAACAAACTGAAAAAACATCTGGAAGGATAGGGAGAATACCAAAGTCTCAGGGACGTGTCTGCAGGGATTTTGAACCAGGCTGTTGCAGATCCTGTAGGGAGAAGGGAAAATCAGGCTTACACTGCTACCTCAAAGAGTGTGTGATGTCTGGGTCTTCCTCCTTTGTGTAATAGCCAAGGAAAGGGTTCATATTTGACCACAAGGCTCGAGACTGGTATTGTGCCCTTATCCACAGTTAGAGGGATGCCCTGGGTCCTCGTGGCAGAGGTGCAGTCGTGATCTTGGCGAGCATTCAAAAAGGACGAGGAGGGTATCCCCACTCCCTCCATCACAGACTGCAGCTAAGGGTGAGCACTGTGAGCTTAGGGGAACTGACCCTAAGAGTGGATTCGTGACATCCTCAAGTTGGGAAGGAGGGGCTAAAGCCAATGACCATGTAGGATCAGAGGGCACTGGCACAGGTAGTGCTTATAGGCAGACTGCATGGGCCTAGTGGTCCTCATCTGCTGTAATTTTCTGTTTCTATGTAACAAGCAAAACTCTCCTACAACATTTATATGGAGACCAGTGCTGTCTCCAATTCATGAAGAAAGGGGAATAAAAGTATGTGGCAGCAAAATACCAAGGATGGAAGTCAACCAAAAATAGATTAAGCACATTATAGCTTAAATAAACCATACAACAAGACTAAAATGAAAATAAACTGCACCTTTATCCATTGGTTGCATCTAGGATCATATCTGTATAGAAGATCTGAAGCTGCATCTCCTCCATTATCTCTGGAAAAAACTACCCCCAGCCAAGAAAATAAATCCTCCCAACACTGTAACACAGTGATGGCTTCGTCTAGCTGGAAGCGGAGTTTCCAACACCCATTGACCTTTCCTACTGTCCAGAAAACACATATCATCACTTAGCTCCAGACAACGCTCTGAAATTTCCCCTCCCACAAACAGAAGCCTTTCAGCATCTGTACGCAGCAAGGTGCGTTTGTTTTGGAGCAGAGGCTGTGCTGCGACATTATTGTGGTAATTTAATGCTTCTTCAATGAGCCCCTCACAGTGGGCCTCTTTGGGAAGGAGGGAGCTGACTGCAGGCTTGACCCGGTGAAGCAAGTCACTCCTGGGTATTAAGGGGAAATGGATGTTTGCTAGGACCCGACGAGCCTCACTCTCCTCTCTTTCTGGATACTGGGTCAACCACTGCAGGGCAGTCTGCAGCAAGTCATGTTCACACTCATGCTGCACGTGATTGCTTTCAAGATACTGACAGAGCTTCTGGACTGAAATGTTCTGCAGAAAGTCTGGTGTGAAGGACAGAGTACCAAAGTTCTTCAAGATGAAATGGTCAATGTAAGAGTCTAGGCGCTCTAGGTTATAAATTGAGGCCAGCTCTTGAAGGTAGAGATAGTTTTCTTCACTGACTTCATTTTCAAGATACTCACAGCAGAAATCAACCACCTTCCAGATCTGAAGAAGGTGGGCAGTTTCTAGGATGTAGTCAATGTTGCCACCGTCCAATGGGAGCTCACTGCTGTACAGAAAATCAACAATGGCCTTGAGACCAATGTAAGAGGTCCCAACCAACTCAACTTCCTTCTGATGGGTCTCTCGGATACCAATGGTGAACATTGAGTTGAAATAATCACTGTACACTGCCAGAAGATTTCGGTGGGCAGGGACTCTCTGCTCTTCTGCCAACAGAATGATATCACAGAACTGGCCCCTTTGTCGCTGCTCATTCAGACCATGAAGAACTTGATTAGAATGATCTGTCCATCGATACACCTGAAATAATAAGTAGCATACTTTAAGAACATTTGAAGTAGTTGCCGACTTGTAATAAACATATACAGCAGAACACCGCAAACTAAAACCTTTTTCAGATTGTAATCAATAGAATGTAACCCTATGAAAACCAGGTCCTTTTATGAATCTGGAGTACGTCTATTCACTGTGATGGTACTTTACAGACCTTGATAAAACTTTAAGTTACTCCTAATTATGCAGAGAAGCTTGACTGAAACACAGAATTTGACGGCAGATAAGGGCCCCTTGGGTCCACCCAGTCTGCCCATTCTTCCCCATCTACATTATCACTGTATACCCTACTTGATCTGCAGCTGCCCCCCCTCCATTATCACTGCATACCCTAATCTACAGCCCTTTCTCCCTTCCATCCCACTATGATTCTCTTATGCGTATCCCCATGCATTCTTGAACCCTACTGTTATTTTTGTCCCCACCACCTCCACTGGAATGTGATTCCACAAATCCATCACTCTTTCTGTGTAGAAATATTTCCTCGCATCTCTCCAGTTTCATAGCATGTCTCCTTATTCTTCAGCATTTTTTTTTCTGAAAAATACTTCCCTCCTGTACCTTGTTTACTCCTGTGAGGTACTTAAAGGTCTCTATCATATCCCCCTCTCTTCCAAGGTGTACATATTGAGGTCCTTTAGATGCTCCTCGTAGGGCATTTGATGCAGACCCTGCACCATTTCAGCTGCCTCCTCTGAACTGCCTCCACTCAGAAGTCCTTCCAGAGATGTGGTCTCCAGAACTGGACACCGTCCTCTAGGTGGGGTCTGACCAGCGATCTATACAGCACCACCTCCCTCTCTCTGCTGGTGACACCCCTCCCTATGCACCCCACCATCCCACTAGCCCTCCTGAGTGCCTGTCCCACCTTGAGATCACCAGATAGGATTACTCCCAGGAACACACTGTCAAGCCTATGGGAAAGAATGGACATGAAAGTCAGCATTCAGAACCTGAAATGGGTTGGCAAGCTTCACAGAATAAAGTGTTTTGTCTGGTTTAGGGATTACGGAGATTGCATCATAAGGCCAAGTCTTAGGAGGTGCACCCCCCTCCAGTACTTCATAGACTGGAGCAGTATTCAGAGTATTTGTTCCTTTGAGATTTTATAGAATTCTACACCGTATCCATCCTGACCTGGGGCCTTCAATGTTTCTGAAAGCAATGTCCAGTTCCTGCACAGTGATAGGTGGCACAAGGCATTCTCCATACTCCTGCATAAGTGGCAGTAGGGTCAGGGTTGACAGAAAGATAGTAATCTGCTCTGGCGGGGGTCTCTTGTTCCACAGTATAGAGAGACTGCCAGAAGGAAATGAAGGCATGGGAAATGTCATGTAGTTTTGTCAGCATGTGGCCAGAAGTCAGGTGCAGAAAAGCTGGGATTGTTGCAGTGTTATACTGTCTGTGGAGTTGGTGGGCCAACAACCAGGATGCCCTTGCCCTGACTTCATAATTACGTTGCCTAAAGAAGTTCAAAGCAATCTCAGTTTGTTGCAAACATAATGCATCTAAGTCCACCTTGACCTGGTGCAGCTTTTGGGGGTGACTGATGCTACTATGTTGGTGTACCATCGGCAAAAAGTGCAGTGGGTGTTCCAGTTGCTGCTGGCACTCTTGCCTTAACTGTTTCTCAGTAGAGATGTATTAACACAGAATTTTCCGGCAGATTAATGACCACTCGGCCCACCTAGTTTGCCCATTTTTCCCGGTCTAATTCCCTTTATTGTACAATACGGCTTCAGAGGACTGTCTTGATTGTGTCTCAACATATTGCCTCAGCCACACCTGTGGTGGCGTTCTCTTATTATCTCTTCAATATTGTCCCAGAGGAAATCCCGGGAGGCTCTGCCACTTGGGTAGTACAAGTTAGTCTTTCAAGACCCATCTCGCAGTGCCAAATTACCAGGGTACAATGTGATATGGCTAGGTCACCTATCCTACAGTCAGAAAGGGTAGATAGGCTCTTGTATGTATCGCAGTGGTCTTTTTGCATATATGTGCCATGTATGCGTGAGTAATGGGTATAGTGCCATTTTCGGGATGTAGAAGACGCCAGGTGTCAGACCATCCTACCTCTCAGATGTGTCTTTTGAAAAATTTATGGGGTGCTGGTTGTTTCAGTGGTTACGGTTTCAAAGTGTCTCAGGAGGGACAGGAGTGATGTTAAAGACACTCCCAAGCATCAGGTTGCGATTGGTGATCGTCAAGATCCAGTCAAGAAGACATTTAATACTAGGAGTATTAGTCCCTCGCAGTATGCAGAGGTTTGCAAGTGTAACCTCAACGTTGTAGAGGAGGCTCTGTACTATGATCGGATGTCCCTCGGGTCTTTCCATGTCTGGGCCACTGGAAAACCAGTGTGCTGTGTAATAAGTATAGCCACTCTCCATTTTTGATCAGCAGGGCAGGAGGAGAAAGTACACCAAGGTAAAACCAAATTTCATTAGCTTTTCATGTTTCACGTGCATTAGGTGAGTTTCCTGCACGTTCATTAGGTGCGCTTCCTGCACACAAACGATGGTTAGGTTTTGACTTTTTTTTTATCTTTTTTTTTTTTTGAGACATTACTTCTGCCATTTTAATAGAACTGTGAGCCCAGTCATATTCAGACAGTAGAGTTGTAATTTAGGGGTACTCATCTCAATTATTAAACAGTGCAGTGCCCATCTCCTCCGCACCTCCTCCACACACACACACACGCACGCACGCACGCACCTTCAATATTAAAGTGTTTCAGATATTCATCGATGGAATGAAACCACAAAGCCTTAACTAATGGGAACTGTGCTGGGAAACTCTACTAACTATAATTACTGGGGGGTTAACATAACAGATGGACTTACCCCGTAGCGCCAACAGGCACTACAGGGGCAACAGTGAACTGGGCTTCCAATCTAAAGATTCAAGTATTGGGTCTTCATGACAGGGTGCAATATTCTGCCTTGAGGATATGCCTCTGTAGAGGGGCCTCAGGCGTTCTTTACATTCTGGGAAATTATGTTTTTTTTGGGGAATCAGGTCAATACCCCAGCCTGGGACAGCAAACTTCACCAGGGCAGTAAAATGAAGGGAATGCTGCAACAGGGCAATGCGGGAAGGTTAGTAGTTATGAGGTAGTTTCATCCCACCAGTCACAGTATACGTGGGTGGGGGGGGCGCGCACATCCAGTGATTGCTTCTGAAGGAAGTGTCAAGTCATACATTAGAGGGATGTTCAGGGTGGAGGTGTTGGGGTAAGCAGAGGGCTGATGTTATAATATCACTGATTCAATATGAAAATATGCACAGGCCCCTTTGACTATGGCATTTCAGAGACAATGTCACAAGTATATTGAGCATGACCATTATACAGTGACTGAGCGGAGTAAGAGAGATAAGGTTCGCCCCCATAGCAGAACTCTGGATGGAAGGTGGGGTAGTCCATATTACCCACCCATGCTGTTGTCCCCTGACCGCCCAGGGTGGCGCTGCGTGTTGCATTAAGTGGTGGTGAGGTGGAAAGGGTGGTGTCCTCATCATGCTATATTGCCTTAGAGGGTAAACATGCACTTAGTTCATATAGGTCCTCAAGGTGTAGAACAGGAGACGCCCCCTTCCTCTTGATAAAGGGTGTGGGGTTCCTCAAAAAAGTCTAAATTGCGCTTCTGTTGCCTCCTAACTTAAGTTCCAGTTTTACAATCCTTTAATGTCCTTGGTGAGTCCAAGCATGAAGCCTTCTGGGACAATGGTCCACACCACCTCTGTTGGCGGCTCCCAACTGCCCCCTCTCCAGCAGCCCCCCCAACAGGTACCCAACCCCATCCCCCCTAAACTAGACTAGCAGCCAAGCACACACAGATTGCATTTAGTACCTGTTGAGAGTGTGGTCCTGCTTGCCATCCTGGGTAGACGCTGCTACCTGCTGTGCAGCCCACTGACAACCTGGGTCTGATGCTTGTTAGACAGTCTGATCTACTCATTTGTACACACCTGTGAGATTAAGCCTTATGTGTAGTGTTGCAGGGAGCAATCTCAAGGATCCCAAGCATCCGCCACCCCAGCACAAATGTGGCCGCTGCTCACATGGCGGCTCCATGAATGAGATGTATGAGGCAGGCCCCATCTCCCTGCTGCGTTAATAATGGACAGTGGTGTGGGTCATGCAAAACCCTTCTTTCAGGCATCTAACATGACCCGAGCCACAACAATCACATTTTGTAGTACCTCTGTTCTGCACACACAGAGTTGCCAAGAATCAGCACTATTTCCCCTATGCTGATGGGAGAGCCCATCTCGCTTCAAGAAGTGAATACACCACAGGAGTCATGCTCAGCTACATACAGGTATAGAATTTAATTAAGCCTGCCGGTCAGGGGCAGGGAAACAAATCCAGCAGTCTCTCAATCACAGGGACACTAGAAAGGCAAGAAGGGAGGGAGTTTTTAGCTACTCATCATACCTAGGGGTCTAGAAGTTCAGACAACTGCAGAGGAAATTGCGAGTTGGGCACATTCTGGCTGCCTGTGGCGGTGTTGTAAGTCGGTAACAATTTGTTTTAAGGAATGAACCGGGAAAATACAGACCAGTGAGCCTCACATCCATCGTGGGTAAGCTAATGGAGACTATCCTGAAGGAGAGGCTGGTGGCCCTCCTAGAGGCCAAAGGACTACAGGACAGCAGACAGCATGGCTTCATACGTGGCAGATCCTGCCAAACCAACCTGGTCGAGTTCTATGACTGGGTAACTAGGCAACTGGACAGGGGCCATGCAGTGGATGTCCTGTTCTGGACTTCAGTAAGGCATTCACTCAGTGCCATGGAAGGCTGGGAAGGAAGTTAGTAGGCGAGGGCGGGTGCAAAGCTGGTGAGATGGGTAGGAAACTGGCTGCAGGAAGGCAACAGAGGGTGGTGGTGGGTGGGGAGCTCTCACACCCAAGGGCAGTGACGAGCGGTGTTCCACAGGGCTCAGTGTTGTTTGGGATATTCATTGCAGACATATCATGGGACATCAAGAGCAAGATCAGTCTGTTTGCTGATGATACCAAGGTAGGCGGTGGTGGATGACCTAGGGGGATGGCAGGGGTTGCAGGATGATCTGGCAAAGCTTGAAACCTGGTTAGACACCTGGCAACTGGGTTTTAATGCCAAAAGTGCAAGGTGCTGCATTTTGGGATGAAGAACCCAGGAGGAGTTACCAGCTAGGAGAGTGCAGCTAGCCCAGACAGAGGAGGAGAAGGATCTGGATGTGCTCATTACAGGGTCAATGAACAACTCGGCACAATGTAGGAAGGCAGCTGCAAAGGCCAACAAAATGCTGGGTTGTATTGCAAGGGGAATATCCTCAAGGAGGAAGGAGGTGATTCTGCCACTGTACAGGTCATTAGTTAGACCACACCTGGAGTGCCGCGTGCAGTACTGGTGTCCGTATCTGAAGAGGGACATTAAGTTACTGGAGGAGGTGCAGCACAGAGTGACAAAGATGATCAAGGGGCTGGGGGACTTATCATGCGAGAGGAGGTTGAAGGAGTTGAACATGTACTCACTGGAGGAGAGGAGAGACAGGGGTGACATGACTGAAACCTCTAAATACATGAAAGGAATAAACAAGACGGGTACAGAGGGGCTGTTCAAAGTAAAGGAAGGGAGGGCCATCAGGGGCCATGATGTGAGACTGGAGCGAGGAATGTTCAGGAGGGAGATGAGGAGACACTTTTTTACAGAGAGGGTGGTGGCTGGGTGGAATGCGTTACCTGCTGAAGTGGTATGCAGTAGAACAGTGGACTGCTTCAAACGAGGATGGGACAGGACAAGGGGGAGGGTTAATGAAGGGGAAGGGTGGAAGGGAAGGGCAGCTGCAGAATAAGGGGTGCTAGCTGCACATTCGAGCAGACTTGATAGACCTCTAGGCCTTTATCTGCTGGCAAATTTTGTATGTTCATATGTTCATGTTCATAAGGAAGTCACTCCAGGCTGTCTTTGTTGCTTCCGTTTCCCAAGCTGCTTTCAGAGTTGACAGGAGTGTTTTGCGGCAACAGTCTGAGCAGGTGCGGAGTGCTGTAGAAGTGGGAAATCAATTTTCATTTTCCACAGTTCACTTGTAGCATCACAGGCAGATTCAAAAGTTTGGGACCCCTCCTGAAAATGTACAACATTTTTTGAGGTATAGGGGTTATGGAACTTTAAGGACAAGTAAGCAAGCTTTTTATACATTTTTTTTTAAATGACTATATATGCTTATAAAGAAGAGGCAGTTGCTTACATTTATACTGAAACTTGCATTTATTAAAGAAGGAGAAATGCAGTTTCATAGCATTTGAAAATTTTAAATAGCCTTTCCTGATTCAAAAATACTGCTCTGAGAATCCTAAAATAACTGCCTTGATGAGGTCAATGAAGTGAGAGATGCCAGCTATGTAGATGTATTCTAGCTCCACTAACTGTATTTAAATGCAAATAACTTTAAAATGAAAAATGATAGCATGGTACTTAGAGCATGAAAATTGTTCAGCACAAAAATATCTACACAATCAGAGGCGTTTCATTTATAGATACCTTTTATTTATTTATTTATTTTTTTAATTAGCAAGAAAAGCAACAGAAAATTCAGTGCTTTGTTTTGGCAAACAAACAGATTTATTTATTGAAATGTTTCACCAGGAAGACACACTGAGCAACAAGTAGCTCATCTCCCGGTGTGACTGGAGAGGGGGGTACAACAGGAATTAAACATTCAAGTTACAAGATCAACATTAACATACAGTTGTAAGGCAGGTGTTACAAACAGTGTTACAACAGTGTTGCGTAGAGCATGTAGAAAGAGTGGACAATAATAAGTGACAGGTTAATAAGTAAACAAGTGCTTATGTGAAAGAAAAGGGGGAATCGGAAGGAGGGGTGCGGTGGGGGAAGAGTCGTGTGGAACTCTGCAAGGGGAATGGTGGGACCAGAGAGAAGGGAATAAGGCAGTGTCCTAGAGAGACCCATTTAGGATGGCGGGGGAAGGAGTAGATCAGAGATACAAGCCCCTTTGGGGAGGGGTAGGAGAGGGACCCATGGAGAGCATTAGGGGTCCTTTACATTCTGTGAGATGTCAAGGGAGGCCAGTAAGGGGAAGCACTTTGGGGGAACGCAGGCTAGAGATTTGGGGGGTGGGTGTGCACAGGGTAAAATGAAGGTGACAGTAGAGAGGTAGGGTTTGTCCATGGCTTAGAAGAGCGAATTAGGGAGGGACATGGCAGGAGCAGCTAGGTGCAAGGTAATTATTGAGGGCAGAGCTGATGGAGTAGGCAGAGGATGAGTGCCGGATTTGAGGTGGGAACAAATGTAAATAACTTTAAAACAAACATTTGTCAATGCAGAATGTTTGCTTGCCAATATTAGCATTGGATGTGCAGGAGTTAGACAGATGCAGAGGAATGGCAGTGAAGTGCTGAACTCATGCCAATCCCATCTCCACCCTGCAGAGATGAACAGGCATTGGGGTGTGCCTTTGGGTCGTCGCCCATAACGCTCACGCCATGTCACCTCACGCTATCCTGCAGACAGCAACAAGTGTTGAGGTGTGCCTTGGGGTGTCTGGCTTTACAGTCACCCTATTCCATAAGGACATATGCCGAAATGGGTGCAGTACAGGAGAATGGGGTGAACATTGGGGCCGAAGAGTTCAAGGCACACCTCGATGCCTGTCAGTGGCTTCAGGGTGGGGGTGGAATGGCGTAAGCATTACAGCCAGCAATCCAAAGGCACACCCTTGACACCTGTCAGTCTGTAAAGGGTGGGATGTTATGGTTAGAAACCCTAATGCCCCGAGTGTTTGTTGGTATTTGCATTACAAATTTTCAACATGGCCTTTTTGTGACCCAACCTCATGAAAGCATTTGGGACCTCTGCTCACGAACAGTGGCACTGTGATTTTGTGAATCTGTCCCGAACATTGATTTCCCACAGTGACCGCGCCATTCTGTGCCAGAAGTGCGAAAACACAGTTTGGGTAAGATGTGAAAAATAACAGCTGTACCATTCATAGGGAGGTGTGAAGAGATGGCAATGTTGAAAATCTGGAGTGAAAATATTATAAGTGCTCGAACTTACGAGCGTATGTGGAACTGCACAATGCATGCTCGTAACACAGTCATTTAGTGAAATTATTTCCCCAATTTTCAACATAGGAATTTTGTGACCTCTGCTCGTGAACAGTGTCACTATGATTTTCTTAATCTGTCCCGAACACTGATTTCCCACAGCGACCACACCACTGTGCGCCGGATGTGCGAAAACACATTTTGGCCAGGTTGTGAAAAATGACAGCTGTACTGTTCATAAGGAGGTGTGAAAAAATACCAATGTTGAAAATCTGGAGTGAAAATATTACAAATTCACGAAGTTACGCGTGTGTGTGGAAACTACGCAACACATGCTCGTAACAGTCATTTTTTTCCCCCCACCAAATCTGCAACATCGGCTTTTTGGAAGCCCACCTTATGAACAGCGACACTGTCGTATCGTTAACTGGTCCCGAAAAGGTGATTCCACGCGAGCTAAATCTTAACTGGGACCGGTTCTTCCATGACAGTGACTGAATTCAGGTGGGGTCCCAAGAACCCCATGTTGAAAATTTGGTGCCAAAATTCGCAAAAATGGCCGTGATATCCATCTAAGTTGAAAAAAACCCATTTATGCCACTGTAATATATGGATAAGCCTCAATAATACCATACTAAGTTATACAAAAATTTCCCAGTAATACATCACTACTCTCAATAATACTATCCTGAAAAGTGATAATACTATCATTTTTGCTGATAATACTACTGTTCAAAGGTCATCTTCAACTGTAGTATTATCAATGGATCCATATATTACAAAAAAATAACAGAAAGATAAGTGTTTACAAGGCAGTAATATCCTCGAGATTTGGGTGATTTTAGCTTTGCTCTCGAGGTTCCATGTCCCCAAAACCTCTTGATGGTATTACTGCCTTGTCATACACACTTATCTGTTATTCTATTTATAAGCTTACTGGCATTTCTTCAATTCGTGGTTGGCCTTGGGTGCAGGCGTGTTCCGCTTCACGGTCGTTGCGCCAGAGCTCGGTGTGACCAAAGTATGGTGGGGGGGTGGGGAGGTCGGGTACAGAAGGTGGGTGCAGGTTGTGGGTTGGGGCACCGGGGACAATGAAGGTCCTTTTTTTCTTTTACAGGTTTAATAAAAAAAAAAATAATAATTTGCAGGAAGGTTTTTCCTTTACAGGTTTGTTTTTGGCATACTGGGGTGGGCTCCCAGTGTGCCACCTTTATTTTTTGGGGAGGGCAACTGAAGCCAACAGGGACTTGGCCCACCATCAGCACAGAAAACGGGTCTGTGTTTGGGGGGGGCGCATGATCCCATGGTGGACTGGGCACCCCCTTGGCATACAAAATTACATGGGGGACATTATGCCGACGGGGATTGGGCTCCCCTGTCGGCAAATGAACTGGGGAGGGGGCATGCTGTCAGCTTTCATGGGGACTGTGAGGTGCAGACAGTGACAGTTGCCGCCATGGTTATTGAAATGTGACACCAGACAAGGCAAGCTGTGATTTGCTGCTGCAATCGGGTACTGCCCCAGCAACAAAAACAGCTGATTCTTCAATGACGAGGTGCTCCTGGATTACAGCAGTGAACTTCTTTCAAGTTGGTAGCTCGCTACAAAATTGCTGTCATCGACAACGTGCTGCTCCACTGGTGCCACAGAGACCAGCCCCAAAACGCACTGCAGGGCATTGGCCAAAACACTGCCGTACCTCCACAACCCACCACTCCAGCAAGCTGCCACAACATGTTTCTTGCGCATGCATGCAAGCAAACATAAATATTATAGCATGGTACTGTGAGCACAAAAATTGTTCGGCACAAAAATATCTACAAAATGAATGGTGTTTCATTTATAAATACAGCTCAGTTTTTTTTTTATACTTTAAAAAAACAGCTGAAAATTTAATTTTTTTGTCACTTTGGCAGCAAACAAATGTAAATAACTTTAAAACAAAAAATGATAGCATGGTACTGTCAGCATGAATGTTGTTCAGCACAAAAATATCAACACAATGAGTGGTGTTTCATTTACAAATACCTTTCATTTTTTTTTTTTATAATTAGCAAAAACTGCAAAAAATTCCATTTTCTTTTTCACTTTTTGCAACAAACAAATGCAAATAGCTTTAAAACGAAATATGATAGCATGGTACTTTGAGCACAAAAGTTGTTCAGCATACAAATATCTACAACATGAGTGGTGCTTCATTTATAGATGCCCTTTAGATTTTTATAAAAATCAGCAAAAAATGGCAGGAAATTCAATTTATTTTTCACTTTTTTTGGAGGTGTGTCGTAAATGGAATATGCAGCCTCCCTACTAGAAATGATGTTCAAAATCTGGTCCATTAAGCACCCCCCCCCCCCATTCAAAAGGTAAGAGGTGGGAGCTATTTCAAACGCAAATTACAATTTGGTTAAATGGGAAAGGCACAAGAACAAAAATATAAAACCGTATTTTTAGTAGGTAGGTAGTATGTTCCATTTATGCCATACCTCCAAAAAAGTTGAGTTTCCTGCCATTTTTGCAGATTACAAACATAATCTACAATTTATTTAAGAGTTTTACCAGGAAGGTGACTGAGCGGAGTACTGTTCGATTCCAGATGCGCCCCTGGGAGAAGAGATATACAATATATACAAGATTATAGAGTACATATACAGCAACATACAAAGGATTAATAGTACAAAACACTCCATGTATCATAATTGCAGAGACAGAAGTGGGTACAATAGATGTGGGAAGAGCAGGAGAGATATAACCTATTAACATGGCTAGAGGAACTATAATTTGAGCTATGCAAAGATGGGAATATTAAACACATGACGGTCCACAGCAGAGATCACTAGAAGAGCACATATGGTATTATGGTGCCTACACCTCAAAAAGGACATTAACCTGCTAGAAAAGGTACCGAGGAGGGCTTCAAAGATGATAGCCGTTCAGCTGGGCAAGGCATACGAGGAGAGGTTGAGGGCACTGAACATGTACTTCCTGGAAGACGAGAGAGAGAGAGAGAGAGACATGATTGGGACATTCAAGTACTTGAAAGGGATAAATAAGGTTGATAAGGAGAGTTTTTTTAAGCTTCGTGACAACCATATCATAAGGGGGCACAGTCTTAAGCTGGAGGGTGGGAGGTCAGGAAGCACTTCTTCAGAGAGGGTGGTGGACACTTGGAATGTGCTGCCAGAAGAAGCAATCTTGTTGAAGACAGTGGGCAGCTTTAAGAGAGGCTGAGAAAGGCATGGGGGAGGTAAGAATCATGGGTAGGGAGGATGGGAGGAGTGGGGAGGGAGGGCAGGGACATTTGCTCAAGCTGTGGACCCTGCAATATGAGGAGGCTTGATAGACCAAACAGCCTTCTTCTGCTGGCTTCTTCGTTATATGTTCATATAACAAGAATCAGCTGCAGGCCAATTTCTCCATGCACTTGGCTGTGTGCCTGGGTCTATGAGCTCTCAACGTTGTGCCAAACTGCGTAGAGATTAAGGGTGGGGGGCGGGATATATGGCATCACGACGTGGCAGCCTGCATGTGCAGGTGTGGGAGAAAAGCGACTTGAGGAGATGGTTGAGCTGCTGAATGTTGTCTGTGTGCCTAATGTCAGCCAGCAGGGAGTTCCATAGTTTAGGCATCCAGTAATTGAAGGCAGCTTGGCCTTTGGCTGTGGACAAACGCGACATGCAGAAGCCGGAGTCAGTGTTCCTGGGAGAATACGCGGGGGTTGAACTGAGAGGGCAGATTCCAGGTGGGGAGACTGTGTCCAGACTTCCGCAGTTGTCCTGGCACAGTGGATCAGTCTCCGATCCTGAAGCATGGGAAGGTCTAGAGACTTGTAGAGATCACAGTGGTGCGTTCGGGGGGGCAGTCCAGGGCAAAACGGCAGAAGGAATGGAAGAGGGAGTAGAGTCTTGCTAAGGTGGACTTGGGGGCAGAGCTGTAAACTACATCACCATAGTTAATTGGGAAGATTATTTTCTGTAGGATTGCCTTGCGGGTTTCCAGCAGGATGCAGCCCGTTAAGATATAAGACACCCAGCTTGGGGTGAAGTTTCTTGTGAATTGAATTAATGTGAGCTGAGAAGTCGAGGTGCTGGCCCAGCCAGACCCCAAGGTACCGGAAGGAGGTGCAGGCCTCCAAAGGGGTCACATCAATGGTATGGAAAGTGGGGATGGCGGGGAGTCACGAGATTCTCTGTCTAGTGCCGAAGGTTAGGGAGATAATTTTCTTGGGGTTTAGAAAGAGCTGGTCTTGAGCAAAACCAAAGCTGAACAGCCCTGAAGTCCTCCTGAAGTTTAGAGGCCACTACTGTGGGGGAGGGACCTGATGCAAACAATGCAGTGTCATCAGCGTACATGTGGATGGATGTGTGCAGGCATATCGAAGGCAAGTCGTTCAGGAAAATGGAGAACAGTAATGCATCTATAAATGAAACACCGCTCATTTTGTAAATATTTTTGTGCTGAACAACTTTTGTGCTCACAGTACCATGCTATCATTTTTTTTTGTTTTAAAGTTATTTGCATTTGTTTGTTGAAAGTGAAAAAGAAAATGTCATTTTCTGCTGGTTTTTGCCAATTATAAAAAAAAAAATTAATGACATCTATAAACGAAACACCTCATTTTTTAGATATATTTGTGCTCAACAACTTTCGTGCTCAAAGTACCATGCTATCATTTTTCATTTTAAAGTTATTTGTATTTGAATACAGTTAGTGGAGCAAGAATACATCAGCTGGCATCTCCGACTTCACTGCATCATCAAGGCAGCAATGTTAGGATTCTCGGAGCAGGAACCAGGAGAGGCTGTGTTTAAAATTTTCAAATGCTATGAAACAACATTTCTCCTACTTCAATAAATGCTGTTTTAGTATTAATGTAAACAGCCTCTCCTTTACAAGCCCATGGAGTAATTTTTTTAAAAATAAAACGTACAAAAACCTTGTTTAGTTGTCCTTTAATCTACTGTGCCCTCAATGCCTTCATGATCGGTATATATGATTGGCGCTGGGCCGAGGGAGCGCAACTGTTCTCTAATGAGAATCTTTGTATAGTACAGTCTTGTTTCCATTCTGTAGGTAGGACTGTCTGCTTTTCCTGGACGTGAAGTAGCTTCAGCTTTACAGACTGCCGCTGGGTCCCAGCTGTGGGTTTGGCGCCCAGTGTGAGGTGCGTCCGCTTGATCTTGAGCATTAGGGAGGTCAGGATATGCAGGGTGGAATGGAGCAACTGCTCTAGAAAGGAGAACTTCTGTCATACTTAGCGTAATTTCTTTTTCTGTTAGCTCCAATGTTGTCACTGGGGAGTTAATATATACGGGTAATGTTCACCCCTACTAGGGGTAGTGGCACAGCCCAAAGCTGTGAATCAGCATAGAACCCTGGGCACATGAACATGCTTAATAGCAAAGACTCTCCAGTCACCTCTCTCCTCACAGTACCCATACAGTCATTTGTAAGAAAATTCTATAAAATGCCCAGAGAGTGTATTATTCTCTCTTTGCAGTAGTACCAAACAAAGCAAATGTACAAAAAACTTTCGTCTTAAGAAAATAAATTATGCCTTACCTTACGCTGGAGAATGAGGTGATGCAAGGCCACTGCCTGTATTACACATCTTTAAGTTAACAGCAAGAGAGTCTAACAGTAGTAACAGTATTAACAATAAGCATGACAGCAGAAAAACAGAATAAGCACTAACCTGTAACAAGGAGACACCATCTCATGTTCAGAAATATTAACCTGTTACCTGAGTGCCTATAATCTAATAAAATGTAACCGGTTTTCATGTTAGCAGATAAATCTGGATAGGATGTCAACAATATTTATACACCATAATTTCTGAAGCAACATCCTTAAATAAATAGACAATATTCCCCAATAGGAGCCATGGAGCCCTGGGAGAGGCCACATAAACAATGTTGGAGCTAAACAGAAAAGGAAATTACGGGAAGTATGAATGAATTTCTCCTTTCTGTATCGCTCCATGTTGTCAATGGGGAGTTAGTACACATGAGTTCCAAGAAGCAGTACCCATTTCCCAACTGGGTGGGGGAGAATACTGTCCCATATCTAACCCATATGGGCAAAAAATAATTATCTGCTAACCACCACCCGCACTTTGTTGTGGTTTTAAATAAGGTTTTATTATGTTTTAATTTACTGCTGTACGTCCTTATGTATGTTTGATGCCCAGAGCCTCCAGGATTGGGCGCCTTATAAATAAAATTGCCTTGCCTTAGGCAGTCTCTGTCCTGGTGGGAGCGTTCCAAGAAACTAAGCAAGGGGTCCTCATTAGAAGCCCTACCAGAGCCAATTCTGAAGACGGATGCCAGCAGTCGGGCTTGGGCGCATCCTGGACTAAATTCCAGTCTAGGGCATTTGGAATGGGCAGGAGCAGCAGCTACAGATAAATGTACTGGAAATTAAGGCAGTACAGCTTGCTCTTCTTCACTTTTACAATCTCCTCTGGTTAAGAGCTGTAAAAATAAGGTTGGACAATGCCATCACAGTGGCATACATAAACAATCAAGGAGGCACAAGCAGCAAGGAGATGCTAGCAGAAGCAACTGAATTGCTGCTATGGGCAGAGGAGAACCCGTCTCTCTCAGCAGTTCATCTGGCAGGAGAACTGACCATCCAGGCCGACTGGCTGAGTCGTGAAACTGTTCATCCAGGGGAATGATGTTGAATCCAGAGGTGTTCAACCTTCTCTGCAGAAGGTTCTGTCTGCCTCAGATCGACCTATGCGCCTCAAGTCTAAATGCTCAGGTACTGAGGTTCTTCAGTCGAAACTGGTGTCCACAGGTGGAAGCGGTGGATGGTTTGTCCCAGACATGGGATTTCTTTAGAACATATTTATTTCCTCCTCGGTTGCTCCTTCCCAAGGTCATTTGCAAAATAAGGTACTTAAAAGGGAAATTTCTTCTGATAGCATCAGAGTGGCCAAGAAGGAGTGGTTCTCGGACCTCTAGTGTATGTAGCTTGGCACATGCCATTTAGGCTCCCACACTGAGGGGACCTTCTCTCCCAAGAACCCAGTCTGCATCCAAATCCAGAGGCGATGCAGCTGTTGGTCTGGCTCCTGAGAGGAGGAGATTTTTAAAACATGTTTTTTTCAGAAAAGTAGTGGATACCCTGATGGCTGCTAGGAAGATCTCTACGTCTGCAGGATTCCTTTTCTACCTGAAGAGAGGAAAACTTTTCCCCTCGTCCTTCCTGAACACCATGCCCAAGTATTCCAGACTCTGCGGCTGGTTGAGGGAGCTCTTCTCCTCCTGACTTCCAGCCGTGCATCTCCAGCACCTCCAGTGTCCTTGACACGGATTTCCTTGTCATCTGGGCAGATGACGCTTGTATGAGTAAGTTGTCCAGGTATACATGATGTCCCTCTTGTCTCAGTTGTGCCACAAGTACTATGGGGACCTTCAAGGACACCCCAAAAGCTGTCCCTGAATCACGAACCTCCAAAACTTCTGGTGAGACTGACAAATAGGATGCAGAGATATGCATCTCTCAGGTCTACTGATGCTAAATAATCCTCTGGCTGGACAGCCCTTATGACTGACCACAGGAACTCCATCTTGAAGGTCATGTGATGGACAACCTTGTTTAGGTGCTTCAGATCCAGAGCTGGTCTGAACCCCCATCCCAACTTCTTGGATATAGCAAAGTAATCAAAGCAGAATCCCCGAACTGGCTTGTTGCAGGGCACTGGAGCAACTGCCTCATTTGTCCTAGGTGATCCAAGCTTTGAGATGCCACTTGTCTCTTTACTGGGTCCTTTGGTGTGAGGGACTGCAGGAAACTCCCCTTTGTGGGTACTGTCCCAAATTCTACTGCGTAACTTAGTGCCAGTATCTCTAGTACCCACACATCTAATGTCATCTAGGCCCATCTTGCATACACTAACTGCATACACGTTAACTGGAGTGCAGTTGCAGCAGCCACTTCGAAGAGTGGGGTTATTCTAGATGCCCTACAGGGGGCATGCCTTAGACAACTAGCATTGGAGCCCACTCGAGAGGGAGCAATCTTAGACCTGGTACTCTCAAATGGAGATGGAGAGAGGATCACAGATGTAGAAGTGGGTAGCCATCTGAGAACTAGTGACCATCGAACAGTATGGTTCTAATAAACACAGCAATAGAGTCGAAGCCATACAAAGGCAAAGTACTGGACTTTAGGAGGCTGACTTTGCCAAAATGGGTGAGTGCCTAAGGAATGCACTAGCAAATGGGCAGAAAGGAGGGTGGAAGAACAATGGGAATAATAAAATTGCCATCACAGAGGTAAAAGCCTTTGTGTGAAGCAAATAAAACAAAACAAAGCGATGTAAGAAACCACTGTGGTTCTCCAAAGGAAGTGGCAGTGAAGGTTCAAGAGAAAACAAAGCATTCAGGAAGTACAAGGAATCACAGAAGGAGCAGGAGAGGAGGACTGTATCAGTTAAAGTAAAGGAAGCTGGGAAGGCAGTCAGAACAGCAAAGACCCAAACCGAGGAAAAGATAGCCAACTCAGTTAAGAAGGGGATAAAACCTTTTATAGGTACATCAGGGCGAAGGAAGACCAAGGGAGGGATAGTGAGACTTAATAAAGGGAGGAGGGTGGGCAGAGGGTGACTGTGAAAAGGCAGAGATACTAAACAAATATTTTGCTCAGTATTTACAAATGAAGAGGGGAAGGTACCTAAAACAAACAGTAGAAACACTCTGGATACAGAAGTTGATACCAGCCCATTTACAGAAGAAAGGGTTCTGAAAGAACTCTTAAAACTGAAGGTGGACAAAGCAATGGGGCCTGATGGGATTCATCCCAGAATTCTAAAAGAACTAAGGGTAGAACTAGTGACACCACTGACTACCCTCTTTAACAGATCATGGGAGGATGGGGTGGTACCCAAGGACTGGAGGAGGGCAGATGCGATTCCCCTTCACAAAAGTGGGAGCAAGGCAGAAGCAGGAAACTACAGACCTGTTAGTTCAACCTCAGTGATAGGGAAAATGATGGAATCACTTCTGAAGGAAATTGTAGAGTATCTAGAGGCCAGAGGGGCATAGGACCCAAGGCAGCATGGATTCACAGCAGGAAGGTCATGCCAGACAAATCTGATAGATTTCTTTGACTGGGTGACCAAAGTAGTAAATCAGGGAGGGGCTGTGGACATGGCCTACCTAGATTTTAGCAAGGCATTTGACACAGTCCCACACAAAAGATTAATATACAAGTTAGCCAGCCTGGGAGTGGGTCCCAAGATGACAGCCTGGGTAAAGAATTGGCTGGAGAATAGGACACAGAGAGTAATAGTAAATGGAGTCCACTCTGAAGAAAGGGGTTACTAGTGGGTGACACGCAGGGTTCAGTATTAGGACCAGTCCTCTTCAATGTTTTTATAGCGACATTGCAGAGGGACTGAAGGAAAGTATGTCTCTTTGCAGATGACACAAAGATCTGCAACAGAGTTGATGCACAAGGTGGGGTGGAAAGGATGAGAAGGACTTGGCAAGGTTAGAGGAATGGTCAAATGTATGGTAGCTTAGATTCAATGCTAAGAAGCCATGTAATGCACCTGGGAAACAAAACCCAGGGAAGAGTACACAATGGGGGTGAGATACTAACAACAACAAAATGGAAAGGGACCTGGGGTAGTCATATCAGATGGCCTAAAGGTGGGCAAGCAATGTGAGAGGGCAGCAAGGAGGGCTGGGGGAATACTGGGATGCACTGGGAGAGGCATCACCAGTAGAAAACAGGAAGTTATTATCCCTTTGTACAGACAGCTGGTGAGACCCCATCTGGAGTACTGCATGCAGTTCTGGAGACCCAATCTCCGCAAAGACATAGACAGGATGGCAGCTGTCCAGAGGAGGGCAACTAAAATGGTGCAGGGTCTGCACCGGAAGACATATGAAGAGAGACGAAAGGAGCTTAATATGTATAGCCTCGAGGAAAGGAGGGAGAGGGGGGACATGATAGAAACTTTCAAAGTACCTCAAGGGAATCAACAAAGTCCAAGAGGGTAGCATCTTTCAAAAAAAGGTGTGTGCAAGAACAAAGGGGCAATTTGAAGATGGGGGGGGCGGCTCAGAGGTAATTTAAGGAAGTATTTTTTCACAGAGAGAGTTGTGGATGCATGGAACGGCCTTCCGGAGGAAGCAGTGGAGTCAAAAACAGTGGTGGAATTCAAGCTTGCATGGGACAGTCATAAGGCAATTCTAGGGGGTTGGGGAAGGAAGAAGTAGGCTGCTGGTTAACTAGGATCTGCAGCTTATCCAGTAGGTAGGGAAATGGGCAGACTGGGTGGGCCAAGCGGTCCTTATCTGCTGTCAAATTCTATGTTTCTAAGTTTCTGCAGTCTTCCACCAAGGGAAGGAAGGCAGAGATGGGCCAGCATATTTTCACTGCACACTCCCCTCCTCTTTGTCCTGCACCCCAGTTATGCCTGTGGGTAAAGGATCCTCTGTTATTGTTGCACTTAAATACGGAATAGGCTCCCCTATTCCTTTGGTTCCCGAAATTCAGAAAGGGATGAAAACCACAAGACTGCCACTAGTAGCAACCTATGCGATCCCTTGGCGTCGAGCTTGCCTTCTGTTGCTGCTTTGACACTCTTCTTATCTTGGATATCTTTTAAAATGTCATCCAAGCCAGATCCGAATAACAGTCCTCCCTCAAAGGACAAGTTAAACAACCTCACCTTTGACACCTGGTCTGCAACCCAATGCCTGAGCCATTCACCCCACATGTCTGACACAATGTGATAAGCAGAGTGTGCTGGCACTCAAATTGTCCACTGAGGCATCCCCTAAAAAGGTGGAGGCCATGGATACCAGCTGTAAAATGTTTGCCCCCTCAGAGTCTGGGGGAACAAAACTACCCAGAGCTGTAATCCAAGAGTTTAGGGCTCTGGAAACAATAAAAGACACATAGGAGGTGCAAAGGTTTACTCCATTTGAGGCAAAAGCTCTTCTGCATGCTGCATCCACTCATTTATCATGCGTGACAGTTAAAGCCAGAGATCCTTCCATCAGTATACTTGTGTGCTTGACAGAATTATGCACTACCTTATTCGTCAGGAGAAGGGTTTCCCACTTCTGGGAGTTCTCCATAAATGGATAACATCTCACCCGTGGTCTGGGTAGATGTTTTCACTGGTCTGTGTCTACCCATTCCTGTTCAATAATCTGGCTGCAGTTCACAAAGTCTGGAAAACACTTTGGTGCGGAGCAGGACACGGACAAAACCGAATTCATGTCCACTGCATCCATGGCTAGCACCTCCTTCAATTGTAATGTCCTACAAGCCTCCATTATGAGGTAGAACAGAGATTTTGTATCAAACAGGGGAGGGATCAGAATCTCTCTCTTAGGTTCCATCCACTCACCTTACCCCTCCCTTCTTCAGAAAGGTCCTCCTCCTCCTCAAAAAGCACATTTGGACCAGGATTTTCCTCATGGCCTCCTGTATCATCATCTTGACCCTCTATATAGTCATGGTCGGGATGTGCCTGTAGATCTGGGTGAGCAGTCTTGTCCTGCTCTGGCACACCTGGACATGCATGTATGGACCCCCCGATCCGAAGGGCCCGCCTTGGGTTAGGGTGTTTTGGTGGGGATGTCCTGCAGGGCATCGGGACTCAGTAGCTCATTTAAGAGCAATATAAAAGGATTGGCACAACTCAGCTTTGCCACTGCCACAGGTGCACCCCACCCCAGCTAAGGGATTGAAGCTGAGGCAAACATACGATGAGTACATAATTAGGGGACTAAGAACCTAAAGGGGAGGGTCTCATCACCCACCTGCAGGTATTACATAATTTGAATATAACAGGTCTCCAATAAGCCGTGGTGCCACTTGATTTATGAATCTAATGCTACAAAATATATATTAGAAAGCTTTGTGAGGCTCCTGATATGTCGAGAACCAGGTGGCGTGCATTCACTGTACACAGCCTCCAGTCCCCACTTCCCCTGTAGTCTTAGCTAAGGAAAACTATTTTAAAGTGGGAGATTTGCACTGATTTGAAAACAGACTGAAAAACTGCCTCAAAAGGAAAAAGGAAAACTTCCTGTCACAACAATGCAGCCAGCATTCAGTTTACCAGAGTCCAAAAGGCATGCTCAGTGTACCAGGACAGGCTCCTTCACTAAACACTTCTTTTACAGGGTAAAACAGTGACTTCTAGCATGCGATCTGAAGCGCATGTCCTGGGTGATGTCATGCTATTGCATGTAACGTCACCACGACGATAAGTACGTGCCCAGACACAAAGGGCGTGAATTCAACAGTAAAAGGAGCAGGAAATGCTCTAATGACAAAGAAACACACAAGTCCCTGCCAGCAAACTGCCAGTATTGGCCTCCCCACGCGGCCCTGTAGAGCAGAAAAGACACACTAGGAAGCGCGGTTCAAATGTAGAGCGCTTAAGTGCTGAAAACCATGACCAGACAACCAATCAATGAAGCTACAAGTAATCAACCACTGTACAAAACAGAATGCTCAGAGAGCCCCAATACAAATAGTTACACTGTTGAAGCAGGCAGTCCCAGCACCAGTCTCCAAAAAATAAAATAAATTGTACGCTGCCGCTAAAATCCCTCTTCATATCCTAGGGAAAAAGAGAGGAAGAGAGGGTCTGACAACTGATGGCTGCTAGAGAAAATTAAAAAAAGAAAAGTTAGAAGATACCAGCATAACTAACTGTGTCCTCCCCCCCCCCCACCTTTAAACAAAGGGAAAAAGGAAATCACTTACCTGAGGCACCAGGGGAAAATAAACGGAGACCTGCACACCCAGAATTTATGTGGTGGTATGCGGCTCCAATCAATGCACATATGGCACTGGAAATGGAGATTTATATCAGCAGGTTAGTCAATTTGAAAACCGCAGCTTAACAGGCATGATTTCTTAATTTAGGGGTGCTCCCTGTCACCAGGCACCTCCAACCTGCTCTACAGATGTGCAATCCTGACAATAAAGTCAGAAAATAAAGTCTTCAGAGAGAATCTTGCAGTCTATGCAGATTCCCTTAAGTAGCACAGCAAAGACTGGAGAGTGTCTGCTGTTCGAAAGTTCATGTGCCCAGGGTTCTATGCCACTTCAGCTTTGGGCTGTGACACTACCCCTAGCAGTGGTGCATATTACCCATATGTATTTACTCCCAACTGACAACGTGAAGGGATACATAGCTGTCCCTTCAGAACCCTCCAGCACTCTGTATATTCAGATGCTGTTTCAGCGGTTCCAGCTCTACTCTTCCTCAGCTCCATCCTAGACAGCCTCAGCCATATGGTACACTTGGACAATCACCTGTTCTGCCATGTCTAGGCGTCAAGTCACAGGAGGAAAGCTGCCCCTCCATCCCGTCCCATCTCTTTTCCAGCTTGTCACGGTCCATGTGGAGGGCAGCCTCGGTTGAGCTAATTTCCTGTCATATGTCACGAAGCTCGGATAAAAATCAATGTCATTTGGCGCTGCAGAGTTTTAACTCTCAAGGTGTCTGCTCATGCATGGCCACAGCAGGTTGACATCAAGGACTGTGATCCCTCAATGCCCAAGCCTCTTTCAGTAACTCCTTCCCTATCCATCGATTCTGCAAGCAATGGTGCAGTTTCCTCACCAGCAGCATCAGGAATCATCCTTGCTGGTTTTTTTTTTTGTGAAAGACTTAATTAGGAGGTTTTATCACCCAAGGCGGAACAGGCTTCGGTGATCTGGCTGCTGCAAGGCTCATGACATTACTGGAAGGCCTACAGACAGCTTCAAGGAGCAATAGCAAGGCACACCACTCAGTCAATGGCAGCCATAAATAAAATCAAGTCTCAGCCCCCATAATGCATTTAAATGGGACAGTTGCAAAGCATTTCCTGACTTTGACCACAACAGGAACTCAACTGCTATTCCAAGAATCACTCCTCCTTTACCCACTTCCCCAAACTTACTTCCTGATGGCCTGTGTCACATCCTTCCTTGCTAGCTGCCTCTCCTAAGTCAAACACCCCATATCTAGTAGCCCCCACCCATCCCTTGCCAGAACTACCTAGTGTCTTGTTGCACTCTTCACCCCAGCTTAGAAACAGAATCTGTCAGCAGATAAGGACCACTTGGCCCACCTAGTCTGCCCATTTTTCCCTGCCTACAGTATCACCACAGAACTTTCTTAATCTTGCCTAAAGGTAGGCAAGCAATGTGAGAAGGCAGTAAGGAGGGCTGGGGGGATACTGGAATGCACAGTGAGGCATCACCTGCGGAAAACAGAGTTGCTATCTCTCTGTACAGACAGTTGGTGAGACACCACCTGGAGCACTGCGTGCAGTTCTGCAGACCCCATGTCTGCAAGGACATAGATAGGATGGAGGCAGTCCAGAGAAGGGCAACTAAAATGGTGCAGGATCTGCATCAGAAGCCATAAAAAGAGACTAAAGGCTTAATATGTATACACTCGAGGAAAGGTGGGGGGGGGGGACATAAAAAGAGATGTGCGATTACAAGGAGGCACAATTTGAAGATAGAGGAGGGACGGCTCAAGTGCAACGCGAGGAAGTATTTTTTTCATGGAGAGGGTGGTGGACGCATGGGAAGGGCTTTCCTGAGGAGGTTGTGGGATCAAAAACAGTGGGGAAATTCAAGAATGCATCGGACAGACATAAGATAATTTTAGTGGGGTGTAGGATGAAGTATGCTGTTGGTTAACTAGGATCTGCGGCTTATCCAATAGGTAGGTAAATGGGCAGACTGAGTGGGCCAAGCGGTTCTTATCTGCCGTCAAAGTCTATGTTCCTATGTTTCCATCTCTGTCCCATTCACCCCCTTCCTCTTCCCTTTCCCTATGAGTCCCTTATGCCCATCCCATGCATACTTTTTTTTTTTTTTTTAAATCACTGTTTTTTTCCCCTCCTTGCTGCGGCACACTCCGGCTTGGGGCATCCAGCTACGCTCGCCCGGAGAGCTAGGTAGCTCGAACTGCACTCAGGAGGATCCAGGACGGCCATCATGCCATCCTGCTGGAGGGCTCCCCTCTGCCTCTACCAGCCAGTACAGCCCTGGGCCCTCCCGGACAGGATTCTGCCACAGTCCTCCAGGAGGCTCGAAGTGTGGCCATCAAGCTGTACGGTCGCCCCCAGCCATTTTCCTCCTATTGGCCCCGGAGCGCGGACGTGCAATGACGCCCAGGCACAACATGCCACCCGTCCAAGGCCCCTCTATTGTCACTGACGCTAGTAGTGCCCCCAGGGGCCGCTTACAGCGCGGTGAAGTTCCCCAGCCCACCCCAGGACTAGGAAAGCAGTCTGCGGATGCTCAATCCCAGTCCTCCCCTGCCAATCCGGCTTGTTCCCAAACCTGGGTCACCAGCGTGGCATCCAGCGCCTCAACCCTCAGCGCCACCGGGGCAGCTTACCCCATGCATTCTTGAACCCCACTACTGTTTTCGCCTCATCACCTCCACTGGAAGACAGTTCCAGGAATCCACCACTCTTTTCAGTGAAGAAGTACTTCCTCACATTTCTGTTGAATCTACCCCCCCCAACCCCCCTCAGGCTTCTTATCATGCCCCCTTACTCTTGAGCACCTTTTTTCTGAAAAAAATACTTCCCCCTCGTACCTGTTTATCCCATGAGGTATTTAAAGGTCTATCATATCCACCCTCTTGCTCCTCGCTGTACCATTTGAGTTGCACTCCTCTGGACTGCTTCCACTCTATGTCCTTTCTGAGATGTGAGCTCCAGAACTGGACACGGTACTCTAAGAAGAGTCTTACTAGTCAGTAATTAATAGAGAGGCAACATCACCTCTCTTTCTGCTGGTAATACCCCTTCCTATGCACCCCAGCATCCCACTTGCCCTCCCAACTGCCCTGTTGCACTGCCCAGCAACCTTCAAGTCATCTGATATGATCACCCCAGGTCTCTCTCCTGCTTAGTGGTCATCAATACACCTCCCCCATTTTGTACTCCGCCCCTGGGTTTCTGTGCCCCAAGTGCACTATTTTGCACTTTTTTGTACCGAAACACAGCTGTCACACCCTTGTCCACTCCTGCAGTTCTCTCAGGTCTCTGCTCATCCTTTCCACACCCCCCGCCCCAAACGTAGAGTCGACCCTACTGCAGAGTTTGGTGTCATCTGCAGAGAAGCAGACCTTCCCTTCCAGCTCTTCTGCAATGTTGTTTATAAAGACATTAAAGAGGACTGGTCCCCAGCACTCATCCCTGAAGCACCCCACTGGCCATCCTCCCACCTTCTGAGTGAACTCTGTTTACCACCACCTTCTGCTGCCTATCCTTTAACCAATTTCTTACCCAGTTTACCACATTTTGACCCATTCCTAAGTTACCCAGCTTGCTTACTAGTCTCAGATGTGGAACTGTTTCTAACACCTTACTGAAATCTAGGTAAGCTACATTCACCACTCCACCATGATCTAGCTCCACCTCTCCCCACTTCTAGATGGCAACGGTCACATGTATTCATAATTTTAAATGCAACATTTAGCACACAGCATGCTTCTACGAAAGGTAGATCCTGCCAAACCAACTGGATTGCTTTCTTCAAAGATGAATGGGGAGAGAGCAGGGGTTGGGTGGCGAATGTAGTCTATCTGGACTTCAGCAAGGCCTCTGACACTCTACTGCATAGATTCCCATGGAGAAAGCAGCATGATATAAGTGTACTGGAGGAGGATAATAAATAGGCTGACAGGTAGGAAGGAGAGTGTGGTGACTGATGGTCACAATTCAGTGTGGATGGCTGTGCCCAGAGGAGTAACTCCGGGGTTAGTGCCAGTTCCTTGTTCTTTTACATATTTAGTAATAACCTGGAGGAGGGGGAATCAGCAGCAGGCTGCCAATGTTTGCAGATGAAACTAAGTCAGCAAGAAGAGCAGGTACAGCAGAGGAAGGAGATGAAATACAGGAGGACAGGGACACATTAGGGACATGGGCTGAGAAACGGAGGTTACTTTCTTGTAACCATAGTTCTACACTAGTATTCCATTTACAGGATATCCACACTTGGGCAGTCTTCCAATAAGCATGCTCGGTCATCAAGCTCGACTCCTCCTACCACCCAACCATGTGGCCCCCTGGCTCTGTCCCCACTGCACTCAGATCTACAAAGTGGAATAGGAAACAGAGGGAAACCTTGCCAGAAGAGGTCCGGTGGCTTGTGTGGATATGAACCAAGTGCTAGCAGTAGAACTATGGTTACAAGTAAGTAACCAACCTCTATTTCTAACTTCCTAGATTTAGTTCACTATATACACTTGGGCACACTCACAGAAGCTCTGGAGTGGGGACAAGATGCGCATCCCAATTAGGTGAATAGAATCTGGAGGACTGGCAGCCCAAAACGGTGTCGACAATTAAACAAGCCGATGCTGTAATCGAATATGAATGTGCAATTATCCAGGAAGCAAGCCTTACATCTCAGAAATGGGGATGTGCCAGGCAGCAGCAACAGAGGTAACAGTATATCTGGTAGAGTGAACCTTTCACCCACTGCTGGCTCCTCCCCAGCCAATCAATAACACAGAGTGATTCAAGTTGTGATCCACAGGTCAATCATCTGCTGTCTGCTGGTCTCCCTATAGCAAGATCAGCAAAGGTCATAAACAGGTAGTGAGCTGGCTGGCCAATGCAGCAGTAGCACTACCGCTCACAACGCCAGGGATCGAGAGAGAGCCTGGGCCGCTGGAGGACAGTAGAGTGCCCCAAAGATGCTTGCCTCCTCAGGGGGAGGGAGGGAGGGTTACCACTCCCAGTCATGTCACTGCCACCTGGTGCCCCGGTAGTGGTTGCATGCGAAGATGCTGGAAGAAGGAGGGGGACACTCCCGCACTCTGGCACTGTGTATGCGCTGTGTGAAAAAGGGCCTCAGCTAACATTCTGGTGTGGGAGAAAAACAGGGAAAATGGCAGCTGACACGGTATGCCGCCCACCACTCCTCACAGGCCCCGCTCCATGGCTCCGCTACCAGGACCGAAAATTAACACCGAAGGTGGAATGGGCCCCCCTCCGACAACCCCACCCTGGTAGGCAATCCAGGGAGGAACATGGCAATGGGTAAGTCCCGGGGATGGCAGGTGATTGGGCTAGGGGAGTCGCAGGAGTGATAAGGAGCTAGCAGGAAGGGGGAGGATAAAACAAAAAACAAAACAAAAACACACAGCTGATGAGCCTCACCATAAAATGTTACCATTAGCTCCCAGAAGATGAGCCAGTTGCTGTGTATCTAAGGTGTGCAGCGTTTGTTCAGCATCTGAAGCATGAGGTTCAGAAAAAAAGGTAGGCAGGATGACTGCTTGGTTCAGGTGAAACGGACACTACCTTGGGCAGGGATTTTGTACAGGAGTGTAGAGCAACACTGTCTTTATGAAAAGCCAGATATGCGGTTTCAACAAATAGTGCATGCAGTTTTCCACAGCAGGTGCACGAGATCATACTTGTCCATAGTCTTGGATGGCTTACCAATTAGCCGTGACAGCACCAGCAGTAGATCTTATGGTGGAGGTGATTCACACCCCGGAGGGGGACAGGTGGTTCAGCTCACTGAAGAAAGGGTAAATCGTCACATTCTGTGCCACCGTTGGCATACTGGCCTTGGCACAGCTTGCTAAAATGGCGACCAGGTGCCTCTAGAGGAACATGGCTTGCAGTCCTGCCTGAGACAAGGATCAGAGGTAGTTGAGAATGTGCGTCATGGACTAGGAGAGATACAGCAAGCCATACAACTTGCACCAGCAAAAGAACCTCTTCCATTTCAAAGTGCAAGTTTTGAGAGTTGACTCCTTCCAAGAAGCCTCTAGCACTAACAGAACATCCTTGGAAAGCCCAAGGACCTGGAAATCTATCTGCTGAGGAATCAGGAGGTCAGGTACATGGACTGGAGCTCCTAGGACCAGGCATACAACACCTCTGCTGCACGAACTGCACTGGCTGCCAGTACAGTTGCAGATAACCTTCAAGGTCAAATTACTGACCTATAAAGCCTTACATGACCAGGGACCGCACCGCAGTACCTGCAAGACCTCCTGTCCCACCCGCCTTCTCCAATCCTCCGATGAGGGATTGCTAGAGATTCCCAAGATCCATTTGAAAACATCTGGAGGAACAGCATTTGCCTTTATGGCCCCGACCCTGTGGAATTCTCTACCTCGTCGGATACGAGATAGCCTGACCGTGGAGGGTTTCAAAACATCCCTTAAAACATATTTATTTAATCAGGCTTTTTCCGGTTCTTGAGGGACCTATACCAAGTCGGCTGCTGATATATGGAATGTAATATATGTCTGAACTCTGTATATTTTAATTTGTATGATGGGAGGATTTAATGTAATTTGTTAATTTTATGTATTTTATTGATTGCAAGGGTGCTCTAAGCCCTGGAAGGGTGCTTTTTAGAAATAAAACATGATGATGACGACGATGACGACGACTGCAGGTCTGGATGCCCAATCCCCTACCCCCCGGACTGTGCTAGCAGGTTTGGTAGGAAAGAAATCAGTCACAGTGGTCTATTGCTGAGACGGAGGAGATGTTCTGCCAGAACTGGTGTGGTTAGTCTTGCTCAACCAGCATCAAGGACGCCCTGTCCTGCCCTTATTGAGAACCACCCTGTGGACCAGCGGGAATAGAGGGAAGGAATACAAGAGGTCCTGAGGTACAGAGGATCCAAAATCAATGCCTGCCACTCAGAAACCCTTACAGTAGTGGCATTAGCTACAAGAAAAGGCATTTTGCATGACAGAGAACAAAGCTCACAGGTGGCAGTAGGTTCGAAAGTAGCCTGTGCTAGTGACTAAAGAACCAAATTAAGGTCCCAGACCAGAATAGTGCTATAGACCAGGAGATGCAGATACAGGAGACATTTAAGGAATCTACAGGACACCTCCAACTGTGCCACAGTCTTGCCCTCTATGAGGGGATGAAAGTTAGAGAGGGCTCTGCAAGATGCACCTTTACTAAAGAGTACTGCTTGCCACAGGCTGATAGGAACAAGAGGTTGCCCAAACCCACTGGACAATAAAAAGGGGTCAAGGGAAGGAGAGGCACACCAAATACTGAAACATTTCCATTTCAGAAAATGTGTCAAGAGGACTGCTTCCTAGCAACCAAGAGAACATCCGAGATAGCAGGGGAAATTGCAAACCAGGACATTTCTACATCTTCAAGAGCCAGGCATACCAATGCAGTGCCAGAAGGTCTGGGTGCAGTAGGCTGCTGTGGTCGTGACAAAGGAGCACCGCCACTCAAGGGAGGGGATCAGAGGTTGTACTGACACAGTTCAGTAGTGGAAACCAGATCTGTCTGGGCCAGAATGAAGCCACCAGAATTAGAGTAGCTGGTTCCACCCTTTGCATCACCAATAACCTCTGTACTGGCAGGACTGGAGTAAAGGAACTGCCTATGCTAGGATAGGGACAAAGCGTCCTGCGAAAAAACATCACACTCTGGAGCAAGCAAGCAAATAATAATGGTAATTTTGCATTGTGCATGACCAAAAAAAAAAAAGTCCTTCTTGGGCCCCAGTGAATGAAGAGCTCAGCGACCATGTCACCTAGTAGCTCCCATATGTAGGACAGAGCGACTGACCTGCTAAGAGTGTCCAGCAGGACATTCAGAGATCCTGAGAAAATGCAGACATTGGAACAGGACTAGAACCGACTTCAGTTTGTTGACCAGAATCCCTCAAATGGTCGAACAACTGGTGAGTCTGGTGTAAGGTCCCTTAAAAGAGGCCTTTAGGAACCAAACATCCAGGTACAGAAATACAAACAGGGTCTCTCAGTGAATGGCTGCAGCCACCTCGGCGAAGCACCTGGTAAAGACCCACACCACTTAGGACAAGCCAAAGGGCAAGGGTAATTGATAGTACTGGCTCTCCAGAAGGAAATACAGGTACTGCCTGTGGCAATGTTTGATCTGGACATGCATGTAAGCATCCTGCATCTCCAGGGCACTGACTCATAAGACAGGACAGAGAATGCTCATATTTTGGTACCAGAAAATACAGGGAGTAAAAACCCTGGTTCTGTTCCAGAAGGGGCATGGGCTAAATTGCCCTTTTCTCTAACGGACTGCACACCTTCATCTAGGAATGATAAGTGTGCTGGAGGGTAAAAAGCAAATTCTGGGAGGCTATGCAGAAGGTTCTACCAGTAATTCAAGAGCTTGGCCAGCCTGAATAATATTCAGGGTCCACCTGTCTGATGTGATCTCCTGCCACTTGGGCAGGAGCAGAGAGATCTTGTCCCCAACCTGAAACCCAGGCAGCATGGCAGAAGGGGAGGAAAAGAGTCAGAAGGAGTGGAGGGGTAGCAGAAACACCATCCTGTCCCTGTCCATTGTTTCCTTAAAGGGGGAACCCAAGAGTTGATGTCTCTGCAGGGCTGCAACAAGGGCAGACATGCCCACACCCTCATAGGGAGAAGAGCGGAAGCTCCTACAAAATGACTCACCACTCTGATCACAAGGAGGTTGTGTATTTAGGGCCTTAAGGGAACGGAGAGTCATCTTAGACGAGTGCAGGTCTGCAAGAGTCATTTCCACACTGTGGTCAAATATTTTAGAGCCACATAGGGGAGAGTTACGCACTAAAAGCTTACATCAGTGGCAAAACCAGCAAAATGCAGCCAGGAGTATTGGAAAAGGCAGACATCAGAGGCCGCGGCTTGAGTGCAAGCAGCAGCGGTGTCATAAGGCGAATGCAATAAATGCTTGCCAGTCTCCAAACTACAAGTAGCTACCATCATTAAGGGAACAATCAAACATACTATCCACAATGGGAAACATGGACTTCCACAGGCTGTTCTGATATTTAATATATATACCTGGTAGCTGGCAATACGGAAGCCTAATGCAGCAGTGGCGAAAGTTCGTTTGCCCAAGACATCCTACTTCCCAAATTACTTGTCGGGCACTCAGTGTTCATACGACAAGGTGCTTGGGATCTATAAAAAGCTACTATGAAGACCAGAGTCCATTTCAGGCCGAGTGGTATTTTAAGACTTAGTGGAGGGGCTGTGATACTGTTTAACTGCCTTCCAAGGAACTGCTGGCAGAGTGCTGGGCAAAGCCAAGCAAACATCTTGGCATCCTCAATGCAAGACAGATAGGAGAAATGATCACAGAAGCGGCAGCAGGGACTTCCAAGAAATGATATAGACTCATCTTGACGTCCTCCTCCCAATTTGAAAAATGTAGCTTGAACTGTGCATCAAACGCAAAAGGTTGACTAGCATGCAATACCTGGAGCAGTACTCCAGAAAAAAAAGAAAGAAAAAAAAAGGGGAGAGAAGATGCCCAGCCCTTAGAGAAAACAGTTTCAATGTACAAATTTGTGAGGAGGCCACCTGACGAAGCGCATAAGAGTAACACGCTAGGTACAGCAGGTTGGGTCACTAGCGTGCTGAGGTTTACCCTAAATAAATGATTTGTTAAACCAATTATTTTTTGTGCAAGTAGCCTCTATTTTTAAACGGTAAATCTGCATTTTAGTAGGGTTTAACAGTACTCACCGCCCCTTCAAATGCTCTGTCAATTTGTATGATGACACATCAAAGCCTAAAACCCAGCACCCTCAGGAGGAGACAGAGGAGTATTACAGATAGTGTCTTCTCTATCAGAGGAAGCAGTGGAACTAAAACCAAACCAATGTCAGATGGGAGCCTCATCATACTCTTTCCCTTCATTCAGCATGTCTGGGTTATTGCTTTTTAGTTTTCAGAAGGTGGGCCAGTAATGGAAGCCTTAGATTTACCCTTACAGTGTGTGGAGAGAGAGAGAGAGAGTTAGATCGAGAGAGAGATGCATGGCCATGACATTCTGAACACACTGTCATTTACTTCAATGAACAGCACTTCTTCTCTGGAAGGTGAGAACATCATTAAACAGCAAGGAGAGCGACGCAACTCCAAAGTAAGTCTGCTCTGTAGAATGCAGAGGGGACACTGTTGTACACGCAGAATCTGCATGCTTGGCATTCTTCTTCAGAAAATTATCTGACACTTGGCAGTGCCTCCTAGTGGCCTGGTTAAAACCTTGGGAGATTGGGCAGGACTTGTGTCATGCAGCCTAGGTAATGAATACACAATTCATGAATGTCATCACAAAAAATCTTACTGCCATACTAGAAGAGATGAAAAAGCAGCAACTTCGATGACACCGGCGACGGCATGAAACCACTTTAGGAATGTTGCAATACAACAAGAAAGCAAATGTCAGGGATTGAAAATCGATGAATGCCTTTCCTTGGTCTGACAAGTGGTTGACAGTGGAAGAAAAGAAAACTGAGGAGGTGTGGAACTGCCCTCATTAAACAGGCATCACCAACGTACATTACAGCGGGCGGCCCAATCTAGGCAAAGGTTTTGCAGTGATGCTAACACTGACGACTTACAGTTCGATGTATGTGTGACTCGATGGAGGGAGATGACTTCTCACCAACGTACATTACAGTTGGCGGCCCCATCTAGGCAAAAGTTTTATAGTGATCCTGACACCAATGACTTATAGTTCAATGCGAGCGTGGCTCTATGGAGGGAGATGACCTTGAAAAAGATACCCAGTTACCCACTCTGAAGACATCTTGCAGTGGGAAACTGACTAAACCAATCAACACATCGTTTTATTTACAGAGCGATGCTACTTCAGCGAATAACAGTGTGTTAACTGACATGTTAATCATCCATTACATACTGCGTAATATCACACACACACACACACACACACACACACACTTTTTCCTCCCGATTCACACTAATGGCAAACTACAAAAAACAACCTTCCCCAAGAAGTTATACAGTTTTCATACCAGACCAAACATTCCAGCATACAAAAACCACATTAAAAATAAATAAAATCAACCCACTCCCAAAAAAATATAAATTCAACACAGCAACCCTAACTCAGAATTCTGAATCCTCCCCATCTCCAACAAGCACAAGATCTGGTGGCAGGCTGGCAACAAGCTATCTGCTGTGGGGGGCCTGGTATAGCAGCACCATCATTTAGATGGCATCAGAATCTCCCCCCCAAATGTGTTCTCTTCCAATGCTCCCTTCACCCTCCACCCACTAGATGGTACCAGACCAACGCTGACCTCCGAAACTGCAGCAGACTGCATGGGGGAAGCAAAGGTCCCTTGGCTGTCCACAGGAGTCGCTGCAGTGCCAGACAGGTTCCCCCCTCCCTCCCCCAGCTGAAGTACAGATCTGTGCAGCACCATTTTTCAGTTCCATCTGCCCACACAACCAGCATCCACTCCTGAACCTGGCTTTCTAGCAAAGCAGCTCCATACGCTGCTGCTGCTAGGGCAGCAGGTGGCCCCCTCCATTTTCAATCTTGACAACCCCCACCCCATGAGCCATATATAGCTACTTTAATTGATGCACACACACACACACACCCGCAGTGTTGGTACAGCACCTATCCTAATGCGGTAGGAGGCTTCCTAGCCCACCTTAAGGGGCCACACTGGGGTGCTGGCTGCAGTGCCATTCCACCCCAGCTGGGACATGCTGCTGAGCAGCAATGCTCCTATCAGCCTGCCCGGCACAGCTGCAGGCTCCAGTGTTCATTCACTATCCCAGATATCCTGCATGGCAGAGAGATGCACCTCTGCTGGGTCACTGGGTAGCCACAATAAATGTACTTTTCAATATTAAAATGATTAATGGTCCATCTAGTGTTGGTACTCCATATTGCCATGGAAGAGACCCAGGCCTGTGAAAAGTGTTGAATGTCCCACCCAGGACCTAGCATCTAGCTCGGGGCGGGGGGGGGGCGGAAGAGAAGAGGGCAACCTCCTTGCATCACGTGACTCCTGATTATGGAGCATCACTAATGACAACTGCAAAGGCAGTTACTTACCTACTCTCCAACTCTGATGACTGGAGTATGCAAAAGAAAAGAAAAGGGTGGTGGACTACCAAAAGAAAAAAAGTGTTAAGTTGCTGATGCCTTTGAGAAAACACTGAACAACATGTTTAAACAAAATCCAGATTATATTTAATATATATATATATATATATTTTTTTTTCACACATTACTCTCCCAGTTGTTTATTACAGTGGAAATTCAGACAAAAACACACACAAAGGGAGAAGAATTTTCAAAGGGTGACACAGGGTGTGCGTCAAACCCGTTTTTATTTGAGAAGCAACGCCAAACACCTTTGCCACAACTACACCAGATTTTAGTAAGCTGGGTGCAGTTACAACAGTTTGCCCACTTTGCAGCAGCTTGCCCCAAATACTTGGCTCAAGCCCCATGAAAAAGGTAGCCAAGACTGACAAGCTAGACCAGCAAAAAGCTGGTCTAACTTGCAGCAACTGGCGCACAGGATAGAAAATCCCGGTCGCTGGCTGGGTGAATGCTGCAAGCTCTGTGCACCATATGTTCAGTGCACCAAGGGCTTGCGGCATTCGCAAGCGTTCCAAAATCCAGCCCAGGATCTTTGTCCGTTTTTTATCTTCCCCTTTACTTATTCCCACTTAAAGTCAAAATCCTGTTGTGATGTCACAGTGTTGCCATGGCAACACATCCAACACAGAAGTTGTCAGCAGAAAAAGACTCCATGGCCCATTTACTGTGCCCTAAAAATATCCTGCCTAATGTGTCACTGCAGATCCTACTTATCTGCATCCTCTCCCCCTCCCATCCCGTTACTATGGTCCCCCTGTGTCTATCCCATGCATGCTTGAATCCTGTTACCCTTTTGGCATCTACCACCTCCACTGGTAGTCTGTTCCAGGCGTTCTCCACCCTTTCTGTGAAGCAGTACTTTCTCATATCCCCTCTGAGCCCTCCTAGCTTCATATCATGCCCCCTTGTTCTTGAGCATCTCTTTCTATTTAAAAAATCTCCCTCCTGAACCTTACTGATACCACTGAGGTATTTGAATACTTCAAAAAATGCCTCCCCTTTCCCTTCTATCCACCAGAGAATACATATTTAATTCCTTGAGTCTTTCCTCAAAGTGCTTGTGTTGCAGGCCACGTGCCATTTTGGTTGCCCTTCTCCGTAGCACCTCTACCTGATCTATGTCCTTCCTGAGATGGGGTCTCCAGAACTGGACAAAAGCAGAGTATTGTAATACTAGGAACTAGCTATGGAATAGGAGCTCATGAAATCAAAGGAACAAAGATACTGGATTTATTTATATGACCTCAGTAATAAATAAACAGAGATAAGAAATACATAAATAATGTGAAATGTAAGCTGAACTGTGTTCAAAAATTATGTTTTTCAAAGTTCTCCTGGAGTCTTCGGCTGAACTTCAACACTGAGCCACGTCAGTCAATGACTACACACAGAAACAATGAAGGCAGAAAAAGACCAGTGGTCCATCCAGTCTGCCCGATAACATCCTATTCTACCCAGAGACCTTTTGTTTACATAGGGTTTTGTCTACACTCTCTGCCCGGTGACCCATCAGAAGCTTGACTCCTTGTGAATAGCTCTTCCCATATCTTCTTAGATGGGGTAGTGGCTTGTATTCACCCAAACACAATTTCTGTTCAAGGCTCCGTTTAAACCACAGCCCTGTTCTAAAAGCTTGTTTTTAACACCAATTTAGTTACGAGGTCTTCCTTGTATCAAAACCCCTCAAGAACAGATTCACTTTCCATGCCCAAAATGTAACATTTATTAAATTGGTTCATCACAGAATCAACCTCCAGACTACCCCCACCCGTGGTGATCTTGGGACCAGTTCTAAAAATGGTCTGTAACTTTGTATACAGGTAGTATAGTGTAGTGATCAACAGCACTCAGCTGCAAATCTGGAGAACTGGGTTTGATTCCCACAGCCACCACATGCATACTGTGTGACCATAAGTAACTTCGCTGTGCTCCCAGGATGCACCTGGAAACAAGCCTCTGATTAATGCATCTTTCCCAGTCACAAATTGTAAAATAAAAATAAAAAACAAAAAACCACTACCACAGTCTGAAAGTTAACTTTTCAACCCGTTAAACATTACTGAATCACTTAAAAAGTGCAAGTCTGAAGGTGGCCTAATTTAGTGACTTACTCCAGTACAACCTCAGAGTCATGTATGGAAACACACTCTTATTACACAGCTTTCCAAATCAGGCACGCAAGAGTAATTTACTCTTTTTTTTTTTTTCTTCATTTTTTTATTTATTTATTTTTAAGTTAATAGGGCCTCCGCTGGGTGTCCCCAATGGTATAGGAAACTCTAAGCATAAGGTTTTGAAGAGATGAATGCAAAGTGAAGCGGACGAGAAACACCAAGTGGAGGTCCTATAATTTATAAGTCAATCAAGCTAGTAAGAGTAATTTATAATAAATGTTAAGTCTTTTATTGCAAAAGTTAAATAAAGTCTGTCATCCGCCTTAGTTCTAAAGTTGAATGGGCTACGCCTAATGTTCCTACATGAAACCATGGTACACAGGGGAAGAGGTACAGTGACTCATACACTGACTGCTGAAATCAGTAAAGTGATTTATACTGTAACTGAAATTAGAGGAGTAAAATCTCTTGCCTAATGCACCAGAAGTGTTGCAAAAGTATGTTCTTCTGTTGTTGGGTCATCTCCATGTAATGGAGTATCAGTGCAAATGAATAATTTTTCCACAGAGTATTATTGTAGAACTAGTGGGCATCCTGGTGCTCCAAGTGGAGAAAGTTGTGCAAGAAAGACTGCCCACTCCCACTGGGCATGGATTCAGCACAGCTCAGTTTTTAGGACATCCACATCTGGGCCAGATCATGCGTTCTAGTCCCACAGTGGGACTGGTCTCATAAACGCTGGCACTCAAGTGCAGTGTAAATGGGATGCTATACTGTTGGATGTGCCATCCTTTGGATGAGATGTTAATAACAGGGCCTTGACTGACTTTTCTGGGGGGTTCTCAGGTGGAGTTAAAGATCCCATGGCACTTCTTGAAAACAGTAGGGGAATTTCCTTGGCAACCTGGCCAAAAGTATCCCATTCACTAAAATACCACCAACAGCTTAACCTGGTTCATTTGGTTTACATTTGTATCCCCCCCCCCCCAAAGGCTGAAAATGGGCAGTACTGTCTAGCTCTCCTTAAAAACAAACTAAACAATCTCCTGGCCACGTTGTACTTCCTGGCTGACTGACCTCTGGCAGAGGTGTCAACATCACAGATCAGGAGGTGGGTGATACAGCAGCAGCATGACTGGTTGATGGTCGTGCCCAACCACTACACAGCCTGGCCACGGAACATCCTTCACAAGCCACCCTCAAGACAGTAAGGGATTACAGTAATACAGCCTGCTGACTCAGGAGGATGAAGTCCCCCCCCCCCCCCAAACCAAGGGCTTTTTCAAGGATACCTGCCTCCACCTGGTCCAGAAGTCCCCATGCCAGGTTATGCCATCCAGTGCTGGCTAAAAACAGAAGTCTGGCTGGAAGAAGTATGGCTCTTTCATTAGCTAGCTCCCCACTAGTTACTTGTACATTGGTTGTGGGCCGCACCTTAAGCCAATTTCAGGCTAATGCACCCTATATAAAGGAAGCCATTTCAGGCAGATGCATTTTGGAATACGGGCCCAGCTGATGGGTGGTCTACTACATGTTGGTAGCTGGGTGACTTCACAGCAGGGCCCTGAAGTGAATACTAATAGAACCCCACTCCTTTTGGAAAACAAGTAAGCGGCCAACTCGAGCAGACTATTATTTTGTCAGATCTGCCAACATTTTATTTATTTTTGGGGAGACGAGGGTGTGCACTGATTCTTGTTTTACTAAAACAGAAGTATGCCTGTGCCTCGGGGACCTTCCATGTGGGGGCAAGCCAAGACAAGTGGGCAAGAGTGCAGACCCTGGAGTGGGAAAGAGGGGTAGGGCTCTAAGTGGTGCTCCTTGGGTGGGAAATCAGTGGCAGAGGAGACAGCAGGAGGTCTTATTCAGGCGTAATAAAAACCCAGACAGAAATAAAATATGTAAAATAAAGTAATTGAAACAGATTGTTACTCATTTCTAGAGCACCAATTATACGACTGTTGAAGGTAGTACATGAATCATGCCAGCATCCTTACAGAACTTACCTTTGAAGATTCACTAATCTTATGTGGCCGAGAAACCTTCATCTGCCTGGTGCCTTCCATAGTAGTTCAACTGCGGACACCTTCCGAGAGATGACTAGTCAGCCACAGGACCAAACGTTTTCCTGCATAGTTTCCGTCTCTGCGTGAAAGCAGACATACTGCATGTCAACTCTGGAAATGTCCAGCAAACAAAAACACTGCTCTATTTCAGTCTCACAATACATACAGCCATTACAAAATGTTATCACGGTTTCATGCAACGACAGTTTTATTTTATTCTAGTACAAAGAAGTTTAAAAGATCATTGAATTTCTTACTCTTTTACACTGGGCTACTGGCCTTACAGGGTCAGACTGGGGTACAGGAGTCACACCTGGAAAGTGGATACAAGGACCCACCCGGAAAATCAACAGTGGAGTGCCAAAGGTGACACACTCATATCCTGGTTCCACTTATACACTAGCTCAAAGTTTGTATCTTGCATTTACTTGCAGTGCCAAAAACGACAGGTTTAATTAAAACACAGATGCTAAATGAAAGATTTTCAGAGTTAAGAAGGTAGCCAGGTGCCCAACAGAGGGGGCCCACCTGGCAATGTCAAGTATCCCAGTAAGCCAGGCCAATTTTCAACAGACTGTAACACCCATACAGGCTATGGCCAGGCAGGGATGGCTCAGCTTCAAGGGGTAATCCAGGCATAACTTCAAGAGAAGTCCAGGAATGGGGCTCAGAGGTGGCCAGTTGACGGGGCCAGTGCTGGCAACAGGGGGCATAGGAGTACATGTATAATATTTGGCTACGAGGTATTTATGTCACCAGAGATCCCCCATCTCCAATTCTTATAGCAGGGCTATAACGTTTCTGGGCTACTGAGCTGTTCAGACCTAGAATCTGGGAGGTGGCATCCAGTGCCCGGTCAAAGATTAAATTCCAGACCTCCCCATTATCAACATACCCTTCGCGGTAAGCAGCTTCAGTAACATAGAATAAAATGTAGAAGGGGAGCTTAGAGGGGTGCACATTTTATTTTATATAACTGCTGGTACAGACACCAACTGAAAAAACAAAAGACCCCGCTGCCCGTGAAGGCACACCGACAGAGAACATGCTGTGAAAACAAGGTAGCTTGCATCTGTGTAGATGTGCTGTGGCTTGGTTCATTGAGATCATGTATGCAACCGCCATTATATTCAGGTGGCTACAATGGAAAATTCCCACTAAAAATACCAACAGTTAAACCTGAATCAATATGTCAGTCTGCATCTGTATCCCAGGGATTTATTTAACTCTAAAAAGCGTTTTGCTCATAAAAGTGCTAAATCTTTGTGAAAATGTATGGCTCTTGCCTCACTGTGTTGAACAAACACAGCAATTCTAGAAAATCTATATAAATACTTTCTGTACAGTTAGTATAGTCCCAAGGAAAAAAACTGCTAATCAATTATTTCAAACCCTGGTATCCCCCACCCCTTAATTTTTTTTTCTAAATAGATACCTAATGTTAGTGTGACCAAGCATCAGTTCTTTTTTAATTGCTCCTCTCTTTTACAGCATCACCCTGGGCCAGGAGGGGTATGGATAAGTAGTCTCTGTATGTCAAATTCCATTTCTGAAGTAGCTTCTAGAGGGTGTTGTTTACCAATGCAAGTTAAGCAATTCCCCTCATATCTCAACCTCTGGTATTACAAATTAGTGAAAACGCTTACAATAATCAAGGACAAATGGCCAAAATCAGGGACATATCTGGAAAATAGTAATAACAGTTCCAGAAGTTGCGTACAGTATTCTACTTAGTGAAAACAGCATTTTCCTATTGAGAACTAGATTGCTGACATAATTTTTAAATCCCTACTCTTCACTGACACACATGCCAAATGTAAAAGGGACAGATGAACTTTCTGAGGCAAAAATCAGGCATAGCCGAGAGGTACACTCCCCCTCTACAACACAGCTGCTCCATCTCCAGCAGCTGAGGGAGTGACAGACCAGAGTTTGCTTACCCTCCAGACAGGGGTGTTCAAATTAAAACTTTTAGGACTTGCCTAGCCAATACTGTAGCTGAATTTTCACTTGCCCTTATTCATTATAATGAAATTGGCTTTCTTTTTGTACTTTCTCTTCATGGGAATTTACATGCCCCGACAGAGGGCAATAGGATTTGCACACCCCCTGCCTCCAGGAAGGTGGAAGGTTGAAATCACTGGCTCTGTGGAACCAGCGGCCCTATCCCTTCCACATCCCTAAGCGCTGCTCTATCCCAGTGCTCCATTTCTTGACATTTTGGTTTGTAGAACACTACAGCTCTTTAAGTCGAGAAGTAATAAAGCCCTTTCAGTAGGATACTTGTCCTTCAGGATTGGACAACTCTTCTAGAATCATACAGAAACTGAGGTTCAGGTGTTCTGCTGATTTCTCATGTATCACTTTTATTACTAAGTTTAACAAAAACTTACAGATTTCCTTTTCTAGGTTGCAGCTTTTTTTAATCTTTGTTGTCGTTTTCATATTCTTCACACTCAATACCCTGCCTCCTCATGTCCCCCCTTCCCCGGTGCCGTCCCACAGTTGTCCTCCACTGTCCAGAGTGCTCAATGCCCACTCTCTCTACCAACCTTCGGACTCCCTTCAGTCCTCCATATTCCTGAAAGTCCAGTGCTTCCCTGCCAGGGGCCCTCCGATACCACCACGGAGCACAGAGTGCACAAGTGCAGACTTGGAGTGAAGCAAAACCGATGCTCTGCAGGGCTGGGGTGGCGGCTTCCAGAACCATCCTGCATGTCAGAGGCAGTTTTCCCCTTTTCTGGTCCCATAAGTTCCATCCATCCCTCCCTCTGTGAGCACACGGTGGTGAGGAGGGGTGCAGCGTCTCTCAGCATGTGGTCACCCACGGCAACAAGGTCATCTTCACAAGCCTCCTCTAGGAACCTCTGTTGTGTTGGTGCACTCTAAGCCTCCTCTCCGGAAAGACAGCATCACTATTCAGTTCAATTTGATAAGCAGAAGACTGGGTTAGAGTTTTTTGTGTGTTTTTTCAGTTTGAGTTCTAACTGCCTATTACTGCCTCCATGTAGTTCTTCTCATCTCACATCGTCAGAGAGACTACGCAATTGCTGCTCAGGTCTCAATGGTCAATCAGATTACTGGAATCACTAAACAATCTATGACCCATTTTATTTTTTACTTATACCATACATGTTCAGTACGGACAATCGCTTAAACTGGACATTTTTTCAGTTTAACAGTGAACGACCACAAAATGCCATACTGGATGGCATGGTTAGTGATTCACTAACCTGTTTGCAACAGGTCTTAAAAATATGCCGGGGCACCTATGCAAAGCAGCTGAAAGTGCCTTGCATAGAGGCACACCAGCATACTATTAGGTTTGGAGAGGCGGTAAGTAGCTATTTGTGCCATGCTAGTTACCGCCTCCCAAAACCAGGTCTTAATGGCTGTGGGCCCCAACTGTGCCCCCCAAACATACCTGCCGGTACATCTGTCAGTATCCTTGGTTCCTAGTGGCCCTCCCACACCCTGAACACACCCACTGGTACATCAGTCACTGTGAGTATCCCTGGTTACTAGTGGTCCATCCACACCCTGAACATACCTGCCAGTATCTCTGCTGGCTAGTAGACCACTTGTCCCCCACCACACACACACACACACACACACACACACACACACACACACACACACACCGGTGCATCCTTCACTATCCCTGGTGGTTAGTGGTTCCCCTGCCCCTTGAACACAGAGGCCAGTACATCCTTCACTATCCTTAGTTGCTAGTGGGTCCTCCTGTCCCCCCCCCCCGGAACACACCCACTGGTACATCTGTCACTAACCCTGATGTCCAACGGTCCTCCCTGCCCCACCAATATCCCCTTCATTATCATGAAAATATTTCCCTTGTGTCCAGTGACGCCACCCCCGATCACCTCTCCGTTTTTGCAAGAACACATCTCTGGTGTCCAGTGGTCCCCTCCACCACCCCTCATTTACTTTGAGAACATGTCCCTGGTGCCCAGTGATCCCCCTGCCCTCCCCCAAACATCCCACTGATATATCACAGGTATCACTGATGGCTAGTGGCCCCCCCCACGCCCTGGGTACAAATCTTCCCACTTCCCAGCACAGACCCTCTGCATGCAGTCGTGAACCATCAGTTGGTGGTCAGCTGTGGAGATGAGTGGAGTTCTGTGGATGGTTCGGGTCAGAGGAGGCTGCCTTAGGGTGGTGGGGGGACCACTAGCCAACAGGAAAATATAGGAGATATACTTGTGAGGTGTTTGTGAGGTGCAGGACCACTGGACATCAGGAACGTGTTCACACAATAAAGGAGAGGTGATGGGCGGAGAACCAATGGACACCAGGGAAATGTTTTCACAGTAATGGAGGCGAGATGGGTGGAGAATCGGGGAGGAGGGGCACCAGGGACGCATTTACTAGCTGTGTATGTTGGGGAGGGGGCACTAGACTACCAGTACTGGCAGTCCTAACAGGTGCCCGGGGGTCACAAACCATTTTTCCTGGCCAGTAACAAGGCCATATTGAGATAGCAAATGGCCTCACAGCACCTAGCTTGTGCTATAGGGTCATTGCATTTAAGATCAAGTGACAGACTGTCGAAGGAGCAATTGCCATCACTAGAGCCAACTCGCTGCAACCCCATAGCATACATTGGCTACACACCTCCAGAGGCCAGAAGGAAGCTGGGTTTGCAACTGCAATCTGGATAGTTCCGGACTTGTATACCGGAACATGCCTTAAGCGCTTCCATTAGTACCCAGCATGTTAAAATCTACCACTGGTTTTCTCCAGGAACTTTTCTGCTCCTCAAGCAAACATTCTGTGGGCCCTAATTTGGACACATGAATACCCTGGTCCCTGTGCATGGTGGAAGAAATATACCATGCAGAGAAGCATGCAGTTCCTTATCACAACAGCAGCAGTAAACAGTTTAGCAATTTTATCCGACTGTGTGAATGGAAAATAAATGCAGACTTCTGTGCTGTGTTGTGTTGTAGGGGGAAAAGATTGTGATCCTGATTGTGGCTAAACAGTATATGGTAGGAGTAGGCTGGCATGCAGAACAGTGAGTGGCAGCTAGTCTGCGGCCACTAAACAATGAAATAAACATTTAAATTTAACTCTGTTATCAGATTATTTTTGTGGAAAGTGAAGAGAGAGTGGAAAGAGAAGAGAATGATAAAATGCCGATTTCTGCAACCTGGATGTGTATGGTGGGCTAGCACCAGCTAGATCACATCATGATCACTGTTGCAGTAAAGTTATTTTACAGTATTTTTCCCCACCAAACAAGCCATTCTGATATCCCAGAGAGCCGCTTATAACGAACAGATGGTCAATAACACAGACTAGTTAGTTACAAGTGGCTTTGACTGTTACAGGTGTAACCCCCCTGTTACCCGAGGTTATTAGAATCCCAGTAAGACCTAGTGGTAGGCAAGGAAGGCAGCTTGTGAAACTCCAGTTAAATGGATTTCACACTGTCTCACTCTGTTCTCAGTCTCAGCTGAGACTGAGGGATGACATCACCATAGAACTTTCAGAGCTGCATAGCCACACTGGAATGTTGCAGTTGGAGGTTAGCATAGAACGTTGGGGATTTTGAATTCAGTCTGTGTGCAGTCTTGGTGACAGACAGTAGTACACCTGTTTGTGTGCAGGCTCTCAGAGCTTTAAGCTCTGTTTTAGAGCTACTGTTAAGAAGGTGTGTGTTTCCTCCATAAGAGGAACACAGAAACTGGTTGTTGAAGAGGTGCAGACCGCTGTCACTGGTCCAAATGCCCCATCCCTGATGGGATGGGGGGAAAGGTTTGCCTGTTTTCCAGGGGCAACCCTCCTGGTTCCGGCTAAGGGAAGAAGCTGCCTATTTCAAGTTGCGCTGCGGCACCAGAAGCTCTGAGAGAGAAATTCCTGTGGAGGAATCGCCTGTGGGGCACCTGCAACCAAAGGGTGAGTTCGCTCTGAAAGAGGGCCATGTGTGTTTCACCTTAACAGAAGGAAACTAAAGGGACTGTTACTGTGGGGTCAGGAAAAAGACAGCCAAGTACAGTTGTAATGTGGGGATTGGACAGCTTAATCAGTGAGGGGCCTAGAGCAATGGGCTATGCCATTTAAAAGTATGCTCAAGTCCAGCACAAAGGGAAAGCAAGACAAGTAGAGGAAATGTGACATACATTTAGCCATAATCTGCATTGCCAAACTTTACAGTAGGAGGTGTTTACTGTCCAGAGAAATGGCCGGGTATGAATTGGGAGCGAGGTGGGAACCCCCACCCCAATCAGTAGTAATAAAATTCCTCTGGTTTATCACTGGCACCTTTACTTTCCTCAGGTACTTGGCCAGTGCCTGAGGAAAGTACCCAGACGTGGGATTAAAGGAAAATTCCCCGACAGAGCTGAGGTGCTCTTAGGTGGTTTAAGGAGCCACCAGTAAATGTTTCAATGACACATGGAAGGTGTCCCAGTGGCCGGCAAGGGAGCCGAGCCAGGGAAAACCCAGAACAGTGTACAAGTTCGGGCTGTGTACCCAAAGCAGCGTGCAAGTCCGGGCTGTGTGCCCGGTGGGTTCAGAGCCTGAGGGCTAAAAAGTGTAGAAGTGTTCTTGATCTTTAATCTGCATTACCAGGAGTGTAGCCTCTGGGTCCATCTATGCTTTGTTTATTCTGTTTGGATGTGAATAAAAGCCACACTTTAGAATCCCATTTGTATTGGACATTACAGTTATTGCTTCCTGTGTTCAGAATTACTTGGGTACCCCTGTGCAGAGTAGCCAAACCTAACCTTTGTGCCGAGTGACCTATTCCTCCCCGAACCCAGCCCACCTGGTATTGCTGTCAGATTCAAACAGCATACCGCCTGTCGTTGCAAAATGAAGGAGGTGGGGTTGCAAAATGGAGGCACCGCTTTGGATTTGAAATTTAGGGAGGAAAGGTGCTCAGGCAAAGTGCTAGCATTTTGGTTATCTGGCAGTGGGTAGCCCAAAAAGCTGAAGCAAGGTTAACTAGTGTGTCGCTGTGTGCTGTTGTCCATGTGCTGCTGTTAAATGCCAACTGTTTACCAAGGAGCAGCAAAGCCTGAGAGAGTATGCCCTTGTCCTGCATCAAAAATTACAGTGTTTTGCCAGCTTTTAAAAATTGTTCTGACAAAGAAAAGTGTGGAAGACTAGGGGTAGCAAAAGGAAAATTGTGCCCTGGACGTTGGAAATGCTTTCTAGTGAACAGAGAGACTTGCTGTGTTAATGGCCATGAAAAAAATGGTTGAAATGGGCTCCCGCCATGGAGTCAGTTAGAAGAAAAAAAAAAAGTGGTTTTGCAGTTTAAATTTACCTGTTCAACAATCGCCGTGAGGAGAACAGCACTCATGAGGGAAAGAGGCTCATTTGCACGGCGTCGTGTGATTGGTGAGACTGCAATCAGTCCCGCCCCAAGCCAGCTCTACAGCGACTGCCCAGCATTCGAGCGGGAGTGTGAGTGGAGTGCGTGTACTGGCTTACCGGAGGAGCATCGCGGTGACTGAAAGCGCTTTAAAAGTTAAAAAAAAAAAAACACGGGATTTTCTGCCTAAATTCAGGCTCAGCCCGCATCTCGTTTGACTGGACTGTGAGTATGGTGTTTAGAGGGACAATCGGCAGGACTGCCAACCCGCTTCTGTCCAGAGGCCTCCAAGACTGGCTGCAGGCCGTTTTCCATCATAGCAAACAGCTACTGATAACAGTGAGTACCAACAGAGATAACTGCTCAAACCAGTGATTTTTGCCAAAAGCCAGCTGAATCTGTGTGCAGCAGGTAGTCGGTTTGCAAACGAAGACTGTTATGTTTTTACCAGCAAAAGCAAGCTTGTTAAGCCATCGACTGTGAGCACAGTTATGGGTTCAGCGTCAGAGTAAAGTTTCAAAGCCATGAGAGAGACTGTGAGTTGTATCAAGTTATGCAGCAATAGTTACAGGCAATCCTGTGCTTGAAATACTGAGGCTTTAAGGGACTGTGAGCTAGAGCAATGTTTTCAGCGAGTGAAAGGTCCGTGGTAAATCATATAAATGTGCTACGAAAAAGAACAGTGCACGTTTGTGCAGTTTTGAACAAAGTTATCGGTAGTGTGTGTAAATCGGATGCGCAGTGGCTTGACCCAATTTCAGAATGTTGATGCACAGGAGTGCTGCTGCCGCCATTACAGGGTGGGGTAGTAATGTAAACACAGCAGCAGAGGAGCCATTTTGAAAGTGAAAGAAAGTGTTCAGTGATGTGGGACTTTCAATACCAGTGAGTGTTTGTTTTTCTCTGCAGTCATGGCCTCAGGACCAGCCCACTACCCGGATCATGCCCAGGCTGTGGTAGCAGCAGAAGTAAACAAGTTAAGGAACACTGAGAGGTGTTACTACAGAGGACAACTGCCTCCTCATGTGGCGATTCCTAGATACCCAGTGCAAGTGTGCTTATTATGCTTAAATGCTGGAAGGGACGCTTTCTCATGGTACCTCACTGTCTGCGTGCTTAGAGAAATACGGCTTGTTTAAAGCGCCCAAGATTCGTTTGGCTCCCACATGGACAAAAGTTCAAGAATCTGCAGTTGGCAGCACACAGCACCAGGCAGAGCCTGTGGGAGAAGGCCCCTCGGGGGAGTGTGGCACAAAGCTAGAGGGTGCAGATTTACAGACAGAACAATGTGCTGATGTTTCAAATTCTGGATCGCAGAGAGACAATTCAGGCAGAGCAACAGTAGACTCTTGGAGAGCGGGGCCTAGCCCAAGTCTCATAGGAGAAGACGAGATAGGGAGGCCTATGAATGGGAGGTTTCGACCTCCGCGCCCAGCGAAGAGTGGATAGTCTCAGGAGTGAGGGCGACTGCTCAGTCCTGGGCACAGATTCTCAGTGAGGAAGAAGAAGAGGGGGAACCTATGTGGCCTTGTGAAAAAGAAACTGGTACACAGACTCAAGCTCTTGCCTCAGAGGAATCCATGGAAGAGAGTGGTGATTCCACTACCCTGGCTGTGCAAGAAGAAGTCAGGGATCCATTTTTTGTCTCTTTGAGAATGCGTAGCTGGCAGAACCAGGACTGGCCGCCCCCAAGCCAGGCCAGAGGTCTCAGGTTGACCCAAGCTAGTAAAGAGGAGAGACTGGTTCGTAGGAAGGCGAATGAAATCTATGGGATGTCCTTTCCTACCTTTCCTCGGAGAGTCTGGGAGGAGATTGAGAACAGCAGAAAATCCTGGATATGGGCGGAAGCAATGAAATGTGTGCATCCTGGTGCAAACAAGCATGTCAGGAACAGAATGCTTCATGAAAAATATAGCCAGCAGAAAAGAGGCAAGACACCGTTAATGGACACTGTTCGAATAGTGGATGGAGGGGGACATGAAACCTTTCACAGTGTGAATTATGTGTGCCCAGACAGGGTAATAATTCAAGCTCCTGACCCGCTGTGCTATTGGCCACAATGCAAAGACCTCCCTGCAAATGTGCCCATGCCTACCAAATGGAAAGCAGAGCAGTGGTAGCCAGTGCTGCCACTCCAGCCATTGCAGTGCCTTTGTTGTTCCGCCAGTATGGATGTCCAGGACTCAGGTGCCCCACATTCATCAGTTCTACAGTGTACCGACTTTCCAGAATCCATCGACTGGTCCACCAGATGACTTCAGATCCAGAGAGGACACCAGCCCAGCAGTATCCTGATTCATCGCCTGGTAATCAGATGACATCAGACCAGCTGTTTTCCTTTTGTTCCTGTTCCAAGGTTCCATCTCCAGAGATAACATCAGCCCAGCAGTTTCCAGATGTGCCCTCCTGTCGTTCCCGGAAGATGTCCGCCCAGCTGTATCGGAAGAATGCTGCCAGGGAGAGTCTTCGGCTGAGGACCAGGTCGGTGTTTTGTTTGTTCTACAAGGGGCTGGTAAGTCCAAACTTTTCTATTCTTATGACATTGCAGTACACACCCTACACTAGCAGACTCCAGATGTTTGAACTGTCCTCAAAGACTCTCCCCTTCGAGACTTTGACCTGATAGAACTGTGCTTCACCGGGCTCCGGCCCAGGAGAGACTCTTTAATGGACGACTAGCCTTCGGGAACTGTGGTCACTAGATGGGACTTGTAGGGCACTCCACCCCCCAAATGTGTATTGTAAATAATGTCATTGTTTTCTAATGTTTATACTGTTTTTCTACATTTCTAAAAAAAAAATTATATATATATATATATATATATACACACACACACACACACACACACATATATATACACATACATACACACACACACATACATATACATACATACACACACACACACACACACACATACATATACATATATATACATACACACACACACACATATATACACACACATATATATATATATATATATATATATATATATATATATATATATATATATATATATATTTTGGGATTCTCCAGTGTTTTTATGCTAGGGGTTTAGATAAACTGTGTATGCAGATTAGGAGTGTGTGTTGTCTTTCTTTTTTCTTGCAGGTGTTCCTGAAGAAGACAGAAGAGAAGACAAGAAGGAGGATGTGGGACTCATCGGAGTTCCTCACTAGTACTTTAGTGTGTAGTATTTAAAGTACTGTTACTGTGTGTAACCTTTTTCTTCCACAGGTATGGTTGTGGGGGAGTTAGGGAGTAATGTAATGGTATGGTATTAGTTCCTGGTGTGTGGTTACGTGGTGTCCAAGGTCGGGGAGGTCCCCTGTTTGTTTTGTTTTGGGATTTGAGTTAAAGGCAGACAGGTTTTCCCTAGAGGGCTAGGGGGGATAGGCAGGCTGTGGCCCTGATCTGCAGTAGGGGTTGCAGTGCTGATCTATTAGGGCTATACTCTGGACAGTTCTACCAGAGCCATTAGGCACCCATAGTTAGCAGGTAAAGTAGAGGCTGATATGTCAGCCAAAGGCCTCTAGGCCCTTAGTGTTGCCTGCCTGTGCTAGCACATGGTAGTTGGGGGCCTGATCACCCCCGGCCTCAGGTAGCAAATAGGGTGAGATGGCCTAAGCCGGGTAAATAATGACTGCGGACAGTCATTTTCCTGGCCCAGGGTGAGTGTAACCCCTCCAGTTACCCAGGGTTACTAGAATCCCACTAAGACCTAGTGGTAGGCAGGGAAGACAGCTTGTGAAACTCCAGTTAAATGGATTTCACACTGTCTCACTCTGTTCTCAATCTCAGCTGAGACTGAGGGATGACATCACCATAGAACTTTCACAGCTGCATAAGCCACACTGGAATGTTGCAGTTGGAGGTTAACATAGAACGTTGGGGATTTTGAATTCAGTCTGTGTGCAGTCTTGGTGAGAGACAGTAGTACACCTGTCTGTGTGCAGGCTCTCAGAGCTTTAAGCTCTGTTTTAGAGCTACTGTTAAGAAGGTGTGTGTTTCCACTGTAAGAGGAACACAGAAACTGGTTGTTGAAGTGGTGGAGACCGCTGTTACTGGTCCAAGTGCCCCATCCCTGAGGGGATGGGAAGGGGAAGGTTTGCCTGTTTTCCGGGGCCAACCCTCCTGGTTCCGGCTAAGGGAAGAAGCTGCCCATTTCGAGTTGTGCTGTGGCACCAGAAGCTCCGAGAGAGAGAAATTCCTGTGGAGGAATCGCTTGAGGGGCACCTGCAACCAAAGGTTGAGTTCGCTCTAAAAGAGGGCCATGTGTGTTTCACCTTAACAGAAGGAAACTAAAGGGACTGTTACTGTGGGGTCAGGAAAAAGACAGCCAAGTACAGTTGTAATGTGGGGATTGGACAGCTTAATCAATGAGGGGCCTAGAACAATGAGCTATGCCATTTAAAAGTATGTTTAAGTCCAGCACAAAAGGAAAGCAAGACAAGTAGAGGAAATGTGACATACATTTAGCCATAATCTACATTGCCAAGCTTTACAGTAAGAGGTGTTTAATGTCCAGAGAAATGGCCAGGTATGAACTGTGGGAGCGAGAGGTGGGGGGAGACCCCCCATCAGTAGTGACCAAATTCACCTCTACGGATTTGCTCTGTGGCACCTTTACTTTCTCTCAGGTACTTGACCAGTGCCTGAGGAAAGTACCCAAACGTGGGATTAAAAGGAAAATTCCCTGATAGAGCTGAGGTGCTCTTAGGTAGTTTAGGGAGCCACTAGTAAATGTTTCCATGACATATGGAAGGTGTCCGAGTGGCCGGCAAGGGAGCCAAGCCAGGGAAAACCCAGAACAGTGTACAAGTTCGGGCTGTGTACCCAAAGCAGCGTGCAAGTCCGGGCTGTGTGCCCGGTGTGTTCAGAACCTGAGGGCTAAAGTGTAGAAAAAGTGTTCTTGATTCTTTTAATCTGCATTACCAGGAGTGTAGCCCCATGGGGGTCCATCTATGCTTTGTTCATTCTGTTTGGATGTGAATAAAAAGCCACACTTTGGAATCCCATTTCTGGTACTGGACATTACAGTTATTGCTTCCTGTGTTCGGAGTTACTTGGGTGCCCCTGTGCAGAGTAGCCAAACCTAGCTCTTGTGCAGAGTGACCTATTCCTCCCCGAACCCAGCCCACCTGGTATTGCTGTCAGATTCAAACAGCATACCGCCTGTTGTTGCAAAATGATGGGGGGGTTACACAGGCAAGGCCACTGGTTTCAGTTTTTTTTTTTTTTTTTTTTTAAACAAAAAACAGTAAAATTCCAGAATTTTGACTGCCTGCACACTGGTAAATACAAACAATTTCATAGAAATGGCATTTTATACCAGGTCAGTAAATCTACATAACTTGAATTTTTCTTACAAATTGAAAATAGTACAGGAAGCAATTTTATCATAAAATGCTCTGTATATCAAGCCTTCTTTTATTCTGATTATTTATACACATACTAAAAAAATATTTTTTAATTTAATACAATTAGAAATCTATAATAACGTTATGCTTGTTTCATTAGCATTTTAAATAAAGTTTTTTTTTTTTTTATTTAATACAGTTAGCTATCTACAATAATTTTATTGTCCCTGACAGCTTCATTAGCAAATGAGAACACGATGAGTGAGCACTCTTTAGACTCCACAGTATGCCGGTCTGCTTAGAGTTCAACAAAACAAGCTGCAGCAAGGTGTGAAATAGTTATCTTCAGTCAGCTTTGCAAACCGAGTTGTAATGCAGTTTCCCTTTAAACTTTATTCAATGTGTGTGTTCCCAGCGAGTTTTTTATATTTGTGCTTTCAGCATAAAGATACATGGCATAAATGATTGATGTGACATGTTCTCATATGCTAATGCTGCTCTCATAGACAGTGGGATTTTAACAACGATAAAATGGAGACCCTCAGGACAGTTACAGGGAGATAGCATGGACAGTGAAAACAAACTAAAGCAAACATATATATCCCTAACAGCTACAGGAAAAAAAGAATTGCCTGTTGACGTGGAAACAAACAAAATGTACAAGATATGAGGGTGTAGTTTTCCTTTAAGTATTATAGGCTCCAGGACACAGGACAGACTCCTGTGTCACTCCCCTTGTGACCCCCATACATCTGAGAATTTGCCATGCAGGGCCACACTCTGAGTTCTGTCAATCAGTTATCCCTATTCTGAGTCCTAAGCCCCCTACCTTCTGTACAAGCTTCCAATGTGGCCCCGAATCAAAGGCCTTGCTTAAGGCCAGGTACAAAACATCAGCTGCCTGGCCCCTATCTACCCTGTGTTACCAACACAACCTATCCCTCGTGAACCCGCAATGATTCTACTTTTCTCTAGGAAACCGACTACCTGTTCCTTAATAATGGTCTCCAGGAGGTTGCCCACTATTGGACATCAAGCTCACTGGCCTGTGATCCTGCACACAGAGGGTTCATTGCTCCATGCAGCCATGCTGGGAGCAGCCTGTCTTAAGAGCATTGTTGACTTTTCAATAAAGGAAAGAAAAGGGCATGCAGGCCAAGAATGAAACACTAAAGCTAAATATATTTTTGTGAATTTCGAGCCACAAGAGACACCAGGCAGTTCTGAGTCCTACTGCTTAGGCCCTGTAGAAGAGGCCCAGCCTTAAAACGTTTGGCTAATTTGTTGCAAGTAAATAATTCACTGGAACTTTGATTGCGATTTGGTGAGGCAGTCCCTTCCTAACCTGGGCGTGTTATTTCTGTGGCTTGTTGGGAACGAACTCCTCCTGTATTTCTTGTTTCCATGCAGTACTAGACTCTTCTTTGCTGCCCACTGCTGACATCAGGCTCACTGGCCTATCATTTCCCAGGTTTTTACCTATCCCCATCCCTGTGCAGGGGACAGTGGTTGCTAACCCCCAATCCACCAGCACCTCGCCTGTTGCCAGTGACTGATTAAATAGAGCTGAAAAAGGGTCAGCCACGGCCTGTTTTCTCTCCTTCAGTACCCGCAGGTGTAGTCCATCTGGTCCTACTGATCTGCACCCTTTTGGAAACTCTCCTTAGTTACATACCCTCTCTCTTATTTGTGGATATCATTACCCCTGAATCAGTTCTTGCTGTCAGGAATAGAGCCTAAAGCCTCCATCGTAAACACAGAACTGAAGTACCTGTTTAATATGTCTGCCTTTCCTTCATCAACCTCATCTCCGGTTCAATCTTTCCTTTTTCCTGTGCTACTCTTTGCCTTATGTTCCTTCCTTAAGTAATGCAAGAATGTTTTATCATTATTTGTGACCTCTTTCCAGTATCCTTAGTTCTGTGTTTCCCTTCATCCTTATAATGAGGTCCTTGCTTTTGTCTAGCTTATCTCTGTACATAGCTATGCTGGTCTCTCTCTGCTCACCATTATATACCCCAAAGGCTTTCCATTTCTCCCAAACTGCCTCCCTCACTTCCTCGTCTAACCAAAGTGTTTTGTTTTTTTTGTTTCTTGGTCTTATTAAAGCAGCAGTACTGGTTAATAAAAATATTAATTTTGGCCGGCTCGTCGGCGCAGCGGTAGGATTTCCGCTTGCGATGCCGGCGACCCAGGTTCGGGAATGGACTCGGGTCGCTGGAGAGCCAGCCGGAGGAGAAGGCTTGAGCCGCCCTGAGACTGCTCGCCCGAGGGAGGGAGGGACGCGCTGTCTGCTGCTTTCCTGGCGGAGGCTGGGAGAGCAACGCTAAGCGGCAGCCCCACACAGGGCATGGGTGAACATCGGCTTTAGCCCACTTGCGTGGGCACGCCATGCCCCCGGGGAGCAAAAAGGAAACCCCAGCCTCCTGGTTGGCCGGATGATGGCTGCTGGCTCCTGCCAACTCAGATGCCCGGATGCCCCAGAATCCACCTCAGCAGCGCCCAGGGACTGACTGAGTAGCACGTTGGTTTCCCTTCCTGGCGCCTTCCCCCTCGGAGGAGAGTGACCCATCCGGTGAAGGGATACGCCGGGCCACCCCTGGGATGGTGACAATGTGAGGTGAGTGGAAGGGGGTCAGGGCGAGGGGGTTGGGGGGGGTCCATGAGCAGCTGGAAGGAGAGGCAGGCCAGGGGGCGAGTAAGGAGCAAAAAAAAAAAATTTTTATATAATATATATTAATTTTACAACAGTTATGTCAAACAAGCCCCACAACTGACAAAACTTGAATCATTTGCTTTTTCCTTCTATTCTTTTTTTTTTTTCCTAACAGTTTAGCACAGACCCTTGCCAGGAGCGCCATATTGGATTCGGAGGTAAATGGGATGCTGCCATTCTCTCACTGGTTATTTTGTCTGATGTAACTGGAATGCACCAACCCCTTCCTTTGCCTGCTGAATGTTTACAGGATAAGCAATGTAAACAAAAGATGAAAAACAGGAACTGGTACGGGGCTGCCATATTTTCTGTGGATCCTCACATTACACTTTTTTTTTTTTTTAAATGAAGGGAACCAATTATCAGAAAGCAGTAGTAAACAGCAAAAGTTAAATTTGAAATGTTAAATTATCAGGTAGTGCAAAAATCTGGGAAGTGATGAACATGTCATGGTTAACCAATAATACTGCTTTAATAAGGTTTATAGTGTTTTGGGCCATGCCTATTAGTTCCTCTTTAACTGCTACCCACTTATTCCCCGACCCCTCTATTGTGCATATCCTTCCACCGATCTTATACGGTTTCATCAAAGCCAGCATTCCTAAAGTCTGGGACTACAGTGATGGACTTCAGTTGTTGAGATTCTAGCACAACGGTGAACTAAATACTGATGTGGTGGCTCTGTCTGATTGGGTCCTCAGTCAAGATATCTCTGATGATGTCCTGAATGAACACTGCCAGGTCCAAAACTCCCCCCGGTTGTTTCTCTCACAAATTATGTAAGAAAGAAATCCTGTATTACCTTTATAAAATGACTGAATTTTCTGGTTTACATTATACAGTATGTCAGGTTAAAGTCTCCAATGAGTATAGGTCTACCCTGAGTAGCTGCCTTCCTAATTTCCCTTCCAGTTCTTGTCTTTGTCTACCCCGATTTGGCAGCATGTAGATAACTCCTATCCTACACCCCACCTTGTCATTTGGAGCCACAGAGAGACCCAACTCCACTGCTACAGATATGTCCTCGGAAACCTTTATGTTCTCCTTTAAATACATGGCCACACCTCCCTGTCCCCTCTAAGTACGTGTATAGTCAGGGAAACTCAGTTCTTAGCTATTGCTTTGATTTGCCATGTTTCACATATTGCTACTATAGCCATATCTTCAGCAGTCATTACTACCTGGAGTTCGCCCATTTTATGACCTAAACTTACTCTCTGTTTGTTCTTACCCGCATTTCTTCTCCTCTTAACCCTGCTGAATTTTGATCTCTTACTGCTGCTACAATGACATTTACCTGCCTCTTCAGTATTCTTATGTTCATGCGTACTGGGGGATAGCAACTTTGCTCCCACTTTGTGTTCCTGTGTTCAATCTGTTACACTGCCCTCCCCTTTCCAAGTTTAAAATCTTACAGCCCACTGCATCCAGCTTATGCCCTAATACACTGGTTCCAGCAGGACATCGTTTGTGAACAGACTGCAATCTTCTCAGAAGGATCCCCAGTCCCCGAAAAGTCAATCCTTAATCTTCTAACCAGCCCTCAGCCACGTATTAAACTCTCCGATTTGATTCCATCTATTCTGTCCAGCACATGGCACTGGTAGCAGCACCAAAAAGGCTACCTTATCAAACTCAACTTACCACCTAGCTCGCAGAAAATAACCTTTACCACTTCTACACTGCATTTTGCCAGGTCGACAAAAGTAGCACAAAACCTGGTTTCCTCCTTCCCTGCTCATCAGCCTCTCCAGTTGGGGAGTCGAGTTACTCTTTCTGCAGTCACCCCAAGGAGAGAGAGACTGGATCTCTCTGCTTGGCCAGAGTGGCATACCAGCATTCCCATCCCTGTCAGTACAGAATTCCTTACTACTATGACACACTTCTTGTTTCCCCAGCGGCTAACCTCCTCCCCGTAGCGCATCCTTGCTGGACATCGCCACATCCTTATGGGTAAGAACTTCCGCTTTATTTCAGAGCAGTTCTCGTGAACAGATTCTGCCAGTGACACAACTGGATTCTGGGTTTGTATCCCTTAGGTCCCCCTCCTTCTCATCTCTCATCCCACCCCCAACTGCTGGTCCATCATCCAGTGCAGACACATGGTGCGCATTAAGGTAATAGCCTTCTTGCAGTACCCAGTGGTCCTTGTACAGAGGTGCGTCTCAGGTACTGCACATCATCCCTGAGGGAAACTAAATCCATGCTAAGGACCATGAATTTCCAACAAAGTAGGCACCCACCAGCCTCCTAGAACTCTCTCTGGAAAACGGCTGATACCAACTAAAGCGCCTATAAATGAACTACACCGACCCACCCATCTGTGCAGCATGTGAGTGTATGAAAGCATGTGAGAGTTTGGATAGGAAGTTAGAAGTAAATCATGTAGCATTTTCTGTCCCTCTTCCTCCTCAAAGTCCTCTTCACATTAAGTCCAGGCACTTGTGGCAGTGATTCTTTACAAGTAGCACAACCATAAAGCTCCAATATTTTATATTATATATAACAACTAGAGGACATCACATGGAATACTAGGAGCTTTCATGCCACCATATACAAGTGGCCTACCCTGTGTCTACAGGTCACATGATGATCCTTCTTGTTTTTATATATACACACGATCTTTTTGGGCACAACTTGCCCTGCATGAAGAAGAAGAATCAGCATTTATATAGCGCTTTTCATACATCCAAAGCACTTTACAAGCAATGCTAGACTGGTAGTGAAGTAACTGAATGTGTAGTGGTGGCCATATCGCACATCACCCACACACAGCCTGGATAATTGCATGAACCGGTTTATGGGAAGGGGAATGTTGGCCAGGACACCAGGAATGTTCCCTACTCTTTGCGAAGAGTGCCCTGGGTTCTTTTACTTCTACCTGGACACCCACCAGAACAACACCATGATGGGCAGAAGGGACCTCGGTTTAACGTCTTATCCGAAGGACGGCACACCCCAGCAGTACAGCACCCCCCAATACTGCACTCGGATGCCAGTGATTTTTAGGTGCAAGTCCAATCCCGGTGTGGGACGAGAACCCACGACCTTCTGGTCCAGAGGCGGATGTGCTACCAACTAAGCCATGCTGACACCTGACTCACCTTCGCTTGTGAAGCTAGATAGATAGAGATATACATTATATATTTTATTATAGTGGCACGGTAGTGCCACTATAGTTAGGGTTGAGGAGCCATTTACATGTTAAACCCAAAATTTTGCACCGTAATAACTTTGCAACCGTTTGACGGATTTGCCTGAAATTTGGAAAACACGATCAAGACCCCTACGCCTTGGGATACGCCAAGTTTCATACCGGTCGGATACACGGCTGCGGAGTTATTAAGCGTGATCTGCGCGTGCGTTTACAAGTTTTCTGGAATTTTACAGTCGCGCCTGCAGGTCACACGGTTTGCGCGACTGGCCCGAAATCTTCAGGGAACGTGCGGCCGGGGTCCCCAATGTGCCTTTTGAAGAGTTCCTGAAATATTAAACGGTTCAAAAATTATTCAAAAAACAATTTCCCATTATAAGTCAATGGGAAAAGTTAACAAAAAGTTCGACAGTGTCACAAATGCACATTTTACTATCGCAAATGGCCCTTTTACTGTCGCAAATCTGCCATTTTGTTTTCAGTTAGTGATCAGAAAAATGCTTGGCATTTAAAATTGAGACCCTCTAGCAACCTAATTCTTTTGTATTCACCTAGTCGGCCCTGAGGATGCTAGCCATGTCTTTATTTTGGGTAAAACACCCAGAAATATGTGTTTTTCAGATTTCTGGAAAAGTACTTTCACAAAGTAGTGTCGCACTATAAAGTGTCGCAAATGTTTCATGTAAAGCTTTTGAAATCATTTACACTACTTATGACACTATGCCCAAATAACAGTAATTATTTGGCACCCCGCTGCAAAGGAACGGTTTGGAGTTTTGGGCTGAAATTTGGAGGGAAAGCAGCCGACATATCACAGATGTGCCTTTCAGTATTTTGTTGAAAAAAATATTACACGGCAGCAAAGTTACGGTACTCCAAAGTTGACGCTTTTTCCCATAGGATAACATTATGGCATACGACGCATTGCAGCGATCGTTTGGCGCCCTGCTGCAAAATAACGGTTTGGTCTTTTGGGCTGAAATTTGCAGGGAGCACAGCCAACATCCCACAGATGTGCCTTTCAGTGGTTTGGTGAAAAAATATTACAGGGAGGCAAAGTTATGGCACTCCGAACTTCAGTTTTTTTTCCCCATAGGATAACATTACGGCATTCGCCGCTTCCTTTCAGGGCCTGTATCTCGAAAACGGTGCAAGATACGGGCTTTTCGGCAGGACTGTGATAATTCATATGACTTATTTTTTTTTCTATGTCATACGGTTACTGAGATATAAGCAATTTACTATTCCAAGTCCTCATTTTTGTGTTCCAAGAGTCATTATTTTGCATACACTTTTGTACTCACTGTCTTTCTATACAGCTTTTGGGAAAACCAGCATGTAAAGCATTACTGTTATCGCTTGGGTTCCATTTTCCGTTTCAGTTACGTTCCCGTTACACCACCATTGCGTTACCCTTTGCGTTTTCTTTCAGGTTGCGTTTGCGTTGTTTTTAACATTTCTGTCTACAGTACTGTTTCTCTTTCTGTTTCGCTTTGCATCACCATGCGCATTACGATTTGCATTTGTGGGCACAATGTTACTATGAGACAAGACATCAGGGTCCCGCGCTCCCGCTGCCACATTACATTCACTATTTCTCATTATCATTCTCAAAAAGAAGGGAAATTAGAGGCAAAAAACTCCATTTAATGCATCAGTTAGGGTTGTTCCACAGCGACAAAAGTGAGGAAATTCGATGTTGGGGTTGAAACCCCTTTGCACCCTCAGCCCACCCCCAACTGGAATCGAGTGCGACTGGATCATCGGTCCTGTCACCCCATTCTCCTATTCCTCAGCTTCTTTCCACATGTGATGGGGTGACAGGGCTGACGACCCTGTCACGCACCCGATTCCAGTTGGGGGTGGGCTGAGGGGGCAATGGGGTTTCAACCTAACATCGAATTTCGCTTTCTCACTGTGGAACAACCTAACTGATGCATTAAACTGAGTTTTTGCCATATATATATATATATATATATAGATAAACCACTCTGAGGTGTGCAGTCATGCTCTGATATACGACGCCTTTATGTGTATTGGTCAATCACCCAAGGCATGCGATATCAGAGCATGACCAGATACCTAGAGTGGTTTATCTATCTTATAAAATGTCAAAATTGTATTGAGGGGTAAAGTGCACGGTGCAGTTGCGCCTAAAATACACACGGTCATGTGATGTCATTCAGCTAATGATATTGCTGCAATTTCCCTACCCATTTTATAAAAAAAAAATATATATATATATATATATATATACATACATACATATACACACATATATATATATATATATATATATATATATAGTGGCGCGATCACGCCACTAAAGTTAGGGTTCAGCGGTCACTTACATAGTAAAGTCAAAGAGTTTGGGTGTTAACAACTTTGGACCCATTTAACAGATTTACCTGAAATTTGGAATGTTCGGTGGGGCATAGTAGATCTCTTGATTTGCCAAATTGCGTTTCAGTCAGACTTACGGTCTTTGCGTACTAAAATGCTGAAAAATGCAAAATTATCCATTTTTGGAGGCAGCTTTTGGGATTTTGGACGTGGCCCTGCACGGCTGTTGTGTGGTGTGCTGCTCTGTGAAATGGCTTGTTTGAAAGAGCTTTGGTGGCCAAATATGCTGCTTTTCGTTTGATGAAAAAATATTAAGGCATTCAAAAGTTATGCCACTTTTAAATTCCAATTATAAGTCAATGGGGAAATTTATATGTATGTTTTGCGAACAAAGAATGGGGTTCTGGCCATCTGGTCCCACCTGGCGATCAAAGAATTTGCAGCCTCGTGGTTCAAGAATCTTTGACCCTCAGAATTTTAAAAATTCTTTGATTGTGAGGTCCGCCATCTTGTTTTCAATTTTCTGATCGGAAAAACACAAATATCTCGGCTCAGGGGTCACTTCTGAAGTAAAACTTGGATGGGTTTTACTCAGGGGACGCTGATCTATCGAGCCATGGCTTTGGTTTGATCCAAATCGGTCAAAAAACAGAGTTCCAAGCTTTTAAAATCTTAGTTCTTGGCTCGCTAACGATCTTCGATCGCGAGCCTGCAAATTCTTTGATCGCGAGATTCTTTGATCGCAATCGTGCATCGCGTGCTACGGATGAGATGGCCAGATTTAAAAACTGATTTTCTCAGCCCTGGGGTGCACTATAAAGTTAAATGAGGGTGCGTTTTTCCTCAGGGGGCTTCGTTCTGCCCCATCTGAATACAAAAAATAGTGTTTCCAATGTCCCTGGTAGTCTAGCACCCCCCCAATCATGATTAAATAGATAATTATCTGTAATTCCCTGGTAGTCTAGTGGCTCCCCCAATGTATATTTCATACACAGTGTTTTGTTTTTTTTCCTGGTAGTCTAGTGGCCCCCCTATCTGAATTAAATTATTATACTGTATGCTATCTCCTGTAGTCTAGTGGCCACCTCGTCATAACAGGATACATAACGCATCTTGACTTTCTGTTCGGTGTTCAGTGGTTCTTTCTGCCTGTATTATCTCAGGTTGATCACCCCGTCCTGTTCATGGCCCCATCATACCAGACATCCACGTGCAATTCCCGACCAGTGGCTCCCCTCACCAGCGATGCCAGCCCACCTAGCACCCCCTCACTTCTTCCGCCAGCCTGCCACTTCAGAGTTCACCTCACTCTCCACGGCCAGCCACTGACTGTGTGTATTATGAGCGCCGCAATGCAAAGAAGCACTCAGAACAATTTCGAGCACCTCTTGCATTAGCACTGTAATACACAGTCGCGGTGGCTGTGGAGGTGAGAGGTGGTTTCGCCAGCTGCCGGCTGGGGAATAAGGCGGGGTGTTGGGTGGGCTGGCATGGTGGGTAAATACCAGACTACAAGGAAATTGCACATCATTATGTATCCAATTATGATGGGGGGCCAACTAGACTACCAGGGATATGAACACGTATGATAATTTAATACAGATCAGGGGGGCCTCTAGACTACCAGGGATATAACAAATCAATATCTATGAAATACACATTGGGGGCCACTAGACTACCAGGGCAGGAAATTCAAGATTGTTATGTATCTTTTTATGATGGGAGGCAGCTAGACTATCAGGGATATGAACAAGTATAATAATTTTATACAGGTCAGGGGGGGCACTAGACTACCAGGGATATAAAAAAAGACACTATGTTTGAAATATACATGGGGGGGCCACTAGACTACCAGGGAATTACAGATAGTCATCCATTTAATCATGATGGGGGGGCCGCTAGACTACCAGGGATATTGAAAACACTATTTTTTGTATTCAGATGGGGCAGAACAAAGTCCCCCTGAGCAAAACACACCCTCATTTAACTTTGTAGGGCACCCCTGGGCTGAGAAAATCGATTTTTAAATCTGGCCATCTCGTCCCTCGCTCTTTGTTCGTGAGGCGGCAATTTCTTTGATCGTGAGCCTGCAAATTCTTTGATCGCGATTGTGCATGGCAAGCGAGAGACAAGATGGCCAGATTAAAAATCTAATTTCTCCATCCAGGGGTGTCCTAGAAGACAAATGGGGGTGGGTTTTACTCAGGGGGTGTTGTTCTGATAAACCATGGTGGTGGTTTACCACAATTCTTTGAAATTGTTTAATTAGAACAGTTTTTATTCTTTGATCGTGACCCTGCAAATTCTTTGTTCGCGAGCCTGCAAATTCTTTGATCGCGATTGTGCATCATGAGCAAGGGATGAGATGGCCAGTTAAAAAAAAAATCAATTTTCTCAGCCCAGGGGTGTCCTAGGAAGACAAATGAGGGTGGGTTTTACTCAGGGGCTTCACTTTGATGAACTATGGTGGTGGTTTACCGCAATTCTTTGAAATGTTAAAATTACTACTGTATTTATTCTTTGGTCGTGACCCTGCAAATTCTTTGAACATGAGGCTGCAAATTCTTTGATTGTGAGATTCTTTGATCACCATCTTTGATCGTGACGGAGGGACAATATGGCCAGAATTTTTATAATGGAATAGATAGGAAAATTTTACCAATCTTTAAGATTGAATATCTTGGAAACGGTTTGGTCTTTTTACTTGAAATGTGGAGGGTGTGTATGGCATGTCCTGTTGATGTGAATTATGGTGTTCACATGTCGGAGTTTTTTTTTTGCAGAGCTATTGCATGACGCACTTTACGTGTTGCGGACAGTGTTTTGCATTGCGTTGGTGGCCTGAAATTTGATAGACTGCCTAGCCTTAGTGTCATGGATGTAGTATTCAGTTGTTGTGTGTGTTAAATGTAAACAGGTGTGGAATTTTGCCACTCTGATGAATGAAAATTTCAAATTTTGACATGTTATATCTCTGCCACAGTTCTGTATTTTTACTTGAAATTTGGAGGGTGTTGATGGCATGTCCTGTAGATGCCAATAGCGGTGTTTATGTGTGGGACAATATACTGTTTGCGGAGATATTGTGTGGTGCAGTTTATGTTGTTAGGGCAGCGTTTTCTATTGCTCTACTAGATTAACATCTGTTTGGTGGCTGGCCTTGCTGTTGTCAACGTACTTTTTAGTCACTGGGTGTGTAATGTTTCCCAATACTTACAAGTTGGTGGAAGCGTGGGGCCCAAAGGGTCCTGCGCTCCCACCAACTTGCACAACTTTCTACTTTTCTATTCTTTCTTAAAAAGTAAGGAAGTTCTATGCAAAAAAATTTGTTAATGCATCAGTTAGGGTTCTTCTACAGCAAAACAAGTGAGGGAATTTGATTTTAGGGTTCCCACCCCTAGCACCCCACCCCCAGCCTGCCCCCACCAACAGGCATCAGGGTGTGAGTTGGGGTCATTGGCCCTAACTGTCACCCCATTCTCCTACACTGCACCATCTCAGCTTGTTTACACATGGGATGGGATGAGAGTTAGGGCCAAAGACCCCAAAGCACCCCCCCATGCCTGTTAGTGGGGCGGCTGGGGTGGGGTTCGTGGGAACCCTAAAAATCGAATTTCCTTGCTTTTTTCACTGTAGAAGAACCCTAACTGATGCATTAATGAAATTTTTTTGCATCGAATATATATATATATAACACACACACACACACACACACACACACACACACACACACACACAGTATATAGTGTATTAGAGGCAAAAAAACTCAGTTTAATGCATCAGCTGGGGTTGTTCCACAGCGACAAAAGTGAGGAAACTCGGTATTAGGGTTGAAAACCCTAACTCCACATTCACCCTCCACATCCCCAGCATCACAGA